>JALGQZ010000005.1:53275018-55675018 GCA_023105745.1 Austropuccinia psidii | reverse complement strand
TATCAAAAGAAAAAGGAAACTCACCTCTTTCTGAAAATGTAAGTCCCATCACCATAGGACAAAGAATAACAAAGTTACTCATGCTCAAAGTTACTGCCAAGCATAACCTTAATTTTCACCTCTCATCTGAAATACAGAGTAAGAGGCTTAACCCCATCAAATGGGTATGCAAAATGAAGATCTAAGGCAGGGCTATCCAATGGTACCAGCCAAACTGGGCTAGCACCAATATTACTGAAGTTATGGTCAAATTCAGACCAAATAAGGCTGAACAAAATATTCACCTCTCATCTAACTTCTACAGTTTTAGTGTGAAATACCTAAAGTGGGGTCTTTTTGGAAAGAGCACAATCAGGGCTATCTTATGGTGTCATTCATTTCCTCATATATCAGCCAGAACAAAAGTAATGGGGCAAACAAGCCCAATACAGCTTTTGGCCAAAACATACATATGTACAAAAAAACTTGTACATGGAATAAGTTTGCCATTTTTGATGATAACCACATCAAATGAGGTACCATTGTGTAGAAAAGATTCAGGGCCACACACAGAACCAATTTTGAGGTTGATATCTTAAAAACTAACAAAGGTATAGCTGTTTTAATGTCAAAATACCACAGTTTGTCCAATACAGCCTTATAGTGGGATACTATCCCATAAGTATGATTATGAGGTTTCAAACAGACGCAAAAGCTTATTTATACTTCAATACCTCATAATTAAGTCAAATACAGAGGTCAATACAGGTTCTGTACAGTTTCTGACGCGTCAGGAGCACCAGAATACACTTGTAAACTCCATTGGTGAAAGGTTTCACCTTTTATAGGGTAAAAATGACTACTTGTGGTTCTAAAGCCACATTTCAACCCAATACTAGCCTGTATTGAGTGTATAGAACCACAAACCAGCCCACAGTAGTGAAAATGTTCACTCTCTCGTCGTGTGCAGAGGTAAACCACCTCCCACTACCCCAGAACAAGATAAAAGGAGGCTTTGCCTCACCAGGAAGAAAATCCAGCATCCTGTTCTTAGTATTCTTACGTGGTATAACTTCTTGAAAGAAGTGGCACCCTTAGAATCTAAAGAGGTATACTTTAAACTTAAGTATTGTAGGATTTGTTATTGTAAACCAACAGGCAAACACTGCACCCAGGGCTATCAGCAGCACTCACCATCACTAAATTCATTTAGTATAGCCCTTTTAACCATCTCTTATCTTAATTATCATCTTTATTTTTGTGTCACACTCAGAGTTATAGCTTTTATTTGTCATTGTACAGCTATATCAAAGAGTCATCCTGACAGATGGTCTTCTGATAGCTGCCATGGATTGCCAGACTGATGGGCTGAAGAGTCCTCCTTTGAAATTGGTGATGGATCTTTGGGCCTTCATTTGGAATCATGGAATTGGGTCCTGAAAACGCCACCCTTGGATTTCTGAGCAAAAATGGTGCATAATTGTATATAATACCATATATGCACCACTCCTGCATCCTTGAGTACGGGGTTCATGGAGGAATGGGAAATCTTCCCCTAGAGTTGAAGGGAAGAGTGGATTTGAGCTGAGCTGGTGGCCTCTGTGGGTTGCCAGAGGCCATGGCTGAAAATGGGCCACAG
Organism: Austropuccinia psidii; assembly: GCA_023105745.1. Lineage (NCBI taxonomy): Eukaryota > Fungi > Basidiomycota > Pucciniomycetes > Pucciniales > Sphaerophragmiaceae > Austropuccinia > Austropuccinia psidii. The sequence goes on along the minus strand of JALGQZ010000005.1, from coordinate 55,673,400 downwards.
GTGGTCCTTTGGGTTCTTGGCCAAAATCGGTGGACTTGGGTCCATAGTAAAAAACTGGCCCAGGTGGGCCAACTTGTGGTTTGGGACCCACCTGGCCTTGTCGGCTAGTGGACTTTCCCCTTTGGCCCCTTTCGGCCTCATTGGATTAGGCCAGAACGGGCCCAAAGGCCCCAAAAAAAGCCATTTAGCCGAAAAACCCCTAATATAAGGGATTGGGCCAAGAGGCCTCATGGTTGCTAGAGGGTCCATAGACCCCTGAAAGACTGAAAGGACCCCCAGGCCCCAAAAAAAGGTAAAGGCCTGGGGGTTGGTGAGATTAAAGCTGGCCAGGGAGGCCAGACCAAAAAGCCATAGAGAACCAGAGGGGGCCAATTCGCCATAAAAGATATGGTGTGACCAATTGGCCACAACTTGGTGTCAGGCTGGGATTGACACAACACCAATTAAGAATGGTCATTCTTTGTGGTTGTGACAGTATTTTAATAATTATAAAATTTAATGTAATTCTTATTTTGAATTATAATTAAATTTTTCTTTTTTTATATAAATTTGTACTCATATTTCAATTTTCATTTTGATAATAAAAATAAATTCATTTTATTTATTTTTGTATCTTATTTTTTTATTTGCGGTCTTTTGGGTATATGAAAATACCTCTGAGGCTCACATCAGCCCACAAATCGTATATGAAATTAAGACATGCACATGGACACAAAGGTTGGACTTGGTGGAAAACCCAAAATATGAACAAATGGGCTAATTATTCTTAGAGATTTAAGTTTGAAACAGCCTTTGAATCTGCCAAACTTAATGCTGATAAAGACAAATATTTACAATGGTTTTGCCAACAAAAAGACAGATTAACAGACTTATATCCTGACATGTCAGAATTTATGATCTACATAAACATTCTAAGACAATGTGGGGGTGACTTAGAGAATGCTGTCAAAAGCAGGACTACTGAACAATTTTCAGCAGAAGATATTGTTAATATATTAGAAGAAGTCACCACCAGAACCAGAATTGGTTTTAGTAGGGTGCATCTCAAAACAATGTTTAATACACCTTGGAAAGATTTTGTGGACAAAAATACCAAAGAAATTTCTAATACTATGAAGTGTAAATCTGCAGATATAATCAGGAAGTTCCATATTTGCCAAAGCACCACACATTTAGCTAATGCATGTCCCAGGAAAGTAAAAATCAATGAAATTGATATTGAAAAAGAACCTGATGTTGAAAATGATGATGATGTAGAAAATTCAGATGATAAATCAACAATGCTTTCTGAATCTTCAAAAGACATAGAAAATATCAATTCCACTTTTGACATCCTGGATTTTATTCCCACTTGCCACAATTAAGCAATGGTCAACTTGATTTGTCAAAAATTCACGATGCACAACTTATGAAGACCAAACCAAATAGGGGAAAGGATTATACATCTTGTAACTCCTGTATAACAGAAGTGGTAATTGACAACAAGCCCACCAAAATTTTGCTTGACCCAGCAGCCTTCTTCTTTTGGGCTGAAAAATATTTTCTTAAGACTTGTGTACCAAATTTTGAAGATCAATTATTGCCTATTGATGGCATAAAATTTAATAGTGCAAGTAGTCCCATGAACACATTAGGCATATTTAAGACTACTTTCATATGTTCAGACATAAATTGAAATCTAAAAATCACTGTTGAACTTTTTTTTTATGGAAAATTGCTCTAGTACTCATTTTGTATTGGGAAATGACTATTTAATTATGTATGGCATAGACTTACATAACAACAAGGACAGATAATTTACTATTGGAGACAATAAGTATCAAAAAATTGGCCTTTTTACCATTTAAAAGACAAATTACAGTAAGCAAAGTATGGAAATTCAACTTAGAGGTGGAGAAGTTCAAATCTGAACAGTTAAATGAAGCTTAAATAAGCCTTATACTGACTGATAGTCAGGAAAATGAACTTTCTGCCCTTTTATATGACCACAAAGGAGCGTTTGCATAAGACAAAGAACCTTTGGAGGAGATTATTGGTCATAACATTGACATCATCCTAAATATTGAGAGACCTTATCCACCACTCTTAAGATGACCTGCATATCCAGCAAGTCTTGAATCAAGAAAAGCTCTGAAAATTCATATTAAAGAGCTTCTATACCTTAGTGTAATAAGAAAGGTTGGCCATAATGAGGAAGTAGAAAGAACTACACCAATCATAGTGGCATGGCATAATGGAAAATCTAGAATGGTTGGGGACTTTGGATCTCCAAACACTTACACAATTCCAGACAGGTACCCAATACCAAAAATCCAAATTTCCCTTACCCAGATATCGCAAGCAGTGTATATAAGCACTAAGGATGCCCTTAAAGGATTTCACCAGAATGTGGTGACACCAAGAGAAAGAAAATACTTGAGAATTATTGTTCATTGTTGAGTATATGAATACTTGAGGATGCCTTTTGGTATTAAGAATGCACCTTCACACTTCCAAAGAATGATGATTGAAATCTTCCCTGAAGAAATTTCAAAAGGAGGGTTAATGATTTACATTGATGACATTATTGTATGTTCCAAGACTTGGGAAGAACATATATACAGATTATCAAGAGTTTTGACCAAAATCAAGTCTGTAAAAATGAAAATTTCCCTTAAGAAATGTCATTTTGGGTTCAAACAACTCCAACCACTGGGACATGTAGTAGGGGGTTTATTCCTTGGAATTGAAAAAACCAAAGTTGCAGCAATACTATTTAAACCTATTCCCCAGAAAATAAAATTCAGTCATTTTTGTGGTTTTCAGGATATTACAGACAGAATATTAAAGATTTTTGCATCCATAGAAATACCTCTTTATAGATTGTGTGACAAGGACACAGTGTGTGAAATGACTGTCGACGGAGTCAAAGCCTTTGAATCTTAAAGAGAAACCTTGACCACTTCTCCACTCTTACTGATGCCAGCATTTAATATGCCTTTTAAACTATATATTGATGCATCAGGGGATGGGCTGGGTGCTTCACTTTATCAAGTCCATATTATAAATGATAAACCCATGGAAGGACCCATATGTTTCATATCCAGGCAAATCAAACCAGCTGAAGCCAGATATGGATCAAGTCAAATGGAGTGTTTACGCCTTGTCTGGGCCTTGGAAAAGGTAAATTACTTACTGGAAGGATGTTCTTTTGAAATAATAACAGATTGTACTGCTGTTAAGTCACTTTTAAACATGAAGACACCTAACAGACATATGCTCAGATGGCAAATTGTCATACAAGAGTATAGGGGCAATATGACCATTTTTCACAAAATGGGAATATTCATGACATGCAGATGGACTGAGAATATGGCCATTACCAAATAATATTGATAATCCTGCTTATGTTCCAGAAGAAGCTTCCCCACAGATACTAATAGAGGGAAACAGTGTTACAGATGTGAACACCACTTTCTTTGAAGAAGTGAGAATCAGTTATACTCAGGATAAGAATTGTAGCATTTTATTCCAATTACTTAGTAAAGACTGTAAAGACGATAAAGACAACTCTTTGATACATGCCTTAGATGAAATATGGAAAGAATCATATGATGAAGGAAGATTCCACTTACTGGATGGTATAATTTACCAAAGAACTAAGCATAAATGTGTCATGAAAGTTGTGGACAGGTCCTTAATCAATCTTGTACTGAAATAATGCCATGACAGCCCCTTCCCAGGACATCTCTCTGAAGCAGAACAAGGGAAAAGATCAATACCTGTATATGGTGTCCAATGTGGCAGAAAGATGTTTCAGAGTATTGCAAAACCTGTGACAGATGTCAAAAGGAAAATAAATCCACTGGCAAAATAGTCGGAAATATGATCAAGATCCAACAGCCCAGCAGACCTTGGGAAATTGTTCATATGGATTGGGTAACTGGCCTACCACCAGGGGGTGATAGAAGCTATAATGCTTGCCTAGTGATTTTTGAAAGATTTAGTAAGACTCAAATCTTTCTAACATGTCACAAAGATGATACATGAATGGATACAGCTCTTTCACAAACAGCATTAGTGACAGAGATCCTAAATTCCCCTCAGCACTGTGGAAAAATCTTCACCAACTATTTGGGACAAAGTTATCCTTCTCTACAGACTACCACCCTTAAGCTGATGGTCTGGCTGAAAGAATGATCCAAACCTTGGAGGACATGGTAAGAAGAGTTTTGTGCATATGGCCTTGAATTTGAGGATTGTGTTGGATTCACCCATGATTGGTTTAATCTTTTAACAGAACTAGAATTGGAATATAAGACATCCATTCACACCAGTACCACTCAAACTCCTCCTATTCTAGAAAACGGATGGAATCCCAAATTACCTCAGGATTCCCTAAGGAAATATTTGGTTGAGTTACATCCCAGAGCTTCTAGCTTTAAAGGAATGTTAAAAAGGCTAGGAAACATGCAGTTAGGTGCATGGAGGACTAATTTGCATATGCCAAAGACAAGTGGGACAAGTCAAATGCAACCCCAGACTTCAAAGTGAGAGATTCAGTACTTGTATCTACCACTAACTTCAATAACATCAAAGGATGTAAAAAGCTCAAATACTCCTTTGAAGGACCTTTTGTTATTAAGGCCCTGCATGGAGAAAATGCTGTTGAAGTAGAATTATCTGAAGAACTTAGCAATAAGCATCCTACATCTCCAGTGAGCTTGATAAAGCCAGATAAATTGAGTGATGCTGAGAAATTTCCTTTGAGGAATAAAGCTCCCCATGTTATACCTCCTATTGAATCATCTGGTATTAAGAAGATTAACAAAGTTCTCAAAGAAAGAAAAGTCAGAATCAATAAGGTGAGGGAATACCTTGTTAGGTACAGTGACCCAACCTGTGAAGATGAATTGTTAGCAGAAAAAGATATACCTGAAGCTACCAACCTTCTCAGAAGTTTCAGACAAAATAGAAATAACAATATCACAAAGTAATATTCTTTTTTAAGGGGAGGGAATGTGAGCCTTAGAGGTATTTTCATATACCCAAAAGACCACAAATAAGAAAAATAAGATATAAATATAATAAATTCATTTATATTATCAAAATAGAAATAAAATGTAAATAAAACACTATATATAAAATAAAAATCCAATTATAATATAAAAAGAAAATTACTTTGAGTTTTAAATTTGTGAAAACACATTTTTACTTGAAAAAATCAAGTGAAAATGAATTTTCAACAAAAAACCAAAATTAAAATATTTTTGGAAAAATTTGAATAAGTATTATCAAACATTTTCCTCCTACAAGTAAACCTATGGGAATTGTCTTACCATTGAGCTCCTCATAAAAAATAAGGTGGGGTCACCTCTGGGTAAAATGACTATAACTCAATTCTAAATAATCTTAAATTAAGTTTTGAGTATTTTCTGTACAAAAGTTGAAAATTCTCAAAACCTTAATTTAATTCACATCAAATGTGGTGTTAACTATCAATTTTTGTGTCAAAATTGAGGTGTTGTGTGTAGTTTGGGAGCTATGAGAAATTGAAGTATTTTCAAATGAAATGTCAAAATGTGCGCCTGTATTACATAAGTGAACCTTAATTTACATATGAGGTGTCCATTATTACAGTAAGTGTATTGTAAAACTCAATTAAATTCTATATGTAAAATACAAGTATAATTCATGATGAGGAATTAAAGGAAAAATAAATTGGAAAGATTAATTTTGGGGGGAAAAGGAACTCTAGCTCCAAGGGGGAGCCAGACCCCCCAAATCATTTCTGACAGGTGTGAGATGTCAAAATACACGCAAAGGTTCATCACTTTTGGTGTGGAATTGATTCACAAGTCTGTGACTCAATTAATCATGAGGTTTTGATACCAATGAGGGAGTTTTAACTGTTGCCAAGTGGGTAGAACTACCCTTAAGTTGAAACAATCTTAGTAAAAAACAGCTGTAACTGGTTTCTACGTCTCTTACACACATTCTTACGTTCTTTGAAGGCTCTAGACCAGGTATTACTATAGTAATAGCTGATTTAAGGGTCTAAAATGGCTATAACCAGCCCATTTTTGGTCTAAACCATGGTTCAATGATGCCATAATTGGCTTTTCTGTTGTCATAGTGTTTTCCACAACTGACAAGACTAAGCTTTACTTTTGGAGTAAGAAAATTGATGGCTATAAAAGAGTGTCTTCTTTGCCCCACTTTTCTCTTCATGTTAGAATCTTTTCCTTTTATGATTAGTTTAAAACACCGTTAAGCCAATCAATAAAAGATTCCAACTACACTTTTCATATTATTTTAAAGCTTTTAAACCTGTGAAAAAATCATTATAATCATTGTTTGTAACTCTTATAATCATTTTTACCCCTGAACCACCCCATAAGTGAATTAAAGTGTCTTTCATCACTGTAAACTTTGTCACTTTGTTTCCAAATTCACTCTGGTCACTTTTGGGTGTGTTTTCCCTTCAATAGCCTTTTTAAAGACTTTTTTCTTTCATTAATTCCTTGCAGTTCTTTGCTCAATTATTTCCAATTGAAATTTCTCTTGAAGAAATTTCTTTCGTAGCCTTAAATATCTCTTGTACAGTATTTTTGGATAAATTTTTATTTTTGGTAAAAAAATAAATTTTCATAATGTTATTTTTTATACTTATAAAGTTAAAAAAATAAATTTGGCGTGTTTTCTCTTAAAAATAATATTTCATACCATTTTTAATCAAATTTTTACCTTATACAAATTTTGAGGACAGGAAAAGTACTTGATTTTCAATCAAAGTATCATATCCACCCCTTACAACCTTTTCAGGGGAAAACGCAAGCACCCATTGCCATCAAATCAATCAACAATAGCAAGGACAACACATTCCATCTCCACCTAATGCTGAATGTCAATACTCAACAATGGAAGCTGGGGCACACCTGCCAGGTCCAAATGTGTATGTTTCACCAAGTCACATTAGAAATTGGTGTGGCCATTCACAAATTGTTTCTGTAAAACACACCAATTCCTCTGCAAGTTGTATTCCAGCATCAGTCAGTCCAATGACACAAGGACTCAACAATGCACATTCCACGGGCTGTGGTATTCAAGGAATGGGCCTCACTCAGTCAGTTGAACGTCTAATATTCACTCCTTCAAGGTCTGTGAGTGGCATGATCTGGGAAACTACCAAAGGAAGTGGGGTTATATCCCAATTGGAGTCACCAATTTGGAATGGGCCTAACAGTGATAAGCAATGCAATATATCATTGGTACAGAAGAAATGAGATATCAACCCAAACCTAACACTTAAGGATTATTTAAATATATGTCATTATATATAAAACAAGGACAACTACAACAATTTATTTGGAAAAACATCAAAAACATATTGTGGAGAGCACTTGATGACAAGAAAAGCAGAATACGAGCTGTTTTCCCTATATCCCAACTCTATGAACTGGGGCTTGGAATTAACAGGGCATCATTGTGAGCAGCAGTTTAGAAATTAAAAAAAAAGTATCTGGCTACTTGCAGGTGGGCAGTAAATAGCGGGGTGGGTCTTAGGAAAAAAGAAATTAGAATGAATATCAAGGAGAAGTTAAAGACAATGTACCCATTTGATTAGTGGATGGATCAAATCTTTGGATTGAAACAAAATGTCCAGGAATTGAATGAATTGAACACAACAAGTCAAAGAGAAGGAATTGTAGTAAGTGATTCACATTAAAAATCCGATTTGAAGGTGTTAGTCATGGTGATTTGGAACTATCAGCTTATGAAAAACACCAATGTCATTTTAATAGGGCTCAAAAGAAAAAGGTTACCAATTAAATTGAAAGATTGGAAATCAAGTTGAGAAAAACTTGAATCAGGTTTTCTCTAAACACCTATCAAATACCTGGAGAGAGGAGGGGAATCTCAACCAAATACATGAACAAGATCATGAAAGTCAAGACATGCATGTACTTTTATTGAATTTTTTCTTGATTTGCAAGCAAACAAATGGTCTGATGAGAAATCAATAATGAAAGAGAAAAGTTATTGTGATTATGCATTAGAAAGGGAAAGAATGGACCTCTAATTTAACTTGGATACAAAAGAATAAACTCACCTCAAACATGAAAGTGATTGCAATTATGAATTGGAAAGGGAACACATGGAACACAATTTTTACTTGGAAAGAGATTGGATGAATTGTGATACAAAATTAAAGGAGACAAAATTGGCAATGGCCATAAAGCTACTGCTATCTGGGAAGACAAGCAAGGAGATTGCTGGACTGCTTATGCAGTTATATCAGGTAATTCTTCAAGCTTAACTGGCACATGGAATGAAAGCTGAGAAAGTATGCTTGATAAGGGATATTTGATTTAATTAGACCTCAGAAATTGTGCTATGAGGTTACCTTTGTAAAAAAAGATAAAAAAAATTCAATCAAAATAAATTTAATTTAATTTTTGTTTGTTTGACTGAATTGATAATTTTGAATTGGATTTCTTTGAAAAAAAAGGATTGTATCAATTTCCTTATGTGAATTTTAAAATTTATATCTCTTACACCATTAAAAAACCCACATGAGTTTTGATAATTTTGAAATTTATTTAATATTTTCTTAAATTCTCCAAAACAATAAAAAAACAATAAAAAAACAATAAAAAAACAATAAAAAAACAATTCATTCTTTCAAATATGCTAGTTTTTCCTTATTGAGAGTTGCAAGTGAAATAGGTCATTTTACCAAAATAAAAAAAAAAGAAAACTTAAAATTGAAAGAGCAATGATAATTTACTAAAGAACTATTCACCTAATAAAATATTGGGGAGATTATTATAAGTAGGCGTTTTACCATTTTCTTAATTTTTTATTCCAAAAGTGGGATATATATTGTGGCCCAATAATTCAAATATTGGTGTATGTCTGTGAAGCCTTTTTGAAGCATAAAATAATGCATTAAGATAATTTGAATGAATTTCAAAAAGGTAAATTATTTTTATTTAAATTTTTTCTATTGTAAAGCCCAAAGGCTCTGGGGTCCTTGGATTTTTATGCATTAAATGACGCATAAAGCTATGCCAAAGTACTATTAAAAATGGGGGACACAGTGATGTCCAGGAAACCAAATGTTTTGTGGCAAAAAGACTTTTGGGGGAGACCCATGACATTGTATGTCTGTGAGGGCTATGACAGTGAAGGACTTTATTCTTTATCCATAAAATTATGCATAAAACTATTCCAAAGTAATATTTACAGTGGGGGACACAGTGATGTCCAGGAAACCAGATTTTTCACAGCAAAAGGAAATTTTGGGGGGACCCATGATATTGTGTGTCTGTTATGGCTATGAGAGTGAAGGACTTTATTTTTATGCATAAAATTATGTGTAAAGCTATTCCAAATTACTGTCATAGCCCTAACAGACACAAAAAATGATGGGTCCCCCAAAGATCTTTTTTATGCGAAACATTTTCTTTCCTGGACAACACTGTGTCCCCACTGTAAATAGTACTTTGGCATAGATTTATGCATCATTTAATTCATCGAAATCCAAGGATCCCAGAGCCTTTGGGCTTTACAATAGAAAAAATGTAAATAAAAATAATTTACCTTTTTGAAATTCATTCAAATTATCTTAATGCGTTATTTTATGCTTCAAAAAAGGCCTTCACAGACACACACCAATATTTGAATTCTTGGACCACAATATGTCTCCCACCTTTGGAATAAACAATTAAGAAAATGCCAAACTTCTTACTTATAATAATTTCCCCATTCTTTTATTAGGTGAACAATTTATTAGTAAATTAGTATTGCTCATGCAATTTGAAGCTTTCTTGTTTTTTATTTTGATCAAATGAAAGATTTCACTTGCAACTCTCAATTAATGCAAGTGACAGCAAATTCGAAAAAATAATTTTTTTTTAATGTTTTGGATGATTCAATTCAAGTCTTATAGACAATAAACAAATTCTTTACAGTTAATTATTGTTCCATTTTGAAAACAAATATATTAATTTATATTCAATTTATTTATTTCAAAGTCATTTTCATAACTAATTCAAATTTATGAATGTTTTCACAGGCAACATGTAATGTATTAAAGTCTTAAGAGTTCTGTTATATTTTTAAATCTGTATTTTAGATTTGAGAAATAATTATCAAAAAAGTCACCTCATTATATTACATAATATGTTGAGTTGTAGTAAATTAAAAATTACAAAACAAATTGATATTTCAGCCAACTTACTTTCCTCAAATAATAAGAGACCCTTAGTGGCTAAACAGTACTGATGTGCTTGCTGAAAATGAGCTTGAGCTGTACTCCTTCCGTAAAAGCTCTCATTTCTCAAGACTTGAACACCTTCATCATCCCAATGCCCCTCCTCCCAGTAATCACCTTGATCAATAAGAAAATTATGAAATACTGCGCAGACATAGACCAATTTATTGATATGAATCATGTCACTCACTTTATCCCAAGATAAATGTAAATCTTGCAATGATGCCCAGCGTGCCTTCATTATTCCTATGCAATTTTCAATCTAAATTTGAAACTGGGAAAGATAATAATTGAATGAGCGGTTGTAGGGAGATTTGGCAGAAGGACCCTTGTAGTAGGGGGTGAAATGGAGGCTGACAGGTTAAAAAGAATCCAAAATTAAATATTTCCCTTTTCAATACAATATTAGCCACTATCAATATGACACAAAGGAATTATTCAAAAAATTCTCATTATAGCCAACAGATCACCAGGAATAAAGAATCTCTCTGGTCGCAAATACAATCCCATTCTCTTGTATATTGTACTTTCTGAGCAAGATCCTGGCCATCCACTGAGTAATGCCGTGATTCTTTTGAAATTACCACAAACTATTTGCACATTTAGTGAGTATTGTTTTTTGAAATCTTAACAAACCTCCCCATCCAAGCCAGGCCTTTGGAATAAAGGTATTGTTCTTCCATCCAGAAAGCTAATGAAACCTGGGAATCCTTTCCCTCCCATGCTAGCTGCAATTTCACGCTGTCTTCCTGAAATGAGTAGTTTTTAATAATCTTATAATCTCTATGATATTTATGAAGCCAGTAGTTAATAATACCAAAATATACAGTAATTACAATAACATCTATGATATGGTATTAGTGATTGAAGGAATGTGTCTATCTATCTAATCTTTAGCAATATAACCAATTAAAAATAATAAACCAAGTAATCTAGATCGAAATGTCTAATTTCAGTTGGTTAAACTATATAAAGAGGTAGAATAGTCAACTATACCTATACTCCTCAAGAACAGTGTGTATGAGTATTGGGATAATTATAAGCTCCTGAATTATACGATAAAACAATTAATAGATTTAAAGATGATTATATTAGCTCGATTTAATGAATTCACTCCTTTTATATCATTAAAACCTCAATGGTTAGTTATGTTTTTCTATTACCCCATCACCATCAAAGTCAGGTATAATATTGAACAGCTTATGTTTGATCTCAAAGTACCACTTGTAAAATGTCTTCCCAAAGATTAATAAACAAGGCGTACATAGCCACTATCTACGATAATTCTCATCAATTCATAACACTCCTCTAGAGTCCTAAAGGTTTAATTGTTTATATACCTCTTGCTTTTTAACTACTCCAAGGGTTTTTGTTAGTATATCCGCTATCATATCACTGGTTGAGACTTGAACCACCTTAATCAAATTCTTCATCACAAAATAACAAATATATTGATATCTTACCTCTATATGCTTAGTGTTAGCATTAAGTAAGGCCTGCCTTGACATAGTCACTGCTCCTGAGTTATTTTTAAGAAGGAATGGTTGAGGTGAAGCATGACCTAAATTTTTTAAGTGAAAAGGTGAGCCATTGTAGCTGTTTTGAACAGATTTTGATTGCAATGTATTCAGCCTCAGTGGTAGATTGGATTAACACTAACTTCTTTTTAATTAGCCATCATATAGGATTTCTGAAGGATAAAATTACATAGCCTGCTATCAATTTTCTGTCTTTTTTATCATTTGCATAGTCTGAATTGGCCCAACCATTCAAAGCTTCCTTCATTGATTCCCATTTATAAGCTAAAAACTTACCCTTTGTCCCATTTAAATAATGCAGCAGATTCTTCAAGGCATTCCAGTGGCATTTATTGGGCTTAGTTGAGTATTTAGAGATCTGGTTTACTGTAAACATCACTTCTGGTCTAGTGTGATAATCCAGATTCTTGCTACTTCTGATAGCATGTTGAAATGAAGTTATCTGAACAATGTTTTCTAATAAGTTTGGTTTGATTTTGTCGAGGAAGTTGCCATTACAGGGGATCATGACTGACTTGCTATCTTGAATTTCAAACTGTCTAAGGAGCTTAACAATTAGATCAGTTTTATTGATTCTTAGCTCATCATTGCTCCATTCAAGATCTTAAACTAAATGCTGTGTAGGTTTCTTTTTGTATTTTAGCTTAAGAGTAGAGCTGATATTACTAAGAAAAGTGGCAATGGTGTTTTCCAATTTACTGATTATAGATCCATTTTCAACATGAACGTGAATTAGTAATGACCTGTCATTGTTGGTGAATAGTGACTCATCAGACTGTGCACTCACTAAAGCAACACTACTGAGAAGCAACACTACTGAGAGTAGTTGTAAGTTTGCCTTTCCACATACCTGGGCCCTGATCTACGCAGTGGCCAGAACCAACTTCCCTTTCCCTTCACCTGCTTCACATATACCAATGCTTCCATTTAACCATGTAGAAATGCTGTCTCAAGATGGAATTGATAGGGAATATAATTAAAGTTCACTGCTAATGTAAACATAATCTTGAACATCACATTTATTACAACTGAAGCCCAGGTGTCATAGTAATGCAACATATATTGCTGATGATTACCCAACACCAACCATTGAGCTTTTTATCAATACACATTGCCTTGCTCATTCCGTTTATGAGATAGTCTCCACATTCCCCCAATACATTTTTCAGGTTTGGAGGGTTATGGGACAAGCTCACCCATACCATAAGAGGTAAGTCATTGATATTAGGGTTCCATGGCCTTTTTCTATTCTGATGCCTCTATTGGGTCAGTCACAGCTTTTGAGTCAGGAACTACATCTGCAAGTAAGAGACTATCTCTGTTTCAGATGTTTCTCTTATCAGTTCTGATATTCTCTTCACTGATTGAGCTTGAGATGTTTTTTGGTGCTTCCTTATAGTAGGGCACATACTAATTTTTCTTAGGTGGTTCAGGTGCTCCTGTATTTTGGGGAGAGCTTAAGATAGATAGTTGACTTTTGCTGTTGATTGGTTGATCAACAGGTGATTGAGTTGACAAATCATCTGATTGAAGTCTAGGAATTTGTAGCTTGATTTTTAAAGACAGCATACTTGGAAGTGACAAGGCTGGCTGTTTCATAGATAAGGTAGGATTACTGTCTTAAATTGTGTAATCACAAGATACTCTAATCTTCCCTGTTTCAAGGTTCAGGAGCTGTATGCCATTGGAGTATTTTTCAAAAATCAGTGCTCTCAGTACCTCCCCTCAAGGCTCAATTTTGGAGGAGGAATTGGGGATTTTCATTATCAACTTTATCCCAAAAGTAAGAAGTTTCTCAAAAATGAACCTCTGGTTTGATCAGACAATGCTTTCTATCCAGTACACTTATTGGTGTTTTAATCATCAGGTGCTTGTGTGGGAGTAGGTTTGAGGGTAGAAATGCATGGTTTGTGGCTTCATCCCAGTAAGGGACAGGTGTGTTTGATTGTGCGAGAAGACACCTTATTTTGGACAGAAGTGTTTGGTTGTGTATTTTTGCAACATCATTGATCTGAGGTAGCTCAGGGGGACCTCTTTCAAGTGAAATTCCCTGACTGGTGAGAAAATTGAGGAATTATTGAGAACTGAATTCACCTCAAAGGTATGTGTGAAGGTATGCTGGTATAATTTCAATTTTGTATTTGATTTCCATTAAAAACAACTTGATGTATCCCTCAGCTTGACCCTTTTCTGACAACAGGTATATTCTATTGAAACGACTGTTATCACAATAAGAACCAGCAAGTATTTATAGCCCTTGCGAGTTGGAGGATTTATCTGTAAGTTATCCATGTGAATTTTGGAAAAAGGTGCATCATCAGATGGAAAAATTCATGAGTGAGGAAATTTTTTAATCTTAGCATGTTGACACACTGGACAGTCTGAAGAATGAGTGAATTCCCCTTTATCTTTCATTATTTCAACAAGACTTTTATGTATGAATCAGAGGGATTCCTTAGAGCTAAATTCCAATAGAGATTGACAGTAGCTAAGGTATATACTGAGTTTGAAATCAACAGTAATCTTGATGCAAAAACGTTCCCTTTTCGATGAAAGGTGTCAAAAATTCAGCTATTATACTTGATCAAAAACAGATTTGATTTGGATATTAAATTCATGCTATGATCAACTAATTTTGAGACAGACAACAGGTTTACTGGACGTTCAGGAACTTAGTAGACTGGATAGAGCTTGATACCCTTAAATACTAAGGTTCCTTGATGAGTAGCTTTGACGGGATTGGAAAAGGTATTAATATGTTTTTTAACTTGAGTAATATTATCCAATAGCTTAAATCATTTACAACAGTTCTACCAGCTCCAGAACTGAGTTATATCAGAAGTTTATGACTTTTCCAATCATTGCATTGAATTCGTCGAATATAAATGCTTCAGAGTCTGATTCTGATGGTTGACTGAGTTATTTTGATTCTGATGCCACATTTAACGATGTTAGATTTGTGGAGGATTGGAGCTTCTCTAACATCCGTTCAATTCTTTCAATCTGTCTATTAGTATCTTGTTGTTGGATAGGAGTCCTCCCTGTCCCTTTATTGTTATTTTTTCCTTAAACCCTTTCTTCTTACGTCCTCCTTTCAATTGATTCTTCCCTTTAGGTTTTGACGACTCGACTTGTTTATTTTTTTCAACCAGTAATGCCTGATCATAGGTTGATTCCCAACGCGAGTGTTCTAGCAATACCCTGTCAGTAATAGTATTAAGATCAAAGGGTTTTATGTTATACAAAGTCTGACACAGGCTGCTCAATTCTTTGTCATTGTCCAAGCTTTGAAGAAAAAACGCTGCAGCCATGCTTGAAGATAGGCTCATGCTGATGGATGAGTCGGCTGAGATAGAAAGATAACTAGAATGGATCTTGATGAATTCATCGACATTCTTTTGTAAGAATGAGCCAGGTCCATACCTTAAGTTCACAAGTTTATGGAGCATTTGACAGAGAACACTGAGTTCTTTCCACAGAAGTTTCCTAAGCCGACCTAACAGTTGTAGAAGGATGCCTTATTTCTTAAGAGCACACCTTCAAATTCGGTGCTTACACTGGACCATAACAAAGTGAGCGCTTCACCATTCCTTTTCTTAAACTTGGTGGTCTTTTTCACATATTCTGATGGTGGATCTAAGGGATTGTCCATACCCTTTCTGGTCAGATAGTTCTCAAATTGACAGATCCACCGCACCCAATTGGTACGTGTGAGTTTTGTCATTCTAGCCTTTATCACCTCCTCGTCTGAGGAGGAATCCTTGATGTCTATCAGGACTTCGGGCGTTGACCTAGATGTGAATGTATTCTAACTCTGGTTTCAAGATTATAATAGACACTTCAACAACTAACTCTCGCTACCATGCAATGAATAGTTTTTAAAAATAATATAATTGCTATGGTAGTTGTGAAACTAGTAGTTAATAATATTAAAACAGATGGTAAGTACAATATCGTCTATGATATGGTGTTGGCGATTAAATTAATGTACCTGAAAGGAATCTGCCTATTTACCTAATATTTAGCTATATAACTGATCACAACTAATACACCAAATACTCCAAATTTACATGTCTAATTTCAGTTGTTTATGCTATATAGAGAGGCAGAATAGTTGACTATACCTATACTCCTCCAGAACAGTGTGTATGAGTATTGGGATAAATATAAGTTCCTGAATTATACGATAAAACAATTAATAGATTTAAAGATGATTATCTTAGCTTGATTTAATAAGTTTAATCTTTTTATACCCTTGACAAACCCAATGGGTATCTATGTTTTTATATTACCCCATCATCATCAAAGTCAGTTATAAGATTGAACAGCTTATGTTTGATCTCAAAGTACCACTCGTAAGATTTCTTCTCAAAGATTAATAAACAAGGTGTACATAGGAACTAGCCGAGATGATTCTGATCGATTAATAATCACCAGTTGAGGTCACAATGCCAAAAGTTCCTCAATGACCCTCCTTGAAGATGCAACCACCAAGCCTTGGCTAATACCATAAGACCTTTCCAAGAAACCAAGCCAGGCACCATTACCACTTCAGCGTAGTCGTTCGAAAATGAGAGCCAGTTGGAGATAAAAATTTAGTTGTGGAAAATCGCTTTTATTGTTGAACAATGGACTATTCTGTACCATTTCATAACTGTGTAAAAAAACCCTTGAGTTGTGCGCACCACCTGTTTGAAGTCATTATCGCACATTCCAAACAAGGTTCCTAAATTGTATTATTCATGCAACCAGTATGGCTGACGTCCATTCATATACCTAAAAGTCAAAGTCAGAAATCCAAAAAGGTTACAAAGTTCAAAATCTTACCAATTGATTATTGCTTGGTGGAACATATTATTAAGTTGAAACTCATCAATGAATAACCATTCAATAATTAGAGCCATTAAATGACTGTCACCTCCCAAAATAGTGCCTATTGTTGGAACGGTAGGAAACAAAAGAATTTCTAGCCATGTATCCATGGTTTTGTTGCATTCCCTCTTCCACCTCCTATGCAAATAAAAAATAAGATTATGGTGTCCTGATTTCTTTGGAATTTCAGAATTATAGATTTTTCAAGTGTTTTTGCGATGAGCTGGGTGTAACCCACAAAGAAAGAGATTTTTCGAAAAAAATTGAAAAAGAACAATGGACAAGTAACCAGGAATGGGTTTCTGATGGGGAAAAATCCCAACTTATTATGGGAAAAAGAGGGGATTAGTGTATGAGATACCACCAAATGCAGCTTTCCTGTTTTCAAAACAAGATAATCTTGTTTTGTGATATTGCATGGCCAAATTAAGAAAAGATTGACTCCCCCTATTGAGATGGATAATATGAAAATGAAAATCTGGGGACAAGTCCTGGGAGAAATTTTCTTGGGGTTGGACTCTATTTGATAGAATTACAGAAAAGCTGGTTTGTGATATGAATATGAAATATATTTGATAGTTTTTGTATCTTTCCTGCAATCTCCCTTAAATGCACACACCCCACAAGGCAATCATTACTAAGCCTGCTGCCCGTTTCAATACGGGCCATTTTTGAGCCAACCAACAACCAGGGAATTTTCCATGAAATTTCACCCGCGATTACCTGGCCGGCTCCTTTTCAAACCAGAAGGGGTAAGCGGGCTCTTCAACTTCTCCCCATTTTTTTCCCTTTTTCTTACTTGTCTGTTTCTCTCAATTTCCTCTTCCTCAGCTTTTCCTATATTTTCTCTTTTAATCTGTCTCCTGATCTTGCCCCATTTTTTTCAATTTTCTTTTCTGTCTTCCTCCTCATCATCAACTTCCCCCCATTTTTTTGAATTCTGCTTTGGCATCCTCCTCCTCCTCCACATTGTTTTCTTTTGGTTTGTATTTTTTGAGAAAACAATTATCTTTTTTTTCTTACTACCTCTTGATGTGTTTTACATATTCAGCCAAAATTTGTTATCATTTGGATTACCATCTCAATGTCACCAGTAACACCCTCACAGAGGGAAGCTCTTAGTGACAATAATGCAACCCAAGACTCTTTGGGTGAGAGATACAATACTTCAACCAAGATTAAAAAATCCTGGGTATGGATCTACCTCAATCAAGGTGAAGAAGGATTAGTCTAATCTCAAGTACTGGACTGACTGGGAAAACTGCAAAAAGAAACTAAAATGTGATTATACAGTGAGTACTAAGGTCATAAATGATCAGTTGACTGGCTTTCACCAGCTACAAACTCCCAACAAGCAATTGTTTGTTGGTGGTGGAACTCTGGACAAATACATAAATAGATCACACCCAAAAAAAGGCAAGTAAATGTTGTCATCATCATTTTGAGTACCAATCTGACTAGCACATTAAGCTTTTGACAGGCATTATCAACACAAACATTGAAGACTGAACTTGTATTTTTTATATCTGGAAGAAATATTCCAATCTCAATAACCAATTCAGAATTGTTCCAAGATTTTTTAGAGCTCTGCAAGACAAATATCACCAAAATTATGTTGCTACACACAGCACTAATGGCACACCTATCTAAATTTTACTTTTATCATCAAGAGCATCTTTTCAAAATTCTGACAACAAATCAATATCTGGTTTCCTTAACAGCTGATACATGAACAATCCCCAATGAGACAGCTTATATGGCTGTCACTGGGCACTTCATTAATTCACAGTATAACATCATCTCAGTACTCTTTGGCCTCAGTGAAATTGAATGTGAGTACTTGTTTTTATTAATATTTTTGTGATTAATCACTTACACTTACTAGCAGGTGAGCCTTCAGGAGAAAGCATCACTGGAAAAATGTTTTTTAAATATAATTCAGTGCTACAATATTAGCAACCAAATATTCTGCATAAAAAATGACAATGCATCAGTAAATAACAAGATTTGTCATGAAATTCAAGCCATGTGCCCCTAATTCTCAGTTTCAACTAAATTGATTGGGCGCATAGCACACACAATTCATCTGGAAGCAAGAGATAGTCTAAATGAACTTTCAACCGATTGACCTCATCACCAGAATATGAGGTAGGTCATTTAGGGCCAATGGCCATTTATAAATTAGTTAACCCACCAAATGGACAAAAAATTAATTACAATTCAATTATTTTGCTTATTTCTTGTCTTTCATCATATTGAAACCAGTCCCCAATCACCATGAGAAAAATGGCTACACCTGAGAGCAGGTGTTGCATTTGGAATTTGACGTGGGAGATAGATCTGATTCAGGTTGGAGATAGCACAGAAATTGAATTTAGAAATAAAAGTTTTGGAAGAAATTCAAGCCACAAAGTATCAATTCCATTGTCTCAATAGAATTTTTTGGTTGGGCTTTCCAGAGTTCAAGAATTCAATAATACATGATTAAAAACTTATTTAAATTTCCCCTTTGTTTCAATCTTATTTATTACTTTTTATCATTAACTTTATAGTAAATTCAACCTTTGGGAGTCCTTCCTATATATTTTGAAATGAATATTTTAGTTTCAACATTAATTATATTTCAAGCCCACTCATGGGAGCCCATTTATGAATGATATTTACTTGAAAACCTAAAAGTGTCAAAGAAATTTTCACTAATTATAAAATCTCTTTCAGAATACTAGACTTCCTTCACATATAAATATTGTAAAAAATATACAATGGAATTGAACTGTTTACTATCAATTAAAGAAGTTATTTTGTGGAAAATTATATCCATTTTCTTTCTCCTCTGTTCAAAGTAAGATTTAAATCAAAGTTAAAACAATCTTTCAAGATCTATGGGACAAAGCAATTTCAAGGAGGGGACCACAAATGTAAGGTGTGGATATGAAACTTTGATTAAAAAATCAAGTAATTTTCCTGTCCTCAAAATTTGTATAAGGTAAAAATCAATTAAAAATAGTATGAAATATTATTTTTAAGAGAAAAAACGCCAATTTTATTGTTTAAAATTTTGATAGTATAAAACAATAATATTATAAAAATTTATTGTTTTACCAACAATAACAATTTATCCAAAAAATACTCTACAAGAGATATTTTAAGGCTACAAAAGAAATTTCTTCAAGAGCAATTTCAATTGGAATTAATTGAGCAAAGAACTGCAAGCAATTAATTAAAGAGCAAAGTCTTTAAAAGGAATATTCAAGAGAAAACACGCCCAAAAGTGACCAGAGTGAATTTGGAAACAAAGGGACAAAGTTTACAGTGATGAAAGATGCTTTAATTCACTTTTTGGGTGGTTCAGGGGTAAAAATGATTATAAAAGTTACAACAATGATTATAATGATTTTTTCACGTGGTTAAAAGGTTTAAAATGATTTAATAAAGGTGGTTGGAATCTTTTATTGATTGGTTTAACAGTGTTTAAACTAATTATAAAAGGAAAAGATTCTAACATGAAGAGAAAAGTGGGGCAAAGAAGACATTCTTTTATAGCCATCAATTCTCTTACTCTAAAAGTAAAATTTACTCTTGTCCGTCGTGAAAAACAATCTGACAACAGAAAATCCAATTATGGCATCATTGAACCCTGGTTTGGACCAAAAAAGGGCTGGTTTAAGCCATTTTCAGCCATTTTAGACCCTTAAATCAGCCATTACTATAGCAATACCAGGCCTAGAGCCTTCAAAACACGTCAGAATGTGTGTCAGAGGCGTAGAAACCAGTTAAAGCTGTTTTTACTGTCATTGTTTTATCTTAAGGGTAGTTTTACCCTCTTGGCAACAGCTAAAACTACCCCAGTTGGTATCAAAACCTCATCATCAATTGAGTCCACAGACCCTGTAACTCAATTCCAGGCCAAAAGTGATGAACCTTTGCGTGAATTTTGACATCCCACGCCTGTCAGCAAGGATTTTGGGGGTCTAGCTCCCCCTTAGAGCTGAAGTTCCTTTTCCCCCCCAAATTTAATCTTTCCAATTTATTTTTCCTTTAATTCCTCATCATGTATTATACTTATAATTTACATATGTAATTCAATTGGATTGTACAGTACAATACAGTAGTAATTGACACCTCATATGTAAATCAAAGTTCACTTATGTAATACACGCACACATTTTGACATTTCAATTGAATTCAATTGAAAATACTTCAATTCCTCATAACTTCTAAACTAAACACAACACCTCAATTTTAACACAAAAATTGATGGTTAACACCACATGTGGTGTGAATTAAATTAAAATTTTGAGGATTTTCAACTTTTGTATTGAAAATACTAAAAACTTAATTTAAGCTTATTTAAAGTTGAGTTAGAAGAATTTCACTCAGGGGTGGCCCCACCTGATTTTTTATGAGGAATCCAATGGTGAAATAATTCTTATATGTTTATTTATTAGATAAAAAGCTATAATAATTTTTATTTAACTTTTTTCCAAATTTATTTATTTTTTCACAATTTTGTTAAAATTTCATTTTTACTTAATTTTTTCAAGTATAAATGTAATTTTATACTTACAAAATTTAATGTATTTTTATTTTTAAATTGTAATGAATTTTCTATTTTTAATATAATTTTATATTTATATTTTTATTTTTATTGTAATAATATAAATAAACTTATTTTATTTATATTAATATGTTATTTTTGTATTTGTGGTCTTTTGGGTATATGAAATTACCTCTAAGGCTCACATTCCCTCCCCCTAAAAAAGAATATTACTTTGTAATATTGGTATTTCTAGTGTGTCTGAATCTCCTGAGGAGTTTGTTAGCTTCTGGTATATCTTTTCTTCTAACCATTCATCTTCACAAGTTGGGTCACTGTACCTAACAAGGTATTCCCTTACCTTTTTGGTTCTTAATTTCCTTTCTTTAAGAAGTTTGGTAATTTTCTTAGTACCAGATGTCTCAATAGGAGGTATAACTTTGGGAATCTTATTCCTCAAGGGAAATTTCTCAGCATCACTAGATTTATATGGCTTTATCAAGCTCACTGGAAATGTAGGATGCTTATTGCTAAGTTCTTCAGATAACTCTACT
Organism: Austropuccinia psidii; assembly: GCA_023105745.1. Lineage (NCBI taxonomy): Eukaryota > Fungi > Basidiomycota > Pucciniomycetes > Pucciniales > Sphaerophragmiaceae > Austropuccinia > Austropuccinia psidii. The sequence goes on along the minus strand of JALGQZ010000005.1, from coordinate 55,651,641 downwards.
TCAACAGCATTTTCTCCATGGAGGGCCTTAATCACAAAAGGTCCTGCAAAGGAGTCTTTCAGCTTTTTACATCCTTTGATGTTATTGAAGTTAGTGGTGGATACAAGAACCAGGTCCCCCACTTTGAAATCTGGAGTTGCATGTGATTTATCCCATTTGTCTTTAGCATATGCAAAAGAGTCCTCCATGCACCTTACTGCATGCTTTCTAGCTTTGTCTAGCATTCCTTTGAAGCTAGAAGCTGTGGGATGTATTTCAATTAAGTCTTTCCTCAAGGAATCTTGGGGTAACTTGGGGTTCCATCATTTTTCTAGAATAGCAGGAGTCTTATTGGTACTGGCATGGATTGATGTTTTATATGCTAATTCTAGTGCTGGCAAAAGAGTACACCAATCATGGGTAAATCCATCACAATCTTTGAATTCAAGGCCATATTCACAAAGTCTTCTCACCATGTCCTCTAAAGTTTGGATCATCCTTTAAGCCAGGCCATCAGTTTGTGGGTGGTAGGCTGTAGAGAAAGACAGCTTAGTGCCAAATAATTGGTGAAGATTTGTCCATAGTGCTGAAGTGAATTTGGGATCTCTATCACTGATGATATTTGTAAATATCCCAGTCCATGGCACTACTCTATTCCATATCAGAAGAGCTGTATCCATGGCTGTATCATCCTTGTGACATGGTAAAAAGATTGGAGTTTTACTGAATCTGTCCACAATTACTAGGAAAGCATTATAGCTTTTATCACCTCCTGGTGGTAGGCCAGTTACCCAATCCATATGGACAATTTCCCAAGGTCTGTTTGGTTCTTGGATTTTTATCATATTTCCAAGTCTCTTACCAGTGGATTTATTTTCCTTTTGGCAGCTGTCACAGGTTTTGCAATACTCTGAAACATCTTTCTGCCACATTGGCCACCATATGCAGGTCTTTACTTTCTCTCTTGTTCTGTCTTCCGAAAGATGTCCTGAAAAGGGACTATCATGGCATTCTTTCAGTACAAGATTGATTAATGACCTGTCTACAACTATCATGACACATGTGTGCTTGGTTCTGTGGTAAATTATACCATACAGTAGGTGAAATCTTCCTTCATCATAATATTTTCTGCATACTTCATCCAAGGCATGTATTAGGGAGTTTTCTTTACAGTCTTTGTTAAGTAATTGGCATAAGATGCTACAATTCTTATCTTGAGTGTAACTACTTATGACTTCTTCAAAGAAGGTGGTGTTCAAGTCTGTAACACTTATTCCTTCTATTGGAATCTGTGGTGAAGCTTCTTCTGGCACATAAGAAGGATTATCCATAGAAATTGGTAATGGCCATCTTCTCAGTCCATCTGCATTCTTATGAATATCCCCATCCTTATGAACAATAGTCATATTGCCTCTGTATTCTTGTATGGCTATTTGCCATCTGAGCATATGTCTGTTGGGTGTTTTCATGTTCAAAAGTGATTTGACAGCTGTACAATCTGTTATCACCTCAAAAACACATCCCTCTAAGAAGTAGTTCAATTTCTCCAAGGCCTAGACAAGGCATAGACATTCCATCTGACTTGCTCCATATCTGGCTTCAGTTGGTTTGATTTTCCTGGATATGAAACATATGGGTCCTTCTACAGGTTTATCATTTATGATCTGAACTTGGTGAAGTGCAGCACCTAGTCCATCCCCTGATGCATAAATATACAGTTTGAAAGGCAATTTAATGTCTGGCATCAGTAAGAGTGGAGAAGTGATCAATGCTTCTCTTAGAGACTCAAAAGCTTTGACTCTGTCAACAGTCACTGCCTGCATTATTCCATCACCAAGGTCCATGTGATGTCACATCACAAAATTTTGGTTCATTTTAAATCACATGTCTGTGTTTATCTATTCCCCATGTGATTTTCAATCATCCTATATAGATGTGATGAAATAATTTCTATTACATAAACAGTGGAATGGTTCATTTTACATAAACCTCAGGCTGTTGATGTAAAATCAACCATAGGTTTATGTAAAGTCAACCATAGGTTTATGTAAAATCAACCATAGGTTGATGTAATCATGTGGAATCAATTACTCATCATGTGAAATCAATTCCTCATCATGTGAAATTGATTCCTCATCATGTGGAATTGATTCCACATCATTTGGAATCAACTCCTCATCATGTGAAATCAATTTCTCATCATTTGGTATCAATTTAACATCATTTGAAATCACTTTCTCATCTGTGGAATCAATTTCTCATCATGTGTAATCAATTCCCAATCATGTGGAATCAATGCCTCATCATGTGGAATTGACTCCTCATCAGGTGAAATTGATTCCTAATCATGTGGAAATGATTCCTTATTTTACTTCAACCTATGGTTTATTTTACATCAACCTATGGTTTATTTTACATTAACCTATGGTTGATTTTACATCATCCTATGGTTTATTTTACATCAACAACCTGAGGTTCATGTAAAATGAACCATTCCACTGTTTATGTAATAGAAATTATTCCATCACATCTATATAGACTGATTAAAAATCACATGGGGAATAGATAAACAGAGACAGTTAATTTAAAATGAACCAAAATTTTGTGATGTGAAATCACATGGACCTTGGTGATGGAATAATGCAGGCAGTGAGTCATTTCAAATACTGTGTCTTTGTCACACAATCTATAAAGTGGTCTTGCTATGGATGCAAAATCTTTGATGTGTTGCCTGTCATATCCTGCAAAACCTAAGAATGACTGAATTTCCTTTTTGTTCTGAGGCATGGGTTTTAGCAATACTGCTGCAACTTTGTTTTTGTCAATTCCAAGGGACAAACCAGATACAACATGTCCTAGTGCTTTAAGTTATTTAAATCCAAAATGGCATTTCTTCAAGGAGAATTTCTTGTTTACTGATTGAATTTTTGTCAAAACTCTGGACAATCTGTACATGTGCTCTTCCCAAGTCTTGGGACAGAAAATAATGTCATCAATGTAAATGATTAACCATCCCTCTGAGAGTTCTTAAGAGAAAATTTCATTCATCATTCTTTGGAAGTGTGAAGGTGCATTTTTAATACCAAAGGGCATCCTCAAGTATTCATACACTCCACAATGAACTATAATTCTCAAGTAATTTCTTGCTCTTGGTGTCACCACATTTTGATGGAATCCTTTAAGGGAAACCATAGTGGCTATATACACTGCTTGAAATATTTGAGTAAGGGCAATTTGGATTTTTGGTATTGGATATCTGTCTGGAACAGTGTAAGTGTTCAGAGCTCTAAAGTCCCCAACCATTCTGGAGTTTCCATTATGCCACGCCACTATGACTGGTGTAGTTATTTCTACTTCTTCATTGTGGCCTACTTTTCTTATTACACCAAGGTCCAGAAGTTCTTTGATATTAATTTCTAGAGCTTCTCTTGATTTTGGACTTTCTGGATAAGCAGGTCTTCTTAAGAGTGGTGGATAAGTTCTTTCATTGTTAAGAATGATGTAAACTTCATGACCAATAATTGCTCCTAGAGGTTTTTTGTCTGTAGCAAATTCTCCTCTGTGGTCACACATAAGGGAAGAAAGTTTTTCTTGTTTATCAGTCAGATGAAGGCTTATTTCAGCCTCATTTAACTGTTCAGACTTGAATTTCTCTAACTCTAAGTTGACTGGTGATACTTTCTTTACTGTAATTTGTCTTTTAAATGGTAAAGAGGCAAATTTTTGGCGCTTATTGTCTCCAATAGTAAAGCATCTGTCTTTGTTATTATGCAAATCTATCCCATACATGATTAAATAGTCATTTCCCAATATAAAATGGGCACTAGAGCAATTTTCCATAACATCAAATTCAACTGTGATTCTTAAATTCCCATTTATATGTGGGAATATGACATTGGTCTCAAAGATTCCTAATGCTTTCATTGGATTACTTGCACTGTTGAATTTTATACCATCAATTGGTAACAATTGGTCTTCAAAATTTGGTACACAAGTCTTAAGAAAAGATTTTCCAACACAAGAGCAGAAGGCTCCTGGGTCAAGCAAACGTTTGGTGGGCTTGTTGTCAATTACCACTTCTGTTATACAGGAGTTATAAGCAGTATAACCTTTTCCTCTGTTTGGTTTTGTCCTCATAAGTTGTGCATCTTGAACTTTTGATAAGTCAACTTGACCATTGCTCAATTGTGGCAAGTGGGAATAAGATTCCATGATGTCAAAGGTGGCATTGATATTTTCTATATCTTTTGAAGATTCAGAAAATATGGATGACTTATCATTTGAATTTTCTTCAATTATGTCTTCTTTTTCAACATCTGGTTCCTTTTCAATGTCAATTTCATTGATTTTCCCCCTTTTTGGACATGTATTGGCTAAATGGGTGGTGCTTTGGCAAATATGGCACTTTCTGACTGTATCTGCAGATTTATACTTAATATTACTAGAATTTGCTTTGGGGTTTTTGTCCACAGAATCTTTCCAAGGTGTATTAAACCTTGTTTTGAGATTCACCCTACTAGAACCAATTTTGGTTCTGGTGGTTACTTCTTCTAGTATATTGATCATATCCTCTGCTGAAGATTGTTCAGTAGTCCTGCTTTTGACAGAATGCTCTAAGTCACCTCCACATTGTCTCAGAATTTTTCTATGGATCATAAATTCTGACATGTCAGGATATAATGCTGTTAATCTGTCCTTTTGTTGGCAAAACCATGGTAAAGCTTTGTCTTTATCAACATTAAAGTTGGCAGATTCAAAGGCTGTTTCAGCTTTAAACCTCCAAGCATCATTTGCCCATTTGTTGATGATTTGGGTTTTCCACCAAGTCCAACTCTGGTGTCCATGTGCTTGTCTTATTTTGATGTACCATCTGTGAGCTGATCTGGTAAACAAGGTTTTAAACCTGGCTGTTACCAATCTGTCTGGTAATTCCAAATCCTCTTTGATCATGTCAATACCTCTAATGAATTCCATATGGTCATACTCTCCTTCACCACTGAAGTGAGGCCATTCTTTAAGTTTTGGAACTTGTTTCAAGAGTGCTTGGCCCATTGATGGTTCCAAGTTATGAAAAGAAGTGGATAATTCATTTTTTAGTTGTGAATTATCAGGATCCAATACTTGTGGATTTGGAATTCTTGTGCCCTCATTTTGAGTTAGAGGTGTAGACATTCTGGGTAAGGTGTTCAGTATTTGTTCAATGTCATTCATTTTACTGTTGCTACACCTTTGGGAATTTCTGTATTCATGTTGGAAGCTTTGTATTAAATTTATTACTTCAATTTTATACATGTCTTCCTTATGTGTCAGTTCTTGCCATAACTGTGTCTGTCTTGTATTATCAGCAGTGACTTGGTTCAATTTCATTGATAATTTTGATACTTCTTCTTGTGAAGCATCAAAACACTTTTTCAAGGCAATGGTATATGTCTTTACTTCAGTAAATGAATTTGAAATGTCATAAAGGACTTTCCTGTTATCTGTTTTGATAATATTTATGGCTTGTTTAATTCATGTTTCAATTATGTCATCAATATTGAATTTAGAATATTTATCTGTTAATTCTTTAATAATAGCAGATTGTTCATTTATTTTATTGCTAGAAGAATCATCATTATTGGAATTTTTAATTGTTCTTAAAACTGTTTCAAAACACATAAGTGTTTCATTAATTTGGCACAGACTCAGGTTGTTTGTTTCAATGTTGTTACAAATGGTTTAATTTTTATTGGAAAGATGTTTTTTCACATCATTTATAGCATCATAAAGCTCTGGGATGGAATCAAATATATCAGAAATCCCTTCTGGAATCTTAATCTGGCTTCCTACTTCTTCTGTAATTCCATCATGGTTCTGGCCATCTGAAATACATTTTCCATGGAATCCTGATGAATCTTTGGGATTCTGTAGCCCTGGCTGTAAGGTTTTGGGGCTGGTGCCTTTCCTTTGCCCTTGTTTGAAACTTGAGGCTTTTTTTTCACGTTGGAATTGCTGATGCTGGCCACTGGGGCTTTTTTTGGCACTGGTTTGGGTGGTGGAGGGTTGTTTTTCCTCCATTCTAGTGTCAACAGCATCATGTTTTTCTTCTCCATCAATGGATGCCATCCATTGAGAAATTTGCAAGTGTTGGGATGGCCCAGGAATTTTCTTACTGTCAGGTAAGAATTCATGCAATTATTCCACAGGTCTGCAAGGATCTGGTACTCCTTGAATTGAAGTGCATTGTTGTATGCACTGTGGCTGGCTTTGTATATGTCCACAGAGGCTTGTTGTGGCGGTGTCAGCTCTTTTTGAAGGTAAAATAGTATTATCAGCTTCAGAATGACCCAATTTAGTTGTTTGGAAGTCATCAACTTACCCTTTTCCTTCAGTACCTGATTGGCCTCTGCCATAATCACGTCTGTTACCTTTCTGGGAGCTGCTTGAGGGGTTATAGCTGGCTCCTGACCTGGTTGAAGGCATAATTAGGGTTAAAAAGGCTTAAAATAGTATTTTTATGTCAAAAATTTACTATTGGCCAAATTCTTAGCTTTCTGAAGGGTATTACTTATTTCCAAGTTAATCAATTCAGAAGATATTGGTTCAGGTTGGTTATTTTGAGTCACAATAACAGTACTATTATGATCAGAATTAACAGTACTGGCAGGGATAATGCTGGTTACTGTTGAGGCTGTTTCAATGTTTTCTTGTCTGACCACGTTGTCAGACACTAAAATTAATGAAAAAGCCGATTAATTAAGTAAAAAAAGGTTATTTCAAAAAAAGAAATAAAAATATAAGCCTCACTTATAATATGAAAAAAATTATTTTTTATGGATTTTTTGGATTATAAGTATTTTTTATATGTTTTTAAATTTTTCAATATAAGAAAAAAATTTTAAAAAGAGTAAAAAAATATGTCACAGGTAAAATATCACAGCTGGGCCCCCAAATGTAAGGTGTGGATATGAAACTTTGATTAAAAAATCAAGTACTTTTCCTGTCCTCAAAATTTGTATAAGGTAAAAATCATTTAAAAATTGTATGGAATATTATTTTTAAGAGAAAACACGCCAATTTTATTGTTTATAACTTTATTAGTAGAAAACAATAATATTATAAAAATTTATTGTTCTACCAACAATAACAATTTATCCAAAAAATACTCTACAAGAGATATTTTAAAGCTACAAAAGAAATTTCTTCAAGAGCAATTTCAATTGGAATTAATTGAGCAAAGAACTGCAAGCAATTAATTAAAGAACAAAGTCTTTAAAAGGAATATTAAAGAGAAAACATGCCCAAAAGTGACCAGAGTGAATTTGGAAACAAAGGGACAAAGTTTACAGTGATGAAAGATGCTTTAATTCACTTTTTGGGTGGTTCAGGGGTAAAATTGATTATAAAAGTTACAACAATGATTATAATGATTTTTTCACGTGGTTAAAAGGTTTAAAATGATTTAATAAAGGTGGTTGGAATCTTTTATTGATTGGTTTAACAGTGTTTAAACTAATTATAAAAGGAAAAGATTCTAACATGAAGAGAAAAGTGGGGCAAAGAAGACATTCTTTTATAGCCATCAATTCTCTTACTCTAAAAGTAAAATTTACTCTTGTCCGTCGTGCAAAACATTCTGACAACAGAAAATCCAATTATGGCATCATTGAACCCTGGTTTAGACCAAAAAAGGGCTGGTTTAAGCCATTTTTAGCCATTTTAGACCCTTAAATCAGCCATTACTATAGCAATACCAGGCCTAGAGCCTTCAAAACACGTCAGAATGTGTGTAAGAGGCGTAGAAACCAGTTAAAGCTGTTTTTACTGTCATTGTTTTATCTTAAGGGTAGTTTTACCCTCTTGGCAACAGCTAAAACTACCCCAGTTGGTATCAAAACCTCATCATCAATTGAGTCCACAGACCCTGTAACTCAATTCCAGGCCAAAAGTGATGAGCGTTTGCGTGAATTTTGACATCCCACGCCTGTCAGCAAGGATTTTGGGGGTCTATCTCCCCCTTAGAGCTGAAGTTCCTTTTCCCCCCCAAATTTAATCTTTCCAATTTATTTTTCCTTTAATTCCTCATCATGTATTATACTTATAATTTACACATGTAATTCAATTGAATTGTACAGTACAATACAGTAGTAATTGACACCTCATATGTAAATCAAAGTTCACTTATGTAATACACGCGCACATTTTGACATTTCAATTGAATTCAATTGAAAATACTTCAATTCCTCATAACTTCTAAACTAAACACAACACCTCAATTTTAACACAAAAATTGATGGTTAACACCACATGTGGTGTGAATTAAATTAAAGTTTTGAGGATTTTCAACTTTTGTATTGAAAATACTAAAAACTTAATTTAAGCTTATTTAGAGTTGAGTTACAAGAATTTCACTCAGAGGTGACCCCACCTGATTTTTTATGAGGAATCCAATGGTGAAATAATTTTTATATGTTTATTTATTAGATAAAAAGTTATAATAATTTTTATTTAACTTTTTTCACAATTTTGTTAAAATTTCATTTTTACTTAATTTTTTCAAGTATAAATGTAATTTTATACTTACAAAATTTAATGTATTTTTTTTTTAAATTGTAATTAATTTTTTATTTTTAATATAATTTTATATTTAAATTTTTATTTTTATTTTAATAATATAAATAAATTTATTTTATTTATATTAATATGTTATTTTTGTATTTGTGGTCTTTTGGGTATATGAAATTACCTCTAAGGCTCACAACAAAACTGTGCTAGATATTGAAAACAATACCCCTATTTCAGGAAATCAATTTATTTAGAAGAGGATTTTACACTTTGATATAGATGATATAGCTATTATAACTGTAATATTTGGTTTCAGCTCTACAATTAGCCACCTTTTTATTATAAAACTTCATGGTTTAACTAACAAAAACTTCAATCTTCACATAAAAAGATTTTTTGATAAAATAGTTTTAAAGCATAAATAACATGCACTTCTTGATTTTTTTGGATAATTAGATGTTTTCTTTACTGATACCAAATGGGATTCACTTTTCTATTCTTCTGCATAAATTCCCAATTCTGAATTAACCGTATTTATCTATTGAGCTACTTTGATATGTGAAACACTCAAATCATTTTGGTTTTTGTTTGAACGAAATTAGGGTAGTGTCTTTATCAAGAAATGGAATGAAGCTTGAGAAATGCTAGTTTTTGTGTGAAATTTGATTGAATTTAATCTCCATGTATAAATATTACTAAAAAATTAATTTGAGAAATCATTTGATAATGTCAAAATACCCTATAAAGATATATTTCTGTGTAATGAATTTTTGGATGATGTTGGCTCTATTGTATATTTTATCTGAACTTTAAATACAATTTCCTTAATACTAACCCCAATTTGTGACTATTAGGATTTATCGAGAGCTCTCAATCCACCGGAGAATTGAAAAATTGTATCTGAAGTTGGTTGCTTTATAGTCTTGAGTATCTAAACTTTAATTTTTACTTTCTCAATACTAAAAAATAAAAAACTAATATTATAAAAACCGATATAGGTTTTTTTCCCATTTCTTTACAATAATATGTATATAAACACATCAGGGACCACTTCATATAGCTCCATGAATAATTTTATTCAAGCTAATATAAAGTTTCAACAGCCATTTAAAATGATTGAAAACTTCAGATTTATGAATAAATAAAACAATTAAATGATTTATTTTCAAATAATGGTGATGCCATAATAAATTAAAGAAAAGCACCTGGTAGAGATTGGTTCCTTTAAAAATTATATTTCTCACAGAATATCTATAAAGATTTTGATAGGTTTGTTAGGTTAAGATTAATTTTATATATCTTACAGCTTCAAAAAATGATAAATCAACAATAAGAAGCTTTTTGTAAGATTCAGTTAATAAACACATGTTTTCAGCTCTTTCAAATGTTTTTGAAGGATAATGCAGTATCAGTTCTTGTTTTCATTTAGTATTTATTCTCAATGAAAGCATTAAATAATCTATATAAGTAGAGCTCAATAGAGGCACGCCCCATAAGTAAGCTATATTATGTTGGGAATAAAGATTAAAGTGGGGCAAAGATCACTTCAGAGCCATATCCACTGATAATCAAAAGCTTTTCTGAATAATTTTTTAATTATTTAATTTTCATTATGAATAATTTACAAAGGAAATTACACCATCAATATTATCTTTTAATGGAAATATGTGAAAGGTTTCTATCCAGAAATTCTTGAACACATTGATAGCTTTTATTTAAAAAAAATTGAATTCATTATCACAATAAGCCATTAGTTTTATTCTTTTTATCAATGAAACTTTGTAAAAATTTGCAAATATATGTATTCAAAAATTAACAGAAATTCTGTTTAAAATCTCAAAAGAAAAATATAATTCATCTGAATATTAAAGAGTTTTGAACAGGATTGAATTAAAATCATGTCTTTTAATATTTTTTTGACATAATACTATGCTTCATGGAGAAAAAATCCTGAGAAATTAAGTTAAGTGGTCCTTATTCATTACAATAAAAACCCGTTAATTTCTTGTTAATATCATTGGAATTGGCTTGAATTTGATATATACTCCTATTGGTATGTCTTAATTTATTCTTAAGAAAAATATAATTTAAATTTATATTTGCAAAAGAAAACAGTAACTGAAAATCCATAAGAAATATCTTAAAATATTTTTCCATATAGCAAATGATCTATGAAAAATGATATAGTTACCTCAAAAATATGAAATATAAGAACATTCATAAGATTTTCATTGAGTTTATTTTCATTATCTAGATAAAGCTAATATTATATGTTTTTGAGAAAGACAGTATAAAGAACTGCCTTTCTGCTACTATGAAACAGCTTTCTTTATCTTTTTAATCTTTTTTTGAGTTTTTCACCCATATTTTATTTTTATTTTTTTATGAATTTTTCTTTTTTGGGTTGTTATTGAGTTTTCCTGAGTTTAGCTTTTATATTTGTAAACTGGTTTTTATTTCCTTTTATTTCTTGTTTTTCAATAAAAATTACAGTAACAGGGATTTATAAGGACTGTTACTATTACAAGGTTAAGATATATCAAGTTTATTACAGTACAGATACTGTAATTCTTGCTTACATAATATTGTTGACAATAATTGAAAATTCTACAGTAACTACCATTATGGGCCTTTTACTGCAGTTTTATTTGAAAGTTATTGATTTCTTTGAGTAGAAGTGGCTTTTTTGCATAACGCCCACTACTTGTCTTTCGAGCTGATAAATAAAAACTTTAAAAAAGCCATATAAATGGACTGTCTCAATAAAAAGATGAATGTTTATGCTTGTATTAGAAATTGATTAAATTAATTCATGATAAAAAGGAATAAGAAAATGACAAAAATAAGAAATAATTTCTAGTAATTCTAATAAATAAGCAAAAAAATAAATGTAAATTTTTGTATCTTTGGGGAAATAATTTTATTTAAAAAGATATAACATCCTTTATCTTTCATTTCTCAGGTTGCAAAATTTTTAAAAGAAAAACTGAAAAAAAATCCTCATCAATCCAGTCTCTAAAGAAGAGGCTACAGATTTGAACAGTTGATTTTGATTTTTTGTGAGGAAATTTTTGAATCAGAAATAAGAATTGATATTTCTAAAAAAACATCAAGTAATCAATAAATACATATGAAGGCTTTTCTCATCTTCAAGAGTGGTTTTGAATGATTTTATCCCCCAAAAGAATTGGAATTCTTTAAATGGAAAACAAATATTGAGATGAAATTTTCATCTTGAAAAATATTAATTGAAATAGTTTTGATATACTATATTCTCTACTTACTCCATCCAGCTGAAAAAAAAGGAAATCTGGGAAATTATTTAATATTACAGTGGCTTGGAACAACTTGGAATACTAACAAACATTTGAATTCTGGTTCCAACCTAGTTCACAGGAAGGGTCCAAGCTCATTCCAAATGGAACACCTGCTCTCAGGTGTAGCCAATTTGCTCATGGTGAATGCCATGAGAAATTTGTTACCACTGTCAAGCTTGTATACTCCACAAATTCTGTGAGCTGGCGAGGTATGTGGGACATACCCATAAGGCCACAAATGATATTATACACAGTTGATTTAGTCTTAAATAAGCTTATCAACTGAATTTAAAAGAAAAAATAACAAAAAATAAGTATAACTTTTTTTGGATAAACAAAGCTATAGTTATTATTTCATTTTTGGATTCTACTCCAAAAATAACCCAAGGTAGACCCATAGGGTGTTATACCCAAAAATGAATATTCCTTAAGTTATTAGAAGATTTAAGAATATCACAATAAAATTGTGATTTTTTTAACACTTTTTTAAAACTGTTAAATTTAAGCTTGAATAAGCTTGAATTTAAAGTTGCATAAGGTTTATGCAAACATACCAAAATTTTAGTTAGAATTAAGGTGTTGTATATATTTACTGAATTGGCTAAGGATTTTCCATGGAGAATTTGAATCCTGTGTGAGCTCAATTTAAAGGGGTTTAAGGCCATAGTATAACTTTAAATAAATAAAAGGGCAAAATATGCGCAAAAAGGTGGGACAAAGGAAAAAGACCCAACAGAGCTGGGGTACACAACTTTTTCAATATGCAAGGCATCAATGAAGGTTTTCCACCTGTATTGGAGGATTTTTAACCTTATTTCAACCTTAAGATTATACTTTGATCAAAATTAAAGTTTAAAGTGGCTTTATCCCAAGTTGGACAGGAATTACAAGCTGCCAAAGGGTATATTCAAATATGAAATCTTGAAATTAAGGTTTTAAAAATTTTCAAAGCTTAAATAAGCTTAAAGTTTTAAAGTTACAAGCATTAAAATCTTATATAAAGTTAAGGTTTGGTGTGTATTTCTATTTTATGTGGGAAATAGCAATAACTTCATAAATTCATTAAAAATTCAATTATTAATGGATTTGCTTGAAGCTTTCACACAGCTTACAAATTAATGACATCTTATTATAAATTAAATTTTAAGTATCCTTCATAAACAGGCTTTATTCGTAATTAGCCTAGAAAATTACTATTTTGATTAAACCCAAACAAAATTAAGATTTCTTTAAAAATTAATTAAAAATTGAGTTTAAGAGATTTTTGCTTGAAACTCTATTTTTAAGTTGTTCATGTGATTAAATTGAATGGAAATGAGCTTACCTAATATTAAAACTTAAGTTAATTAATCCAAAATAGGATTAGAGTTACTTGGGGTTAAGAATAACACTGGTAACTTTCAATTGGAACTAAAAAGAAGTTACCTTAAATTAACAGCCTTTTTTTCAGTATGGTTTTGAAATTTTGACCTAAGAATGCCCTCTCAATCCATTATAAACTATGAGAGATGCTCTGTAAACATAAAAAAAGTCGATTCATCACTGTCTGTTTCAATCACTCATTATCATTCCAATCATATTAGACATTTAACCAGGTAAAGGTGTATGGAATATAAAATCTCATTATTAAAGTAATTCTTACGCTATTTTATTCTTAATTAACTCTAAATATTAAAGGATTGAAATCATAGAATTCAGATTATTGTTGTAATCACCAATAATATATTCTATTATATAAGATTATTGTCTTCAATATATTTTAAAATCCACAAATTCCTCCTAAAAATCTTGAATCATATTTTTATTATTAAAAGTTGTTTTACATTTCAAAATATTGATTTTTAGTGTTTTTTTAACTTATAATCCTTATTCAATATAATAACCATTGCTTTTTTACTTGTTGTATTAAATAAATATCATGAGGAAGTTTTCTTTAAAGTTCTATATTTTTTTATCTAGTATTAGTTTTTTTTATAGAATTTTTCTATAAGAATTATCTCTATACAGTGTGTGTCATATTTTCTTTAATAAATAATATTCTTATATTATTTATGAGTGAATAAATATTAATATTTTCCACGTGTAATTGTCTCATCAAGAGCTTTACACTTCTTATTGTTATAACCATCAGTGACTATAAAAATAATAGAATAATTATCATTTTTTATTATTAAATTATTGAATAATAATTAAACCTCTCTTTTTATATATAATTATTTTTAATAATTATATAAATTTGTGGTTATAAGATTTAATTATATTATATTTTTTACTTAGGCAAGTCATAGTACTCTTGATATTTGTCACTATTATCAAGATTTTCATAGACGAACCTTACAAATGCAATCATATCACCTTAAGAAACTGGAGTGGGAGAAGGTAACAGTAATGATAAACTTCCTGCAACCGTTATATTAGGAAAATAAAATAATCTGTGACTCAAAGTATCCCACAATAAACCATTCTCTTCCACTTTATATCCTTCTCATCAAACGCAGTTACCAGGTATGCCTTTTTTTAAATTTTTCTATTTTTTTTCTAACTATTCTTGACTCAAATTAGGCATTTCAACAATATGACATGGCTCCCATTGAGCAATAAACCAATTCTATGCGTGAAAAACTTACCAAATTCATGAAGATACTAATAACCAAGACACCAGCAATATTTGCAGCCATTCTCAATCCAAAATTCAAACTCAAGATTTTCTATACTCATGATTAAATATTGGCTTGTTTTGGTAATTCTGCAACAAATTTAAGAAACACCTTCAAAGAAGAAGCAAAGCAGTATCTCAAAGAATAAATCCAAAGTAACTCACTGAAACCCAGCAATAATCAAGGTGTGGGTTTTTTTGATGAAATCTTTACGTCATCATATTTAGAGGCTAGCACCTTGGATACTGAACTAGAGAAATCTTTTTCCAAACAGTTGGAGCCAAAGGAAACGGACATCTTTCTCTTTTGGAAAACAAGAAGCTTTGTATTTCCAACTGTGGTCCTGATGGCATACAAATACTTTCCATTACTGCAACTAGTGCTCTTTTAGAAAGAGGTTTTTCTTGTGGTAGAAAGATCTTAACTCTTAAATGTGCATCTCTCTCATCTATGCATGCAGAAAAACCCGCTTTCATTGAAAATTGGGCACATATTTTTGGGCACTTGTACTCTCAAGATTAGATTCTTTCCTTTGAGGCTTCACATTGTATTGCTTTTCTTCTGTTCTTAAAACTCTTTTTTCAGGGTTGTTTGGGTTTGAATTAATTTTTCCAATAAATTGAAAAAATCAAAATGGCCCAGTTCCCCACTGTTGGGACATAGCCCTTCTGAGTTCTGAACCTACTAGGCAGTGAGCTATAAATATGGAATTTGAGATTCCCCTTTTGTTCCCTTGATGGGACAGGGGAGAGGGGATTTAGGGAGGATTTCTTTTTTAGAAGCAGCCTTAGTAATTACCCTTTAAAAATGACCCAACTCTTAACCCCCCCCCAATCACTTGTAAAAATGTCAGCAAATTGATTCCTAGTCTTCATTCATGCAATGTGAACCTTCATTTTTTTTTCCAATTCATTGATTATCTGAGACTCTCTGTCAATGTGACTTGACTTCTTCCTGCTTCCTGCACTCTCTGATATCTTGATTTCTGGCCTATTTATGAACAGGATAAGTGATTTTACCACCTCATGAATGCCTTATAAATTTTTTTCAACCACATTTCTTCCATTCCTGTATGAGATAGGGCCACTTACTCAGATTAAAAAGGTGAATTTTGAAATGCAAGAGTTCCTTCTTGAATTCCTCACAATAATGATACCCAGAAAATACTGCAAATAAAAGCATGACAACTTCAACCTCCTACCCCTCAGCTTAAAACCATATAAGCTTGAGATGTTGTTTCCATAATCATTGATTGTATAGTTTGACAATTTGTGAGCCTGTGACTCAAAACCAGAGCACAAGCATGACAGCCAAAATACCATAAACCAGTGGTATAGCCAAGATACCACCAAAACATGGAGCTGAGGAAAATCAGCTCAAAAGGTATCAAACAAAAGAGGAAACTCACCTCTTCCTGAAAATATAAGTCCCATCACCATAGGGCAAGAAATAACAAAGTTATTCCTGCTCAAAGTTATTGCTGAGCATAAACCTTAATTTTCACCTCTCATCTAAAATCTAGAAGGAGAGGCTTAACCCCATCAAATGGGTATTCAAAATGAATCTCTAAGCCAGGGCTATCCAATACTACCAGCCAACCTGAGCTAGCACCAATATTACTGGAGTTATGGTCAATTTCAGGCCAAATAAGGGTGAACAAAACATTCACCTCTCATCTAACTTCTACAGTTTTAGTGTGGGATACCTGAGTTGGGTTCTTTTTGGAAAGAGCAAAATCAGGGCTATCTGATGGTTTCATCCACTTCCTCATATCTCAACTACAACAGAAGTTATGGGGAAAACAAGCTCAATACAGCTTTTTGCCTAAAACATGCAAATGTACAAAGATCTTGTACATGGGATAACTTTGCCATATTTAATGATACCTATATCAAATGAGGTACCATTGTGTAGAGCACATGCAGGGCTACACACTGAACCAATTTTGAGGTTGATATCTCAAGAATTGACAAAGTTATGTATGTTTTAAGGTTAAAATCCCACCTGCTGTCATATACAGCCTTACCATGGGATAATATCCCATAATCATGAATATGAGGTGTCAAATAGACAAAGAAGCATGTTTTTACTTCAATACCTCATATTTCAGTCAATACTGGGGTCCCATACAGTTTCTGTACAGCATTCTACACGTCATACACGTCAGAATCAGGCTGTGAGGTCCCCAAATGAAAATTTTCACCCTGTATTGGTGAAAACTGCCCAGATGTGGTTTCAAAACCACATCTGAGCCCAATACAGGCTATACAGGCTGTTTGCAAACCACAAGTCAGTACCAGAAAGTGAAAAATCTTCACTTCCTCTACGTGGAAAGGTCTAGCACCCTTTCCACCCCATTTCAGGATAAAAAGGAGGCTTTTCACAGCCAGAATTGTCTCTCCATCCTGCTCTTGAATACCCTACGTAGTAAACTGTCAAAAACAGTTTTACTCTTGGGTAATAAACAGGTATAATTATATATTTAATTATTGTAACTCTTATTATAGTAACCCAACTGGTAAGATTGCACCCTGGGTTCTCAGTAGCGCTCACCACCACTATAATCCAATAGTAGAACCCCTTAATTATCTTATAAATCATCTTTAAAATCCAAAACCCTTATTTTAAATCAATTTTCTACATGTCAGTCATAATTCTAGTTGTAAATACTCTTATTACCACTTCAATATAGACTCAGCCTGACACAATTATTTACTAAAATCTCTATGTAGCTAATGATATGTTCTAGGTTTTCCCACTGGCTTTGATCTCTATTCATGATGTGCCTAGCCATGTAATTGATTTCATAAACGTATTCCAGTCATTTCATAGTCTGATGAATAACTCCAATCAATATTTTTTCCATTTTATATTATAATCTTGGACTTAGTAGTAGGTTTTATGTTTTAAAATACTCTAAAACTGCTAAAAATAGTTTTTATATTACCTACAATTCTCAAAATACATATTATTTCCCCTTTTGAATCACCTCTATTCCAGAAATACTATTTATATTATTTTTCACTCTAAGTTTAATTATGTCACAAACTTAACTTGCAGACTTTTCAGTAACTCATAATTTCTAGTTTTCATAAGTACATTTCCTAATAGTATACATGATCTGATATTATTAATTTTCCACAAATACACTATGTGATCCTTTGAAATGTCTATGACATACCCATAAAGCCACAAAAAATGTTTTATTCATTTGATTTAGTCATTAACTGAGTTTTGAAATGAGTTTAAGATAAAAAATAATGGGATTATTTCATAGCTTTTGAAAGGTTTGACTATAAAACAATAAGTAAAAATTACTAATATTTTACTTATTGTACTCTGAATTTCCTAATTTTAATAAATAATAAGATTTATAATGACTATGATAATAATTAATCATTGGAATCATGGCATAAATATATTAGGGAGTGTAAAAGTTACCAAATCCCAGACTCAAAATCCTGAGTTTTTTTCCGAATTCCACATTAACGTTTTGGGATTTGAGAAATACCACATCTTAAGAAGTGTGGTACTTCAAGGTACAAAATCCCAGGTTTTTTGGTACCAAATCCCATTTTGGGATACAAAAATCCTACCATTAGCTTCACTTAAAGGCACATCTTTACAACACACACCTCAGTAAGGGAATGTTACATTTCATAAAACTTCCCTTCTCTTTCATAAAATCTGAATACACTGCCCATTTATTAAGATATTTGATTTCAAATTTTATTTTCTATAGATATTTTTTTCATTTACAATGCCAAAGGAATTTCAAAGGATACCTTTGATTCAGGAATTAAACTCATTGCAGTTGTTGAATGCTTTCAGCTCTGATAGTGATTCTGATATCCAGGAAGATATAATCTTATTAGATATTATTATATCACAAAGATAAATCAATCCTTGTAGAAGATATCCATCAAATTACATTTATACAATGAATGATTTAAGAAAATTATCATATGAAAAGCTTTTCAAGCTTTGTAGGACAAAAAATGATGCATTTGAAAAATTGGTTTCACAAATTCAAGATCATGAAACATTTCACAACTCATAAGAAGACAAACAACACAATCCAGCCATCCCATTGGCCGTGGAGCTATTAAGGTTGGGATCAAATGGAAATGGGTCTTCTTTGGGAAAGATTAGAATTTTGTTTGGAATTAGCCATGGGGCTCTTTCTTTGTAAATTCAAATATTGATTGAGATATTAATGAGGTTGAAGAGAAAGTTGATTTTGTGGCCAAAAAATAGAACACAGAGAGATTTCTCAATTGATGCAGGTGAAAGGCTTCCACAGGTGCATTGGATTTATTGTTGGAAGTCTCATACCATTGTCACAATGGCCCCCAATGATGGTGAAGCCTATTTCAATTGTAAGAAGAGGTAATCTTTTGAGCTTTCATACTTGATTTCATTTTTACTGATTGTTCAAAATTAAGGTATTCTATGTCAATACAACTGGTGTTCAATATAAAAAAAGGTTCACAGCTCTACATGTGGCTGTACTGGGTCACTTCATGATTCAAATGTATATCAACATATGAAAATTGCACAAAACCTCAAGAGTTTCATGAAAAAGATCAAAAATTACTAGCCAATAAAGCATATGCAATCTCTCCTTGGGTTGTTCCTGCTTATTAGGGAGGTTTGGTACAGAATGAAGAAAACAATAATTTAAATTACTGTGTAGCTAAAGGTCAGAATTGAGCATGAAATTGAAATTTTGATGGGGTGGTGGTTTTCTCTAAAGGAAATGTGAAACAAAATGAGGGATGATAATGTAGTCAAATAATTTGCTTGTTGGGCCATTTCTTGTACAGTTTACATGATATGTTAGCACAAATTAGAGATGAATGGTTTGATTTATATGAAGCTCATTATCCCCCACAAGTAGAAAATATGTAGAATAATGACAATGGGGAAGATGTTGTAAATATTCATGAAAGAATTAAACCAATTCCTTTTGCATGGAAAGATAATCAATTGTGAATTTCATCATAAAAAATTAATTATGTACTTAATTTAATGGCCTACAACAGAGTGGAGATGTTATTGAGAAAGGAGAACCAGTTAAGATTAATACTTTTAAGTTCTTTTTTGGTCCTGCATATTTCTTTCAAAGTACCAATTGCCTTTTGAATTAGTTTTGGTAGGTGTCATTTTTAAAACTTTGTCACCTACATTGAAGAATTTATGGGTGATTTAAAAAGAACATCCAAAATGAGTTATTTTGTAATTATTTGCAATTTATGGAGGATTTTTTGTTGTATTATGAACCATTGATGATTTCTTCAAAAGAATTTCCATGACTCCAAGTTTTTTTTGAAAACTCAATCTCCATTTTCAATTTGGGGAATTGCAAGCCATGTTCAAATGGGGGAAGGAAGTTGGAAGGGGATGGAAATTATTTTTGGAGAAAGAATAAAATATATCATAAATCCAGGCATTTAAATTATTTAAATATTGATGTGGCTTATTGAAAAATCCATCTTTAGCTACAATGACATTGGTAAAAGATTTGAATTCTTGTTTTGTATTGGCAGAAGTTCATTTGAGCTGACTGAAATTTAGTAATTTTGCACCTTCCATTAATTATTGACTTTCTTTTTCAGCTAATTTAGAAAATTTAAAAATTCTATAATAAATGAATTCATCATATTGTTAAAGTTTGGACCATGGGTTATTATATGTTACAATTTGATGAGGAGTGAAACAATGTTTTCAGGAGTTAACACCTGCAATTTTTTAGATTAATTAGCAAATACTAAAATAAAAGTTAAAAAATATGACACACCTGCAGATTTGCCTGAATCAGAACCAGACAAAAACTGATACCTTTTATGATTCCACCTACAACATGTTTACTGGTTTTGACTTCTTGGAAATTTTGGGATAAGGTCATTAATTTCATAATAAGGTCTTTTGAGATTTGAGAGTGGCCAACAGAGCTGTCAAATGGGGCTATTTCACTTATAAGGCAGGTAAGAATGGCCTTTTGGTTTTAGCAACCATCACATAAGGATGTGGTAAAGTGTTTGATAATGGAATCTCAAACAATGTGGTATCAGCTGCATTCTTGTCAATTGATATGGTTGAGATGCTTTCATATGAATTGGTTGAATTTCCAAGGTGAGAAATGCTCTTTTTTCTTTGGGTTTAGGTAAGTTTTCTTTTATTATTTGTTTCAGTATTATTAACCTCATTATGTTCTATATTTGGTTTAGTCCTAACCATGAAATTAGGAGGATTGATAAGAGCTGCAAAATATTTCAAATAATTCCGAAAATGTGATGAATCTGGTTTAGTACTAACTATTAAATCATCAGAATGATATCAAGACTGAGAGATATTGGGAGTGTTTTTTAGAATTTCAATGATGAGGGGAGGGGGTGAAATTGAATGACATTGAAAATGGAGCCCTTATGAAGTATCCCCCCTATATCAACAAATGATCAAAACAGTTAAAAAAATAAATAATGAATAATCAAAATACTCAGAATGATGCAATATCATCACAAAAAAACAAGAATCAAAAAAAATAATCCATGAATTCAGAACTATACAGAAATAAAAAAAATGATAATCAACAGTAATTATTATGAGGAAAAAAATAAAATAGAAAAATAAGTCAAGAGTCAGTTATGATCATAAGTAAAAAAATAAGAAACAAAGTACCCAGAGGCAAGGTGGGAGGTTCTAGGATGACTGGGGGGTGGATGGTGGGAGGCTGAGTTTAGCTGGATGGGTGATTTTAAGAAATGATAAAATAATTAAAAATTAAAAGAAAACCTCTCAATTGCTTTGGAATGTTTTGAAGAGGAAATGCCTTAGAAAATTGCAGAGGCCTGTTTGGGAGGCTCTAGACTGACTGGAGGGTGACTTTAGCTGGATGGTGGATGGGTGATGGGGGTTGAACTGGCAGAGATGGGGGGGAAGATGCTATTGTTGAACCTGTTCAAAGACAAAAAAAGAGAAATGAATAAAAAATCTGACCCTGTTAATGTGAGCCTTAGAGGTATTTTCATATACCCAAAAGACCACAAATACCAAATCAAGCTATAATTGTGAATAAATTAAATTTTTTTATAGTATAAAAACAAAAGAAAATTGAAATATGAATATGAAAAATTTAAATTAAAAAGAAAAATTGCAATTATAATTCAAAATCAAAATCAGATTGAAAATTAAAATTGTTAAAACACATTGTTACTTGAAAAAATTAAGTAAAAGGAAATCTTTAACAAAAATATTGTAATTAAAATATTTTTTGGAAATAAAGTTGAGATGATTATAGCTTTTTATCCAATATATCAACTTATAAAAATTATTTGACCATTGGATTCCTCAAAAAATATAAGGTGGGGTCACTTCTGGGTGAAATTTCTGTAGCTCAACTCTAAAGAAGCTTAAATTAAGTTTTTAGTATTTTCTGTACAAAAGTTGAAAATACTCAAAAACATCATTTAATGCACATAACATGTGGTGTTAACCATCAATTTATGTGTGAAATTGAGGTGTTGTGTGTAGCTTAGAAGTTATGAGGAATTGAAGTATTTTCAATTAAAATGTCAAGATGTGTGCATGTATTACATTAGTGAGCTTTTATTTAAATATGAGATATCAATCATTACAGTTGTGTACTTTCAAAACTAAGTTGAGTTAAATATTTAAATTACAATTAAAACAAATGACAAGGAATTAAGGAAAAAATAAATTGGAAAGATTAATTCTGGGGGGGAAAGGAATCATGGCTCCAAGGGTGCCAGACTCACCCAAATTCCTTGCTGAAAGGTGTGAGATGTCAAATTTTATGCAGAAATTCATCAATTTCGGCCTGTTATTGAGTCACAGGGTCTGTGAGTCAATTGATGATGAGGTTTTGATACCAACCAGGGCAGTTTTAACTGCTTCCAAGAGGGTGAAACTACCCTTACGCTCAAAAAATCATAGTAAAAAAAGTTTTAACTGGCTTTGAAGTCTCTTACACACATTCATATGTGCTTTGAAGGCTTAAAGCTAGGTATTACTATAGCAATGGCTGATTTAAGGGTCCAAAATTGTCAGCCTGTGACTCAAAACCAGAGCACAAGCATGACAGCCAAGATACCATAAATCAATGGTATAGCCAAGATACCACCAAAACATGGAGCTGAGCCAAATTAACACAAAAGGTATCAAAAGAAAGAGGAAACTCACCTATTTCTGAAAATGTAAGTCCCATCACCATAGGACAAAGAATAACAAAGTTATTCATGCTCAAAGTTACTGCTGAGCATAAAACTTAATTTTCACCTCCCATCTGAAATACAGAGTAAGAGGCTTAACCCCATCAAATGGGTATGCAAAATGAAGCTCTAAGCCAGGGCTATCCAATGGGACCAGCCAAACTGGGCTAGCACCAATATTACTGAAGTTATGGTCAAAGTCAGACCAAATAAGGTTGAACAAAATATTCACCTCTCATCTAGCTTCTACAGTTTTAGCGTGAGATACCTAAAGTGGGGTCTTTTTGGAAAGAGAACAATCAGGGCTATCTGATGGTGTCATCCATTTCCTCATATCTCAACTAGAAAAAACGTTATGGGGCAAACAAGCCCAATACAGCTTTTGGCCAAAACATACATATGTACAAAAAACTTGTACATGGAATAACTTTGCCATTTTTGATGATAGCCATATCAAATGAGGTACCATTGTGTAGAACACATTCAGGGCTACACACCGAACCAATTTTGAGGTTGATATCTCAGAAACTGACAAAGGTATAGCTGTTTTAATGTCAAAATCCCACAGTTTGGCCAATACAGCCTTATAGTGGGATACTCGCCCATAAGTAGGATTATGAGGTGTCAAACAGAGGCTGAAGCTTATTTATACTTCAATAGCTCATAATTAAGTCAAATACAGAGGTCCATACAGGTTCTGTACAGTTTCTGACGCGTCAGGAGCACCAAAATACACCTGTAAACTCCATTGGTGATAATCTTCAACCTGTATAGGGTAAAAATGACTACTTGTGGTTCCAAAACCACATTTCAACCCAATACTAGCCTGTATTGAGTGTATAGAACCACAAACCAGCCCACAGTAGTGAAAATTTTCACTCTGTGGTCGTGTGCAGAGGTAAACCACCTCCCACTACCCCAGAACAAGATAAAAGGAGGCTTTGCCTCACCAGGAAGCAAATCCAGCATCCTGTTCTTGATATTCTTATGTGGTATAGCTTCTTAAAAGAAGTGGTACTCTTAGAATTTAACAGGTATAATTATAAGTTTAATTATTGTATCGTTTGTTATTGTAAACCAACAGACAAAAACTGCACCCAGGGCTATCAGCAGCACTCACCATCACTAAATTATTTTAGTATAGCCCTTTTACTAATATTCTCACTTTAAATATCATCATCATTTTCGTGTCACACTCAGAGTTATAGCTTCTATTATCATTTTGAAGCTATATCATAGAGTCACCCTGACATTTTGGGGGCCTGGCCAGGTTTTTTACCTCTTTTAGACGAAATTCTAGCTTGTGTTCACTATTTTTAGCTTATATTCATGCTTTTTAGAGTTATTATCCTTGTTTTATTGCTTATTTTCATTTTTTTAAACCATAAGAAGCCCTGAAGGGGATTCATTTCGTGGTTTTTCTCTATTCTGTTTTTTTTACTCAAAAAGAAATATATTAAAAACATAAAAAAAAATACAAAAAAAAAACTGTATACATATCCTTTTTGAAAAAAATAATATTTTTTCATTGTTTGAAGAGTTATAAATATATAATTTATATTTATAAAATATTCTCTTTTTATAATAAAATAAAAACCATATTTTATTATCGTTTTTTTTCATAATATATACAAAGTATATATTATTTGAATTTTTCTTGAAGAAAAATTCTGATAATTCCTTTTTTTACCCAAATTGGCGTGAAAAATTGATTATTATCATTATTATTGATAATACCAATAATTATACTTCATAATAAAATAAAAACCATATTTTATTATTGTTCTTTTTCATAATATATACAAAGTATATTATTTGAATTTTTCTTGAAGAAAAACTCTGATAATTCTTTTTTTCAACCAAATTGGCGTGAAAAATTGATTATTATCATTATTATTGATAATACCAATAATAATACTTAATAATAAAATAAAAACCATATTTTATTATTATTATTTTTCATAATATATACAAAGTATATATCATTTGAATTTTTCTTACAGAAAAACTCTGATAATTCATTTTTTCACTCAAATTGGCGTGAAAAATTGATTATTATCATTATTATTGATAATTTCAATAATAATACTCAATAATAAAATACAAATCATATTTTATTATTGATCTTTTTTTCATAATATATACAAAGTATATATTGTTTGAATTTTTCTTACAGAAAAACTCTTATAATCCATTTTTTTTACCCAAATTGGCGTGAAAAATTGATTATTATCATTATTATTGATAATTTCACTAATAATACTTCATAATAAAATACAAACCATATTTTATTATTAACCTTTTTAATATATACAGAGTATATATTGGGGGGAGCTGATTGATATTTATTATTGATATTTTCAATAATAACTTGTCCAAAGTGACTTATAAATTCCTAACAAAAGGATTCAATCAACTAGCTGAAACTCTCACTTTCCAAATCAGAAATGATACCACCTCATTCCAAAGACTTTGGATTTCCAAGGGATTATTCCTTACAAAGAGAAACAACCATCAGTTGGAATAGAGGCCTGGAAGAGAGAGAAGTTGAAGTTGTTCAAAGTCATAATACATGGCAAAATGAACCTTTCTACACCTTCCAAGATGGGTTTCAACAGCAAACATCCAGGAATGGCTTGCATAGAACAGTTTTTTCTAAGCCATCAAATATTCCAAGAACTTCTCCATTGGGGAATGGCAGGCAGGGAATTCAAACCAGATTCCCACTACAAAGAACTTGTAGAAAGTATTCAGAAGATTTCCCTCAAAGAGATATTCTTCAAAGAACTTATCATAGACAAGAAATGGAACAAGAGCTAACACACTCTGACCCTTTCAGGCTCATGAGGACTGGTAACCCAACCAGACTCCCTAGTGCCTTCACACCACTCAGGCACCAGCAGATCAGTGACCAAGAGTCACTGTACTTTCCAATTCAAGATATAATCCAGGAGAGGAAGAGGATCATAAGGCAAGAACAAGACTTCTTTCAACCAGAGGCTGAAAGATTCAGATCCTATGATCCAGAAATTGTTGGACCTGTTGCAAGAAGTACAAAGAAACAACAAACAGTTGTAAATACTTCTAATGCACCTAGCAGCCCTATGATAAGGAATGATATCTCCACTCAGATGAAACACAATGTTGTGATACCTGAGAGTAGCATAAATAGTAATACTCTATGGTTACAGTTTTCCCAATTTGTAGAACAAACTAAAAGAAAGTTTGAAAGACTCCATGAAAGTATTTCAAGTTTACAAGAGGTTTGTACCTTACAAACCAAAACTATTCATACTCTTCAAGAGGACTATATTGAATTGTATAAAGCCTCAGAAGATTCCAAAAGAAGACTAAATCAAGTCTTAGAGGAGCAAAATCACTGCGAAAGGGAAAGGGAATACCTGGATCAAGATATTGACAAATTATTCAATTTCTGCCAAAAAATGAAACCCCAAACACAAGGGCATGTTTTTGGAAGCACCCCATACCACCAGGAAGACATCAAACCAGATTCTTTATTGGTGAATAAGGCAAGGTCTCCATCAAAATACCAGGATGGAGATAATATGTCTTATACTGAAAAGGAAGCCTTGAAACAGCTTCCTGAGGCCTCAAGCTGGCCCAAATTCTCTGGAACTTGAGAGTATGATCATATGGAGCTCATACATTATATTGATGGACTCTTCACTGATGTACCAAGTATACCAGATTACTGGATTACTGCCAGATTAAATACAGCTTTTAAAGGACATGCAGTATTTGGTACACACAAATGAAAGAAATCCATGGCAGAAGACACTGGCCATGGTGAAGGAGCCAAATAATCCCAAAGTACAGAAATGATTCATGGATATGGCAGAAAACCCTTTCATTTGGAAATGATAGATACACAGTGGACAAAGATCCATCTGATTGGTGTCTGAGACAGTCAAAAAGGTTAATAGCCATTGACCCTCACATAACATCAGAAATGAGAAATCACAAACTGTTGACCAAACTACCAGGAGACTTAGAACATGCAGTAAAATGCAGATTCTCCAAAGAATCCACCTTGGATCAAATATCCAATACTTTGCAAGAAGTAAGGATTAGAACATCTATTGGTAGATACAATAACCATAGTACTGGTGATAACAGGGAGAATCCAACCCTGGAAGCCAAAGAAACTCATGATTCAGATTCTGAAATCACAACAGTATTTCACAATTGTGAACCACCCAATCACTATGCAGAAAATTCTCCCAAAGACAGGGAAGAGATATTTGCAAGAGAGGAAGAAACAACAAAAGACCAAGAAGGTCATGAATCTGACTCTGATAGTGTGGGGAATGGCTGTGGAAATAATTCATACAGTGAACCCAACCCCCATGAGGAATATTTGGTGGAATTTAAGAACCATGGAATAGAGGAAATTGGCTCAGTCCACTCCCAAAGGAGGAAACCAATGACCAAACACCTGGATGGTTTGAAACATAAGCCACAAGACAGGGAGGGTATGACCACAAGAAAGTTTTTAGCTCAAGGTCAAATGAACCATGCTAATACCTCCAAGAAGGGCGGAAAGTCCCATCAATGATGAGCCTTTTTTTAGAGGGAGGGTATGTCATCCTGTGACTCAAAACCAGAGCACAAGCATGACAACCAATATACCATAAATCAATGGTATAGCCAAGATACCACCAAAACATGAAGCTGAGCCGAATTAGCTCAAAAGGTATCAAACAAAAGAGGAAAATCACCTATTTCTGAAAATGTAAGTCCCATCACCATAGGACAAAGAATAACAAAGTTATTCATGCTCAAAGTTACTGCTGATCATAAACCTTAATTTTCACCTCTCATCTGAAATACAAATTAAGAGGCTTAATCCCATGAAATGGGTATTCAAAATGAAGCTCTAAGCCAGGGCTATCCAATGGTACCAGCTAAACTGGGCTAGCACCAATATTACTGAAGTTATGATCAAATTCAGACCGAATAAGGTTGAACAAAATATTCACCTCTCATCTAACTTCTACAGTTTTAGTGTGAGATACCTAGAGTAGGGTCTTTTTGAAAAGAGCACAATCAGGGCTATCTGATGGTGTCATCCATTTCCTCATATCCCAACTAGAACAAAAGTTATGGGGCAAACAAGCCCAATACAGCTTTTGGCCAAAACATACATATGTACAAAAAAACTTGTACATGGAATAACTTTGCCATTTCTGAGGATAGCCATATCAAATGAGGTACCATTGTGTAGGGCACATTCAGGGCTACACACTGAACCAATTTTGAGGTTGATATTTCAAAAACTGACAAAGCTATAGCTGTTTTATAGTCAAAATCCCACAGTTTGGCCAATACAGCCTTATAGTGGGATACTATCCCATAAGTAGGATTATGAGGTGTCAAACAGACGCTGAAGCTTATTTGTACTTCAATAGCTCATAATCAAGTCAAATACAGAGGTCCATACAGGTTCTGTACAGTTTCGGACGCATCAGGAGCACCAGAATACACCTGTAAACTCCATTGGTGAAAATCTTCACCCTGTATAGGATAAAAGTGACTACTTGTGGTTCTAAAGCCACATTTCAACCCAATACTAGCCTGTATTGAGTGTATAGAACCACAAACCAGCCCACAGTAGTGAAATCTTTCACTCTGTGGTCGTGTGCAGAGGTAAACCACCTCCCACTACCCCAGAACAAGATAAAAGGAGGCTTTGCCTCACCAGAAAGCAAATCCAGCATCCTGTTCTTGATATTCTTACGTGGTATAACTTCTTAAAAGAAGTGGTACTCTTAGAATTTAACAGGTATAATTATAAGTTTAATTATTGTAGGGTTTGTTATTGTAAACCAACAGACAAAAACTGCACCCAGGGCTATCAGCAGCACTCACCATCACTAAATTATTTAAGTATAGCTCTTTTACTCATATTCTCACTTTAAATATCATCATCATTTTTGTGTCACACTCAGAGTTATAGCTTCTATTATCATTTTGAAGCTATATCATAGAGTCACCCTGACAAAAATGGTTTAAAATAGCAAAAAATGGCTGAAACCAGCCCTTTTTTGATCTGAATCAGGGTTCAATGATTCCATAGTTGGATTTTCTGTTGTCAGAGCTTGTTCCACAACTTAAAAGAGTAAATTCCATTTTTTGGGTAAGAAAATTGGTGGCTATAAGAAAATGTCTTCTCTGTGCCACTATTCTCTTCATGTTAGAATCTTTTCCTTTTATAAATATTTTAAACACTATTAAACCAGTAAATAAAAGATTCCAAACACCTTTTTTTAATCAATTTAAACCTTCCAAAAATTTGAAAAAAACATTATAATCATTTTTTGTAACTATTATAATCATTTTTACCCTTGAACCACCCCATAAGTGACTTGAAGAATCTTTCATCACTGTTAACTTTGACACTTTGTTTTCAAATTCAATCTGGTCACTTTTTGGTGTGTTTTCTATTTAATATTCTTATTAAATACTTTGTTCTTATATTAGTTTCCAGAATTCCTTTGCTCAATTAATTCCCATTGAATTCTCTCTTAAAGAAATTTCTTTTGTAGCCTTAAATATATCTTGTAGAGTATTTTGGGCTAAATTTTTATTGTTGGTAAAGCAATAAATATTTAAATTATTTCTTTTTTATACTTGTAAAGTTAAGAAAATAAATTTGACATGTTTTCTCTCAAAAATCTTAAATCTTAACATTTTTAATCATATTGTATCTTATACAAATTTTGAGGACAGGAAAAGTACTTGATTTTTAATCAAAGTTTAATATCCACACCTACCTTACATTTGGGGGCTCAGCCATGATAATTTACCTGTGAAAAAATTTTTTTTACTCTTTTTTTCTTATATTTTCAAAAAATTCAAAAATCCAGAAAAAATACTTTTAATTCAAAAATTCATAAAAAATAAAACTTTTTCATATTATAACTGAGGCTTGATTTTTTGATTTCTCTTTTGAAAAACATTTTTTTACTTAATTAATTCCTTCTTTCATTAACTTTAGTGTCTGAAAATGTTGTTAGACAAGAAAAAATTGAAACAGCATCAACAGTTACTAGAATTATCCCTGAAAGTACTGTTAATTCTGACCATAATAGCACTATTATTGCTACTCAGAACAATCAACAAGAATAAATTTACTCAGAATCTATCAATTTGGACATAGGTAATAGTCTCCAAAAAGCTAGGAATTTTCCCAATAGTAAGTTTTTTCAATGTAAAATTACTATTTTAAGCCTTTTTAGTCTTAATTATGCCTTCAACCAGATCAGGAGAAAGATATAACCCTTCAAGCAGCTCCCAAAAAGAGTATAGATGTGATTATGGCAGAAGCCAATCAGTTACAGAAGAACAAGGGTCAGTAAATGAATCCCAAATTGACAATTTATGCCATTCTGATGCTGATATAACTGTTTTACCTTCAAAAAGACCTTACAAAACCACAAGAAGCCTCAATATACAATGACAAATCCAGCCAGAAGGCTTACAACAATGCCTTTCAGTACAAAGAGTACCAGATCCTTGCAGTTCTGTGGAAAAACTGCATTAATTCTTACCTGACTTTGAGAAATTTTCTGGGGCATCCCAGAACTTGCAAGTTACTTGATAGCTGGCAATCATTGATGGAAAAGAGAAACATGACGCTTTTAACAGTAGAATGGAGGAAAAACAACCCTCCACCACCCAAACAAGAACCAAAGACATCCCCAATGGCCAGCAGCAGCAGCAATTACAATGTGGGAAAGAAGCCCCAAGCTCAGAACAATGGAAAAGGCAAGGAACCAGCAACAAAACCATACAGCCAGGGATACAGAATCCTAAATATTAAGCAGGATTCCATGGAAAATGTGTTTCAGATGACCAGAACTATGATGGAATTACAGAAAAAAGAGTAAGCCACATGAAAATATCAGAAATAATTTCTGACAATATAGATGGCATTCCAAATTTGTACATAGCTATAAATGACATGAAAAGTCATATTTCTGATAAGTATTCATACATTTGTAGCAATCTAAACACAAATAATCTAAGTCTGAGCCAAATAAATGAAAAATTTATGTGTTTTGAAAATGTTTTGAGAAGAATTGAAACTTCTAATAATGACAATTCATTTGGTAATAAAATAAATGAAAAACCTGCAATTATAAAAGAATTGACAGATAAATATTCTAAATTCAATATTGATGACATAATTGAAAGAAGAATAAAACAAGCCATAAATATTATCAAAGCAGATAATAAGAAAATCCCTGATGAAATGTCAAATTCACTTATTGAAGTAAAAACATACACCATTTCCTTGAAAAGGTGTTTTTACACCTCACAAGAGGAAGTATCAAAATTAACAATAAAATTCAATCAAATCACTTCTGATAATACTAGACAGACAACATGATGGAAAGAACTGATACATAAAGGAGAAATGTATAAAATAGAAGTAATTAATTTAATACAAGTCTTCCAACAGGAATTCAGAAATTCCCAAAGGTGCAGCACCCATAAAATGAATGACACTGAACAATTACTGCAAACCTTACCAAGAGCTTCTATACCTCTGAATCAAAATGGGGGTACAAGAAATCAAAACCCACAAGTATTGGATTTGGAAAATTCACCTCTAAAGAATAAATTTTCCACTTCATTACATAACTTCAAAACATCAATGGGCCAAACAATTTTGAAAGAAGTACCAAAAATTAAGGAATGGCCACACTTCAGTGGTGAAGGAGAATATTATCATATGGAACTAATCAGAGGTATTTTCATGATTAAAGAAGATTTTGAATTACCATACAGATGGGTAACAGCAAGATTTAACACCTTGTTTACCAAATCAGCTCATAGATGGCATATCAAATTAAGACAAGAACATGAAAACCCAAGTTGGACTTGGTGGAAAATCCAAATCATCAATAAATGGGATAATGATTCTTGGAGATTTAAAATAGACACAGCCTTTGAATCTTCCAAATTTAATGCTGACAAAGACTAAGATTTACCATGGTCTTTCCAAAAGAAAGACAGATTAACAGAATTATATCCTGAAATATCAGAACTTATGATTCACAGGAATATTCTGAGAAAATGTGGAGGTGACTTAGAGAATGCTATCAAAATCAGAACTACTGAAAAATCTTCAGAAGACAATATTATAAATATATTGGAAGAAGTAACCACCAGAGCACAGATTGGTCCTACTAGTGTGAATGTTAAATCAAGGTTTAATACACCTTGAAAAGATTCTGTGGACAAAAATCCCAAATGAAATCCTGATAATATGAAGTATAAATCTGCATATGTAATCCGAAAGTGCCATATTTGCCAAATCATCACACATTTACGTAATAAATTCCCCAAAAAGGGAAGATCAATGAAATCGACAATCAGGAAGAACCTCATGTTGAAAAAGATGATGTAAATGAAGAAAATTCAGATG
Organism: Austropuccinia psidii; assembly: GCA_023105745.1. Taxonomy (NCBI): domain Eukaryota; kingdom Fungi; phylum Basidiomycota; class Pucciniomycetes; order Pucciniales; family Sphaerophragmiaceae; genus Austropuccinia; species Austropuccinia psidii. The sequence goes on along the minus strand of JALGQZ010000005.1, from coordinate 55,619,459 downwards.
ATACATCATCCATATTCTCTGTATCTTCAAAAGATATAGAAAATGTCAATGTGAAATTTGACATCATGGAATCTGATTCCCACTTGAAACCATTGAGTAATGATCAACTTGATTTATCAAAAATCCAACATGCACAAATCATGAAAACCACACCAAACAGGGGAAGAAGCTATACAGCTGGAAATTGCTGCATAACAGAAATGGTGATTGATAAAAAGCCCAATAAATCATTGGTTTACCAAGGAGCATTCTTCTCTTGTGTTGGAAAAGATTGTCAGCCTGTGACTCAAAACCAGATCATAAGCATGACTGCCAAATACCATAAACCAATGGTAAATCCAAGATACCACCAAAGCATGGAGCTAAGCCAAATTAGCTCAAAAGGTATCAAAAGAAAGAGGAAACTAACCTCTTCCCAAATATACCAGTCTCATCATCATAGGACCAAGAATAACAAGGTTATTCCAGCTCAAAGTTGTTGCTGAGCATAAGCCTTAATATTCACCTCTCATCTGAAATACAGAGTAAGAGGCTTAACCCCATCAAATAGGAACTCAAAATGAAGCTCTAAGTCCGGGTTATCCAATGGTACCAGCCAAACTGAGCTAGCACCAGTATTACAGATGTTATGGCCAAATTCAGACCAAATAAGGTTGAACAAAATATTCACCTCTCATCTAACTTCTACAGTTTTAGTTTGAGATACCTAAGGTGGGTTCTTTTTGGAAGGAACACGATCAGGGCTATTTAATGGTGCAATTCATTTCCCCATATCTCATCTAGAGCAAAAGTAATAAGGGAAACAAGCCCAATACAGCTTTTTGCCTAAAGCACACATATGCACAAAATTCTTGTACATGGCATAACATTGTCATATTGAATGATAACCATATCAAATGAGGGAGCATTGTGTAGAACACATACAGGACTACATACGCAACCAATTTTGAGGTTGATATCTCAAAAACTGACAAAGCTATGGCGGACTTAAGGTGAAATTCCCACAGTTTGGCCAATACAGCCTTACCATGGGATAATATCACATAACTATGATTATGAGGTGTCAAACAGAAAAAGAAGCTTGCTTTTACTTCAATACCTCATAGTTAAATCAATACTGGGGTCCCAAACAGGTTCTGTACTGTCAGCCTGTGACTCAAATCCAGAGCACAAGCATGACAGCCAAAATACCATAAATGAATGGTATAGCCAAGATACCACCAAAACATGGAGCTGAGCCAAATTAGCTCAAAAGGTATCATAAGAAAGAGGAAACTCACCTCTTTCTGAAAATTTAAGTCCCATCACCATAGGACAAAGAATAACAAAGTTATTGCTGAGCATAAACCTTAATTTTCACCTCTCATCTGGAATCCAGAAGGAGCGGCTTAACCCCATCGAATGGTTATTCAAAGTGAAGCTCTAAGCCAGGGCTATCCAATGGTATCAGCCAAACTGAGGTAGCACCAATATTTATGAAGTTATGGTCAAATTCAGACCAAATAAGGTTGAACAAAACATTCACCTCTCATCTAACCTCTACAGGTTTAGTGTGAGATACTTAAAGTGGGGGCTTTTTGGAACGAGCACAATCAGGGCTATCTGATGGTGTCATCCATTCCCTCATATCTCAACTATAGCAGACATTATGGGGAAAACAAGCCCAATACAGCTTTTTGCCTAAACGACACATATGTATAAAACTCCTGTACATGGAATAACTTTGCCATATTTAATCATAACCATGTCAAATAAGGTACCATTGTGTATAACACATACAGGGATACACACTGGTTCAGGTTTGAGGTTGATATCTCAAGAACTGACAAAGTTATAGCTGTTTTAAGGTCAAAATCTCACATTCTGACCAATACAGCTTTACCCTGGGATAATATCCCATAACCATGATTATGAGGTGTCAAACGGACAGAGAAGCATGTTTATACTTCAATACCTCATAATTCAGTCAATACTGGGGTCCCATACAGTTTCTGTACAGCATTCTACGTGTCATACACATCAGAAGAGGGCTATGTGGTCCCCAGATGAAACCTTTCACCCTTTATTGGTGAAAACTGCCCAGATGTGGTTTCAAAACCACATCTCAGCCAAATACAGGCTATACAGGTCCTTGAAAACCACAATCCTGTCTCAGAGAGTGAAAAAACTCTTCACTTCCTCTACGTGGAAAGGTGTAACAGCCCTTCCACCTCATTTCAGGATAAAAAGGAGGCTTTTCACAGCCAGAAATGATTTCCTCATCCTGCTCTTGAATACCCTATTTAGTAAACTGTCAAAAACAGTTTTACTCTTGGGTAATAAACAGGTATAATTATAATATTAATTATTGTAGCCTTTACTATTGTGACCCATCAGGTAAAGATGTACCCAGTGTGAACCTTTGAGATATTACCATATACCCAAAAAAAGGTCACAAGAAATATTTAAATAATTATACCTTAAAAATACAAAACTGCCATAAATAGGCATAAAACTTGGTTTAACTCAAAAAAGAATGAATAAACATGTGAAATAAACTACACCATTGGACTACCCATGGTAAAATACACATATACCATTTTTATGGCATATCTGTAAAGTCAATATTTAATGAGTTATAAGTAATAACACCTTATAAAAAACATGAATCCTTAATTATTTCAAATACCACTGAACCAAAAGGTGAAATAAATTAAACCATTGCATTCCCCATAAAATTATACACATAAAACAATTAAGAAGCTAATCTTCAAAGTCAATACTTAAGGAGTTAAGCTGAATATATGCACTTTTGTGGTCAACGCATATATTCAAGGATTTTAGCTAATATCTTTTGAAATATACATGATAGAGTGATAAACCAAAAATAGATTAACCATTCTATTCCTGTAGGAACACAGAAATGAACTTTATTTCATAAGCTATAAACAAGGTTAAAAACTGTAATGCATTATTGATTAAAATCAATAGAGCTGCTGACCACTTTGTTGTGAAAGTGGTCCAAACTTAAAAACAATAGACAGTCAGATTCTACTAGTTCATTCGTGAAGAATGACATATTTTTTATTATAATATTCAAGGTATAATTTCTTGAAATCATGGCTGGAAGTTTAAAATATCAAATTTCAACAGAAAAGATGAGTTACAAGAAAAATCATCAAAAATAGAGTTTTGATGATGTAATGGAATGCTCTTGGAAGTGTAATCAGGACATGCCAAGCTATCACAATCCACTCCAAGAGTAGCTGTAGCGTGTATAATATAAAAGGTATCAATGATCAAACTTTAAGCTTAAATTTGAACATTTAAGATCACTCACTGTAATCTTATTTTAAGTTTAACAGTCATATAAGTGATAAAACTGGTGAATACTATTAAATTATGATTAAGAATTATAAAATCCACGAGGTTTAGGCTTCTGTAAAGCCTATGATGTCATCAAACTTAGAGCTATAGTATTAACTCTAAATAATGGTGTAATTATGAGGTAAGATGGTTTGATCATGATGTAATCATCACCAAACCTTAAACTATTGATAAATTATAGTAGAAAGCATCAGTACCCGTCTACTAGAAGCCTGTTGGACTCTAGGAGGGAGGTATTTATTATAAATAGAGCTCTTTTTACTCTGTTTTCCCCTCAGACGCTTACAAAACATTAAATCATTAAATCAAAAGGTAAGTTCTTTATTCTTTATATATAAAACTCCTATACTATTGAAGACCAAAGATAATCTTGTTATAATCATCATCTTTGACGTTATTATTACAATTATTTTTTTTTTGGTTTAAATTTCTCTTAAAACCTCTATTCCATGTAAAATCAAGATAAATTGTAATTTCTCTTAGACTTTATTGTAAATACAATTTAAAAAGGTTTTATTTACATTTTTTGGCGTAAAATTATTCAAAATTATTATATTAAGTATTAAAAGTAGGTTACTTCTCTTATTATAATAATTTTTCTCTATTACTACTTTAATAATTCTATAATTAATATAAATAGTATTTCTATTAATTTATAACTTTAATATTAGTGATATTATTGTTATTAATTGTTTTTTATTAATAAAAAAAATTTTCTTACGCCTTGATTATTTGTTGGTAGCAATAATAAAGTGCTTATAAATATATTAATTATCTTATATTAATATATCTACTTATTATATTATTTTTTTATAATATAGATTATATTATTATATTTATTTAATAATATAATTGATTTTATGCCATAATTATAATAATTCTTTATTATTATAATTATTTTTATTCTATTTATTTCATTTATAAGGACATTCATAGTACAATCAGTGAAATATTAATAATTTTTACTTATTGTTTCATAGTCAAACCTTACACCCAGGGCTTTCAACAGCGCTCACCACCACTATATTTCATATAGTAAAGCCCTTTTATTCTTAAATCAAAACATGTTCAACTCTTATAACTCTTTTTAAATCCTTTTTTACCATGTCACAGTCATAGTTAAAGGTTGTAAATACATTCTAATACTTTGATCATAGACTCAGCCTGACATTTTGGGGGCCTGGCAGTATTGTTTGACCTTTTTGGACCTTATAAGTAAGTTTTTCACTTATTTATCACTTTCTGACTATTTTTTTGCATTTTTTAGGCGTATTTTTGCTTAAAAATATATATATTATATATATATATTCATTTAATCGGTCTATGTACCACCTTTTACTCATATTTTAAGAGTATCTGTCACATGATTAATACCCACAAGACCTTTATTTTTGTCATGTTTTACATATAAAAACACATATTCCATCAATAAGTCCTGTATTTTTGACTAAATGAGGACACCTCTGACTGTAAAACAACATTTGAGGAGTGGTTAAGTGTATTGTTGACTCAATTACACTTATACAGAGCCACTTATACAGATCACACTTGAAAACCATAAGTGAATCTGTGGGATACTGGTACACAAAAAGTGTAACAGGGTATCAAAAGCTGTAATTCTAACATGGAATTGTTAATTCAATTACACTGTCATTATACAGGGCATATTGTATTAACATACAAGCTCAGAGGCCATTCTTAGACATGCAAACAGCATTTTAAGAAGTCTTAACTGACATAAGCCCTCTTTTTCCTACTTTGATTCAGTGGAAGAGAATTATATCTCACTTGAGACCCAGTCACAGGCCAACACATCAGTGACACCCTCAGAACCAGAGGGAAGCAAGGGCAAAGGAAAGAGCCACAGTGAAGGCCTTATTACAGCAAAGAAGTGGACACCAAAAGCCACCCAGAGAAGTAGAAAGCCATGAAACTCTGCATCAATACAAGGTAAAACAACCTTAACAACTTGTACAGGGAAGATTACTATAATTAGCCCAGTTGTAACCTCTAAAGGTAAATTGCCCAAATCAGCAGACAACAAATTTGTACAAGTCACAGTCAAAGGTAAATACCCTAAGAACATAAGGTTTTTGACTGCTTGAAAACACTGATATGTTACCTGTATACCTCAGAGACCTTGGCATCCAAAGGAACCAGCCAGAGGACAGAGAAGGCTTGTCCAGAACCAGAAGACCTGGAAGAGGACACCTTGGACACAGTGGTGGATGGAAAAACAATGAGGGAAATAATATCAACCCTGCCATTCACACTCCAATTCAACAGGAACCTCAAACCAGAGGACTGCAAGGATATGGATCAAGTCCTTCAGCTCCACCAACTCCTCAAGGACTTATTCCAATGGAGCATGGACAACAAGAGGTTTAACCTGCAATCTCACGGGGCAGAACCTGGAGAAAGTTGCCAGAAGATCTGTCTCAGAGAGATAGACTTCAAAGACCTTATTGTAATCACCAAAGGTTGGAATTCTACCAGGAAGTACAAACTCCTGGAGGCAAGGGCATAGAGGATAAGGGAGAATCAAGCCACTATCCAAGCTATAGAAGAACAGCTAACCCAGACAGGGCCTACTCAGATTCCTTCAGGCTCAAAAGGAGCAGGCCAAATCAGCTCTCCAGTGGCTTCACACCATTCAGAAACCAGAAGATCAGTGTCCAAGAGTCACCATTCTTCACAATTCCAGCAAGCTACCAGGAGAAGACAAGAAAACAAGGGCAAGAACAAAAACTCCTTCAACCAGAGGAGGAAAGAGTCAGACCCCATGATCCAGAAGCTGTTGGACTTTGTAAAAGTACACAGGAACCAGAAGTAGTTGTATCCCACTCTAGAATCAGTAGTCACATTAATAGAAATATTACCCCCACTCAGATTGAACATAATGTTATCACACCTGAGAGTAACTTAAACAGTGATGCACTGTGGTTACAAATGTCCCAATATGCTTAGCACACTCAAAAGCAGTTTGCAGAATTTGAAGCAAGCCATGAGAGGATGAAAAAATTAACAGCCTCCATAGATATAATTGTTGAAACTCTTCAAGAAGGACATGCTCAATTGAGCAAAGCTTCTGAAGAAACCAACAAAAGACTGGATTTAGTCTTTGAAGAAAAACACCACAGGAAAAGAGACAGGGATTTTCTGGATCAAGCCATAAAAAAATTGTTTAATGTCTACCATAACATATATCCCCAACCACAAGGCCATGTTATGGATAATCCATATCAACCAGATGACATCAAACCAGATGCCATTTAGATAAATAAGGCAAGATCTCCATCACAATACCAGGATGGAGATAGCATTCCTTATTCAGAGAAGGAAGCCTTGAAACAGCTTCCTGAGGCCTCAAGCTGGCCCAAATTCTCTGGAACAGGAGAATATGATCATATGGAGCTCATAGATTATATTGATGGAGTCTTAATTAATGTACCAAGAATAACAGATTACTGGATTACAGCCAGACTAAATACATCATTTAAAGGTCATGCTAGTATGTGGTACACAGAAATGAAAGAAATCCATGGCAGAAGAAACTGGCCATGGTGGAAGATTCAAATCATCCAAAAGTACAGTAATGGAACTTGGATATGGCAAAACACCATGTCATTTGACAGTGACAAATACTCTGTGGACAAAGATCCATATGAGTGGTGTCTTAGACAGTCTAAAAGACTTAAAGCCATTGATCCTCAATTGAACATCCAAATGAGGAATCACACACTTTTGACACAACTGCCAGGAGAACTAGAGCATGCATTAAAATGCAGATGCAACTAAAATTGCACTCTAGATGACATTGCTAATACCTTACAAGATTTAAGGAAAAGAACTAATATAGGAGCAGTAGTTTCAAAGAGAAACAACCTCTCAAGGTGGAGTTTAAAGCCAAACCCAGAGAAAGAGTCGCAGAAGTGGGAAAAAAGAATAATACTTGTCACAATTGTGGTTCAAAAGACCACTATGCCAACAACTGTCCAAAGGCAAAGAAAAAAGTCTATGCCATTGAGAAATTCCTGGAGGAGCAATCCCCAATAGAGGATTCCAAATCAGACTCCATGGGTGATGCCATCAGAGAACAATATGATTATTACCAAGACCCAAGAGAAGAATTTCTGGTGGAATACCAAGAGGAAACCCCACTAGAAATTTAGGACATACAGTTGGAAGTAGGCATGCCACAGGATACTTCCAACAAAAACTTGTGCAAACATACACAAGATGCACAAATATTCCTGGTTACACCAACCAAAGGGATGGCATATATACATTGCACAGCCACAAAAGTGACTGTCTGTATTGACAATTCTCACTATCCACTGATCATTGACCGTGGAGCACACTGCTACACAGTGGCCAGAAAATATCTGAACAACCACTTCCAAAATTGGGAAGAACAGCTCTTTCCCACCAAGGAAAAGAACTTTAAAAGTGCCTCAGGGAAGATGACTTCTATTGGGACAATTATCAAAGAGATAATTATACCCCATAGGAAAGGTAATATCAGACTCAACCCACAGTTTGTAGTGCTTGATGATACCCACATCCAGGGGTTCTTGCGGGGAACAGATTACCAAAAGATGTATGGCATAGATATTTACAATAGTAAAAACAGGCATATTACCATTGGAACTAACAAGGAGAAGAAATTTTCACTTGATATATACCAAATTTCTAACCATGACCCACTGGGAGAACTTCTGAATGAATTAAGGGAGGGAAAGTTTAGCACTACCCTCACCAGTAAACAAAAACTAAATTTACTGAAGATGCTGAGGAAGAACAGACCAGCATTTTCGATTGGTGAAGAACCATTCAGAAATATCAAAGGCCATGATATAGAAATACATCTGGTTGTGGAAAGACCTTATCCACCCATTCTTAGGAGACCTCGTTATCCCGCAAGCCTGGAAACCAGGAAAGAAATTGAAAAACACATCAATGAACTCCTGGACATGGATTTTATCAGGAAGATTGGACATAATGAAATAGTGGAAATAACTCCTCCTGTCCTAATCACCTGACATGATGGCAAGTCTAGACTGTGTGGAGATTTCACAGCTCTAAATAACTACACAAAAGCAGACAGGTACCCTATACCCAGGATACCTCATGCCTTGGATAAACTGGCTAAATCCAAATACATAACCAAAATTCATTTTATCAAAGGTTTCCACCAAAATGGAGTTAATCCAAACTCCATGAAATTTCTCAGGATAATATGCCATATGGGAATATATGAGTATACCAGGATGCCGTTTGGCATCAAAAATGCACCAGCCCACTTCCAAGGGATGATGGACACAATATTTCAAGAAGAAATATTGGAAGGCTGAATGGTGGTATATATTGATGATATCATCATATACTCAGAGACATGGGAAGACCATGTACACTACATAGACAGAGTGCTAAGTAAATGTACACCCATCAATCTGAAGATTTCACAGAAAAAGTGTAATTTTGGCCAACAAGAGCTACTAGCTCTAGGACATAAAGTCTCAGCTCTTAGTCTGGGAATTGACCAGAATAAAGTAGCAGCAGTACTGCAAAGGCCAGTACCAAAGAGCATCAAAGAGATGCAATATTTCCTTTGGTTTGCTAGCTACTACAGAAACCACATCAGTAATTTTGCCCACATAATTAGTAGTTTGTACAAGTTATGTTCAAAAGATGTAGTTCTTGAAATTACCAAGGAAAGAAGGGATGCATATGAGAGGATCAAGCATGAGCTCACAAATGCACCTGTGCTCATCTTGCCTGACTTTGAACTACCATTCAAGCTATATATAGATGCAGCATTTAGTCAAGGCTTAGGAGCAGCCCTTCACCAAAGACAAATTGTTGATGGTGAACCAAGAGAGAGAGTAATACATTACATCTCTAGGCAACTGAAATATTCAGAAGCCAGGTATTGGGCCACCCAGACTGAATTTCTATGCTTAGTCTAGGCTCTGGAAAAACTCCATTATTATCTGGAGGGTGCAGTATTTGAAGTCTACACAGACTGCACAGCCTTGAAGTATTTACTAAACATGATGACTACAGATAGACACATGCTGAGATGGCAAATAGACATACAGGAGTTTAGAGGGAACATGACCATCATATATAAAGAAGGTAAAAGCCATACAAATTCAGATGGTCTCAGCAGGTGGCCACTGGTTAATGTCAAAAGCAATCCAGCTTATGACCCTGAAGTTGCAGCCAATATCCCTATCCATTTCATGGAAATAGATAGGAGGAAGAACTTCAGATTCTCTGAATGGGCACCAGGAAGTGGTACCCTTGACAGTGGGAACACTGATTCAGAAGGATCAGAAACTCCCATACTGGGAATAAGCTCATCAGAACTGAAAAATGAATGTTTCAGTGCAGTACTGAAGTCTTATGCCAAACACAAACAGTGTGACATATTACTACAACTCCTTCCACAAAGGTATAGGAGTCCGGAACTGGAATCCCAGGGGGAAGAACCCTGGTTAAGGGCCTACAAGGATAACAAGTTCTTCCTTGTGGATGGCCTGCTTTACCACAGAGAGAAGCACACAAGTGCACTCACAGTGGTAGACAGAGACCACATCTCCTTGATCCTACAGGAATTCCATGACTGCCCTTATATGGGACACATGAGTGAAGACACCACCAGAGAGAGGGTAGCAAGCACAGCTTAGTGGCCCAAGTGGGAACAAGAGTTGAGTGAATACATAAACACTTGTGAAAGATTTCAAAAGGCAAATAGGAAACATGGGAAGAAGTATGGGTTACTTCAACATATAGAGGAACCCAAACACCCATGGGAAACCATAAATATGGACTGGGTCACAGGACTTGTCCCAGGGGGCAAGGAGAACTACAATGCCTGCCTAATCATATTTGAGAGTTTCAGCAAGAGCATTAGGTGTCTACCATGCCATAAAGAGGACACAGCCATGGATACTGCTCTGACATTCTGGAATAACATCATATCCTCCTGTGGAGTCCCTAAGATAATTAGTAGTGATAGGGACCCAAAGTTCACATCTGAATTTTGGACAAACTTGTATGACATGCTTGGCACCAAGTTTGCTTTTTCCACAGCTTACCATACACAAATAGATGCGCTAGCTGAGAGGATGATCCAAACAATGGAGGACATCCTTAGAAGGTTCTGTGCCTATTGCATGGAATATAAGGACATTGAGGGATATACCCATGACTGGGTTACCCTTCTAGCAGCTGTCCAACTGGCTTATAATACAAGTCAGCACTCTACCACAGGAAAACCACCTGCACTAGTAGAGAAAGGGTGGAATCCCTTTTTGCCTGTGGATCACTTGAAGAAGAATCTTCTGACCATCCACCCCACAGCCAAAGACTTCCATGATATGTGGAAGAGAGCTTGTGACACAGCTGCTAAATGCATAGCTGAGGCAAAAGATTATAATAAGCAGAGGTGGGACAAGACACGCATGGAACCTGACTTTAAGGAAGGGGACCAGGTGTTAGTGTCTTCACTAAACTTCAACAATCTTAAAGGAACCAAGAAGATGAGAGACTCACTTGTAGGGCCCTTCACTATCATTCAATTGATAGAGAAGAATGCAGTGGAAGTCAAACTTACAGAGGAATTTTCCAGGAAGCACCCAGTCTTCCCAGTAAGTTTAGTCAAGCCATACTTCCAGAAAGAGGAGGATAAATTACCCTCCAGGAAAAAGAAACCCACACCACCAGAAATAGGGGAAGTGGAGGATTCCCCTGGACCAGTGAAGAAAATCATCAATGCCAGGAATATCACACTTAATGGTAATGATCAAAGACAGTACTTAGTCAGATTCAAGAACCAGACAGCTGAAAAAGACAAGTCATTGGCAGAAGATGCCATACCAATGGGGACCTTGATTTAAGGAGATTCAGAGCCTCTAGGAGGACTGAACAGTCTCATAAATGATGAGCCTTTTTTAGAGGGAGGGTATGTCACCCTGTGATTCAAAACCAGAGCACAAGCATGACAGCCAAATACCATAAACCAATGGTAAAGCCAAGATACCACCAAAACATGGAGCTGAGCCATATTATCTCATAAATTATCAAAAAAAAGAGGAAAATCACCCCTTTCCAAATATACAAGTCCCATCATCATAGGACAAAGAAGAACAAAGTTATCCCTGTTCAAAGTTGTTGCTGGTCATAAACCTTAACTTTGACCTCTCAGCTGAAGTACAGAGTAAGAGGCTTAACCCCATCAAATTTGTATTAAAAATGAAGCTCCAGGTCAGGGCAGTCCAATGGTACCAGCCAAACTGAGCTAGCACCAGTATTACAGATATTATGGCCAAATTTGGGTCAAATAAAGGTGAATAAAATATTTACCTCTCATCTAAATTCTACAGTTTTAGTGTGAGATACCCAGAGTGGGGTCTTTTTGGAAGGAGCACAATAATGGCTATCTGATGGTGCCATTCATTTCCCCATATCTCATCTAGAAAAAGATCTATAAGGGAAGCAAGTCCAATACAGCTTTTTGCCTAAAACACACATATGTACTAAAATCTTGTACATGACATAACTTTGTCATTTTTAGTGATAAACATAAAAAATGAGGTACCATTGTGTAGAACACATGCAGGGATACACACTGAACCAATTTTGAGGCTGATATCTCAAGAACTGCCAAACATGTGCCTGACTTAAAGTTAAAATCCCACACTTTGGCAAATACAGCCTTACCATGGGATAATATCCCATAACTATGATTATGAGGTGTCAAACAGACAAAGAAGCTTGCTTTTACTTCAATAACTCATAGTTAATTCAATAATGTGGTCCCATACAGGTTCTGTACAGCATTCTACGCATCATACACATCAGACTAAAGCTACGTGGTCCCCAGATGAAAACTTTCAACCTGTATTCACCAGCGCAAATCTCGCGTCAATTGTCAGAAATTGACTTCACGTTTCACTGTGGTCAGTATAAACTCTTGCTTCAGTTGCTTAGTGTCACTTTATAGTCACTGGATTTAGTGGGTCACATCATGTCTGTGTCAAGAAAAAGTCAATTGTCACATGAGAATGTTGCTCAAAGCCCAAACCCATTTCAACACTATTTGCAATGTTTGGATAATTACACCTCATGGGGCTTCCCTACAGTTTGGCATGAGAAGACTTCTTCCCCACTTCCTGGTCATATCACCCCTTTACCATGCCTGCTCTCACCTTTGAATTGGCTTCCACATCCCCACCTAATCCTCTCCAATACTTAGCATGGTTACGTGCCCGGACCCCCCTTCAGATGAGACTCCAACACTGCCCCCCCATCTCCGCCCTCACCACTCCTTATGCTTCCGCACCCCCACTGTGGTATCCCATACCTTATTGGCCCAGTTTCAAGTAAAATTTCATTTATAGGACTATAGGTTGAAGACTGAAGGAAGAAAAATAAATAATTAATCAATCACAATAGAGGACTTCATCAATATGTATAATTCCATAAGCAAATACTGGAAAAATGGTCCATTTGATTACAAGAATAACAATAAAATAAGCAAAAGAAAAAGACAGCCTAGCAAGAATGTTAAATTTACCAGTGAGAGGGGTAGTGTAACACTCAAGTTACCCAGGCTCTGCTCAACCTTTGGATTACCCAGCAATGTAGTTTTTAAACTGAAGCCACTTCAATGAGGAATAAATTAAAACTGTATCAATCAACAGTCACAAGACAGAAAAATAAATAAATCAATTTATGCAAGGAAAATCCATCAAAAACCTTAAATTACCCAGCAAATCTGTGAAAATACAAGCACAGCCACCTTATAAGCCAGTAAATTTAAATTCAAAACAGAATTAAGTTAGATAAAGAAAAGGAAAAACTCATACAGGACAAATAGAATCCCCACAATACACAGAATTCTCCACCTAAAGTTCAAACAGTGCAACAAACCAAACATATGGCGCAATATCTTGATCAAATGACACCATCTCCAAATTACTCACCAGCTCAATTCCCTCAAGGCTGTGCATAATAATATTAAAGTTTAATTAAAATATAAATGAAGCTTCAGAAATGGTGCAATATACCAAACATATGGTGCAATATATTGATCAAATGACACCATCTCAAAATTCCTCACCAGCAAAAACAGATCAGATTACATAATCATACATATTAATGGTGCAACCAACCAAACAAATGATATCTCACCAGAATAAAAAATTATCCCAGCCAAAAGAAGTGAAAAATTCTAAGTCCCTTGTTTTTGAGTGCCTCTATGGAGGGCCCAAAGAATATAAATAGAGGGCCTCTCTCCCTCATTTCTTCCTCTTTTCCCCATGAATGAATGGATGAATGAATCCAATTAGTTATATACCAAGAAGGCGGATAACTATTCATCCCTCACTAGTAGGTCAACCTAGTATTATTATTAAAAAGGAATTATATAGCAAGAAGGAGAATAATTTATCCATCCCTTACTAGTAGGAAAATCTAATTATTTTATTAAAAGTATTATAGACTTATAAGTTTAATTCATAGTGATTTCTAATTAATAGTAGTTAACAGAAGGTCTACTTAATATTATTAATCAACCCTATGTTTAAATTATTAGTCTTATAACTATAATACTATCGATAATACTCATAATATTGAGCTTATCCCCATAACCTTTACATTATAAAGGAAAAATAGTCTTATTATATCTTCATATTAAAAAAACCAAACTTAAAACTATATATGATTATATATAAAAAGCCCTACCCTTATATTATATTATATCTTTTATATATTTAACAAACATCCTCTCTATATTGAACAATATCTTACCAATAAATTATTAAAGGTCTTATTATTATATTATATTAACAATTACCCTCTCAAACCATTAAGTATTATAACATATATAACATCAAATTGAACTTACCCCTTAAAATATATATTATTACTATTATATTAAATAAACCTCTTATACTATTAAGGTTTTACCCTTGAAACCTTAAAATCATCTTATATTATTATTTGAAAACTATATTTTATATTTTTTTAACTTTTAGGTTACTTACTGTCACAGGGGCTCTTGGAAGAAGAGGGCCTGGCACTCAGGAATCAAGAACTCTCTTGGAGGGCTCCAAAGATAAAAGAATAATAAGAATGAATTTTCTCTAAGAAAGAATATGGGAGAAAACAAGTATGCCAAAAGATGAGATAAGAAAAGATGAAGCCAATGGCCAAAGATAATAAAGAAGCCAAAAGCCAAGAAGCCAACCAGGTGAATCCTCAATTCACTGTTTCAACCTGCCAGAAAAGGAAATGGAATTAGTATAAGGATATGACCACCAATATCCACTGGACAGGCAAGGAAATAAAAGAAAAAGGGTGCTGAATGACTGACTTAAGATTATCAGTATTAACTTTAATAAGGTAAAAGAAAATAAGGATAAAAATAAATCCACTATATTAATTAACTGGGGAAAAAGTCCCCAGGTGCTGAAAAGTGGCCAGTATATGTGAAAAGCTGAAAGATTGATCCTGGAGTTGGATCACCGGCTGTATTGTCCGAATCGGGCCAATACAGTTCTGGCCATCTTGAATTTGAAGCTGTGTGATTGAATTCCCACAGTAGAATATGAATTGGCCCAATTGGGCCAAGTACATACAGGTTGATTGATTACCACCTGTATGAACCAATTGAGTTGTCCAAGAAGTATTGAAATACTTGATGCCTTGACAACTGATTGAAAAGATGTAATACCTTTTGAGAATTGCCCTTAGAATAACCCTGAATGAAATTGCCAACCCAACTCCTGCTGAGCCAGGTGATTGGAGTCCTTGAATGGTCTTCTGATTGCCGCCATGGATTACCAAACTGATGAGTCCAAAGGTTCTCCTTCGAAATGGGCTTTGGATCTTGGTACCTTGAGTTAAGAAGGTTGATTTGGGTCCTGAAAACGTCACCATTGAATTGCTGAGCAAAAATGGTGCATAATGGTATATAACACCATATATGCACCACTCCTGCAACCTTGAGTACGGGGTGCATGGAGGAATGAAGCAATCCTCCCTTAAGTTGAGGGAAATGCTTGTTGAGATGATTTGGTGGCCTCTGGTGGTTGCCAGAGGTCATGACGGTGAAGTTGGTCCATGGTGGTCCAAGGTGTTTTTGGTCCAATTTGGGTCCAAGGGACTGGTGGCCAAAAATGGCTCAGGTGGGCCCAATTGTGGTTTGGGACCCACCTGGCCTTGGGGGCTAGGTGGCTGCCCCCTTTGGCCTCATTGGATTAGGCCAAAAGGGGCCTAATCCGCCTACGGACCGTGGACCACGTATTACGGCCCACGGACCGTAGAAGCCGTGGGGGGCCTAAATGGCCCAAAAAGGCCATTTAGGCCAAAACCCCCATAATGAAAGGGGTGGCCATGGGGCCTGGAAGCTCCTAGAAGACAAAGGGACCCCCCAGGCCCAAAAACAGTGATGGAGGCCTGGGGGTTGGTGAGGTGGAAATTGGCCAAGAGGACCAATGAGGCAGGATATGGCCTGAGGCCATAAAAGATGATGGAGGCCATATGTGGCCAATGGAATGGGTTATGGCGTAAGAGCCATGGAACACCCAAAAGGGGTCAATTGGCCATAAATGATGTGACATGGACAATTGGCCCCAACTTGGCTCCAGGTTGGATTGCCGCCGCCATCAAGGAGGAGGGTCAAAATACGTGGTTGTGACAACTTACCTGATTATTGAATAGGTCGTATAGAGACTGCTGAAAAGTCTTCTCTAGCTGTAAAGCCACAATCTTAAATATTAATTTGTGAGCTCTGTAGGGAGATTGTTTAGTATATTCAGAGGGGCAGCTAAAACACCATTAACACCCTTGGTTACAGGATTATTTCAGCAATTCAAAACTGTTTACATGTGATTTCCCCCTCAAGGACTGCCTTATCTAATCCCACACTAAAAAGAGTTCCACATTTGGTGTCCCAACAGTGGCTATTTCAACTTCAACATTCAATAATCAGTCAATCATCAATAAAAGAAGAAACCCAAATAAACATAACTCACAAAAATAATTATCATTATCAAGGATTAACAATCAACACTCTCATACAATCTGAAATATGGAAACAAATCCCATTCCAAATCATCATCACCCTGACAATCCTCAAATCAATCACACCATTTTTATTATCCAGTAAAAGAAGGAACACCAGAAAATCAAACACCTCAGGACATTGATTTACTCCTTGCAACACCAAGAACAGAATAGAAGGAAAAGGAAGAGTTAAGGAGATTTTTCTTCAAGTTAATTCAAGAAGCAAAGAAAAACGAGACAAGTACAAAAGAATTTAAAGGATCAGTTTACCAAGTAGAAATGAATCAACAATCAACATCTGACTTACCACCATTACCTGAAGATAATGTAGAAGGACAGTATGCAGAATAAAGTGAAGAAGAGGATCAAACAGTACAAATACAAAGTCTTATGAATCAAATGCAAGATTTATTATTAACACAAAGTAAAAAGAAAGGAAAAAGAAGGGAACAAACATCCTACACACCTGGAGCCAGTCCAAGTGAACAAACATTACCAAGGCATGTTAGACCTGAAGACTCACCAATATCACCTACACCTGGTCCTAGAGCAACCTCTACTCCAGTAACAGAACCAAGAAATCAAAATATTCCAAGGAGAGTTTTTGTCACTACACCTAATAATCCAAGTCCATTACAGCAGAAAGTTCTAAGACAAGAAAGACCTGTAGTTAAAATTAAATCAAAAGATTACAATCTAAATTTTGATGGAGAAGAAGTAGAGAAATTTATCAACAAAGTGGAAAGAATAGCTCAAATTGAAGGAGCAACAGATGAAGACCTAGCAATGCAAATGGCATTTTGGACAACAAACCAAAAGGTGAGTGATGCAATTGAAGCTATACCAGGTTATTAAGAAGGAAATTGGACACAGCTCAAGAAATATCTCATAACAAAATGGGGAAGAGTTGAACCTGAAAGAAGATACAGAAAAGACTCACTAATGAAGCTTTTTCTGAAACTCAAGAAGATGGAGGAATTGGTAGTCTATCACAATATAAAAAGTTTATGGGAGAATATGAAACTATTGTTACTTACTTATTAAGATACAGTTATATTCCTCAAGATAACATGTTCCATGAAGACTTATTTGATTGTCTTTCAGCTGATATTAAAGTAGCCATAAGTAAAGAAATGATTAAAGATAATGTCATGGTTAGAGCAGAAGATGGAGGATACCTTATACCACCTATGAAGATCCTCAAAAAGTACATTGAACAAGAATTGGAAGCCAGAATATTAGTAACCAAAAGATTCTCATCATAAAGAGATACAGGAAGGAATGTTACTGAAAATAAAAAGAAGGTTCACTTCAAGGAAGAGGTTTTTCCAGGAATGAATGAAGCTTTTAATAAGATGAAGGAAATTACTGAATCCCTCAAAGAACAAAAAATGGAAACTGGAAAGCAGGCACAAGGGGAAAATGAAGATTTCAAGAAATTTATGACTCAACTGGAAGAATTGAAAAGTCTATCCAAACCTCAAATTGGTGGGGTTACCAATAATCAATTTAATAATCAACAGTTCAAGCCAAGAAATGATTTACCTCCATTCTCACAAAGGCATGTTCCCTATGCACCAGCACAAAACATATCAAAACCATATCTCAAATGCTATTATTGTTTGGAGGAAGGACATTCAGTTAATAGATGCAACTACCTCTTTCAAGATCAAAATAAGAAATGGGTCAGCAGACAAGGAGGTGGATTTTTATATCCCAATTGGCAAAGAGTTCCAACTGATGGTAAAGTAGCTCCAAAGAAGTTAGTTGAAGACTCTGAAAAAGAGAAAGAAGAACTTACAAAGAAAATGAGAGAAGATGAAGCTAAAGAATCACTACCCAAACCTAATCCAATGAACATAATACAATTAAAGAAAGATGATAGTGCAACTGCTATAGCCAAAGTTGAAAACTGGGGAATCTGGCAACCACCAACTATTTCATCAGCCAATGAGCCACTCTTAAATAATTATGGATTAAGAAGTACTAAAGAAAGAAACTCAAGAGCAGAAAATACCAATCAAGATGCTTCAAGATCACATTCAAAAGTGAAAACACCAATAAACAAAAGACCAAATATACCTGGAGCTTATATTGAAGATGAGCAAAAGGAAGAAGAGAAAACAATTATTCCAACTAAATATAAGAAGCCTAAATTGGTGAAAAATGAAAAGGAAATACTTCCACAGGAACCTAAGAGTGATCAAACTGAAAATACTCAAGAACCAATGAAGAAAGTCAATGAAAGGAAAATCATAAAAGAGGAGAAATTAAATATTCAAGAAGTTATGGCAAAAATTATCAAAAAGGCATTGGATCAGAAAATAAATCTCACCTTGGAACAAATTTTAGTCATGTCACCAAAGTTTTTTAATCAATTAAAGAATCTTTCAGAAGAAGAGAAGATCTCTATTAATTCAATTGATACAAAGGAAATTCAAACCAAACTCATAAATCATCATTTGGGTAATTATGAACAGCCAAAATTACATTATGCCTGTCCATTGGGATGTATGCAAGTATATTTAGGGGAAGAAGGACATGAAATAATGGCTTTAGTTGATACAGGATCTGAATTGAATATAATACCAGAATATTCAGCAATCAAAGCAGGACTTACCACAAGATGTCTTAACATGAATTTAAGAGGAATTGGTGGGCATTGTACCTCAATAGTTGGATTAGCAGAATTTACCCCAATAGCTTTAGTCACTGGGGAAAAAATCAATATAAATCTTTTTGTAGCAAGAGGAGCAGTTCACACAGTATTGGGAAGGCCTTTCCTTGCAGATAATAACACAAGATTAGACTTTTCTCAACAGAAAGGGGAAATATTCAGTTACATAGAACCAGATGGAAGAAGACTTTGCTTACCAATTTGTTCACCACAGAAAGTAGGAAGGAGAGAAGAACCACCAGCAGGAATGGAAACATGTGCAGCTTCTAAATTGGAAGATTGGAAAGAAATACCAATAGAAAAAGAGTCAAGATCCAAGAATCAAGCACATTTGGAGAAAAGTCCTCATCACAGCTTTGATAGTGAAGAAATGAAAGAATCCAAAGACAGAGTGGAAATAAAGGAGGAATTTTCCATAAAAAATGAACAAATTATTCAAGATAGAACACATTCACAAGAGATAAATCCTCAGGAGTATCAAAAGGAAATGAGAAAAACTGATAAGACCGTGAATAAAGAAAAATTAAGATCACATAGTTTATCTGACAAACCTGAATTGAAAGGAGTTGATATGACTTATACAGGAGATAATTTACTTATTTCTGATATTAATGAGACCAAGAAAATGGAAGTTCATAGTGAAATTTTTAGGGAATCAAAACAGACTACCAAGGAAGAAACTCATACTGAAAGTAACAACTGTAGTTTTAATCCCAAAGAAAAATTTTTTATGAGAAGTGCTCAAAGAAATTCACACCCTTAAGATCATTGAGCTCAATTTCAAAAGGAATCAAGAGTATGAAAAAATCATTCACACAAAAATCAAAATCATTGGAAAATTTATTTGAATCTAAAAAAAAGAAGAAAATTTTGATTCAGAGTCAAATTCTCTGATTGAAAATGAAGAAAAATTCTCATTAAAGAAGGATACTTACAAAAGTGAAAAGGCCACGCACTTTGAAGTAAGATTTTTAATTAACAATAAGATCATCAATTCAATTAAGAAGATTAATGTGAATCACTCCAATTCAAAAAACCATAATAAACTTAAAGAAAAGAATATAGAATCTTTAGTAATACCTAGCATATTCAGTAAACCCAATTCAAGTCATCACATAAAGAAGGCTGTAAGCCCACCCTCAATCTTAGAAGATAGGAGTATCATACATATTTCCAATATCAACTCTCAGATCACTTCATCAAAGAGTAACTTCCCAGAAGAAGAGGATAGCTCAGAGAATAAAGTATCATTCAAAGAAGAGGTTGCAAATGAAGAAAGAAATGACCAAAATCAAGTAAAAGATATAAGTTTTTGTATAGAAGAAGAACCTTTAAAAATGGAATTCCCTTGTTATACCTCAACAAGAAAAGATATAGAATGCAGTTTCAGTACAGTTCAGAATATAAATGAAGCTAAAATTGATGATTAAATAAATAAAAATTCAATCAATTCACTGTCTCAATTGACAATTAAAAAGGAGTTAAATCAACAAAAAACCTTACACCCTGAAGACAAATCCTCTGGGGAAGCTCATAATAACTTTAATATTGAAAAAAAATTGATTCAAGATTCAAGAAGCTTAAATCCATCAGGAACAATGCCAGAAAATAATTCACAAAAAATACAACAAGCTCACCAATTATCTTAGAAAAACATCCTTCTGAACCAGAATATGAGAATGAAGCAGGATTATTTTGTCAAATGGAAATACAAGAAGAAGCTGAATATGAACAGAAATTTATACTTACTGAAGAAGAATTCCCTTGGGAAGGTTATACAAACTGGAAACCTGGTTGAAAAAAATAATAATAATCCTAGGAACAACTATGATTGTACAAACCAGCATGTTAAGTGGTTGGAAGATATTAGTACACCAAAGAAGAATGAATCAAAGAGAATCAAAGATAAAAGTAGTAAAAAGAAGAAGAAGACTAAGGAAGAAAAGTAATATTTTTGGATTACTCATAATAAAAAGATATGCCCAAGCTTGCAAGCCCATTTGGGTAGGCAATATAAGACCTCAGCACAAAAAGAGGATTGGACAGAAAATAATGATATAAGTGGAAAAATTATCCAGGATTACTTTGATAAGAATGAAGATTTTCAAGATCAATATCAAAATTAAGAAAGAAGAAATGAGCTTACAGCTATGAAGGCCAAATTCAAGAAAGGTCTTGACAACAAATTTTCATATTATCAATGACTTTTTTTTACTATAATTAAACATTCTCCTTTATTATTTCATAAATTTTAGCCTTATTCCAGTCTCAAATATCTATATAAAATATATATATATATATATAATAAAAAAAAGATAAAAAAATAAAAAATATCAATAAGAAAAGAGTTTCAAGTGTATCAGTATCATTATTCCATGTTATCTTATGTATTATAAAAAAACTCAACTAAAAAAATTAGGGTGGGTGTCTAGTTCTTAAATCCATCCTTTATGATTTAAGTTTTTGGGATGAAATTCTGGGGAATTTCCATTTTATTATATATATTTATCTTCATCAATGTTCAATATCAACCCATTCAAGAATTAAAGTCAAGCTTAAGAATCAAAGAAACAATTCAAGAATGTTTCACTGCAAGAGTTAAGGAAGTCAAATAATAAAAGTCAAAATTTAAGGAAGATACAAATATGGCCAAACAAAACACATCGAAAGAGGGGTGACCAGTTTTGTTTATGGCTATTTTTAGACAAATTAAATTTTTTTTATTGGTTCATTTTTTTTGAACTTACTAGTCACCCCCCCTCGCTTACAAGAGCAATTTTCAAAACAATCAATATAATGAAGCAAGATTAAATAACAATAACAATAACAGTTTTCAAAAACAAGCATTAGGAAGATCAAAGTCATCCAGAAAAATCAATAAGATATCTCAAGAAATCTTATTACTTTTAATTTCTCCAAATAATAATTATATCATAATAATAATAATAAAAAATACATAATCAAAGGAATAACTGGCCAGGTTAAACCCAAATGAAAATGTTTTCTTATACAATTAATCCTTTTTTCTTATTAATTTACTTTGTATATTTAAAAAATCATATTATAAAGACACAAAATCATGATTTTTTTTTCTGGGGATAAGGGAGAAAAAGACCTCCTTTTATATTAAAGATGGAAAATCTTCTTCTACCCACAATTTGACCCTTAAACCTTTCATATATCAAAGGCTATGCAAACTCTAAAAATAAATCTTATCAACCATTTAACCCCAATTAGAATTCAATTTAGAAAAAATGAATAAGTTTCATATATTAAATCAATAATATATTGATTGGATTAACCAAAAAAATTAATCTTCAATTTAAAAATTCAGAATCTTAATTAATTTGATCTTATATTATTTGGTCAAATTAAAGTTTAACTCCATTTCAAATTTAATTAATTAAAAATGTTTTGCACAAATTTAATCAATTTCATATTGATTGAGTTTCAAGATTAATCAAAACTTTAATTTAATTTTAAGAAGTTTGATTAATTTATTTCTTATAATTATTTGGTTAAATTAATTCTTAGCTTCACTCAACTAAAACAAAAAAATATTAATTAATTTAATATTATATTATTTGATTAAATTGATTCTTAATTCACTTAACTAAAACAAACAATAAATTTGAATCAATTGGACTTTAGTTTAATTTTCAAATCTTAATCAATTTAATCTCACTTTATTTGGTCAAATTAATGGTCAACTAAATTAAAGTAAAAAAAAACCCTCACCTTATTAGAATTTCAACTGCCTGTACCATTATTATTTTCCTCTCTATTCATTTTTATATTTTTCATTTATTTATTTATTTATTTTATTTTATTTTATTTTATTTTATTTCTTTTTTTCAAGAAAAAAAAGAATAGCAAATGATTATTACTATCATATCATCAATCAATATTTTAAAAAAAATATATACAATATTATTTTTATTTTTTTTGAATAAAAAAAAAAAATTAAATTCAACAAAAAAAAATAAAAAAATAAAAAAATAAAAAAAAAGCATTGGAACGATGCAAAAACACCAAAACCAAAAAAAAAAAAAAAAATTAAATCATTATTTTTTTATAAATATGTAATAAAAAAAATATAAATTACTTTTTTTTATTTTATTTTTCCTAAAAAAAAGAAATTAAAAAAAAAAGAATCGAAAAGAGAAGAAAACGATTGATCGCAATAGATGGAGAAGAGTACAGTCCAGTACTGTACTGTACTGTACACATAAACAAAAAAAACTAAGAGGCAAGAGGGTTAAAATTAAAGTTGGAAGAAGATCCATCACCCGCGGGAAGATAAGAAGTACAATTATTTAATTTTGGAGTATTCACACTGGGAACTTCAAAAAAAAAAAATTAAAAAATTATTATATAAATTAAATTAAATTTACTATTATGATTTATATTAAATTAAATATATTATCATTATTTATATTAAATCAAACTTATTATTATTTAAATTAAATGAAATTTATAATTATTATTTAAATCAAATTAAAATTTATTATTATTATTTATATTAAGTTAGATTTTTTATTAGAAAAAGAAAAAAAATAAAAAATATAAAAAATATAAATATAAATAAATATTATTATTATTTATATTATATTAGATTTAGGGTGTTGGTAAACACACGTAAGCTTTTAGTAAAAACACGTAAGTGACCTTAATTTTCAAAAAAAATTCCTCAGGCTCAGTTTTGAGGTTTTTTTTAATTTTTTTTTGCCATATTTTTCCCGACTTGGCATGTCAATAAGCACAAATTTTTTCAAAATTTTTTTTTTTGCCAAATTTCACAAATTTGGCCAATATGCCAAAATGGCATATTTTTTTCAAAAATTCATTTAAAATCTTCCCACTTATGAATTTCCTTCATTTTTTTTTAAAAAATAAAGGGTTCAATTTGAAGAATAAAGAACCAGAATCCCATAATTTTGGGAATTTTTTGGGGTGGGACAAGTGAAGGCGCAAAAAGAGTTTTTTTTTTCAAATGTTTTTTCCCATCATTGTAATATGCCTATTTTTAAAAAGTGAATTTAATAACTTCCCACTTATGAATTTCCTTCATTTTTTTTTAAATTGAAGGGTTCAATCTGGACAATAAAGAACCAGAAGCTCATGAATTGGGAAAATTTTTTGGGTGGGACCACAAGTGAAGGCGCAATGGGTGTTTTTTTTTAACTGTTTTTTTTCTTGTGTGTAATATGACTATTTTCAAGTACAAAAGTTCCACATGTTTGATAAAAAAGGAGACTGAGGTGGGATTTAAGCAATAAAAATGACTGAGGAGGGGGATAATTGGCATAAATTGTATATACAAAAATCATTCAATCAGAATCAACCTCCAAAATAGTGGGTTTTTTCTGAGAGGGGGGAGGAAGATTGGACAAATACAACATTCTGTGTTTCTTAAATTTATCAGCCCACCCCAGGGCTTGTTTTTGGGCATGAATCTCCCAGTTCATAGTAATGGGGGGGACAGGATAAACTTTAGAAATGATGATGTGTAATGGAACAAAATGAGCACAACTATTCAAGAAGCAGATGAAAATGGGGGGATTATCATTTGGAGGACAGAAATAAGGGAAAAAGGAAAAAGATTGGGCTGTGGAATAAAAGAAAACTGGTCTTTTATACTTATTTGCAATTGGATCCTCCATGTCAGGCATGGACATCCACTTGCTTTTTGGAGCCTGGCCAACATCTTCATACCATTCAATTCTTTCCAAATAAGAGGATACTGAGGGAATTAAGGTTTTCATGGCTTCATAAAGGTCTTGATTTTGGTGAATTTCTTCAGCCAAGTCACCTCTGACATCAGCCCATTGATCTTGAGTCTTGTAAATGAAGTGGGATACTGTTCTGTAGCCACAGTTTCCATCACCCTGGACATTGATGTCCTTGAAGGTGTATTTCAATATAAACTTGGGCAAGTCTTCTGAGCCAGTTATCTGATAACATAAGTTCAAAAAATGAGTAAATATCAAAATAAACAACATAAAATTACATTAAAAAGAATCAGAAACTCACAAACAGCTTGGAGCATTCATCACTTGTGTGATAGTTGCTTTGACAATGCTCACAGGTCAGGTCAATTGCATCATAGATATTCAAACTGGTGGCAGGCTTGTGTGATTTTCTTTGTGATTTTTTGCTTCCAATTGCCAATCTTCTGGACCTTCTAAGGGTTACTTCTGATTCATTTAATTCAGTTGCTGAGGGTAGTGAATCTGATGAACTGATGGATTTAGATAATGAGTCCTCAGAATCTTCAGATGAGTCCACTTCCATAATTGGAGAGGGGACATTTGACTGGGATCTGGAAGTTGTTGTGCTGGTCACTTTTGATGGGGGTCTTCCTCTTCTCTTGGTTTGACGCTCAATGATTTCAAATCTTGAAGGTTCTCTTTTGTTTTTATTCTTGGCTCCTTGGGGTCTTCCACGGATATTCTTGCAGTCTAGAGGGTCTTCATAATATTGATCATCCTCTTGACTCTTGGGAATTTGATCAAATGGGACTTTTCCAGTCAAAACATCTTGAAAATGTTGGAGTATTGGGGTGATTTCTGCCATTGGTCTTTGAAACAGGTCTTCCCCAATGTCTTCAAATATTTTCTTGGCTTCATTCTTTCTTTCTTTTTCAACACTTTGATCATTACCTTGAAAACCAGTCTGAGAAGAATATGACAAGTAAAATCAGTTAATAAGAAAAAAATAATAAGAAGAAATTAAAAAACCCTCACAGGCAAATTCAAATGCCACTGAGGATGGAAGTCTGATAATTCAAGCCTTTGGCGCTTGGCAAATGCCTTTTGGGTCTTATGCTTGCAAGGAATGCCTTTATAATTGTTGTATTTGTTGGTGCATTTTTCATTTGGAGGAAATTTTGTTTTGAAATTTTCAAAGGCAATCTGAAGAGCATAATGAGACACCTTGCCATTGAGGGCGCAGATGTGTGGAGGAAAATTCTTGACATGGACAATCATTTCTTTGGAGATTCTGTTGATAATTTCAATAAATTGTTTTCTGAATGCCATGTGGAGTGCCCTGACTACCTCCAGGAGAGTACCAGTGGACTTTTGTAGCCAAAGTTTAACCATGGCATGGGCACCTTCAACTCTGGAGGTGGAGCCCACACCCAGGTGGCAATGGTGGTTTGTCCAGGCTGGCACATAATACTCCTTTAGAGGAAGCCAAGTATTTTCCAAATACTGCAAGACCTCAGCATTTTTAACTTTCTTTTGAAGCTTCTTCCAGTTGTCTTTGAAAGACTTTTCAGTGGGTGAATACATAAGCTGAGAAAAGAATCCCAAAGTCATTAATAAAGACAATAATAAGAAAAAAAGTGAAATAACATGAAATAAAATGAAGAAGTATATTACTTGATTCCAAAGGCCCATAAGATTTTCAAAATCAGTTCCATGACCAATTTTCTTCATGCAATGAGCAGATACATCCTTGTTGATGTGCCAAATGCATAGCATGACTTTGGAGTCTGGGAAGAGCTTCTTAATAGAGTTTTTCAAGGCCAGATCCCTGTCAATAACAATAACTGGGGGGGGAACAAGATTGGTGTTGTTGAGGACCTTTTCAATGTATTGATTTAATGCCCAAGTATATGAAGTTTCATTTTCATTCTTAATCAAACAAAAAGCCCCAGAAAAGGTCTTATTTGTTGAGCTGAATCCAACAATATGAAAAAGAGGCATTTTGTACTTATTGGTTTTATAAGTACAATCCATAAGAATGACATGAGGAAAGTCATGAAGAAGTTTTATGGCCAGGGGGTGAGTAAAAAACAAGGAGGTAATGTGTCCCTCAGAATCCCTTGCAGAGGACCAAACAAAGTTTTCTTCTTTGAGAGTGTCAATAAGAGCATCAATGGGCCTTCTGCCTTGCAGTTTGTCTTTCTTTATTTTCTTGACTTGGTTATAAATGTCTTGAAGGATTACAGGCCTGTCAGACTCCCTCTGGCTGCATAATTGGGCCTGAATTTGCCTTGGCATGAGGAGTGATTCAGACATTTGAGCAATTTGGGATGTTTCTTGCTCATTGAATTTCCTGAAAGCAGGATGTGCCATGATATTTTCAGTGGCATCATGGCTATGTTCAGGATTTCTGACTTTAAGAGTCCAAGTGGTGCTCTTGGCATATTTCCTGGCATAAAGTCTATAAGGACAGTCAAGCTTTCTTGAGGTGACTGTTTTGGAGGGGCTTTTGTTGGGATTTGGGGTGCCAGACCTATCACAACATATTTCAATTTGGTTGTGGGTCATATTGGACCTCAAGGTGGACACAGCATACCCCTGAGCCCTGGCAACATTATGCACATGTTGCCAAAGAAGCTCAAGGGTCTTAAATTCACCTTCAGTGGGGGGTTGGAGCATTTTTGAATGAAAAATATGTGTAAAAGTGAAAAAAGGGGGGATTTGGGGATTTGGAATGGGGTAAGAACCTTTCGAAGTGTGAAAAAGAGGTGAAAAAAGGTGTGAAAAATGAACAGAAGGGGTTAAGAGTGAAAGAAAGTGGTTTAAATATGGGATTAATGGATGAGGGAAGGTAAAAAATTGGAAATTTGGAGGCTTGAAAGCAGGTTCTTGTGGTGGAAAATTCAGTCTTTGGGTGAAAAAAAGAAAAAAAAGTGTGAAAAGCTTTGCAAAATGGCTTTGGTAATGCTGTTTTTCCAAAAAAAAAAACAATGCACCACAGAAAAAGACTGGGGACTTGCATACAGGTCCTTTACAGTATCTTCAGCTTATTTCTGAGTGTATCTCTGGAAGTATCCCTAGTTTAACTCACATTCATTGTATTCTGAGATTTTTACTCCCCCTTTAATTTTTATTACTATTTTCTCAACCCAATATATACACTGGCAACAAACATAGGTAATGAATATTATTCAATTTTTGGATTGTGAGAACATTGTAATTCCCTCATGATGCTTATAGTTAGTAGAATAATCTTCAAATTATCTCATCAATTGAGCTCCTTACAAGTCACTTCATGAATGCTTGTGGATTTTGAAAGTTCATCCAGCTATATGGGGAGCCTTGAAAAGGAATTCTTTGATACTTGTAGCATTAATTGCTTCTTTGATCTTATTGTGATTCCACTGCCTTGATTCTTGAATTTATTTGAGTTTAATTTATCTTTCATGTTGGCTTAAAGAATGAGGATAACTTAAGAATTAAGAAATTCTATTTACCAGAATTCTTGTTTTCAGATGAATCAAAAATTAAGCTTGAATTGATTTCACACAATGATAATAATAAGTAATGATGAATTTGAAAATTATAATGGTAATTATTTTGAGGGAATCCTGTCCAAATTTAAATTAAAAATGGGTATTCCTCCTTAAAATTATGAATATTTTGGAAAAATAAGATCCAATAATTTTATAATAAGTAAAATACCTCTCCTTGAGTGATGATTATCATCATAGAAATTGGTGAAAATTATTGGAAAAGATGTTTCCATACAAATTAATATTAATTTATTAGAATAATCTTTGAAAATAAAATATGGATAAATAATAAACTTGAAGCTCTTCAAATAGTGAGCCAATGGCCTTCAACATGATTTAATGAATACCTTTGAAATTAGATTCTTGAGAATTTCTGCAAGGGAAAAATAAACAAAGTATAGGAATAATTTGATGAATTAAAAAAGAGTTGGAAAGGTGTTGCATGGGCCACAAGTGAGAAATTTTGTCCAGTGCTGGATATATCTTGGAGGGAATTCCACATTTGGGAAGGAACTTGTCTCCTCATAGATAATTTCTTTTAAAATAAAAATCCAAGAATTTTGGACAACAGTAATGAGAAATTTAATTGATCTGCAGATTTGGAATATATTTATGTCCATTAATAAACTAAGTTTCAAAATAAAATTCATTTTTTACACTATCAAGAACAATTCAGGGGCTAAATCTTTAGCTTATCAAAATCACTTACAAACTCCCCGGGGTCTTTCCACTATATAACCCATGCAATCCTATCATTTAGTTTCCATTTGTCCTATAAATTCATATCACACTGATATATTAAATTTTCATTCTAAAAATTTACAGTATGATTTCAATATTTTGTCTTGGGTTTTTTATTATTCAAATTGAAAAAAAAATCAATATTGAACAATCCTTTCCAACCTCTCTGAGCTCAGTAATATTCAGAAGAGTATTTAATTCTATTCATATACTATTAGAATCTGACTTAAGTCATATTGGGAGCCTTAATTCTTTCCAGAGTTTCCATCTGGGTCCACTGCTTGATATTTTTGGAGGAGTGGCTGAAGGTTTGAATCCTGAAACATATAAAAAATACAAAAGCAATAATAAAGTGCTTTTTATAAATTCTTTCATAAATTTCAAGAATAAAGATAAAAATATTCTATTACATGGATGTGTTTTTGTGGATAAAGGGAATATTTTCCAAACAAGAGAGGCTTTCAAGAATGCAAACATGGCTCTGAGACATATTGGAAACTATAGCTCACCTTTATTTATTGATATTCCTCAAGATTGTGATCTTTATCAAGCTTCCAACAATACAAGTTTAACGAGTTCTGTTACATCAATACCTAATTGTCAAACCAATCTTTCATTGCACCAAATCCAGGGTATTTCCTTTCTTTTAAATATTGAAAATAATATGGAAAAAATTTGTGAAAATCTATGGAAACATCCAGATAATTTGTGGATTAAAAAAGTGTTTTCTAATGCGGTTGAAAATGGGCTGATACCACAAGATATTGGGTGCAAAAGTAGGGGTGGAATATTGGCTGATGATATGGGACTTGGAAAATCGTTGACAACTTTATGCTTGATTAAAAAAAACACAAAATGAAGCATTAAAGTACTCAGCAATATCTAAGGACCATGTCCCAGCTACTTTGATCATTGTACCACTTTCTACTTTGCATAACTGGGAGAATGAAATAAGACTACATTTTCATGCTGGTAGTTTACCATATTTAATATTCCATGGTTCCAATCGTAATTTCATTTCATTCCAAAATTTGAAGCAGAGTGCAATTATCATCACCACATATGATGTTATTGCTGGTTATAATGTTGATAATGTTCATGGGATAAGAATAAATCCACTTTTGGTGAATTGGTTCAGAATAGTGTTGGATGAAGCACAGTAAGCTTCTCTTTGTGATTCTTAAATAAAAAAGTACTGAAATTTTTACATCAATTAGCTACATAAAGGAACAATCTACTCATAGAGCATTCACAATATTGAATTTAAAATCTGAAAGAAAGTTATGCCTTACAGGAACACCATTACAAAACAATCTTTGGGATCTACATAGTCTGTTGAGGTTTTTACAAGTAGAACCATGGAATCTCAAGCCTTTATGGGAAAATTGCATAATCAAACAAATATCATCTGGGAATCAAATGGCAATCCAATCACTACAGCTTATAATGCAAACACTCACCTTGAGAAGATTGAAAGCCAACCTACTGGATCTTCCCAATAAAGTGCAACATGGAGTTGGAATTGAGATCTATGAGCCATGGAAAACACTTTATTTCAAAAAGCATGAAGAGTTTAGTGCATTGTATGGAAAACAGAGGTCCAAAGCCGTTCAATGGCATTCATCAGAATTTTTCTCCAGATTATCAGATTTGAGGCAGCTTTGCAATCATCCAGCACTAATAGAAAGGGAAGAAGGGGGAAGGAGATATACCTGGAAAGAAGGATCCAAAGTGGTTCATCTTGTTAGCCATCTCAAGGAGTTTTTTCAGAAGGAGCCAGGCTTAAGATATCCCAAAGCAGTTGTTTTTTCAGAATACAAAAGTTTTCTTGATATGTGAGCTCAAATCCTTCTACTACCTGTCATTTGAATTATTTTATTGATTAAATATTGTAAAAAGTATTGAAATTGCACTGGATGAAAGTGGAATATCCAATTTGATGATGCATGGAATGCTCAAAAATGATCAAAGGATACAAATCCTTGAAGAATTCAGAAAAAATCCAAAATCTCAAGTTCTTCTTACAACAAAAGGCACAGGTGGTGTTGGTATTGATCTAAGATGTGCTCAAAATGTCTACATAATGGTAAGACAGTATTTTGATACACTTGAAGCTTAATCTAATATTATTCCAATTACTTAAATTAGGAACCAGGTTGGAACCCTTCAACTGATGATCAAGCAGTTGATAGGCTTTATCAGCTAGGTCAAAAGAACAAAGTTCATGTATTTCATTATATAACTGTTGGTAGTATTGAGGTGAATATTCAGCAAGTTAGAAGGAAGAAACAGCAGCTTCAGATGTAAGATATTTTATACTCAACCAATATTTATCTTTTTGAGTAGCTAAAATTTTTTTATTTCATTTCAGGTTGAGCATTGGACATTTAGGTACTGTGGATCATGAATTGGAAAAATTGATTGTGGAAACAATAGAAAAATCATGAATTATTTTTTTAGGTTTCAGATAGTTGAAGTAAATTATGAATATCTATACATGGCTTTGATTGTAACATTAGCTTCTCATCATTAGTAAGCTTGGAAATATAATCATCTGAATAAAGATTCTCTGGAAGTCCAATTGGAACTTTGGCATCTTTCTCAAAAATACCACTTTGTACTCTTCTACTTTCCAAGACATTTGGAATTCTATTGAATTTACTTTTTTGTATTTGCTTTTGAATTAATAGAGAATCTAATTGACTTGCTAACTTTGAGAATAAAGCTGACCTCCAAGGGGACTTTAGTTTTATTAATGATCCATTTTCATCTTCAGTATCAGAGCAGCATCATGGCTCATCAAATATGGAAGCTTCATCTTGATTAATGTTCAATGATAGCAATGTCTCTGAGCGATTTGACGATAACTGAATATTAAATAACATCAATTGGTGTAAAAATCAAACATAAATAAAATAAAAACATACTTTTTTACGCCACCTTGATTTCTGCTTCTGACTGGCTTTTTTTGAAAGTGCTTCAGGAACCAATTTATCATTCTTAAGATCCTCTTGCTTCCCTCTGAACCAGCGCATTAGTATTAAAGACTTATTATTATGTGTATTATCCTTTGGATTTATCAAAAATATTTTCAATTCTCCTTGTTGGTGTAGATAGTTCCAGTGCTTGAGAACAAATTTTGCAAATATTTGATTCCATTTTGATTCCCAACATTGATTCCAAGCAAAGGTTGACATTGGGAATCCTGATTTGAAGAGATCCTCTAGAAAAATAGTTTTGTACATTGGTGAAATTAATATTCTTGGGTTTATAGACAGTCTATCCTCTCCTGAGCTGTGATTATGGGGATTTGTAATTGGATTATCAGTGCAAGAAAAGGGTAAGTTCTCAACAATTTTGAGACTTTCTTCTGATGGAAGAGATTTCCAACTATTTATAGCAGATGGAGATTGGAAATAGTTGATTTCCATGATCAGCCAGCATAATTGATGTATGGATCTTGATATTGCACTGGTAGGTAGTGGGATGATGGGATGTAATATCTTGTTGATAGTCCTGTTTGATTGGGGTATAGAGGTCTCAAAAAAGTAATGTGAAGCTTTAGGCATAGTAAAACAGGTTAATTAAAGTCAGATTTCGGGGTATAGGTCGAAGAATCAAGAGAAAGGCTCCTATTTATCATAAATGAGAGGATTCTGGAGCCCTGTATTTATTTCTTAAAGTTTGAATGAGCCTGGAAGAAGCTATATTGTGTAAAAGGAGCTTATTTGGGAAAGTAAGCAATGAGGTACTGGGTGAAGCAAAGTAATCTTAGCACACTCAAAGATTATTTGAATAGAAATAACCTTGTTTTGAAAGAATAAAATTAAATTACAGAAAACACTGATCAAGTTAACAAGGTGTTTATATTGGCTTTATCAGGGAGATCTAGTACAGGCTGTCCATCTATGGTATTTTTTTCGAGCCATGCCTCACTGAAGTCTAATACTAAACATTTGGCCACTTCCAATTTTTTTGGAGCAGTGGGAACAAATTCATGGGTTTTTGAGAAAAATGCCTTGTTAAAAATATCCAAAATATATGCATTTGTTCTCTTCCAAATACGCTCATAAGGCCTTTCCTCAGCAATAACACTATCAGTAATTTCAATCATCTGCAACGCTCCTTTAGCTGAGCTTTTTCTCCAATCTCTTGAGCAAACCATTAAGCCTCTTACCCCAGAAGCAAGAAATGAAGCTAAAATATGATAGCAGGGCTTAACTAAGCCTATTTTTGATTGTAGCTCTGATAAGGTCTTAAGGTGTTCTCTGGACCTTTTATGAGTGAGCACAAATCCATCAGGAATATTGACTGGAAGAACTTTTTAATGTGCTAGTATCAGGACATATGAGATCATAAGATGTAAAATGGAATCATTGAAAGATATTAAGCTATTCATTCCATAATGAAGTGGCTGGTTTTCCTCCTTTTCATCAAGGGTATTTTCAATTTGAGATGAATGGGATGGTCTTGTGCTGAGGCAGGACACTAAAAATTCCAGGCTGAGTCTTTGAACTAACAAGGGATCATCTTCTGTTGATTTCGTGATTTCAAATTTTTCAGGTTGTATGAGATCTTGTGCAGAAACTGATATTGACTCCAGTATTAGATTGGCCCAGAACTGTTTCTTTTGAAGATTAGGGACAAAGAGGGATTGTGCCAATTGAAAGAGTGGTTGATGTGATTTGGGAATGTTTTGCATTGAGATTGTAGAATCCAAAGTAAAGATAGGGACATTCCAGGCGTCAGGATCATTGAAAGGATCATATTTCTTTGGTGAAAATATATCTAATCCTGAAAAAAGCAAGTAAATATCAATGTTCTGGATGAAACATGAATGAATGTCTTTTGTATTTACCAGATTTATCCAAATCCACTAGCCATTTGCTAATGCTAAGAGATCCAATACTTTGAAAGTGTATTCCTTTTGGTAGTTTGGTAGAAAATGGCCTTTGGGGAATTTCCTGTAATTGTTCTCTTACTAGATTTTCAACATTAACCTGGCATTTCTTCCATGAGGATACAGAAAGTGGCTGATAATGGCTGATTTTCTCTTCAAAGTGATCTGAGTGAATGGGATTGAATAATCCAGATTGAGGAAGCTTTTTCTTCTTGTGGGATTTTGAAGGCTCTTCATTACTGGTTTGGATTACTTTTGAAGTTGATGGGTTGTTATCTACAAGTATGAAATTGGAGTTAGGTTTTTCTTTTGGGTGTTTGGTAGATGTGGGTTGTATCAAGGGCTCCTCAATTTTGGATTTTTCTTTTTTTGTCATGGTTGAAGCTGGAAAACTTTGTATATTTGATTGATCATTTTGAGAAATGTTATTGATTTCAAGGCTGGAGTTTGACGTGGATAGGGCTTTTTCAAAATCATTTTGAGGTTGAAATAGTCCTGGTTCTAGATTTTGAGAGTCTGACTGATTTTGTGGGTGTGATTTCTCAGTATCATAATTGCATTCCAATTTCTAAGAAAGAAAAGATTCAGGGAATACAGTTTAATCTTTGATTAAAGCCTAAAGAAAATATTGAGATATACTTCTTGATTCTTTTCCTTTATACTTTGATAAATTTTGGCCTTTTTATTACTCATACTAGAAGAAGATATGAAATACCTCTTTATTGATGTTTGGGAGGATGCTGAAATAACAACCTTGGCTTCAGGGGGTAATGATCCACCTAGCTGTACACCTAAATTATGATTTGACTTCCAATTAAAAATGGCTCCATATGGGCAAAAGCTGGAAAAACATACAATACAGATCATCTTCAAGTATTTTGGAGACCTCTTGTATTTTTTTTCTTGCATATTCAGGAAAGTGAGAATCACAGGTTGCAAGCTTGAGAGAAGGAAGAAATTTGGAGATTTTGGATATGAATTCTGATTTTTCAACTTGCTTTGGCTCTATTTCAAGTAATGGATCCATTTTGAAGCAGTGATTATCTGAAATTGACTGAGGTTTAATTATTATAAATAAGTTTATGAATTTTTTTTGAAATGAAATTGAAAAAAATAAAAGGTGGGGGTTCTTTACAGTGTTCAAGACAGATTGGACTATTATGGAATGTAGGAATTTTGGAAGGCATATATCATGATGACTTTGATTAAATGTCTATAGTTTTGTTTGAGCATTGCTCAATATATAATACCTTGGGGGAAATTGAAAACCAAAGCAGGCATAAATAAGAGGCTTATATATTAAATAATTTTGAGAAGCTATAGCACAGTTCAGCTTTGAAAACATTAAATAAATAACAAATTCATGACTGATGGTCATAATTGTGAAAGCCCACATTGTGGCTAAACTATAAATTCTTACAATGGGTGACTTTTTAAAATATTTTAAATTATGTTTTCTTTTGAAGTACATTTATTACTAAACTCTAAGCTTGGAAAACATATAGGACACTTCAGCTCTCAAATACACTACAAAAATACTAATTTTATGACTGCTAGTCGTGATTTTGAAAGGGATCTTTTGACTTGGTTATTGATTCACTCAATTGGTGAATTGTTAACATAAGTTATCTCTAATTATATTTCCAAATACATCTATTACAAAACTCTAAGCTTGGATAAAAAAAAAGGACTAGGAGATAAACATTATTCAGGATTCATACGATTATGACTACTTGAACCAGATTCAATTCCACTGAGAGAAGATCTTCCTGGCCTCTGTATGATGTGACGTCCCCTTTTTGTCTTGGCCTCAATCTCTAATAAAATGTTTTGGAGTCCAATTGGTTCTTTTACCAGTAAGTGGTTTCTTTCAACTTCTGAAATTGTGTTTAAGTATATTGTGGAATAAAAATCTAAAGGTAAGCAATGTGGGACATTAGTTAAATCAGAATTATAGTCTAATTTCTCTCCATCCCTATGAAGCATACGTTGAACTCTATTCTTTTCAAGCTGGGTTTTGGCACCAAGGGTCATTGCTAGATCCAATTGCCTTGTACACAAGGTCAAAGCTTCACTACGCCAAACTCCAACAAGTCTTTTGGGTGCTTTTCCAAAGTCAGAATTATCCTCTACATCGGAAGTTGCTTTTATATCAGTATATATTGCAGAGAAATCGTTGTTTTGAGGGAATAATTGACGTGCTATTTTGAAACGGGCAGCTGTCACCTAAATATAAAAGTAATATTAGAGTTTGGTGTATGTCTAACAAAAGAATAAGCACGTACATTCTGCCTCCCTCTAGTGTTTTTGGATTTCTTAGCTTTTTGAAATTTAACCTCCTCTGCAGCCTGGCCAAGTTTTGAAAGCTTTTTCATTTCTTTATCCCTTCCATTGACCCAACGTTCAATTAATAGGTTTAGCTGATCAGGATTGTTGATATTTAAGCTGGGTTGAGTCTGGCTCCAATTGAAAAAATGTTTGGAGATAATGTCGGCTATGGCTGCATTCCAAGTGGAGCTATTGAATGCAGTCCCCCATTGGAAGGTAATTCTCTTGAGGCCTACTAGCTGGCATTCCTTTTCACAAGCACGCTTTTCAACTATGGAGACCTTGATCTTGTTATTGAGAACATCACGACTTTGTTTAAATTCAGGTGGCTGCAATCGTTGAGATATAGAGGTGATTTCTTGTTTGACCAGAATTTGGCGCTCACTAATTGGACGATCTCTCAGTCCATATTCAAAGGTTTCCAAATGGGTCTTGATGTGTTTAGCTCGGTTTTTGACCCAATGAATGTGAAATTCCTCTTCATCATTGGTAGGATTGGGTGGGAAGTGATCTACAGAAGGTGGCATACCCATTAAGAAGTAGATAAATTCTCGCAGGTGGACTGATTCAGTGGATGCCTGACTTGGAAGATTCTTCTTTGTTACCAATCTTGTAATGCGGTTATTTCTCTGTTGCAATATTTTCTTATTATTTCTAGCCCTCTGTTGGTCCTCTTCTTGTTGAATCCTGAATTCAACTCCAACAACTGAAAACCAAATCAGTTAGTAATTTTCAATCAGCTTTGGGAAAGATACTCACCACCGGATGTTATTTCCTCTTGTCCCTCCTGACTGGCATTCTGTGAAACAGCATCCTCTATTCCAAGTCTTTCCAAATCTTGCAGAAAGATGGATTTCTGTCCAGTAGAGTCAGTATGGATGCTTTTGTGGTTTTCTTCATCTGAGTGAATTATTGAGTCACCCTCTGTTGGTGGGTTTTGTGATGAGGATACAGAATTTTCTCTGTGGAATGCGGAGGGGGAACCACCCAGTGCATGGGAAGACATTGTAATATCAATTTAAACAAGTGGAGTTAAGTTGAGGAAAATGAGGTAATTATATTAATGAAAATTTGAGTATGTTAAACAGAGTTGCAGTAAGAACTCAACATATGAGAATGAACTTGGTGGATGAGAAAGCTCAGGAAAACTTAAAGCAGTTTGGTGAAGTGGAAATACAGACATTTTGGTGGAGAAGAGATAGTTTATATACACATTTGTTAAAACCTGTTCTATCCAGCACCAAAAAGCCAAATTATGTCCTGAAAGATGTTTGAGAGGCTTAAATATGGCAGATTGACAATTTAAATCTCTTTTAAAAGGGATTGGAGTGAATTTTTCTAAAAAAAACTTCATTTAATAGCATATAACAATATCAACAAAGGAAAAAGTATTGTTTTTCCTCCAAAGAAATCTTTAGTGAGCATTGATGAGGAAACCTAAGGCTGAAAGGGGTGCGGTGCTTCAATCACCTATCCATTGCTGGCAAGGTTTGAAAGGGAATGGTAAGAAACTGTTAAAATATATGAGATAATGAGTGGCAGTCCACGGAATCACTTACTGATGAATGTAGAGATACCAAGCAGAGTGTAGCCTGATCAATTCCAAAGCTTCCAGGAGGATTCTTGAGGCTTGCAGCATGACCCAAAACTGATTGGGAGTTGATGATTATGGCATCCTCTGTCTGGTCCAATAGAATAGAACAATTGAGATCTGGAAAAGGATGGAAAGGGTCCTTTTCTATTTCATTATTTTCAAGCTTCTTGAAAGGTTTGATTATTAGCCACCATATGTCAGGATCACCTCCAACTAATGTGACAATATTATCAATATGGCCCAATGATTTCGCATTATTAATGCTATACTCTATGATACTGTCTTCAACATGTGATTTTACATTACAATACCTTTTTTTTTCAAAAATTATTGACTTTTTGCATTCAAAGAGGTTTACAACATCCCTTAAATCTCTTGAAACTAGTAGTTTCCACTGTTGAAAAATATCATCATGCAATTGAATTGTATGACTGGGACTGATATTTTTTGATTGATGCAGAGAAATGAGGGGATTGTTCCTACCAACTCTTTGTTGAAGATTAGGCAAATTTGAAATCCATTGATATTGTACTTTAGATATCCATCTTTTCAGTATTGTTTGGGAGATCTCAGCTACAATTGGTTAGATGTGGGTAAGTATTGTGAGGGTGATTTTTTGACATAAAAATATATAATTCAAACTCAACATGGCTTATTATTCCGTGGTATGTCCCCAAATGTACGCTTCATTCTTTCGTATGCCCACACAGCTAAGATTCTTGGTGGCCCTAGCTCCTTTATAACCTTTGGTAAATGTTGTGTTAGGTGTAGATTAGGTTTGGAGTTTATCATGGACCAACCCAAATGAAGTGTTTGACGATAGATGTTTGTAGTACTTTCAATCTTATCTAGGTCTTCTTCATGAATGCTTTTTCTGAGTAACATGTTTGTTAATGTAACTAATGAAATTAGCGATTTGAGTAGAAGATCCTTATGGAGGTAGTTCCCTGGGCATTTGACCCTTTCCTCCCTGTGAGGTAATTGTGAACTCCATAGTGGTACAAGTGCCAAAGGTAAATACAATGTCATCAAGATTTGCCACTCCGCTGCTTTGAGTGTCTGAAAGTTTTTGAAATCAAATTTTCTGGGTAGACGAGAAAGCCATGAAGGGACTCTTGTTTGATTGATGACTTTTTGAAGTACCTCTAATTCGTCTTTTTTTAATCTTGGAGTTTCATCCCCCATTGGATTTAAATACTGATTATCATCAGAAGATAAATCAGAGGGAACCAATGAATCACTACCATGTGTAAATGGTAATAAGTTGAGTACTGTAGATGTGGTTGTCTGGGATCTAAGGGAATACCTGGAGTTTGAAGTTCTGTTGCTTTTTGAAGTTTGATCACTTTTGGTCCTGGAGGCTTCACTAGAGCCTTTGTGCCTTTGGGATGTACGAGGTCGAATGCGGGCAAGGTTAGCTCTTGTAAGGTTTTGTTTCTTGGGTCTACTTATTTGGTCAGAATCATTGTCATCTTCATTTTTCCTTTTTCTTGGACGCCCCAATAAACAAAAAGGATATTTGGATGTATTTGAGTGTGCCAAAAAACTTTGCTTTTTCCTTTGAACCTCTAACTTGTGACCAGCCAACCCCACCTTGAGGAATGATATGCAATAGTCTTTGATATCCCCTAAAATCAAACAATGCATAATATCTATGCCACAAGATTCAATGGGTCTCCAGTAATCTAGTTTATTTAGAATACTCCACTGGACACCATGGGATTTTACAAATTCATCTTGTTCCTTTTTGGTTTGAAGTTGGAGCCATTCATTTGCCTTCAAAATAGGATTTTCATGTGTCCTTGTTTCAAATTTTAAAAAATCTATTTCATTGATGTCCACCCTTGTAATATTACAAAAGGAGCAAAATCGATTGGCTGAATGAGAGGCAAATCCAGCCACTTTACGTAGAGCAGGAAGATCTGCTATTAAAGGTAATAAAGCCACTCTAATAAGTCTACCCTGTGGAAAGTCGTGGGTATTGGAAAACCAAATACCATTCCATAGCATTTGAAGCTCAATAACAAGAGGCTCCAAGATTGAATTCATTTGATCAAGAGATGGCTCTTTGGGACCAGGAATTATTGCATATAAAAACATGTTCTCCTCTTTGTGACGTTCACTTGGAGGCAGATTCAAACAAGTGAGAATAATTGACCCAATTGAGATGGATTGAACCAATCTACGTATAAGCTAAATATCAAATTACCTGTTCTATTGGTGAAAGCTTGTTTACTACGTGGGGAATATTTGAATGTGTGCCAAATTTTCCTATGCCAAATATCAGAAATAACTTTAGGGTCTGCTTGAGAATTATGGGTATGGTGAGCATTTAATAGCTTTTCAAAGCCAGGAATCCACATATGGGAGGCCAACCATTTTTTCAAGGATTGGTATGTAAAGGTACAGATTGGTTTTTGAAGTGAAGTATCATTCTTGTCATCAGTTTTAAATAAAAGAGAACCACATTCTTTTCTTGCAAGAGATCCTAATTTGACAATGGAGGAAGGAAAAGGTTGAATAAATTTGGATGTACACTGTTTGTTGATGTGCCCCGTTTCAGTCAGATCATACAAGCTGAAGCATTCTGGACAGCAAATCTTTTTTTCAAAGTCCATGGATATGCCCAGCTGAACAAAAATAGTTTCAATTGAAAGTGGAATTTCTTTAGAAATGGATAATCCATCAAAATTGAATTTGTCTCCAAGGCTGGTTATCTTTTCCCTTTCTGATAGAAGAAATTGTTTGATACTATCTCTGGACATTCCATTTTTGAGGTATAGGCTGGAAGCTTGAACCAAAACTTTAAGAGCATGAGAGTC
This sequence comes from Austropuccinia psidii, assembly GCA_023105745.1. Lineage (NCBI taxonomy): Eukaryota > Fungi > Basidiomycota > Pucciniomycetes > Pucciniales > Sphaerophragmiaceae > Austropuccinia > Austropuccinia psidii. The sequence continues at coordinate 55,578,707 of JALGQZ010000005.1, read as the reverse complement.
AATGAATTTGAAGGTCTTGTTTTCATATTTTTTGGTATCAAAAAGTAAATTTCTTTTATTATTCTGATGACATATCTGTTCAATTTGAAAGCATCCAGGGGTTTTCTGTGTTGGCTTCACCAAAGGATTGTGGAAAATTAGATGTAAGTAATGATGAATAATTGAAATGGGTGAGGGAAAGAGTCCTTACATTTTCGCTATTTTGGGCTAAAAACATCTGATCAACCAAAGGTTGGGGTCTCCTGAGTTTTGCTAGTTCCAATTGATGTGTCTTCCAAGCTTGGTCAGACATAGGTTTTCCATGCTGAACAATATTGTTCAAATCTTCATAATATTGATTGCAACAGCCAAGCAAATGACAAGTACAAATTTTTTTGGGGCCACCCATTTTTTTCACCATGAAAATTTGTGGGGAATGAGCAAAAAGGGCCCAGAAATTGATATGGAGTAGGGCGGTTATGAGGAATGTTTTGGGGGGCAAAGTGAAGTCAAAAGAGCTTTTAAGTGAACACAAGCATAGCTTTATTTATATTTGAGTATCTTTGATTTTGCAAACATAGAAGCCAATTACACCCCTATAGACTTCATTCAGATACGGTTTTTTCTGTATCTGAGTGGGTCTGACAAAATTTCCAAGAAACAAACCAATTACAGCCGTAATTGGTTTGCATATGGTACAAATTATGACCAGCGGTCATAATTTGACCACCTTTGTATGATTACAGCCAAAGATTCATTGTGGCTGGACCTCATTCAGATACAGTTTTTTCTGTATCTTAAACGGTCTCATTACAGCCCAAGCTGTATTGTCAGTGGACCTCATTCAGATACAGTTTTTTCTGTATCTGAGTGGGTCTGACAAAATTTTCAAAAGACAAACCAATTATGGCCGTAATTGGTTTGCAAGTGGTACAAATTATGACCGGCGGTCATAATTTGACCACCTGTGTACACTTACAGCCCAAGCTAAATTGTCAATGGCCCTCATTCAGATACAGTTTTTTCTGTATCTGGGTGGGTCTGTACACCCCTATAGACCTCATTGGGATACAGTTTTTTCTGTATCTGAGTGGGTCTGACAAAATTTCCAAGAGACAAACCAATTACGGCCGTAATTGGTTTGCATATGGTACAAATTATGACCGGCGGTCATAATTTGACCACCTTTGTATGATTACAGCCAAAGATTCATTGTGGCTGGACCTCATTCAGATACAGTTTTTTCTGTATCTTAGTGGGTCTCATTACAGCCCAAGCTTTATTGTCAGTGGACCTCATTCAGATACAGTTTTTTCTGTATCTGAGTGGGTCTGACAAAACTGCAAAGAGAAAAACCAATTATGGCCGTAATTGGTTTGCAAGTGGTACAAATTATGACTGGCAGTCATAATTTGACCACCTGTGTACACTTACAGCCCAAGCTGTATTGTCAATGGCCCTCATTCAGATACAGTCTTTTCTGTATCTGAGTGGGTCTCATTACAGCCCCAGCTGTATTGTCAGTGGACCTCATTCAGATACAGTTTTTTCTGTATCTGAGTGGGTCTGACAAAATTGCAAAGAGACAAACCAATTACGGCCGTAATTGGTTTGCAAGTGGTACAAATTATGACCGGCGGTCATAATTTGACCACCTGTGTACACTTACAGCCCAAGCTGTATTGTCAATGGCCCTCATTCAGATACAGTTTTTTCTGTATCTGAGTGGGTCTGACAAAATTTCCAAGAGACAAACCAATTACGGCCGTAATTGGTTTGCATATGGTACAAATTATGACCGGCGGTCATAATTTGACCACCTTTGTATGATTACAGCCAAAGATTCATTGTGGCTGGACCTCATTCAGATACAGTTTTTTCTGTATCTTAGTGGGTCTCATTACAGCCCAAGCTGTATTGTCAGTGGACCTCATTCAGATACAGTTTTTTCTGTATCTGAGTGGGTCTGACAAAATTGCAAAGAGACAAACCAATTACAGCCGTAATTGGTTTGCAAGTGGTACAAATTATGACCGGCGGTCATAATTTGACCACCTGTGTACACTTACAGCCCAAGCTGTATTGTCAATGGCCCTCATTCAGATACACTCTTTTCTGTATCTGAGTGGGTCTCATTACAGCCCCAGCTGTATTGTCAGTGGACCTCATTCAGATACAGTTTTTTCTGTATCTGAGTGGGTCTGACAAAATTGCAAAGAGAAAACCAATTTTGGCAGTAATTGGTTTGCAAGTGGTACAAATTATGACCGGCGGTCATAATTTGACCACCTATGTACACTTACAGCCCAAGCTGTATTGTCAATGGCCCTCATTCAGATACAGGTTTTTCTGTATCTGAGTGGGTCTGACAAAATTGCAAAGAGACAAACCAATTACGGCCGTAATTGGTTTGCAAGTGGTACAAATTATGACCGGTGGTCATAATTTGACCACCTGTGTACACTTACAGCCCAAGCTGTATTGTCAATGGCCCTCATTCAGATACAGTTTTTTCTGTATCTCAGTGGGTCCGACAAAATTTCCAAGAGACAAACCAATTACGGCCGTAATCGGTTTGCATATGGTACAAATTATGACCGGCGGTCATAATTTGACCACCTTTGTATGATTACAGCCAAAGATTCATTGTGGCTGGACCTCATTCAGATACAGTTTTTTCTGTATCTTAGTGGGTCTCATTACAGCCCAAGCTGTATTGTCAGTGGACCTCATTCAGATACAGTTTTTTCTGTATCTGAGTGGGTCTGACAAAATTTCCAAGAGACAAACCAATTACAGCCGTAATTGGTTTGCAAGTGGTACAAATTATGACCAGCGGTCATAATTTGACCACCTGTGTACACTTACAGCCCAAGCTGTATTGTCAATGCCCCTCATTCAGATACAGTTTTTTCTGTATCTGAGTGAGTCTGTCAAAATCTCCAAGAGACAAACCAATTACGGCCATAATTGGTTTGCATATGGTACAAATTATGACCGGCGGTCATAATTTGACCACCTGTGTACACTTACAGCCCAAGCTGTATTGTCAATGGCCCTCATTCAGATACAGTTTTTTCTGTATCTGAGTGGGTCTGACAAAATTTCCAAGAGACAAACCAATTACGGCCGTAATTGGCTTGCATATGGTACAAATTATGACTGGCGGTCATAATTTGACCACCTTTGTATGATTACAGCCAAAGATTCATTGTGGCTGGACCTCATTCAGATACAGTTTTTTCTGTATCTTAGTGGGTCTCATTACAGCCCAAGCTGTATTGTCAGTGGACCTCATTCAGATACAGTTTTTTCTGTATCTGAGTGGGTCTGACAAAATGGCAAAGAGAAAAACCAATTACAGCCGTAATTGGTTTGCAAGTGGTACAAATTATGACCGGCGGTCATAATTTGACCACCTGTGTACACTTACAGCCCAAGCTGTATTGTCAATGGCCCTCATTCAGATACAGTTTTTTCTGTATCTGAGTGGGTCTGACAAAATTGCAAAGAGACAAACCAATTACGGCCGTAATTGGTTTGCAAATGGTACAAATTATGACCAGCGGTCATAATTTTACCACCTTTGTATGATTACAGCCAAATATTCATTGTGGCTGGACCTCATTCAGATACAGTTTTTTCTGCATCTGAGTGGGTCTGACAAAAGTCACAAGAGACAAACCAATTATGGCTGTAATTGGTTTGCAAGTGGTACAAATTATGACCGGCGGTCATAATTTGACCACCTGTGTACACTTACAGCCCAAGCTGTATTGTCAATGGCCCTCATTCAGATACAGTCTTTTCTGTATCTGAGTGGGTCTCATTACAGCCCCAGCTGTATTGTCAGTGGACCTCATTCAGATACAGTTTTTTCTGTATCTGAGTGGGTCTGACAAAATTTCCAAGAGACAAACCAATTACGGCCGTAATTGGTTTGCAAGTGGTACAAATTATGACCGGCGTTCATAATTTGACCACCTGTGTACAAGCTGTATTGTCAATGGCCCTCAATCAGATATAGTTTTTTTTGTATCTGAGTGGGTCTGACAAAATTGCAAAGAGACAAACCAATTACGGCCGTGATTGGCTTGCAAATGGTACAAATTATGACCGGCGGTCATAATTTTACCACCTTTGTATGATTACAGCCAAATACTCATTGTGGCTGGACCTCACTCAGATACAGTTTTTTCTGTATCTGAGTTGGTCTGACAAAAGTCACAAGAGACAAACCAATTACGGCTGTAATTGGTTTGCAAGTGGTACAAATTATGACCGGCGGTCATAATTTGACCACCTGTGTACACTTACAGCCCAAGCTGTATTTTCAGTGGACCTCATTCAGATACAGTTTTTTCTGTATCTGAGTGGGTCTGACAAAATTGCAAAGAGACAAACCAATTACAGCTGTAATTGGTTTGCAACTGGTACAAATTATGACCGGCGGTCATAATTTGACCACCTTTGTATGATTACAGCCAAACATGCATTGTGGCTGGACCCCATTCAGATACAGTTCTTGCTGTATCTCAATGGGTCTGATTGAATTTCAAGGAGCCTAGTGGTACGGATTATGACTAGAACTCATAATCTCACTCTGATGACATTCTGTGGACACAAATTTATTGCAGTCATAATTGATTTACATTTTGAATAAATTATTACTGGTGGGCTAAATCTCTCACCCACCTACAGGTGTGACTGTACCATCTAACCTAATCACCCATGTATTTGAAGGAGTATTCTAAAGATACACATATCCTGACACACAATTCTTTGCTAAATGTGTGATTGTGTTTTATGTCTAGAGGATCTGCAGCTTTCTTTCCTTTGAAACCACCAAACTCATTTCTGCTCTATTTCGATGGGCTACACCCCCACTTCATTTCATTGGGACCTGCAATATAAATAGAGCTGTTTTTCCTGTGTTTTCTCTAAGTTCCTCTGTTTTTAACTTCTGTTGGCCATTTAAATCCCTCTCCTCCCAATATAATACCCAATACTATGAATCCACCCCAACCACCTGATTCCGATGTCTCATTTGATGAAATGTTTCATAGGTTTTTTCAAATAACACAGATTTTAATTCATCTTTATCTTCTCAAAATGAGGCACCATCTCATTCATCCATCAATTCATTGTCCACTCCAAACCAAAGTGCTGAACCCCAGGAATGTTACGATCTTTTTCACTACCTCAATTCTCCCAATATAGTCCCACCAGCTCCCATTAGTCATCCTCACATCTTGCCCTGCCCCCCACTAAACAACATAAATAGAAGCCCCTTTCAACTTGGTAAATCTTTTCTTCCCCACGTAATCTCATCCCCAACCTTTATTAATAATATATTTTTGCAAAAATTTCTTAGATATCATAAACACACCAAACATGAGTTTATGTAACCCACCCCCAAATACTCCACAAACCCTTCCACCCCCCTCATTCATAGAATTCGACATGAATAACCCACCAGCTCAAGTACACTCTATCTCACCAATTCTTTCTTCTGAGATAACTTGCCTCTCCCGTGAAGAATTTTCTCTCAATCACCACCGTATCAAGAAAATTCTCAATAATGCCCTTTCCAAAGCTGAAAAGAATCCTGTCTCAATTGAGATTAAGGATTATTTGAAAAAGGTCCTTACATTGATTTCTCAAAAAGAACATGGTAATTATTATTCTTCATGTCTGTCCTCAATTCTGTATTAATTTCATCTCCCTTCTTGTAGAATTGTCTTCATTGCAAGCAATTGGTCTCATAGATGGCAATGTTGAAGTTATTGAGAGAGAAGTTCCTTCCATACGCTCATCCCAATCATCCTCTTTGGAGGAGGTTGTTCCTGATGGAAATCACAAGAAAAAACGGAAAATTCAAAACAAACCACCACCAAATATTCGTAGGTTTATGCATCAAACTGTTAGCTTTAATAATACTCAAGACGTAGTTTCCATGAATATGTCTTCTACTACATCAAACCTTCGTACCAATTCTACCCCCCCTGAAACGATCAACACCCAATTAAATGACCTCCCCTATTCTTTACCATCTACCATTGTCAAACCCCCTGTTCCCTCAACCATCCCACTTGAGACTCCCACCACCCCCCCAGTTATTACTGAGGAACAAATTCCCGAACATCCACCAAATGTCACCCCCAGCAGATCTCCTCATTTCAACAATGACCACTCTTTGGAAGTACCAGCCAATAACATCCCCGATTCTCCAGCTCAGGTTCATCCACCGACTCCAACAAATGAAATTATTCAAGAAGAATTACATGTTTCAATAGCAGAAAATAATAGTAGTCCAAATGTTCCTTCCCAAATGCCTTCAAATACACCCACTCCAATTAATGCCACGACACCCCATGTTGTCTTGTCACCAATCCAAATTAACCATGTAAAAAGCTCCCATACACTATCTGCTCCTCATCTTGAAAATCCAGAAAACAATCTTCCGACCTCTCAATCAAATCCATCTACACCATCTCATGCTCCAACTCCTGGAATTAGGGACCCATCTAATCATCTCTGCCATGTGGGCCCATCTCCACCCGTTTTGCATGAACCTCACCAAAATCCTCCTTCATCACTCATGCCTGCAGAACCACAGCCTCTTGACTCCCCCAATGATCAATTCTCTATTTTCACTGATGAATTTCGATCAAAATTTTATGAGATTTTCAAAACATTCACCCATGGACACCCCACCCAGGCCAAATACCAAACCACATTTGAAGCAATTGACTCACTCCTTTCCTGGCGCCACCAAAATTTGGGCTCCAAACAGCCTGCAAAGGGGAATTTCAATTTTAAACAGTGCTCTTTCTCATATAGAAAATGGATTGATGAACTCTGCGATAATAGTCAGTTTAAAATTATACTACTCCCATGAACTAATGCTTATAATAAATTTCTCCAGGTGCCCCATTTCTCAATGCCACTAAAGAAGAATTTTATGTTACATCCTCAATCTTTAAGATGCCGATCTTTGACCAAGTCACTACGCCTGAAATTCAGATTTCACTACCATTTTCACCTGACCCCAGCATTCGTAATGAAAAGCACCCTGAAACTCATTTTGTGCGTCATCTAATCTATATGTCGCAGCCCAGATCAGTCACCATCACTGCTTGGGCAAAAGTCATAGCAGCTTCAGTCTCAGCAACCATGGATGAATTTTGCATACCAAAACCTCCTGTACCCCCTCAAGCACAAATTGATGAGGTCAACATTTATCTGGACATGATTTCATACTTCGAAGGCCTCAAAAGACCCTCAATTTCACCGATGGAACTGATTTCCATGGCACATCAAAGTCCAGGTGGCTCAAACAATGCTCAAGAATCATACAATATTTCCTCCGACTCAGATCAACAGTTAAAGATTTTTCAAGACCTCATTTTAGATGTCATGATTTCGTATGTGATATTAAAAGCACAAGCCTCCCTTGACAATGTTTCCCCTAACCACACTAAACAATCTAAACGTGTCAAAAGAAGAAAGGCCCTCCGTTCTAATAACCAAATCTCTTCCGTAATAATTCACTCAGCTCCTCAAGTGGTAACCTCTAATGCTGACAATTATCTCCAAGTTGAAACTGCCAAGAAGAAGTTGGTTGAATACCGTAGCCGTCATAATTTCCTTCCTTTTGTTTACTATTTGATATTAGGTGTCAAGGGATTATTCACTGCACAAAAGGATCATTGGAATTTTTCAATTTCCAATGCCATGCTCATACTATGCTCCTTTCATCTTATTCACCAACATGTTAAGCCACCTCCACCCGAAGATCCAGTTTGGAAAAATCTATCTTTTCATCTTAAATCTTTTTTTTCTAAGGGCATGAAACCATTCACTGATGTCCAACTTGTTCACCCACCTTCACAACATCAATTGGCTCAATATCTTACAAGTGATTTTTTTAACCAATGGGAAGCACAAGCCACTGTGACATCACTCCTTCCACCCTCACAAATCTGATGCTTTACCTCCTGTTTCTAATTTACTTACACATGATAATCGAACCATTGTAATTAATTTCCTATTACAAGAACCAGTTAAATCTTTTTTTGTTTTATAATGTCCATGCTTTTAATTTTAGAATACCTTTATTTTCACACGCCCTTTTCATTTTCAAAAGCAATCAAAAAACCTCGTCTTTTCTTATGACCATACCATGCTGACTTGACTCGCATTATTGCCAATAAGTTAAGTTATTTCATCCTTATGTTTATTTACTTTGTAAGAAAAATTATACTCCCATCTAATATTGCTTGCTATTAAATATTGACCCTCTTTTAAATTTCTTAATCCACATTTGCCAACCCCAACTCAACCCTGACCCAATTTTTTCCACCCATTTATTTTTATTTGTTTTATTTTCTTGCTTATATCTTATTTTGTTTTTATTATATCTTCCTTTTTTTCATTCCAAATGAATCTTTGTTTTTGACGGATTAGGTAATTCAGACACTTTATTTTTTATAAAATCAATTCCTTAACCATTTTTTTCCACCCCAATACCTATGTAATTTGGTTTTGTCTAACATTTATTTTCAATAAATAATTAGTCTTTTCTCATTTTCAAACAGTTTAGTATTGTTTTATTTTAATTATACCATTAATTTATTATGTCTAAATAATTTTCAATTTCGTTTAAAAAACTTTAATTAAACCATTAACATGATTACTTTCAGTTCATATAAACTCAAATTTATCAATTTTGCCTTTCACATAATCAACTCATGTATTTTTTCAATTAATAAATTTAATTACTTCACTTTCAATAATTCAAATGAATCCATTGTGATTGAATTTCAATTTCACTTATCAACTACATCAATTCATAAAATTTCCTTTTCACATACCCAAATCATTTTTTTTCAATTAATTACATTTCATTTTCAATAGTTACATTTCATTACCAATTAAATAAATTTGATTCTCAATTAATAAATTTAATTATTTAATTGATTCTTTGAAATTAATTAATTGATTCAATGAAATTAACTAATCAATTAAATTAATTGATTGATTCATTGAAATCAATGAATTAATTAATTTAATTGACTCATTGAAATTAATTAATTTATTAAGTTAATTAATTCATTCATTAAAATTAATTAATTGAAAATAATTCATCAATTAATTTATTCAATAAAATTAATTAATTAATTAATTCAATTTGAAATTTAACTGATTAATTAAATTATTTAATTCAATCCCATTTCAATTTAATTAATTAATTGTTTCATGGAGATTAATTAATTAATCAAATTGATTCATTGAAAGTAATTAATGAATTAAATTAATAAATTGATTCATTGAAACTAATTAATTCATTGAAATTAATTAATTTAATTAATTGATTCATCTCAATTAATTAATGAATTAATACAATTTGAATTTTAACTAATTAATTTAATTAAATGATTCATTTCAATTAATTAATTAATTAATTCAATTTGAATTTTAACTAATTACTTAAATTAATTGATTCAATTCCATTTCAAATTCATTAAATTAATTAATTCAATTTCAAATCAAGTAAATTAATTAATTGAATTAATCTGTCAAACTCATTATTTCAAATTCAATCATTCATACTTTCTCACTCAAGTTAATTTTTGATTTCATTTGAAATTAGCTGAATTACTTTGATTTTTTTTAATTCTTTTGGAAATGATTCTTCTATTTTAATTCTCAAACTTATCTATCAAATCTCATACTAACCGGAATCATAGCTCTTTTTAATTCTCTACTCTTAATTAATTTTTTCCAACTACCTAATGATTTCATCTTTTACTCTTTTATGAAATAATAAAATTAAATGATTTTTTTTTAAAAAAAACTTAATGTATGGGAGTACGTCAAAGAGTGGCTAAACTCATTGTAAAATGGGGCTAACGTTATTCAGTTTTTTTAAAAAAAAATCATTTCTTTCAATTATTCTTTTTAGTTATTTTCAATTTCTTACTTTTTAATTTCTACCATCATGCCTAGAAAGTTAAAACAAAAATCCTCTAGAATGCAAAATAGAAAGGCTATTGTTTCTGACTCTCAAAGATATCATCAACACTCCCACCGAAAAGAAACACAAAAATTAGGCATTGATTTACAAATCCCTTACCTTAGAAAATGCAAATTTTTACATGATGATTACTTCAATCCCATTCCTCTCAATGATAACAGTAGAGAATTGCTAAGACCTATCTTTTTAACTAAAACTCCTCTTTATAGAAAATATATTCAAGAAAACTATTTTTCTTTAGATTTCGGTTTTACAATTTTGAATGATAATCATCTTTCAGATTCTTTTTTCAAAACTTTTGCAATAGTACAATTTATACCTTTCACAAAGCTCAATCAATTTGAAAAGAATGAAATTAATTTTTTATCTGCTTTTTTGTTTCAATATAAATTTTTTTTGAACAAACTCCAAGAATCAGGAAACAAAATTTCAGGCACTATGTATGCTATTGGATGGAGACCTCCTAGGCTTGGAGATTTCACTTTTGGAAAATATATTAATTCCACTACTATTTCTAAAAACTTGGAAACTTATAATACATTAACATTGCAACTTTCTAAAATCCAGACTATACTCAAAAATTTATTTCAAAAGTTTTCCTCAACACTTTTTCAAAATAATTGTAATAAAATGCAAGAATTTAACATTCCTAGTTTTGACTCATTAGATTTTTCTGATTTCAATTCCACTTCCTTTGCCAATCAATTAACTTTTACTTTTGATAATTTTTCCAATTTTCCTCATGTTGATAAAACTGATTGTTCTGACTATGCTTATTTTTTATCTATACCTATTTCCAAATTAGACGGTAGTTTGATTTTTTCTCATTTTGATTTTTTTAATGAGTTCTTTGTTTTTCCTGATTACTCTACAAATATTAATCTAACTGGTAAAGAACAAGGCATAGTACAAATGATTTGGAAAGCTAAAAATACAAGACACTTTACATTATATCCTGAAGGTGGTAGTAGTAATTCCTTTACTCGATTATCTATGTCCTTGCAAATTTCACAAAAAGCATATAATATTTTTGAAAATCTACAAGAAGGAAAGATTAAAAACTTTACTGTTGATAATCATCCTTCTATTATCAACCGACTTGCTTCTACTTCCAAATAAATCTTCATATTCTATCTTTTTATTTTCTTCATTTAATAAAACATCTTTCTAATTAATCAATAATTCAAAAAAAATTCACTTTATATTATAAATAATCTCATAATAAAAATTGATTGATTCAAATTCAACTTGTTCACCTGATTTATTATCTCCATTGTTAAATTCAATCACTTCAATTTCAAATATCATCGGTCCACCTTCATCACATAGATTTTCAACTCTTTGTGCTACAATTGATAGTCCTGATTCAGATCATCATGATAGGCATGTTTCAAGCGCTATACCTATCTATCAATCTGCTACTTTTAAAGGCTTAAATTGAAAATATGATTACTCTCGCAGTGGTAATCCTACTCGTACCTTTCTTTGTATGTTCTTTTTTTCATTTCAACAAATATTTGGGATTTTAGCTTGGTCTTTTTTGACTCTTCTTAGCAAATCACATTGCTAAAATCTCTTCAGCTAAACATGCCTTTGCCATCACTTCCAGTATGGGTGCATTAGATATCATCCTAAGAATCTTAAAACCCGGCGATGAAATCATTGCTAGAAACGATTTTTATGGCAGCTCTGATAGACTTTAAAACTATCTTCAAAATCATAATGATATCATCACTCATCATCTCGATACTACAGATATCAATTCTATAAAACCTTTATTATTCAAAGATAGTAAAGCTAAACTAGTCTTATTAGAAAGTCCTACAAACCCACTCCTGCAAATTGTCGATCTCCAAGAAATCTCGCGTCAAGTTAAAGCTATAATCCCTCATGCTCTCATCGTCGTCGATAATACTATGATGTCTCCTTATTTAATGAAACCTTTGGAATTTGGTGTCAATATAGTTTATGATTCAGCTACTAAATATCTTTCAGGTCGTCATGATCTCATGGCTGGTCTAGTGATTTGTAACTCTGATCAAATCACTAAACATTTAGCTTTTATCATCAATAGCATCGATATCCAAATTTTTCAAAAATTCACAATTCAACAAAAACATCAACTTAGTCATCATCAACCATCTTAGCAATCATCACACCATCAACATCTTCAATAACATCGAATTATTCATTCTCAATCTCAATCACATCAACAATCTCAACTTCAATCTCAACCCTCACAATCACAACTCACTAACTAAAATTTCCCAATCATCCCAATCACCACCTAAAATATTAACAACATTGACTACATCATTCAATCTACTACTACTCAAATTATTAACTCCTTCATCCATATCACCACCATAATCATCATCATCTTAAACATTTGAAGCAAGTCAATTCTCTTTTCGTAAAGAGCTTTGCGGCATCATGTCAATCAGCCAACATCATGGGTGATTTGAACTTTCCATCATCCGCACTCAACTTCAACCAAAAATTTTATCCTCGTTTTTGAGAAATTGTCGCGTTTTCCAGATTCCGGGGCTGTTTCGCACAAGGGCTCAACCGATCGTGAACTAGGCTTCATAGCATTTGTTCAACATGGTGCTGGAAAGTGTTGTATCATCAGTACGTACCCTTAGCTTTTTTGAGAATGGTATTTATAATCAACGTAAAATTAATCAATCCATGCTATCCTTGGAATTAGGGTCTTAATCAAATTTTATCAGCATACATAGAAAATTTCAATCCTAACCAGCCAAATGTCAGGATATGGGGCTGCGATATTAAATTGAAGTTAGTCTCCTATCTGGATTCTCAATCAACTTACGTTCAGCCTGCCGAAGACCTTGCATCAGTAATAGTGTCAATATTTTTATGTAGGAATTTAAAGCTAAAAAGGCGTGCATTGGATAAGTTTCGGTTACCAATAGATGTTGTTGAAGGCTCGATAGGAAGCTTGGTGCTAACAGTCCCGTAAGTCCCCATCAATTTGGTTTTATTTTTGGACATTATAGCCTTATTTCTATTTCACTTACCCTCTTCCAATTTATTTGACTGACAGATGGACTACCCTTGGTGTATGTAATTCGATGAACATCATCTCTGTTGAACTTGTCTTATCTGACTGGCTTTTATTTAGAATCAACCTTTCAAAGCAGCTATTGATAATATTTACTTACTGGCCATACCATCCAGCGAGAACAAATTCAACCCAGAAGATGATGAAAGGCATAAACAGGCTACCAAGATGCAAAAGCTCAAGAATTCTGAATTACTCCTTTCTTCCACTGCTGGTACCCCAGGGAACACGAGTACTGAAGAAGCTGAAAAGAATGAATCATTTGTGGCTGCCATGACCAACAAGATTCTTGACAATCTTCGACTACGAATCAAAAATGTTCACGTTTGTTATGAGGACAAAATATCAGTGCCGGGCCACCCTTTTTCGATCGGCCTCACCTTGGCTGAACTCTCTGCGGTTTCAACAGATGAGAATTTTCGCAAATCTTTTATCGTTGGATCAAAGGTTGGTGTCCATAAATTAACATCACTAGATTTGCTAACAATTTATAAAGAACATGGTCAAATTCAATTGAGGTTGATGTTCAGGCCCAATTTTATTTTGCCTAGTCGGGAAGCAACATCTACTTTTACGGGTGGTTTTGGAAGATTAGCAACTGGTTTGAGTGGGACGGTTCTTCCTACTGGAGCTGGTGTTGGGATTGGGGCTTCAAAGGGAGTAGGGACTTTGGGAGGAGGAGTTTTAAAAGGAGTCGGAGGTGTAGGGAAACTTGGATACTCCGGCATAAAGTGGGTAACTGGAGGAAATAAACGCGAAAGTATAATTGGTGAAGACTTGGAAAATGTGGCCATGGAAGAAGCCCCAAGCGCTTTGGATTCCAAAATGGGGACGATCCCTACTGTAGGCAGTCGAGAGGCATGTTATCTTTCTTGCCGTCCAACACGACCACTAAATCAATAACGGACTTTAAACTATATATAATGATTATGGGGGCAAGTGAACTGGAAAGCTCAGAAACGATAACATATGTTCATGTCAAGCGGAATGAAAAGCCAGTGTATGATACCAAAACTATTCAACACACAAGTTTGCCAGAGTGGAATGAAGCTATTGTTCTGGACGTCAATACAGGATTGGAGACTGAGTTGAGCTTTGTGGTTTATGATAAGAAAAAGCTAGGTAAGGATCGAGAGATCAAAATGGTGAAATTGAACGTTTGGGAAGTGTTAAAATCACAAGCCGGTCAGCGGGAGGCTTAATTGAACGAGCCATTTAGAGAAGGTATCGGAACACTCAAGATCAAGCTAGCGTTGAGTGACTTTGACTCGAGTGGAAAAAGCTTTAAGGAAGCGTCTCCAAAACAAAACGTTAGTGGAGGAAGTCCGCTTGGATTATTAAGCAGTTTGACAGGTGGAAGTCATCATCATATACCATTGGCCCTTCCAACAATCTCACCGCAAAAATCTATTTCTACAATTGTTCAACCACAAGCATCATTTTTAGATCAAGATCCTAATGAATTAGCTGCAGGAACAATCAATCAAAAGCCTAACAATAGACCTGGGGGTGGTCGATTTTCTTTTCATAGAAATCGTTAGAATCTATGTATATATATATCAATATCAAAAAAGTAATTAGTTAACATGTGAAGTTTGAATAGTTTCTTTTGTAATTGCTTTTGTTATTGAAGAAACACTAAGATGCAAATTTTGTTTAGAGAAAATAAATCAATTAATCCAAGGCTCATATTACCCACCCAATATACTTTGTTTTAAGGAAAAGGGATTGGAATGAATAAATTTTGAGCTTGAAACATATACATATACCTTACTACTTAATTAATGTATTGCTGAAAATTCTTCTCACATAAACAAATCTCAGAATGAAAAGCATAATGTGGAATTGCATTGATAAGCTTATAAGACAGCCATGGGACTATTTTTGATATGAAAATGATCTTTCCTTCAAGAAAGGAATTAATCTCCTGTTCTCAGGTCCTATGTAATTAGCTCAGGGACTCTTGCTATTTCATTTATTACTTCATTTTTCAAAACAATAACAACAATGATACACCAAAAGGTTCAATAATATTTCTAAATGTTTTTCATTAAGAGAGAATTCACAGATACAATTACTATTTCTCTAAGAGGCTCAGGGTAACCATGATTTCACTCTTCAACCACTTTTTGAAATGGCCTTTTTAGGATGGTAAGCAAATTTTGAATATCAATTTTATTTTTACAGTTTTAATATTCATTATTTCACAAATTCATTGTTACTCACAAACAGACAAATCTTAAATACCTTCAGGATATGAAAAAAATTCTGGAAAGGGAGAGGAATTACTGTATTTCACTGTAACATGTTCTGTTTTGGCCTGAAATCACTACATACTGTATGCAGTATGTTACTGAAAATCAGTATGACTGATTCAAAAAGATGTTGAATCAAATGGCTTTGAGGGACTCAGTCACTTGAAAGAATACTGACTATTTTGCATATTGGCAGTAAACAATGCAAATATTTCATTCACAGGTAGAAAAACTTACAGTTTCAGAATTAACCACTTTCCTACTACTCACAAAGGGTACTCTGCATAACAACACTGCTTTTAGAGCTTTTATGTGAACATAAACCTTGGTATTAAGATTTATTTTTTATTTTTATAATTCATTTTCAAAATGTACTAAGCTTTGCTTATTGGGATTTCTTTATAAATGTTACTTGATCAATGGGAAGATATTAATTTTTTGAAGTTGGAAACTGTAATGGATAATATTTCCTTTGAAATTGTACTATTGTAATTTCAGTTGATAATGCAAACTACTTATGTCATATGAGCTGGTAATATTTTTTGTTTTATGCTTTTGAAGAACAATCAATGCTCAATAATAGCTCAATTTAATCATCTTGTAATGGTTGATTAGCTTTGATATATTAGAATTATAAGCAAATTATTGATTTGATACTAGGCTAACCTGAACATTGATGCTGAGGTATTTGTGAAAGTTTTTCTAGTTAACATGGTAAATCCACATGAATATAGTTCTGAAGCTAATGATGGGTAAAAATGAAGATATAAGGAGGGATTCCTGTGAGGAACTATATTTTATTCTTGAGTAATCTTCATTTATTTCTGAAGAAAGGTGATTAAATTAGTAGCTCATGGATTTTTAATGAAAGATTCAAATTGATATTATTTATTTTTTTGTTTATTACATATTTATACATATTTTTTTTGCAAAAAATAGAAGAACAAACAATTATTAGAAGAAATAAACAAATTACTGCTCTGAAACAATTTTAATTAATATTTTCCCTATCAAAATAGCTGAAATTATACAAAATGAAATATTATATATTTTACTTCAGGAGATCTACTTAAGAATTACACCTCAAAAGCACTGTTTTGATTCAAGCCATTTTATGATATTTTTTTCTATTCTAATGATGTCTATTTGACAGAGAATTCATTGGAAAAGGACCCTGGAGATAAGGAAAATATTGGAATATACTTTGATCTTATTTGAGGAAAAAATACACTAAAAAAGACCTGATATGCAGTTTATATTTAATAGACATATATGTATATTAATAGAAATATTAGCATAGACTTGTGTACTCTCAATTTGATTGCTAAAAATTATTTGAAAAGAGGATGAAACTTAATTTTCACATTTCACCCAATTAGTAAAGAAGTGAGTGAAGGATTTTCCACTGGAAAGTTAGGCCTTATACTTATGATTGAATTGTGATTAATTAAAAAATTACCAAAAAGAAATGCTTATCAGCTTCATTGGTAATGGTAAATACCTCTCATCATTTTTCCAGATATCTATGTACTATCACCTCCATTGGCTTATATTAACCTGAAACCTCATGGGGGATATTTGATCCCATTAAATTAATTAGTCAAAAACACTAATTCAGAATATAACATTCATATATGTTAAGGATTGACAAGAAGCTGCAAGGCAGTAGATATTGAAAGGTTACAGAGGTTCTCCTCAGAACAACTCAAGGAGGAAAATTTAGAATTAAAATGTCCTTTGAGAAGAATATTGAATGGGAGAAACCCTGGTTTGTTTTATTAAGATATTTATGATTACTTTTTTGATATATCAATATCTTTCATATGTATTTTATATATAATATTGTGAGAGGGTTCAGATTTTTTTATTCTAACACTGTATTTCCAATAACTTTGAAGTACAATAACTCAAAAAATTGGAATATGTGTCATATTTTGATAAGGTATCAATTTTACCGAAGAACTTTGAATATAATTTGGTTTTTATACAATCTGGTTATCAATTAAATGTATAAGTTTAAATAAATGGTATTATATAAATAAAACTAAATTCATGTAGGCTTAGAAATCTATCTCTCAAGAGAGGGAGAAAATTGGATTTATGTACATATTTACAAATCATTTTTGACTGGGAAATCAAAAATCAAATTTTAAACAAATTCCATGTGAAAAAATAAAGTCTTAATAGAAGTTTAAATTCAAATTCAAATAAAACTATAATATGTGTATTCAATCTGTGTAAATTTTTGATATAATAATGATTAGTTATTTCATATGATTATTTATTTGAGCTACATTAATTAAAGCAAAAAAGTAATAAACTGAATCAAAGAGCTGATTTTTGGAGGACTTTATAGTGGGATCTTTTTCTTGTGGAAAATTGAATTTCTTGAAGTCCCTTTGATATCATTATATATGATTAGATAACAAATTATAATATCTTTAATAACACACATTGAGATGAAAACTTTTATATTGTGCATTTAAATCCATATACAGGGTGAAAGAAGATGGAATAAATACTTGAGACAAAGTGGGGAAAAATTTAAATATCTAAAATACTTAGTTTAAGCTGAAATGGAAGATTTGTAACAGTAATACCTTAAGACTATAGGAATACCCCTCCCCAATTACCCCAGTGCTGAGTAAAGAATGAGTATACCAAGATATCAACCAAGTTAAGAAGCAGATGATTCAGAGATACATATGGAGATATGACTGAAGTTAACAATGAGTTAAATCTGAGTTACACATAGAGATATTGTATGAGTTAATTGAGAGTTAAATTGGATACATCAGCTAATAGCCTTGTAATGGACCTGTAGGCAGGTCCAAGCAAAATCCCCCCAGTGATGGTTTGGGGTGGGGATAATGTGGATTGTTGGGGTGTTTGGGCTTTTTTTTTGGGGGGGGGGGCTGGGCAAAAAAATCTGAAACAATTTGGAGTTAGAGAGGTTTTGTGGGGAAAAAACCTCTTTTGGGCATGTTTTGGCCCAATACAGGCATTGTTGTGTTTCATTTTTAATTAAAAATGGGCCCAGGGCACCCCTTACGTGTTTTTACTAAAGACTTACGTGTTTTTACCAAATTATGGCCAAAACACGTAAGCTCTTACGTGTTTTTACCAATACCCTAGATTTATTATTATCAGTTATATTAAACTTAAATTTATTATTATCATTTATATTATATTAAAATTTATTATTATTATTTGTATTTAAATTAAATATATTATTATTATTTAAACTAAATTAAATTTATAATTATTATTTAAACCAAATTAAACTTATAATTACTATTTAAATTAATCTCAATTTATTAGTATTCTTCATATTAAATTAAATTTATCATTATAAAAAATAAAATAGAATAAATAAATTTAAAAAAAAATAGGTTACAATTATTAAATGGAGAGGGGGGTGTCAATCCTCAACAACAATAAAAAGGCCACCCACCATTAATAATAATTAATATACTAAAAATAAAAAAAAGTGATTCAAGAGATTCATCAAGAGCTTAAACTAGTTTTATTCTCAAAAGTAGTTAAATAATCCTCCTTATTATTATTGCTTTAACATTTATATTAATTAGTATCATTTTAGAAAGAATCTATATTATTTTACTTTATTGATTATTATTCATATTATTTTATCTTATTTTATATTTTTTATCTCAAATTCATATAAAACGCATATTATATTTTGTGATGATTTGATATTATTTTATATTATTACTCTTAGAAACCTTTCTTTAAGCCCATCATATTCATACTATATTAAGAAAAAAATATATTCTTATAAAAAATTAGAAATGATGGTACAATCATTAAATGGAGAGGGGATGGCCCTACCATTTAAGGTTATTTTCAGCAAAAAACAAAAAACAACAAGAAAGAACAATCCAATCAGGAAAACAAAATAAAAAGAAGAATAGGACCTAGATAAGACCTTAAACTTTCCAAATATTTTTTTTAAATCTTATCAACAAAAATTAATTCAATAATAGGTCCTTGACAAGACTTTAAACTGTCTGAATAAAGTATTTATTATTGTTTATCAATTATTACTTCAAATAACTCAAGCAATGGTCCTTAGTATGAACTTAAACTGTATTATTATTCATAAAGATAAAATTAATTTTTTATTATCAAAATCCTCTTTAACAAATAAATCAATAAATAAAATAAAAAGATTAAAATCAACCAATGAATCAAAATCAAATATATCAATAGGGGGAATGATCAAAATAGTCATACTTCAAAACAAAGAAAAGAAAAAGAAGAATACAACACAAAAGAAGAAACCATGGAGATTCAAAATCAGTATAAAGAGCTACAAACAGAAAGTATCAAGTGAAGTTATTATAATAGAGATTTAAATAAATAAAGTTTTGATGAATGAACCCAGAATATTCCTCTTGAAACTTGAATGCTGGGGACAGCATTAAATGGAGAGGGGGATGTGGTATTCCATACCTTAATGGCCCAGTTTCAAGTGGAATTTCATTTATAGGACTATAATTTGAAGACTGAAGAAAGAAAAATCAATAATTAATAAATTACAATAGAGAAATTCAGCAATATAATGGATTTAACTTCATCAATATGTATAATCCCATAAGCAAATCCTGGAAGAATAGTCCATTTGATTACAAGAATAACAATAAAATAAGGAAAAGAAAATGACAAGCTAGCAGAAATGTTAAAGTTACCAGTGAAAAGGAGTAGTGTAACACTCAAGTTACCCAAGCTCTGCTCAGCCTTTGGATTACTCATCAATGCAGTTATTAAACTGAGGAAAGTTCAATAAGGAATAAATACAAGCTGTATTAATCAACAGTCACAAGACAGGAAGAAAAAGATCAATTAATTTATGCAAGGAAAATACATCAAAACCTTAAATTACACAGCATATCTGTGGAAACACAAGCACAGCCACCTGATAAGCCAGTAAATATAAATTAAAAACAGAATTAAATTTAAAGGAAGAAAATTTAAAACTCATACAGGACAAATAGAATCCCCACAATACACAGAATTCTCCACCTAAAGTTCAAACAGTGCACAGACCTATGGTGCAATAGCTGTACAAAATCACATCATCCCCCCAGAAATGGTGCAACAAACCAAACATATGGTGCAATATCTTGATCAAATGACACCATCTCAAAATTCTTCACCAGCAAAAACATCTCATATTACATAATCATACATAAATTGGTGCAACAAACCAAACAAATGGTATCTCATCACTATAAAGAAATTATCCCAGCCAAAAGAAGTGAAAAATTCTAAGTCCCTTGTTTTTGAGTGCCTCTATGGAGGGCCCAAAGAATATAAATAGAGGTCCTCTCTCCCTCATTTTTTCCTCCTTTCCCCATGAATCCAATTGGTTATATACCAAGAAGGAGAATAACTATTCATCCCTTACTAGTAGGATAATCTAGTTATTTTATTAAAAGTATTATAGACTTATAAGTTTAATTCATAGTGATTTGTAATTAATAGTAGTTAACAGAAGGTCTACTTAATATTATTAATCCACCCTATGTTTAAATTATTAGTCTTATAATTATAATACTATCAATAATACTCATAATATTGAGCTTATCCCCATAACCTTTACATTATAAAGGAAAAATAGTCTTATTATATCTTCATATTAAAAACACCAACCTTACAACTATATATTATTATATATATAAAGAACTCTACCCTTATATTATATTATATCTTTTATATATTTAACAAACAACCACTCTATATTGAACAATATCTTACCAATAAATTATTAAAGGTATTATTATTATATTATATTAAAAATTACCCTCTCAAATCATTAAGTATTACAAAATATATAACATCAAATTGAGCTTACCCCTTAAAATATATATTATTACTATTATATTGAATAAGCCTCTTATACTATTAAGGTTTTACCCTTAAAATTATCTTATATCATTATTTGAAAATTATATTTTATACTGTTTTAACTTATAAGTTACTTATCTGGTTATTGAATAGGTCTGATAGAGACTGCTAAAAAGTCTTCTCTAGTTGTAAAGCCACAATATTAAATATTGATTTGTGAGCTCTGTAGGGAGATTGTTTAGTATATTCAGAGGGGCAGTTAAAACACCATTAGCACCCTTGGTTACAGGTGTATTTCAGCAATTAAAAACTGTTTACCTGTGATTTCCCCCTCAAGGACTGCCTTATCCAATCCCACACTAAAAAGAGTTCCACATCTGGTGTCTCAACAGTGGCTATTTCAACTTCAACATTCAATAATCAGTCAATCATCAATAAAAGAAGAAACCCAAATCAACATAACTCACAAAAATAATTATCATTTTGTTATTATGGATATAATAATATTGTTATTATGGATATAATAACATTGTTATTATGGATATAATAATATTGTTATTATGGATATAATAACATTGTTATTATGGATATAATAACATTGTTCTTATGGATATAATAACATTGTTATTATGGATATAATAACATTGTTATTATGGATATAATAACATTGTTATTATGGATATAATAACATTGTTATTATGGATATAATAACATTGTTATTATGGATATAATAACATTGTTATTATGGATATAATAACAATGTTATTATGGATATAATAACATTGTTATTATGGATATAATAACATTGTTATTATGGATATAATAACATTGTTATTATGGATATAATAACATTGTTATTATGGATATAATAACATTCTAATTATGGATAGAATAACATTGTTCTTATGGATATAATAACATTGTTATTATGGATATAATAACATTGTTATTATGGATATAATAACATTGTTCTTATGGATATAATAACATTGTTATTATGGATATAATAACATTGTTATTATGGATATAATAACATTGTTCTTATGGATATAATAACATTGTTATTATGGATATAATAACATTGTTTAATTAATTTTAATTAATTTTAATTAATTTTAATTAATTTTAATTAATTTTAATTAATTTTAATTAATTTTAATTAATTTTAATTAATTTTAATTAATTTTAATTAATTTTAATTAATTTTAATTAATTTTAATTAATTTTAATTAATTTTAATTAATTTTAATTAATTTTAATTAATTTTAATTAATTTTAATTAATTTTAATTAATTTTAATTAATTTTAATTAATTTTAATTAATTTTAATTAATTTTAATTAATTTTAATTAATTTTAATTAATTTTAATTAATTTTAATTAATTTTAATTAATTTTAATTAATTTTAATTAATTTTAATTAATTTTAATTAATTTTAATTAATTTTAATTAATTTTAATTAATTTTAATTAATTTTAATTAATTTTAATTAATTTTAATTAATTTTAATTAATTTTAATTAATTTTAATTAATTTTAATTAATTTTAATTAATTTTAATTAATTTTAATTAATTTTAATTAATTTTAATTAATTTTAATTAATTTTAATTAATTTTAATTAATTTTAATTAATTTTAATTAATTTTAATTAATTTTAATTAATTTTAATTAATTTTAATTAATTTTAATTAATTTTAATTAATTTTAATTAATTTTAATTAATTTTAATTAATTTTAATTAATTTTAATTAATTTTAATTAATTTTAATTAATTTTAATTAATTTTAATTAATTTTAATTAATTTTAATTAATTTTAATTAATTTTAATTAATTTTAATTAATTTTAATTAATTTTAATTAATTTTAATTAATTTTAATTAATTTTAATTAATTTTAATTAATTTTAATTAATTTTAATTAATTTTAATTAATTTTAATTAATTTTAATTAATTTTAATTAATTTTAATTAATTTTAATTAATTTTAATTAATTTTAATTAATTTTAATTAATTTTAATTAATTTTAATTAATTTTAATTAATTTTAATTAATTTTAATTAATTTTAATTAATTTTAATTAATTTTAATTAATTTTAATTAATTTTAATTAATTTTAATTAATTTTAATTAATTTTAATTAATTTTAATTAATTTTAATTAATTTTAATTAATTTTAATTAATTTTAATTAATTTTAATTAATTTTAATTAATTTTAATTAATTTTAATTAATTTTAATTAATTTTAATTAATTTTAATTAATTTTAATTAATTTTAATTAATTTTAATTAATTTTAATTAATTTTAATTAATTTTAATTAATTTTAATTAATTTTAATTAATTTTAATTAATTTTAATTAATTTTAATTAATTTTAATTAATTTTAATTAATTTTAATTAATTTTAATTAATTTTAATTAATTTTAATTAATTTTAATTAATTTTAATTAATTTTAATTAATTTTAATTAATTTTAATTAATTTTAATTAATTTTAATTAATTTTAATTAATTTTAATTAATTTTAATTAATTTTAATTAATTTTAATTAATTTTAATTAATTTTAATTAATTTTAATTAATTTTAATTAATTTTAATTAATTTTAATTAATTTTAATTAATTTTAATTAATTTTAATTAATTTTAATTAATTTTAATTAATTTTAATTAATTTTAATTAATTTTAATTAATTTTAATTAATTTTAATTAATTTTAATTAATTTTAATTAATTTTAATTAATTTTAATTAATTTTAATTAATTTTAATTAATTTTAATTAATTTTAATTAATTTTAATTAATTTTAATTAATTTTAATTAATTTTAATTAATTTTAATTAATTTTAATTAATTTTAATTAATTTTAATTAATTTTAATTAATTTTAATTAATTTTAATTAATTTTAATTAATTTTAATTAATTTTAATTAATTTTAATTAATTTTAATTAATTTTAATTAATTTTAATTAATTTTAATTAATTTTAATTAATTTTAATTAATTTTAATTAATTTTAATTAATTTTAATTAATTTTAATTAATTTTAATTAATTTTAATTAATTTTCATTAATTTTGGGTGTTGGTAAACACACGTAAGCTTTTAGTAAAAACACATAAGCCCTTACGTGTTTTGACCAAATTATGGCCAAAACATGTAATTTTCTGGTAAAAACACGTAAGTAACCTAATTTTTATATAAAAATTCCTCAGGCTCATTTTTGAGAATTTTTAACATTTTGTTTTGCCATATTTTTTCCGACATGGGATGTGAAGGTCCCCAAATTGTTTCAAATTTTTGTTTTTTGCCCAATTTTTCTATTTTGGGCAATTTGGTAAAATGGCCCATTTTTTTGAAAAAATTCATTAAAAATGTTCCCACTTATGCATTTCAATGATTTTTTTTCAAAATTAAGGTGAGAATGCTGAGAATAATAAACCAGAAGCCCAACATTTTGGTTGTTTTTTTTGCAAGAACATTTGTAGGCCCAAAAAGTCCATGTTTTTTTATGTTTTTCTGTTCATGTTTGTAATTAAATTGATAATGCGATTTATGCCATAAATTGAATTCAAAATTTAATTTATGATGAGTGGAAGTTAAAATTTGATTTTTGGCATTAACAGTGCCATTTATCACATCAAAAGTGCCATAAATGGCATCACTAATGACATAATAATGCCATAAATGGCATCAAGAATGACATACAGATGCCATTTATGGCCAGAAAATTGGCATAAATAGCATTACAGAAATGCCATAAATTGAATTTAATGGCCTTGACAATGCCATTTATGCATTTAAAAATGCCATAAATGGCCTTAAAAATGGCATTAATGGCCTTAACATTGGCCTTAAAAATGGAATTAATGGCCTTAACTATAACATAAATGGCATCAAAAATGCCATTTATGGAATCAAAAACTCCATTTGTGGCATTACATAAATGGAATTAACAATGCCATTTATGGTGTTACATAAATGGCATTATGCCATTTATTGCATTGATAATGCCATTCATGGTATTAGCAATGCCATTAATGGCATTGTTAATGTGGCATTCTTCATGCCATTTGTGGCATTATTAATGCCATTTATGGCATTAATGGCATCAGAAATGTTGCATTTTTGATGCCACAAATAGCATTGTTGATGCCATAAATGGCATTAATGGCATCAATAATATTTCATTGATAATGCCATTAATGGCACTGTTAATACCATTAATGGAACTGTTAATGCCATTTATGGCAGTGTTAATGCCATTTATGGCACTGTTAATGCCATTTATGGCACTGTTAATGCCATTTATGGCACTGTCAATGCCATTTATGGCACTGTCAATGCCATTTATGGCATTAATGGCATCAGAAATATTTCATTTATAATTCCATTAATGGCACTGTTAATGCCATAAATGGAATTTTTAATGGCACAAATGGCATTAATGGCATCATACATGCCATAAATAGCCATATTTGATTTAAAAACCATCCCCTACGTGTTTTTACCATAAAATTACGTGTTCTTACCAATTGATGGTAAAAACACGTAAGTTTTTAGTAAAAACATGTAAGCTCTTATGTGTTTTTACCAATTTTCTTATGTGTTTTTACCAATACCCTTAATTTTAATTCATTTTAATTAATTTTAATTCATTTTAACTCATTTTAATTCATTTTAATTAATTTTAACTCATTTGAATTCATTTTAATTAATTATGGCAATGTTGGTTTTATAAATGGCATAAATATCATTGTTGATGCCATTTATGGC
Source organism: Austropuccinia psidii (assembly GCA_023105745.1). Classification (NCBI taxonomy): domain Eukaryota; kingdom Fungi; phylum Basidiomycota; class Pucciniomycetes; order Pucciniales; family Sphaerophragmiaceae; genus Austropuccinia; species Austropuccinia psidii. The sequence continues at coordinate 55,552,707 of JALGQZ010000005.1, read as the reverse complement.
ATTTTTAATTCCATACATGGTATGATTTATGCCAAAAATAGCATAAGTGCCATTGTTCATTCCATAAATACCATCAACAATGACATTGAAATTCCATGATCAATGCCATAAATGGAATTTCTATGTCATTGTTGATGCCATTTATGGCCTTTTAATTATGTCAAACTTTCCTTAAGACACCTAGATTTATTAATTATTTGATTTCAGGATCTTGGGCTAGTCAAAGAAGCTGGTCTTCTCAGCAGTGGTGGATAAGGTTTGACTACTTTTTACAATATATCCACTTAATGTCCAATGATTTCACTCAATGGTTCTTTGTCGGATGAAATGGCAGTTTTATGCTTGAACAGAAGATCAAGTGATGCAAATTTAATGAAAGTGTAAGTTGTTTGGTAAGACAAATTTAACACAAATGAGTGTCTGAGGTGTGATTGTTAGAAGTAAACTTTCATAACCTTGCATGAAGTCATTGCACATAATCATTGCAACCAGGAACCAAAGTGTTTTTAAAAAGATAATAGTGCATTAGAAAATAAATTCTGACTTTCAAACCTCATTTGTAAAATCCTTAAACCAAAGATAAAAAGCTTTTCATAAGAATCATAACGATCTGAATTGACTCCAACTAGATGTTTCGCTAGGCATTTCTAAAAAAACAAAAACTTGGTGGAGGCAAGAGATATATTTCTTGCATTGATTAGCGAGTATAGTTTCAACGTATAATAAACAATGTTTTTTTTGCAGTGTCAATTTGCAGTTGAGCACAATTCATTTTCCAAACCGGCACAAGCCTTTCATGACTTTTTTTACCCTTCGACAAGTTAAACTTAATCTACGTTGACGTTCCAATTGACCATGAACCAACTCATTTTGAAAATCTGACCAATTCAGGCATGTTTTTAAGTGTTCTGTTAGATTATCGACCGCTCGGGTTGGAATAGAATGTAAAAGGTTTTCATAACATTCTGAAGTGATTATTATGAGTGATCGACGAGGAACAAAGACTGAGAAAAGAGGGTCGGGTGCAATAGTCCGGCCAAGCGGAGAGTGAACGGGATTAGGATCTGAAACAAATGATGGGCGGGGAGCTTCAGACAAAGTGAATGTTGGTACCGGATTTTGGCTGGATTGATGATTTGTTTGAGATTCAAGTTTGCTGGAAAGTGAAAAATAGTCTTCCGAGTAGCAATAGAAATCATACACTATATCTGATTCTAGAGACAGAGTGGCTACGGTCGAGAAATAGGCTGGTCCGCTGTGGCCAGAATTAAGTTTTAGTGATCTGTTTGAGCCAAGCTAGATGAAGCAGGTAGTGCTTTCAAATTGGCGACATACTCTTGATGAGGCAAGATACCCTGGCCAGGGAGATATTCATTTACGAGACAGTGGTTTGGTGGAGTTGGAACCGATTGAAATGAATCCAAAGGTTTGAAGAGGTCGAAGTCTTGCAGCCTTTGAAAGACGTTGGGCCAGTCCTGGTTCATGAAGCCAGGCAATCGTTGAGGAAGAAGCCTTCCCTTGGGACTGAGTGTGCCACCCCATTGCATCGACCTGAGAAAGCCAACGGATGTGAGCAAGATGACGAAGCAAATGATCCAGACGAAGAAGAAGAAAGAAACAACCCACCTTCTGCCAGCAACGCTTTGCCAGCCACCTGAGCGAATAGACAATCTCCCATCAGGCTGAACGATTGCATTTGAGTTACCCACTTCATCAACCTATGAGGTACTTGGCGATATTTATAAATGTGACCCAATCGATCAGCGAATGAATTCATGAAACGATTTAAAAATAAAGCAAGAATCAAACGGATTAGCCTCAGATGATGATTATTGTCAAGAGAAAGTCAAGTTGGACGTGCCTTGGTTGTTAAATAGCTCTCCTCTGGCTCAGACAAATAATCAGGGATCAAGTAGACAGCTGGAATGGGCGTCAACAATTTGAAAGGATTTAAATCGAACGTCATCATCTTCTGTGCAGTCTTAGCTGCACTCACGATGAGTAATGAATTTTACGAATTACCCAAGACTCAATAGGCTAGCTTGAGATTTAAAGATCCTATGATCTCAGTCCTGGCGATTTATCATATACCTTGCTTGGATCAAAAAATTTATCAAATGTTCCAGGGAGTCCAACGTCATTAAAAACCAATTCTCCTCTCTTCTTGTACACTCAACAAATGCTAAAATAATTATCAAAATGAGAAGTCGTCCAATGAAATCGTTGATTAAATTGTCGTCATTCTCTCGTTTTCATTGGAACATCAAAATGTGGCTTTGTAAAAATATTCTTTTAGAAAAGTTATTGAGTATTATCACCCAAAGAAATATTGGTGAACAAATTGAACATTTGACGACAAAAACTTTTGTAGGATAATACTAGCACGAAGATAAAGACTTCTTGAACCAGAACAAAAAGGCCACATTTGTTTAATTCGAAATAAAACAAGGCCCAAGACATTTTCATTGTAAATTTTTATGGTATGCGAAAAATCATGTCCCAATTAATACGAACTATTCAAGCAAAAATGTTAATGCCAATTTTTTGTTTCTAATAAGCAGGCTAGAAAGAGCTGATTAATTTCAATTCGGTACTTCAAACACAAGCTGAAGAAAGGTATGTGCCCTTGTTTTTTTCCAATGTTTTCAAAATATTCTAAGCTCAAAGAGGAGACTAGAGCAAATAAAAACGCCTAACAAAAGTGGAAGTTAATATTTCAGACGGCTTTATGAAGGCAAAAACAAAAGCGTTTGACATGAGCGTAGCTTTGTAAATTGTAACTAATTTTTTTCTACTTAAGCTGAAAGCGTTTACTTGAGAGCTTGCAATGGGGCTTTACTTTACTGCTTACGCCGTATGAAATTCAGTTAATCTGAGTTGCTTTCAAGCCAAACAGCCCTGACAAAAGGCCTTGCGACCTTCAATATAAACCCACAATAGCTTAAAGCAATTCATCGAAACTATAAGAGGATTGGCACATCACAAATTCTTGCTCCTCTATAATATTTGTCTTTTAGCGTGTTCAATCAAGCTTCTTTCACTGAAGTCTTCATGGCGATTTAATTTAATTCACTCAACCAGTTACAATGAGATTTTTTGTCAAGTTGGAATTTTCTTTCGATTGTAGAAATCAGGGTTAAATTAATTTCAAACATGAACTCCTGCAGCATGAAATAGGAAGACGACACCAAAACCCGTAAGAATTGAGGCCATTGCAGCTGGAAGTAACTCTGTTGTTGGAACACCTTTAGCAGGTAAGCTTTAAGAAAAAATCATATAAAAAAATCCCAAATTTCAATTATTATGAATATGATTATTTTCTTAAACTTTCTTGATGAGAACTTTGTAATCTCAAAGAAACAAGTATGTAAGACCCACGTCGTAAACAAGAACCCTATACCAAATGCACAGGCCAAGAGCGCAAATCCGATAGAAGTATGAAATTGTGGTGATAAATCAGGACTGAAGGGAGAAGATGACTCGTAAAGCGCCTTTATGGTATGCAACCAAATGATCATTTTAGCATCCAAACCGATCTTTTAATTCTTTTAATGATGGAAAACTAGAGTGAAATATGTGACTAATACCTTGACAGCAGCGTATTCGTCTGACATTTTTTCGAGGTGTAATAGGTACTGAAAATTATCGGCAGTCACAGCCAGGCGCAGTGGAAGTTGTGAGAGCTGAATTTATTGCTGGGCGGAGGCCGAAAGGCTGCAGCGGCTGCGGACGGCCTGCCGCGACGCAGCCGCGGCACTAAGCCCTCTGCCAATGAATGGCGCATAGGGCGGCGTCTTGTCTTTTTTTTAAAGTGTTATTGATTTCACATACCACACTGTAAGCTATTTACAAGAATGTTAATTAACTATATACAATAAAAAAGCACCATTGGGTCCCTGAGGTCTGGTTTTGAATACCAGGTGGTTATGGTATTTGGATGTCGTGTGAGTTGTCGATGTTGTTGGTGTCAGGTTTCACTTGAGAGGCTTGGGTGGCAGGATTCCTTTCATCATCCCGCCGTGGTGGTGAAAAGATTTTTGTGGGTGGGAGTGTTTCTCCACAAGGGTTGTCAATCCTTGTGGAGGTCACTTGATTAATGTGTGGTGTTAGGGGTGTATTCTGTGGAGTTGGGTCTACTGTTGGAGCTTTTTCTGGGTGGGCTTTGGGGAATTGTGAGAAGCTCTTCCGTGAAGGCCTTCAGATTTCAGGAGATGCTGGCCCAATTGTCAAGTTAGCCTGTAGTGAATGATGTTGTGGGAGGTGTGCTACAAATTGAAACCAGTATTGATTTTAGGCTTTTTGGGTTCAGTTTGAGCCGGTTTTTTGTTAGTTCCTTGGTGAATTGTTGTTGATTTTTGAAGGCAGAGCATTTGATTGAGTAGTGGAAGGAAGTTTCCCTTTCATTGCAGTGTTGGCATATTGGTGAGTTGGCCCTCTTAATTTGGTGCAGATAGTCATTAAGTGGTACATGGCCTGTTTGGAGCTGGTGGATTGTGGCTGCGGGGCCTTTCTCCAGAAGATCAAGCACCTTGGTGATGAGTTTGGGTAGGGTCTTGAAGCTGATTCAAGTAGCTTCTTCTGGGATGGGGGGTTGTTGATGAGTGTCATCAAGGTGAGCTGCTTCAGTTTGGATATGCTGATGGTGTTAATGGTGTATGGTGATACATCTTGTGATTCTGCAGCATGCTTGGCCAGTGTGTCTACCCTTTTGTTTTCTGGGATTCCTACATGTCCTAGGAACCCATAGAGGCATACAGGGAAATGTTTAACCCATTTTTGTAGGTTGGTGTATAGTTTCAGTTGTAAGTGTTGGGCTGCTGATTTTTTCTTTGGGAGCATTGCGCTTGAAAGAGCTGCCTGGTTGTCTGAGAAGAGGGCCACTGCTGCGGGGTGGCCATGTGTGGTGATGTGATCTTGGATCAGTTTCTGGAAAAGAAGCAAGGCCATAAGTTCAGATTCAAAGCTAGTTATGAGGGTGTCTTTTCCTATGTAAGCTATTTTTCTTGCCCCGTGTTCACTAGAGTCACAGCCGCCCCTCCTCCCTGTTGGGGAAGAAGTGAACCATCAGAGAAGAGGACTAGGGTGCCCTTCTTTAGCTCATCCTTGGCTTGGTTTGGTAATACTTCTCTGGCTTGTTCTTTGTTAGGGACATGTTTTTGACTGATTGGCTGTGCCCATGGGGTATTTGGTAGTGTGAGGATGGTTTCACAATCTATTTTGTGGCATTTCAGTAGGTCTTCCTCCATTAGTATTTGGCTTAGGGGGAGGGGTGAGAGGTTGGGTTTGACGGGAGCTCCCTTCATATCATCTCAGTTGTTGGGTCCTCATTTGGGCTTGTGAGTTTTCAGTGAATGTAGTTATGTGCCAGTCTTATATGTTGGTTGGTGAAATTTGGTACATCACCATAGTGTTTATGGAAGGCAACAGGTGTCTGCTTCATCATTCCTGTGCTCAGGCAGGTGGCATTGTGGTGCCACATTTTGGGGAGTTTGTTGATGCTGTTGTTTTTCTTTGTGTACCACATGATGCTGCCATGTAGAATTTGTGTGAGTAGAACTGCTGAGATTAGTTGTCTGGATTATTTTTGGCTTAGTCCAAATGTTGGGCATATCATTCTGGTGAGTTGTGCAAGTGTGCCATTGAAGTGTTTTTTTGAGGTCTTGAGGTGTTCTTGGGGTGTGAGGATCATTCCTAGCCACTTTATTTTCTTCTCAAAGGTTGAATTTTGTTCTCCCAGCTGGAGCAAGGGTTGGATGATTTTCCTCTTGGTGAATTTTCAATTGGCCATGCCTGACAAAAATATCCTGCAGCCAGACACTTGGTGAGAATTAAAAAAACCCAAGAATTACTTATTAGTCCTTTCTAAAATGGAGTTATATCCATGATTAACACAGATGAGAACTCCTATTACTATCACATAAATCTGAAAGCAAGGTATTATTATCAAAAATATTAACAAATATCTGATAATGATTTTAAAATCATGAATAAAAAATTCCTTTTTGTTTTTGAATAAATCATTCTAATTATGTTTTTTGGATGAATACTATGAATCAGATGTTTTAAGTATTGTTATTATTATTCATCATAATTGAAAAGGCATCTTGAATCAATTAATGATTTATTTTTGATGATATTTGATCATTTAATGCAAGAATAATACATATTCTTTGGTTTTATTTGATAAAAAATATCTTAAAAAATGAAATATTTTAGTTTTACTGAGTAGAAATCCATTGATAAAAATGAAAGATTCACAATAAAATAATTTTATTTTACAAAATATTTCTGAAGTTAACAATAATCTCGTCTATATTAGTAGAGGGTAGGTATTTTTGTTTTTTAAATAAGCTCTTTTTATATAAGCCCTTTATTTAAAGAATATTTTTTCAAAAAAAATAAAACACCATTTAATAAAATCAAAATACATATTTGATATATTTTCTGATTCAATTTAAGGCTTATTCCCTTCATCAAAATCAATCTGTATTTAAGACCCCAAATATTATATAAATCTATCACATGATATTTTTACAAAAACTAGCTGAGAGCTTTATAGTTAGCTTTCACTATGAGAAAAATCCAAGTCAATAAGCCGTGTAGCCCTTTCAATAGACCACCAATCTTTATCCCAATTTCTTTCACACTTATATCTAGCCTTCTATTTATTTTTGGTCATCTTCTCAGGTGTGGTTTCAGAGCTACACTATCATATATTGAATTCAAACTTATTATCTAATTGAATCATTTTGTTTTATATTATGGTTGTTTTCAAAAATATTACACAAACCAATAAGTTACACCTGGGACGTAAGAGTTTATCATAAACTCAAATTTTTCTCTCAAGCTGAATAATTCTCTAATGCTCTAACCTAAAAGCCCTTTTTCTGATTCCTATTAATTACTTACTTTTGGAAATTATTTTATCATCTAATAAGATTAATCAATCCCAAAATTACATAATAGCTACATCAATTGGGTCTTAATAATAGGAAAGCACCACCTCATACAATATAGATTATTTACTACTATTTTTTTGAAATATAATTCAAATTTAATTCTCCTAATATTAAAATTGAAGTTTCATTCACTCCCATGATCTTAGAGCGCACTATTCATTCATACTCCAAGCTTCAATATTTATAAAGCCTGTTTTCTACAAATCAGATGTAAAATTATTGTACTTCAGAGACCCAATTTCCTTATATGTTTTACTTAAAGATAATACCTTATCTTCCACCATTATTCTATTAACAATTTTTCAATAGATATAACAGAAAATTAAGTCTATATTATTGCTATTTGGGTTATTATGAGCTATCTAAACTAAATTTTATTAAAAAGCTTAAAAAACACTATGATTTATTTTATCTTAATACTTCAAAATTACAATAAACATGAATTCTAATTTTCTTGATTATTTGCTGGTAGGCCAAATTTAATATTTCATTATTAATTAATAATAAATAATAATTTCTACGAGTTTAATATGAATCAAATGAATAAACTTTAAGTTAAAATCTTATCAATAGTTTCAACTATATAATAATAATAAAATTAGTAAAATTTTTGATAGGAAAAATTTTATATAATTAAAAAATCTAATATATCTAAAATAATAAATTCTTCTTGAAATTAAAAGAGAACTCTCAAATATTAAGAATCTACCAATTTATCCCATTTTATTACAAATGAACTTCAAAATAAATTAATAGGATTATCAATTAATTTTAATAAAAGTGAGAATGTTCTAGATTTATCAAAATTCAGTTCCATTAAAAGATTTTATCAATATAGGAAGAAGAATAGGTATAGAGTCATAAAACAAAAAAATAATTTGTTATCTTAAGCTTGAGATTAAAGAAAGGGATATTGTTAAAATAATCTCTATCACTTAAATTGAGGGATAAAACCTCAAGAAAAACCTTTTTTTACTAGTAAAATAGGTGGTTATTTATAATAAAAATGCAAATCTCTTTCCACTTATTATACTTATATATTAGGTGGTCTCAAACCTACCAGATTATGAATTCAAAAGCATGGAATTTCAGGAGAAATTCCACATTCTCAAAAATATATTTTTCAATTAAACTTTGAATTAATCACCTATGACTTTATCAAGATTTAAATTTTTTGGTAAATTTGGGATTTCTGACACCAAACCTAAACTTAATTACAATTCATCACCATCTCTTCATAATATTTGGATCTCAAAATAAAAGATTTATGCTTTGTTTAACTAAATACCTTTTAATTTCATTCCAATTAGCTCACTTTTGTAGCTTAAAAGCTTCAATTATAGTTACATTCCCTTTTTAGTTCACTATGTTTAGAGTTACAATTGTAATAGACTAGCTGAAAAGAAAATCACTACTCAATCATTCACAAAAATCAATGGGAGGCTCTTATACCTATGGAAGTCAGGATGAGTCTATTATGTAGCTATAACATAATAATGAAAATCTACAACAATGAATTTGACATGTAAAAATATTATTATAGTTTAATTTAAGAGATCTACTCATTAGAAATAGCGTTTATGAGTCTGTTTGAAGCCCTCACTATGAGAAAACTGGCTACACCTGACAGTAGGTGTTGCATTTGGAAATCAGCTTGGACCCATCCTAGAATGAGCTGATACCCTTCTTGTGAACTAGGTTAGAGCCAGGTTTTCAATGTTTTTTAGTATTCAAAGCTCTTTCAAGCCACTGGAATATGAAAGAACTTCTAAGATTTTATTCCTTTTTTCAACTGGTTGGAGTAAATCAATTACATACTATATGAAAATGCTTCCCATTTTTATTTTTATAATCAAGTCAATACTTTTCAAGATATAAAAATTGAATCTCAAAATTTATTTTTAATTCAAACAATCCAAGTCTTTTTGAAGCCAAAAAGAATCTAAAACAACTATCAAAAATGAATAAACCCTTTATCTTCCTTGAGCTATGACTTATTATTACTTGGTAGAAATATTAATTCTGATTTCTTCTTCAAAAAGTGGATCACAAATATCAAAATCAGCTTCATTAAGCTAAATCCTCTTCTGAAGAAATTGGATTCATTGGAGCTTATTTTTCTTTTATTTTTCAATTTAAAGAATCTCAGAGGGAACAGATAAAGGATTTCAATTTCTTTTGAATAAAATTATTTTCCCAAAAATACAAAGAATTGTATATATTTTTTTTGATTTATGGATTATAATTCCCAGAAATTGATTATTATTTTATTTGTTTTATTTTTTTTCCAGTTCCTAATTCCTTTTTATGATTAATAGCTTTCATCAATTTTTACTATCAACACCAACATTTATCTTTTTTAAAGAGAAAGTCCCCTCCTCTGTCTGGCTTGACGGTTTTGTTTCTCAATTAAAAATAGAAGTAGTGGTCTCTATGAAATATAGAACCTGATACTTAAAGAAATCAATTAATTTAAAATAAAATCACAGAAAAGGTCCTGTAATGGAACCTACTGTAAAATTTTCAATGATTGTTGACAATAACCATGAGAAAATTTGCTACACCTGACAGAAGGTGCTCCATTTGGAAATTAGCTTGGACCCAGCCTTTACTGACCTTGGACCATGGGTGTGAACTAGTTTGAACCTAGAATTAAGGTAATTTTAAATGCTCCAGGTTATTCGAAGCCACTTGAATATTTCAGAACTTCCAAGTTTTATATTATCTCTTTTCAATTAAATGAAATACACAAAAATGACATTATATCTGATAGATTAAGAGATTGAGTCAAATCAAATATTCTTCTCATTCATTTTTTGATATTAATTGAAATAACATGTACTTTAAAAATTGACTGTCAAAAATTTATTGTTGCTTTATACACTATTGTTGCTTTATACACTTCCTTTTTTCTTTTTGAGGCATCACTAATTCAATTCTAGTCTTAAAAATGAAGAAAACCTTCATTATTCTTTTCTAAGAACTTATCATCAGATCATAATAAAATTACTTCTTATTTTTTCTTTAAAGAATTAATTCAAAAAGCAGCTATTTCAAATGAAATCTTCCCTCAAAGCCCTCAATGATCCTATTTTATTTGGTTTTTATACTGAAAAATTATTATGAATTAAACAAGATATTATCAAATTTACTTTGGGATAAATCTTAAACAAGAATACATAAAGTAAATTTGTATATTTTATTCTTTATTGAATTGGATTTTTTGAATTTAAGTATTATTTTCATTTTTCTTATCTTAAAATTTGGTTTATAATTAGTGAGATCTCTATTAATTCATATTAATGAAGATAAATGTATATTTTTTGAACAGAAAAATATCCTTTTACCTGTTTTTTTTTTCAATATTTTATACTATTTAATTTTTTATAAATTAATTATTATTTTTTCAAATTTATCAAAGCTTTATGTTAAATATTTTTCTTTATGAAAGGGATTTATCAGATTTATATAGCAAAAAACTCAATTAAATTTATTTTGTTATAGTAATTTACAGCCTGTAACTGTAAAATTGTCAACGATAATCGACAAATTTACAGTAGTGGGCCCTACAGGGGCCGCTAATGTTATATCTACTGAAAAATAGATCAAATTGATAACAATGAATTAATTCACAGTAGAAAAATATCTCAAAAGAGTTTTAACAAAATAAATCAAGGAATAAATAAATAAATAAGTAAATAAGTAAATAAATAAATAAATAAATAAATGAATGAATAAATAAATAAATAAATAGATAAATAAATAAATATATATATTTATATATATAAGGATACTGAAAAGAATGAATATTTAAATTTAAAAAAAAAAAAAAAAAAAAAGATATTTTCAAAAAAACAGGATGATGAATTTTTCTACTTGGTTACTCCCAATAATTATAAAAAGAAGCTAACTATGATATTGGGAAAAAATTACAATATAATAATAAATAAAAAAATACTACAACTCCTCTCTCCAAGACTTTTTAAGATTAATTTTAAAGGATGAATTTATTCTTTTATTTGGTATTTTTAATTAATTTTAATTAGTTTTGTTCCTCTATCATTTCTTGTCCCAAAATTGATATCATGAATATTTCAGCTTCAAATTAAAATGTATTTCCAGGACTAATAAGATATAGATTTCTTTAATATACCCCTATGATTTTCATCTCAGGATCTACATCTTCTGTTCAATTTTCTAAGATGGGGACCAGGTCCCTAATGCTTTTTCAGCTATATTCACATATAACTCATATAGTTGATTCAGAAATATTACAAAAGCCTTATTTAATGATAATATTGGTCAAAGATCTTCAATATTCAAATACAAAATCAGTTTGAAAATAAAAAAGGAAATAAAAAAACTGCATTGTTTCCAAAGCTGTAATTTTCCAAATCTTACTGATAGTTTAAGTTGAAAAAGCATATAACTCCTTATTTGAATTCTACATTAATGAATTCTCGTATCAACATTTTGATCCATTTGTTTGAAAGACTCATACAGGAAGCTGTTTATGAATTAAAAACTTTCAAGTATTAAAGTGTTGGTCAATTTATTGAAAAATTTTCAATAATTAAAGTATAATTTTTTTAGAAATTATTAGGGCAAATCTTTGAATCTGGTTGGACATTGCTCTTAAGTAATATACATATCACTTCAATCTTTCTGCTAAAAAACTTCCAACTTATTTCTGAAAACTCTTTTTTCATAACCAAATCTGAGCTACTCCTTTAAGCCCATTTCCCAACATAAAAGCCAAAACTTAAAACAGGATATTCTCTTATATCAGATATTTGAAATTCTTGAATGATTTGAATATATAGCTTGATGAACTATACCTTATAGATACCTTGTTATTATCAATTTATTTCTCTTTTGCATAAAATTAGTTTCTGTAATTATATGTTAATTTATAGGCTTCTCAGTAGCTTGAAAATGAAGTCTGAAAAGGAATTTGATGAAAAATTGTCTTTATTCCAATTCTTTCAAGACAAAAGAAGAGACCAATGAAAAATGCACAAGTAGTTTTTTTTCTCTTTAGAAACAATTGTTTTTTAATTAATTCAAATAGACATTTAAGAGTTATGAATTAGATTTTATACAAATCTCCCACATAAATATGAAAGATTATCAAGATTAAGCAATGATCTGATCATTTTCTAAGTTTTTTTTGAAACATGAGTTTGTTCACTATGTAGTATTGATAAGCTCACACAACTATATTGAAGAAATAAATTTTTCCAAAGATGAAATACAGTAATTATACTTAGTATTTCAGTATGTGGATCTCTATTTATAATTCTCAATGATTACCGGTTAGATCAAGAAATATGAAAACTAAGAATGGAGTAAAAATAACTCAAAAATGGATTAAATAGTAAGTGATCTCAACAGATAAATTTTGAATAAAAGATAATAAATGGAAATATATCTTAAACATATCACTTTATTTAAATCTTTCAAATAAAATGGGTTATTCATATTCAATATGGAACTATTAGGTATTAGAGCTTAAATATCCTATTTTATATAAATTTCCTGCTACTTTTATAAAAATAAAAAATAGTTAAGGAAGTTTTTTTCTCTTTCTAATATCAAAGAATGTACTAAGCAATTATGGTTAGTTGATAATTAATGACTTACCAACAGGACTACACAAAGCGATATAAGGATTAGTGTCAGGGAGAAAAATCTTGGGATTTTAAAATTCCTAAAAAGGAGATTTTCATATGTGGATGTGAAGTAGCTCTTCTATTATTGAGCCATCTTTATTTCTCTTAATATCCGAATTTCTCTTAACTTTACCCTTTGAATTGAATGTTAAAGAAAAATACTCAGGTTTCAAAGTCTAACGAAATATTTTTCCATTAAGTCTTATATATTCAAGCTATACATGAGCAAAAATCCTTCAAATAAGTTCTATGGATGAAATATAGGTACATTTTATTGAATAAATATCCTATTTTTACACCCTACTCCTTCTGAAAAAACTCTTTACTTAAGCCTAAGTGATTCCTTCAATTGAAAACAAATCATATTGCTGCAAGAAGAGGAAAAAAAAGATATAAGATATCTCTCAAAATAGAACATTTAATTAGAGAAACAAAATTGATGGTAATTTCTTTCTTCTAAGTTATCTAAATATTCAAGAGAGCCTTCATTCCTATATAGATTTTATCATTAGTTTGGGACTAATTTGAAAAGACAAGCATTAAAGTGTAAATGTTTCTCATATATTTATTTCAATTGATTATATTGAGAAAGCTTGAATAGTGAATTTCTGATATAGATGAAAAAACCAATAAAAAAGTGTTCGAATTTTTATCTTTTTAATAACCCATTTTCAGTAAAACTAAAAATAAATATTGATTCAGATTGAAAATGATTCTCTTTATGAAGTATTTTTGAATTACTGATCTTGGATGATCCTTACCAAAAATTGATATTGATTCAATTTAATTGAAAGTTTGTGGCTTGAATATGTGGCTTGAGTTCATTCCAAAACTTTTATTCATAAATTTAACTTCTGTCCTATTTCCAACCTCAATTCAATCTATTTTCCTTGTTGAATTCCAAATGCAACACCTGCTGTCAGGTGTAGCCACTTTTCTCATGGTGAATATTACATAAGCACCCATTAAAGCACCTTTACTTTAACAAAATTTAAATATTTGAAACATTTTACAGTAGCAGTCCTTGTAAATATCTGCTACTGTAATTTTTATTAAAAAAACAAAACATGAAGGTAAAGAAGAACCAATTTACAAATATGATTAAAAACTCAGGAAAATTAGAAAAAAATAAAAAAGCAAAAAGTATTAAAAAAAATTAAAATAACATATTACCCTAAAGAATGGATAAAAAAACTCAAAAAAATGAACTTCAAAGAAAATTCTGTAGAGTAGAAGAAAGGCCATTTTTGCTATTGCTTTTATCCAAATAATATGAAAGGAATTTGATTGCAAGAGTAAAAGAAAATTTAATGAAACTCTCATAAATGTTCTTATACTTCATTGCTTTAAAGTAAACACATCAGTTTGCATGACTTATTTGTTAAAAAACATTTTTTTAAGATGTGTGTTGTGGTTTTTGTGCTTCTGTTTGCTCATTCAACAACACAGCTTAATTATATTTATGTTTAAAAGAAATATTGGAAATACCAATAGGAGTATATATTGGATTCAATAAGATTCCAATAATATTTACCAAAAATCAAAATATTTTTTTTGTTTCAATAAGAAGATACCAGTTCATCTAATCTCCAAGAGCTTCCTTCCCATAAAGCATATTATTATGTCAAAAAATCAAAAAATTGATTTTTCTTCAATACTGTTTCAATATCTTTAACATTAAGAGTCATTATAACATTTTACTTTTGAAATATTCAAAAGAATTTTATTAAATTTTAAAATAGATATATTTCAGCTTTTAATCATAGTCTCATTCATAAAAGCATATCATTAATGGTCAATTTGAATAATTAATAATTTTTTTGAAAAAACATTCATTATTGGGCTTAAAACTTTTTGAATACACAATTTTCACAGATAACCATCAAAAGATAATAATAACAGTTTAATTTCCTTACTAAATTATTCATAATTACAATTTAATAATTGGAACATGATTCAGACAATTTCTGATTATGAGTGGACATGGATCTGAAGTGATATTTGTTCAACATCAAGCTTAATTCCAAAAATTTTCTAGCTTAATTATGTGGACTCCCTTTCTTGAATGCTACTTTGATAAACTATTTAGCCCTTTCATTAAGAATGAATAGCAAAGAAAAACAAGAACTATCTTTCAATTATATTTTAGAAACACTTGAAAGAGATATATATCTTATCTGCCTAAATACAATTTATAAACAGCTTGTTTTCTAAATATGACATTACTTTGGGCCTTATGAATTTTTCAAATTAATACCAGCTTCAAAGTACTACCAAAAGCTTCATAGATGTGCATTCAGAAATACTTCTTTTTCAAAAAACCAACTTCTACCAATTTTCGTGCCTCTATATTATATAGAATTCCCATTATTTGAGGGTAACTAATTGAATTGTTTTATTAATTTAAAAATCTGAAGGTTTTGAATTTTCTTGATAGCTGTTGTAAATTAATATTAGCTTAAATTTCATGAGTAAAAGATTTCTATAAATGTGTCCCCCATACATTTGAAAAATCATTATTGTAGAGAAGTCAGAAAATTATTCTCTAGAATAGATTGGATAATATGGAATATTTTTTTTCAGTCTTTATGAAATCAAAAATCCATGTTTAAATTCTTAAAGCTATCAGCCAACCAAATTCCAATATAATTTTAAGTTTTACAGTGCAAGGAGAGCTCTTACTATACTCCAATTTTTTGAAGATAGGCTTAATATAAAGGAAATTGAAGTAAACCTCTAGAGAGCCGATAGAATAAAGTCAATATGATCAAAAAAAAATATTACCTAGCAAGATATCTGGATAGAGTGTTATCAAATTATTAAATAATTTGTGAAATTAAGGTGTAGCCATATTGATGAATGAATATTTAATTTCCTCAAACTTCACAAAAAAAATTGAGTTCCTGAAGCTTTTTTTCATTTTTTTTGCAGACACTACCTTAACTTACTTAAATTAACATCTCAAATGATTTGGGCTTTCACATATTGAAGTAATTCACCAGATATGGATGGGTGAATCAGAATTGGTAATTTCTCTCAAATAATATGAAAGGTAAAGCTTAGCTGGTATCAATGAACAAAATCATTAGATTATCTCAAAAATTTAAGAAATGAATTGTCTCCATTGTCATGAATATTTGGAATTCTTTCAATAATAATATTGTTTATATGAAGATGAGAATCAACGTTATTTTAAACCATAAAGTTTTAAACTAAAAAGGTTCCCAATTTAAAAGCTAAATCCCAAAATTTTACTTTTAATATTCATATTATCTATCTATAAGTTCTAAATACTTCTATTAAGAAGTTGATGGGCTGAAATATGGGGTATAGTATTTCAATATTTTCTAAGTTTTGTGAGGTTCTGCTTAAAATGACTTTAAAACATTAATCTTGACAGTTTTTTTCAATTTTTATTAAAATCTTCCTTTGAAAAAGGAAAAAATAAGGAATAGAAAGTCTCACAAGCTACATCTTTCAATTGAGAGTAAAAAGCTCCATGGTAGGGTATATTTTTCATGGTACTTATATGTGAAGAAAGCCCCCAATTCTCCCAGAGATTTTATCATTTATTAAAAGCTTCCCCTAAGCTTGTAGGTTTATAATTTCAATATTATTCATCTATGAGCTCCCATAAGTGAGCTTGAAAAATAATTAATATTGAAACTGAAATATAAATATGAAAATATATAAGAAGTACCCAAAAATGTTAAGTTTTTTGTAAATTAAATGATAAAAAGAAATGAAAAAGATTAAAACAAAGGCGCAATGGAAACAATTCTTTGAATAAGGTGTTGTTCAATGATTGAGCTATGACAATCTCAACAAAGAAATGCTATTGAGTCAACTGAATTGATAAGTTGTGGTTTGCATATGTGGCTTGAATTTCTTCCAAAAATTCAATTTATAAATTTAATTTCTGTCCTGTTTCCAACCTGAATCCAATCTATCTTCCATTTCAAATTCCAAATGCAACACCTTCTTTCAGGTGTAGCCACTTTGATCATGGTTCCTGTTTTTTCAAATGTTCTTTTGGGTTATAATAATCATTAATAATATGAATAAATCTAATGCACTCTCAGTTTCACTTCTGTGTAGGACAGTGTAACCATGTAATAATAAGCTGATAAGCTGATAGGGGTTTTCCTGGGGGGTAAAGCTTCCTTCTCTCTAAAATTGGGATGTAAATATGTTGCTAAGCTCTTTTCACATCAATAGAGTAAGAATTTTCACCCATAGAAATTTATTGTGGCTTAACACATCCAAAAACAACTTTATTGGTGCCCAGATGTGGTTTTAAAACCACATCTAAACATTTTCAACCTATTTAAGGGGAAATTTCTCACAAATGGAAGTCTTGGGTGTTTTCTAAAAACCATGATTCATCTAATGTTTTGAAAAACGCCTGGGGGACTCTGATTAGTCAGGTTATGGGTAATAAAAGTATATGTAAGTTTTGACTATGAAACAACAAGTAAAAATTACCAATATTTTACTTATTTTACTCTGGATGTCCTTATAAATAAATTAAATAAGATAAAAATAATTATAATAATGAAGATTTATTATAATTATGGAGTAAAAACAGTTATATTATTAAATAAATATATCAATATTTGATAATTAATATATTTAAAAGCACTTGATTATTGTTACCAAAAAAAAAGGTATAAAAGATTGTTTTTTATTAATAAAAAACAATTAATAACAGTAATATCACTAATATTGAAGCTATATATTAATATAAATACTATTTATATTAATTAATGAATTATTAATAGTGATAAAAGAGAGAAAATAACTTACTTTTGATGCTTAATTTAATAATATTGGAGGATTTTACCCCAAATAATGTAAATACAACTTATTTAAATTGTATTTACAAATAAAAATAAAAGAAATTACAAATATTCTTGATTTTACGTGGAAATGAGATTTATAAGAGAATTATAACAAAAACAGTTAAACAATTGGAATAAGAACATTTAAATTGATGATTATAATAAAGATTACCTTTAGTATTGATAATATAATAGATTTATATATAAGGAATAAAGATTATACCTCTTGATTGAATTGTTTTATTGTTTTTGATGTGCCTGGGGGGAAATAGAGTAAAAAAGATCTCTATTTATAGTAAATTCCTCTTTTCTAGAGTCCAGTGGGCTTCTAGTAGACGTTTACTGATGATATCCACTGGAAATGATCAGCATTTTAAGGTTTAGTGATGATTACATCATTATCAAATCATCTTATCTCATTATTACACCATTATTTAGAGCTATCACTATAACTCTAAGTTTGATGACATCATAGGCTTGGCATAATCTTAAGCTTCATGGAGTTGATTAGTATTAATCATAATCTAATAGTATTCACCAGTTTTATCACTTATAGAGCTGTTAAACTTAAAATAAGATTACAGTGAGTGATCATAAATGATAAACTTTAAGCTTAAACTTTGATTATGAATAACCCTTAAGTTATATATGCTAAAGCCATTAAGAAAGTGGATTTTGATAGCTGGGAATGTCTTTATTAAGCTTCAAAGAGAATTTTATTACATCATCAAAACTCTATTTTTGATGATTTTTCTTGTATCTCATCTTTTCTGTCAAAATTCAATATTTTAAGCTTCGAACCTTGATTTCAAGGGGTTTTACCTTGAATATTATGATAAAAAATACATCCTTCTTCACATATGAGCTATTAGAGCCTGAAAAACCACTTTGTTTTGAGTTTGGACCACTTTCACAACAATGTGGTCAACAGCTCTAGCAATTTTGTTCAATAATCCCTTACAAGGTATAAACTTGTCTATAGCTTGTCAAATAAAGTCAATACATGTACTCCTACAGTAATTATATGTTGACTCTATATTTGGTTCAACTTTCCATCATGTATATTTCAAGAGATATTAGCTAAAAACCATGAATATATGCACTGACCAAAAAAGTGCATATATTCAGCTTAATTCCTTAAGTATTGATTTTAGAGAAATAAAATAAAATTGTTTGATGTGTAGTTTTTCATGGGAAATCCAATGGTGCAATTTATTTCACATGTTTTTTCATTGGTTTCTGAATTAAAGGAGATTTTATGCCTTTTTCAGGGTATTCTTACTTATTATTAAGTAATTATTGACTTTACAGATATGCCATAAAAACAATATATGTGTATTTTGCCATTAGGAATCAAATGGTGTAGTTTATTTCAAATTTTTACTCATTATATTATGAGTTAATTCAGAGTTTATGCCTATTTATGGCATTTTCACTGGTTTTAAGATACTTATTAAGACTATGATTATTAGAAAGTTTTCTTGTGACCTTTTTTGGATATGTGGCTATATCTCAAAGGCTCACATTCCCTACCACCAAAAAAAAGATTGTTTCACAATATGATATAGTTAATTAGGGTATCATCCACTGTCCTACCTCTTCAATAGACTTTGTTAGTCTTGAAGCTCAATGATGCTTACTTTTCTATTCTTTAGGTCTTCTTTCATGTCTGAACCTTCTTAATATTTTATCAGAATTTTTTATATCTTTTTCAAGTAGCATTCATCTTCTTGATTTGGGTGTCTATACCTTACAAGGTATTCCCAGTCTTTTTTGTTTCTTTTCCTTCTTTCTTTAAGGACTTTTACAATTTTCTTTTATTCTCCCTCCTCTAGAGGGGGGATTTCAAGTGGGGGTTTATTTATTAATGGAAATAACTCCTTGTCACTTGAGCTGTAAGGCTTTATTAAGCTTACAGGGAGAGTTGGGTGTTTGTTCATTAATTGACCTGTGAGCTCTAGTTGAACAGCATTAGTTCCATGTAGTGCTTTTATCATAAATGGTCCTGCAAAGGAATCTTTCAATTTCTTTGGGCCTTTTATATTATTTAAATTTAGAGTTGACACTAATACTAAGTCTCCTATTTTTAAGTCAGGTGGTTTATGGCTTTTATTCCATCTTTCTTTTGCATATTTGAAAGAATCTTGCCTACATCTGTTTGAATGGTGTCTTGCTTTGTCAAGCATTATTTTAAAACTACTTTCTGTTGGGTGTATATCCACTAAGTCCTTTTTGAGGGTATTATAAGGAAGTCTTGGGTTCCAACCTTTTTCTAGAATTTCTGGTGTTTTTCCAGTTGAATAATGGATTGATGTTTCATATGCCAGCTCAATAGTTGGTATTAGTGTATACCAATCATGGTTAAAACCATCAGAATCTTTGAATTCTAGTTCATAAGCACAGAATCTCCTGATCATGTCTTCTAAGGTCTGTATCATTCTTTCTGCTATTCCATCAGTTTGGGGGTGGTAAGTCATTGAGAATGATAATTTTGTTCCAAAAAGGTCATGGAGGTTTGTCCATAATGCTGAAGTGAATTTAGGGTCTCTATCACTTATGATATTTTGGAATAAGCCTGTGTGTCTAATAACTTTATTCCATATCATTATAGCTGTTTCCATAGCTGTATCATCCTTGTGACATGGTAAGAACATTGGGGTTTTTCTGTATCTGTAAACTAATACTAGGAATGCATTGTAACTTCTGTCTCCTCCTGGAGGTAAGGCTGTTACCCAATCCATGTGAACTATTTCCCTAGGGGATTTTGGTTCCTGGATTTGGATAATCATTCAAAATTTCTTTCCTGTGGCTCTGTTTGCTTTCTGGCATCTGTCACAGGTTTGGCAGTATTCTGCAACATCTTTCTTCCAATTTGGCCACCAAGAACAGGTTTTTACCCTATCTAGTGTTCTGTCTTCTGAGAGGTGTCCAGCTGCAACACTATCATGACATTCATGTTGTATAGTGTTTATCAGAGCTCTATCTGCCAAATCCATAACACATGTATCTTTAGTTCTATGATAGAGTATTCCATCAAGGAGGTGGAATCTTCCTTCATCATATTCTTTTTTCCATATTTCGTCTAGTTTTGATAAAAGAGATGGGTCTTTACAGTCTTTCATTAGTGGTTGGAATAAGATATGGCAATTTTTGTCCATTTTATAGCTTTCTTTCACTTGGTTGAAGAATTTTGTGCCAATATCTGTGACACATATATCTTCTATATGTTGCTCTTCCTGTGGTACCCATGCTGTATTTTCAGGTGTGTTTGCTAGAGCCCATCTGCTAGGACCATCTGCATTTTTCTGAATATTACCAGATTTATGAGCTATAGTAATATTTCCTCTATAATTTTGGATGACAATTTGGCATCTTAGCATATGTCTATTTGGAGTTTTCATGTTTAATAAAGATTTTACAGCATTGCAATCTTTAATTACATCAAACACTGTCCCATCCAAATAGTAGTGTAATTTTTCTAAAGCCCACACTAAGCAGAGGCATTTCATTTTGCTTGCTCCATACCTTTCTTCTGTTGGATTTATTTGTCTTGAAATGAAGAAAATTGGTCCTTCAACAGGTTTGTCATTGATGATTTGTGTCTGGTGTAGTGCAGCACCTAGTCCTTCTCCACAAGCATGAATGTATAACTTAAAGGGTAGTTTCCAATCTGGCATTAGAAGAAATGGGGCATTTTTCAAGGAATTTTTCAGTTCTTCATATGCCTTGACTCTTTCTTCAGTCATTTCATAGACTTTCTGTTGGTCACAGAGCTTATACAAGGACTTAGCAATTCTTGCAAAGTCTTTTATATTCTGTCTGTAATAACCAGCAAAACCTAGAAATGATTTCATTTCTTTTCTGGTTTGGGGCATTGGCTTCAATAGTACTTCTGCTACTTTGTTCTTATCTATGCCCAAACTTAGTCCAGATACAACATGTCCTAGTGCTTTCAGTTCACTGTATGCAGAATGAAACTTTTTCAAGAAGATTTTCATGTTTACTTGTACTATCTTTTGCAAGACTCTTGTATCAGGGAACACTTTATATAGGTCTATAAAGAATTTCATTTAATCTAATATAAAGTCTCAACAGCCATTTAAGATAATTTGAAAGTTCAGATTTACAAATAAACAAAACAGTTCAATTGGTTATTTTCAAAGAATGGTGATGCCATATTAGATGAAACCAAAACAGCTGTGGAAATTGTTTACTTTAAGAATTTCATTTGTAAAAGAATATTTATTAAGATTGTGGTAGGTTTGTGAGCTTAAGGTTAATTTTATGTATTTTACAGCCTCAACAAATGATAAATCAACAATAAGCAGTTGTTTGTAAGATTCAGTTGAGAAAAGCATATATTCAGCTCTTTCAAATGCTTTCAAAGGATAATACCATAACTGTTATTGTTTCTATTTGGTATTTATTCTCAATGAAGACATTAAGGAATCTATAGAAGTAACACTCAATAGAGGAAGGCCTCATAAGTAAGCTAGACCTTGTTGTGAGTTAAGATTAAAGTGTGACAAAGATCACTTCTCAGCCATGTCCACTGATAATCAAAACATGGTCTGAATAATGTCTTAATTATTCAATTTTCATTATGGATAACTTACAAAGGAATTGACACCATTTATATTATATTTTTATGGAAATATGTGAAAGGTTTCTATATAGAAATTCTTGAACCCATTGACAACTTTTCTTTACAAACAATTTATTCATTATCACAATAAGCCATTAGTTCTATTCTTTTTATCAATGAGACTTTGATAAAAATTTGCAAATATATGTATTCAAAAATTAGAGAAAATTCTGTTGAACCTTTCAAAATAAGAAAATGTGATTAATATGAATATTAGGGAGTTTTGAACAGGATTGAACCAAAATCAAGTCTTTTGCTATTTTTTTGACATAATACTATGCTTTATGGGCAGAGAGCTCTCAGAAATTAAGTAAAGTGGTCCTCACTCATTACAATAAGAAATCATTAATTTCTAAATGATATTATTGGAATTATATTGAATTCAATATATATCCCAGGTCTCTGAGAAAACTATAATATCATCAATATAGATGATTAACCATCCTTCTGACAGTTCTTCAGGAAATATGGTACTCATCATTCTTTGATAATGGGAAGGTGCATTTTTTAGACCAAATTTTATACTTAGATGTTCAAGAACTCCACAGTGGACTATTATTTGCAGTAGTCTTTTGGCATTGTCTGTTAAGACATTTTGATTAAAACCCTTTAGAGCATCTATGGCTGTGATGGACTTAGCCTGAGATAATTGTGTTAATGTCTCATGGATTCTGGGTATTGGATATCTTTCAGGGATAGTATAGGTGTTTAGAGCTCTAAAGTCTCCTATAATCCTTGATTTTCCATTATGCCAAGTTATAATGACAGGTGTAGTGAACTCTACCTGTTCATTATGTCCTACTTTCCTTAATACTCCAAGGTCCATTAATTCTTTAATGTGTACCCCTAAAGCTTCTCTAGCTCTTGGGCTAGCTGGGTAAGCTTGTCTTCTCAATAGAAGTGTATAAGGCTTTTCCACATTAAGGATTATGTCTACCTCATGTCCAATTATGGAACATAGTGGTTCTTTTTCAGTTGCAAAGGCATTCCTATAATTAAATAAGAGGTCAATCAGTTTTTATTTCATTTCTTCTGTTACTTCATGACTGAATTCTGCCTCTTTAAGTTGTTCAGCCATGAAAAAGTATTTTTCTGGGCTTTTTTCTTCATTCTTAATACCATTAATTTGTTTTTTTTTATTGAAGAAGCCAAATTTTTGTCTTTTAATGTCTCCTATGGTAAAATATCTATCTTTTGCCTAGATATATCTATGCTATACATTGATAAGTAGTCATTTGCAAAGATATAATGGTTACTAGTGCAGTTTTCCATCACCACAAATT
Organism: Austropuccinia psidii; assembly: GCA_023105745.1. Taxonomy (NCBI): domain Eukaryota; kingdom Fungi; phylum Basidiomycota; class Pucciniomycetes; order Pucciniales; family Sphaerophragmiaceae; genus Austropuccinia; species Austropuccinia psidii. The sequence goes on along the minus strand of JALGQZ010000005.1, from coordinate 55,529,307 downwards.
CTACTTTCAATCTGATACATTGTGAAGGATGAGGAAAAATGAGTGTTAAGTCAATTATTCCAAGGGGCTTCATGCTTTCACTTGCACTACTGAATTTGACTCCTTGTATTGGTATAAGTGTTTCTTCCCAATCTGGTACAATTGTTTTCAAATAACTTTTACCAACACAGGTACAATATGCTCCTTTATCTAAGCTCACTTTTGCCTCTTGGTTTTCCACCATGACAATACTTATACTTGATTTTCCAGCTGTATATCCCATCCCTTTTGCTTGTTTGGTTCTATACAATTTAGCATCTTGTATGTTTGTCAGGCTTGTGTCAGATGTTCCAACTTGTGGTAAGTTTTAATTGACATCCAGTACCTCATAAATTAAATCAATATTATTAATGTGTGCATTAATTATATTAATTTCATCATTTTCAGAAGTTTCTGATTCTTCAGTTTCTTTTTCAGAGTCAGATTCTTCTTCTTTGTCATTGTGGTCTTCTGTTTCCACAATTTCATTGATTTTTGCTTTTTTAAGGCAATTATTGGCTAAGTGTCTAACACCTCCACATTTGTGGAAGTTTCTTTGATCATTATTGTTGGATGTATTGGGCTTGAGAGGCTCTCTTGGTTTATCTTTCTTGATAAATGGTTTGTTTTAAGTTTTAACGTCAAATTTCTTCCAAGTTCTTCCAGTTTTTGCTCTTTTCACTATGTCTTCTAGTGCATTGATATACTCTTCTGTGGAGCATGGTTCTATAAACCTTCTTCTCAGGGAATGTTCCAATTCTCCTCCAAATTTCTTAAGTATTTTCATGTGTACCATTTTTTGTGACATTTCTGGGTTCAGTGCATTTAATCTTTCAACTTGTTTTAAGAACCAAGTCAAATGTGTATCCTTATGTGGGTCAAAGAAGGAATTTTCAAATGCTTCCTCTATCTTGTACCTCCAGGAATCATTAGCCCACTTGGTGATTATTTCTTGTTTCCACTAAGACCAGGTATTTTTGCCATTTGCTTGCCTTATGCCATAATACCATATTTTTTCAGATTTCTCAAATAGTGAGTGTAATCTGGCAGTTATTAATTAATCTGGTATGGCATAATCTTCTTGTAACATGTCAATTGTGTAAATAAATGACATATGGTCATATTAAACTTCTCCTGTGAATGTTGGCCATTCTTTTAATTGAGGTGCTTCCTTCATTAAGACTTGGCTATTGTCTTGGTGACTTAAGTCTGTTATGAATGGATTTATTATTTCCTCATTTGGTTTAACAGGACTTCTTATGTGAGAAAATGGGGTTGATAACTTCGGCAGAATTTAAGTTATCGCCACTTATCTTATCCCTTTTTTCAGTAATAATCCTTATTTCACTTTGAATATCATCTTTCATATTCATTCTTGCTTCATCACCTTTTTCCACATGGTCTAGAAGTAATTTTTGGTGTGATGAAGTCTTTTCTTCAAATTTTTCTACAGAAATACTTAATTTGTTTAACTTTTCTGTAAGATTATCAATACTCACATCATAATTGATTGTCAAAGTTTTATCTTTGATATCTTTTATATATTTATACAATTCCTGTTGTCCTTGTATTAATTTTTTAGTGTTGTCAATTAAAATCTTTGGTTTATCATTTTAAAAAATAAATTTAATGTTGTCAATTTCTTTTTTGTTTTGTACAACAATATTTGTTAAAGAAGATAAGTTATTGTTTATTTCTTGTAATGATAATAAACTGTTCTTAATTTCTTTTAGAGTTAATATACTATTTTCAATTTCTGTTAAAGTATTTACAACATCTGGAGACAAAGTTATTTCTTTGGGAAATGAGGTTGTCTCATTCTTTGTTCCTCCTTGTCCTTGAATTCCATCAAGGTTCTGGCCATGTTGAAGACATTGTCCATGGCATTTTTTTTGGATTTTCGGAATCCTGTAGCTGGGGAAATATGGTTTCCTCTAGTTCTTTTTCTTGTTCTTCTCCCCTTCTTGGGGAAGTGGGTTGGCTTGGGGCTTCTTCCTTGGTTGGCTTCCTTTTTTTGGGATGGTATTCCTTGATCTTTTTGATTTGGGGTTTGGATGATAGTGGATTCCATCCATTGGAGTATCTCACTATTTACTCCTCTTTGAGGAATTTTTTTGAGGATGTACCAGGAGTTCATCACTCCTTGGTGTATTTATGGCAAAATTTCCCAATCTTTGTCCTTGTACACTGTGAAGTACTGCTTGTATTGGCTCATTTAGATGTCTATTTGAGCCCTCTGAATGTGATTTGTACCTATTTGAGTCACTCATACTCAGTTCTAACTCTGGTTCAGATATTATGGGCATCTCTGGGACTTGCCTTTGGGATAAGGCACTTCCTTGTGTGGATTCTGTTCCACTGGAGATTTCGCCCTTTCTTTTCCCTTTTGAGGGATCAATTCTACCTCTGAGTCCAGCTCCATCTGATTGGATGTAGTATTGGGAACCTCTTCTGGTAGTCATAATTTATGAAATAAGAAATAAAAAGATTTCAGGACAAGAATTTCCTTTTATGCCAATTTATAAAGGAGGTAATCACCTTCAGAGTCCTTAATAGTGGGTCATGGAAAGTCTAATTTCTTAGCTTTCTTTTTCTTAATGACAATTGGTGTTGGGGAACTTGGGCAAGTTTCTTCCACCAATCTTTCAACAGTGGTCTGATTGTCCTCTGTTAGATTGTCTTCAAACACTAAAAAAACAAATAAATATAAGTCTTATATAAAAAGTGTTATTTTTTGTAAGAGATGGCAATTTTCCACGTAAAAATTGCTTTTATATTTTAAAATAAATGAAATGAATAAAGAAATTCAAAAAATGAATAAAAATAACTTTTTTTATTTGTTTTAATATTATTATTCTTTATTTTTAAAAATTGAACTGAAGATTATTCTTTGAGAAATTAATTTATAATATGAAATCATTTACAATTTATAAATTATTTCTTGGAATCACTAGAGTCACTCAAAGAAAGTTCTTACAAGTCTAAGGATGTGAAAAACCACATGTAAGACAGTACAATTGCTTTCCAAATGCCTCAATAGATTTTAAAAGCAATAAATATAAAACTATTATATAATTTTATGATTATAATTATAATTTATTATTGGATAAACCCAATTAGAATCTTTTTAAATGTCTTTTTAGCTAAATATCATGGCCAGGCCCCCAAATGTAAGGTTTGACTATGAAACAATAAGTAAAAATTACTAATATTTTACTTATTGTACTCTGAATGTCCTTATAAATAAATTAAATAAGATAAAAAAAATTATAATTATGGCATAAAAATAGTTATATTATTAAGTAAATATAATAATATAATAAATAAATATATTAATATTTGATGATTACTATATTTAAAAGCACTTTATTATTGTTACCAGCAAATAATAAAGGCATAAAAAATTGTTTTTTATTAATAAAAGACAATTGATAGCAATAATATTACTAATATCAAATCTACATATTAATATAAATACTGTTTATATTGATTAATGAATCATTAATAGTAATAATAGAGAGAAATTATTATAATAAGGGAAAATAAATTACTTTTGAATTAATATATTTCAAAGCACTTTATTATTTCTACCAAAAAAAATTGTTTTTTATTAATAAAAAACAATTAATAACAGTAATATCACTAATATTAAACCTATATATTAATATAAATACTATTTATATTAATTAATGAATTATTAATAGTAATAATAGAGAGAAAATAACTTAATTTTGACGCTTGATGTAATAAGATTGGGAGATTTTACACCAAATAATGTAAATACAACTTATTAAAACTGTATTTACACATAAAAATAAAAGAAATTACAAATATTCTTGATTTTATGTGGAAATGAGATTTATAAGAGAATTATAACAGAAACAGTTAAACAACTGGAGTAATCATGTCTGAATTGATGATCATAATAAATATTATCTTCAGTCTTGATAATATAATATATTTATATATAAAGAATAAAGATTCTACCTTTTGATTTGATTTTTTTATTGTTTTTGATGCGTCTGAGGGGTAAATAGAGTAAAAATAAGCTCTATTTACAGTGAATCTCTCTCTTATAGAGTCCAGTAGGCTTCTAGTAGACGTTTACTGATGGTCTCCACTGGAAATGATTAGTATTTTAAGGTTTAGTGATGATTACATTATGATCAAATCATCTTATCTCATTATTATGCCATTATTTAGAGTTATCACTATAACTCTAAGTTTGATGACAACATAGGCTTGGAAGAAGCCTAAGCTTTGTGTATTTTAGTATTATTATTAATAATAATATAATATTATTCACCAGTTTTATCACTTATATAACTGTTAAACTTAAAATAAGATTACAGTGAGTGATCATAAATGATCAATTTTAAGCTTAAGCTTTGATCATTAATAGCCTTTACCTTATACACACTACAGAAATTCAGAGAGTGTCTTCTGATAGCTTGTAATGTCTCTATTAAGCTTCAAAGAGCTATTCATTCCATCATCAAAACTCTACTTTTGATGATTTTTCTTGTATCTCATCTTTTCTGTCAAAATTCAATATTTCAAAAAACCTTGATTTCAAGGGGTTTTACCTTGAATATTATGATAAAAAATACATCCTTCTTCACATATGAGCTATTAGAGCCTGGTCAACAGCTCTAGCAATTTTGTTCAATATTCCCTGAAAAGTTATAACCTTGTTTATAGCTTGTCAAATAAAGTCAATATATGCATCCCTACAGTAATCATATGTTGACTCCATTTTTGGTTCAGCTCTCTATCATGTATATTTCAAGAGATATTAGCTAAAAACCATTAATATATGCACTGACCATAAAAGTGCATATATTCAGCTTAATTCCTTAAGTATTGATTTCAGAGAAATGCCATAAAATTGTTTTATGTGTATTTCTTCATGGGGAATTCAATGGTGCAATTTATTTTACATGTGGTTTCGTTGGCTTCTGAGTTAAATGAGATTTTATGCCTTTTTCAGGGTATTCTTACTTATTATTCAGTAATTATTGACTTTACAGATATGCCATAAAAACAATATATGTGTTTTTTCCATGAGGAATCAAATTGTGTAATTTATTTCAAATGTTTACTCATTATATTCTGAGTTAATTCAGATTTTATGCCTATTTATGGCATTTTCCAGGATTTAAGATACTTATTAAGAGTATAATTATTATAAAGTTTTCTTGTGACCTAATTTTGGATATGTGGTCATATCTCAAAGGCTCACAGTATAAGCAACATTCAAATGGCTTTGATGCAACATAATTAAATTATATCAGTGAGTATCCCACATTACCATCCTCTAAAGGAATTTTTGGGAATTTATTCTCTAATTTATTAGTAATAAATTGATAAACAGTCTTTTGAAAGCTTTCAAACTTCATAATTTACTTAACTAGGACAGTAACCCACAATACCAGTTGGTGTGGGATTTTAACATTAAATCCTTGATAGCCTTTTCAGTTTGCAAGATAAAGAGCTCAAGCATGGCTCAAATTTTATCCAAAGGTGAGCTTTAAAAGATGGCTACACCTTTTATCCACCTTTACTCAAGGGTCCCAAAGCTATACAGGCTCAAAGTATCCTTCTACCATTTGTAAACAAGTATTATTATTATTTTGAGAGACAAATTCTTATAGCTTTTTTTATATTTAAGATAAAGGAATAAAGTTCATTTTTTTATTCAGCCCTAATCTAGAAATTTCATTAAGTTTACTACTTGATCATTGTCTAATCAAAAATTTAGAGGTTAGATACGAGGGGAAAAAATATACTTATTTTTCTGGTTATTAAAATAGCAATTGTATTGTAGCTTTTAATCCAGTGATGCTAAAGTATTTAGAAATTAACAGCTGAATATTTATCCTTGAAATCTGTGATAAAAAAACCCACATGGTGGGTCTATGATTTGAAATGAATATTATAAATGAGATTTAAGATAAGGATGACTCTATTCACAAGATATTTACAGCTATTAATATGAGTGTGAAACTTGAAAGAATGGTTTTTATTAACAATTAAAGGGCTTTATTATGTTTCAATAGTGGTGTTCATTCTTACTGAAAGACCTAGGGGCCACAATTCCCAGTTGACTAACTCTAATAGCTATTACAATAATGAAATATATAATCATACCTGATTTTTTTTCAAGAGCACAATTGTTGGTAAAAGCTGAACTACATGGTAATTTAAGAGAAGGATAGGTATTCCTCTTTGTTTCAGAGAAAGGTCCATTTTTATCCCAAAAAAGGTGTAGAGCAGCATCCAAACCCTTGAAAATAAAAGGGTGAAGAATTTCAACTCAGAAGAGAGTGCTTGAGGATTCCCACTTTGTCATGACGGGACCTCAAAGACATATTCTGTTTTTCTCTAGGGCCCAGACTAGGTATAAGCATTAACTCTAGGTTGCGCCATACTTAGCTTCTGAATCTTTAATTTTCCTGGAGATGTAGCATATTACCCCTTCCCTTGGTTCACCATCCACAATTTGTCTTTGGTGTAGGGCAGCTTCCAATCCTTCACTGCAAGCTGCATCTATGTACAACTTGAATGGCAATTCAAAGTCAGGGAGTATCAGGACAGTTTTATTAGTGAGTTCATGTTTGATCCTGTCATATGCATCTCTCCTTTCTTTGGTAATTTCAAAAACTACATTTTTTGAACATAACTTGTATAGACAACTAGTTATGTGAGCAAAATTGTTGATGTGGTTTCTGTAGTAGCTAGCAAACCCAAGGAAAGATTGCACCTGTTTTATATTCTTTGGTACTGACTTTTGCAGTACTGCTGCTACTTTATTTTGGTCTATGACTAGACTAATGGCTGGGACTTTATGTCCTAGTGCCAGTAATTCTTGTTGGCCAAAATTGCACTTCTTAAGTGAAATTTTCAGATTGATGGGTGTGCATTTACTTAGTACTCTGTCTATCTACTGCAGATGGTCTTCCCATGTCTCTCAGTATATAATGATGTCATAAAGGTATACTACCATCCAGCCTTCTAATATTTCTTCTTAGAATATTGTTTCAATCATCCTTTGAAAGTGGGCTGGTGCATTTTTGATGCCAAATGGCATCCTGGTGTCCTCATATATACCCATATGGAACATAATTCTAAGTAGCTTCATGAAGTTTTGTTCAACTCCATTCTAATGGAATCCTTTCAAATAATCCATCTTGGTTATATATTTGGCTTTTGCCAGTTTGTCTAGGGCATGGGGTATCCTTGGTATAGGGTACCTATCACCTTTTGTGTAGTTATTCAGGGCTCTGAAATCCCCACACAACCTGTATTTTCCATCATTCCAGGTGATAAGGACAGGAGTGGTGATTTCCACTATTTCATTATGTCCTATCTTCCAGATGACATGAATGTCTAGGAGTTCATTTATGGCCCAAAAACTCAAAAAAGTTTTTTTTTTGGGTAGGATAAGTGAAAACTCAAAAAACATTTTGGGTTTTTTTTAAAGATTTTTTTTTTTAAAAAAAAATATTTATAGTATGACTTTTTTTAAGTAAAAATGTGCCATATTTTTAATAAAATAAATAAATACTTAGGTGGGATTTAAACAATAAATAGGAATGAAGAGGGGGATAATTAGGACAAATTGTATGTACAAAAAAGAATCAATCTGAATATTAACATTCAAAATAGTGGAGTTTTTCTGAAAGGGGGGAGGAAGATTGGAGAAATATAACATATTTTGTTTCTTAAATTTATCTGCCTACCCCAGGGCTTGTGGTTGGGAATTGAATTCCCAATTCACAATGATGGGGTGACTGGATAAACTTTAGAAATGATGATATCCAATGGAACAAAATGAGAACAGCTATCCAAGAAACAGATAAAAATGGGTGGATTATCATTTGGGGGACAAAAATAAGGGAAAAAAGACAAATATTGGACTTTGGAACAAAATAAAACAGATCTCTTATACTTATTTGCAATTGGATCCCCCATATCAGGAATGGATATCCACTTGCTTTTTGGAGCCTGGCCAACATCTTCATACCACTCAATTCTGTCCAAATAAGAGGATACTGAGGGAATCAAAGTGTTAGGCATTATAAAGGTTTTTGTTTTTTTGAATTTCTTCAGCCAATTCATCTCTGACATCATCCCATTGACCTTGAGTCTTGTAAATGTAGTGGGGATACTGTTCTGTAGCCACAGTTTTCATCACCCTGGAAATTGATGGGCTTGAAGGTGTATTTCAATATAAACTTGGGCAAGTCTTCTGAGCCAGTTATCTGATAAAATAAGTTCAAAAAATGAATAAATATCCAAATAAACAACAGTCAATTACATTAAAAAGAATCAGAATCTCACAAACAGCTTGGAGCATTCATCACTTGTGTGATAATTGCTTTGACAATGCTCACAGGTCAAGTCAATTGCATCATAGATATTTAAACTGGTGGCAGGCTTGTGTGATTTTCATTGTGAGTCTTTGCTTCCAATTGCCAATCTTCTGGACCTTCTAAGAGTTACTTCTGATTTATTTAATTCAGTTGCTGAGGGTAGTGAATCTGATGAACTGATGGATTTAGATAATGAGTCCTCAGAATCTTTAGAATCTTCAGATGAGTCCACTTCCAGAATTGGAGAGGGGACATTTGACTGGGATCTTGATGTTGTTGTGCTGGTCACTTTGGATGGGGGTCTTCCTCTTCTCCTGGATTGACTTTCAATAATTTCAAATCTTGAAGGTTCTCTTTTGTTTTGATTTTTGTTTTTATTCTTGGCTCCTTGGGGTCTTCCACGGATATTCTTGCATTCTAGAGGGTCTTCATAATATTTATCATCCTCTTGACTCTTGGGAATCTGATCAAATGGGACTTTTCCAGTCAAAACATCTTGAAAATGTTGAAGAATTGGGGGTTATTTCTGCCATTGGTCTTTGAAAAAGGTCTTCCCAAATAGCTTCAAATATTTTCTGGGCTTCATTCTTTCTTTCTTTTTCAACACTTTGACCATCACCTTGATAACCAGTCTGAGAAGAATACAACAAAGAAAATCAGTTAATCAGGAAAAAAGTAAGAACTTGAAGTTAAAAAACCCTCACAGGAAAATTCAAATGCCACTGAGGATGGAAGTCTGATATATCAAGCCTTTGGCCCCTAGAAAATGCCTTTTGGGTCTTATGCTTGCAAGGAATTCCTTGATAATTTTTCTATTTGTTGGTTCATTTTTCATTTTGGGGAAATTTGGTTTTGAAATTTTCAAATGCAATCTGTAAGGCATAATCAGACACCTTGCCATTGAGAGTACAGATATTTGGAGGAAAATTCTTGACATGAACAAGAATTTCTTTGGAGATTCTGTTTATTATTTTAATAAATTTCTTTCTGAAAGCCCTTTGGAGAGCCCTAACTACCTTCAGGAGAGTACCAGTGGACTTTTTGGAGCCAAATTTTAACCATTGTATGGACACCTTCAACTCTTGAGGTGGAGACCACACCCAGGTGGAAATGGTGGTTGGTCCAGACTTTCACATAATAATCCTTTACAGGAAGCCAGGGATTTTTCAAATATTGCAAGACTTCAGTATTTTTGACTTTCTTTTTAATCTTATTCCAGTTTTCTTTGAAATACTTATAAGTGGATAAATACATAACCTTAGAAATGAATCCCAAAGTCATTAATAAGATCAATAATAAGAATAAAAGCTAAAGATAAAAGTGTATTAATTGATTCCAAAGGCCCATAGAATTTTTCAAAATGAGTTTCATGATCAATTTTCTTCATTAAATGGGAAGATAAATATTTATTCATTTGCCAAATGCATAACATGACTTTTGAGTCTATTAAGAGCTTCTTAAGAGAGTTCTTCAAGTTCAAATCCCTGTCAATGAAAATGACTGGAGGGGGAAAAATATTAGTCTTGTTGAAGACTTTTTCTATTCATTGATTTAATGCCCAAGAATATTAGGGTTTGGTTTCATTCTCCATCAAACAAAAAAGACCCAGAAAAGGTCTTATTGGTTGAGCTGAATCCAACAATATAAAAAAAGGGAGTTTTGTACTTATTGGTTTTATAAGTAAAATCCATAAGAATGACATGAGGAAAGCCATTAAGGAGCTTTATGGCAAGGGGGTGAGTAAAAAACAAGGAGTTAATGTGTCCCTCAGCATCCCTTGCAGAGGACAAAACAAAATTTTCTTCTTTTAGGGTGTCAAAAAGAGCATCAATGGGCCTTCTTCCTTGCAGTTTGTCTTTCTTGATTTTCTTGACTTGGTTGTACATGTATTAAAGGATTAAAGGTCTGTCAGACTCCTTTTGGCTGCATAATTGGGCCTGAATTTTCCTTGGAATGAGCAGTGATTCATATATTTGAGAAATTTGGGATGTTTCTTGCTCATCGAATTTTCTGAAAGCAGGATGTGCCATGATATTTTCAGTGGCATCTTGGCTGTGCTCAGGATTTTTGACCTTAAGAGTCCAAGTGGTACTCTTGGCATATTTTCTGGCATAAAGTCTAAATGGACAGTAAATATTTCTTGAGGTGACTGTTTTGGAGGAGTTTTTGTTGGGATTTGGGGTCCCAGACCTGTCACAACCTATTTCAATTTGGTTGTGGGTCATATTGGACCTCAAGGTGGACACAGCATACCCCAGAGCCCTGGAAACATTATGCACATGCTGCCAAAGAAGCTGGAGGGTCTGAAATTTACCTTCAGTTGGCGGTTGAAGCATTATTTAGTGAAAAATATGTAAAAATTTAAAAAAAGAGGGAATTTGAGTATTTGAAATGAGGAAAGAACCTTTTGAAATATGAAAAAGAAGTCAGAAAAGGTTTGAAAAATCAAAAGAAGTGGGTAAATTTCAAATGAAGTGGCTAAAATGTGGGATTGATAGATGAGGGAAGGTAAAAAATTGGAATTTTAGAGGCTTGGGAGCAGGTTGTTGGGGAGGAAAATGCAGTCTTTGGGGGAAAACAGAAGAAAATGTGCGAAAAGATTTGCAAAATTGCTTTGGTAATGCTGTTTTTCAAAAAACCTGTTTGGTGGGGGATAACTTGGTTGATTTGGGTGTTTGGTTTTTTTGGGGGGGATGTGCAAAGAAAAATTATAGAATCGGGTTAGAGGTATTTTGTGGGGAAAAAACCTCTTTTTGGCAGGTTTTAGCCCAATACAGTGTTTTTGGTGTTTCATTTTTAATTAAAAATGGGCCCAGGGCACCCCTTACATTTTTTTACCAATTTATGGCAAAAACAAGCAAGTTTTTAGTAAAAACACATAATATCTTACATGTTTTTACCAACACTCAAAAAAAAATGAGTTTATTTTAATGATTGTTGGTTTTGGTTCAATTTTATTTTAAATAATAGTTTAAATATATCTTTAAAAACATTTTAAATGAATTTTAATTTAAAAAAAAACATTTCTAGTCTTTTTATTTGATATTAATAATTATGAGGAATTCAATTAAATTATGAGAATCACAAAAGAAGTATTCTTTTTTTTTATGTAAAAAATTAAAAATGAATTATCATTATTTTTTTCACAAGAATAGAATCTATTTGAAGAAATTACCAATAATCCATAAAGCTTATTATAAAAGTAAAGAGAGATTTAAGGGTTATATATATATATTAAAAATTTTAACTCAATTTGAAAAAAAAATAATATTAAGAGATATTAGAGTTATAAAAAATTGAAATTAATAAATAATTTAAGAAGATTATATTAAATTAAAATAAATTCAATAAAGAATTATTAATTTTAATTTTTTTTTTTCAATCAAAAAAAAAAAAATCTCTTTTTTTTTTATTAAATATTGAAAAATAAAATTATTTTTTTTAACTTTTTTTTTTTCAGATTTATTTATAGTAAAATAATATTTTTTTTTTTATCAAAAAAAAAAAAAAACCTGACTTTAATTTTGAAACATTTTTTGATCAAAAAAAAAAAAAAAAAAAGATACTCCATAAATGTATAAATATTTTTTTATTTAAATAAAAAGAAATGAAATGATTAATTTTCTTGATGTGAATTTCTCAAGTAATGATTTTACTGTCTACCATTAAATAGTAATATTAAAGTATAAATATAAATTTTTTAATCCAATTATTTTTTTTTAATTTTTATATTAAACCTTTAAATATATATATTTATTTAATTTTTATATTATCTTTTTTTTTTTCCAAATTTTTTAATTTCAATAATATATTTTAATTAATTTAAAATATTACTTTAATTAAAACCTTATAAATAAATAGACTTTAAGTCTTTAAAAATTAGAAAATTAAATAAATTAAAAAAATAAAAAATAACAAATAATTATTTCTTGAGAAAAATCTAATGAAAGAAATTAAAATAAGATTATTATTTTTTTTAATCTTAAAATTTAAATTTTAATCACTTAAAAAAAAAAAATTAAATTTAAAATTTAAATTATTAAAATATTAATAATATTAAGAATAATATAAATTTTATTAAATCTTATTATTATTATTATTATTATTATTTTTAAAAAATAAAATATTTTTAACCTTTGAAAATTATTAATGAAATGATATTGATATTTTTTTTTTCAAAAAAAAAAAAAAAAAAAAAATTACTTTAGGAAATTTATAATAATTTATTAGAATTAAATAAGAAAATTAAAAATTTAATTGGTTAAAAAATTTTTTCTAAATTATGATTTTTGAAGTTTTTTTTTTTCTACCATTTTAATAATAAAATTATATATAAAGATTTTTTTTTAAAAAAAAAATTGAAAAGAACTTCAAATATATATATATATATATATATATTAGTTATAATCTTAATTAATTATAATTTTAATGAATTATAATTTTTATAATATTTTTTATGTAAATTCTTTTTTTTATTTTTTTAATTTTTATTAATAATTAAAATATTTAAGAAAAATATATATATATATATAAATATATAAATAAATAACAAAAGTTTTTTTTTTTGTTGTTTTTTTTCAAGTTATAAATTAAATTCTTATAAAATTTTCTTATTTTTTAATTTTTAAAATTAATAAATCTTAACTTTTTTTTTTTTTTTTTTCCAATTTATTAAAAAAAAAAATAAATAAATAAAAAAAATTCTTTTTTTTTTTTTTTTTTTTTTTTTTAATTAGTTAAATAAATTTTTAAAATAAGAATTTAATTAAATAAATTAAAATTTATTTATTTTTAAAAAAAAAAATTTTAAAAATTTCTAAAAATTTAAATTTAAAAGTTCTTTTTTTTTTTTTTTTTGTTAAAAAAAAAAATAAAAAAAATAAAAAATAAAAATATTATAAGATTTGTAATATCTAGAAAAAAAAAAAAAAAAAAAGTTAAAATTTGATTAAATTTGATAAATATTTTCAATTTATAATTTTTTTTTTGATTTGAATTTATTTTCATTTAGATTTAGTGATATTAATTTTAATTATAATTTCAAATTAATTTGAAATTTTTCTTGTTTCATTTTAATTTTTTTCTAACTTTACTTTATTATATATATATTTTTTTTTTGAAACTTCTTTTAACTTTTAATTTAATTTCATTTTTGTGTATTTCTTCAAATCTTTTTTTTTAAGATTAATTTAAATTTTTATTTTAATTTTTTCTTTTTTTTAATATTTGAATTCTTTACAAAAAAAAAAAAAAAAAAAAAAATCCTTTATTACTTAAACAAAAATGTTTTCTTTTTTTTTTTTTTTTGGATGAATCTTTGGAGGAGGTTTCTCTTTTAGTTCTGAATATTTTCAAATTTATTCTCTATTATTTTAAGGGATGATCCTTATACCAGTTTTTATATAGATTACTTTATGATTTTTTGCTTGTTATTTGATATGATGAATCATTAATTTCTTCTTTTATCATTTTATTTTTCATTATTTTTATTTTCCTTTTTTGATTTTGATTAAATTTATTTTTAATAATTGATTTTCATTCTTGGTATCTTACACATTAACTAATAATCAATTTCAATAAAAACTTGATGATTTTAATGGATCAATGTTGAAAATTTGTTCTATTTAAATATTCTTAATGATTTTTCTCATTTAAGAACCTAGTTTCTGTGTTGATTGATTTCATGGGATTTATATTATCTTTTTCTCCAAAAATCATGTCAAGACAATCATAAAATGGACACTCATAGTCCATATAGTCATCAATTGACTGACTGACTGACTGATTTATTAGTTTAAATGAATAAATTCATTAGAAAACTCATTTAATAGGTTTCTACCACAACTGGTGTTTTGAATATGAATATGAATTTGAGTATATAAATTGAAACCTCACTCAGTAAAAGAATTAAATTTGAAAATGAAAAAAAGTTTTTTAATTTTAAATTTAATTAAGAAATTTAATTTTAATTTTTTTAATCCAAATCAAAATCAAAAAATCTTATTAAATAAAAATCCAAAACGTAATTTAATTTTAATGTCAAATTCAAATCAAGAAATTAAAAATCAAAATCAAAATAGAAATAATTTAAATTTAAATTTAAATTTAATAAATAATTCACCAAATTCACCTAAAGCAGTTGGACCTTATTGTAAGACAAGTTTTTTATTTTTATTTTTATTTTTATTTTTATTTAACATTAACATTGATTTTGTCTTCTTAAGCTCAAGCAGTTACTATTTCAAATGGTTTAATTTATACTTCTGGTTCAATTCCATTAGATCCGATTTCAATGAAAATCGTAGATCCTAATAATATCGAAATTCAAACAGTACAAGTTTTTCCTTCTTTTTTTAAAAACATTTTGGTGATTAAAATATATAATTTCTAACATTTTTATGTTTTATAAATAGGAACAATGCTTAAAAAATTTATCTCAAGTTTTAATTCATGCCGGTGGTTCTTTAGATTCGATCGTTAAAATTACCATCTTTATAAAAGATATGAATCAATTTTCATTAATAAATCAAGTTTATTCCAATTTCTTCAAAAATCATCAACCTGCTAGAAGTTGTGTTGAAGTGAGTCTTAATTTTAATCGAATATTAACATAAACTAAATTAATTATGGATTCATTTTGAAATTTTTTAGGTGGCTAGACTCCCATTAGATGCTTTGATCGAAATCGAAGCCGTAGCTCTTCAACTTTAAAATGAATTAGATTTTAATCTGGATTAAAAAGTTATGCTAGCTCAAATCTATCAAAGATTTGGGCTTGAATGAAAATATCATGCTACAAAATTCTACTTGAAATTCCAATTCTTGATCGATTATCATCATCTTTAGTTATTACTACGAACCCAATCTAAAAAACTAAGCCTTGAGTTCGAATTAGAATTTATACCAAGCTTTTGGGAGTAATTAACTCTAGATCGACTAGGTTTTCGTAAAGGATTAGTATTCAAATCTTGGGTTTCATGTCGAACCCATTCAGTAGATTGAGTCAAAGGTTCAGTAGCCAAACCTGACTCTGAAGGACTCTTTGGATCCTCATCAGATGAACAATCACCGAAATTAGATTCAGCCAAAGACCGAGTCTTTGGGTTTAAGGTTATAGTTGTATCAAAATCTTGGCTTAAATTCGGTGAGGCAAGTTTAGATTCTGAAACCTTGAAATCTTTTTGAGGGTCTTGTTGAGCTATGACACTGTCGCTTTCAGAGAATTCAGCCACTGATGAAAATTCACCATCGAGGTCGGTTGTTGGAGGTGTATCAATAAATTGATGAGGATGTCTTTGATTTGGTGATGAAAAATGAGCCTTGACCATACAAACGATTCCTCGATGGGGATGATTAGATTGATTGATTGGGCGAGAGAAAGATACTAAGCCATAATATCGGGCGACGATGTGAACCAAATATCTTGCGAATGAATTAGCGACATCCCAAGTGAGCATATGAGGAGTAGAACTAATTTCGATTACAGACGGATCTTGAGGTTCTGGTCTAAGATCTTGATGACGTGAAGGTAATGGATTAGGCCAAGGTTCCGAATGAATAATTTTATTTAAATGATTAAAATCATTTAATTTCCAAATTAATTTATTTAAAGTCCAATTAAATAAATAATTATCTATTGAAATTAAAAATCTTTCGATTGAATGATTATTTGATTGATTTAAAAATTTTTTTATGAATTTTTTTTTACCTTTTAAAGTATTATTAAATTTTCCCATTTTAGATGTAAAATTAAAATTTTTATTAAAAGTTTTAAGATTATTATTAAGATCTTTATTATTAAGATTATTAAAAATTTCAAAATTAATTTTTAAATTTGATGAAATTGAAAAAGGTTGAAGAAAATCTTGAATTTTGGGTTTAATTATATGAGGATTTAATTTAAAATTATCTAAAATAAAATAAAATAAAATAATTATTTTAATTTTTTGATTAGTAAAATAAAAAATAAAAAGTAAAAAGTAAAAAAAATTAATCTTACCATTATCAAATCTTTTTTGTTTTCTTTTATTTAAATTTGATTTTTTTGATAAATTTAAAGATGTTAGTCGATTTAACGATGGATTAATTTGATTTTGATGATTTTGATGATTTTGATTTTGATTTTGATGATTTTGATTTTGATCTTTTAACATCTTTGATTTTTATTTTATTTATTTTTATTTAAGATAGTAATTTATCGGTGTATTGTACTGTATTATAATAATTTTAATTTAATTTATTATAAAAATTCCCAAAAAAATTTCAACTCAAGAATTTATTGATTGAATTAAATTTATTAATAAAATTTTGACTTTGTTTATTAATAAAAAAATTCAAAAAATTTTAAAAGATTTTAAAAGGAAATCAATAAACTAAACATAAACTGGATTAATTTCTAAAGTGATTTTGAAGATGAAAATAATAATAATAATTATTGGGTATTGGTAAAAAAAAACACATAAGTGGCCTTTTTTTTGAAAAAAATAAAAAAAGAATTTCCCTCAAGCTTAGTTTTGAGGATTTTTTTCCAAAAATGGGATGGATATATATAAATATCCTTAAAAAAATATTAATTTTTTTTTTTTTGGTCAAATTTCTTCAATTTAATTAATTTAATAAAAATGACCTTAATTTTTTTTTTTTAAAAAAATAAATAAATAAATAAATAAAATAAAGTAAAGAGTTTTGAGAATTAATGGCCCAAAAACTCAAAAAAAAAACTTTTTTTTTTTGAGAATTTTTTTTTTTTTTTGAGTAAGATAACTGAAAGCTCAAAAAATAAAAAGTTGTGTTGTGTTTTATTTTATTTTTTTTTTATAAAAAAAAATGTTTATAATATGACTATTTTTAATAAAATAAATAAATAATGAGGTGGGATTTAAACAATAAATAAGACTGAAGAGGGGGATAATTAGGATAAATTGTATATACAAAAAAAAATAAAATCTGAATATTAACCTCCAAAATAGTGAAGTTTTTTTGAAAGGGGGGAGGAAGATTGGAGAAATATGACATCCTTTGTTTCTTACATTTATCTGACCACCTTAGGACTTGTAGTTGAGCATGAAATTGCCAATTCACAGTAATGGGGGGGACAAGGTAAACTTTGGAAATAATGATATCCAATGGAACAAAATGAGAACAGCTATTCAGAAAACAGATGGAAATGGGTGGATTGTCATTTGAAGGACAGAAAGAAGGGGAAAAGAGAAAGATTGAACTGTGGAATAAAAGAAAACAGATCTTTGATACTTATTTGCAATTTGATCCCCCATATCAGGAATGGACATCAACTTTCTCTTTGGAGCCTGGCAAAAATCTTCATACCACTCAATTCTGTCCAAATAGGGAGATCTTGAGGGTATCAAAGTATTCATGGATTCATTAAGCTCTTGTTTTTTTGAATTTCTTCAGCCAAGTCACCTCTGAAATCAACCAATTGTTCTTGTGTCTTTTAAATATAATATGATACTGTTCTGTAGCCACAATTTTCATCACCTTGGAAATTGATGGGCTGTAAGGTATATTTTAATATAAATTTTGGCATGTCTTCTTAGCCAGGTAACTAATAAAAATAAGTCAAAAAAAATAAAATAATAAATATTAAAATAAAAAACAAAACAAATATACAGTAAAATAAATCATAAACTCACAAAAATATTGGAGCATTAATCACTTGTGTGATAATTTGTTTTGAAATTCTCACAAGTCAAGTCAATTACATCATATATATTCAAACTTGTTGCATGCTTTTAGAACTTTATTTGTAATTTTTTGTTATTATTGGCCAATCTTCTGGACCTTCTTAGGTTGACTCTTTGTTTTCTATATTAATTAAATTCAGTTTCTGAAGTTAGTTAATATAATGAAGTGATTTATTTAAATAATTAGTCATCATAATATTAAGATGAATTCACTTCCATACTTTTATGGGAAAATTTAATTTGATATTCAAGAGTTTTTTTTCTGGTCAATTTTGATGGGGATCTTATTATTCTCTTGAGTTTAATTTTAATGATTTCAAATCTTTATTGATTTATTTTATTTTCTATTCTTTTTTTTATTGACTCCTTGATTTCTTCCAAAGATATTTTTTTCATTCTTGTGAGTCTTTATAATATTCTTACTACTCTTGACTCTTGAGAATTTGTTAATAAGGTATTTTTCCAGTAAAACTATTTTGAAGATTCTAAAGAATTGGAGTGATTTCTGTCATTAATCTTTGAAGAATGTCTTCTTTATTATCTTAAAACATTATTTTGGCTTCATTCTTTCTTTCTCTTTAAAAACTTTGATCATACCCTTGATAGCCAGTTTGAGAAAAAATAAATTTTGTTTTAAAACTTTTAAAGGCCATTTGAAGGGAATAATGAGAAACATTTTAATTGAGATCAAAGATTTTAGGAGGGAAATTCTTTAAATAGAAAATCATTTCTTTGGAGATTCTGTTGATTATTCAAATTAATTGTTTCTTGAAAGAAATTTGAAGGGCCCTAACAACTTTCAGGGGAGTACAATTTGTTATTTTGAAGCTAAATTTTAACCATGGAATGAGAACCTCAAACCCTTGAGGTTAACATCACATCCAGGTGAAAGTGGTAGTTGTTCCAGATTGTCTTATGATACTACCTTAAAGGAAGCCAGGTTATTTCAAAATATGGACACAATTTAGGATTTTTTGAATTGCTTTTGAAGATTCTTGCAGTTATTTCTGAAAGAATTTTTAGTTGATGAATAAATAGACTGAGAAATTAATCTCAAAGTCTTTAATAAAAACAATCATAAAAATAAAAGTGAAGGATAAGATTATATTACTTGATTCCAAAGGTCCTTAAAATTTTCAAAATAAGTGCCATGAACAATTTTATTCATTAAATGGGAAGATAAATCTTTATTGATGTTCCAAATGAATAACATGACTTTTGAGTCTGGGAGGAGCTTCTAAAGAGAATTTTCAAAGGCAAAATCCCTCTAAATCAAAATACCTGGAGGGGGAGCAATATTGGTGTTGTTGAAAACTTTTTCTATTTATGGATTAGATGCTCAAGTATATTAGGGTTAAGTTTAATACTCAATCAAACAAAAAGCCTCAGAAAAGGTCTATTTTGTTGAGCTGAATCCCACAATAAGAAAAAGGGATTTTTTTAATTCTTATTTTTATAAGTAATATCTATAAGAATCAAATGAGGAAAGCCATTAAAGAGTCTTATGGAAAGGGAGGTAGTGTAAAACAAGGAGCTAATTTGTCCCTCAGGATCCCTTGTAGAGGATAAAAAATAAACTTATTCTTTGAAGGTGTTAATAAGAGAATAAATGGGCTGTCTGCCATGAAGTTTGTCTTTCTTGATTTTCTTGACTTGATTGTAAATTTACTGAAGGATTACAGCCCTATAAGAATCCTCATGGATGTATAATTGGGCCTTAATTTTCCTTGGTATGAGCAGTGATTCAGACATCTGAGAAATTTGGGATTTTTCTTGCTCATTTAATTTTATGAAAGCAGGATTTGCCATTATATTTTATGTGGTCTTATGCCTGTGTTAAGGATTTTTGACTTTAAGAGTCCATGTGGTACTCTTGGAATATTTTCTGCAATAAATTATCAATTTACAATCAAGCTTTCTTGAAGTTACTGTTTTAGAGAAGTTTTTGTTGGAATTTGGGGTCAAAGACCTATCACAACCTATTTCAATTTGATGGTGGGTCATATTGGTCCTCAAGGTAGACAAAGCATACCCCTGTGCCCTGGAAACATTATGCACATGCTTCCAAGGAAGCTCAAGGGTCTAAAATTCACCATCAGTGGGGGGTTTAAGCATTATTTAGTCAAAAAGCTGTATAAATTTAAAAGAAAGGGGGAATTTGGAGATTTTTAATGAGGAAAGAAAATTTTGAAATATGAAAAAGAAGGGATAAAAGGTGTGAAAATTTAAATAAATTTTGTAAAAGTCAAACAAATTGATTTAAATGTGGAATTGATAGATGAGGGAAGGTAAAAAGTTGGAATTTTACAGGCTTTAAGGAAGGTTGTTTTGGAAAAAAATGCAGTCTTTGGGGGAAAAAAGAAAAATAGTTTGGAAAGATTTGGAAAATTAGGTTTGTAATGCTGTTTTTCAAAAAAAAAACTTGTTTTTTCTTGGGGTGGATAATGTGGATTATTTGGGTGTTTGGTAATCTTTTTTTTTTGGGGGGGGGTTGTGAAAAAGATTGTTAAACAAATGGGTGAGGGTATGTTTTTGGGGGTTTTGGAAGGTTTTTTTGTTTAATCTTGATTTAATGTAAGGGCCCAAGGCACCCCTTATGTGTTTTTACCAAATTGCTTACATGGGTTTACCAACACCCTAATTATTTAGTAATTATTAAACTATTGTTTTAATAATAAATTTATCATTAAAAAAAACCTTTGATTGAAATTATTATTTCAGTTTATTCAAATTTTAAAAATATGTTATTATTGAATTAAATCAAATTTCAAAAAAAATTAAATGATATTGGTTTTTATTAAATAGTATAAAAACAAATATATATATATAGGTATATAAATATAAATATTATAATAAATTGATTTAAAGCCAAAAAAAGAAAAAGAAATTATTTTAATTTTTTTATTAGATATTTACAGTAACTTTAGCTAATTAATTAATTAAATAAGGGATTTGGTAAACCCACATAAGAATTTTGGTATAAAAATGTAATCCCTTATGTGTTTTTGCCATAAATTTGTAAAAACACATAATGAATGCCACATGCCCTTTTTCAATTCCATTATGGAATTGTCAATGTTACTAATGTAATTTATGGCATTTTTGATCCCATCAATTTCATTAATTTCATTGTTGATTCTGTAAATGTCTCTTCTTTCATTTTTGATGCAAGGAATTTTATTTATGTCATTTATTTAATTGTTGATGCCATAAATTTAATTTATGGCATTGTTGATTACATGAATGACATTTATGGTCTTGTTGATGCCATTAATTTAATTCATGGTCGTTTTAATTCCATTAATGGAATTTATGGCATTTTTAATATACTTACAAACATTAATAAAAAAAATATCAAAAACCATTTTTTGAGCCTACAATTGTCTCACCCAAAATAATTGAACCCTTAAATTTAAAGGAAAAATTAAGGTATTTCATATGTGGGAAGTTCTTTAATTATTTTTTGAAAAGAATTGACAATTTTGACAAATTGGCTAATTAAGAGAAATTTGGAAAAAAAAGATGATGAAGAAATTTGAAGATCTTTACATCCCACAATGGAAGGTATATGACCAAAAAAAATTGAAAAATTCCTCAAAACTTTTCCTGAAGATTTTTTTTTTAGAAAAAGATGTCAATTATGTATTTTTACCAGAAAATTATGTTTTTTGGTCATAAATTGGTAAAAACATGTAAGGGCTTCTGTGCTTTTACCAGAACCCTTAATTAATAAAAATTTCAAATAAAAACAAATAAATAAATTATATTGAAAAGGTTTTGTTTGTTATAAGAATATCTTAAAAAAACAAGTAATAATAAGGTATTTATAGGTAAACATTGGCAAAAGGGCCTGTGAAGGTCTCTTGAATTTACTTAGAAACAGATTATTATCATTATTATAGATTAAAGAGTTAATTTATTCAATTTTTTTAAATTAAAACATCCCTTTTTTTAAATTTAAACTTTAAGCTTCATTTAAATTAATAAATTGATTTTCCTTTTTTTGTTTGTTTTTTAATCTTAAAAATATGAATAATATTTCAGATTATTAAAAAAAACCGTAAAATAAAACTCTCTTAATACTTCATATTATATATATATATATATATATATATATTTACTTTTAATAAGATTTTTTTCCTTGATTTTTTTTTTTTAAATGAAAATTCAATTTTTTTGAAGAATAAATAAATCTTCAATTAATTAAGTTCTTTAAACTGAAAAAAAAGTTCTGCAATTTTCTTTTTTTATTTTCAATTTTTCATAAATTTTGTTTGCTTCCTCAAATACTTAATATAAAAATATTATTCCAAAGTAAATTTGTATTTTTTTCTTTTGGTTCTTTATTCAATATTTATAAGTAATTAATAAATCAATTATTTTATTCTTGAATTATTTTAAATAATTCAAAAAATTTATTTTAATAATTATTGATAATATTTTTCTTCAAAAAGACAAAAAAATTCTATAGTTTTTTTTTCATTTTAAATTGTTTTTTTTTTGAAAGAAAATTATTTTTTAATATAGTAAGAATATAAAGAAAGGATTCAATTTAGATAAAATAAAGAAAAGAGTAATAAAGATATATCTTTTTTGTATTATAATAATAATTGATAAAATAAGATTTGATAACGAATTTAAAAATATTCCTACCTATGACTTTGCTTTGTCATTAACCTCTCAAAAAAAAGAATCAATTTTCAAATAAGAAAATAAAAAATTTCAAATAAAGAAATAGTTTATATTAAATTTTGGATTAAAAAATAAATAAATATACTAGTCAAATCAACAAAGTGGAGAATTGAAAGATCATTTTTCCCAAAGATAATTTTGAAACCAATTTTTTTTTAATTTGATGGTATATATTAAATTATTTGTAAACTAAAATATTTGACTCCTTACACTAAATCATATAAGTATACTATAGCTGATAATAGAAAGGTAATATTAACTCAAGTACCAAAAAAAAGACTTATTACAATTTTTTACCTCAAATGATATGAATTCTAATATTATTTTTAGCATAAATTCTTTTTCTTTATTTTTTTATATTTTAATATAAATTCAAAATAAATTTGACATTTTATATAAAACTATTTATTTATTATTTTCAAAAATTAAAAATCAAAAAGAAATACTCAATTATAATTTTGAAATAGTAATAAGTCTTTAATAAATTTTATTAATTATTTAAATTTAATAAAAATAATGATTTGAGAATTTTTGAGATAAATATTAAATAAATTTAAAAGAAACTTAATTAAAAAATTATTTCCTATTAATTGAATCAATTAAAGATTTAATTTATAAATAAAATATAAGCTTAAAATTGTTATTTTTTTTTCTTTTTTTTTGATTTGTTTTTTAATTTTATTTAATTAATATAAATTTTAATTATTAAGTTTTATTTAATTTAAATTCGAACCATTCAGTTTTATAAAATTCAAATATGAATTTCTTTTTTTATTATTCATTTGAATTTTTTTGAGATTTTTTTTTTAATTTGATATTATTTCTAATCGTTTTATTATTATTTTTTTCAAATTATAATCTTTTTTAAGAGAATTATTACTAAACTTTAGTATTCTTTTTTAAAATAAAAAACTAAGATTTAAATTTAATATAATTAAGTTTAAATTATATTTTCAATCTTATTGAAATGAATTCAATACTGATAAATATTAGGATATATAATTTAAATCAATTTTCTAATTTTAGATAACTATTGGGTTTGAATTATTAATTTATTTAAATTCAAAAATAAATATTTATCATTTGAAAAAACCAGCCTTTTGAATAAATCTGACTCAGTCTTTTATGGTGAATTTATAATCTTTCTCCATGATGAATATTTTATGACTGTGTGAGGTAGTCAAAAGTGCATGTTTTTAAATTAAATATATATAAAAGATAGATTATTATTTCATAAAGAGTTTTTGTAGTGGTAATATATTGTATGATTACAGTTAAAATACTATACTTTAACATTAAAATAATTAATTCCTTCATTTATTTTGACTTGGATTTTTATATCTGAAATATCTTCATCATTAGGTGATGATTACAAGTCTTTCAGATAGATTTCTAAGCTTGCGTATTGATATTTCATCGAATAATCATAACATATCTTGATATTGCATAAGGTATTGTTGAGTGAAATTTTTCACTTGTTTCAGAATACAGACAATCCTCACTTTATATTGGTTTAATATTAGGTTTATTACCAAATATTTCATCCATTTGAGGATGATGTAATAAAACCATTGTATAAACCCCCTTCTTTGAATATTTAAAAGGAATACCATATCAAGTTGATTTTTATATTTATTAAAAACTATATATATTTCTTAAAGTTTCTCCATCAGTATTGATTATTGTTTTATGTGAGGTTTGATCTATTTTTTGATTCTTTATGACACTATTTCGCCATTAGATTAAATAACAATTTTTTAAAATGGGTCAAACAGTAATATTTTCAGAAGAGACGAAACATGCTTTAAAACTATTCTTCACTTGATAAAATTAATCATTGTTAGATAGTCACCCGTTTTAAGATGAAATAAATCTTTGATATAGTAGATATGGTATTTAGTAAATGAATTAAATATGTTCTTGAGATAAATGAGCTTCATTTGACAATTGAAAATAAGATGGTGATAGTGAAGATCAAGATAAATATTTTTTGTAAAGGGTTTTTTGATCTAAGTTAGATTTTAATTTTTTAGAGAAAAATTAATTTTGATTTCAAAATTAAAATATTTTTTTTTTTTGATTTTTAACTTTAATTGTTCTCAACCAAAAAAAAGAAAGAAAGGGAATTCAAAATTTAAATCAGTTATAAAATTTTGATTAAAAAAAGGATATTTTTTCAAAATATGAAATTTGGAACAAAATACTCAAATAATTTTGGCTTTTTGTTTTTTTTAAATTAAGAGCAGTCCTATTTTTAAATTTAACTATAATTATTCTTAATATAATTCAATATAAAATATAATTTAAACTTATTACATTTCAAATTTCTTCATAATTTAATGAAAAAAAAACCAAAGCAAGATTATAATAATAATAATTTTTTTTTGAATAGATATATGTTTTAAAAATATCAATATATTAAATGAAAAAAAATCAAGAAATTTAATTAAAATTCCAAAATTTTATTTTATTAATTTTTGAAAGAAAAAAAAAAGAAAAAAAATTACTAGAATTAAATTAAAATTAAGATTCATTTGGTTTTAATTTTTTAACTTTTTTGTGTCTTTTTTATTTAATTAATAAATGGTTTTTTGAATTAAATTAAGAGAATAGATTAATTAAATTTTAGAATTGAGAATAATAAAGGATTTAAAAAAGAACTTATATTTGAATAATAATAAATAATTAAAATGATAGATTATGATAATAAATATATATCATACTTCAATTTTTTTGATGAAAATATTAAAAAAAATATTATTAATTTTGATTTATATTCTAATAATTATTTATCATTTATATTTCTTTTCAAAATATTCAAAATATTTCTTTTAGTATGATTTAATTTTAATTACAAATGATGTATTTTTTTATTGTAGTAAAAAATCTTTTTTCTTAAAAGCATAATGTAAAATAGTTTAAGAATATCATAATTTATTTATTTTTATTGAAAATGAGCTCATTATATTGTTTAATTTATGAGATTAATTTTATTCCTTGAAAATAAGATATTCTGCTTTTACTATTCAGAAATTAAAGGAGATAATTTTAATAATTAAAATGAAATTCAATTTTGAATTTTAACCCTTTCCCCTAAAAATAAAATAAAATAAAATAAAGCTTATTAAAATTTATGGGTGTTAGTAGACCATATTTGTTACAATTTTGTGATTATTATTGAAATAAATAGCATTAAAAGTCAAATTACATGTATTTTAAAGTCGCACAAGCTATAGTAACTTCCGAAACCCATACTTGTTTGAAAGTCACATTCAAAATTAATGAAATTGAAGACTTCTAGGGTAAGATTTATTGTTTCAGGGAGCTAAATATATATGCTGGTAGATTTATGGGGTCATGAATTATATGATTGAGCAGATTTATGACCTTAATAATATTAATATCTGTGTACCCTTTTTGGTAGATAAACCTTTCCATGGTTCTTGGAAGGTTATAGTTTTCAAGAATATCTTTTCTTTTTCTTTCAAATACAATCAATGTCTGATTTTATGTCTAAAATTAATAATACTAAGAATAAGATATAATACTACTTTATGGACTGAAATTTTTTCCTCTTGGATGGAATAAATTAATGAAAAAAGCTGAAGTATTTGATATTTTCTTGCTCAATAAGAAATATTTAGATAATGTTAGTTATTAAAATACTAGCTCACTAATAATTTCAAAAGAAATTCCTTGAAATTTTGAAAAGGTTTAATTTGATTTTTTTAAAAGAAATTAATTAATTATTCAAATCCAAATATCAATTATAGTCAAGTTAACTACTTCCATGATACTAAATATGAAACCATTAACCCCAATACTCTTCCTTGATCATTAAAATTTAATTAAAAATTGTCTTGCAAAAAAATTCAAAAGAAGAATATTTATTCCAAATGGAAATCAGATAATAGAGTAAAATTCAAATAATGAATGGAAAAATGAATATAATATTTAGGTTTAACTTCATCTGGATTGAGATTGATTTTATTAGATGTAAAATACCCATTCAGCTAAATGCACTGGCAGAAGATATGAATTCTCTTCTCGAATTGAAAAGAACTCTTAGGGTAACGATACAAAAGATCCTTCTATCGCTAATTAAAATAGTTAGAACATACTGTTAGAAAACATAAAGGATGATAATTCACTTTTGTTTAACATAAATAGAGTCGATGGTACTTGTCCCAGTTCCCCATCAACTCTTAAAATTTTGTATCTTACACCTTTCTTAGGTTTTCTCGTCGGCGCTAGTTCTCCTACTTGCTAATTCTAATCAAAGGTATCTATACCTTGTCATTCAGTGCGCTTTTATAGATTTCTTGGTTGATGTTTCACAAAATAATGGTATATTTGAGATTAGATTGAGATTGAAAGTTTTCTTATCATTTTAATGAGTATAAAGTTAAATTTATCAATGATAATCACCTTAGTATTCACACCAAATATTCAAAAATACTAGCTAACTTTTGTTCCTTTTGCTCATATAAATCCCCATAGTTATGGCCAAATTGACTAATTGGTTGATATTATTTATTTGAATATTACCCATATATGAAGCTTATACTCTTCAAGAATTATTCTCTTGAAAAAAGTTAAATTGATGAATGGATGTAATTATATGCCCTGATATGAATTGAAGTAACTAATATATAGCTTAATAGTCAAAGAGACATTAGAAAATAATAATAATATTGGGCTTCGTAATAAAAAAAGAAATGACTTTATTAAGATGAATTAACCAAAGAATTGGATTTTAAATAATTGACTCGATAATAGATCAAAAATAAGTTTTTTAACAGGTAAATTGAAATATACTATCTTAAAGAACCATTATTTTCTTATCATGAGAATTGAGCTGAAGTTTTAATCTCATTGCAAAAGTAACTTTAGATTTTCATTTTTACTGTTTGAAAATACATTGGTTTTTTTCATTATTTCTTCTTTTGAATTGTATCTATCATTTTGGTATTTCACACATTGTGAAGCTAATTGAGATATGGCTCCTTTTTATTTTCCAATATAATATTTCCAATTCACTCCAATTTTGAATATATATTAATATCTATTGGAGAAAATATGTTTTATCACATAAAAACTTTTTATTACCCACAATACTTATTAAAATAAAAAATATGTATATTAATATATAAAATTATTTAACTTTTCCCATTTGAATAAATTTTGGATCCAAATAATTGAAATATTCAAAAATAAAACCACTTTTGTAGTATATTGAAGTATATATTTTCAAAATAGGTCAATCTTTACTTGATGATCAATTCAAATTTTAATATAGTGATAAGAATATTTTAGCTTCAGAATTTCCTTTTTTTTATTTATAGTAAATAAATTACTTGAAAGTATATAGTTATATATCAAATCATTATTCTTACAGTACATTCATGCATTTATTATAATTATCTTGATATACCATGCGGATTTTTTTATCATCATTATTGATCAATTTTACTTAAATTCATTATCATAAGATATCTCTTCCAATAACTAGGATGTTAATATGAAATAAAAGATCTATTTTTTGATTAGATAAATTTTCCATAGATATTATATTATAAGTAATTATCTTGGATATATTTATTCACCTCAATTGATATAAATTAATTTGAAAACTCTTATTGAAGCTAAGTTTGGCTTTGAAAAGAAATGAGATATTCAGTTTTATTCATAAATAATGGGAAAGAATACAAAATTATAAGAAATTCTCTTACTTAAACTTTAAATTTATTCATATCTTATTCTCAAATTTTTGGAAAAGGTAAGAATTTCTTTGGAACACATATAGTCACTTTGAAGATGTTCTTTTAATTGAAAAATATTTTGTGAGGCTCAGATTGAATCAAGATTTCTATTATTAATTAAACTAATTAGTCATATATACTAACCAATTTACTTTCAAAATTTTGAAAAACACAACAAAGTATTCCTATCATATTGGAATTTCTTTTAGAAGTTCCTTTCAAGTTAATAAAGCTTATAATTAAGGTATAATAAGAATTTTTGATATTGAACGAAAATTTTGTATTCACATTTGAATTATTTTTTAGAATATTTTATGGAATAAATAGTAGATTCTGGGCTATATATTCATAAAAAGATGAAGATTTGTTGAGAGGAGTTTCTAATTAATGTATAGAGCTATTAATATATGGGCATAATAAATATAACGAGTATCAAAAAATATTTGGAAAGGTACTTTGATACTTTTTAATAATATGAATCAATTTTTAAAACATAATATCATTATTTCAATATTTTAAAATAAATTCATTTAGAATAAAAGTATGGTCATGAATTTACTTTGAGAGTTATATATTTTTATTTTTCCAATAAAAAGACCCTATTATAGTATTCTCATATATTTCAGCTCTCAGAGGGCCTAATATATACCATTATAGCTTTACAGTTCTTAGATAACCAATAAAAATAGTAATAATAGGGGGTTTATTGTAAAGAAAATAAAAAATTCAGATTATATAAGATTTTGGGTTAAATTGAAAATTGAAAGCCTCAATTTCTTAGTATAATATATCAGAATAGTTGAAATAAGTATAAGATTCAAAAAATCCCCTTAAAGAGCTTTTTTAGAGATCAAGAAAAACAGGTTACAAAGTTTTTTTATAGTAAATTTAGTGACAATAAGCTTTTGACTCACAAATATTGATAAATTTTCTTCATATGAGGAAGGGTACATACACAATACACTTAGTGTGTAATATATTATAAGAAAGAATATTAATATTAACTATTTTTAAGATCTGATAAGTTAAAATTTGCATTTTTTAGGACATTTTATGAGGATGAATTATTTATTTATAGTAAACTTACGAAAGATAAAACCAATTCCAATTCATTTGTTGGTAGATGGGATAAGCTGAGTTTTCACATTAAGATAATGGCTTTAACCTCTTTGAAGCCCAACCAAAGTTAATAGAATAAACTGTATTGAGGTATAATGTTACAAGTATCCAAGACAATAGTAAAGCTTTAAACAAGATATCCAACAAAATAGTAACACTTTAAACAAGAAATAAATAACTTAAAACTAATTTGGAAACTTTAAATTTTCTGGAAAGATAAATAGTGATGTAAAAAACAATAATGATCAGGATAATAATAATTTCATTCTTAATTGAAATCATGATTTGAATGAATTCATGAATTCAAACTCTTCAGAAAATATCTCTGAAAATTTACTTCATTATTGTGTTAAATTGATACATAAATCTATATACAGTAAAATAATACAAGATCAATTGATTTTAAAATTATCAACATATTTTCGAAATGTTACAAGATTCATGAGAAGAAACATTTTGTAGAAGATTAAGTTTAAAATATAATAAAAATGCCTGATATGTTATTATGAAGATTAGCTATCTTGGTTTTGGGTGTATAGCGTGGTTATTGTCATATTATTCCTATTTTAAATCAAATAAAGATTTAATTTATTGAAAAAAGACATTCAAAATTCTTAATATACTTTAAAATTTGCCTATA
The DNA here is from genome assembly GCA_023105745.1 of Austropuccinia psidii. Lineage (NCBI taxonomy): Eukaryota > Fungi > Basidiomycota > Pucciniomycetes > Pucciniales > Sphaerophragmiaceae > Austropuccinia > Austropuccinia psidii. The sequence goes on along the minus strand of JALGQZ010000005.1, from coordinate 55,498,997 downwards.
ACATAGTATCAAAGGAAAAAATTAGTTGAATTTTGTAAAAAAATGAAAATTATATTGGTGAGCCTTTGAGATATGACCACATATCCAAAAATCTTACAAAAAAACTTTACAATACTTATTTGAATAATAATAATTGAAATTATTATCTGAAAATAAGTAAAAATGCCATAAGAAGGCATAAAAGCTTAATTATTGCGTAAAACAATGAATAAAAATGTAAAATAAATTACACCATTGGATTCTAAATGAAGAAATACACCAAGAAAATCTTTATGTCATATCTGAAAATTCAATACTTACTGAGATAACCTGAATATATGCACTTTTATGATTAGCCCATGAATTCATGATTTTTAGCTCATATCTCTTAGAACACAAATAATGATGATTTGGACCAAAAAGAAAGTTACCACTTAATTACTGTAGGAATACAGACATAAGTTTTATTTGAAAAGCTATGATAAAGGTTATAGCTCACAAGTGTTTATTGAGAAAAATAGTTATAGCTGTTGACCACTTTGTTTTGAAAGTGGTCTAAGCTTGAAAAAGTAGATATTAAGATCTTATCAGCTCATAATTTAAGAATTTTGTAATTTTTATCATTATATTAAAGGTATAACCCCTTTAAATCATAGCTTGAAGTTTAAAATAGTAAATTTTGACAGAAAAGATGAGTCACAAGAAAAATAATCAAAAATAGAGTTTTGATGATTCAATTAAACTCTCTTGGAACCTTAGTAAGGACATGCCTAGCTATTAGAATTCACTCTCTTAATGTCTTTACTTCTTATAAATCAACAGTTATTAATTATCAAATCTTAAGCTTAAAAATGATCATTTATGATCATTCACTGTAACCTTATTTTAAGCTTAACAGTCATATAAGTGATAAAACTGATTAATAATTGTATATTATTATCAATATTCATAAAATAAACTAATTTTAGGCTTCTTTCACGCCTATTATGTCAGCAAACTTAGAGTCATAGTTCTAACTATAAATAATGGCATAATAATGAGATAAGATGGTTTAATTATGATGTAATCATTACTAAACCTTAAATTACTTATTTATTCCAGTGAATAACATCAGTACACGTCCACTAGAAGCCTTCTGTACTCTAGGAGGGAAGAATTTACTATATATAGAGCTGTTTTAACCTCTATTTCCCCCTCAGATGCTTCAAAAACAATAAAAAGATTAAGTCAAAGGTAATATATTTATTCTTTAAATATAAATCTAATACATTATTAAAGAAAAAAGATCATTTTTATTATAATCATCAGCCTTGACACAATTAACTCAATATTCTGTTGTTTTTGTTAAATTCTCTCTAAAATACTTAATTCCACATAAAATAAATAATATTTGTAATTTCTCTTATTTTTATTTGTAGATACAATTAAAATAAATTTTATTTCAATTATTTGGTGTAAATTTATCCAAACTTTTTATATTAAGTGTTAAAAGTAGGTTATTTTCTCTTTATTGTTATTGTTTATAATTCTTCTATCAATATATAGCTTTAATATTGGTAATATTATTGTTATAAATTGTTTTTTATCATTGAATAAAAATTTCTTACACATTTATTATTTTTTGGTAACAATAATAAACTGCCCTAAATCTATCAATTATGAAATATAAATATATCTATTATTATTAAATTATTTCATTTATTTAAATAACATAAATTATTTTAGGCCATAATTATAATATTTCTGTATTATTATAATTATTTTTTATCTCATTTATTGCTTTAATAAAGAAATTCAGAGTAAAATAGGTAAAATATTAGTAATATTTACCTATCTTTCATAGTCAAACCTTAAAATATTAATAATTATCAGAAAAGACTATGAATACAAGATGTGTGTTTTGTTCAAAAGAGTTGAATAATGGCAAAGTAAAATCAAAATTGTAATATAAATTTTATTTAAAGGAAAGGAAACAAATTCATTAAAGGTATGAAGTATTCATATGAATCAAATATTGAAGAAAGATAGAGGATAACATTAGTTAAAATAAATATTACTGAAATCTGAATCTATAGGTATTCTATGAGAAGATGTTTAGAATATGGGTAGTATGGCTTATTGAATTATTCTTTTTTTGAAATATTTAATTTCCATTAGAATAAAGTGATTCTATGAAGCTAATCTATTTCAATGTAATTGAGGATTAATTAAACCAGTACTTGATTCTTCCTTGGCTTACTTTAAAGAGATTTTCCAAATTATTTCAATTGCTTATAGTCCTTCAAATTGATCCAAGTGAAACTTTATTGAAAAATATTTGTTATTCCTGATCTGATATTTTATTTAGGGCTTTGGTGAACCCAAATAAGCATTTTCGTAAAATCATGTAAGGGGTGTACTGGCCCTATTTTAAATTAAAATGAAACCAAAAACACCGCCCAAACCTCCTAAAAAAGAGTTTTTGACCCTGAAACCCCCTCACCCATTTGTTTCGCAATTTGTTTGACATCCACCCCAAAGAATTTCAAAAACCCAAATAATCCACATTATACCCCCAACCAATTTTTTTTAACAAAAAACAGCATTAAAAACTAGATTTTCCAAAGCTTTCCATACTAGTTTTTTCTTTTCCTCAAAGAGGCCATTTTCCTCCAAAGAATCTGTCTCCAAATCTCCAGAATTACCTTTCTTTACCTTCTCTCTCCTATGAATCATAAATTCCACCCACTTGGTTTGACTTTTCACACATTTTACCCCCCTTTTTGATATTTTGAAAGTCTTTTTACCCATTACAAAGCCCCAAATCCCCCTTTTTCCTTTTTTGAATTTTTACAGCTTTTTACCTGAAAATTGCTTCAAACCGCCACTGAAGGTGAATTTCAGACCCATGTGCATAATTTTGCCAGGGAAAAGGGGTATTCTTTGTCCACCTTGAGGTCCAATATAGCCCACAATCAAATTGAAATAGGTTGTGATAGGTCCGGGACCCCAAATTCCCACAAATACTCTTCCAAAACATTCACTTCAAGAAATCTCAACTTTCAGTTTAGAATTTATGCAAGAAAATATGCCAATAGTCCCACTTAGACTATCAAATTCAGAAATCCTGAACACCATCATGATGCCACTGAAAATAAGATTTCTGAATCACTTCTCATTCCAGTACAAATTCAGGCCCAATTATGTAGCCAGAGAGAGCCTGATAGGCCTGTAATCCTTCAGAATATTTCAAAAAAACTCAAGAAAATCAAGAAAGAAGGCCTATTGATGCTCTTATTGAAACCCTCAAAGAGGAACCATTTGTGGGGTCCTCTGAAAGTGAGACTGAGGGACACATTGACTCATTGATTTTAGCTCAACCCCTTTCCATAAAGCTCCTTCATGGCTTTCCTCTATGATTATTATAGATTGTACTTGTAAAACCAATAAGTTAAAACTATGCCTTTCTCATATTGTTGAATTAATATAAGCAAAGAAGAGCTCTTATGAAGCTTTTTGTTTGATTAAATATGAAACTGAACCCTCATATACTTGGGAATTGTGTAAATACATAGAAAAAGGCTTCAACAAAACCAATATTTTTCCCCTCCAGTTATTGTTATTGATGGGGATTTGGCCTTGAAGAATTCTCTTCAGAAGCTCTTCCCAGGCTAAAAATTCACATTATGTATTTGAAACATCAATGAAGATGTATGTTCCCATTTAATGAAGAAAATTGGTCATGGAACTGATTTTTGAAAATTTATGGGCCTTTGGAATCAAGTAACTTAGTTTCAATTTTCACCTTTATTTAAATTATTGTGTTTATTAATGACTTTGAGATTAATTTCTCAAATCATGTATTCATCAACTAAAAATTCTCTCAAATATAACTGGAAGAAGCTTCAAAAGAAAGTCAAAAATCCTAAAGTGTTTCCATATTTGGAAAGAACCTGGCTTTCTCTAAAGGAGTATCATATGCCAGCCTGCACCAACTACCGTTCTCACCTGAATGGGGGCTCCACCTCAAGAGCTGCAGATGCCCATTAAATGGTTGAACTTTGGCTCCAAAAGGTTCACTGGTACTCTCCTGGAGGTTATTAGGGCTCTTTTAAATAGATTTTAAGAAGCAATACATTGAAATAATCAACAGAATCTCTAAAGAAATGATTGTCCATGTCAAGAATTTCCCTCCTCACATCTTTTCCCTCAATGAAAAGGTGTCCAATTATTCCCTTCATATGGCCTTTGAAAATTTCAAAAAAATATTTCACCCCAATGAAAAATGCGCCAACAAATAAAGAAGTTATCAAGGCATACCTTGCAAGCACAAGACCCAATGGGAAATTTCCAAGTCTCAAAGTCTCCAGTTATCAGATCTCCATCCTCAATGGAACTTGAAATTACCTGTGAGGAGTTTTCTTCAATTTATTAGTTCTCTTTTCACCTCAAATGATTTTCCTTGTAATATTTTTCTCAGACTGGCTATCAAGGGTATGATCAAAGTTTTCAGAGAGAAAGAAAGAATGAAGCCAAAAGAATATTTTAAGATAATGGAGAAAGCCTTCTTCAAGGACCAATGGCAGAAATAACTCCAATTACTTAGCATATTCAAGATGGTTTTACCGGAAAAGTACCTTATTAACAAATTCCCAGGGGTCAAGAGGAGCAAGAATATTATGAAGACCCACTCAAATGTAAAAAAATCTGTGGAAGACCTCAAGGAGTCAAGGAAAAAGAAAAAAAAGAGCTCTTCCATGATTTGAAATCATTGAAAGGAAATAAAAGAGAAGAGGAAGACCCCCATAAAAATTGACCAGAACAACAACTTCAATATCAAATTCATTTTCCCCCTCAAAGTATGAAATTGAATTAATCTGAATATTATGAGGATTCTGAGGCCTTACTATCCAAATTGATTCCTTCATAAGATTAACTACCCTAAGAAACTAAATGGAATGAGTATGGAAAGGAAAGTGTCAACCTCAGAAGGCTTACAAGATTGGCCAAGAGTAGAAGAACCTCCCAAATAAAGTCCCACAAGCCTGAAAAAACCTTACAGATCTAAAATGAAATTGAATTAACCTGTGAGTATTTCTAAATAAATTTTCACACAATTGATGAATTATCAAAGCTCTTTGTGAATTGTTGATTCTTGTTAATGTAGAATTTGTTTGTTAATTTCAATATTTATTATTATTTTTGACCTATTCTTATTAGTTACCTGGCCAAGAAGGCTTGCCAAAAATTAATTTTGAAATACACCATCAAGCCCATTAATGTCAAGGGTTATTGAAGCTGTGGTTATAGAGAAGCTTCCCATTGAGCTTAAAAGACACAAGATCAATGGGCTGATGTCAGTTGTGTCTTGGCTGAAGAAATTAAAAAAAATCAAGACCTTTATGAAGTAATGAATACCTTGGTACCTTCAGTATCTTCCTATTTAGATGGACTTTAGTGGTATGAAGATGTTGGCCAGGCTGCAAAGGGAAAGTGGATGTCCATGCCTGATATGGGGGATCCAATCAAAAATAAGTATCAAAGACTAATTTTCTTTTATTCCACAGTCCAATCTTTCCCTTTTCCCCTTGATTCTGTCCTCAAAATGACAATCCACCAATTTTCATCTATTTTTTGAATAGCTGTTCTCAGTTTGTGCAATTGTATGTCATCATTTCTAAAGTTTACCCTTTCCCCCCATTACTGTGAATTTGGAATTTTATGCCCAACCACAAGCCCTGGGGTGGGCAGATAAATCTATGAAGCACAAAATGTTATATCTTTCCAATCTTCCTCCCCCTCTCAGAAAAATCGCACTATCTTAGAGGTGATTTGGATTGATTTTCTTATATACAGTCTATGCCAATTATCCTCCTTGTCAATAATATTCATTTCTTAGATTCAACCTCAGTCATTCTCCTTTATCACAAACATGGCACTTTTTTACTTACAAATAGTCATACCACAAACACAAATTTTTGGGGAATTCACTTGTCCCACCCAAAAATTCCCAAAATCATGGGCTTCTGGATTTTAATTCTCAAGATTCTCCCTTCTTTCTGAAAAAATATGAAAATTTATAAGTGGGAAGAATTTCAATAATTTTTTCAAGAAAATTGAAAAAATTTGGGAAATTTGGCAAAAAAAGAAAACTGAAAAAAATGCGGGGATCATGACATCCCATGTTAGAAAAGCTGGAAAAAGGAAATTAAAAAATTCCTCAAAACTAAGCCTGGGGATTTTTTTTTCAAAAATTGAGTCACTTATGTGTTTTTTCCTTAAATTGGTAAAAACATGTAAGGGCTTACAGTCTTTTACCAGAAACCTTTATTCAATAAAATAAAGAATTGAGCCCATTCATTTTTTCATAAATTTATTTTTCTTTTTGCAAATTTTATGAGCTTAAATAGTTAGAGTAACTTTACTACTTGGCTTGTTTTATTCAAAATAAGCTTAGTGAAGCTCAAAAAAAATGGAAAGAAGTGTCTTAGAATTGGGGATTTTCTATTTCAAAAGCTGAAAATAATTATTCAAAATAAGAGAATCCTTATTTAACATTTAAAATGTTTGTTTAAAAACTTTAAAAATAATACCTTAAATAATCCAAGCTATAAAAACAATCTGGCTACATGATATTATCCCCCTAAGATACATGAGTCAATATTCTTGTATTGGAATCTAAATTGTTTTTTTGATAAGAATTTTGTCGATCATTTCTTGAAAACTGAGCTCAAAACTATCCCAAAGGATTTCTGGAATTAATAAATTACTTAGCCTGAATCTTCAAGCCTATATATATTTCTCATTAAATCTATCTTGGTGAACAAAAATAATTATTAAAAAACAATATAATTTACCATATTTATTGAATACCACCCCAAAGAAATAAAATTAATTGTTTGATTTTTCTGAATTTTTCAAATATAAAATCTTGGTCTATGAAAAATGTGGAGAAATATCATGGAAAGAAATACTAATAACTTCATTGAATGAGATTTGAAAAGATCATTTGTAATGGATGTATTTCTAAAGTGAAACCTACCTCTAAGCGCATTTAAAATATATTAAAAAAAACTCAATTGAACTCTTTTGAAACCTGCACTCCATTCTAGAAATTGAACCCATTATATAAAATGATGAACTTCTTTTATTTTCTTACTTTCTGTAAAATTTCACAATTATACAAGAAACTCGCCTCTTGATTTTACTTGTGATCACACTTTTTTTTTGTTTTTTCTTTCCTGAAAAAAACCTGTTTTTCCTAATTATGATTAAGGCTTATTACCCATGGATTTATGAACCATATTTACTACAGAAGGGCTCTTCAGGTATAGTAAATGAAACCAAAATTATGAGGGAAATAATAAACAAAGGTAAAATGCAAATTTCTTGGCTCAATACTCTTACATCTTACAGAAAAATTAAATTTTTATAAGAAATTCATTGCATAACCATAGAGAAAAAAAATACAATGTGCTGTAAAATACTTAAATCTTGGGAGTAGGGTAGTCCAAATATTATAATCCAGTATTAAATAAAAGACAGCTTATTCAAATTATTTGATAAAATCATAGCATTACTATAAATTCAATTATTTACATAAGAAACAATAAATTTGTATGGTGCACTTGAATCTGGAATTATAAGGTATTTGTGGTAAATTATGGCTAGTGTTGGGTGAATTGCATTTTGAGCTTTCCAGAAAAAGAAATTATTGATAAGATTTGGCTTATGAGGCCTCAAAAGCACCTTTGAAGCTCAGATTATGAATTTCCCAACATATTTTAAGATTTTGGAGAAATATTTTCTAAAAAGGTTTGTGATTTGCTATATGCATCCTTAACTGTGAGCATGATTTGATTGATAAAATCAAATCAATTTTCTGGACCTTTTTTAATTCTTCTTTTCCTTAAAAACTTCCTGAAAGGATTCTTAAGGAGGCCCCAAATAAATCCCAAGTAATCCCAAGACTTGGGAGAAATTCTTTTCTAGTTAAAGCTGAAGGAGTCATAAACATGTGACTGTTTTTTACTTGATTTATATTTTGAGATATTTGCACAGATTTTTATGTTATTGTGAGAGAAGAAGACAAAATTTGAGTCATTTCATACTGAATGAAATCCTATTAATATCGTATTAAATTATCAAGATGAAATACTAATCTGATAAGAGAAGAAATACCTGATGGATTTGTTTGATCACAAAAATTTACAATGGTATAGAAATTAACTTATCATGGCATAATATTATATACATATAATGAGAGTAGCTTCATAAAGATTTAGTAGAGATCCAACTATAATTGCTCCTATTTCAAATTTCATTTCATTTATTTGGAATTATCTCATGTTCTCAAGGGTGCAAAATGTATCATGAGCATCCCTGAAAATTAATGGATTCTAAAGCAGGTCATGGTTTGAATTTAATTGTATGAAAGAATAACTAAATTTTTTTAATTAATTGGTAGGATTATAATTATAAGAAAGTTTAGCTTGTGTAATAAATAGTTTGTGATACTGGGGGATTTTGTTTAAGTAAGGCATCAGCTGAAATTTTTTTTATATTTTACAGTTTTACTTAATAGTACTTCAATAAGGGGTATTGACCATTTTTAAGATGGAAATTTGTTTACTTCCAGGATTCCCTTCAAGATTTATGTATTATAATTGGTAAACTATAGGGCCATTTATACCATATCAGTCATTTAGGTTTGTTTTTTGGTACATGTAGTCAGCTTAATTCAAATGTTATATCAGCTTTACACTAGGGTTTTCTATCTACTATTTCTTCCAATTATTGAATGAGAAATTTTTATTAATAAATCAACCTATGTCATATTTTAGCTTTTATCAATGGGGACTATCAATAAATATTTTTCAAAATGAGATTATTGAGTGATCTTCTGAATTTTTAAGATTTTTAATAAGATAAGTAGGCTCAAGACAGGATTCACCATGAGAAAAGTGCCTACACCTAGCAGCAGATGCTGCATTTGTAAATTTACATGGGAGATAAGCTGGATAAACCATGGAAGATAGGATGGAAATTAAATAAAATTTCTTTAAGAAACTAAAGCCACATATGTAAGGCATTAATTTTCAATCAAATTGCTTAATATTAGTTTTTAGAAACAATTTTCAAATATCAATAGCTCAAAACTGTATGATAGATACAGTTTCATATTAGAAAATCTTTAAGTCAATTTTTGTCTAAGCCATAAACATTGAGAAAAGAAAACTTGAATATTTTGAGGTCTGTTTTATAATTCTTCACAAAAATAGCAATACTTGAACGTATATGTTTTCTCTATTCCTCATATGTTGAAAAAGGAATCAATACGCTGATAATTAGATTAATTTCTTTAAGAGAAAAAGTGATTTATTCATAAATGAATTATTTTACATATTTGTCAAGATTTTATTTAGGATATAAAATTGTATCAAGTTTTTCAATACAAAATTTTTTGATCAAAATATAAATTATATAGCACCTCCTTTCTTTTAAAAAGTGCACCATAATTCAATTATATAAAAACAATTACTTCAGTTTGAATCAAAAAATATCACTCAAAGATAAAAAAATACAATGAAGCTTTAATTTAATGAATATAAATATTATTTAAGGCTTTAAAACTATCAAGAGGTGCTTTGGTGACTTGAATAAATCAGCAATAAGAATGGCTGGTGAGATATAAGGTCCTGCTTTCACAATTAAGGGGTTTTTATTCAAATGACATATTATATTTTTGATAAAATTCTGATATCAGAAAATCTTAATAATTTTGAAATGGGATCTTCATTCATCATATAAATCCCAAATATTTTACTATTTTGAATTTTTAACAGCTAAATTAATTGTTAATGAGGAGATATTCATATACCACTTTCCATCTTCAGTCCAGTAAAAAACCTGAGATATTAACTCAATAAATTAATTTTCCATTTCAATAGCTTTAAAAGGGAATATTTCTTCCAAAAGTTCTCAAATTTCCTAAAGAGATATTTTATACCATATCTCAAGCCAGTGAAAGTATATTCTTATCATTTGTAAAGGATACCATTCAGATTCTTTGTTATTTTGAAGATTACTTTAAATGAATTCTTTATTAGTTAACTTTGTTACTTAAATTTCTTTGAAATATGTTCTTTTAAGATTATAGCCCCCTTTCTTGCTTATTTTAAGGTTATTAATTATGAAATATGTGTTTTAATTTATAGAATTCCTCTTTATCTGTTTCTATGCTTAAAGCCACAGAATTGTAAATTTTTTTGATGGGTATTTCACTAAAATTTCTTAAAGATAGCCCTAATAGCTATCAAATGCTTCATGATGACAGCTATATATATCTTAAAGTAACAAGGAGCAAGAATAAATAATTTTTCACCATGAAAATTCCTTAATAAAATGGTTATAGCTATGTAAATGCACAGCTTAAGACAATATAAATATTTGATATCTATAGAAAAACATAAACATATTGAAGATTAGTGAATAAGTAATATGATTGACCCAATTAAACTCTTACACATTCTTCAAGGAGAAAACTGGAAAAAATATTTAATGTTATCAAGCTCTATTTCTTAAAGCTGAGTTTTCACAATAATATGCAGTCTCCTGAATCTTGAATTTACAATTAGATTTTGATAACATCCAAAACTAAATAAAATGACTATCTTTTTTAAAAGCTATAATTTTATTTATGATCATATTTCTGTATATTACTGAGAGTTTTTCAAGGCAAAAGATACAGAAATGGAATACCTATCTATTTGGTATTTTCTTTCCAAAAGAATATTGGAGTATCAAATGAAGCTATATTCATTCAAGATTTCTTTTAAAAGTAATTTAGAAATATTTTGCAGTTATAAAGATATCACTTAACAGCAATATTGAATTCTATTTACTTCAAAATATAAATAATCTAAAAAAATACCTCTCTTTCTCAAACATAAACAAGGAAATTTCTCCATATTTCTATAAAACTCATATTATAATCCTTGAATATATTCCTTACAGATATTTTTTACCCCAAAATCTGTTTTTGATATAGTTAGTTTTTAATTAATTAAAATTGATACTTTAATTATTGAGTCAAGTAACAAATTGATAGATTGAGGGTGAATTCTTCATTGAAATAATAATACTAGTGGGAGCTTCTCAGTATCAAACAAACAGCTTTAGAGACTTATATTAGTTTTGTTTCATAATAATAAAACCAAGCCAAAATATTTCCATTATTTCAAACATAACCCCAAGGGTAATTTCAAGAAAAACCTCTCATTTTAATAAAATTTACCCTTCTATTCAAAGTAAAATATGATATCAAAATACACACTTTGAGGTATCCATAAATTATTGGGTTACCTTTACCATCGATTGTCACAAATATTTTACTTTCATTAGCTATATATTTCAACCAATTTTTTTGAAAAAAATGCCATAGAAATGAAAAGAATCCCTTTGAAATTATGTTTGAACTTAAAAATCAAAGAAAAGAATAGAAAAAAGATTAATGAAAGATATTTAAATTTGATTTAGAGAACCAATTAGAAAGAACTGGTGGCAGTTTTTCTAAATATTTTCTGGATTTTAACTTTATAATAATCATCTATTTAATGATTTCCTTTGAATTGTTGCTTGAAATATCTTTCTGAAGGGTAGGAGAGAAGAGTGGAAGTCTCCTACAGTAAAACAATTTTTTTTATTAAGTTTATAATCTTATTTCAATAAAATATAATTGTGATATTTATTTATTTTACTTATTTTCTTGATTTTTATATCTTTAATTTAGGATTTTTATTTTTTATTTAATAAATTAAAGTAAAAGTCTGTTTGAAACCTTGTACAGTATAAAATTCAATGCTTGTAAGCTTTCTTACATAAGAAGTTTCTTTGAAGCTTTCTACAGTATTAGGATGTACTTTAAATACCCTTTTGCAGTACAAAGATTTACTTTGCACTAAGGGTGTTGCCTGAACCTGGTTAAATGAGGAACCCCCCATCCCCACCTGTCAAGTCAGGGAGGCAGGACTCTTATTTTTTACTCAAACATTTTTAAGTCCCTGGAGGGGACATGAATGGTATCTCTTGGTTCCCATGAAGAGGAAAAAACATAACTTGGGAATTCCTTCAAGCAAAAAAAGCCAAAAACACAAATGTACCGTAATAGACTACAGGATTGAAATAAAAGCCTATGTGTTAGAATACAAAGGAACAAAGGCCTGTTCCAAATCTTTGATTGATGAAAGATGTCCAACACGTACCCCTGTGGGAGTGATTTGTTGGTAAACTAATATCTTTGTACATCCTGAGAAGACATGCTCAGAGGGAGAACTGGTTTCTGGTATATTCAAATGCTTATGCGCCATTAGCTTGAGAATAGGAAAATATGAACTTCAGGACTTCCAGAAAAGCTGAATATTAGTTCTCTCTGGCTCAGGTTCCTCCATGTAGAAGTATTCAAGCTCATGCTCCAAAGTAATATCTTCCTTCAACAATGATGAATAAATATCATCAAATAAGGCTATAGCCTTGTTTGATGAGATTGGTGGTGGGGTTGTTTGGGGTTTTATAATGAAGAAGTGCTTTCTTTATTCATCCCCAAATATAAAGGTAATATTTTCTGCCAAAATATCAAGAGATATCCAACTTTGAGTCTTGGTGAAGAAAAAGTTGAGCTTGAGTCAAGTGTGAGCCTTGAGGTATATTTTACATAACCAAATAGGCCACAATTATCTTAAAAATAAATTATGAACTATGCATAACCAAAAAGTGATTCATATGTTCAAAATTCATTTTTTTGATGTCAGAAAAGATGAATTAACGTTTTATTGAGTAAGTAAATCCATGGATTTAAGGCCAGATATGGATTCTACACAAAATTTCACCTAGGGTAGCTCCATAGAGTGAATAAGCTCAAATCAGCTTTTTGAGGTGGTAATATGGAAAATAATTCAATACCACATGATCAATACTACATAAAAGATCTGTGAAAAGTTTTGTTTTTCTCAATTTCATGCCAAAATAATGGGAATGTGAGAAATTCCATGTTACATATAAGCTAAGAATAGTGTTATGCACGTTTGTGGCACTTAATATTATGGTATTCTTACATGCACTTTTGGTACACCCATAGTGGATATCTCACTTGAAGCCTGAATTCCATTTCAATGTAAAAAATAGTCAAGGGGGACAAAAGACATCAAAGAGAGCCAGGGTACCCAACTTCTTAGGCCTCTGAGGTGTGGACAGCTCCAAAGCTTGGATCCATCGCTTATTTTGGCCCAATTAGTAAAATAAAACCTTTTGGGAACTTGGTTACCAAGTCAAAACTTCATTATATCATCAGAAAATAGCAAATAAGCTGCTATTTTGATGTGCCAAGGAGGTAAAGAGCAGCTTAGACTCCTGTAACCATGTCAATTCTTAATTAATTCCATGGATAAACACCAAAAGAGTAATTAAAACCCTTTTTGGACTAGAACCCATTGATTTACCTCATAGAAACCAGCCATATACTGCTATTTGCAATTCTATGTAGAAATGAGGTAAAAACTTCAAAAATTCATTAAAGATACAATTATTAATGAATATTTCTGAAACATTCAGGGCCAATCAAAAACTTCATAATGCATATATAAACCAAAAAAGGATTATACTTTTATAAGTAAAATTAAAATTTTTACTTACAGTCCATTTTTGATGATTCCATGTGAAATACTGAATCTTTAAAAATTCACACAAAATACACTCTGTGATGAAATTTCCAATAAACTTGATAGATTTGAGAAATCAATGATTATTTTGGAGTAATAGAAGATTTACAGTTTTTACTCCTTTTATTCTTAACCATAAATGGGTTGGTAGTCACATAAAAGCACCAATTAAGTAATTATGCTAATCTTACATGACAACAGATGATGCAATCAATAATCCAGAAAGGTTTATTTTTTTCTCACTCACTTGTATTTCAGTTTGCTCCATGGCCCACCTCTGTGAGCTTTTTTAGACTTAAAAGAGGCCTCCTCTTTCTGTTTTTTCCAGAAATCATCACATTATTCTATCATACCTTTATGACCAACAAGTAAGTATTAGTTAAAACTTTTTCTTGAGTGTTTTATTCTTTCAGAATCAATTAAAAAGACATTAAATAATTGAAATAAACTATATGTTGTTGTAATACTGTTATATATCCATTTTTGATCCCTTGAATCCACAATTATCCGTCAAATTTCTCTACTTTTATCTTTTCTAAGTTCTTTGGAGTATCAGTGAGTGATTTATCTTGATTATTAAACTTCTTCTCTAGTAATTGTTTTCTTCAAGAATTATATTTATAATTATTCATACATAAGATAATTATATATTAAAATGATTTTATTATTAAATACTTCTTGTAATTGATTCTAGTAGACAATTACTGCTTACTTTTATAATAACTAGTAGTGTATAACAAGTAAAAGAAATAAATAGCTAATTAATTAATTGTTTAATTGTGTCTATAATAATTTTATTATTACATTTCATAAGAACAGTCATAGTACTGTTGATCAATAGTAATATTATCAACAGTTTCATAGACACATCTTACATTTGGGGGCCTGTCCATGTTTTTTATAACCTTGCACCCTTAATTAATATATTTTAAGCTTTAAAATATATTAATTTAATTTTTTTTCTTTCAAATTGAAGTTAAAATTATTTTTATTTTTGAAATCATTTTAAAATGTCTTTTCATTGAGGAATTTGGTTTAATTTTATACTGTTTTTACATGTGGGCTTTTCACATCCAAAAACCTATAAAATTACTCTTTGAGTTACTCTGAATTAATTTTGATTCAAAATATTAGATTTTAATTTTTTTCTTTAAAAAGAATAGTTTTTTTAATACTAGAAAAATAAAAAAACTTATAAAAAATCTTAAAAAATATTTTAAAAGTATAAAAAATAATTTTTGTTTTATCAGTTTTTCTCTAGTGTCTTTAATCAAAAACTGTGCAGCTGGTAACAGACTCAATAAAAGATAAATTACCAGTCCAGAATCTTCAGAAGCAGAATCTGAAGACAGTATTGCAGTACAAATTACTAAAAGAGGCACTTTATTCAAAAAAGAACAAGCCAAACAACCATCAAAAGGTGTGTAGTTTCTGTTTTCAATTCTTATTTTCTCTTGAATTGATGTGTAAATGGTGCATACCAGAAATGGAAGCAGCTATTCAGTCCAACCAGATGGACCTGGACAAGGAAGAGGTAAGACCAGAACAAGGTCTGCCAAGTCTTCCTCAAGAAAGACAGATCTGGAGGATGTCAGAGCTTCCCCCATTACCCAAGGTCTGTACAAACAAACTTTGATGTGAGCTCTGAGCCTGAACTAATTGAAGCTAATATTTTAAGGGCTGAACCACTTCCAAGTGGCAGCCATAGAAATATATCAGTCCCAATACAAAAATTGGCTCAGAGCAGCAAAGTAAGAGGAGTGGGAAATATTCCCAAGCCTTTGGCAGGGGGCCATGAACTCTTACTTACACATCAAGTGCTTTCTGGTTCAGGAGAAGAAAATAGAACTCTTAGGAAGGTGGAGCCTATTGTCTTGCAAAGACAAGGTCGAAAAATAACAAATTGGTTTAAGAACCAAAGTCTTTTATCTGTAGACCAGAAGAAGGAATTGGAAATGACCCCAGCATTGGAAGAAGGCCCAGTGGCTTCTAGCAGCTCCAAACCAGCTCCAGAAGCATCCAAAGAGAAGCCCAAAGGACCTTAGAAGAAGAAGAAATGTCCCAAGAACCATAAGGGCAAGGGCAAAGGCAAAGCAAATCGGCACAGACCTTACCCACAAGGGTACAGGATCCCCAAATTGGAGCCTTCAGCCGTGGACAGCATCTTCAATATGGCCAGGACTCTCATGGAATTCACAGCCAAAGAGCAGGAAAGGATGAACAGGAATTTTCCACACAAATAATAGATAAAATACAATTTGTTAAATATAGTATTGATGTAGAGCTTGGCAAATTTGATGCAAAGTTAAATAAAATACCATCAGATATAAGTGAATTAAAAAGAAATGACAAGAATTATACTGAGTGGTATAAGTTGACAAATGTCAGACTTGTTTCAATTACCAATACATGTGACAGAATTGAAAGTAAATTTCAAGCACAAAATGATGAAATGGAAGATCTTTCCATTTTAAACATCAATGATCAACTTAGAATTTTAAAATATCATATTTTAGAAATAATTGATAAGACCAATCAGTTTGGCACACATTTGGCAAAAAGTGACAGTGAAAGGCAGAAGTTAAAGAATGAGATCATTGAAAATGTGGAGCAAATTCATAAATATTATGAACCACGTATGCCAAGACATTCTACACCTTTGACTGAAGAGAAAATTCCTGTAAAAGGAAGTTTAACCCCATCTTTAGGAGAAAATCCTATCTGTGCAAAAGATATTCCCAAACTGGAAGAATGGCCCCAATTCTCTGGTGAAGAAGAATACAATCATATTGAGTTAATCAGAACAATCAATATTTTTCAAGAAGATTTTCACATACCTGATGAAATCATAGTGGGCAAGCTACACTCTTTGTTTACCAGGACTGCAAAGAAATTGTATTACAAAATGAGAATAGATCATGGTAAAAATGATTGGCCTTGGTGGAAATGTGAAATAATCACCAAATGGGCCAAAAATTCCTTGAGATTTAAAATGGAAAATGATTTTGAAAGTGCAATTTTTAACTCAGAAAAGGATAAAACACTTACTTGGTTCTTCAAACAGAAAGAAAGATTATCTGCCTTACACCCAGATATGTCTGACTCTATGATTAATATGAAAATATTAAGAAAATTTGGAGGAGAACTAGAACATGCTATCAAGTGCATATGTGTAAAACCCTGCTCAACAGAAGACTACATCAATGCCATGGAAGATATCATCACTAGAACAAGAATTGGTTAAACCTGGACTAGAGTACCTATGGAATCCAAAATGGTCTCTAAAGCTTCCAGAGAAGATAAGAGGCCTGAAAGACCTGTCTTGAAGTGTCATAAATGTGGAAGCACTTCACATTTGGCCAAAACTTGCACCAAAAAGACAAAGATCAATGAAGTTCAAGTCATTGAAGAAGTTCAGTGTACTGAAGAGAAAGAAGAATATGAGCTAGATTCTGCAGTCTCTGAGAATAAACCAGTAGAGGACTATCCCATTGAAAACATTACAGCTTTCTTTAAGGTCACAGAAGTCCATACTCACTTGTCACAGTACAGTGAGGATTGTCATAACCTGATCAATATCCAGGATGCCAGAATGTGTAAAACCAAACCTGCTAGAGGTGAAGGATACACTTCTGGAGCATCTTGTATCACATCAATCCTGATGAATGATATTGAAGCCAAAGTAAATTTGGATACAAGGGAATTTTGTACTTGTGTAGGCAAAGATTATCTTCAAGCCATACTCCCTGGATGGAAAAGCCATCTATTACCAATAGAGGGTGTACAATTTAGTAGTGCCAGTAATAATATGTACCCTTTGGGAATATTGGACACTAATATTGTACTTCCACATCCAGCAGGAAGTGTAAGAATGAAAACTGAGATAGTAGTAATGGAAAATTTAAAATCTCAGCACATCATTCTTGGAAATGATTACTCAAATATTCATGGTATTGATATCAATAACCATAAAGAGAGATGTTTCACAATTGGAGAAAATCAAAGGCAAAGATTTGCCTTTCCAATATGCCAAAGCAAATATCTGTGATATCTTCTGTTAAAGATACTTATAAGGAAGAATTTGTGGCTAATCAGCTTGTTGAATCACAAATTAATCCATCATTATCACAAAAAATGAGGCATGACCTTATTGATGTGTTATACACATATAAGAATGCCTTTTCTTCTGATAATGAACCATTAAGAGCTATTAAAGGGCATGAAGTTGATATTAATCTTAATATTGACAGACCAGCTTATACAGCCAGTCCCAGAGCTAGATAAGCCTTGGAAAAACATATCCAAGAGTTGATCCAACTTGGTGTACTAAGGAAAGCAGGCCATAATGAGGAAGTTGAAGTGACAACACCTGTTATTATTGCTTGCCATAATGATAAATCAAGGATTGTTGGAGATTACAGAGCATTAAATACCTACACAGTTCCAGATACCTATCCAATTCCTAGAATTCAAGCAACCTTGACTCAATTGTCTAAAGCCAAGTATATAACAGCCGTGGATGCATTGAAAGGCTATCATCAAAATGTTTTGATGCCCAAAACTAGGAAATTACTTAGAATTATAACTCACTGTGGTATTTATGAGTATCTTAGAATTCCATTTGGTATTAAAAATGCACCATCTCATTATTAAAGGATGATGAATACCATTTTCCCCACAGAATTATCTGAAGGATGGCTTATCATTTATATTGATGATATTATCATATGTTCTGACTCATGGTCTTTGCACCTTGAAAGAATTGCAAGAGTACTTGATAAGGTGACATAAGTGAATATGAATATTTAACTCAAGAAATGTAATTTTGGCTTTGAAGAACTTAAAGCTTTAGGACATATTGTTTCTGGTTTAAGCTTGGGTATTGACAAAAATAAAGTAGCAGAAGTGTTACTTAAACCAGTACCCCAGGATAAGAAAGAACTAATGTCTTTTCTTGGCTTTTCCAGTTATTACAGGAAACACCTGAAAGAATTTGGAATTCTAGCAAAGTCACTCTGTAGAATCTGTGATCAACAGACAGTATTTGGGATGACACAGGAAAGAATTGAAGCTTATGAAAAGATAAGGAAAGCTCTTACAGAAGCACCTTTACTCTATATTCATGACTGGAATATACCTTACAAATTGTACATTGATGCATGTGGAGAAGGATTAGGGGAAGCCCTACATCAAGTCCAAATTATAGATGACAAACCTACAGAGGGACCAGTTTGTTACATCTAAAGACAAATCAAACCAACAGAAGCCAGATATGGTGCAATCCAGATGGAGTGCTTATTTTTGGTATGTGCACTTGAGAAATTACACTATTATCTTTATGGCAGTGATTTTGAAGTGATAACTGACTGTAATGCCATGAAATCACTTCTTAACATGAAAACTCCCAACAGACATATGTTGAGATGGAAAATAGCCATTCAAGAATATAGCGGCAACATGATTATAGTTCATCAATCAGGAAAAATTCACAAGAATTCTTATGGAATTAGCAGGTGGGCATTAGCCAATACTCCTGATAACCCAGCTTATGTACCTTTGGAAGCAGAACCACATATTCCAATTGAAGGAATTAGCATAACTGATATTGGGACTGAATTCTTTGAAGAAGTCAGAGAATCTTATAAGCAGGACAAGAATTTCCATATCCTGACTTCCTTATTAGATAAAGACTGCAAAGATACATCTTTAGTCAATGCACTTGATGAATTTTGGAAGAATTCCTCTTCTGAAGGGAGATTTCACTTGTTTGATGGGATAATTTACCACAGAACCAAACATTCTTGTGTAATGACATTTTGTAGCAGATTTCTTATCAATATCATTCTTCATAAATGCCATGATAGCATCTACTCTGGACACCTTTCAGAAGACAGAACACTTGAAAAAGTGAAGAACTGTGCATGGTGGCCATCTTGGAGAAAAGAAATGATTGAATATTGCCATACCTGTGATAGATGCCAAAACACAAACAGGAGTACAGGCAAGAAATTTGGACTAATGATTCATATCCAAGAGCCAAAATCCCCTTGGGAAGTTGCTCACATGGATTGGGTCACAGCACTTCCTCCAAGTGGTGACAAAAGCTACAATGCTTGTTTAGTCATTGTAGACAGATATAGAAAAACTCCCAAATTCTTACCATGTCATAAAGATGACACTACTATGGATACAGCTCTTCTTCTATGAAGTAGATTTATTTCTCATACAGGGTTATTTAAGAATATTATAAGTGACAGAGATCCCAAATTCACATCTGCACTTTGAACCAATTTTCACATATTGTTTGGGACTAAGTTACCATTCTCAACAGCATATCACCCTCAAAGAGATGGACTAGCAGAGAGGATGATTCAAACTTTAGAGGAAATGATCAGGCGATTCTGTGCTTATGGGTTATAATTCAAAGACTCAGATGGCTTTACCCATGACTGGTGCACTCTAATACCTGCATTGGAACTGGCATATAAGACATAAGTCCATTCTTCTACAGGCCAAACTCCTGCTATGTTAGAAAAAGGATGGAATCCAAGACTCTCAGCAGACACACTGAGGAAAGACTTGATTGAAATTCATCCTACAGCTTCTAGCTTCAATATAATTCTTGATAAAGTTAAACATAATGCAAAACAGAGTATGAATGATGCTTTTGACTATGCAAAACAGAAGTGGGACAAGAGTCACAAATTACCAGACTTCAAAGTAGGGGACTTAGTTCTAGTTTCAACCTTGAATTTTAATAATATCAAAGGCCCAAAGAGACTCAAAGACTCTTATGTAGGACCTTTTGTTATTGTAGCCTTACATGGAGCCAATGCAGTTCAAGTGGAATTGAGTGGTGAATTGGAAAAGAAACACCCCACTTTTCCAGTCAGCTTGATAAAACCTTATCAACCAGCTGAAAATGAATTGTTTCCTTTAAGGAACCCAAATTCTTTAACTGTACAACCAGTGGAACAGAATGAAGACAAAAAGATAAAGAAATTCATTAAAGAAAGGAGACTTAGAGGTAAAAATCAAAGAGAATATCTTGTCAGATATAGAAATCCAGTACATGAAGATGAATGGCTGGCAGAATCAGAAATACCTGACTCAGATAAACTCTTAAGAAGATTTAGACATGAAAGAAGGCCACAAGCCTGAATATGTCTATACATGTGCTTTGAATTACTTTATCTGAGTAATTTAAAGAGGTTGGAAAGTGGACATTAACCCCCTTTGGGGCTTTTTTCTTCTAGATACCATCAATAAAATTGTGATACAGTTTTATTTTTTGGTGGGAGGGAATGTGAGCCTTGAGATATATTTTACATACCCAAATAGGCCACAATTATCTTAAAAATAAATTCTGAACTATGCATAACCCATAAGTCATGCATATATTCAAAATTCATCTTTTTTGATTTCAGAAAAGATGAATAAATTTTATTAAGTAATTAAGTCCATGGATTTAAGGCCAGATTTGGATTCTACACAAAATTTCACCTAGGGTAGCTCCATGGAGTGAATAAGCTCAAATCAACTTTTTGAAGTGGTAATATGGAAAATACTTCAATACCACATGATCAATACTACATAAAAGACCTGTGAAAAGTTTTGTTTTTGCTCAATTTCATGCCAAAATAATCGGAATGTAAGAAATCCCATGTTACATATACACCAGGAATAGTGTTATGCATGTTTGTTGCACTTGATATTATGGTATTCTTACATGCACTTTTGGTACACCCATAGTGGATATTTCACTTTAAGCCTGAATTTCTATTTTGATGTGAAAATAGTCAAGGGGGACAAAAGACATCAAAGAGAGCCAGGGTACCCAACTTCTTAGGACTCTGAGGTGTGGACAGATCCAAATCTTTGATCCATCGCTGATTTTGGCCCAATTATTAAAATAAAACCTTTTGGGAACTTGGTTACCCAGTCAAAACTTCATTATATCATAAGAAAATAGCAAATAAGCTGCTATTTTGATGTGCCAAGGAGGTAAAGAGCAACTTAGACTCCTGTAACCATGTCAATTCTTAATGAATTTCCATGGATAAGCCCCAAAAGAGTAATTAAAACCCTTTTTGGACTAGTATACATTCATTTACCTCATAGCAACCAGCCATATACTGCTATTTGCAATTCTACATAGAAATGAGGTAAAAACTTCAAAAATTCATTCAAAATACAATTCTTAATGAATATTTCTAAACCTTTCAGGACCAATTGAGAACTGTATAATTCATATAAAAACCAAACAGGATTATACCTTTATAAGTAAAATCAAAATTTTTACTTACAATCCATTTTTGATGATTCCATGTGAAATACTGAATCTTTAAAAATTCACAGAAAATACACTCTGTGATGAAATTTCCAATAACATTGATACCTTTGATAAATCAAGAATAATTTTGGAATAAAATAAGATTTACAGTTGTTACTCCTTTTATTCTTAACCATAAAGGGGTTGGTAGTCATGTAAAAGGACCAATTAAGTAATTATGATAATCTTACATGGCAACAGATGATGAAATCAATAATCCAAAAAGTTTTATTTTTTTTCTCATTCACTTGTTTTTAATTTCCTCCATGGAATGCCTATGTGAGCTGTTTTAGACTTAAAAGAGGCCTCCTCTTGCTGTTTTTTCCAGAAATCATCACATTATTCTATTATACCTTTATTACCAACAAGTAGGTATTAGTTAAAACTTTTTCTTAAATGTTTTATTATTTCAGAATCAATGAGAAAGACATGAAATCATAGAAATAAACTATATATTGCTGTAATACTGTTATATATCCATTTTTGATCCCTTAAATACACAATTATCCATCAAATTTCTCTAATTTTATCTTTGATAAGTTCTTTGGAGTATTAGTGAGTGATTTATCTTAATTCTTAAATTTTTTCTCTAGTAATTTTTTTCTTGAATAATTATATTTATAATTATTCTTACATAAGATAACTATATATTAAAATAACTTTATTATTTGAATAAAGAAGTGTTATTATTGAATACTTCTTGTAATTGATTCTAGTAGACAATTACTGCTTACTGTTATAATCACTAGTAGTGTATAACAAGTAAAAGAAATAATCAATAAATTAATTATTTAGTTGTGGTTATAATAATTTTATTATTATATTCCATAAGAACAGTCATAGTACTGTTGATTAATAGTAATATTAGCAACAGTTTCATAGACACATCTTACATCAAGGGTCCAAAATAGACACAAATTTCTGGAGGTACTTGTACAGCTCTGATGGATGGGTCTTTTGGAATTACATCATATTGATCCACAGTCTTATAGAGATATGACAAAGTCAGTCAGGAAGTGTAAGGAATAAATTATCCAAAAATTTCTTATTTTTTAATCCTTTTGATTGTAAGAAAATACATAAAGAGTTCATTATTGATCTTGGGGTATTCTCAGTCAAAAGTAATTTGGCTGGCCTTAAAAAGGGGGTGAAGAAAATTGATCATCACTATTACCTTTTCCTATTGAAGGGGTGAGAGGCAATACAATGCAATATTCAGAGTTCTGAGAAATAAATTGTATGCCCCTTTGAGGTCCCATGCTTTTTTGAGAGTGTCATAAGTGTAGTTCCAGAATGTAAAAACATAAGAAAAATGAGTATTTTCTATGGTGGCTTTATTGTCATCATAACACATGAGCTTGAAAGTTGCTGAAAATTTTGGGTTTGTTTTGGGCTTTGATTCAAATAAAATTAAAGGCAAGCTATTTGGGAAATTATTGAGTTATAGTTTAGATTATAATCCTGTTAATTGATCAAGTTGGAAATTGAAATGGGTCCACTGGGCCTTTCAGGATCCACATGAAATTCTGGTGTTGGCTGTGAAAGGGAGCTAATTCCTTCTTAAGAAGCCAAGTCAGTAGTGTTTTCCATGCACCCTATTTCTTGAGCTTTGGTGCAGAAAACGTTTTTGATGGCTTGGATCTCTTTGGACATGCAGGAGTGAATAGATGCATTATTAGTGGTGATGCAAATAATTGAATTCTTGATATTGTATAGGGCCAAAATATTGAGGAATATTTTGGCAAGTGCAGCACTTAATGATCACCTAAAGAGGTTTTCATATTTCAAAACTTAAAAAAAAAAAATTAACTTGAATATGTACCTTCAATTTCAGTGAGGCCAAAAGTGATGGAAACACGCTTAAAATTCTTGTTAAGATAGTGGCCTAGGAATACCATAGAAGAAGTCATACTAGGTCTGGTACAAGTGTCAGTTGTAAATGATAAAAAGATCTCATGGTTGGATCAGGGCTGCCAAATATGCTCTTGATTAAAAAGGAAGACACTTGACAGATGAGCCATAAATTCTTATTGATGCACCATAATATGGAAGAGAATAGGGTTACAAAGATCAAGGAGAGCATTAAAGGATTTTGCGTTGGTAATTGGTATAGGGGGTGACAGTTAGATACGAAATAAAAAAATATTTCTGGAGGATTTCAAGAAATAACACCTACAGAATTTAGATCATTAGATTAAATAATTACAAAATTGATAACTTTTTGGAGTGTTTTGCTTGCACATAGATTTCAAGGATCACAATAGACATGTATTCTTTCTTGTTGGGGTATTCCAGATTATTCAGGGATGTAAGCTGATTATTCATTCATTTTTTTCTCCCAGTATGATCATGTTTAAGATTTTTTGTAATTATTTTCCATGGAAATCAATAAATCTACACTCTACAAAGGCTTCATCAATTGCTGTAAGATAAAGCCAAACCAACAATTGTTTGGCTTTGAAACATGCCTCACTGTTGGGAAATTGGGTTTTGTTAGTTTTTTCTTGGTGTTGTGAGCTGAAATGGAAAATTGGTTGATATTGAAATTGGAGTTTTTGGGTAGGAAAATTGGGTCAAAAAAGCCCAATGAAGGTTTTAGGAGTTGTGACGGGAGAAAAAAATTGAAGCACAAAAAAAGAAAGAAAAGCCAGAAATTTTGACAAATACAAAACATGGACAACAGTAATGTAAAGAAATAGGTATAGCAATAAGGAAGAAAAGGATGTGAGGTGAGAAAAAAAAGATGTGGCTGAGGAAAAAAAAAGAAACATAGGTGGGTGGATGGGACCTGGGGAAGGGAAGAGGCTGGGATTAAATAGTCCCCTTAACCCCTACCAGAAGGAAGGGTAAAGAAGTGGGGAGAATTTTTCGACTAAAAACTCCCCATAGTCATAGCAGGTTGGGTCCAGGTAAAGCCAAATGGAGTTTTTATTCCCACAGGAGGCATCCTTTCTTTGAACACCTTTTTACAAAACAAGGCTGTACAAAGCCTATTGCTGAAATGCTTCACAAAACCACGTATGAAAAAACACAAAAATAAAATCGTTCAAATTCTGAATTTAAAAAATATAAAAGATAATGAAATGATAATAATAATCCAGTAAATAAGCTAATTTTTTGACTATTGCAGAATTAAATTTCTTCCTCCTATTATTTTCAGAAGGAATTATCATATTAAAACAATGAAAAATAACTATAACAAAAACAAACAAAGAGATAGCCATTTTATCATGATGGATTTTTGAAATGTAATTTTTTTAAAAAATGTAGATGTTTTTTTGAAATTTGAGAAGAAATAAGTTTTTTCTAAAAGGAAAAAGCCAAATCATATATATATAAAGGCCAACAATTTACTCAAAAGCTCTTGTGAGAAATTTTTTGAATGAGATAATCTGAAGCTTAAATATGTTTTAAAATTAGCAAATGATGAGATAAATTGTGAATTTCATTTATTTCAAAATAATGTTTTTGCTACAAGGTACTTAAAACGAAAAAAATAACTCTTCAAAATCAAATATATTTGTAAGAGGAAAATTTCACAAAAAATAGAATCATGATAGAATGAGAAATTGAATTTGACTGATTTTCTAATATCAATTCATTACTAAAAAAAGCTTAAATAGCTTGTACCCTTTTGATACAAACACCAAAATTCTGTAATCTTGAAGTGGATTGGAAGATGTTGGAATACCAACAAATATTGATATTATGGGTTCAACCTAGTTCCACATATGAGTTCAAGCTTATACTAATCTGGTCCAAGCCACTTTCCAAATGAAGCACCTGATTTCAGGTGTAACCTGTTTTCTAATGATGTATAAAGGGAAAAAATTTCATCTAATTTAATACAAATAAGAGCAAAGAAAGTTTAAGATCTTGATCCAAAGCTCCAATAATTGATTTTCTTCTGGTAATATGTTGTGTATTAATTTTTGATGGAAGTAGTCTATAGCTCATAGATGGGCTATTAGAGCTGTAAAAAGAGCCAAGATATTCAATATTGGGTGGCTGAAGAGCTTCAGAAATTCACAGAACAATGCCAACTCAATAATTTATATTGGAATATCACCTTCTGCATTAAAATAGACCAGAACCTTTTTGAGATATTCCAAATATAGGATCTACAAAAGACAAAAAAGAATCAACAAAAAATTTCAAATACATAGCAATAATTTATCTCACCTTTTTTGGAGTCGCATTTCGAACTGTTTTGTTGATTGTGCCTTGTGGCTCCTGCGTTATATGATTGTTCTTTGGTATCAATAATTGGTGCATCACATTTAGAGGATTGCTCATTCTCTTCGTGCTCCCAGTTTTATCTCATTTGCACTTCTTGCTGAAAATATGGCCTGCACAATCCTGAAAATCTGGCCTGCACAATCAATAACACGAAATTCAGCAAAATGGTCATTAAATTTGGAAAAGTACAACCACACCCATGATCATTTGAGAATAATTTTTGATTTTATAATTGAAATTGGAGGGCTGTTTTAAGCTTTGCTAGGTGTGGAAGGGTAGGGTGGAGGTCTTGAGGACATAGTCAAAAATTCAACGTGATGAAAGTGTAAAAATGAAAAAATTGAGCAGAATGATTTAAATAGAAAAAAATTCTTGTAAATGAAAAGACAAACTAATTTAGAAAACAAACCAAATGGAAAACCAGTTTTATAAGTTACCCACTTACAAAATTTCCTTCATGTGGTATAAAGAAGTTTGGGCTATATCCGCTATTGCCTTGCCATCACCATACCCAATCAAGTGCCACACCTGGCCGGCAAGATAATCTCACGTCCAACACAACTACACAAAGGAAAGGTTATCCTTAAGTGGTCCAGGTTAAAATCTGTGTGCACTCCCCAAAAAATAAAAACGTCCTGAGAGCAAGTACTCTAATGCGAAACGCAACCCTGCCAAGGAACCCATCAAAGCAGCTTGTCTGGTAAATTTAACAAGGCTGCCTGCTGTATGCCCTACGGCAGCCAGATTTTCTGGAGGTGTCATTCAGCAGAATTGCATTTAGCATTTCGGATTTTACAGTAGTCTAGGTTCTGGGACCCTTACAAAGCTCGAATTTGCCCTGGGTCTCAATAATCAAGTAACTAAATCTTAAGGGGCCCTGATCTTTAGCTTCATACAACTTGACGTTTGAATACAAACCAAAATATAAGACATATGGTGCATTTGTACATACTTCACACCCTTCAAAACCGATTGAGACCCTTTCTGGGTTTTCTTTTTATCTGATTTTTGTTTTCAATCGACACGCCAGTCCACAGAGCGCCACTATTTACTATTGCCTCACCCAAGCGCAGAGACAGCCTGTGGTAATGTTTAAAATGGAAGCTTTCTTTCGTCCTGTTGCCCATGCAGTCTCACGGCTTCATTCACCCATTTTTTGCTTTACTTCTCCATAAACTCAGTAGCAGTCCTTGAAGATGTTTTATTTTAGCCTTTCTATCCTTACCCTAATCTTACTTCTTGCTAGTGTTCTGGAGGCTAAAAGCTCCCTGAGTATTGTGAAGCGGGATCGAGATGTTACGGATTGCCTTGAATCATACGCAGTATTTGTGAATGGTCAGAGCGTCTGTGAGCTTTTTCCAAATTCGACCTAGCAACTATATCACGCCCCTTTATATTAAGTATACCTTTTCAAAACCTTTTCTGACTTAATTAACCTCAACTTGTCCAGTTTGCAAAGATTTCAGCAAGACAATTCGAAGGTGCATGCATAGTTCTTGTTTGCTTTTAGATTTAAGAAGCAAAAAAGTCGTTCCAGGATGTAAGTTTTGTACTTGTGTCTGGTTAATTGAGAAATCCATTTGCTAGTGTTACTTGAAAAATTGATTGATATTTTTTTCTAAATGTATGTATCTATAGATGCCAGGTCGGACTTGGTGTTTCACGGTTGTGGACGTCACGGTGGGCCGTACGAGTCCGTCGTTCATCCACTTACTTATAAAGCTGACCACACTAAAGGCACTCTACGTCAGTCATTCAATTTCAACCTGAGTCATGTTGAGTTTCTAAAAATATCACCATTATACGAAGCAGATGTCAGCGATGGTTGGATAAAAGAAGGAAAGTTCATATCAGGCATGGATTACTATTGCGGGTTCCTCCAGAGTCCTTTGCGAGCGCGTAAGTATCATACCCTGCAAAATAAACTGCTTCTAGTTGACAAAGTCTGGGCCTCTTTCCACGGTATCAGGTTGCACGGTTTGTGAAGAGCTAAAAGTGACGAAGCCCAAGTCAGATGACGACAGCTAAAAGAGTGTACCTAGTTGCAAAAGCACCCAGACATCAAGCATGTCATTTCGTCACTTTTTGCGTTATCTCCATCTGTTTGCCGATTTAGTGTATATACTCAACACAATGTGGTACACTGTATTGTGTCCTACTAGTCAAACTTCATCAAGAGTCAGTGAAGTGGCAAGCCACTAGCTAACCAAATACAAATTTTTAATCTCATCCCATCGGAAATTCACTGATTGTTAAAAATTAAGCCGTGAGAATGTAATCAAATTTTGTAAATACAAAAGAAAGATTTGTTTATGAATGCAAAAATAAATAAATATAAAGATGTACAATAAGAATTAGGGTGAACCTCATTGTTTGCTTCATTTGTTTTTTAATGAAGAATCTCGATCTTAATTGAAGAGGAATAAATTAAAACTCAAAACGGCAAGAAAACTTAGCTTTTATTAGTCAAAGTTTTGAGAGTGAGCTAAGGAACAGGTATGAAGAAAAGCCAAAAGAAAAATACTCGAGCATAAAGATGAGGAAAATGATTAGTAACTAAGTCAGAAAATTAAATTGATAGTTTTCAGATCATCAAAAAATGATAATTTTAACATGATGCTATATTGAATCATAACACGATATATTTTATAAAATTAAAAAAAGATTAATTTATATAATATTTTTATGTATTTGAAAATTCATTACTTTATAGACCTTGATTAACTAAATAAGTTCCTTTTCTTTTTTTGGGATATATAGAGTTTTTATGATAACAAACAAAGCATTTTTGTGAGCCTTTGAGATATAACCACATATCCAAAAAGGTCACAAGAAAAGTTTATAACAATTATACTCTTAATAATTATCTTGAAACCAGTGAAAATGCCATAAATAGGCATAAAATTTGAATTACCTGAAAATTGAATGAGTGAACATGTGAAATAAATTACCCCATTAGATTCCTCATGGTAAAATACACATATATCAGTTTTATGGAATATCTGTAAAGTCAATAATTACTGAATAATAAGTAAGAATACCCTGAAAAAGAAATAAAATCTTATTTAACTCAGAAACCAATGTAAAAACATGTAAAATGAATTACTCCATTGGATTCCCCATGAAAGACTACACATATCAAATTTTTATGCCATATTTTTAAAGTCAATATTTAAGGAAATAACCTGAATATATGCACTTTTATGATCAGCGCATATATTCATGGTTTTCAGCTCCTATCTCTTAAAATATACATTATAGAGAGTTAAACCAAAAGTAAAGCTACAACATAATTACTTTAAGAATACAGATATGAGCTTTATTTGACAAGCTATAAATAAGGTTATAACCTGTAAGGGTTTATTGAACAAAATTGCTAGAGCTGTTGACCGCTTTGTTGTGAAAGTAGTCCAAACTTAGAATAAAGTGGATATTCAGGTTATAATGGTTAGCAAGTGAAGAACTATTTGTTTTTTGTCTTAATATCCAAGGTGAAACCCCCTGAAATCATTGTTTGAAGTTTAAAATAGTAAATTTCAACAGAAAAGGTGAGTTACAAGAAAAATCATCAAAAATGGAGTTTTGATGATGTAATGGAATATTCTCAAAAGATTAATAATGACATTCCAATCTATCAGAATTAACTCTTTGAATTTTTGTAGCATGTAAAACTTGAGAGTTATTAATGATCAAAGCTTAAGCTTAAAATTGATCATTTATGATCACTCAGTGTAATCTTAAGTTAAGTTTAACAGTCATAGAATTGCTAAAATGGATAAATACTATTATTTTAGGATTAAAACTAATATAATACACAAATATTAGGCTTCTTCCAAGCCTATGACGTCATCAGACTTAGAGTTATAGTGGTAACTTTAAATAATGGTGTCATTATGAGATAAAATGGTTTAATTATGATGTAATCATCACTAAGCCTTAAAATACTTATCAATTCAAGTAGATTCAATGAGTACACATCTACTAGAAGCCTGTTAAAATCTAGGAGGAAGAAAGTTAATATAAATAGAGCTCTTTTTACTCTATTTCCCCCTAAGATGCATCAAAAACAATAAAACATTAAATCAAAAGGTAAAATCTTTATTCTATATATATCAATCTTTTATATTATCATAGAAAAAGGTAATCTTTCTTCTAATCATCAACATTGACCTGATTACCCAAATTGTTCAATTGTTTTTTTATATTTCATTTAAAAATCTCATTTCCATGTAAAATTTAAGATTATTTGTAATATCTTTTATTTTCATTTGTAAATACAATTTAAATAAGTTGTATTCACATTATTTGGAATAAAATCTCTAAAAAATAATTATTTTAAGCATTCAAAGTAGGTTATTTTCTCTTATCATAATAATTTCTCTATATTATTACTTTTAATAATCCTTTCATTAATATAAATAGTATTTATATTGATATATAGACTTACTATTAGTAATACTATTGTTATTAAGTTTTTTTATTATTAAAAAACAATTTTTCATGACTTTATTATTTGTTGGTAGCAATAATAAAGTGCTTTTAAATATATTATTATCAAATATTAATATATTTATTTATTATATTATTCTTTTATAATATAAATTATATTATTATATTTATTTAATAATATAATTATTTTTACACCATAATTATAATAGATATTTAATACTATGATTATTTTTATCTTATTCTTTAAATTTCATAAAGACATTTGGAGTAAAATAGGTATAATATTAGTCATATTTACTTATTGTTTCATAGTCAAACCTTACAATTTTCTTGTGGTAAATTTGTCTATAAATATTAAAATTTAAAATTATTGTAAATTGTGTTTTTTTAGTCTCCTTTAGAGTATTTGAATATGAATGATTTATATTATTGTAAATATTTTCAATGTGAAGAAAGCTATAATGATAAAAATCATATGATTACTTTTGAAAGAGTTTTTTGTATTGGAACAAATGGACTTTTTCATTAAAGATGGTTGTAATTATTAATTTGTTTATTTCTTTGAAAATTTCTGAAAATTAATTCTAAATTCTACATCTGAAAAAAAAGCTAAGCTATAATTCACTTGTGAGAGTGGCATCTAAGGTTTCCATTTAATTGCATTATTATTAAAAATCAAAATAAGTTATACTAACCTTAAGAGCTACTGGAGCATGTATTGGTGAAGCTTAGGGCCTCATTACTGTGGTTTTAGAGTTGATTTTGCTTTATATACTTTTGAACTCACCATTGTGATGAACTTAAAGATAAATTAGCTTTTAATTTCCAATCAATACTTCAGCCAAGGGTTAAAATATAAGGAGTTTCTTGTCAAAATAATAAATAAAGTTAATAATCCAATGAATTCAATGTAATACTAAATAGTAATGAATACAAGATTTCATATCAATCCCATAATTTTATCATAGATAAAATAACCATCAATGATAAAACATATGGCAAAATTATAATTATGGTCTCTAACTTTATTTTTAATCAAATAATTATGATTGGTATTTTTTTCAATTTTATTCTAAATTGAAAGTAATTCACATTTTTATAATGGTTTCCATCCAAATTTTTATTATCTTTTCCAATACTATTTTTAATGATATCAAAAACAAGGAAGCTAATCTTATATTTCAAGTATTAATAAATCATTTTTTTAATTTTTAATCATTTTACTTTAGTAAAATGGGTTATCTAAGATATAAGTGGATATGAATTCTATTAAGCATCCATAATTATCTGTTAAATAAGAATTAAATATCTCAAAATCTTGAAGAATGGTCCTCTTGTAGCTATAAGGTATCTGTTTCAATAATATCCTACTATTTATCTTAATTATTGGGTAATAACATATTATATGAGTACTAGACACATTATTAGAAAAGTGGAAGAAGAATTCAAACTACTGGGGAAAGTTTTCAAGGGTAAAATCCAAGAATTATGGGGGAAAGAGGACTTCTACCTCTATGAATTTGGTATTCATGAGAAATTCATGAAATGAGTCTTCATTTTCATGAATTATCCATTGAAAGCTTTCTGGAATTGTTTCAGGTGATACCACTAATGAACCATGTTTCTTTTCACAAGCTCCAATTTCAAAGTTATTTTTTTTAACTATTTATTATGATCTTTATTGAATGAGGTTATTGATGATTCTATCCCATTTAGATATCTGTGTAAGATGTTCATAAATCTATTTTTTTACTTCATATCTATACTAAATATAATATTTAGAATATTTTCAAGAAGCCATTTAATTTATTTAGTAATCTCAAACTTATTTTCAATTTCACTGAGCTCAAATTACTTTATATATACATTTTTTGACAGTATTCAAATTTTAAGTTCATCAATTTATTTATGATCCAAAAAAGTTTATTTTTCTCTCTGAAAAAAATAGTTTATCTGAAAGAATTCTTAAAAAACACATACTGACCATATTCATATATTAAATTTTTAAAAATAGTAATTTTCTTTTGTGAATACTTAGTAGCCATTTTGAAAATCAGGTGACTGCAGCTATGTTCCTGGTTTATAAGCTAATATCTATAAATTTTAATGGTTTTTGTTTGAATTATACAAGCTTCTTTTTCTACCAATTTACAATGACATCAGGGTGGTATTTTTATATTTGAATGAGGTTAAAAAAATATTCAGAAAAAAAATTTCTGATTGTATAAATTGAAGCTTTAAGTGCCCCTCTAAGAGCTTTAGCTAAAGTTGACAGGGTATTTGAGTAATTGATATAAAGTTTGTCACAATTTTGTTTGTATGAGCTTCCAGTTCTATGAGAATCATAAGGTTTTTAATCTTCATAATTTATAGTTATTGAGGCTTGAGTATTTTGGAACTATTTTTGGGGGGTAAAATGAGACTACATACCCTATTTTTTTCTATACTCAAGATACCAAATAATAAGTTGAATCAAAGCTAAGAATAAAACAATGTCCCTACGCATTTAGTTAATACCAAATATAACTTTGAAACATACAATTTATCTCATTTCCGGAAGCCATAAATTTTACACCAAGAAAAATTCATGTAGTAAAATATGTATCTGCTTAAAGCTTACACATATTCAATATAGCATACTGAACCGCAACCAATTTTAATTGATTCCTCAAGCTGAATAAACTTAAGATTCACAAAAAAAGTTCTAGAAAGCTCAATTAATTATAATCCAAACCAGATTATAGGTTATGTTAAAAGAGAAGAGTCTTCTCAGTACGAGAGCCTCTAAACCGCTTTTAGATCACATGTATGCGCGATTTTAAGAGCACGCGTGAGCTCTTAAGAAGATCACGATGACCCACTCAAGGGTCATTTTTGGTAGACGACTCCTTTTTTCTAATAAAATCAGCATATTTAATAAAACTCAGCTCAAGAAGATATACAGACCACACACACAGATTCCTAATCTGCGTGGTTGGTCAAATATCAATCTGTGTATTCAGACACTGCCAGTTCTGACCTTATCCTCTAGTGTTCTCTTTCTCACAGCTCACCTTTATTATTTTGTCTTATTAATATTTTTACTAGTAGTGTTTTGTGTTGATTGGTAGGCTACTCTATACAATCATCCTTACCTTAAATATCCACTAACAAGTTTTGCTGTAATAGCTCATAGAGCATAGTACCTTCAGTTTTCGTAGCTATTTCTTTTATCTTAAAAGAATTGTTCACATTTTAGGTACATGCGTATTCCTCTTTATCTTACTTGTTTTACATTTTTCTAACGTAAAAAAACTTTTAGTTTCTCCAAAAATTGAAGGTTAAAGATACTTATCACCTTTAAACTATTTAAGTCTTTTAAGTTCTAACTCACTAAGCCACTTGGAAAATAAAATGTACCTGAGCTTAAAAATAACCTTGAATTATGAAAAAAGATGTCACATTATCTATTAAATATTATGAATAGCCTCTGGGTGTGTATATTCAAGCCAACTAAATGTGCTCAAAAAGAATTCATCTGTGAAGAAATTACACAGGCATGTCGACTAATACAGAAATAATAGCATTTGATTATTCAAATGGTAAATAAGAACTTATAATAAGTCATTTTAGAAATCTCATATCTAAAGCAGATCAATAAGCTGAACACTAAAATTCAGAGCTAAGCAATATAGATGCATAGCTTCATTGAGTTCATAAATTGAATTCTTAACTAATAAAATTATGCAAGAGACACACTACTTGACTGAGCGAAGGATTACTACAGGAAGGTCTATAAAACCTATCGAATGATTAGTTTTCCGTTTTCATTACCTTCATATAAAATAAAACTTCACTTTGATTACCTTAGATTATGAATGCACTCTGATGACATAAATTCAAAAATTATAGTAACTCAAAATATACTCAAGCATGTATAACAAAAATAAATCTGTGAAGATGATAAATCTCCCCAAAATAATTGAAGAAATATCTTGACTAAAATGAAAGCTCATAATTTATTATTCAAAGAAATTTTGAACCTGGAAGTTTCTATTAGGAATCCAAAATACAAAAAATGGAATAAAAAACAATATAAAAACTGAAGAAAAATTACACAAAATTATTATTCTTATTCTCAAGTTAAAATTCTGGTAGTAGCGAAGTAACTGTGTATTTTCCAAAAATTGATAAATATTGATAGAATTCTAAATATATGATATTACTTTGAGCTTACCTAAATCAAAAAAATATTCAAGGAATAATTTTTTTAAACATCTTTTGGACGATATTTTATGAAAAAAATCATATATCTCTTCTACTGTAGATGAATGGAGATAACCTGATTGATATTTCACCATTTCAAAAATGATAAAAGCTGTTTTTAAGGGTTTCTTGACTCATTATGAA
This sequence comes from Austropuccinia psidii, assembly GCA_023105745.1. Classification (NCBI taxonomy): domain Eukaryota; kingdom Fungi; phylum Basidiomycota; class Pucciniomycetes; order Pucciniales; family Sphaerophragmiaceae; genus Austropuccinia; species Austropuccinia psidii. The sequence goes on along the minus strand of JALGQZ010000005.1, from coordinate 55,463,915 downwards.
ATTTGAAAATTTTTCATGGAGTGAAAGACTTAATCATGGGGTCAAAATAGAAAAAAGTGGTCAGAAACAAGATATTTCGATCCATAACAGAGCTTAATGATGAAAACTCAACCCTGAATAATAGAATAATTTTTCAAATTACTTTTCAAAAAAATCTCCATTTAATTATAAAGGCTTTGAGGGTAGAAAAAAAGGTATTTTTTGTCCCATAAATCCTTTTCATGTTAAGTTTTTCTCTTTATAGTGAGTTTAAACAGCTATTAAACTAACAAATTCAAGATACAATAAACTCTTGTTCAATGATATTTTCAACCATTGAATCACAGATAGAGAGAATAATGATACTTTCCTGTAGCTCTTCTAATCATTTCAGTTCTCAGAAAAGCAGAAAATTGAATCAAAACTTTTTTCATAAATATAGACTCTGTCACTCAGTTCATAAATTCTCTCTTTGAATTCCTTGAAATATTTTTCTATCAAAATATTCTTTGAATGGTCTTTTCTCATATTATTTTCTTCAGCTCATAAAATCAATCAGAAATGAATAATTTTTGTCAAAATTAAATATCTGATGTGAAGTATCTTTGGATAGAGTTTTATTTTGAGTAAAAAAATAAAAAAAATCTTTTATCAGCCATCAATACTATACAATTATCAAAAATAAACTATGTTTTTTTATGAAATCATTGTCACTTTGAGAATTCTTTTTGAATAAGACTAAAAAATACTTCAAACGTCTAATTCAAAGCCACAGAGGTTCCATATGGAGGAAATAGAGGGCCTCCTCCCTGCTAGATCATAAATTTTTCTCATGAACCCATATCTCAAGTAATGTATATTTCATTCTTTTTGTGATAAATATTTCATCAAATTATAGAAAGCCTAGCTCTAGCTAACATAATAAAATTTATCAATATTTACCTTTTCATCAACCTTATCAATCTCTTAATTATTGAATCTTTCTTCTAATTATGTTTTAAGTTTTTTAAGACCATTTATTCCTACAGAATCACCAAGATCTCTTAAAAATGAGAACTTCAGAAATATCTATATTCAATTGATATTTCTTACTCTATTTAAAATAATAATTAGAAAAACTTAGAACTCCAGAAATAAAATTCTGTATTATGTTTATATTTTCTTATTTCAATAAAAATATAATATTATTTCTAACAATAAAATTACTGACCAACTTTTTTGTGTTTTTATATATCTTCCTTGAATCATATGTGCTAAAGTTGAGGAAATGTCATAGTAATTAGAGTGACCTGTTTTTAAATGATATTTCTGTTTATAATTAAGCATTTTTTTGATATATTTCTTTCATAAGTAATAGCATAATTGCTATATCATCAATAAGCTACTCAAAATAGAGAAGATGTGAGGTACCCTCAATAATAAGTAAATTTCTTACTTCAACAAATAATTGATCTTAATTTTCACAAGAACCTTTGTAAGTTATTTCTCAATGACTAATTCCATCATTTGAAGGCTCTCAAGAATATCTCAGTTTTAATTTCAATGAAAATTGAAGGGAGCACTCAAAAATTTAATTCAGATCTTTTTTCAAGTAGATAATGGAAATTATTAATTTTTAAATATACATAGTAAAAAAGAATTTGTATTGAAGGATAAATTAAAAGTCTTCTTGTCAGCCTGTGACTCAAAACCAGAGCACAAGCATGACAGAAAAATACCATAAACACAATGGTAGAGCAAAAAGCCACTAGAAAAGTGACCTGAGCCAAAATTCCTCATAGTGGCATCCAAAAGAAAGAGGAAGGCCAAACCTTTTCAAATATATAGCTCCCATACCTAAAGGACAAAGAACAACCAATTTATGCCAGCTCAAAGCAAGAACTGAGCACAAACCTTAATTTCAACCTCTCATCTACAATACAAGGAAAAGGGATTAACCCAGCCAAATGGGTGTTACAAATAAATCTCCCAATGCGTTATATTCAATGATATGAACCAAATTGAGCTAGAATCAAAATAATAGAGGTTATGGTAAAACAAAGACCAAATAAGGGTGAACAAAATGCTCACCTCTCATCTAACCTCTACAGTTGTAGTGTGAGATACTTGAAATATGATCTTTTCAAAGAAAGAACAGTAAGCACTTTGTCATGGTGAAATTCATATTCCTGTATCTCAACTGTATCAAAAGTCTTTAAGCAGATTAGCTCAATACAGGATCTGAGAAAAATCCCTATATGAACAATGGAATTTGAAATGGGTAGAGCTTTGCCATATTTATAGTTACCAATACCAAATGGGAAACCATTGTGTAGACCTTCTCTATGTCTACACAATTTTTCACTTTTTAGCTCTCTATCTTCAAAACTGACTGATGTATGGCAGATTCAAGGTCAAAATCCCACAGTACTGTCAAAACTCCCATATTGTGATATACTTTACCATATTCTTGAATATGAGGAATCAATTCTAAAAAGGGGCTGGTTTATGCTTCAATAACTCATATTTTGGCCTGTATGGGGACCCCATAAAAGTACTGTACAGCATTCTATGCATCAGACACGTCAGAAGAAGGCTGTGAGGTCCCCAAATGAGAATTTTCACCCTGTATTGGGGAAAAATGCTCATATTTGGTTTCAAAGCCACATCTGAGCCCCATACAAGCTCTACAGGTATTTATGAAACACAAGCCTTCCCTTTGAAGTGAAAAATATTCACTCTTTCTACATGCACAGGACCAGAGGTCCTTCACATCCCTTTTCAGGATAAAAAGGAACCTTTCTCTTCCTAAAAGCAAAATTCCCATCCTGCTATTGAATCCCTATGTATTAAATCTGTTTAAGAACAGCTATAATCTTGTAAAATAATCAGGCATACTCAAGATATTCTAAGTATTGTAGTGATTATTATACCTAGTCAATTGTTAACCACTGCACCCAGGTATTTCAGTTGTTCTCACCACCACTAATTCTCATTAGTAAATCCCCAATACCTTTATGATTTATCCTTATTATCACTTATTATCTGTGTCACAGTCATATTCAATCACTTCCTCATAGACTCTTTCCGACACCTCTGGTATCCTATATTAATAAAGCCATAAATTTGGAAGACCAAGAAAATTGAAAATAGGAAAGAATGAAAATGAATAATAGATTTTTATCAGTTAAATATTGCAAATTCATACTCAGAAAATTGATTTTCCGAATATGTGGAGCTAATTCATTCCAAATATATAGAGAAAGTTATTCATTCATAAGATATTGATGAGGAATTGTTTTTACTTCAATGAGAACTTTAGTAATAATAACATAGAAACTAGTAGTAATTAGAAGCCATTAAGCTTATATTTCTTCCATTTATAAGGGCTTTCTAAATAATTTTCTCCAACAATGGACACGAACTTCATTTAATTCAAATGTTTTACCAATTGTACCAGCTAATATACATATTAAATTTTGAATATCTTATTTTTTAGGTTTTTTGTAATGGCTTCAAGTTATATTTCTGAGCCTTGAAGATTTTCATTAGACATTTTTTCTTGAGGTTTACTATTTCAGTTCTAATACCGAAATCATATTTAGCTCCACAAGGATTTACAGCTTTGATTTTTATCAATAATCTTGTGCTTTGGATGAATTAATTTATCCATATGTAGTTATGAAAGCTCTCAAAAAGCTAGATAATTAGATTTAGAATATTCATAAAAAAGAATTTTATTTATATTATGGGTAACTTATTTCAATATTTCAAGATTGTATTTATATTTTTAAGAAATTATGGTTTATATATCTCCTATCTTATGTAGAAATATTCAGAAAGTCTAATTAATTAAATCTTATATAATTCAGTAATATGTTCCAATTAAATTTTCTTAATATTATTTTTAAAAAATAAAATTCTTTGTTTTTCCAATATTAAACATTAATACTTTAAGAATCTAGTTCAAAAATATGTATATCAATATATCGAATTCATTTGAAAAAGAGTTCTATTAGCTAATGTAAGTAGTATTTTTATTGTTCTGGATTTGGGGATTTAGTAGATTGGATAGTAAGAAATTTTTTTAAAAAAATATTTTCTACGATGTTCTTCATAAAAAACTTCTTTAATTTGAAGGTAGTAAGGAGATTAATTACTCTTCCATAGAAATTTGAAATTAATCCTTCCGAAGCTCAAGCTTTCATGATATATCTTAGAGGTAAAAAATTACCCAAATATTAAATTCATAACCCAAACATCTTATTGTAAAGTATATCCTGTTTATATTTCAAAGTCACAGATTCATTGAGAATATATAATAAACGTACTGACTATATAGGAAAAACTAATATTACTGATTTATTTATGTATATACTTCAGATTTTGATATCTGATATATAAAACCATTCTCTATTTCAGGCTGAATTCATATCAACCTTATATGAGGATTTCTTATCAATACAATTATTATTTTTACATGGAAATTTCCAATTATTAGAGAAATATTATGCTATAATATCTGATTATAGTGGCTACGAGTCTATTGAGAACCCTTCCTCAAGAATTACCAATTGAGCTATTGACAGAACTGATGATATTATTAATATTCTTATTATCTCCATGTATTCTAATAGCTACTATATATCTATAGAGTTAGAAACTTAATATATTGATCCTTATTATGGTATGTAAACTCTCTTTTTGAAATAAAAATTTTGCTTTGAATTCGGAGAAAGCTATTTGGGTGATATTACTGTCTTTCCTTCCAAACAGAGGGAAATTTCTACTCTGGGTTGTTGAAATTTAATTCAAAAAGCTAAATAAAAAATTTATTGCGCTCAGCATAGGGATTCAAAGTTAAATAGGATCATTGGAGGTTTATCATTTACAATTGTGGATTTTACAGATTTTTTATGATAGGTCTGATGAAAAACAATATTGGGTGTTCCATTATATTTTTATAGATAATAAAATTATAAAAAGCCTTAATTCTTCAATCGTACCTCATAACACAATTTCTGGGACAGATAACCCACTATACAATATTATACGGGCTTATTTGGGACTTCAACCTACAAAATTGTGATACACGTGCCAATATTTATGATAGAGAGCTTTTAAGTGTCTCAAAAATAGGTAATGATATTTACCCAAAATATTTTCATGTTATTGAGATAAAATTTCTTACATATAGGAAAGCTATCTTCTCTTGTTGTAAGATATTATTATTACTATTTTACGAGGAAAATCCTAGTATATATTTTTACAATCCTATGAGGAAGTATTTTAAGTTGTGTCCTTGGATAGATTTATTTTTTGAGTTAAAGAGCTTATGTATTTCATAATTCTATTACCAGAGCTGCAGAGCTCAGATTAGAGATTAAAATTTCATATTTTGTGTTCTATTGTTTTAGATGGCAGTTTGAGGGAAAATTTCTTTTTTGGAGCTAAAAAATTGAAATTATTTATATAAAATATCCAATATTTATTTAATTAATAGAATATTAAATTAAATTAGTATCCCATTAAAAGTAGATATGTTATATGAGAGTTGAAACTAAAGGCGTATGATACTCAGTACATACTTCATAGCCTTTTACATTTTCATTCTTTATTAAATTTATGGAGGAAATCTATATTATGAAGAGTAGAACTCTCCTCTTTAAAATAATTCCTTTATGAATTTCTCTTCTTGTTTCTAATTATTCCTTTGAATATTAATTCTTTTCTTGTTCTCTTTTTTTTATTAGTAGCCCAAAATCCTTAAACTCGAACAATATTATAGTATCAATTTACATATAAGAATGGAATTTTCGAAATAAAGGTTTCTCTAAATATCTCTTTAATAAATTTTTCTCCAATTTCATCTGAATCATTTAAGTCTATATAATATCTTTCAAGTATTTAACTGATTTATTCAAAAATTCAATAACTCAAATAAAAATTTAAAGAGATATCTCCAAAATAATATGAGATTATTTGTTTTATTTTGAAGTAGAAATAAGAGAAAGAACTGAAGAACCTAATTTCTCAAGTATAAATATCAACCTATAATAGCTTATCATAAATAGCTTTATCTCAATATGGGAATATTTTATTTGGGTAAAAATCATGGTTTTATAAAGTCATGTAATTGAATTTTTATACAAAATTCAGGCTTTTCAATATAAGAATATTTTACCTTTAGCTGAGGGCTGGGGAATACTTCCTCAAATTGAATATTAACTCCAAAATAATCACTGAATTTGTAAAATGGTGTGGGATAAATAAGAAAATACCCAGGAGGGGAAATTACAAGAACTTATTTTTTTGATTTTAATCAAGACCTGTATACCTTTAAATTATTGTACTCTATATCAACTGATACTTCTATTCTTAATAACTCTGAAATGTTTTCAATTTATCTCTGGGATCAATTTGATCTCATTTTATGCGTTAAAGCTGTTCATATTGAAGCTTGTACAAAGATTGAGTACTTGTCATTTCCTCAAAATCTGTATAAGGTAAGATTATTTGAAAATATTAATGTTGAGATTTTCAGAAGGAGCATACCAAACTCATGGTTTTGATCTTTATTAGTATTAAAAATGATATAATTGAGCTTTATTGTTTTTTAAAAGAGTAAAATCTATTCAAATAAGCTTCAAAAGAGGTACCTAAGGCTTTGGAGACATTTCTACAATAATTATTTATTTAGATTAATTGAGAAAAGGAATTCAATAAATTGATAGCAGAACCAAGTATTCAAAATGTTTTTTTTCAGGAGAAATTTTTTCACTTATCAACAGAGTGAGTATATAGACATAGAGACAAAGTCTATTGTAAGTTCTTTCTATTAGACTCTTGATAATATCAATATTAATCAAGAGGGGTTCAATTTTCCTCAGTGGAAATATAATGAAATTACTTATTATAGCCACAAATTAATATAATTATCATATATAGAAAAATTAATATCACTAAATAATTCAATAATTTCAACTAATCTATTCTGATTATAGACACTGGAAGCTATAATAATAAGAAATTTAAATCCTTGTGATGATGAAATTATATGTGAGAAATAATAATATTTAGACACTTATAAATAATATAAGTATTCTTTATAAAATAGCTCATTACACACACTTTTAAGAGATAAATATTATAGAAAAATTCCATAAAAACCTAATTATATGATGAAAAATATAGAAATTAAGAGAAAAAATTACTTATAATATTTATTTAATACAATAAGTCAAAAAGAAAAGTCTATATAGTATTGATGAGCTTTATAAGTAAAAAACACACCTAAAAAATAAATAATTTAAGGAATAAAACAATTATTTCATTTGAAAATATGATTCAGGAGTTTTCAGAGAAAATTTGTGGATTTTAGAGAAATTTAAGGACAACAATTTGATATAAGAAAATCAATAATTGGTGATTACAACAATATAATTCAGCTTCTAAGATTTCACTTCTTTATTCAAAATTTATAAGGAATAGAAAAACTGAATAATGAATCTTAATAATATAGGATTTTCTATTCAATATAATATTACTGATTTGAAAAGTCTAATTACTTGATTGATAATGATGGACAAAAATTGATTGAAATATTCTTTTATACCTGAAGAAGCAGCTATTAAAATCAATAATAGATATATGGTGCATACTAAGATCAAAACTAAAAAACCACACTTAAAAATGGAGCTATTAACATAAGGACACTTGTTTTTGATCTTATTTCAAATTCAACAGTGCTATCTTTAACTCCAAGAGGCTTTAATCCTCATCTATTTATATTATTTATAGCTTCAACTTTATAAAATAATATTTTTATTAAAGTTATCCATTTGATAACAATAATTCAAGCAAAATATTAAGTTTTATATTCTCAATTGATTTTCTTATTTTTTTGAAATCTTCAATTAGAGCTGAAGAGGGTAATTTCAGTGGTAACTGAAAATGAATTTAATTTAAAAGCTTATCTTCAGTTTTTGTTTAAAAACAGATGAGAATATCTTCCAATTTTATGAAGACCTAAGACAAATACATCAAGATTTTTATTTTTCATGAGTTTTTGAATATATTGCTTTTTTCCACTAAATTTGGAAGTGTACACCACTCAGAAGCCACCTTTCATAAGGTGTCAATTAAGTAGAATCTTGATTTTGAAGGTCATTTAAGCCTTGAAGGTTGTTAAAACTTTAGTTAAAAGTCATTCAAGAGGGATTTAACCTCTTGGAAGCTTGAAATTCTATTCCAATTGGGGATAAACCAGATTAGACTGCAATTTTTCAATCAAAGTTTAATCTTAAAGTTCCTTTGAGGCTTAAGGTCTATCAATACAGAGGAAAACTTTCATTTAATCATTGCAGCTCCAAAAGCTTGGGTACCCTGGACCCTTTTGAGCTTTTAATTTTTCCCCCCACTTGGAATAAGATTTTGTCCTTTTTATTTCTTCAAAGCCATAATCATTTCTTTAAGTCCTTTTAAATTGAGCTACTTCCTGATTTATCACCTGCATGGCAAATACCTAGCCAATTCAGTAACTAAAAGCCACACTATGATTTTACCACTTTTTTATAAGTTAACCCATACATGGTGTAACTTCAAAGTGTGATAGAATTAAAGAAATTAAACAATTAAGAAATTTTTCATTTCTTCCCAAGCTTAATGAATGATTCTTGATTCTTCTATTATTCTTAAAGACATTGTTCTAGGCTATATTGACCTATGAGGTTACCCTAGGTTATTTTTTAAGTAGAATGAAAATATGACATAATATTCTTAACTTTTCTCATCAAAAACAAATTAATGATAAAATTTCATCATTTTTGGCTTTTAATTCTAAGGCAAAGTCAGTTGATGACCAAATTAGTTTTGTAAATAATTATCTGTGGACTTATGGGTATGTCATAAATACCTCACAGGCTCATATCTATACTGAATAAAGATACTTCAATTCAATTTTGGGGTGGTTAAAAGGTTACACTTCTTATCAGAATTACAAAAGAAGATTTTTATTATTTTTTATATGGTTTCGAGGCTTAAAGATCCTTAAAATCATGGCTTTAGTGTTGTATTTATTGGCTGAAAGGCAATTAAACTGATTATAAAAGTGAAAGGATTTTAAAATGAAAAAAAGGATGGGGCAAGTAAGATACTCTCCTAAAGCATCATTTTTTATTTTCTAAAAGGTAAGAAACCCTCTCACTAGCTTTGAGATATATATTCAAAGCAGAAAAGAAAATCATGAAATTAATGAACCCTGCTCTAGACTAAAAAATGGCTTCTTCAAGCCATTTCAGCCTTTTACATAAGCCTTCTCTATAGAAATAGCTGGTTGTGAGATTTCAAAATACTTATTAAGGTGGGTAAATACTTTCTAAATCTGTTAAATTTTGTTTTGTGAGCTCCATTACAGCTGAAGGGTATTTTTAACACATTTAACTTTCTAAAACAGCATACTCAATTGAGTCCTAGATGCTGTGAATAATATATAGGCCAAAATAACAGTATTTCTTCCATTGAGTTTTACATTTCACACACAAATTCAGGAATTATTGGTGAGACTGGCACCCTTCAAGCCAATACTCCTTCCCCCCCCCCTCAAATAATAACCTTTCCAGTTATTTTTACTATGTTCCTCCAACATTTATTCTATTAAGGGTTTAGCTACATGAGTCTATTTATAATTAAAATTAAGCCAATTCAAATCTCAGCTTATCATCCATGAATGATATTTTACTTATGTGCTCCATGTGCACATTTTCATAAATTTCATCACAATAATTCAATTTCTCATAGCTTCTAATATACACACTACACCACATTTTAACACAAAAAATTATGTTCAATACCATTCTTTGTATGAGTTGAGCTAAAAAATTATTATCTCAAAATTATCCTAATTTAAATCTTCAAAGCTGAATTCCACCTTCTTTGAAGTTGAGTTATAGATATATTTCACAGAGCTTACCCAAGGCAAATTTTACTAGGGAGCTCTATTTGGAAATAAAATTCCTATTTTTTAATAATAAAAACAAGGTTCAATAATTATCATAAGTCATTTTTCCAAAAAATAATTTTCTCAAAATTTTATTTTTCTTGATTTCATTGATTTTTTCTCAAAATGAGGAAATTTGTTTTAGCTTTATTGGTAATGAATAAATAATATCAATATAGATATAATTCATGGTATTTTGGGTATCTAGAGTTACTCCAAGTCTCATGATGGAGGTCGGGTTGGGAAGGTCTAGCTAACATATTCTGAAATGATCACCTAAATATTCTCAGAGGATCCTACTTGAGAGAAAAATGAATAAATCTGATTTTAAAAGAAAGCAAGATATTTCCATGAATAATCAATTGGTACTCAAGAATTTTATAGCACTAATTATAAGAATATGTTTCTTTTTCATGTTTCTGGGATATCAGAACATTATGTAAAGAATATATATATTAGTTGTATTCTCCAAAATTTAAAATATCAATATTATTGAGCAAAATATAAGTACATACTAATAGCTTAAGGCTTTTTGAATTGATTAGAGACCAAGATTATATTTTAATTATTCCCACAGAAAATTCTACCTTTATCACTGATTGAAAAATAAAGATAATTATTTTTGTATTTTGATATATGGAGTCTCTCCTTCCCATAAAAAATTATCTATGGATCAAATTATTTTAATGCAGCTACCCCAATATATGGTAATAAGAATTTTCAATTTGAGAGTGAACCTTTATTTACATATTTCAAAATTCTGGAGAAATACATTAATTATAATTAGAGAATTTTGGGTCTCTTGATAATTTGGTTTATCATATTATCTTCATTAAAAATAATTTTTATAGCTTTTTAATCACAATATATTTAAGTATAATTGAGCTCTTTAATATGTCAGGAAGTTAAATTTTTCTCTGCCAATTATCTTATTAGTTATCTCTCACAATATTCATTCCTTTTTAAAATCAATTATAAAATATTCTTCTCGTACTTAATCAAGCCCTTTATTAGCAATAGATATTATCCTTTATGAAATGGGGTTATTTGAAGTTGACTCCATCTCAAATAGCTTGTATTATCAAGAATATAGTCTGACTTATCCATAAGTCCTTTTGGTTCTCAGATTTTTATTGAGGCTAACTTCCTACATGGTTAAAAATTTTATCTGTATTACAGACATTTTGACCTTTATCATACTGAACTTTAATTTATTTTAAGAGTTTAATTGATGCACATTCCCTTTATTTTGAAACATTCAATTAGTATAAAAATATATTGATAAAAATTTCATTTTGAAGATTTGAGACTTCACTGTTTCAATATTATAGATCTCATTTATGGAAAAGCATTATTTGATTCATTACCGCGACTAGTTTCACATCTCTTAATTAATTTTATTTCACATTCACAGTTATTTACATGGAAATCCAATTTATTATAAAATCTCTCAATTTATTACCAATTATTTTCTATTTCCTTACAAGCATTAAGAATTTCCCTATTAATTTTAATTTATTTTTGACAAATATTTACATCTAAACTATTATTTCTTTAAATTTATGATTACCCAGTTTATACTTATGAATACATAACTTGAGCTCTGAAACTAATGTTTTATGCTTCAAAATTTCCCTTCACCTTAAATATAACAAGTGATTTTTATTTCTGTTTTTCTGTTGATAAAAATCTAGATTTTATCTCACAGAATCTTACTATCTCTCACTAAGGGAATTGAAGTAAAATTCTGGATTGAGTAATACTTAATTTAGAGTTTTACATGATGAATACTTAATTGATTGTGTAAATACTTTAATAATAAAAACTGATAGAGACCCCAATTAAGTATTTTGAAAATGGTTCTTATATAGCTATAACACAGGATTTCTTTATAAAATGATGAATATTTTGGCTGCTAATAATGATAAAAAAATTATGGAGCTTAAGTTCATAGGCACAGCTTAATTTATTGATGTTTTCAAGAATAAAGAAACAAGATAATTTATGGGTGCAGAAAAATTTAATAAAGGTATAATATGATGATATATGATCTTTAGTAAATCTTTTAAGATGTAAATTTCATTCATTTTGAGCCATAATGGAATATAAAACCTGAATAATCATTGCTAAAATGAGAGACATATTATAAATTCAAAACAAAACTAAATTAAGCTCAATGAAAAGGGTTCTATAAGATATTATATGACAATTGTCAAATGGATTCTAATATTTTTCCAGAAGAGTATATCTTCATTAAAGGAGAATTATATTCTATGTTAATTCATGTTATTAGGAATAACTACCTCTTGAGACATCAAAAATGAGTTAAATATACTTGGGTAGAAGAAGTTGTGAGTATTAAAGATTTCAATATCCTCAATATTTTAAAATAATCTATTTTTTGTATGATATGGAAATATGATCAGTTATTCTGTATTCAACTGTGATACCATCATATTTAAAACTGAGCTTGGAGACTTAGAGCTGATCCAATTTCAGCTTACCACATGAAGAAAACTGAATTTATTTTGAATTTATCCACTTGAAATATGGTTTTAAATACTTTACAAAAAACAATTTTGATTGAATAATTGACATCTTTTTATCAAACTCAAATAATTATAGGATATTCCTGATTGGTAATACAAATGAATTCATTAAAAAGAACCATTGAATTATTGGAAGAAATAAGTTATTTGAAATTAATTCTAAAATATCAATATTTTCATCCTTTGTTAAAATTTTCAGAATGAAATTAGCTTATAGTGAATATATCCCGGAGATTACTATCCGATTGAGATATTTTAAAATATAAATTTTTTGGGGAAAATTTTTAAATTTAACTTTTTAATGAACTATGATTAAGAATGAATAATAAAAGAAAGTTTGTAAGGGTTATAAAATATCAAATATAAATCAAGAATTAAAATAAACATTTTCAAACCTAATGAAAATTGTAGAAAAACTTGAAGAGAATTTATAACTCAGGGCTTCATTCAAATCAATTATTCTAATAGTTTTGATATACAAAATTAAATCAATTTCTCTCAAATAAATGATATTGCATCAGTTTTTCATATAATATACAGGACTATGATTTTTGAAGGCTATTAGGATAACTGAAACTTATAATTAGAAATATATCAAGAAAATATCACCAAAATGGTTGAATATCAGGGGGATACAGAATAATAAACAAATAAGAATATAGGATTTCAGTATATTGATTTATTTATTTCTTTCACTTGCTGGGAACCAGGAAGAATATTTCAAAAAAAACTAAAGATTCGGGGAACTTTTTGACAAAACCTTTTTCTTTCGTAAATTTTGAATATGGTTTATTCCTGTTTTTCTCCTTAAGAACCTACCAGGAAGTGCTATTTTTTACAAAATCAGTAGGAATAGAAAACCTCATTCCTCCCCATTCTTTCTCTCCATTTTCTAAAGTTATCTCTTTCTCAAAGGTTTATAGGGCGTTTTTCTCTTACTAGATGAATCAGAGTAACTATCCTTTCAATATTTCTTCATGAATTTCTTCATAATATTACTACCAAGAAGGGAGTCTATGAGTTTGATTATCTAAAAGTATAATATAGTTTATTTTAACGATCAATTGATCTTATACTATAATTAATTACTCAATAATATGATAAGTTAAATAAACATATATATATATATATTTAATTCTTGCATTATTGCATCAAAATCCCCCATTTGATTTAAGTCACACTAACCCAGTTCATTTTGAACCAACTTCACTATGTTTATGTGTTTCAATTTTCATCCAAAGTAGCCTGTAAATCTATCATAAAATAGTTTTATTTAATAACAGAGCCAGGTTAAGTAGCATAATTCAGTCGTTGATCAAAAATAAGCCACAGTTTAATCTAATATCAAAATCATGTGGATTTGATATAAACTGTATGAGGTATTGATTCCACATTTTAAGAAATTCATTTCAAATTCTGGGGTATTAATTCAAAATAATGGGTAAATCAATTCCTCATATTGTAGATATTAAATAAATCTATGGCTTGTCTTTTATAAGCATATGGCTTATGTTAGATAAACCCTGAGAAGATATAGAATAAAGCTACTTTATCGAAACCTTTCCGGTTTATTTTGGCTAAAAATTGCACGATATAACCATAATGAGGTTCATTGAAAGTGAACTAGGGTAGTATGACTTGATATCATATAGATGATGTTTATGCAATAATTCAGGCAGAGGGTATTATCAATATTTATATAATTGTTTATATTTTTAATAATTTAATGGTAAGTTTATTAATGAAAATTATTCAAATAAAAACTAAATCTATTAAATTTATATCTTGAAAATAAAAAAATGGTAGGATATTTCTACTAGAGAATTTCTTCTGACAAAATACAATTAAGCTTATGAATAGGAGTGTTTTCTCTTGTATGATATTTATGTCACATGATGAACTTAACCAATACCTTATAGTTGCACTAAATTGAAATAGACATATTATATCAAGGTGCAAATTCCCAAAATAAACATTGAAATTGTTTTTTGAAAAATGGGTCTGTGGGCCTTAAAGGTATCAAATAAGGAAAAATTTACTTGAAATGAGGCTTTATTATTATAACAAAGTTATAAAAAGAACTCAGACTCTTTGTTTTTGTACTTAACTAATATTAAAAGTAAGATTTTCAAGAATAATTTATAAGATACCTATGGATCCATTATCCTATTCATCTATCTCAATTATTGAATAAAGTGATTGAAAGGCCATTCAAGCTTCTTCATTAATCACAGCTTCAATTTAATTAACTAAAATTCATACTTTGACTTGGAAAAAATAGTTTTTGATATATATTCCATTCATCAATTCAAAATTTTTCTCTATCTTCAACGCTTATTTTCATGTTTTACTTCTTATCTCAAAATTCTTAGAAGGCAAGATTAATCCTTAATAAGAGATATCGCAATTTGAATTATTGATATATTTATAAACTATTCTCAATTTCTCTTAAATTATAGTTATAAAATACATATTAAAGGAAAAATATTCAATTATTGTGTTCATCAAAATCTCTTGAAGCTAAGAATGATAAAATTGGAAGTTAACTTCCTTTTATTAGATAAAATTCAGCTTAATTTTCATAGATATTTGAGTTTATAGTTCTTTTCAAAATAAAAAAGAGTAGTTTACACGAAATCTCATATCCAAATGGGGTTTAAATCAAGCTAAAACTTCACTTTAATCCCATTTGAAGAAGATTGCTAAGATCTCCACAAACCCTTTACAGGACATTTCAATAGAAATTACCATATCAAAAGGTTTCCTATTATTTTAATCCCTACATTCTTATAGGATACTTAAATTAAATTTAAAATTTAAAGCAATAACCAAGAAAAAAGAGGCAGACCCTAGGATCAGGTTCTGCAGGTCAAAATTGTCTCAACCTGGAATGAAAATGAATCCAAACCTTCTCACCAAAATGTAATTGTTTATGAAGATTCATCTTTGAATTTTTTTGTGTATTATTCCAGATAAGTGAATACTGATTGTAATCTTTGGAATACCTAGTTATTCTGTTTAGACTACTTGAAGATTACATAGATAAAGTATAAGAACCTATCAAATCAAAAATTTTCTGAGATTTTCAAAAGAATATTGAAGATGGATGTAAATTTTATAGTTTAAAGCACATTAATCTTTTAAATAAATATTAACTTTCCCATTTTCAGCCTCTTATGTTAAAGATTCTTTTTAAATTATATGCAGTTCTCTTAAAGTATCACCCTTAATAATTGGAGATAATTTATTATTACTAATTGATTTATAAAATTTTAGTAAGAATTCCAAATGAAAAGATCACTAGCAAGTACTACTAACCCTGGAGCTCAGGAAGTATGATCCTATACTATATAATATTAATAATCCTCAATTTTACTTAAAACTGAATTTTCATTATTCCAAAATCTCATCTTAATAGGATTTACTCTGACAGATATTAAGTGATTGCTTCAAAAAAGTGGGGGAAGGAATATGTACTCAATTGTGCTTCATGCACCTTTCAGCTTGAAATTTGGGAAATTCATGAGGAAATTGATTATTTTCAAATACCCTTTAAAATATTTTAGAATCATATATATAATAAAAGATGAATTTTCTCATGGCATGCAACTATTACATAAAGGAATTTCTTTCCTGTGCTTTTACCATGAAGTTTTTATGGGAAAGCCTCCAAACAGTAATTTCACACATAATTTTCAAGAAAAGTCTTGGGAACATAGATCAGATGCCTCAAAATCAACAAGAGTAATAATTACTCAAAAAAATATTTTATTTTATCTATTTTCTCATAAATTTCTTACACACTGTATTTTCAAGGAAACCTAAAATATATTTGATATTTACAGTAAGTCCCATTAAGCTTTCCTTCAACCACTACTGAATGATGAACAATTTTCTGTCCATAAAATTGTTTCTTTGAGATAAGCTCCAAATTATCTGGAGGGTTTTATTGTCCAAAATTCAAAAATAAACTTATCAGATATGAAGGGGATCTCCTTATTCATGAACATACTCAATTAGTTTCAGCTCAGTAAAAATACTATCAAAATTTCTTTATGTGACAAAGGATTACTATTTTAGTAGTTTTATGGGAATTATTCCTGGTAAATTGGCTTAAATTCTCCATATATTTATGGAAAACTCCTCACACTTCCCCTTTTTTTAGGATAATTTGTGAAAAAAAAAATCAAAATAGCTTGGTCTACTTCTTGTGGCATAACTAATAACTCTTTGTATTAATAGAAAGGAGAGATTTAAGAAATATTTTTATTTCATAATGTCTATAACAAGTTGATAATACTTATAATTTTGCTTCAGCTTGATCCAATTTAAAAAGTTGAAATTGTATTTTCTTTTTGGAAAGTAATTATTTAAAACACTTCAAAATATCACATAGCTTTGGTAATACTTTTTGAAAATTTCCATTGGACCTCAATAATATTCTTTCAAAGTTTTTAAATAGAAAATACTATATTAAGCTGAGATAATCATTAAATAAGAAACAAGATATAACTTATTATTATCTCAATTTTTTGAGAATAAAATTGTGGTTTTTCTATATATTTTGAATCCTTTTATTTAAATCAACTGAGAAAAACTCTTTTGAGAAATATTTCTCTCAAGGAGTTTTTATTTTCACCATTTTTCATAATGAAAATCCATATTTTTAGAAAATCTTATCTTGATTACTTTGGTAAGTTTTTGAAAAGTATAACTCATAGGTAGATATTTATTAATTAAATTAACTCCTATATTTATGATTTTGAATTTTAAATATAAATTTGTACCCAGTATTTCAGTAACCTTATTTGAGAGATTTTCACTTTCAATAGAACTTGAGTTAAACCCAAGAGAAATGTTTTATTTAAATCTTAATTTTATTTCCACAATTTATCTTTCCCCGTTTCACTAGTAAAATTTTCACTATTAACATGTAGGAGTAAATTCCAGTTCTACACCAATAGTAATATGCGCCATATCACCCAAATATTGAATTCCTCAAAAAAGGCATATTTTAATTGTAAAAGCATGCCAATAATTTAATTGAAGAGAAATTTGATGTTCAACAGATTGGTATGAAGCTTAGGAGCATGAATTCCTGATAAAATTTTGGAAGTTCAACTTTTAATTGTGTAAAAAATATGTTGAAATTTGTCGATAGTTCCTTTTGAGAACTAATTTCACAGATAATTTGGTAATTTCTGAAAAATCACAATATTTCTTATTCAAAAACCTGCATAATTCACTTTTAATTTTTTTTCATCAAGCTTATCAAATCAATACGCAGTCTAAAAATAGAATTCTTTCGGATATTCCTTATCTTAATAGTGATTTCTTATGATAAATATGCTTTTAACTTTAGGGTGTTGGTAAACACACGTAAGCTTTTAGTAAAAACACATAAGCCCTTACGTGTTTTTACCAAATTATGGCCAAAACACGTAATTAACCTAATTTTTTTATAAAAATTCCTCAGGCTCATTTTTGAGAATTTTTAACATTTTTTTTTGCCATATTTTTTCCAACATGGGATGTGAAGGTCCCCAAATTTTTTCAAATTTTTTTTTTTTGCCCAATTTTTCTATTTTGGGCAATTTGGTAAAATGGCCCATTTTTTTGAAAAAATTCATTAAAAATGTTCCCACTTATGAATTTCAATGATTTTTTTTTTAAAAATGAAGGTGAGAATGTTGAGAATAATAAACCAGAAGCCCAACATTTTGGTATTTTTTTTCAAGAACATTTGTAGGCCCAAAAAGTCCATGTTTTTTTATGTTTTTCTGTTCATGTTTGTAATTAAATTGATAATGCCATTGATGACATAAATTGAATTCAAAATTTAATTTATGATGAGTGGAAGTTAAAATTTGATTTTTGGCATTAACAGTGCCATTTATCACATCAAAAGTGCCATAAATGGCATCACTAATGACATAATAATGCCATAAATGGCATCAAGAATGACATACAGATGCCATTTATGGCCAGAAAATTGGCATAAATAGCATTACAGCAATGCCATAAATTGAACTTAATGGCCTTGACAATGCCATTTATGCATTTAAAAATGCCATAAATGGCCTTAAAAATGGCATTAATGGCCTTAACATTGGCCTTATAAATGGAATTAATGGCCTTAACCATAACATAAATGGCATCAAAAATGCCATTTATGGAATCAAAAATTCCATTTGTGGCATTACATAAATGGAATTAACAATGCCATTTATGGTGTTACATAAATGGCATTATGCCATTTATTGCATTGATAATGCCATTCATGGTATTAGCAATGCCATTAATGGCATTGTTAATGTGGAATTATTAATGCCATTTATGGCATTAATGGCATCAGAAATGTTGCATTTTTGATGCCACAAATGGCATTGTTGATGCCATAAATGGCATTAATGGCATCAATAATATTTCATTGATAATGCCATTAATAGCACTGTTAATACCATTAATGGAACTGTTAATGCCATTTATGGCAGTGTTAATGCCATTTATGGCAGTGTTAATGCCATTTATGGCAGTGTTGATGCCATAAATGGCACTGTTAATGCCATTTATGGCAGTGTTAATGCCATTTATGGCACTGTTAATGCCATTTATGGCATTAATGGCATCAGAAATATTTCATTTATAATTCCATTAATGGCACTGTTAATGCCATAAATGGAATTTTTAATGGCACAAATGGCATTAATGGCATCAGACATGCCATAAATAGCCATATTTCATTTAAAAACCATCCCTTACGTGCTTTTACCATAAAATTACGTGTATTTACCAATACCCTAATTTTATTCTTGGCTCATTAAGAACCAAAATTTCAGTCAACAAGGCCTAACTAATTTAAAACCTTTCAAAAGCACAATTTGAGCCCTGAAAACCTATTGTTTTTGGGTTTTTTTGTGGGATAATATAACATATTTTCTATATTATACTTTGGTTTTTAGCTTTTAAGCTGTTTTTTCACCCTTTCTGTGATTTTTTGTTGTTAAATTCTTTTTTCTGTTATTTTTTATTTTTTTTTTATTTTCTAACATTAATTTTTCATTGATATTTCCTTTGGTTTTCCTGAGTTAAATATAAGGTTATTATATTTTCATTTTTCATTCTTATACTTTATATCTTCACTTTCTGTATATATTTTCTCAAAAATAATTTAATGTTGTTTTTGATTATTTTTCTTTTAATACATAGTTTCTTCACAATTCATATATCAATTTCTATATGGTGGTTGCGTTTTCCAATTTAATTGATTACTGAGAATTCATTAAATTTCAATTTAAATTTGGTAATTTATGCATATAGTCTATTTGTGTTTCTCATTTTATAAGCTGAAAATTTTTATCTTATATTTTTTTCATTTTTCTTAATTTATTTTGATTGATATATCTCTTTATTTTTACCTTTCTTCTGATTTCTCTCTCTTTTTGAGCTTCTTGTCTACTCTTATCTGCATTTTTTTTGTTATTAATTTTCCATTTTTGATTATTATATTGCTCATCTTTTGTTTACATTTTTTGAATTTATATTAATTTGTGAAATTTTCAAACTTTTGTTTAATTTGTTTCCAATTCTTCCAGAAAAAAGTTGGTTTTTTATTCTTATAAGATTTTCATGAATTTTATAGCTTTTTAAATTACTTGAATTTTTGATTTTTTAGTTGGTATTGTGTGATTGGAACCTGTATAGCTGTGTTTCAGGTATACAGACACAAAATTAAAAAAAATATTCAAAAATTCAAACACAAAGAGATGAAAACCAATGAAAAAAATAAAACAAAAACTAAGTTAATTTTAGAGATGAAAAGAATTGAATAATATCAAAAAATGTGGAGATTTAAAAGGTTCAAGAATTGAATAAGTTAAAAAATTAATTAGAAAATATAATTAAAAAAGTCAAAAGAAATAAAAAAAACAAATGGATAAATAGAAAAAGAAGATTGATTGAAAATCTCAATCAGTACACAAACAAGAAATATAATTGAGCATTAATTCCAAGATTTTTCAAAAATTGTAACTTGAAGGAAATAACTCAAAAATTGAGAAAAGAATATAAAAAAATCAAAGTATTCAATTTGAACCCAAAAAAAGTATAATAATTGGATTGGGTTAAAAAGATTATAATAAATCTAAAAACCTGAATTTCAATAAAAAAGGGTTAGAAGAAGATAAATAATAGGATATAAGCACAAAATAATTCAAACCAAAGAATAGAGGAAACCAGAAAAAATACTTTTATAAAAAAGAACACTATTAAAAAAACATGATACAAGACCATTCTTAAAATGATTAGATTTATATAAAATAGACAGAAAAACTCCAATATTCCCAAGGTTTTTATGAATCTTTATTTTTACTCTTTTTGTTTTTTATAAGATCCTTTTTATATGCATTTTTTGAATTTAATTATCTTCATTAAGTGATTTTTGAACCCCCAGTATATTGTGAGGAAAGTGAGTAATTTGTTGTATTGGGCTATAGCATAGATTTGGAAAAGAAAAAAAAGATGTTTCCTATAGTTTACAAATTCTTAAAATCAATTTTTATGCAGATTTTCAAATACAATCTGTATCCAAGGTAAAGATACTTCTGGAGAAATTTTAGGAAAATAATGGATTAAATCAGTGTCTAAAAACCATATTATTGCCAATGGTAAAATATGTTTTTAATTGTAAAACTAAATTAATTCCATTCACTCAAGCCTATTAGATACAGTATTTTTATTTGAGACTTTCTTCTGGGATGCTCTATATAATATCTAAAGCTACTAAATATTTTTTCAAGCTTAATCTAAGAATACTTCACATAAACTACCCACTGGTTTGCAAACAACCATTTCAACAGTTCAATTGGTACCAAAATGAACCCAATATTTTTCAAACCTGGTTCAAACAATATTTCATCCCATTTTTGAGGTTTATTGAGTTTTGGTTTGACACATAATTAATCCCCTTCTGGATTACAAGCATTCAACCTTATAAGTATATATATGCTGAAAAGTGTGTATCATGGTAGTATTCCTTTGGAGTTATAAACCTGATTCTAAATTCTAGCTACTTTTTCTCAGACTTAGAGTTTTTTTCATAAAATACTTATTTGAAAAAAATTTAGAATATTATGTGAATGGTGATTAGAACAGAGAATTATTTTTTATTTGCCAATGGAAATAACTTTCCAGAAAAATTCAAATAATATCATTTTTGAGCTTTAGAGCTTCAGAATTGTATATAAAATTTCTGTTTTATTATCAGAAATCCTTATCTTTCCTTTTACTTGGATTATATTTCAATTCAAACACTCATTTCACCACCTTTTTGTGTTATTCTCTGTTGTTTTGTAGTGGAAACGACTTATTCTCTGCTATTATTGGATACTTCCCTCTTTTTTTCCCTCAATTTAATAATAATATTGAGCTTCTTTATATATTTAAGTCTTTTTGAAATAATTAAATCCACATATATTTCAAAAGATGTAATAAAACCTCAGGAGCTTGAAAAAATTAATTGGCAAAATTCATATTTTGTTTTAGATAATTAATTAATAATAAGACTCAGGAAGCAATGAGATATATTCAAAAAAATATCAATATCTAAAGACAAAAGGATTCAACAGAACTCCAATCCTTTATTTTATAAAATAGTTCTCCAAATAATTAAAGAACTGTTAAGAATATGTGAAACAAACATTGGGAAATCTCTATATTACCTCTTTCAAAAGCTTAATATTACTCATAAAAGTAAATTAATATCATTATTTCATTCAAAATCCACAGATCTTTTTCAAATTAGCTACACAGATGGCCTTTGAATCTGATTCATCTATGCCTGCTCCCTGCAGGAAGAAACTTCTGCTTTTGTTCACGTAGCCATATAATATTTTATTTATATATTCAAAGACTTATAATTCTCTTCATAAATAATCTTTTGAGTAAATAAAAGGGACTTGACTTCATTTAATCAATGGACAAGTTCTTTTATAAGTAGAAGTCATGTAATAGGAAAGGAAATAAAGTTAAAATGGGTCATAATGTTTTTCATTAAATATAAAGATAGAATATAATCATGAAAAAAAATTGAAAAGGAAAGGAATGTTACCTGGAAAATGAAAGAAGATATCACATATAAGGCTATTTCAAATATTCTGTGGAATATGTCAGCCTGTGACTCCAAACAAAGCATAAGCATTACATCCAGCATACTATAAGGAATTGTATGAATTTTCTTTGACAGACATAGCAAAAACATGTATAATATAAATAGGGAAACTCTCCAAATATAAATATACCAACCTTACCCAAATAGGATAAGAAAAGACAAATATATACCCTGTCAAAGATAAAATCAAATAAGCAAAACCCTTCTTTTCACCTATTATCTAGCTTATGCATATTTAATGAAATACCCTAAAAAGAGAAATTTTCTTTGAGCTCTCAAGAAGAGCTATCCAATGGTACCATCCATTCCTCTGTTGAATTCCTAACTCAGAAGATACCATTCTACCACCTTTATCTACTAAGAAACCCTCAAAGGTCTAAGAGGACTTGTAAAAAACTGTACAAAGGTAAACCCAAATTCAATATTTTCAAAAGAGCCTTAATTTGAGATACTTCTTATCCCTTTAACTTCCAAACTGGAAGAGATATCTTGGATCAAAGGTTTAACAAATCAAATACAGTTTTTCTAAAAATAACTATATAAAGAACCCCCTCTATCTTTGCCATATATTCATACAGATCTACAGTGAAGTATACCAAATTGTAAAGCTCATTTAGAACTACAATTCTGTATCATTCAAATTCTTATATATATCAAATTAACAGAGATATCTGTCTTGAAAGTTTTTCAAGCCATATACTGATGTACAAAAATACATCAAAAAGCCTGAAACCCTCAGATCTTCTGCCATTTTTGGGAAGGGGGAACATAAATCATACAAAATTGAAGAGCGCATTAATCCATTAAATACTATGCTCTTGGATTCTTTATATCTCAAAAACTGACTGAGATATCTGGGTTGGACGTTTTTTGACCAATACTGTTCTGTACTAGACCTGTACCAACAAGTACTGGTCTTATACTTAAAATAATGGTATTTTAATTAAACATACTGCTTTTTAATTTCAAAAATCTATTATTTGGGTGGGACAATATTACAGGATCCCTTCCTCATTTGTGGCTTGAGAAAGACAACATATATCTTAAAAGAATTTCTGGATTGTGCAAATACTTTCAATTTTTGGAATTGAATTCTTGAAAAACATCTTGAGACCAAAACTTGATAGTCATGAATTTAATCTGGTAGTTAGAATAGAAATGGATCTTGCTTTTAATTGAAAAAGAGGAAAACTCCAGCAATATTCTAATTGATTATTCTTCCAGAATAGGTTCTGGACTGAAAAAGGTTTTCTTTCTTCCCTTGAAATATAATTTTTGCTCAAGATTTATCAAATTTCAGTCTCAAGAGCCATAGTACTAGTAATGAAAAATTCTTCCTCCAAATATTACTTCAAGTGAATTTGGAAAAAAGATATTTTAAAATTACACAAAATCTTTGTTATGGAAGTGTTTTCTAGGTAGCTAAATCATCATAATGTACTTGTTAATAAATTCTCATCATTGAAATAAGATATATGCTAAAGGGACTCTATGCCAGTTCCACTAGCATCTCCAATTTCTAGCCCATTTCCCTCCCATCACTCGGACTCTTAATGAGCTCTTATTTTCATATATTTAATAGAGGAACTAACAAACCTATCTAGAAAATTTCTATGATAGAATGTATAGAAGTTTCCTTCCAATATGATTTTCAAGTTTGCTTTTTCTAATTTTGTAATTCTAAACTCAACATTTGATTAATTGAAGAATATTTGAAGTTCTAAACTTCATATATCTTTAAGGATTATTAATGATTTATTCAAATGGGAAAAATTTAGAAGAGTTTTTATCCATGAGAAAGGAAAGAAAATAATGTGTGACTATACTCTTCTTGGTGGAAAATAATTTACTGAGTTATGTATCCCATGGTAAGAGATTAAATTAACTATAAAGTAGCATTTTCAAGGAGGTTTAAACTTTGGAAATAAGTTTCATAGAGTCTTAATATTATCTTATGGGGGTAAAAACTGGTGGCTTAAAATATTTATCCAAACAATAAATATTTAGTTTTTCTGAAAAAAAAATTCCTAAAGAAAATTCATTAAAATAAGCTGTGTGACAGGAAGAAAAAAATGTTCAAATACTTTTTTGCCATTTTTATCTTTGATCTTCAAGAAGAGACTTTATGGGTGGCTAAAAATGTTTTTTACTGGTATGTTTTTTCATTATTTATATGTGGAAAACCTTAATATTTTGAGACTCTATATTAATTCCATTAGTCTTAAACTCATAAGCACTGGCTCTTGTTAGCTTCTTAAATATTTCTTTAGCTAAAATATTTGTTGTAGAAGATATTTTCAGATTTAGAAAGAAAATAATGAGCTTGATATATGATCATATCAAAAACAGTTCAAACATTCAGAAATTTCAATTTTGTATACTTTATAAGAAGCTCACAGATATAATATGAAAATTAAGTTTAAATCCCTTTTGGGGACAGAAACCATGACTTTAGAGTCAAAACAAATCAAGATATAACACCAAGATGGTTCCTCTAACACACTTTGATTGATGAATATGCCACTGAAAACCAATTTTTTCACATATTTCAGATACTCTCATACAATAACTAAATACCTTGGCTCTTTTTATTATTCCTAGGAATAACTCCATTAAGAAAATTCCTCCATATAATCATGGGTAATTGCACAGAACTGTTACTGAACATATTCTATCCAGATTTGTCTTTTAAATAAGAAATTGAGTTCCCTTAATCAAGAGAAGATGTGAAATAATCTCCCCTCATCTAGTCCTATAGAATCTATAAATGATTAATTTGATTATTTGAGCTTTCTTATTCTAAAGGCTCAGTATAATTCATATTCAGTATTTTGTAAAATGAATCATATATGCAACCTTCATTTATTTCAAAATTATTCATTTAAAAATCTTGAGCTCAATTCATATGAATAGAAAATACAAAAATAAGTCCTGAAAAGCCTTCCCATAATAATAGTTCAAATTGGAATAGAATATCTGTGTCAAGTTAATACAGAACTACAGCTAACATATACTAAAAAAATTGAGAAATAAATTTTTGGTGAAGGTCCCAGTTCTAGTAGATTGGTGGAAGTGTAATGTATAATTTAAAATATTATCATCATTCTTTTAAATCTAGAAGAATTCCAAAACTTCCTATTGAGAAATGAGGATTTTCAATTATTGATTTCTATAGCTTTTATAGTAACACTTTTTTTTCTTTTTTCAATATTAATTACAAATGTTTCCGCCTGAGAAATCTCATTGTTTGAAAATTTGAGACTCTAAAGTATATCTCGAGGCCTCATGTAATATTTATGTTTCTTTATTACTTGCAAAGCATTCATTGATCTCTACCATTTAATAATATTGATTATTTCACTCCTGAAATTATCAATTGAAGAGTGACTAGATGGAAAGACATCATATGAACAAACTTGTATTTCTCTAGTAGGCCTTTAGAATATTGGCCTTCTTCTTTCCCATAAATCTGGAATTGTGTGGAAAAAAGTATTATTTTTCTCTTATTTTTGACTGCATTCTTCTAGAAATACTGGAATTGAAAGTTTGAATGGGAATGCCTATGTTTAATCTCTTAGAAACTAATTTTATGTGAAATGAATTAATTTCACATATCACTCAATTATCCATTAAATCTTGAACATTTCTTATAAGTTATTCTTTCTGTTAAATATAACAAGGATATTTCATATTTATCTCCAGTAATGCATTCTCGCATATAATTTTACAAAATATAATGAAATATTTCTCTTATTCTCCTTGGAGCTTTGAAAAAATGGAAGACTGTGATAGGTTATTTATAAGGGAAAAATACCAAGAACTATTTCCTTACAATCTCTTAAAAATCTGACTTTCCAGATTCAACACATTCTGTGATTTTGTCAGAATACTTTAATATGATATCGTTCAAAAAAATGGCTCTCATTCTTTAAATGAAAAATTAAATTATATGTATTAATAACTACTCTCATTTCCATTTCTCAAATTTTTTAAATCAAAACACATTGAGAGATCTTGAAGAGCTAATCATTAGAAGCTTGATATCCTGCAAAATCCACTCCTTATATTTCAGCATTTTTGTAGTTGAATATGCATAGATGGGACAATTAAATATTTCGAATTGAATCTTAAGAAAAACATTACTAAAGAAATATTCAAAAATGATCAAATCTCAAATTAACAATGTCCTCTATATATTAAAAAAATAAATCAATCAGCTTAGTCATATTTGATACAGACAGGATTACTAAAGTGCAAAGTATTTAAGATTTCTTTTCCATAACTTGCAAATAAATATGTCATGAATCCAATTTTGGATGTATTAATTATTGAAAATACTTGCTACAGCTTACTTGAGAACATATAATACTGAGAAATGACATGATTTATTGGTTACACTATTAGACCTAAGAGCTTAAACTCCAAATTCATATAGAAAAAACCTTGAAAAAACTCTTAAAGAAAGAAATCTATGGAAAATTAACAATAAAAAATGGGTAGGGATAGCCAATATACTCGATAAAACTGGAATATCTTCCTTTTAACTCATTTTGGCCCTTGGTTTTTTTTAATTAATTTTCATTAAGCTTGTCAGAATATGGTGTAATATCATTGAGATTTAATATTTCCCACATATCTGGGATGATTCAGAGCTAGATAATGCTTTATGAAAGGCTAATAAATTTTAGAGACTGAACAAAAACTTTTAATGGTTTAAATATTTATGGTTTATTTTACTATTTTATTACAAATCCCTAAGATCTAAGACATACTTGAAAATTATCTTCAAGATTTTAAAGCTTAAATAATGTTCCTGTTGTTTTCTGTGACAAATCTCCCCAAAAATATTCAAACAAAGGGTGAAAAGTTTTATTTTTTGAAACAAATTATTCAAACAATTTGTAGTTAAGATCCTCATATGTCATTACCACTGACATAATCAAGTTTATTTAAGAGAAATAATATATGGAGAAGAAAAATTGAACGCCAAAACATTATTGTAAGTATATGGATCTCAATATTTCAAGAAGACTTTGAGCAAGCTTCAAAAGCCATAATAAAAATCTTGATGGTGTAAGGAAATATTGATACATGAAAAAAAAGTTAATGGAATGAAAGTTTTGCACATTTAGAGGTCTAGATCATATTTCTCATTTTCATAAAAAAATTGGAGGAGTATCCTAACATGAATCAACAGAACCTAAGTTTATTAGAGAAGGAAACATCACACAATACCATGAGATTCTCAGTTATATGAGATATCCAAATATACTTATTTTAGATCCTGTATATTTTGGAGGGAATCATTCTTATGTGACAATGGTATGAAGTTAAAACCAAAATAGATTATCATTATATCGAAAATATCTACTCAAAAGCGATTCAAAAGCCTATCTTTAATAAATTCACTTGTCTAGTTAAATTGAAAATACCCAATTTTCTGAAGAAATTTATAAAGAATTACTTTCTGAAAGATAATTTCTTATTCATGTCATTAAAATATTGGAACCTTTAAGTATTAAAATGAATTATTATTTTTCTGAGTTTAGTTTTACTAATAAGGCCTGTTCTCATATTCTCAGATGAACCTTCTGCTACTTTTCCAATTCCTAGTTCATCCAAAGATTATTATGAATATCTTTAGTTGATATGGCTATATTATTTCTATATTTTCTATTCAACTGGTTGTAGAATATATGTGTACATCTTTAAAAAAATAATCTCCAAACAGAAGGAACTAACTGAAAATCTCTTATTTTAATATTCCCAAGAACCTAGTTCATTGTGGCTGAGAAGATGACCAAACAGTAGCAGGGTTGAACCCATGTTGAACCCATGTTTTATTCATAATGATACTACTTTTTATACATGTTTTGAAACTGCGATTCCTGCCCACAGCGCTTGATTTTTTTCATGGGAAATTGTTTCAGATAGGGATAAATGCAATCTTACAGAGGAAAATACATTTGTAATTAAGAAAAGGTTGGCGATTTTACTTCTCATCTCTTACAAGTGGAGAAGCTTATTTTAAAATTTTCAGAACCAATATTTGGGCTACTAAAACACCTAACTTTTTTCTTTTCCCCCCAAGCTCTTGTGTATTTTGATTATTGGCTTTATTGAAGGCTATTCTATGGCTTTGAACCTATTTACAAAAGGGTACACATGATTCATCATCTGTATGCCAAACCCTCAGTTATCTGGCAAACTTCACCCCATAATTTGATTTAAACACACATTTTATAGCTTTCACCACTGATATTTTGAGGTAAAGCCTCATTTCAATTGGTATTATGAATTTTTATAAATACTCTTGAAAGTTCTTGGAACTTATCTGTGAAAAGGTCAAAATAACCTTCTTTGTAAAAATCTCAAGGATTTTGCCATATATGGTTAATATGGAACAATTGATTTTTTCATTATTATCTTTTGACTTTGTGGGTATTTTGAAGGCTCACACATCTTTTATTTTCCCTCAATAATCTCCTCAGAGCCATTCCAAGTGAGTGCTGCTTCACTGAGTTCTAATCTCCCTTTCCTTAGAAGAGCTCCTGTGAGAGAATCTAACAAGAGTTTCAAAATAGTGTTCAAGATATACTTAACTATCAGAAAAATTAGTTTGGGACCCTCTATAGAAATAAGGCTTACAAGAACTCTTCTTGGTATTAATTAAACTTGATCAGTCTCAAACATCCCTAGTTGATCTTAAAGCTATCTGGGTTCCAAAAAAAGATTTACATTCCCTTTCAATAGCTTCATCAAGTTTTCAAGTGTGAATTTGAAAGCTGGGTCATGTTTCCAAAACTCTCTAAGCTTTCTGGAAATTCTCATTGATTGGTGGTATCATTTTTTAGGTTAATCATTTTTAAATTGGGGAGTTCAAAGTGCATGTTTTAAGATGCTGATGCACCAGTTCAATTTTAGCTTTCTGAAAACTAAATTTTAAGACCCATCAGCTAGCCACAAGCCACCCTTGTAGGTAGCTTGAATATCTATGCTCATATGTGAGCACAGACAACCTCCTCAGATCCACGACCATCAAAAATTCCTCCCCAAGAACTACATCTTTCTTGTGCAGTATGGACTCATCCCGATTCATCAAGGTTTGAAATTTTTCATACTCTTCCATCTTTTATTCATTAAAAAAAAATATTTTTTCATACAATTTTTTATGGACAATTGTTCATACATTTCCCCTTTATCAATTCCTGAGGGCATTCTAAATTATCAAAAATCCTCCACATCTTTGTATCTAAACAGAGAAATCCCTCAAATCACTGAAGAGCTGGGTGTTTCAAATTCAAAAAAACTATTTGATCATAACCAGCTGGAATTTAATTCCTGAAGAAGTAAATCCAATGAGGCCTTGGGCCAAATCCATCAGGAAAGCCCATGTGGACCACCAAAACCAAAAATGCATCACGATAATCACACTTAATCAGCAGAGAAAAAAGGATAGAAGATATAGAACAAATGGAAAGGGCTAAAAAAACAGAAGAGGAATGTTCCTGGAGAAAAAAATCCACTGTTTGTGTACTCTGATTTTGAAAATATTTGCACATGAATTGAGGATAAAAAACATTATGATGGTATTTTGATAAGAGTTGTTTTTATTTTTTGTCTTTTTACTGACACAGATTGAAGAAATGTAGATCTCTTTGGGGTGAGCCAAAAGGGATCCTGGGGGAAAAGAAAATTGACTCAACATCAACACTTTGAGATATTTGTAAGATATCTCAATGCTCACCATATGGAAGGCACCTTGAGGCTCAATGGGTGGAACTTACAGAAAAGTTGGCAAACATATAAAAGTAAGTACATAGAAGCTGCAAAAACTCTCACTGGAGATGGAATTGATCTGGCTTTAGTGCCATCTATTGATGAGAACTTGGAGACCCAATGTCCATGTTTCAATTTAATGGATGCACTATTCCATGATAAATCCAATGTTTATTCTTCTCAATTATATGAAAGCAACAAGGAAAAAAATAGGTGAGGCCAACCATATTGATGATATAGGGAGAAACCATTCTACCAAAGGAGTTGACATTGATTCCTCCTTGAGACTAAATGGAAATTCTAATAAAGATGAATATCTACATAATTTTGAACAGGAAGATTCTCATTTTTTAGTGAATGAAGAACTCTATCAGATCACAGAAGCAGTGGGTAATTGGAAAAGCTCAAGTAGTATTCAATCAGCAAAGACACAAGCTGTAGATAATTTAAAACAATATAGTAGTTTAATATTGGTTGGAAACTAGGAGAAACCTCAGAGTATCTCTTATTTAAACAATAGGAAGAATAAACAGGGTACCATTCCTCCTTTTCAATCTAATATCAACAAGAAAAATGATAAATAACTTATTAGAACAATGGATCAAAAATTCCAATTGAAGGAAAATCAATTCAATTCTCAAATATCTTTTCAGAAGGGTGGTGCCAAAAGAGATTATGAATTAAGCCTTATGGATATAGATAACAGTATTTCCAAGCCCTCTGTGATTAGGAACATCAAAAGAGGGAAGAGGAATTGCACCAATTGCAATTGCTGAACCAAATTGAAAAGCTTGCAATTGACAAAGAAAAATTTAAAGAAACAAAATAGGAAATCTCTAATGTCTCAGATGATTGCACAAAGAATGTAAAAAGAACAGATTCAAAATATGTTGATTCTATTTGACAAATATAAAATTCAAATTATTATTATTACTATCCATATTTTTCCATCATCTAGTACTACTTTTCATATTTATTTACCTTCTATCCCTTGATTGAACCAAATAAAAAGGATTAATTCATTGTTATCACATTTCTTTTGTAATTGTATCCTACAAAATCATTGGTAATATTTTGGAAAAATTCCTCTGAAACATGATTGTGCAGCATTCCATCATGAGCTGGCACATTTTCCATAAGTTCATCTACCTCTAGTTCCTTCCATCTATCATTCAAATTTGATAATGTATTGTGAAAAGTGCAACAAAAAACTATCCACTGTATTCAATCTCTCATATGTTCTTTCTCATAAAGATGAAAGTTTAAATCCTTTAGTGTACGTTTTGTCTATGAAACTCTTGATAATAGTAGCAAATATCAAGAGTACTATGACTGTCCTCAGTACAAATTATAATATAATTAAATATTATAACCAGAAATTTATATAGTTAAAAATAATTTTATATAAAAAAATAAGTTTAATTATCATTAAAGAATTTAATAATAGAAAATTATGAATAATTATAATAAATTATAATTATTATATTATTGTTATAGTCACTGACAGTTATAACAATGAGAAGTTTAAATCTCTTAATGAGACAATTACATGTGGAAAATATGCAATGAGCTCAAGTTAATAAGTCTTTGAATTACTATAATATATATTTGGAACCAGTAAATAATAACACTTGAATAAAGAATAGTTAGTAATAGAAATTAAAACTATGTAAAAATAGCTAATAGAAAATACCTGATTGATTTAGACAAATTGTTAAAAACACAAATACACAGAATTGTAATTAAACACACAGCAGCACTCTAAAGTGTTGTAATTATAGTTAGTACAATACGACTTCTTGATACTTAATGAATGATTAAACATGTACCTTTATAAACCCTAAGCCTCGTTAGTAGAGTGTTGTTGATGTGTTACGTTACAATAAATGTAATAGAATAGGAATAAATTGAATAAGTAAGATAAACAAATTATAGAGGAAAAGATTGAGTTTAGAATGTCTGAATATTATCCTTGCAACATCGTGCTTATATAGCTTCAACATTGTAAACTTGATGGTGGATGAGATCTTTTATCTCAGAGCGTGACAACTCACAGTCTATGCTTAACGATCCAAGCTCAATTACTTAAAGCATATAGACTAATATTCTTCAGGTGATAGCTTAACTCTTTACTACTACATTGTCTCATCATTAACCTTGAAAGGGGATTCCTTTCTCGACACTCCTCTGAATTCCTTGAGATGTAACTGTGGATATACCTTCAATAATTTTTGTATTCCTAAGGGTTTAGTTAACACATAAGCTAGCATATCTTCAGTCCCAACTTGCTCAATTGTTAGTTGTTTCTTTGAAACAATGTCCCTAAGATATTGATACCGTACTTCAATGTGTTTGGTGTTAGCGTTAAGGGCTGCTTGCTTAGCTATAATAGTTGCTCCTGAATTGTCGTTGTACAGCATAGGCTTCAAATCTTCGATCCCCATTTCCATCAGTAGAAATGACATCCATCGTAGTTGTTTTGCACAAATATTCATAGCGATGAACTCAGCTTCAGTAGTTGATTGTGCTACTACTGTCTGTTTTTTACTCAACCATGAGATAGGGTTACCAAATACGCAAGTTAATATACCTGAGATTGACTTCCTGTCCGTCCGATCATTAGCGTAGTCAGTGTCAGCCCATCCTTCTAAGATAGATACCTTTTTAGTATCTTGCTTTGTAAATAACAGAGAGTAATTTGACGTATCCTTAAGATAACGCATAAGGTGTTTGATCATTGTCCAATGTTTAACTGTGGGCTTAACTGAGTAACGTGACAACTGATTTACGGTAAACATGATATCTGGTCGAGTGTGTTGTGCTAAGTAGTTCAAACTACCAATGGCCTGTTGGAAAGAAGTTATAGCGACTACTTCACCTTTGTCGTCTATTTCAGTGTGAAAATTGCCATTGCATGGTGTCTTAACACCTTTGCTTTCACTCATATTGTTATCATGTAAAAGTCTTTTGATTAAATCTGATTGTCCTAAACTGAGAGAACCATCTTCGTGCCATGCTGGGTAGGATTTCTTTTAGATTTGATCTTAATTTCGTTGCTGATTTGAGACAGAAAATCTTGAATTAATAATTCATCCTTTCCTATGATAAATCCGTCATCCACATGTACGTGTAAGATTAGGGATAAATCCTGGTTGAGATATAAAGAATCATCAGATTTTGACTTAAACATCCCACATTGTTCTAGAATACTAGTGAGCTTTAATTGCCACATTCATGGAGCTTGCTTTGTTCCATATAACGGTTTATTGAGTTTCCACACCCAACCTTCCTTTCCCTTGACTTCGAACCCTTTTACTTGCTTAATATACACTGTTGTATCCATTTCACCATGAAGAAACGCGGTCTCAACATTGAATTGATAAGAGATGAACTTCTTGTTAACTATTAGTGATAACATTATCTTGAAACTTTCATTTCTTCCAACTGAGGCCCATGTGTCGAAATAATGCAATAAATGCTCTTGATGATTCCCTAAAACTACCCATCTTGCCTTGTAACGATATATCTCACCATACTCATTAAGCTTTTTGGTCAACCGCCACATACCTCCAATCACTTTGCTATCTTTAGGATAAGGTACTAGTGTTCCTGTGTTGTGACCCATCAATGAATCAAATTCAGTTCTCATTGCATCCTTCCAATGACTACATTCCAGTGGATCTGACGTTGCCTTGGAGTAAGGTACTACATCAGCTAACATATAACGTTCCGGAGGCTTTGTTCTCCTACGACCTTCTTCCAGTATGTTCCAAGTGTCAATTTGGTTAGAAATGTTCTTAGGTGCTTCACTGTAATAAGGAACATAATCGTATTGTTTGCTTTTGATAGGCTCTTGGATATGTTCTTGAACAGGTATTTCTTCAACTAAATCGTGAATAGCGTTGTCAGCATTAACAACTGGAACAGTGTCATTTTCCGTTTCTGATACAGCAGTAGGTAGATTGATAATTTCTTGGCGTATTCGAGGCTTACTTCGCATCTGAGGAGGTTGGAAGTCTCGACTGATTCTTATCCTTTTGGATTCTTCATTGTAGAAACGCATACCATCTGAATAGTTTTCATAGGTTAATGCTTTTAGTGTTTCTCCTCTGGGAGTTAACTTGGATTTCGGATATCCTGCAAGGACGGTGGTTTTCATTCCAAATGCTATTAGATTGCTCAGCTTAATACTTGGCTCAATTTGCATGTCTTCTTTCCCAAGGAGTTCCTGTGGTGAATTCATGTTGATTGCCTTATGAGGTAATAGATTCAAAAGCAAAGAACCATGTTTAGCCGCCTCTACCCATAGTCGGATAGGGATCTTGGATTGTGCGAGTAAGCATTGGATCTTAGAAAGCAGTGTTTGGTTGAAACGTTCTGCCACACCATTTGTCTGAGGTGATTCAGGAGGGCCTCGTTCCAATGATATACCCCTTTTGAACAGAACCTGCCGGAAGGAATTTGAGTCAAATTCCCCTCCTCTGTCTGTATGCACAAAAGCAGGGGTGACATTTACCTTATTTTTCAGTTCATTAAAATATGACACTATATTAGCCTGAGCTTATTCTTTTTTACTCATGAAATAAATGCAATTAAATCTACTATAGTCATTTACTATAACAAGCACATACTTGATACCATGCTCAGTGGCTGGTGAGATTTGCAACGTATTGATGTGCAAGCGTTGAAAAGCCGAGTTTGATGATGGCAAGGCACGTGTATGGGGTTGATTCTTGATCTTTGCTAATTGACATACTTCACAGTCTCGAGAATTGGTAAAGTTTCCTTAAATCTGATTCTTCTCTAGTAAGTACTTCACATAGCTATCGCTGGGATGGCCCAAAATACTGTGCCAGTCTTTTCCATCATTGTTCGTAAAAAGGGCTTTGCTGACTTCTAGCCTACTGACAAACAAATTTCCTTCTCTTTTAAAAGCAGCCACGATAGACTGTCCCTGCTTGAGTAGGAAGCAATCCTTTTTAACGACTGGTTTAATGTTATGATCCAGGAGTTGTGATACTGAAAGCAAATTGACAGGACCTTTAGGAGCATAATAAACAGGGCTGATTTTGATACCTTTGAACGTTAGAGTTCCTTGATGAGTTATTGGTACAGTGTTACCATAAGTGTTGATTTGCTGATTAATAGCGACACAGTTACTTAAATATCTTAAATTATTTACCACTGATTTACCCGCCCCTGAATCAAGGTATATCTTATTACTGTTGTTGACGGTAAATACCATGTCTTCTTTGATCATGAAAGCATCGGAGTCGGAACTAACTGTCTTGATGTTTGATTCAGTTGTAAGGTGAGCAGACTGAGGCTTCATTGAAGCTTGAGGTTTCTCCAGCATCTTTTCGATGTTATCCATTCTTTTATCTGAGTCATTTTTATCAGATGGTCCAGGTTTGTCATACTTCTTCCCACTCCTTCGACCCTTATTTCTTTGCTTTTGCTCGTCCCATTTGGTTTTCTGCATTGATTTATTTGAAGAACCGGCAAAGAGAGCTTGCTCATTTGGTTGTCGTCTAGAGTGTTCAATGGCAACCCGACTAATAACTGCATCCGGAGTGAACGGTTTTATATCATAAAGAGTTTGTACCAACCCGGTCAGTTCTTTGTCTCCATTGAGACTACAAATGAATGTTGCGGCTAGTAGTTTGGGCGGGAAAGTAGCTTTGAGTTCTTTGTCTGATGTGATAGAGTTATATCTAGCACATAGCTTCTGAAAACTGTGAATATGTGCTTGTAGAGACGATTCTGGTTCATATTTCAAGGATATTAATTCATAAAAGGTTTCGCATATAGTGACTATGGAATTTTTTCCACAAATATTCCCTAGAGCTTCCCAGGTGTTGTAGAACGAAGTTTTATTATCTAATAGAACTCCTTCTAGTTCCGAGCTTACACAACCCCACAACAAAGCCAAAGCACTACTATTTTTCTGTCTAAATTTTGAAGATCTCTTGGTTTCTTCAGAGGGTGGCATAAACAGGTCGTTGTATCGTCTGGCTGTAAGATAGTTTTCCATTTGACAACTCCACTGGACCCAGTTATGGGTGTCTAGTTTTATCATTTTAGTTTTTAGGATAACTTCTTCATCAGACGAATTGCTAATTTGAATTTTGGTTCCAATTCCGGTCCCTGTAGCCATATCTATAAAATCGTGTTCTATTTCTGGTTCTATATTATAGTGATTTTATAACTAACTCTCGCTACCATGCAATGAGTTCAAGTTAATAAGTCTTTGAATTACTATAATATATATTTGGAACCAGTAAATAATAACACTTGAATAAAGAATAGTTAGTAATAGAAATTAAAACTATGTAAAAATAGCTAATAGAAAATACCTGATTGATTTAGACAAATTGTTAAAAACACAAATACACAGAATTGTAATTAAACACACAGCAGCACTCTAAAGTGTTGTAATTATAGTTAGTACAATACGACTTCTTGATACTTAATGAATGATTAAACATGTACCTTTATAAACCCTAAGCCTCGTTAGTAGAGTGTTGTTGATGTGTTACGTTACAATAAATGTAATAGAATAGGAATAAATTGAATAAGTAAGATAAACAAATTATAGAGGAAAAGATTGAGTTGAGAATGTCTGAATATTATCCTTGCAACATCGTGCTTATATAGCTTCAACATTGTAAACTTGATGGTGGATGAGATCTTTTATCTCAGAGCGTGACAACTCACAGTCTATGCTTAACGATCCAAGCTCAATTACTTAAAGCATATAGACTAATATTCTTCAGGTGATAGCTTACCTCTTTACTACTACGTTGTCTCATCATTAACCTTGAAAGGGGATTCCTTTCTCGACAAAATATTAATATTTATCCAATTGTAAATGATATAAGAATATTATTTATAAAAGAGATTATCACACAAACTCTGTAGAGATAATTTTTATAAAAAAGCTCTATAAAACAACCAATACTAGATAAAAAAATATAGAACTTTAAAGAAAACTTACTTATAATATTTATTTAATACAACAAGTCAAACAACAACAGTTATTATATTAAATAATGATTATAAGTTAAAAACACACCAAAAATAAATATTTTTAAAGACAAAATAACTTTCTATGATAAGAAATATGATTAAAGAGTTTTTAAGGGGAATTTGTGGATTTTAAAAGAGAATTGAGACAGTAATTTTATATAATAAAATATATTATTGGTTATTAAAACAATAATCTAAATTCTATGATTTCAATTGTTTAATTTTAAAATTAATAAAGAATAAAATAACTTATGAATTAATTTTAATAATAAGATCTTATATTTAATAAAACTTCAACTGCTTAAATGTCTAATATAATTGGAATGATTGATGAGTGCTGGACAAAAACAGTGATTACTAGACTCTTTTTATGTCTACAGAGCAGCTCTCATAATTCATAATGGATATAGAGGGAGTGCTCAGGTAAAAACTACAAAACCATACTTAAAAATAAGGTTCTTAACTTAAGGTAGCTTATTTTTAATTGCAATTTAAAGTTACAAGTGTTATTCTTAACTCCAAGTAACTTGAATCCTCTTTTTGATTAATTATTTTAAGCTTTAATATAAATTTAGTTTATTTAAATTAAATTTTATTACATGAACAGCTTAAAAAAAGAGTTCCAAGCAAAAATGTCTTAAGCTCAATCTTTAATTAATTTGTAAAGAAATATTAATTTTCTTTAAGTATAATTAAAATAATAAATTTCCAGCTTAATTACCAATAGAACCTGTTTATAGAAGATAATAAAAATATAATTTATAAACAGATAACATTAATTTGTAAGCTGTGTGAAAATTGAAAACAAATCCATTAAGAATTGGATTTTTAATGAATTTATGAATTTATTGCTATTTTTCCACATAAAATAGCAATACACACCAAACCTTAACTTTTGATAAGGTTTTAATGCTTGGAGCTTTAAAATTTTAAGCTTATTTAAGCTTTGACAGTTCTTAAAACCTTAATTTCAAGCTTTCATATTGGGATTTAACCTTTGGAAGATTGAAATTCCTGTCCAAATTGGGATAAAACCAGTTTAAACTTTAAGTTTGGATCAAAGTCTAATCTCAAAGTACAAATAAGGTTTAAAATCCTCCAATACAGGTGGAAAACCTCAATTGAATCCTTGTAGATCCAAAAAGTTGGGTACCCCAGCTCTGTTTGGTCTTTTTCCTTTGTCCCACCTCTTTTCATGGATTTTGCCCTTTTATTTTCTTTAAAGCCATACTATGGCCTTAAACACCTTTAAATTGAGCTCAAGCAGGATTTACATTCTGTATGGAAAATCCTTAGCCAATTTATTAAATATACACAAAACCTTAATTTTGACTAAAATTTTGGTAGGTTTGCATAAACCTTATGCAACTTTGAATTTAAGCTCATTTAAGCTTAAATTTAACAATTTTGTCAAAACTTAGAAAAAATTGCAATTTTACTGTGAGATTCTTAAATCTTCCAATAACTTAAGAAATATTCATTTTTGGGTATAACACCCTATGGGTCTACCCTAGGTTATTTTTGGAGTAAAAATCAAAAATGACATAATAACTATAACTTTTTTTATCCAAAAAAAAGTTTTACTTATTTTTTGTTAATTTTTATCTCAAATTCAGTTGATAAGTCTATTTAAGACTAAATCAACTGTGTATAATGTTATTTGTGGCCTTATGGGTATGTCACACATACCACACAGGCTCACATTTAGTGAGCTCCACCTTGCCTTCAATATGCCAATCACATTATAATTCCTCACTTGTGCTTTTGCCAAGCAATAGTTTAATTCTCAATTAATATTTTTCTGTGTTTCTGGAGCTTTATCATAAGGAAGCAAATTGAAGCCCAACAAATATGCTGAATCAGCCAATAAGTATTGTCCTGTTCAGTTGTATCAGTGTTGATATTATTTATGCAATAGAACAGAGAGAAAAAAATCACCTGGATTGAAATAATAGTCAGGATTTTTGTAGATAGTCATATCTATATAAATATGGCCATCAGCACATGACCCTGGCCACCCTGCCATTACACTTTTTCTTTCAAAATCGCAGTCACACACAATTTGTGCATTCAAATAGTAAGGTTTCTTCTGATCAAAATGCAGCTCTGGATGGATACCTGGTGCTTGATAAATTGGAAATGTTGTTCCATCAATGAAACCCACGTACCCCTTGAAGCCTTCATTTTTCATCACTTGAGATATCTGACTCCTAAAATTCAGCCTCCATTGAGTCAATTGCTTTGATTACCCTCCTTGAACATAAGATAACAGCCCCATGGCTCAATTTCAAATTTCCAGAAAATCACCTGATGGATGCTGCATTGCCATTTGATCCAAGGTGCTCTAATGTCAAGGCAAGTTGATGTGCTACTGGAATCTTTTGTGGCATACTTTTATTTTGGAAGCTCTCCTGATCTTTGATCCTGTTGTAAATGTAATGAAATTCTTCTTGTGATGTCCTAACTGATTTTTTGAAATCCTCTTGCCTCATACTGAAAAGAACTTCTATGTTGAAAGTTTCCATCTAAAGACACTTTGAAAACCTCTGCATATATTGTATCTTTAAAATAGCCTGGAGGGATCCCTCATAAATTGCAACATCACCAAAGATTGTTTCCCAATTCAAGGACTCAAAAGAACTATTTGGTGAAATCAAAACACCAAAGGATGGAAAAGACTTGAATCCAGCTAATTGATTCAAGTTTTCTTGCAGGTCATCCATTTTGGCCACAAGCCAGGTTATGGACAAATCTTTGATGGTTTGGCGTCTTGCAGTGACTTTGGGCATTTGGGCTTCTTCAGATCTACCCTTTCTTCAAGATATTCAGGTGTTACAAATTGTCAAATCTTGAGGATGTGATTTGAAGGGATTTTTATCACAACCCATCTTTCAGATCAAGTCTGATCACCTCAAAAAATTCCCACATGATAACATCAGGTGTGAGCACAGGAGCCTGATTCATTTCTGACCATAATCAAGCACATAAATGCTTTTAGAGGTAAAATTTAAAATATTTTTAAGGATCTTTGAATTAAATTTAATGGATAATGTGGCTTGCGTCTGGGCTAAATTCTAGCTGGTGGGCTGGCCCGTTTGAACTCCCACGGCGTCTTTGGATCATGCCAGGTCAAATTTTGCTGTGGAGCTAACCTTGACGAATTCGAAGCGCCCCTGGAAAGTCCTGGCATTTCTTTTTTCTCAAATTTGCCTCACCTTGGCACGTTCTGTATCAATATTCGACGAGCTAAGAACCAGCTTCAATAAGACTTTTTGGTATTATTCACCAGCAACCTTGACAGCATGACCTTAGCCGCCCAACCGATTCATACCGACCTCTCAGAACTTGGCATCGCATCACCACCAGCGACGAAAGCAGTGAGTGATGAAAAACTGAACGAGAATGATGATGACGATGACGATGATGAGGAGGTGGATGACGAGGAGGAAGATAACCAGGTAAATGGTAATCACAATTTAGGTCTGCCCAAACTATCCGCTCAAATTGTTTATCATTTCAAACAAATCCCTCCAACTTTTTTAAGAAAATGTAACTGATTTTGATTTGATTTGTTTTTTGTCGTTTAAATAGATGAAAATTCTAGCAAAAAGAAGAAAAAAAAGAAAAAGAAGCCAAAGAAAAAAAAAGCTGGTACCGGACTAGCCGTTCAACAAACTGCTCCACCTCGAATTCCAGTCTCGAAAATGTTTCCAAAAGGAATTTATCCATGCGGTCAGGAAGTACCTTATGAGGGTGATAATGCTTATCGAACAACAAGTGAAGAAAAACGACATTTGGAACGCCTAGCTGCTCAAACTGATCCAGAATCCGCAGATAACTATAACTCTATCCGACGTGCAGCCGAAGTCCATCGACAGGTTCGTCGTTACGCCCGTGAAACTATTAAACCAGGCATGACAATGACCGAGATGGCCGAATTGGTAGAGGATGGAACTCGGGCGTTGGTTGAGGCTGAAGGATTCCAGCGTGGTATCGGCTTCCCCACTGGTCTAAGTCTCAATCATTGTGCGGCTCATTACACACCCAACGCAGGCGATAAAACTGGTAAATTCTCATGTTTTTGAATTATGAGAAATTCGATCGCTGAGGGATATTGTCACGTATTATTTCATTGGACCAGTGTTGAATTCAAGCGATGTCTTAAAAGTCGATTTTGGGGTTCATGTTGGAGGAAGAATTGTCGACTCGGCCTTTACCTTAACCTTTGATCATACGTACGACAAACTTCTTGAAGCTGTCCAAGCAGGCACCAACACCGGAGTGCGAGTACGTTTTTAGGATCACCCATCAATATCATGTCGTTTGGTCATGCACTCAACGTTTTATTTTGTCTCCTGTGTATATTATTAGGAAGCTGGGATTGATGCCCGTCTGTCTGATATCGGCGCCAGCATCCAGGAAGTGGTGGAGTCTTATGAAGTCGACATAAAAGGTAAACTGACTCCAGGTAGGTTGAGCCGACGCTGCCAATGCGTTTGCTAAGACATTTATAGCGTAGCTTTTGTTTTACTTCAATACATTGATATTTACATATAGTGAAGGCTATTCGCAATCTCACTGGCCACAACATTTTACCCTACCACATACATGGAGGCAAGTCAGTTCCCATCGTGGCGAATTCTAACGAAACAGCCATTATGGAAGAAGGGGATCATTTCGCGATTGAGGTTTTTGGGACTACTGGCCGAGGACAAGTTGTTGATGATGTCGATTGTTCTCATTATGCTAAGATACCTGATTTCAACCAGCCAATCAGGTGCGCTAAGATCTTCGTATTTACACTTTCTATCACGACTTTTTTTATCTGCTGTTGATTTTCTTTATGTTTGGCTTTTTAATTTCACAGGTTGGCCAGAGCAAAAACTTTGCTCAACACAATCAATAGAAACTTTGGAACGCTGCCGTTCTGCAAACGATATCTTGATCGTTTAGGAGAAACTCGATATTATGCTGCCGTAAGCCTGGAAGCCTATGGTTTTTGTCTCAATGATCATCAGACGTGCTGATGCATTTTGTGCCCGTTGTTAGCTCGACAACCTTGTCAATTTAGGTATTGTGCAGGACTATCCACCCTTAGTTGATGTTAAAGGGTTTGTTTCATTCAGCTCCATCTAGGCTTAATGAATTTTGAATTTTGATATACTGAGTATGTATTGTCATTTAGGTCAATGACGGCCCAATTCGAGCATACTGTTGTCCTCCGGCCTACATGCAAAGAGGTCGTTAGCAGGGGTGATGATTACTAAAATAACATAGTCTTGTGTTTGGAAAATTAAAAAAAAAAAACACTTGCAATGTTGATATCCTTTTTTGGGTCATTCCTACCACTACCTCACTGTGCCTATCTGCTTTGCTCTTTAATTGAAATAATACAATTACCCTATTATTGTTGTTCCCAAATGATTTTCCAAGTTTGTCTAATATTTGTAAACAATCTCATCATCGATTTTCTCACCGGAGCTTGATGAAGTGGTAATACCAGTCAAGCCATTTGAGTACTTAGCCTTTTTTCACTCCTATTACTCATTATCAAATATGCAACCCTTTTTTATGTTGTTCAAACAAGATTGTATGTTGAATTATTACATGAAAGACTTTTTTCTTCCTTCAAAAGCTGACGAGGCACACTTTAGAAGACTGAAACAGCCTTTTTTTCAATGCTAATATGAACGGGTTTATTCAAAAGTCTGCAATCGAATTTGAAGCATAGTGAAAGCCGAATGTTTTTTCAACTAAGCCTCAAAGTTTTAAAACGACATGGAGGTGTCTATTGCTATTCTAGACCACTTTTCTTTTCTTTTTTTACCAGGAATTACTCTCTTTTCTAAGGGGCCCTACAATCCAATTTTGAATAGCATTTGCAGCTTGCGCATGAACATTCTAGGCCTAGGTAATTTAGAATTGTATCCCAAAATTTTGAATCTAAATAAAATATTTAATTCATGCAAAAAAATCATTAAACTGCACTACTTCCCTGTTTTCCAAATAAGATGCTCAACACAAAATCCATATTTTTAAAGCATCTCCAGAGATGTCTGGATGCAAAGCCATACATTGAAGCCAAAAATATATAAAGGCCTATGGTAAACCCAGGT
Source organism: Austropuccinia psidii (assembly GCA_023105745.1). Classification (NCBI taxonomy): domain Eukaryota; kingdom Fungi; phylum Basidiomycota; class Pucciniomycetes; order Pucciniales; family Sphaerophragmiaceae; genus Austropuccinia; species Austropuccinia psidii. The sequence continues at coordinate 55,420,319 of JALGQZ010000005.1, read as the reverse complement.
AAGCATTTTGGTAAAAACACATAAGGGGTGCCCTGGACCCATTTTCAATTAAAACAAAGCCAAAAAAACCTGTATTGGGCAAAATCCCATTTATGGCATAAATGTCATTGTTGACGCCATAAATGGCACTGTTAATGTCATTTATGGCATTTTTAATGTGACTAATGCCATAAATTACCTTGTTAATTCCATTAATGTCATAAATGGTATTTTCAATTTTCTTATAAACATGAACAAAAAACATAATAAAAACACTTTTCAGGCCTACAATTATTCCTCCCAAAAATATGGGCTTCTGGTTTTTGATTCTCAAGATTCTCCTCTTTATTTTTTTTTTAAAAAAAAATGGAAATTCATAAGTGGGAAGCTTTTTAATGAATTTTTCAAAAAAAACAGCCATTTTGGAGAAATTTGGCAAAAAAAAATTGAAAAAATTTGGGCATCTTGACATCCCATTTTGGAAAAAAGATGGCAAAAATAAATTAAGAAAATCCTTAAAACCAAGCCTGAGGATTTTTTTAAAAAAATAGGTCACTTATGTGTTTTTGCCATAAATTGGTAAAAACATATAAGGGCTTACATGTATTTACTAAAAGCTTATGTGCTTTTACCAGCACCTTAAATGAAGATCCATGAGCTACATTAAAAATCAAAATTAAAATATTTCACTTTATATTTCATTAAAAATGATTACAAGCCACAACTAATACATATTATTAAGCAATATTAATTTCAAATATCTTATCATTATATTTTAGTTTGGAAAGCAATATTATTTAATATTATAGATTATAAAATTTGACAAAAGTAAAAAGTAAAGAATTGTATTTAATAGTAAGTTTTTTTACATCTTTTACTTCTTTGGTTTAAGCCCATTGATATCATTATTCATTGTGTTTTTATTAATTGAAAAGCTAATTGAAAAGCACAATTAATAATATGAATTTTGATAGATTTTTTATATATAATTAGCTTAATCAATTACTTGAAAGATTTATAATTATATAATTTGAGTTTTAAAACACATTATTAATTATCTTTACATCTTTATAAAAAAAAACAAAAAAAAAGATAAAATTAATTTTTTTTGAATATTATTTTATAATCTTTTCACTAAATTGATTATATCTTGATTTATATTTGTAATAATTTAGTTTTAATTTTACATATCCTTAAATAATTAAACCTTTTTTTTTGTATAAATATAAAGGATCTCATATTTTTGAGGACTATTTTGTAGAAAGGTTTTATTTTCTTCTTTGAATACTTTGAATTTGTTTCAATTTTTTACAAAATTTGATATTTTTTTTCTACATAATATTTTTATAATTGTCATTATCTTTTAAAAAAGTTTTGAAAAAAATATAATATCAAGTTTCAAATTCATTTTATAATTTGAATATAAAATGTCATTATTTTCAAATTTTCTTTAATAAAGTATATTATGATTATCTTTTGTCTTGTTAGAATAATTACTAATATAACATATGAGTTCATTAATAAATTGAAAATATCTAATTGTAATGTAATGATAACTTAATATTTCCAATGTAGAATATGAGTTGTTTCATTATATCCCTTAATGATGACAAATATGATACTCTCAGATAAAAAAATATTAACAACTTCAGAAATAAAACCCAAATTAATTCTTTTGTTATATTTCCTTTATTTGATATTTCTAATTTTATTGTTAAATATAATGAGCTCTTAGAAATAAAATATAATATTTATTATTATTTCAATAGTTCAAAATTTTTAAAAAAACACTTTTAGATTCTAATTCCATTTTTTATATTGAATTCTTATTCCATAAAAGGGATTAAATAAATTATTTATTTCAATTATATTTAAATTAAGCTATTTATTAACCATTCAAAGGTATAAAAAGGAAAGAAAAATCAAAATATCCTTATAGCTTGTTGTAAATCTTTTTCAAGACTAAATATTATATCATAAAATTAAACCATGTCTGTAATTATTTACAGAATAAAAAGGAACCTCAAGTGAATGTCCAACACATAATGATTGTAGCACCTAATCTAAAAACAGCTGATAATTATTCATCATTAAAGACAGACTATCTCATATGGTTATTTCCTTTTAGCCAGGGATTTTTTTTCTTTCTTTATTTTTATTATATTAGTAATTTTTTCTTTTCTATCTTATATCTTTGATTGTTTTTATTTCAAATATCTTATTAAGTATTTTCTCATCATATTTACCTTTCTATTATTTAATTCAATTTAATCTCTAATTAAGGTGCAGTATTATCATTCATTGAGTATTGAATACATGACAAAATAAGTAAAGCTTTTCTTGCTTATCTATGTTTTATCCTGTGGTATTTTTTTAATAGTATTTTTATTATAAAGTATTGATTTCCTGATAAAATTGAAAATTCTGTATAACAATAATAAAACTCAAAAAATATCTACTATATCATTTCAATTGAAATCTCCCACTATAATCACCTCTTCTGAATTTTATTTCTGAATAGCAATCAGAAGACATGGTCCTGTAGAAAATAAAGCACCAAATGGTGTTTTCCCAACCACAGTTTTCAAAAGAATACTAAAGTAAGAAATTTTGACTTTTTAATTTTTGATGAGGAATTGGGATCTTTGTTCTCAGTTCTGTATTTATTGTAAATTACAGTAAATATGTAAATATAACAGTAAATTAAGTTACTTAAAATTTTGAAGAACTTGGTATTTCTAATTAATGATTAAAGCTCTGTGCCCCTTCATGAAAAGTATATATTATTTAAAATTTATCATCTTTTCCACATCATCTCAAACCAATTTCCAATAATCACAAGAAAATAAACCAGATGATTTCATTAATTGGCCTCCTTATTTCATTTAATCAATGCCTATTCTCAAAAATGGTGGCTCTATCATTCTGGACTATATTAAGGGTATAGATACCCTTCTAGGTTTTGCCTTTGACTTGTGTCATTTTAAAATAATAAATATTTATCTTAATTCACCATAGAAATGCTTATCTAAATGAAAGTTTTGGAAACAGAAAATTGAAAAATCTCACAAGATAATATAATTTTTTACCTTGTTGAATTGAATAGTTAAAATTTTGATTATTGATTATCTTTTTTTAAAGAGGAAATTTAATTAAAAATAATGAAGTATAAATAAATATATTTGTAAAATTAAAACTACTTTAATGGCTTCTTAAATATTTGGTGAAGAAAGTTCAAAAAAAATGATTGTGCACAAGCCACAATCCCTAGGTCAGTACAACATGTGTATAAAAAAGGGTCTGCCTTAAGTAAATCTTCTATATAATACAGAATTTAAATAACTTAAAGTTTTTTCTCACCTGAAAATATTTCAGAATTTTTCCTCTTGACTACTATACAAGGCTCACATTTTGAAGTGGCTACTGGAGGTAATCTTAGCCTGTATTTTTTCCTTTCATCCAAGGACCTCTTGGATGATTTTTAAATAACTTTCATACCCAAATCTATAGCCATTTTGTTCAGAAAATGGACTAAATAAATTCATAATTATATCAATATGAATTCCTCCGCACTCAGCCAGGTAGTCATTTTTGAATTAATAAACCAAGAAACCAAAAAGATTTCCACAAGGAAATTAAAAACCATGAGCCTTGGACCTTTTAACCTCAGATCATCCTTATTAAATTACCCATTACCTTACCAATAACCAGAAAAATAAAAAATTAACCATTCAAACCAAATCTCAGTGCTATTATAAAAGCCAAAATTTAAGCATAACTCAAATAAGGAATCAAAAAGTAGAAAAGCCAATTTTCAGAAATCAACTGAAATTTAAACTGAAAATGGGCTAAAAATTTGAAATAGGTAGCTTATCACTTCCCATAAGCTCTTTGGTAACTGTGAAGATACTTACAATATATTCAAATCAAAAGGAAATCCATTATATTTGATAAAATTGTTTATTTGGAAATTTTGACCAGAAGAATGTTTAAAAATCCTATTTTATGAAGGCATTGGGGAACACCCCATCCTTCCCAAAAAACAAAATGAATATCCTCATGGAACTAAATTGTTTCTCAAAAGCTGAAATTCAGCTTATAAATTATTCTTGAGAAGTTCAAGAACAAGCTTTCTATTAATTTAAAGGATAATACATTTAGTATTCAATATGAAATATAGTCATATTAAGCATTCAAGGAGAAAATAACCTTATTATTTTCAGATTTTGAATCCAAAATTAACTCATGATTCAGAAATCTGACAGCCTGAAGCTTAATTTTCTCTATATCAAACATTTGGGTCTTCTAGTCAATTATTCATCCTGTAGAGCATTAAAGATATATATACCTTACCTGTTTATTTTTATTGAATTCTTTGATAAAAAATTATACCTCTAAAATTTTTCCATGTCAATATTTTCAGGAATATTTCTCCTGTTTCTGTTCCCGGATTTCCATAGTTTCTCCTTATTTTATTCCAAGATACATCATTAAAATTGGGAATCTTTCCAAGAAATTAATACTATAGTTTCTACCAGGTTATATCCAAATATCATAAACAAAAAATCCAAAAAATTCTACTCTTGAAAAACCGGGTCTCAATAAAATGAATAAATTCCTAAAATATTAATGAGCCAATATTTCATAATAACAAGAATTTGTGGATATATTATGGTAGTTAGAAATGCTTTCAGCCTGTTACACAAATATAGAAAAAGGACGCAACACCCAAAAGTCCATAAGATATGGTATCCAATGAAAATAAGTAAATACACATTGATAAGCTTTTCAAAACCAAATAAAGATATAACAAGTCCACAAAACCCAAAAAAAAAAAGACTTAAAAAATGCAGTATTTATATCTTACCCTTTGGAAGGAGAAAAATTGAAATTCTATAAAATATCATTCTCATCAATAACCAATAAGAATAAGCTAATTTATTGAGGCTGTAAACCCTTGATAAGCATAGACCTTAATTTTTGCCTCATATAAAAGATTCAGATTGGATCACAGACCCATTTTGGGGGGCATTTCATTCCAATATTACTAGCTCCAATACTATAGCCTTACTGGATAAAAGAATACTGTACTGATACCCTTTTAATTAATAGAGGAAATTAGGCTACTTTTTCAGCTCTCTTCAAGCTTTTACATTTTTGATGAGAAACACAAGTATAATATTTTATGTAACGGAAATTTGAGATATTAGGCTACATCACTCTTAATCCTTTATCTCTACAGATAAAAATCTATTATCATCTTCATTTTGAAAGAAAAAAGTACTATTTTAAAAAAATAAAAAGATACTTTGAGACTGTAGAGACTTTCCATAATGATTCCAAAGTAATTTGAACATTAAAAATTCTTTAGAGCTAACTTTTGACTAGAATTCAAGCCACTTTTAAGCCTTTTATGTCGAGAAATGAAAAATCTGTTAAGGCTTTTATACTAGAAGGTTACACCAAGTGGGGTTTTAGGATACTTTACCAAATAATTAAATTATGAGTTTTCAGTTCCATTGATATACTTCTTAATAATTTATTACTAATAATTTTGAGACTAAAAGTTAACACTTGCTTGTACAGGGCTATACTGTGTGAGATTTTCCCATATGATTGAATTATGAGGCATCAAATAAAATTGAATAGTTTTTATACTTTTGTTCCTCATAAATTGGCCAATTAGAGTCAAACAGATCTTTATGTACAGAATTGGATTTGTATTGGCTTTTAGAGCATCTTCAAGCCTCCCATAAGTGGAAATATGCACATATTGTGGGTTAAAACCAGTAAGCTGTGGTTTCAAAGCCACATCTGATAACACATAATGATGTTATTTGTTGTGTTGAATCACAATAAAATCATCAGAGTAAGAGATTTCACTCTATTATGGTTAAAGGAGGTGATCCACCTTTTTCCACTCTAATTAAAGATCACTGCTTGAATTGTTGCATCAGCATAACCTATGTGAGACAAAGTCAAAATTACCTGGCTTATTTTGAATAAACCTAGTTATGTTTATTTATTTAAATTTTGATATGAAAGAAACTGGAAAAGGTTTGATAAAACAGGTTTATTTTATATAAACCAAAGGTTTATTTAACAAAAACCCTGTTTTGATCCATTCTAAACAAAAAGTATATTCAAAATCAACCTTGGGTTGATTAAATATAAACCAAACTTTTTTCAAGATCAAGCCTGGGTTGATTTAACATAAACCATAGTTTTATTTAAGATCAGAATGGGGTTTTTACAATTACACATTAGGTGGAATAAACTTCCAACCCTTTTAAATAAGCTTCTCATAATTTTTAAACAATTACTAATCATGTTTAATCTAATAATCATTATTAGTAATTAGTTGTTCCTTACTTGAAATCAATTTTCCATCAAATGGAGTCAATTTCTAATTATATGGAATTGATTCATCATAATGTTAAATAAACCACCAATAATCTTGATATTAAGTCAACCTTCTTTTTCTATTCAATAATTCTATTATTGATATTATAAACTAATCATTTATGTTAACTAAACCCAGGTTTTATGTTCAATCAACCTCTTTTATTACAAATATTCCAGTTCATTTTAGATCAACATTAAAAAAATAAACATAATTTGGTTAATTTGGAATGACCCAGGTAAGTGCAGCTTGATATAAAATAGGGGGTGGTGATGAAACAATTAAAGTGAGATAAAAAGGACCCTTTCCCCCTAGGGAAAACCCCATTACTTATCAGCTTATTCTTATGTATTCATACTGTCTTACACAGAAGTTACCCTTATAGTTATAAGACATAATCATAGTTCTGACCATTATGATAATTGAAGAGGCAATTGGAGAAGCCAGGTGTTTCAGTAGACTAATAAACATCATTATTTAATGCTAGAGCCCTTTCTTCTCAATTTTGAACTGTTCTACCATTTCAAACTCATATTTTGAGCTTGTATTTAATGTCTAATAGCTACTTAATAGACTTCATGTGACAAAAATTATAGTTCTTTTCAAAAGAGGGGAAAATTTATAGTTTTAAAAATAGCTGGATTTATTCTGGAAGAAAATAATACCCAAATATCTTACTTTAAATTAGAATCAACTCCTGAAGTCCTCTTTTGTCTTCCCACTCTTCCTTGCCATAAAAGAAGTTCTCATTTTTTTTGATGTAAGGCTGAGTCTATGATGAAGCTATAATAAGCTTAATTACAGCTTTAGTATGACTGTATAATGGTAAAATGTAATGAAAATAGATTTGATAGTAATTTTAAGGGCTTTACTATGAGATATAGTAGTGGTGAGTTCAACTGAAAGCCCATGATGCACTGGTTATCAGTCAATTATCTATAATAAGACAGTAAAATACTATGACTAGAGTATAACCTGATTATTTTCCAAGAGTATAAATATTTTTTACAGTTTTAATATGTAGGAATGTAAGATCAGGATGTGGATTCCTCTTTTTGGAAGAGAAAGGTCCCTTTTTCTCCTTAAAATGGGTGAAAAGGTCCTTTAGACCAGTTCACATCAAGGAAGTGAGCATTTTTCACCTCCAAGGACTGGCTTGTAGCTCTCACAAAGCCTTTATAGCCTTAATTGGGCTTAGATGTGGTTTCAAAACCACATCTGGGCAGTTTTCTCCAATACAGGGTAAAGATTCCATCTGGGGGGCACACAGCCCTCTTCTGATGTGTATGATGCATAGAATGCTGCACAGAACCTTTATGGGACTAATGTATTGAACAATATATGAGGTATTGAAGGATAAGCAGGCTCCTTTGTCTAATTGACACCTCATATCCAAGGATATGGGAACGTATCCCACAGTGAGGGTGTATTGACCCAACTGGGAGATTTTAACCTTAAAGCTTCTATAAATTTTTCATTTTTCAAGATATTGAGCTCAAAGTTGCTTCATCTTGTATTCCTGGATGGATTCTATGCAAATGTACCTTATTAAGCATGGGTAAAATCAAATATGGCAAAGCTATACCATGTTTCATTTCCATTATCCAAATATCTATTTTTCTCAAATCCTGTATGGAATTTGTTTGCTCAATGGCCTTTTACCTAGATAAGTTATGCAGAAATGAATGGCACCATCAGATAGCCCTGATTGTGCTCTTTCCAAAATGACTCACCCTCAAGTATCTCACAATAAAACTGTAGAGGTTAGATGAGAGATGACTATTTTATTCACCCTTATTTGGCTTTAATTTGGCCAAACTTCTGTAGTTTTGATGCTAGCTTCATTTGGCTAGTACCATTGGATATCCCTGACTGAGAGCTTCAATTTAGACACCCATCTGATGGGGTGCAGCCTCTTTATCTGGATTCTAGATGAGAGGTGAAAATTAAGGTTTATGCTCAGCAACTTCTTTGAGCTTTAATAACTTTTTCCTATCATCATGTGACTTTTATCTTTGAAAAGAGGTAATTTTCCTCTTTCTTTTAATACCTTTAGACCTCTTTTGGTGCAGTTAAATGTTTTGGTCGTATTTTTACTTTACCATTGGTTTATGGTATTTTTGCTGTCATGCTTGTGCTCTGGTTTTTAGTCACAGGATGACATTTGGGCCATGACCACCTTGAATATAGATAATATAAACCTTTCAATTTCTATGAGCTATCAGGTCTTCAAAGGAAAAAGGAGAGCAGAGACTGGATTTTGGGTTTGGAAGGAGCACCAATTTTCATTTTATGAGAGCTTCAATAATTAATATTTCTTTTTTTTCAACTTGAAGACAGGAAAATAACCATCTAAAAGCATTTAATATTAAATAAATCTAACTTTTACATATTTTGTCAAACTACCCATAAATTGATGGTCCCTTCTATCCTACAAGAGGTGGTGTATAAAGTCAATCCAAGAAATATGCTTGGGGTACTGAAACGATTGCAATATCCTCCTGAGCCTCTCCAATAAAATCATTTAGTGGCTTTAGATGAGGTTCCCCCATTGAGCCAAGATTATCATGAAAACCAGTAGGATGAAGCCTATCAAAAAGTGTTTTTGTCCCTCTATGAAACTCAAAAGGACTCATGGGATCAAGAAATTGTTCAGGAACTGGTGTCCATGATAATTCCTCATATGTGGGAAATCATTGAAATGTATCTAATATTGAAGTTGGTAGTTGACACATTGGTATTCAAGGTCCAAAAACTACCATGGAGATGTAATTTAGAATAACAATCATCTAAATTCTCAAGGATTTAATTTGATAAAATGTACTACCTCTCAGGCTGACTTAGTTCCCTTTGTATGATAATCAAGTTTCCTGAACAAATTATCTTTATCAATACTATCCATACAGAAACAATATGGTGAGACAGTCATAAAGATTTTGAGATTTATAAACAAAAATTTCTCCCAATTCTCAAGAAAAAAAATATTTTTGAAGAAGTATTGATTGTCAGGGTATAAGAAATTTGGAGAATGGATCCTGAAGGATGGGGTTTTCTGTATTATATATATTTTTATTTTTTATTGAAGAATGATAAGGCAATTTTTCCTATATCAATTTGAACAAATTAGTTGTTTTTGGTGAATGATATAGAGGAATTACAAAAGAAAGGAGTTTTTCATGAGCTAAAAATAAATTAAATTGGAAAACATGAGCTCATTTTTCAAATAACTCTCACTCTCTCACACAGCTGGAGCCTTCATGGCCAAAATAGCTTACTTAATACCTTCTTGTGCTCTATATATTATCAAATCACAAGCTGTATGACTTTGAATTATCACCTGGAAATCGGGTGTTATGAATTTTGTTTAATAAAATTACAAAGTTTAGACAAAATAATTTATTCCTAATCATAAGCTTAGCCAGAACTTCTCTATTCTTTAATTTCAGGAGAATGTTTCATTTTTAGAAAATACTGGTATTCAACACTAGAGTTCTTTTCTCAATTTTTTGAAATCTTTTATGCAAACATGCATGGAATATACTTCTCACCTATCCAGATAGAATATCTTTTGGAGCTTCAAAATACAAAAGACTTTCATAGATTCAGCTTTAAATACACTCAAATATCAATAACTGGATTAATTGGTGTATTTCTAAGCGGAATTTTCCTTTTTAAATGAGGAAATAACCCACTATCTCCCTATATAGGGAAAGGTGTGGGTGTAAGGCTCCCATTTTAATGAGCTCAGGTAGGTGTGCTGAGAATACATTATTTTAAAAATTGAAGCTCCAACTCCAATCCATTAATGAACTTAAATTTTCTTTTCTTTCAAATGGAAATTTGAATCTAAATAGGAAATTTAAGAAAATAAATGTAAAGCTCCACTTCATAAATAAAGAAGTAGACCTAAATTTCATTGCGCTGAGCTTTACCTCAACAGCTCAAGCTCTAATAGATTTTTCATCAAACCTGTCAATTGACTTATAGCTTCTTGTGCCCTAGAGCTTCTAGTCATTTTTCATCTGGGAGTGAGGGGAGATGCTACAAATTCTTACAAAGAATCAGTATCTTCTCAGCTAAAGCCATGTCATTACTGATTGACATGATTAAAATTATCCTTTATATAATTACAGGAAAACCCAAATAATTATTCCTCAACATTAAGGAAGACCTCTCCTATATGGTTCTTCATTTAAACCTGATACTCTCTTGTATTAATATATTTCAATTGTTCTAGGCTTTTTTGCTTTGCTATCTTATATTTTGTGTCTCATTCAATTCACCTGATTTATATTTTATTTTCCCAACATTTTCTACATATGCATTTTCTGTATTTTTTCAGCCACATAATTTTCATATCCATGTAAGCTTCAGTATACTTTTTTATTACCATAAAAATATAAGAAAAACAAGTACACCTCAATTTATATTTCTATTCTCATCTTGAAAAATCTCTATAGTAGTACTATTGTTATAGCTAAAGCTTTTTCATATCCATTTTTAGGCAGTTATTCCAATTCTGTTTATGCCTTTTATCAAACTTTTCTTCCAATAAGATAGATAATTTATTTTTAATTGAATGACCAAATATAAAAAAATAAATAAAGGAATTGTAATCTGGGGTATCCCTTGTAACTTCCAGCATATATATAAGAGATTAATATACTTATGACAAATGGAATACTATAAAAATTAGAGAATAGCTATGCCACTTTAGCTGAATAATCTACACTGACAATTCCTTGAGTAATTAATTGATTTGAATAATTTTGTAAATTTTGAAAGCTCTTGTATTTCTTGTTATAAAATAGTATTTGATTTAAATTTTTGAAAGAATTTTTGAAATATATATAAAGTTAAGCTCTGAGGAGTCATTAAAAGGTGAATTTAATCCTCTTGAAGATTTTATTTAAAAAAGAAAATAATTTAATTAATTTGATTTATCACATCCTCAGGAGAAAAATATTAATAAAATATTATCTTATTAAAAAACTGAATGATGTAAGAAAGATTTGATAAAATAATCAACATCTAAGTAATAAGTATTGAGCTTTAATTCAGAGCTTTAAGCTGATAATTCAATTCAAGAAAAGTTTTGTATATGTTGTAGCAGGTAGGACCTCTATCTGCTTTCAGGATCACAAGAAACTTGAAAAATATTTTATCTTATTGGTAGTTCTTTTCATTTGATAATCTATAAGATGAAAATATTTTGTGATATAAAAATATTTAATTATTCTAGCTATCAAAATGATAACAGCCTGAAATTAAGGAATTACTTTCAGAAATACAGGAGATCCAGAAGAACCTTCTTAAACCAATGGGGCTTGGTGGGACACACTTCCCATGGGTTTTGAAATCTTATTTGTTACACTAGTATTAGATTTTCAAATTCATATCTCAACCAATACCCTTGGATCCTTCAAAAAATGTATCTCCTTTTCAATACCATGAGGGTATCCCCTACATGTACAAACATTTCATGGATTAATGAAAAAATAAAATATTTCATGGAAAAATTCATGGATTTGGACAGGTGAAAATCTCTTTTTTAAAATTCTAGTATCATAGGTTTTGATGGCTTTCAAGAAGGCCACTAAATTTTTGAATCATGTTTTCTAAGTGTTTTGGTTGGGTATGGGTTTGGTCAAGGGCAACTGGTTTAAAATTTATAATGGTATTTTTGAATGTATTGAAAAAGCAATTTCTGAGTTTATTCCTAAGTTTTGATAAAATTACAGAATCTTGGAATCAATTCAGGATCAAATTTTCAAAGTTAATTTTGTTTGGATTTTTCCAATAAAATCTATTAACACCAGATTTTTTTGTTCAAAAAACCCTCCCTCAAGAAAACCACCATAAAATTTGGTTTCCCTCATCATTTTATTTCAAAATATCAATGAAATGTTCCTTTTTCATATATATATGAGTATAAATTTAGATTTATTCCTTGAAACATGATTTTTTTTTATTTCAATAGAAAATAAACATAAAAAAGATCTATTGGGTTTATTACCAATATAATAATGTCACATTATTAATAAACAGGAATATTCTTTTTATCCTTTTCCTGTCAATAATAAAATGAAATAAATAAAGGTAATTGCTAAATAAACACCAATACAGGTTTGAAACAAGCCAATCTGTGCATGTATTAAGAATCATGGGGGATCATTGGATTCTTACCATTTCTAAAAGGAATCTGGTATGCCCCCCAAAGAGCTTGAGGAAAAAAACACTTTTCTTTTAAAAACGAAAACATTTTATTTGAAAAAACCCATTCTCATACCAAAACAAACCTCTCTTTTCCAAAATACAACTGCTTTGTTTTTTTGAAAAAAAACAACCCTTTTTCAAAGGAAAACTCTTTTCATTTCAAAAAAGATCTTCTCATACAAAAAAACCCAGTTTTTCCAAAATAAAACCCCTTATTTATTTGGAAACAAGTACATTTTCTCAAAAAAACCACCCCTTCATTTCAAGAAAAACCCAATTTTTTCTTATGAAAGAAATCATTTTCATTGTTAAAACAAACATATTTATTACCTTTTCTAATAGAGAACCTTTTCTTTTCACAAAAAAATCTTTTATTCCTTTGAAAAAAAGATATTTACTTTTGATCAAATCCTGGTATCTTTTTCAAAATGGAACCCTCCCTTTTTTGAAAATTACTTTCTTAATTGTTGAAAAAGTTTCTCAAGGTATTTTTAGCAACACTTTTTCTTTCTTTTTTTTAAGAAATGTGTTTTTCTTTCATTTTATTGAATCCATACCTTCATCATTTTTAGTCCACCTAATTCAGGAAAATTCAAACCAGATGAGCTCTTGCTTTAATATTTCAAAGCAGTTTCCAAAGTTTAAGGGTATCCTATTTTTAAAATAAGGCCAAATTATCAAGACAAAAGAATTCAAATCGGATGTGAAAAACCTCATTCTATTAGTTAGAATGGTAATGAGAAGGACACTATAAAGCCAATAAATCTGATTTTCCTTTTTCTCTCTATCCAAAGAAGTACTCTAAAAATTATCTTTTGATACTAAAGGTAATAAATGGAGAACATAATCATGTCCTATTCTAAAATAATTTGGCTCATTTAGCATACAGAAAGGGAAATAAAGAGGGGGCCTCTCAAATGTCGCTTTCAACTACTTCACATATGAGGCCTGACTAAATTCAAGCAAGTATTTAAGCCCAAAGGGTATATTCAAAGCCCGTATTGATAAGAGACATTTATAAAGAGAAATAATAAGAACTGATAATTTCACTCACCACTTTATATCTGATTATTTGGGATACATATGCTCATTTTATTTATGCAGCCCTAATTCTTCAAATCTTTTACAAAAATTTCATTGTTCCCCTCTTATGTATTTTACTTAAAATGCAAGCAGGTAAAACCTCTTACCACTGCATATTTCTTGGTTCATCACAAGATACAAGGCCTCTTCTTTGGATTTAGCTTTCTTATTTAATTGAAACCCAAATATTTTATTATTTTTCCTTTCAAAAATTTAAAACCAGGATCCTAGAAACCTATAAAGTAACTCATCCTCCTTTTTTTTATTCCTACAGAGATCTGGGACTTATGAGCTCTATTGAGGCGGTATTTCCAAAACTCAAATACAATTCTGTACATTTGGAAAATCAACAAAAATTTTATTCTACATATCATAAATTATTGGGGAATTTCAAAAGGAAAGAAAAATTGAGGAGCCAATTGAATTAAAAAAAAATAATTTTCTTTATTCTTCCCCTCTTAGTTATGGTACTTAATTTGTTTTTTTGAACCCCAGTAAGTGGTTTAATTCTCTCAAAAGAAAATAATCTATGAAAATTGATATAAATTTCAGAAGAATTCTCCTAAAGCCATTTTCAATTACCTTGGAGACAAATGTATCCAATTCAACAAGTTTTCTTCTTCCTTTTGGGCTAATAAGACTCCCCATTCAGACTACTAATCTATGTAAAGAGTTGAAGGCTCTGGTGGAATGGTGAAAGTTTTTATTAAAAATTAATCTGAGACCCTTTCAGATTCTGTTTTAAACATCAATCTCTTCATTGAAAGACAATAACATGAATTTGCATTCAGGTTTTCTTATGAGCAATTTCAATGGCAAATTAATATTCCTTCAACTTCTTCTCATCTCCCAGGGAGAATTTTCCATTATTCCCTGAATAAAGTTCATTATTCATAAAAGAAAATATTAGAAATTAACATAAGTGAACAAAAACTTATATAATTAATAGCAGAATTCAATGAAAGCATGAAATAAAGCATTAGCTCACCAGAAGAATCTTATTTAAAATTCAGCATTTAATTAAGAAACAGCACTTGAAGATTATTTTATCTTCAATTATTGGTCTTATAATTAGGATTATTACTCACCATATTCTATTTACAGGCCTTTTTGGAGAAGGAAGATGCAGAATTATGAAAAGAAAGAGAAGAGTCCCTCAATGAAAGGGGGGAATATGCAATAAAGCTTAATTAATTCCTGTAATGACAGAATGGGAGTAATAAGAGGTATTGAATAATTCCTAATAGGAAGGACACAGAACAACCATAATGAAGATCTTCCAAAAGTATTTAAAATCAGAGGAAGAAAAAAAGTGATCCTTATTTATTTGAGGTACTGAATGAAATACATAAAACAATAGGAAGGCTACCAAAAGAAAAGAAGAGAATTCAAAATTCATAAGCACAAATTAACAAAGCCAACCATAAAAAGATACTTCAGAAAAAGATCTTCACACTTAAATTGAATATTAATTTTCTGATTCCATTGTTAAATTCAAGGTCAATAAGAAATTTACCCAGACTTTCCAAGCTTATATAAATGTAAAATTGTCCTCCAGATTTAATCCTGCAAAACAAAGAAAAAATTTAAGAAATAATGCATAATTCTTCCACAAAGAATTTGGCCCAAAGATCTGAATATTTAAAATTTTAATTTGATTATTGTGGAAGTAAATATCACTTATTGAAGGCTTGATCCAATACAAATGTGAGTAATATTAATTCTTTTAATTATTTTAGATTTTTTGTATTCTAAAAAATTTGTCTTTTCATATTCCCATATTTCATAGATGAAAAATTTCCCAGAGTTAGTAATTCCATACCTTAATGTGCCACTTCATTTGGCTTCAGATAGTCATTATTGCATATTTCATTGATGATATTGAAGATATGTGTCAAAGAATAAAAAGTAAGTTGGAACAAGAAATTGAGAAGTTCAAGAATTTTTATGAAAACCTTCAATATATGTGGGGTGGGCTTGAGGATTGTTTGAAAATATTAGACTGCTATCATATTCCAGAAATCAAAATATATGGGCTGTCAATGTAGGAATTTGGTCATTAAATTTCCACCAGGTATCCAAGGCCAATTCTTTTTTACTCAAAGATTCAGTTTTCCTTATTATTCCCTTATTTATGCAATCACCAACAGCAACCTCCATATTTTGTTTGTTTTTTAAAAAGTTTTAGCTTTTTCCCTTTGATATTTAAGCATTCCTCTGTCTTTTCAATACAAAAACTCAATATCAATTGGCAGAGACATGCAATTCCAGAAGCTGGTAAGTGGGCAAATCATTATCAAAAAAACTCATCCTTGTACTTGGAATTTATTTCTTGATCTGAATAAAAATGAAAGGGCTCAGTTGTGATTCCGGAAAACCAAAAAAATATATATTGTTTCTTATTTGAGGCTTACAAATGCTACATTCCTCTCAAAATGAATTTTCTTCCTATTTTTACACCCAATTTTCACCATAAAAAGCCATTTTTCAAGCCTAATAGATTCCAAAATTGACATTGATTAAGTTATTCAAGAAAATAACACTCTACTTATATGCTATTAATCTCAAATAACCAATTTTTTACCCTTAATTGAATAAAAATGGCCAGAAATTAGCTCCAAGGTGTCATAATGACTCACTTTTGGCCATTTTGGCACTTTTTTTAACCATTATAAAGATACCCCAAAACATTGATTTCAAGGGGAAAAAAACTTTATGGCCATTTTACACATGTTCAAGGTCTTATTATGACCAAATTTAAGCAGTTCCACAGAAATAAAATTAGGGAGCTATTTTAATGTTATTGAACAATTTTTCCCATTTTAAAGCTACTATAAAAACCCCACAAAAAATAATTTTGAAGTACAGCCAAATGAATTTCACTTTTTCCAATAAATGTTTTTATCTGGGGGTCTCATTTGGGCATTTCTATGAAAAAAAAAAGTTCATTCTTTGGGTATTTGGCCTCTTTAGCCAAAATTGGCCAAAAAATGTGTTTAAATTTATGAGCCAACATTCCTTAAAAATAAAATAGAATTAATAAAATGGCCTGTTTAGATTCATTTATAATTTTATTTACTAAATCAACACTGGGTAATTATAAATTAATATTGATTCCAGGAACAGGAAGAGCCTCAGTTTTCCCTAAATGAATTGTAACAAATTATTTTAGTTTTTACTTGAAAAAACAAAATGATTAGAACATGTAAAATAATTCAAATTGTTTTTACTAAAAGGAAAATTAATTTTTCCCTTAATTTTTTTTTTTTTCAAAAAACAAAAAAGGAATAAAAACCATGTTTTTTTTTTTTGATTAAATTTCTATAATTAATAATAAAATTTTCTTTAAAAGGAAATCCAAAATAAATCATAACCCCTTCCCCACTAATAAAAAAGAGGTTTTATATCCCTAAAAAGGTAAAACAAACCTTATTTAAAATAATAATCCTTTTTTTGAACTTATTTTCAAAAAGAGATAAACCTTCAAGTCAACTTTTTTAATACAAAATTTAAAAGTTCTTTTGCAAATCAAAAATTTATTTATTATCTCTTAAAAGGAAAAAAAGTGAAAACTATCATGTAATTATAAAAAAAAATTAAAAAAGGTATCAAATGTTTATTCATCCTCATTTTTTAGTATATTGTTATCATTATCAAAAAAAGCTTATGGATTTAAGAAAATGTTTTCTTCATAAATATTATGTTTATTCCAAAACAAAACAAATATTTTTACATGTATACTACAAAGAATTCAATTGAGAGGAAAGCCTTTGAGAAAATTTCTTTTAGTTGGCCCTTTGACCCAAAAGTCAAAAGACAATTCAGAGATATATATTCAAAGACAAAAATGACTTAGCAAAAACCTGAAAGTTCTTTTTTTGAAAGATAATAAATATAGGTACACTTCGAAAAAATAAACTATGATCCTTTAAGTGGAGTCAATTTCTATAAATTTTTCTTTCATGAACTGGCTAAATTGGCAAATTTTTCTTCCCAAAAAAGAAACTTTGTTTTTTGGGTGAGGTGTTTAAGGTGCTAAGAGAAGATAAAAAAATAATATATTAACAAATGCAGAAAGATGGCCAAGACCCATAAAAGCTTTCATATAAAATTGATTCAAAAGAGCAAAATCCTTGTTAGATTATGTTTTTTCAACAAAATGTACACATTTAAATTTTTTTGAAGACATTTCACTTTTTTAAAAAAAAAGAAAAAAGATAAAAAAAAATTCTTTTTTATAAATAATTTTAGCCAAAATTATATACGTATATCTATTTATAAATTTTCATGCGAATCATAAAAGGTTTTCTTTTGAGTTTTTTTTTAAAAAAAAAGAAAAAGGTATATTATTTTATTACTTTAGTCAATATTAGTTATTTTCAAGTAAAATAAATCCGTATTTTATCTCGATGAAACAATGTGAGGGTTTTTTGTCATAGTAGATTTTTTGTTTAAAGGTTTTTCAAACGTTTTTCTTTCATTTGAAAAGTACCAATTTTTTCTTTCAAAGTGTTTTCTATTTGGAACAAAGGTTTAAAACCGCAGTTCATTTAAAAAATTATTAGCGATCTTATTGCTTTTTTGCATCATTTAAATTTCTATCTCTGGGAACAAATTCCTAATAATCTAAAGGGAGAAACAGTCAAAATGAATCAATTTTGAAAATTTACTATCAAGCCTATATGAAAAAAGCGCACTTCATCTATAACAGTATAAATCAAATGTTTATTTAATCGACGATTTTGGCACATGGAAAATAATCTTCTAGTAGCTGATCTTGCGTTTGATCTACCCAAAATGCTAGCAGCAAGCTCTACTCACCGGATGAATACGATCGAAGAAAGATTATATCAAAAAAAATCATCACTGATGGACCCAAAGAAAAGAACGTGATTTCTTGTCAAAAAAGCTTACCCGGAATAATAGCAGATAGTTTTCTATAGGCTCCATCACGAGTAATTATCTTTTCCTCAAAGGATCTAGGGTTTGATGGTTGCCTTAGCTCCCCACCTTTATCATTAGGTTCCCACAAACATTCTTCAAAATTGCAAATGATCTGTGATAAATTTTCATCATTTAAAGATTCTGAAACGAACTCTCTTATTTTTCTATAGACAAGTTAAGGATAATTTATCAATATTAGTTAGCCTATAGTAAAAAAGGTGATTCATTTCACATTAATTCACCTTTCAATTGTTCCACCAAGAATTTGTTGTAAAACTATTACAATTCCTTGCTTGCGTAGCCATTGGTTTTTATCATTTAACTCAAAGACTTCAATGAGCAAATCACAAATCGGGGCAGTAAATGAAGTTAAAAGTTCACCCTCAATTGGTTTGATATTACTTGGTAATGACGCCAAGGGGTCAGGATCGTCATCACCATCATGCGCTGGTTGTTGAGTGGTACGATTACTCCCCGATTCCCTATTTTGTGCATGTGGATCGTCCAAAATCATTTCAAACGTTTCATGCGACTGTAAAGTCTTCAAATTCACAGAACCGCAGTTGGGAAGACCGTTAATCCCATTAGCAAATTCTGTAGCTTGCTGCTTCAGTGCACCTATCAAAGATTCAAGCATTGACTGTGGGGACATAGTATGAGAATAGCTTCGGTTTTCATCCGTCGGCGAAGACGTTAGAGAGTTGTAAATTGCTTTTACAAATCCAGAACCAGAAAACAATTCTATTTGTCGTTGTAAGCTTACAGAGGAATCCGATCCAAAAAATGGTTTATTAGCTTTGGGCCGCGATAGAAATCCAGCAAGCTCGGGACTTTCACAAAGAACTGGAATTTGAATAAGTGTCTGATGATAGAGAAAGTCGCATTAAAAATAAGTTAAACTCAATCAAATAATCTTGGCCAAAAATTACTTCACGCAATAATTCGACTGACTTTTAGATAGCGTTCAAGCGCAAGTTTTCTTTGTTCGACTAATGCTCGATTTCCAAGACCACCAAGGCCTACGCTGATTCCTAGGCCAAACACTTTTGCAGGAAAGTTAATTTGTCTAGAGATCGGATAACGCTCCTTTAAAATTTTATGAAGTTTACTAAATTCACTGTATCTTCTCGACACAATCCAGCCCGATCCAAAACTGCCATCTTCGTCTGTTAGTTTATGTACTTCGATTGTATACAAAGTAAATTCTTGAGTACCTGTAGCCATGAGAAGCCCAGCTGCTGTGCCAACAATATGTGTTTTAAGTGGCTGGACAGTCAACCTCTTGGTCAGCACGGACGTTGGGGGCGTATCAGATGGTTCAACAGCTAAGTGCCCAATAGTCGTCCCAGTAATGGCAACTCTAATTCTGCCTGGGACAAGTTTGCCTCGAAACCCACCCAAAGCTATTTCCTTCTGCTCAATCAAGAAAGCTTTTCGATAAATAACTTCCGAAAGCTCCTTGCTGACGGATTCAATCGACTTGCGCACAAGTCTGATCTCCAATTTGTTACCCGTCAGCTCCGCGCGTCGCATTAAGCTAGATAGCAAGTTCAACTCGTTCTCCAACTTCATTATTCGGCTGTCGGCCTCGGAGGTAGTTAAAACTATTGGACTTGGCGGTGAAGGGCCCTGTGAAGAGGTGACTTGCGGAAGCTTCCCATGATTTGTGCTTCGTAAAAGTTGAGGGTATGATGAACTCTTCCTGCTCAAAATTTGTAGCTCGTCAATATCGTCCTCATCGTCATCATCGTCATCATCAAAAAGCCCTTTTCGCTGAGCAGACCTAATGACTGGTGAACTGGGAGTAGAAGCAAAGGAAGGCTTTGGATTCCCATTGACTTTTCCGGTTTGAGAGTCTGGAGTATGCGTGACTTCATTCGTGCTGCGACCTTCAACAATGCTAAAAAGCGATAACGGTCGAGCTCCTTGAGAATTGTCCCGATCCACAATGTTTTGGGGCGGGGACCGATTGGTGGTAATGCCAGAACCGGCATCACAGGTGGATACAATTGAAGACAAAGCTTCTTGTAAGGCGTTTGCTGCAGCCGATGAAATCAAAGGCTGAGGTTTAGTAAAAGTTGACATTGAAGAGCATGAGTTGGGCCCTGTGAGCGAATCACAAGACAGTTGGTCACTTATT
This sequence comes from Austropuccinia psidii, assembly GCA_023105745.1. Classification (NCBI taxonomy): domain Eukaryota; kingdom Fungi; phylum Basidiomycota; class Pucciniomycetes; order Pucciniales; family Sphaerophragmiaceae; genus Austropuccinia; species Austropuccinia psidii. Next base: position 55,399,554 of record JALGQZ010000005.1, on the reverse strand, counting down.
GGCTTTAGGGACAACATATTGGATACGGGCAAATGCAGATCATCTTGAAACAACGGTGCTCTATGGCTTTCGGAAGGTGAGATTAGGAGATCAAGACTTGAAGATTTGTAAAATCTAGAATGATTATCAATTGGGCTTGACTCGAATCCGAGTAACGAACGCGAAGACGAGAACTTGGATTGTAACGCCGGTTTCGTTAAAGAAAGCATGTGATTTGAGAGTTGGTGGTTGAACTTTGTGGGGCCCGTCAAGCGCTCGCTGGGAAGACGTTCATCAAAGGCAGCTTGTAATGTGACTTGGGGTGGTGCGAGGGCAGGAGGTGCTCGTAGACCAATATTATGACCATCTGTAGAACGCAAAATACTATGAAGAACGTGAGAAGAAGGGGAGGAGTTGGTTCGATGGGCAATTGGCTTATTTTCATTAACAGTTTGAACAGATCTTTGTAAGTCAAACCTATGCAATGCATGATGAGAAGGCCCTCTTGGCTTGGATATAATGAAAGATGACGATCCATCAGCTGAGTTGGCTCTAATTCTAGCAAATGACCTATTCTTCATGTTGATTGCATGATCAGGTTGAGGACTTGAGGGACAAGAAAACAAATCTGAAGACAAGGACTTGGATTTATCTTTAGAGGAAAACTTGACGCCGGAAGATATCATTTTTGTGGGTGAAAAAGCAAAAGGTGGCTTAGAGCTTGTTAAAGGCTTAAGATCTGACAAGGTTGAAGAAGAGCCAATATTAATTAATCTAACGGGTGAAATAGAGCGACCTGTCGGCGGTTTGGCGCGTAGCAAAGACGCTGTAGCTCTAAGATATAAATCACCAGCAGCTGCAAAGGCAGGCAAATCTTGGGCGAGCATGAGGTCAAAAACTTGATATTGCATTGAGAAAAGAACAAGACGAGCGTCTTTAATAGAATTTAAAGGATTGATGGAACTGAATTCAAACGATGACTGTGTGCTCGACTGATGCTTTTCAGCAAGATCGATTGAAAGAAATTTTAAAAGCGGTAAAACATCATTTAGCTTGAGGCCCAGCAAATTTATAGCTTGTATCGTCGAAAAATTAATTTCCGCAATAGCTCTCATATCAGCCTTCATTGCTTGAGAATCGCGCTCAGTTGTTAAGTCACCTAGAGTGACCTCTTGAATCGAAGAGGGATATGACTTAAAGGATTGAATTTGCTTGGTTGTGGGCGAAGTAATTTCTGTGTCAGGTAAAACTTCTTCCTCTAGAGGGTTTTTGAGGCCTTCGACAGCAAGCCAAAATTGGATTAAACTAACGCGTTGCCTACGGTCCATAAATTCTGTAAAATAAGATAAAGCGCAACCTTCTCGATCTCTAAGTATTTCTAACAGAACTTGACTCGGGGTTTGGGTTGGATGAATGGATTGCAAATTTTGAAGGGTCTGTGCCAAGTTGGACAAGTTGTGCGTATTGGCTTTACTTGAATCTGAACTCTTGGGGTTGCTCACAGGTCCGCTGGCACCTCCTAATGCGGCAATACGATGATCAACAATATCTTTTAATGACAACAGCCTTTCTAAAAATTTGGCGAGATCGTTTGAGGTACCTGACGGCATAGTTGTTGTAATTTCAGGAGAGTGGTACATTTGCTGATTTTTGTGAGGCGCGGCAGATCGCTCTAACTCTAGATGATGAAGTAAGGCAGCTTCAGTTTTTCGAATTTGGGTCTCTACGTCATTTTTAAGTCTTCGAACATCAAACAAGGTATTACATCGCCGTACAGACTTGGAAAATCTTTCAAAGTCCTTTGGGGTACTTTTGATTGAAATGCTTTCAGATGGATTGAAAAAGTCAGTAACTGATTGAGGTACATGTGACTGGTTGATGCCATTTGAGAGATTAGTTTGGGGGCTGGGTGATGAAAGCAGCTTGTTGGAAGGTAAATCGACATTACTTGTTAAGGTAGGTTTTGATGTGGATAGAGTTGACATGAAGGATAACTGCTGATTAAGTGCATGCCTTAGTTGCTCGACCATTTGCTGTTCACGAATTACATTGCCAGCACTCTCTTCAATCAATCGGTTCCAAAAATCAGAATCTGAGAGTAATTCAACAACTGGTCCTAGGACAGAGAAGGCGAATATCTCAACAAGTAAGCTTGTGATGGTCTCACTTTTCGCTTCAGGTTCAGGCAAGATAATTGGCAAAAGTTTTTCAAGCAATTTGCGCAAGTGAGCTTGCTCGGATGATTGGGAGTTGGGAGTTGGAACGTCGACAGCAGGATGAAGTCGGGTAGGAATTCTACTAGTTTCCTCGCGTTGGTTGAGAGGATTAGAAAATTTAGATTGTTTGCTCTTTCTTTTCAGGGCATCAGCATGAAGTCTTGAGAGAAGTAAATCGATTTCGTCATTACCAGAGCTAAAAAATGCTCGATATAAACGACTTCTAGACTCTCTGCGTGAGCGGTGATGAGGGGGAGCGGGAGGAATTCCGCCACCTCTAAGATCGTATTCAGCTTGCCGAAAAGCTTCAACATGCGCTGTTAAGATGGGTAGAATCTTATTAATGACCAAATCAACTAAATCGACTTTTGCTAATCGATCAAATATTAATCGAAGAGAATGACGAATTGATTTTTCAACAGCAAGAGGGAATGCGGGTGATGAGTAACTCTCAGGTGATATAGAGACGCCACTTTCTTCAGGAATAGCTAAGTGAGTAGGTTGTGGCGGAATAAGAATATCATACCACTGTACTAATGAAAACCGAAGCAACAAAGCAACTCGCAATCAGTCAAACAATCAATCAAATTGAATTAATTAGCAAAAGCATATATAAATTCAACTCTTGGTTCAAAGGACTGAGTGAAGATCTAATGTGAGTTGGTCGCTTGCCTTCCAAACAAAATCCCTCATGACTTTTGAAATGATGCGATCTATTACTGCACAAGTTTTAATGTCAAGCAGTGGGTGTAAGCTTTGCTTCCTCCATTCAGTTTGATTTTCCCACGATATTTTGATCAATGCAGCAGCGCAAGCGGCAGGAGTTGAAAAGTTTAAATGTTCGTGTAATAATTTTTGCTTTTCATCTAAAGAGGAAATTGAAGGATGGTGATTTTTGGCGTCTTGAAGTTGGATCCAATAAGGTAGAGCAATATTGAAAGCGACTACAATAATTAATAATCCGATTAAAGAAATAGGTAAGCAAACTAGCACCAAAAATAACCTTTTATAGCCCAAAATGCTAGCTAAAAATAAGAAAAACAGCGACCAATAAAAGCCTTTCACTGAATCAAAGTGTAAGCTGAGACTTTGAGGAGGATTAGGTGGTAAGGAAGGTGAATGATCAGGATGAAGGTTTGACTCAGTGAGCTTCTTTGTCATGATGATAGTTTTGGCTAGTAGGAATGATTGATTGATTGATTTAGAACTTGAAGGAGAAAATGAAACTGATGATCAAATTCCCAAGGGTGAATGGATCGAAAATTTAGACAGTCAATAAGAAATACCGGACAAAAGAAATTGGATGTACTGTACTGTACAAATGTAAATCGATTGAATTTGAGTGACAGTTTGTGTTGTAAACCTGTGACAGCTCAGTCAAGATTGAATTTGAATTTGTATGCGCTTTCTTGACCAAAAATTAAAGTTGAGAGCGATCGAAAGATTGTTTACGTAATCAAGCTTGATTAAATTTAAAGTTAAAGTTTGAAAGAACTTGGCAGAGCTAAAAACCTCATCAAGAAAAAATCGAGAGAAACTTCTAAATAATGAACAAATGACTCAGAAAATTAATTTTACTAAGGGAAAATAATGAAGATTTATTTCTATCAAGCTTTTTTTGCAGTTAAACAATGTACAGAAGAACTTGTCGAGATCCATACCTGTTGGTGGACAGGTTTTGTCATGGGCTTGCTTAGGATTGCCCCCCAGACCCATATGCTGAAACCCATACATTCATCAGTGTCAATTTTTAATGACCTTCCCAAAGCCATATCCTTTGGGTGTTTTCATACTTAAATGAAAGATAAAAATTTAATCAAACAATATCATTCATGAGTTTCAGCAAGACTATACTATTGATACAGAACATTTCGGTCAATGTAAATACTAAATCAAGTATGTTTGTAATATTCTAGAAGTTCTGTCTGGTTTTTATCATTTATATCATGGAAATCTACAATCCTGATATACAATTAAAGACATTTGCTGAGGTTATCAGATTCTTTGGTTGATGAGTGAGAAGTATAATCTAACAAAGTTGAAATTACCTTTTAAAATTTGTAAATCAGAGCTATGGGAATTTGATGTTCATTTGCATCAATTTCTTTGAGTTCTTGAGAATTCTAAGTCTTATTATTGAAGATATCTTTGGCAGTTAGTTCATTGTTGACCACATCTTCATTGGATGGGTTTAATAACTCAGAAATGGACATTTGATTGGATGGAGTTATCAAGCCAATGTCTTGAAGTTGAGCTGTAATTTCCTCCAGCAAAGCTTCAGCTTGGATAGCCCCAAAATACGCAGGTAAGTGGTTGAACTTTGGAATTATCTTGGTATGGTCCCAGCAGTTACTGATTGTTGCAGGCGTAATTGCATTCCAAGCCAAGCAGCACATATTCATGGCATTAAGTTGATAAGCATTATATATGTGGCTCACAGTTACATTGTTATTGTAATTACATATTTCTAAGGAAATGAATTGTTGGCAATATTTGGCCTTTAATGTGCAAATGATACCAGAATCTGATGGCTGTACATAAGGGGTGAGGTTTGGAAAAAAGAAAACTATGTTGATATTTGTCACACCCTCTTGAGGAATCTCATGACCCTTGAAATTATCAAGCAGAAGCAAAAATTTGCATTGCTTCTATCACAGCTTGTTCCATCTGATGAGCCATCTTTGAAATATTTGGAAGTCCATCCATGCCTTTGAGTTGAAGTAGTATTGATAACCAAGTTTAAAGCCATACTTCTTATCAAAACATTGGAGACACTCATACATTCCAATTAATAAAATTGGAAAGAATTCTTGACCAGTGAATTTCATGTAAAGGCAATTTTCATCTGTGGTTTATTCATTTTTAACCCATGATAATAAGATTATGCCAACCCTTTATCTGGTGGCATTCTAAATTTCACCTGCAGTAATCAGCTGTGTGATACAATATATAAAATTTAAAAGAAAAGGACTCACACATAAAAGAGTCTAGCCTTGTCCATATTAAATATGTTGGTGAGCCTTTGAGATATGACCAAATATTCATAAAGGTAAAAAAACAACTTTACAATACTTATTTTAATAATAAGAATTGAAATTTTTATCTTACAATAAGTCAAAATGCCATAAAAAGGAATAAAATATTGATTATATCAGAAACCGATGAATAAAAATTTGAAATAAACTACACCATCAGATTCCCCATAAATAAATACACATATAAACTTTTTAAGTCATACCTGTAAAGTCAATACTTACTGAGATAACCTGAATATATGCAATTTTATGATCAGCACATATATTCATGGTTTTTAGCTTGTATCTCTTGAAATATTCAATATAGAGAGCTTAAGAAGAAATGAATTTACCAGTTATTAACTGTGATAATACAGATATAAACTTTGTTCTACAATTTATAAACAAGGTTATAACTTACAAGGGTTTATTGAGCAAAATAGCAAAAGCTGCTGACCACTTTGTTGTGAAAGTAGTCCAAGCTTAAAGAAAAGTAGGTATTAAGATTCTACTAGCTCATACATGAAAGAATTTTCTAATTTTTATCATTATATTCAAGGTATAACCCCTTGAAATTATGGTTTGAAGCTTAAAATAGTAAATTTTGACAGAAAAGATGAGTAACAAGAAAAATAATCCAAAATATATCTGTGATGATGTAATTAAGCTCTCTTTGAATCTTAGTAAGGAAATTCCAAACTATTAAAATTCAATATCTGAATTTCTGTAGCATTAATAACTCAAAAGCTATTAATTATCAAAGTTAAAGCTTAAAAATGATCATTTATGATCACATACTGTAATCTTATTTAAGCTTAACATTTATTTAAGTGATGAAACTGGTGGATACTAGTATAGGATTATTAATACTAATAAAATACACAAAGTTTACCCTTTTTCTAAGACTATTATGTCACAAAACTTAGAGTTACAGTAATAACTCTAAATAGTGGCATAATATTGAGACAAGAAGGTTTAATTATGATGGAATCATCACTAAAGCTTAAACTACTAATCAATTCCATTAGATAACATCAGTACAAACCTACTATGTAAGGTTTGACTATGAAACAATAAGTAAAAATTACTAATATCTTACTTATTGTACTATGAATGTCCTTATAAATGAAATAAATAAGATAGAATAATTATAATAATAAAGAATTATTATAATTGTGGCGTTAAATGATTATATTATTAAATAAATATAAAAATATAATTTATATAATAAAATATAATATAATAAAAATAAATATATTAATATAAAATAATTAATATATTTAATGGCTCTTTATTATTGTTACAAACAAATAATAAAGGCATAAAAAATTGTTTTTTATTAATAAAAAACAACTAATAACAATAATATTACTAATATTAAAGTTATGAATTAATATAAATACTATTTATATTAATTAAAGAATTATTAAGAGAGTAATAATAGAGAAATTATTATAATAAGAGAAAATAACCTACTTTTAACACTTAATATAATGATTTTGAAATATTTTACGCCAAAAAATATAAATACAACTTTTTCAAATTGTATTTACAATAAAAATAAAGAAAATTATAAATTATTCTGGATTTTTATGTGGAAATGAGTTTTTAGAGAGATTTTTAACAAAAACAATTAAATAAATGATTTAATCACGTCAAAATAGATGATTATAGCAAGGTGGTCTTTGGTCTTTAATAATATAATACTTTTATATATAAAGAATAAAGAAATTACCTTTGATTTAATTGATTTAATGTTTTTGATGCGTCTGAGGGGAAAATAGAGTAAAAAGAGCTCTATTTATAGTAAATACCTCTCTCCTAGAGTCCAACAGGCTTATAGTAGACGTGTACTGATCATATCCACTGGAATCAATCAATATTTTAAGGTTTGAGGGTGATTACATCATGATCAAACCATATTACATCATTATTAAACCATTATTTAGAGTTATCACTGTAACTCGAAGTTTGATGACATCAGAGGCTTGGAAGAACCCCAAATTTTGTGGATTTTATTAGTTTTAATCATAAACTAATAGTATTCACCAATTTTATCACTCTTATGACTGTTAAACTTAATTTAAGGTTACAGTAGGTGATCATAACTGCTCAATTTAAGCTCAAATTTTGATCTTCAATAACTTTTAAGATTTACACACTACAGAAATTCAGAGAGTGAATTCTGATAGCCTGGCATAACCTTATTATGCTGCCAAGAGCTTTTCATTACATCATCAAAACTCTAATTTTGATGATTTTTCTTGTAACTCATCTTTTCTGTTGAAATTCAATATTTTAAACTTCAAACCTTGATTTCAGGGGGTTATACCCTGAATTTAATAATAAAAATTAAATCATTCTTCACGAATAAACTAGTAGAATCCAACTGTATACTTTTTTTTAAGTTTGGACTACTTTCACAACAAAGTGGTCAACAGCTCTGTTGATTTTTATCAATATTTCATCATAGGTTTTAACCTTGTTTATAATTTGTAAAATAAAGTTCATATCTGTGGTCTTACAGTAATTACGTGGTAATTTTATTTTTGGTTAATCATTCTATCATGTATAGTTTAGGAGATATTAGCTATGATCCTTGAATATATGCGTTGACCAAAAAAGTGCATATATTCAGGTTAATTCCTTAAGTATTGACTTTGGAAATTAGCTTATTAATTGTTTTATGTGTGGACTTTTGTGGAGAATCCACTGGTACAATTTATTTCACATGTTGTTTCATTAGTTCTTGAGATAAATAAGGTTTTCTGGTTTTTATAAGGTATTATACCTTATAATTCATTAAATATTGACTTTACAGATATGCCATAAAAATGGTATATGTGTATTTTTCCATGAGGAATCCAATGATATAATTTATTTTACATGTTGCGTCATTGATTTTTAAGTTAAACCAATTTTTGTACCAATTTATGGTATTTTTTGTATATTTAAGTAATTATTTTTAATGTATAATTATTCTAAGTAAATTTAATATAATTATATTAAAGGTATAATTATTCTTAGTCTTTTTTGTGACCTTATTGGGTATGTGGTCATATCTCAAAGGCTCATAGTAATATTATTGCTATAAATTGATTTTTATTAATAAATATCAATTTCTTATGAATTTATTATTTGTTGGTAAAAATAATAAACCAGCATAGCTATATCAATTATCAAATATTAATATATTCATTCTTATTATCTTATTTTTTTATTTAAATAATATAAATATTTTTATGCTATAGTTCTGATATTTCTTTATTATTATAATTATTTTTGATACTATTTATTATTTTAATAAAGACATTCAGAGTACAATAAGTAAAATATTAGTAATATTTACTTATTGTTTTATAGTAAAACATTAAATTTGGGGGCCTGACCATGATTTTTACTGAAAAGACCTTTAAAAAAGATTAAAATTGGGTTTATCCAAAAAATGAATTGTATTTATAATCATAGAATTATATAATAATATTATATTTATTAATTTCAAAATCTATTGAGGCATTGGGAAAGCAATTTTACTGTCTTACACATGATTTTCCACATCCTTAGACTTGCAAGAATTTTTTTTCAGTGCCTTGAATGATTAAAAAGATATTTATAAATTAAACATTTATATTATAATTCAATTTTTAAAAAAGAATCATATTAATTTTTATTTTCTTCTTTAAAAAAAATACAAAAACTGATAAAAAATCATTTTATTCTTTTTATTTATTTCTTTTTACTCATTTTGTTATTTGAAAAAGAAGATATAAAAGCAATTTTTACATGGAAATTTAAATATATTCCCAAAAATAAAACTCTTAATAAAAAGAATTGTATCTATTTGTCTTTTTTGGTGTTTTCAGACAACCCAACAGAGGATAATCAGACCATTTTTGAAAGATTTGTGGAAGAAACTTTTCCAATCTCTCCAAAACCTTTTTTCAATAAGAAAAGAAAAGCTAAGAAATTAGTTTTTCCAGTACCCACTGTTAAGAACTCTGAAAGTGAGTATCTCTCTCAAAATTTCAATAAAAATATTTTTTTTCTTTCTGAAATATTTTTATATCTTACTTTTTCCAATATAACTACTAGAAGAGGATATCAATACCCCATCCAATCAGATGGAGGTGTACTAAGGAGTAGAAATCATCCCACAAAAGGGAAAAGAAAGGGCAAAATACCCAGTGGAACATAATCCAAACAAGGAAGTGCCATATCCCAAAGGAAAGTCCCAGAAGTGCCTATAATCTCTGAAAAAGAGTTGGAACTAAGTATGAGTAACTCCAAAAGATACAATTCAAATTCAGAGGGCTCAAATAGACAGCTATATGATCCAGTACAAGCAGTACTACATGGTTTACAAGGACAAAGATCGGGAAATTTTGCCACAAATCCACCAAGGAGTGATGAACTCCTGGCACATCTTCAAAAAAATTTTCAAAGAGAGGGAAATAGTGAGATATTCCAACAGATGGAATCCACTATCATCCAAGCCTCAAATATAAAAGATCAAGGAATACCATGCCAAAAAGAGGGAGACAACAAAGGAAGAAGCCCCAGTAGCTTCTACCAGCAAGCCTCAAGCCAACCAGCTTCCCCAAGAAGGGAAGAAGAACAAGAAAAAGAATTGGAGGGAACCATAACTCCCAAGCTAAAAAATCCCAAAGATCCAAAAAGATGCTATGGAAATTTTTTCAAACATGGCCAGAACCTTGATGGAATTCAAGGAAAAAGAGGAACAAAGAATGAGACAACCTCATTTTTCAAAGAAATAGCATTGTCCCCTGATTTTGTAAATAATTTAACAGAACTTAAAAATAGTATATTACTTCTAAAAGAGATTAAAAATATTTTATCATCTTTAACACAAAATTTTATACAAGATAAAAAAGAAATGGACAGCATTAGATTTATGGTTTAAAATAATAAACCAAAACTCTTAATTGACAATAATCAGAAATTAATACAAGGACAACAAGAACTCTATAAATACAAAAGATATATCAAAGAAAAAACTTTGAAAATAAATTATGATGTGAGTATTGAAAATCTGACAGAAAAATTGAATAAATTAAGTATTTCTGTTGAAAAAAATGAAGAAAAGACTTCATAACACCAAACATTACTCATATACCATGTTCAAAAAAGTGATGAAGCAGTAATTATTGTTACAGATGATATTCAAAGTGAAATAAGACTTACTACTGAAAAAATGTATAAAATAAATGAGACTAACTTAAATATTCCAAATTCATCAACCCCATTTTCTCATATAAGAAGTCCAGTTAAACTAAAAGAGGAAATAAAAAATACATTAATATCAGACTTGAGACATCAAGATAATAATCAAGTCTTAATGAAAGAAGCACCTCAATTAAAAGAATGGCCAACATCAACAGGTGAAGGTGAATATGAGCACATGTCATTTATTAAAACAATCAACATTTTACAAGAGGCTTATTCCATACCAGATGAATTAATCACTTCCAGATTACATTAATTATTTTAAAAATCTTCAAAAAGATGGTATTATGGCATAAGACAAACAAATGGAAAAATTACCTGGTCTTGGTGGAAAAATTAAATAAGCATCAAGTGGGAAAATGATGCCTGGAGGTACAAAATAGAAAATGAATTTGGAAATTCCTTCTTTGACCCAGATAAGGATAAAAATTTAACTTGGTTCTCAAAACAAGTTGAAAGGTTAAATTCAATGTATCTAGAAATTTCACAAAAAATGGTGCACATGAAGATAATTGAAAGAATGTGGAGGATAGCTGAAACATTCCCTGAAAAGCAGGTGCATAAAGCCATGTTCCACAGAGGAGTATATTAATGTAATGGAAGATATAGTGACAAGAACCAAAATTGGCAGAACTTGAAAAAAATTGGATATTAAAAGTCCAAATAAACCATTTATTAAGAAAGACAAACCAAGAGAGAATTTAAAACCCAATACATCCAGCACTAATAAGCAAAGAAGATTTAATAAATGTGGTGGTATTGGACACTTAGCCAATAATTGCCCTAAGAGGCAAGAATAAATTAAATTGTTGAAAGAAAAGACCATAATTGTAAAGAAGATGAATTTGATTCTGGAAAAAGACACTGAAGAATCAGAAAACTCTGAAAGGGATGGAATAAATATAATTAATGCACAATTTAATGATATTGACTCTATATATAAAGTACTAGATGTAACCTCAAATATACCACAAGTTGGAACATCTGATAAAAGCCTCACAGATATACAATATGCCAAACTGCATAGAACCAAACCTGCAAAAGGAATGGGATACACAGCTGGAAAATAAAGTATAAGTATTATTATGTTAAAAATCCAAGAGGAAAAAGTAAACCTGGACACAGGAGCATACTGAACATGTGTTTGTAGAAGTTATTTGAAAACACTTATACCATATTGGGGAGAAAAACCTATACCAATAAAAGGGGTTAAAGTTAGTAGTGCAAGTGAAAGCATGAATCCCCTTGGAATAATTGACTTGAAATTAATGTTTACTCATCCTTCCAAATTCATAAGATTGAAAACTAGAGTTTGTAGTAATGGACAACTTTGCTAGTAACCATTTTTGTAAGGTGCGGATATGAAACTTTGATTAAAAATAAAGTACTTTTCCTGTCCTCAAAATTTGTATAAGGTAAAATTTAATTAAAAATATTGAATTTTAAGAGTTTTATGGGAAAAAATGCCAAATTTATTTTTTTTAACTTTTTTGGTATAAAAAAATAATATTATAAAGATTTATTGTTTTACCAACAATGAAAATTTATTCCAAAATACTCTACAAGAGATATTTAAGGCTACAAAGGAAATTTCTTCAAGAGCAATTTAAATTGAAATTAATTGAGAAAAAACTGCAGAAAATTAATTTAAGAAAATTCTTTTTAAAAAGAATATTAAAGAGAAAAAACACTCAAAAGTGACCAGAGGGAATTTTTAAACAAAGCGACAAAGTTAACAGTGATGAAATATGCTTTAATTCACTTATGGGGTGGTTCAAGGGTAAAAATGATTATAAAAGTTACAAAAAGTGATTATAATAGTTTTTCAATGTGGCTAAAAGGTTTATAATTATATAAAAGTGGTGGTTAGAATATTTTATTGATTGGTTTAACCGTTTTTAAAATAATTATAAAATGAAAAGATTCTAACATGAAGAGAAAAGTGGGGCAAAGAAGACATTCTTTTCTAGCCACCAATTTTCTTACTAAAAACGTAAAATTCACTCTTGTCAGTAGTTAGAAACATTATTAAATTAGAAATGCCAATGACAGCATCATTGAACCCTTCTTTGGACCAAAAAAGCGCTAGTTTTAGCCATTTTAGACCCTTATATTAGCCATTGCTATAGTAATACCTGGTTTTAAGCCTTCAAAACATGTCAGAATGTGTTTAAGAGACACAAAAAACAGATAAAACTGTCTTTACTAATATTGTTTTATCTTAAGGGTGGTTTTACCCTCTTGGAAACAGGTAAAACTGCCCTGATTGGTTTCAAAACCTCATCATCAATTGAGTCACAGACCTTGTGACTCAATTCCAGGCCAAAGTGATGAACTTTTTTAAGAACTTTGACATCCCACACCTGCCATCAAGGAATTTGGGAGATTCTGGAACCCTTGGAGCCAAGATTCCTTTTCCCTCAAGAATTAACATTTACAATTTATTTTTACTTTAATTCCTCATCATGTATTATACTTGTAATTTAAATATGTAGTTCAATTGATTTTTTACAGTAAACAGCTGTAATAATTGATACCTCATATGTAATACATGCACACATTTTGACATTTTAATTCAAAATACTTAAATTCCTCATAAACTCTAAGCTGCACACCAAACCTCAATTTTAACACCAAATTTTGATTGTCAAAACCACATGTGGTGTGAATTAAATTAAGGTTCTGAGGATTTTCAATTTTTATACAGAAAATACTAAAGACTTAATTTAAAATTATTTAGAGTTGAGTTACAGGGATTTCACCCAGAGGTGACCCCACCTTATTTTTTATAAGGAATCCAATGGTGAAATAATTTTCATAAGTTTATTTATTGGATAAAAAGTCATAATGATTGACATTAAACTTTTTTTCAAAAATGTTTTAATGTTAATATTTTTTTTTAAAAATTCATTTTTAATTAATTTTTTCATGTGAAAATGTGTTTTCACAATCTTAAATTTCATTGTAATGTTAATTCTCATTATAATAACATTTTTAAATCTGTATTAAAGTTTCATATTGATATTTTAATTTTTGTTTGTATAATATAAATAAATTTATTTATTTATAATTATAACATAATTTGTTATTTGTGGTCTTTTGAGTATATAAAAATACCTCTAAGGCTCACATTTACTCCCCCTAAAAACAAAATATCACTTTGTAATATTGCTATTTCTAGTGTGTCTGAACCTTCTGAGAATTTTGGTAGCTTCAGGTATGTATTTCTCTGCCAGCCGTTCATCTTCACAAATTGGGTCACTATACCTGACAAGGTACTCCCTTACTTTCTTAGTCCCCAATTCCCTTTCTTTGAGAACTGGTAATTTTCTTAATGCCAGATGATTAAACAGGAGGTATATGTTGGGGAGCTTTATTACTTAAGGGGAATTTTTCATCATCACCATATTTTCAAGGCTTTATCAGGATTACTGGAAATGTAGTATGCTTATTATTAAGTTCCTCAGATAATTATTATTAAACAGCATTTTCCCCATGCAGGGGGTTTATCACAAAGGGTCCTGCAAAGGAGTCTTTTAGCTTTGTGTATCCTTTAACTTTATTCAAGTTAGTGGTAGATACAAGCACTAAATACCCTAGCTTGAACTCTGGAGTAGCTTTTGATTTGTCCCATTTGTCTTTGGAATATGCAAATGAGTCTTCCATGAATCTCACTGCATGCTTCCTAGTTTTTTTCAGTTTTCCTTTTAAGATAGCAGATGTAGGATGTATCTCAATAAACTCTTTCCTCAAGGAATCTTGGGGTAGTCTGGGGTTCCATCCTTTCTCTGGAATAGAAGGAGTGTGATTGGTACTAGCATGAATAGATGTTTCATATGCTAATTCCAGTGCAGGTAGAAGGCTACACCAATCATCGGTGAATCAATCACAATATCTGAGCTCTAGGACATATGACCAAAATATTCTGACCATGTCTTTCAAAGCTTGGGTCCTTCTTACTGCTACACCATCAGTTTGTGAGTGGTAAGCTATAGAGAAGGACAACTTTGTTCAAAATAATTGGTGAAGGTTTTTCCATAGTGCTGAGGTGAATTTGGGATCCCTGTCCCTGATGATGTTTATGAATATGCCAGTCCATGATACTACTATATTCAATATAAGAAGAGCTGTATCCATGTCTGTATCATCCTTGTGAAATGGAAAAAAGATTGGAGTCTTATGGAACCTGTCAATAATTACTAGGAGTGAATTATAGCTTTTATCACCCCCTGGCAGTAGGCCAGCTACCCAATCCATATAGAAAATTTCTCCATGTCTACTGGGTTCTTGGATTTCAATCATATTACAAAGTATTTTTCCAGTAGATTTGTTTTACTTTTGACATCTGTCACAGGTCTTGCAATATTCTGAAACATCTTTTTGCCACATTGGCTACCATGTGTATGAGCCTGTGAGGTATGTATGACATACCCATAAGGCCACAAATAGCTTTATACACAGTTGATTTGGTCTTGAACATACTTATCAATTGAATTTAGAATAAAAGATAATAAAAAATAAGTATAACTATTTTTTTGGATAAACAAAGTTATAATTATTATGTCATTTTTGGATTATAAACTGAAAATAAGCTAGGGTAGACCCATAGGGTGTTATACCCAAAAATAATTATTTCTTATTTTATTAAAAGATTTAAGAATCTCACAGTAAAATTGCAATTTTTTTAACATTTTTTGAAATTGTTAAATTTAAGCTTAAATAAGCTTTAATTTAGAGTTGCATAAGGTTTATACAAACTTACAAAAACTTTAGTTAAAATTGAGTTGTTGGGTATATTTACTGAATTGGCTAAGGATTTTCCATACAGAATGTAAATCCTGCATGAGCTCAATTTAAAAGTATTTAAGGCCATAGTATGGCTTTAAATAATTAAAAGGGAAAAAACCATGCAGAAAGGTGGGACAAAGGAAAAATACCAAACAGAGCTGGGGTACCAAACTTTTTGGATTTGCAAGGATTCAATCAAGGTTGTCCACCTGAATTGGAGGACTGTAAACCTTATTTAAGCTTTAAGATTAGACTTTGATCCAACTTTAAAGTTTAAACTGGTTTTATCCCAATTTGGACAGGAATTCCAAGCTGCAAAAGGGTAAATCCCAATATGCAAGATTGAAATAAAGGTTTTAAGAACTGTCAAATATTTATTAAGCTTAAAAATTTAAAGTTACAAGAATTAAAAACTTATCAAAAGCTAAGTTTTGGAGTTTATTGTTATTTTACATTGAAAAATAGAAATAACTTCAAAAATTCATTAAAAATCCAATTCTTAATGGATTTGCTTGAAACTTTCACGCAGCTTACAAGTTGATGCTATCTGTATATATATCAAATTTTAATTATCTTTTAAAAACAGGTTTTAATGGAAATTAGCCTGGAAAATTACTCTTTTAATTATACTTAAAGAAAATAAAGATTCCTTTAAAAAATAATTAGAAATTGTGTTTCAAAGATTTTTTCTTTAAACTCTATTTTTAAGTTGTTCATGTGATGAAGTTTAATTTAAGTAAGCTTAATTTGAACTAAAACTGAAAATAATTAATCCAAATGAGGATTAAAGCTACTTGGAGTTAAGAATAAGACTGTTAAATTTGAATTGGGATTAAAAATAAGTTACCTTAAGTTAAGGAACTTATTTTTAGTCATGGTTTTTCAGTTTTGACTTGAGCATGCCTTCTACATCAATTATGAATCATGAGAGGTTCTCTGCAGGCATACCAGAGCCTACACATCACTGTTTTTGTTCATAACTCAACAATCATTCAAATTATATTAGACATATAAACAGGTAAAGTTTTATTGAATATGAAATATTATTATTAAAGTAATCCTTAATTTATTCTATTATTTGTTAATTTGAGAAATTGAAACCACATAAAGAATATCTCACTCTTTCCACTAATTAAATGAGTGTGAATTTTTTGAATTTGGTATAATTTGAACTCTTGGTGCATTACTATCATCAAAAACTTTGAGCTGTATCAGCTTCACTCTTAAAAGGATTTTTCTTTCTTATTTTTTATTCTGAATTTAATTTTCATAATTTTTATTAAATCTTCTTATTCTTGTAGTTAATGAATTTTATTCAAATATTTTAGTTTTCTTTCCAAATTTTCAGCTTTGTAAAATTACAGAAGGAGCTCTGTACAGTCTCCTTATGTAATTTTGTTGACAATAATCAACAGTATCACAGTAGTAGACTGTACAGACCTCCTACTGTAATTTTCCAAAAAAACCAAAGAAGAAAGAAAATAGTTCAAACTCAGTACACTTCAATGATTTAAGTTTATTAAACAAAAAAATGATAAAAATAAAGAAAGAAAAATCTCACAATAAAGTTTTTGAAAAATAAAAAAGAGATAAAGAAAATCTTTGTTAGATGAAGAAATAATTACTATTATTAAATGATTCTTTTGTTCAAAAAAAGGCTATTATTTACTCTGACTTTAGTGTGGACACAGCATGAGAAATTAAACAGAAATGAAGAGATACTGGAAGAAATGTTTCAAAATAATACATGCATGATCATGGATGCTATTAAAGAGATATGCAGCTCCTATATTTACAGTTTATAATTGAATATTATATAATTTCTTGTGAACTTCCCTTCATTTTTTTATCATTATTTTGAGTAGAAAAATGGTTTTACAATTTATTAGATTTTTTTCTGACCTCTTTGACTTCCATTTCCTTAGACATAGAATATCAAAAAGACAGGTCAAAAAATTGAAGTTGTTGGAAGGCCTATTGGAAAGTAAAGCTCTATATGTTACTCAACTTTGGAACTTTAGTTTTTGGACTTGTGCTTAATATCAATATTTGAAGAGAAAATAGCTTGCATTATAGGAGTTTTATGAAGGGTTTTAAGTCATTTTGAGAAAAAAATAAACTAAAAAGATTGTCTTGGATCATGGGAAAGGAAAGATTAAGAGATATTATTAAATATTAAATTACTACTTGTATGTTGAAAAATCACAAAGAATCCTAAGATATATCCTCCAAAAATCCAAATTTATTTTGCTCACCCAATAGCACAAAATATTTATTAAAATGGCCTAAATATTAATTCTAAAAGAATTGGCTTCAATTGGTTTTTCTAATTTTTGAAAGAAGATATCTACCAAGATTGTTTCTAGGAGAATACCATTTTTTGGATTATTTGGGTTATTTTGAATATTCAGAGTGTAAAATTTGGAAATTAATGTTGGTTCTGTTCTCAAGACAAGTGGAAATATCTGTGAAATAATATGTCTATCAATTAAACCTTCCGGTTAATTTACAGTGCACATCTTCTTCTTAAACCAAATATTATTCATTCAAGAATTAATGTCAAAAATTAATGGTACAAAATTTAATTATATTACATTTTATAATTATTTAAATAAGATGGAGATGTAGCTTAAGAAAACATAATATATAAATATTGCACAACAAAAGATAATATCTTCTTTTTCAATCATAGATAGCTAATAGTACCTTTAAGATCAAGTAAAATTCAAATCAAAATTCTGAATATATTTTAAGAAGCAAAATAAAATGGAAGCAAATACATGTTCCACCTCCATTTTTAAAGGCCACTGAGTTATTAAATAATATGAAAGGGATAAAGGTCAATTATATTTCCTGTGAGAATGAGGTAGTCATTAGTTCCTACCAATATCTATGTAATATCAAGAGTTCTTTAAGCTGTTAGTCCATGTAACTGGAAATTCCTACTACTTTTAGGAATATTCATGTAAAAAATACTTTTATTAAGGGGTGTCAAAGTCACCAAATCCCCCCTTAAAATAACACGGGATTTGGACCCCAAATCCCAGGTTTTTTATGTGTAAATTCCATGGCATTTTAACTGAGTCCCCTGGTATTTTGACCAAATCCCATGCATCTGGGATTTTAGCTTGAAACCTAATTCAAATTAGTACTCACAATCCATACCTGCACAACATATTCTTCTACACTCCATTTTGGACAATCTGACCAAACAGCTTACAGTCCATTTATACTTCTTCATCCATATAATAATGCCTTGATCCAAAGCAAGACAAATCAAGACAGATATGAAGATCACCTCTAGCCTGCCTCATCCATCAGGTCACTTAATACGTACAGATTATTTAACCATAATTAATTGGATTTCAGTCAAAGCCAATTTTGAGTCATGTTTTGGTACTAGTGGTTCAACATCTATTGGAAGACCTCCCTCATCAAAGCAGCATGTATTTCAGCTTACGGCAATTGAGGTCAACAAAAAATCACATAATTGACTAAACCTTAGTTCAAGCAGCATCCAAGATTGATGGCAAACATATAAAAAGAAATATATGGCAGCAAAAAAATTCGAGAATTTAACTGGGGCTGGAATAATGGAAGAAGATGAGTATAAAGGAATAAAGTCAATGAGTGAAAAGCTTGAAAGTATGTGTCCTTGCTATGCTGAAATGGATGTGCTCTTTGGCCACAAGCCTAATGTCACTCCGGTTGCAAGCTATGATTCACAAGCAAAAGACAGCTTAAATGGTGATGATGATGATGTTTTGCCCGATAAGGTAGGTTATTGTCTCTTCCTTTTTTACCTGTGATAATTAAAGTTCATGTGCTTTTTAAAGGAGAATAATGGATTGGAATCACCTCTCAATCTTGTTCCTTTGGTTCATAATGAAGATGACTTGGTTCAAGCGGAAAACCTTCAAGATGAATCAGTAAGTATGTTTAAGCCTGATACTTATGAAATCCATTGTTGATTATTTCTCCTTTGAACAGCAAATTAAATCCATAACGCATTCAACACAAAAGCGTAATTGAGCATTGACACCCAACTTGAATGACAAGAGTGGCTCTAGGAAAAGGCCAATGGATATGTTTGCACCAACATATGCCAATTTGCTTGAATCGTGGCAAAAGGGTATGTTTTGGACTTATGGCTACTCTTATCAATCCCACTGACTAAATTCATGATTTGTAGCCCGTGAAGCCAGTGACAATGCTCGTTTGGAGTGAGACAGGGAGAGGTGGAATGAAGAGAAAGCAAGCAACATGGAAAAGCAACGGTTTGAAGAAGTCAAGTTGCAAAAGCAAATGGAGTTCGAGGAGAAGCAACATGCAAAGCAATATGAATTTGAAAAAGAAAAGTGGAATCGTGAATTTTAATTGAAGGAAAAGCAATGCCAGATGGATCTCACTATAGTGGCATTGTCATCAAGCAGGCCAATCGGGGAGCTGGAACGCATTCTGGCATTAATCAATAAAAAATAACTTATTACATATATGTAATGTGATCAATTCATATATGGTGCTTGTTCAATAAATCTTATGTTTATGTTTGATTATTGATCTTATGTCATGAAATCTAACTCCACTTTATTACCAAAAGGAAATTTCAATGTTTATGCATAATTGGGGCACCAACTTGCAATTTCAATTTCATGTGAAATTTATTTGCAATTTCCGGCAGATTTGAAAATTTGGGCAAGTTTTGCATTGAGAATTTATATGAAGTCTGTTCAAAAATCAAATTCAATGATGGCTTTTTTCCTTTTTTATGAAAATGTCATTTTATGGTTTTTTTTTTAATTTTTTCATCCTTTTTGATATTTTTTTTTAATTTAATGGTTATTTTTTATTTTGAAGGGTTTCAACTTTTAATTGGGCAAAGTCCCTTGTTTGGTTGATTTTTGATTTTTAATTCTTAATTTTTGATTTTTTCTTTAATTTCTTTTAATTTATTATTTTTTATTTTTACTGTTCACCCCTCCAATTTAAAAAAAAAACACCCTTTTTTTAATTTTTCTTTTTGAATTTCAAATCTTAAATTCCACTTTTTTTTTCATTTTTACTTTTCACCCCTCCCTCTTAAAACAAATTCACCAATTTTATTTTATTTTTTAATTCTCAATTAATTTTTTTCTAATTTTAATTTTCACCCTTCCCTCTAAAAAAAAACCCACTTTTTTTAAAATTCAGGTAAGTGAATTTCTCTTCTTTTTGTTTAATCACAACCCTTTTTTGCTAATTTTTTTTAATTTTTCTGTAGGTAATTTTCTTTTTGTCTTTTAAATTTTTTTTATTCATTTTTTTGCACCTCCCAAACTCACCCTCCCATCACCATCATCATCCACAACTCACCCACCCATCACCATCATCATCCACAACTCACCCACCCATCACCATCATCATCCACAACTAACCCACCCATCACCATCATCATTCATCATCCACCTCCCAAAACCCCCCACCTCACTAACCCTGGAACCTCCCAAATAGGCTCCTGGGAGGTCCCAGGGCCTGAGGCCTTTAAATCACGCCGAATCAATTCAGAATTGATTCAGAAGGCCTCCCGAATTGATTCCGAATCAATTTGGCATCGTTTTACTTCATTATCATTCTAATGGCCCCTAGAGGCCATTAGAATGATGATTTTTTATTTTTTATTTTTTTTTTTAAATTATATCATTTGAAAAAAAAAAGATACTGATCTTTTTTTTTTGTTTTTTTTATTCATTTATTTTATTGCAAAAACCTGTGACTGATCATGATTTTTTTTTACTGATGTTTTTTTTTGATTTTTTTAATCATTTATTTTAATTCAAAAATCATTTACTGATAATGTTTTTTTTTTGATTTTTTTTAATCATTGACTGATAATCTTTTTTAATTCATTTATTTTATTTGAAAAATCACTTACTGATATTGATATTTTTTTTACTGATGATATTTTTTTTTCCTTTTTTTGAATTTTTGGGATAATCATCATTACTGACCCTTGATTTATTTTTTATTTTAATTTTTGTTTCACTTTTTTATTTATTTTTTCATATAGGGGAGGATTAATTATAAGAATTTATTTTGCAATGTCATTTCATTTCCCATCCCTTCCATCATCCTTAAAATTCAAAAAAAAATCTCCTCCTCTCTCTCATTCTTCCAATCATTTTGATGATGTCATGGTTAGGACTAAACCAGACTCAGCACATCATCAGAATGATTTGAAAGATGATGAAGCTCATATTACTCCTCTTTATGTCATGGTTAGGACTAAAACAAATATAGAACATCATGAGGATAATAATACCAAATTAAATAATAAAAGAAAGCTCACCTGAAGCCAAAGACAACACATCCATGATTCAAAAGAAATAATGTCTCACCTTGGCCATTCCAAAAAAGAATTTAAAAACTTTTCAACAATTTCAATTGACAAGAAATCTGCCAATGCCTCATGGTTAAAACTTCCATCACTTAACACTCTCCCCCATCCTTATATCCTCATTAATAAAACATCCAAGCCATTTTTGCCTGTCATCATATATGAAATAACCCCATTTGATAATTCTTCTGGCCACTCTCAAATGCTGCAAAACATCATCATGACATTAATGTCCTTATCTCAAAATCAACAAGAAATTAAAACCAATAAGCAACTCCAAGGTGGCATTATGAAAGGTATTGGGTTTTGATCTGGCTCTGATTCTGTAAAATATGCAGGTGTGTGATATTTCTGTCATATTACCTTAATAATTACTGACTAATTACAAAATTATTAGGTGTTTACTCCAGAAAACCCGGTTTAACTCCTCATCAAATTGAAACAGATAACAATCAATGGATCAAGCTTCATCAATATGACAAATTTGTTTACTCAAGAATCTCCCATTTTTCAAAATTAGCAGCAAATGAAAATCAATCATTAATGGAAGCAGCCCAATTACCCAATTTCAGTCAACTCGAATGGACTTCTTCCAATCCCAAGGAAGAATTCAAATCATTTACCAATATCATTGTCACCCAAGATGGATTTTTCAATAAGCCACACAAAGATTTAAATGATCTAAATGCCTGGACTTATGGTATATTTTCTTTTGTATCAAAAAAAATTTTCCATCTGCTTCCTACTGTATTCACCCCCTCTGGACATGGCTTACACTTCCCTGAATCAAAAATGGAGATCAATTTTTCAAAAAAACATGGCATCATGGAAATTCTTTGGAAGACATCAACAATGGTTCATCATAAAACAAAACCACCTGCAGAAATTATCAATCATGACAAAATTACTCATTTTGGATGTTCTTTTCAAATAAACCATAAATGATTTAATGTAGGTGACAAATTCTTGAAAATGACACCCACCAAAATTAATTCAAGAGTCAATGGGTACTTTGAAAGAAATATGCAGGATCAAAAAAGAACTAAAAAATCTTAATTGTAAATACTTTTATTTTATTGAATAGCATCTCCACTCTGTTGTATGCCAAAAAATTAAGTTTATAAAACATTGGTCCTGATGAAATTTACAATTGACTATTTTTCTATGCCAAAGTGATTGGTTTAATTTTTTCATGCATATTTAGCACATCTTCCCCAATGTCATTGTTGGCCAGATTTTACGCTTGTGGTGGATCATCATCTTCATATAAATCAAACCACTCATCACCAATTTGAGCTAACATATTACGTAAAATTGTGCAAGACACAACCCAACTAACAAAATATTCAATTTCATGATTATCCCTCATTTGATTTCTCATTTCCCTTAGAGAAAACCACCTCCCCTTCAAAATTCCAATTGCATGCTTGATTCTGACCCTTGATTTTGCTAGACAGTAATTGAAAGAATGGTTGTCTTCATTATGTGCTACAACTCCCTTATATGCTGGAACAACCCAAGGAGAGCTTGCATATGCCGAATCTGCAAGTAAGTACTGATCCTTTTCATAAAACTCTTGAGGTGTTTGTGCTATTTTCATATGTTGATAGACATTTGAATCATGAAGTGACCCAGTACAACCAACATGCAGAGCAGTGAACTGTTTGTTGATATTGCAAACCAGTTGTATTGACATAGAATACCTTATATGTAAACCATCAGTAAGATTGAAATAAAGAATAAAGATTCAACAGCTTACCTTTTTTTGCAATCAAAATACGCTTCACCATCATTGGGAGGACGTTGTGATAATGGTATGAGACTCCCATCAATAAACCCAATGCACCCAGGGAAGCCTTCTGCTTGCATTACTTGAGACATCTCTCTGCGTTGTTCTATTGTTGGCCACACAATCACTTTGCGCTTCAACTGCATTAATATCTGAATGACTCTTTGAGTGTACAACACAATAGCCCCATGGCTAATTCCAAACAACATTCTAATCTTTCCCAAAGTGGCCCCATTCCCATTTGATCCTAGCTTTGATAATGCCACAGCCAATTGGATGGCAGGATTGCGTTGTTTGTTTTGTGATGAGTTTCGAAAGGTTTTATCAGCTTGAATTTGTGCAACCAATTTTTCAAATGATTCATGTGTGGTCCTACATAGCTGTTGAAACTTTTCAGATGATAATGTCTGTAAATCATTCATTGTATACATGTAATGAGATGGATATCTTCTACAAGGATTGATGTATCTTTGTGATGTTATCATATCTAATAAGATTATATCTTCCTGGATATCAGAATCACTATCAGAGTTGAGAGCATCAATGAACTGAAGTGAGTTCAAGGTCTGAAGTAAAGGTAGCCTTTGCGATGCCTTGGGCATGGTAAATGAAGAAAAGGCTGGTAGTAAATGCAATTTGAAATCAAATAACTTAATAAATAATGAGTGTATTTAGATTTTATGCAAGAGAAGGAAATTTTTATGCAATTTAACATGCCCTTACTGAGTTGTGTGTTTGAAAAATGTGCCTTTATGGGGAGCTAAAGGTGGGATTTTGGTATTTAAACACAGGATTTGGTACCAAAAAACCTGTGTTTTTGTACCTCAAAATACCTCACCTCTTGAGGTGTGGTATTTCCCAAATCCCAAGAAATCAATGCGGGATTTTGGCAAAAAAAAACTTGGGATTTTGAGTGTGGGATTTGGTAACTTTGACACCCCCTATTATGTTACTCAGTTTTTTTATTGTTTGAGATTCCTAATTTTGTCATATCTCTGAGGTAAGATCCTTATTTTTCAATCTAAATTCTAAATTAATCATAAAAAATTCATATTATTTGAGCTTAAAAGACCTATATGACTTTGAGTTTTTCTTATTAATGAGGGATATATTTTCATAATAATAGATTTAATAATCACAAAATAAGTAAAGGAAAATATATACCACAAAAAATGAAATTTACAAATAAGTTATGTAGCAAGAAAATCAAATAAGTAATTTGAAGCTATGAATAAAGTTCAATAAATATTATTTTCACACAGAAAGAAATTGAAATAACTTTGATGCAAATTTCACATTCTTAATTTAGCTGATTTGAGAGAGAAGGCAGAAATTTGAGCAATCAAAGCAAAAAGATCCTTGTTAAAGAGGTTATCTCCACTAAATCTATTTAAATACAACATCAAAAAAATTTAAGAATTAAAAAAAATCATTTTAAATTATTCTATCTAAATAATTTCATTCCTGAATTTTGAAAAATGACCTGATATGATTAAATTACAGGAAAATTTTGACAAGAGGTATAGAGAACATGGATTTTGATGAAAGCCTCCCCATATGTGAAGAAGGGAAAATGAATCTATGTATTATTTTAATGATTAAATGTTATTCTGATATATATAATTAGCTTAATCCTAAATATTAAGATAATAATAAATATGTAGATTTAAATGGTACAAAAACCAAATTGTTGAGTTGAGAGATGGAAATCAGATATTTGTTTCTAATTTTTATAAGAAATTGGTTTAAGTAATCAAAAATTCTCTTCAGTGGCTCTCAGCCAAGATCTCTTGTGACACATAGGCAGACTATATAGTTTCTCAAAAAAGATTTAAATAAGTTGATACTTCTTTACTAAGCTATACTTAACTTCTATCTAATTTTTGAGTAGAATTACCCTCTATCATGAGGGGTCAAAGATATTTTAATTCAAAATGGAACATTAAATAATAGCTAGACACTTTTTAAAAGAGATTTGAGTACTGAACATTTTCCATTTAAGTCATGATTCTTTAAAAAAGAATTTCATTGAGGATATTATCAAATCATCATATTTCTTCAAATGGAATAAATTAAAGCTCTATGATAATAGCTAGCATCTATGTTGTCAATTATATTTAGTAAGCCTAAAAAGAAATTCATCAGAAAATGATATTTTGTTTCCCTGCTTAAAGATGAAGATTTCAGAATATTTACCACAAACTGATATTGTGGGAATTTAATTGAAAGTGTGTGGCTTGCATATGTGGCTTAATGTCCTTCTAAATCTTCTATTTTATGATTTCATTTCTGTTCTATCTACTCAACTTTATCAAATCTATCTCCCTTGTCACTTCCCAAATGCAACAACTGCTCTCAGGTGCAGCCAATTTGTGAATGGTGATTTACGTTATCTATATTTCCCTATGTAATTGTGAGATAGTTCCCCCATTTAACAAGGTACACATAGATAAAGAGCTCACTTTTTCCAAGAAAGGAAACTGTGAGTTTAATTTCTGTCAGAGTGAGTCTATGTAACAGCTTCAAAATAGTAAAGACAAGCTAGCACTGTGATTGTGACAGAAATTAAGAATAAAAAAGTCTCTACTTTTATATGATAACACTGGTGATGAATATACTAAACATATTGGTTTCAGAAAGCAAATATCAATTATAAATCAGAATCACTACATTAGTTTATATTTTTAGTTATATCAAATTTACTCAAGGGGCACTACTGCTACAAGACAGTTTTACCACATTGTCACAGGGGCTCTTGGGAATAACAAGAGTGGCCTGGCACTAAGGAATCAGGAAATAACTTGGAGGGATCAAAAGGATAAATCAAATAAAAGAAGAATATATTTATTTGAGAGAAAATGAGAGCAGTAAAAGATATGCCAAAGATAAGAATAAAGCCAAAGGCCAAAGAGCCAACCAAATGAATCCTCAATTCACTTTTTCAACTTAATATTATCAGTATTTACTTCAATAATGAAAAGAAAACAAGAATGAAAATAAATCCAGTATATTAATTAACTGCAGAAAAAGTCCCCAGGGAGGAAAAGGTGGCCAGTATATGTGAAGAGTTGAAGACTGATCCTGGAGGGTTGATTACCCAGCTGTATTGACTGTTTTGGGTCAAAAAGGATCTGGCCATCTTGAGTAAATGGTTCCATATTTGAAGTGAAATTTTCCTTTTTTGAAGTCATTAATTCAATATATAATTGACTAGTAATTGAGCAGGAGGTTAATATTTCATTTTTTGCTTCTTATATCATCTATTCAAAATCAAAAAGAAGCCCATTTCAAATAAGCATACACAAATGTTTTTATGTGAATTTCATTATTCACCAAGAAAGTAAAATAAATTTGGTTTCAATTTATGAAATTTGAAAACAAGAATGATTATTGTTAATTTTTTTTAAAAGTAATTTATTTTTTGAATCATTTTAATTCTGATTAAAATTGAAAAAATTAATGATTTTTATTAAATTTGAGATAGATTTGATTATTGTAATTTTTAAAACTTTCATTCTGCATGGATTTTTCCCTTTTATTTATTTAAAACCATAATATGGCCTTAAAATCTTTTAAATTGAGCTCACGCAGGATTTACATTCTGTATGGAAAATCCTTAGCCACTTGACTAAATATACCAAACACCTCAATTTTAACTAAATTTTTGGTGAGTTTGCATAAACCTTATGCAAAATTAAATTCAAGCTTAAATAATCCTAAACTTTAACAATTTTAAAAAATGTTAAAAAAACTTGCAATTGTACTTTGAGATCCTTAAATCTTCTAATAACATAAGAAATAACCATTTTTGGGTATAACACCCTATGGGTCTACCCTGGGTTATTGTTGGTGTGGAATTCAAAAATGAAATAATAATTATAGCTTCTTTATCCAAAAAAAGTCATACTTATTTCTTGTTATTTTTTATGTTAAATACAATTGATAAGTCTGTTAAAGACTAAATTAACTGCATAAAAAGTTATTTGTGGCCTTATGCGTATTTCATACATATTTCACAGGCTTAAATTCCATACCACCAAAAAAAATTGTACTACAATTTTTCCTTAATATTATACCCCCAATTGAATTGGGGGGGTATAATCCACTGTGCGACCTCTCTATGTATACTTTTAAGTATTCAAAGCACATAATTCAAATTTTTTATTGAGGATTTGGTCTTTTATCATGTCTGAATCTTCTGAGAAACTTTTGGGAATCAGTTGTTTTACTTTCTGAAAGCCACTCATCTTCATGTTGTGGGTTTCTGCACCTGACTAAGTATTATCTCATTTTCCCCCTAATTCTTCTTTATTTTAAGACTTTTAGAGCCTTTTTCTCTCCACTTTGTTCAAGTGGTGGTACCTCTGAGGGCGTTTAATTTCTCAAAGGGAAGAACTACTTATCACTTGAAGTGTAATGCTTTACTAGACTGACAGGGAAAGCTGGATGTTTGTCTTCCAATTCTGCTGACAGTCCTACTTATACTGCATTTTTACCTCAAAGGGCTTTAATAATAGATGGTCCTGAAAGAGATATTTTAGATTCTTTGGGCCTTTAATATTATCAAAGCTCAAGGTCAAAACTAGTATTAATTCCCCTACTTTGAATTCTGGGGTTTCATGACTTTTATCCAGCTTTTCTTTATCATATGCAAAGGCATCAGTAATGCTCTGATTTGCATGATGCCTTACTTTATCAAGAAATAGCTGAAAGATTGATGCATTTTCATGAATATAAGCTAAATCTTTCTTCAAAGTATCAACTGGAAGCTTAGGGTTCCATCCTTTTTCTGACATTGCAGGAGTCTTGCCTGTTGAAGCATGGATAAAAGTCTTGTAGGCTAATTCCAATGCTGGTATAAGTGTACACTAATGATGGCCAAAGCTATCAGAATATTTAAGCTCCAGGCCATAAGCACAAAATACTCTGATAATGTCCTCAAGGGTCTGAGTAATTATTTCTGCTAATCCATCTGTTTTTTGATGGTAAGCTGTTGAGAATGATAGTTTTGTACCCAAAATTACTGTAAATTTTTCCATATGGCTGATTTAAACTTTGGTTCTCTATCACTAATGATATTTGTAAAGAGACCAGTATGAGAAATTACTCTTTTCCAAATTAAAAGAGCCGTATCCATATCTTTGTCATCTTTATGAAATGGTAAAAAGATTGGGGTCTTGCTGTACCTGTCTACAATAACAAAACATGCATTGTAACTTTTGTAACCACCAGGTGGTAAGGCAGTTACCCAATCCACATGGACCACTTCCCATGGGGTACTTGGCTCTTGGATATGAATAATTAAGCCAAAAATTTTACCAGTAGCTTTATTGGCCTTTTGACACCTGTCACAGCTGTGAAAGTACTCAATTACATCTTTTCTCCAAGATGGCCACCAAGCACATGTCTTGATTCTTTCCATTTTTATGTCTTCAGACATATTTTCAGAATAAATGTTGTCATGAAACTCTATTAATATTTTGTTACTTGACATTCTACTACATAGGACCATTAAACATGTGTGTTTAGACCTATGATATAAGATACCATCAAATAAACGGAATCTTCCATTATTGTATTATATCTTCCATATATCATCCAAATAGTTCTCCAAAGCTGTATATTTACAATCTTTTTCAATTAGAGAATTAAGAATATGACGATTCTTATTTTTCTTATAGCTTCCTCTAGCTTCTTCAAATAATTCTGTTCCTACATCTGTGATGTTAATTCCTTGAATTGAAATTTGAGGTTCTGAATTTGAAGGAACATAAGAAGTATTATAAGGTGTATTGGGTTATTCCCATCTACTCAAGCCATCAGCATTCTTGTGAATATTTACAGCTTGATGTACTATGTTCATATTGCCTCTATACTCCTGTATAGAAATCTGACATCTTAAAATGTGTCTGTTTGGAGTTTTCATGTTAAGAAGTGATTTCACTGCATTACAATCAGTAATTACTTAAAAAACACTATCATCAAGATAATAATGGAGCTTTTCCAGAGCACAAGAAAGGAAAAGGCACTCCATTTGGATTTCTGCATATCTATCCTCTGTAGGTTTAATTTGTCTTGAGATAAAACAAACTGGACCTTAATAAGGCTTTTCATTGACAATTTGAGCTTGATGAATAGCTTCACCTAGTACTTTTCCACATGCATCAATATAAATCTTGAAAGGAAGTTTCCAGTCTGGCATTAATAATAATGGTGCATTGGAAAAGGAATACTTGATCTTATCATATTCTTGAATCTTTTCTTGTGTCATTTCAAATACAGTTTGTTGATCACAAATTCTGTAAAATGATCTGGCATGGATTGCAAAATCTTTAAGGTGTTTCCTGTAATAAATGGAAAGCCCTCAGAAAGACATCATTTCTTTCTTGTTCTGGTTTGTTTGTTTCATTAAGACTGAAACCACTTTGTTTTTATCAACAACAAGTCTTAGTCCTCAAAGTACATGTCCTAGAGATTTTCACTCATGAAACCCAAAGTTACATTTCATAAGATATATTTTCATGTTCACTTGAAGAATTTTCTTAATTACCAAGGAAGGTCTCTCTAAATGCAATTTCCAGGTTTCTGAACAAATGATAATGTCATCAATATAAATGATTAACCATCCCTCTGATACCTCATGTGGTAAAATGTTATTCATCATTCTTTGTTAATGAGAGGGTTTTTTCAGTACCAAAAGGCATCCTCAAGTATTGATAAATACCACAATGAGCAATTATTTTCAATAAGTTCCTAGCATGAGGTGCCAAAGAATTCTGATGGAAACCTTTAAGGGTATCCATGGAAGTGATGAATATTGCTTTGAATAATTGAGTCAAAGTCTCGTGGATACCTGTCTGGAATATTATAGGTATTCAATACTCTAAAACCACCAACCATCCTTGATTTATTATTATTCCAAGTAATGATTACAGGGGTTGTGACTTCTACTTGCGCATTATGTCAAGCTTTTCTAAGAACTCCCAGTTTCATCTGCTCATTGATATGAGTTTCCCATTCTTCTCTGGCCCTGGGGCTAGCTGGGTAAGCTGGTCTTCTTAATATTGGAGGGTAAGGTCTTTCCACATTAAACATAATTTACACTGCATGGCCTTCAATAGCTTCAAATGGTTCATTATCAGAAGCAAAGGCTTCTTTATATTGAAATAAGATTCCAAGAAGGTCTCCCTTCATTTATAATTTTAATTTGGGGCTTATTTGTGCTTCAATCAATTGATCTGTCAAAAAATTTTCCTTATTAATATTTCTGACTTTTCTTATGACAGTTATTTCTCTTTTCTCTAGAGGAAAAGCAAATTTTTGCCTATTATCTTCCCCCATAGTGGAATATCTGTCTTGATGATTATTAATATCAATACCATACATATTGAGATAATCATTTTGAAGTATGAAATTTTGGGAAGTACAATTATTAATAGCAACAAGCTCAAATTTCAGTCTGATACTTCCTGCAGGGTGAGGAAATATCATTTCTGCCTCAAGAATTCCCAAAGGGTGTATATCTTGGCTAGAAATTCTGAATTTTATACCTTCAATTGGCATCAATTTTTCCTTCCAATTAGTATAAATTCTGACAAGATAATCATTTCCAACACAAGTTCAGAAAGCACCTGAGTCAAGATTCATCTTAGCTTCTTTCTTTCTTATAACAATATTAGTGATACAAGATGATACATCTGTATAACCTTTACCTCTTTCAGGCTTGGTTTTCTGCATTTTATAATCTTGCACACATATGAGATCCATAAATTCATCACTGTACTGTAGTAAGTGAGTATGCACTTCTGTGACCTCAAAGGATACATTAATGTTTTCTGTAATAAGTTTATCTGGTATGTCTTCTTCTTCAGAAGGCTCAGAATCACTTTCATGTAAAGATAAATCATTTTTTTCTTTTGTGTCTTCAGCCTTTTCAATTTCTATCTCATTGATTATTGTCTTTTTGGTACAAGTATTAGCCAAATGAGATGTACTTCCAAATGTATTACATTTCAAAGGAGCTCTGTCTTGTGGTTTATTTGGTTTTGAAGTTGGTTTACCACTAGTCTTATTGTCTATTGGGTGATTATACCAATTTCTACTAATTTTTGTTCTGGTAGTGATGTCTTCCATGGAGTTGATATAATCTTCTGTAGAGAAAGGCTCAATAAATCTGCTTCTTATACCATGATCAATGTCACCATCACACTTTCTCAATATTCCTTTATTTACCATTGTTTCAGACATATCAGGATTAAGGGAAGTTTATCTGTCCTTTTTCAAGAAACCAGGACATGGGCCTGTCCCTCTCAATATTAAAAATGGCTTCTTTAAAAGAGTTTTCCATTCTAAATCTCCAGGAATCCTTTTCCCATTTTAAAAGAATTTGTTCTTTCCACCAAGGCCAGGAATATTTACTATGGTCTTGTTTCATGTTATAATACCATTTATTTGATGATTTGGTAAATAATCAGTGTAATATGGAACTTATGTATTCATCTGGTAAGCTCAAGTCTTTTTTAAGCATGTCAATTGTTTTCAAAATTCCATATGATTATATTCTCCTTCACCACTGAAGGTTGGCCATTCCTCTAATATGAAAATTTCCTTGAAATTATAGGAAGCTTTCACTTCTGCATTTCTTGAAATCGTATGGTGTAAGTAATTATTCAAGTTCAACACATTTCTGTCAAGAATTGGTGTGGACTGTATTGGAAACTCATTTTTCAGTGATATATTACTAATACTTGATTGAATGTCTTCTTTCAATCCATGTCTTTCTTTATCACTTTTTTCCAATCGTTCTTTGAAAAGAGCTGCATTGTGACCAGTTGGATTTGCCAAGCTTTGAACTTTTATTCTTAAATCTTTTAATTGTTTATTAATGAAAAAATATATAATTATCATCTGGTCAATTGAGCAAAGTGACTTTGGACTAAATTCTCTCACAAATATGTGTCAAGGACAAAATATTTTCCTTATTCACATTTTTTAGACCAATAATGGTCTTTTGTGACTCTTTCACTTGTAAAATTTCCCTACCCAACTTTTGTTGGATATACTCAAAATTGTTAAAATTTGCTTGAAATTTCTTTATTACAAGTTTCAATGTGAAATACAAGATTTAAAAGGTCTATTTTTTTGGAAAGGATTGATTGATTCTTTACTCCTCTTGATTTTGAATTCAATCAGATTTCTTGCCATATTTAACACATTTTTGATGGCTGTCTTTTCTTTCTTTGAAATGCTACAGTTCTGTAGTTATTGTTGATTCCACTTGGTCTTTGCCTTTGCCCTTGCCTTTTTATTTCCCTTCTGATTGCTCTATGGGGCTTTCTTTCCCTTGTTTGGCACTTGTTGAGGCAGTTTCTTGCTTTTGGAGGCTTTAGGAGCTTCCACTGGGCTGTTGTCCTTATTTTGGGCCAACTCTTTCTTCTGGTCCTCTGAAAAAATGCTTTGTTTTTTCAACCAAACTTTTATATTTTGGACTTTTCCTTTGCAAGACATGGGTGTCCAACCCTTCATAAGGTCTTGAGTCTTTTCTGGGCCCATGAACTTCTTCACTGGAAGATAAGAGTTCATTCTGCCTATCCAAAGACTTAGCAGAAGTTCCCATTACTGCTGCTTTTCCGCCATAAACCAGTTCTTGTACTGATACTGGTAT
Organism: Austropuccinia psidii; assembly: GCA_023105745.1. Classification (NCBI taxonomy): domain Eukaryota; kingdom Fungi; phylum Basidiomycota; class Pucciniomycetes; order Pucciniales; family Sphaerophragmiaceae; genus Austropuccinia; species Austropuccinia psidii. Next base: position 55,366,487 of record JALGQZ010000005.1, on the reverse strand, counting down.
ATCTCCACTGTTTCCTGTTGTAAATGATTCAGGTCTGACAAAAGGAATAGCAGTTATTTCAGCTTCTTTACTATTAATCATAGTTTCAAAGGTGCCACCTAACCTCTAAAAACTAGTGGAAGTTCTGGCATCCTCCATTTGTGTCTATCCTCTGGGCTGACATTCTTGTCTTTTTTTATTTATGACTTGAATGTCCTGGTCCATATCCATTTGGTTGGATGGAGTAGTTACTTCCACTTCTATTAGGAGCCATTTCACGTCAATTTGAAGAAAATTAGACTAAGAAATGTATTTAATTCACCTTCTGGACCTTTAAAGGGTTCTTTTGTAATTAAACCCCTTGGTTCTGGGCTGTTTTAATTTCAATACTGGACTCTGAGATACTAGAGTCTGAAGAGCTTTCTCTGATGGATTACATTATAGAAAATAAAAATAGAAGTAATTTTATCAATGAATAAAAATAACTTATTAACTCAACTTATTGGATTAAGTTTTTTGATGTAATTTATGGCAAATTACATCAAAAATAAAGAATAATTTCTAAAGAATAAAGAAAAATATTTTGAAGTAAAGATTTTTGAATTTTTGAATTTTTCTATTTGATTTTTTATTTTCTTTAAACAAATAATAATTATTCAGTTAGTAAGTTATTAATGCACATTGTATTATTATTCACTTTATACTAGAATAACTCAAAGAATAAATTTCAATTCTGTGATGCAAAAAAGCCACTAGTTAGACAATGAAAATTTACTCCAAATCACTCAATAGTATATTTTTTCAAACAATATTATTAAGAAAAATAACTTTATTAATATTATAAAGATTATTTATAAGGGATAAGTCCAAAAAAAGCCAATATTAAATTATATATGGAAATTTTACATCAAAAAACAGTAAAATAAGGTCTAGAGTATGATTCATGTCCAAAAATTTGTTAAAATAATGGCCAGGCCTCCAAATGTAAGGTTTTTCTATGAAAATCTTGATAATAGTAGCAAATATGAAGAGTACTATTACTGTCCTCAGTATAAAATATTATAACCACAAATTTAATATAATTATTAAAAATAATTATATATAAAATGAAAGAATTTAATTATTTTTAAATAATTTAATAATAAATCAAAGCTTAATAATTATAAAAATTATATTTATTTTATTATTCTTATAGTCACTGAAAACTATAACAATGAGTTTAAAGCTCTTAATGAGACAATTACACATGGAAAATAATATGATTTATGGAAGGAATTATCACACACACTGTGCAGAGATAATTCTTATAGAAAAATTCTATATAAAATAACTAATAATAGATAAAAAAGATATAGAACTTTAAAGAAAAACTACTTATAATATTTATTTGATATAACAAGTCAAACAAACACAGTTATTATATTAAGTAATATTTATAAGCTAAAAACATTCCAAAAATCAATATTTCAAAAGATAAAACAGCTTTTTATGCTAATAAATACAACTCAAAGAGTTTTAAAGGAATTTGTGGATTTAAAAGATATTTTAGGATAACAATTTTATATGATAAAACCTATTGTTTGTTATTACAACAATATAATCTAAACTGTATAGTTTTGATTCCTTATTTATGGTCTATAAAGAGTAAAATAACTTAATAATTACTTTAATAATATAATATTTCATATTGAATAAAATACTACTTCTTTAAAATTTCTAATTGGTACAAATGATTATTGGTTATTGGAAAAAACAGTGATTTTTAGGCTCTTTTTATGCCTGCAGAGCAGTTCTCATGATTCATAATGGATATAAAGGGTGTCCTCAGGTCAAAACTGAAAAACAATGCTGAAAAATAAGGTTCCTGACTTAAAGTAACTTATCTTTAATTCCAATTTAAAGCTACCAGTGTTATTCTTAACTCCAAGTAGCTTTAATCCTCTTTGGGATTGATTATTTTAAGTTTCAATATAAAATAAGTTTACTTATATCAAAGCTCATCACATGAACAATCTAAAAATAAAGCTCCAAGCAAAAATATCTTAAACTGAATTTTCAATTAAATTAAAAAAAAACTCAATCTTCTTTAAGAATAATTAAAATTGTGAACTTTGAGACTAATTAGAAATTAAACCTGTTTAAAAAAAGATACTTAAAATCCAATTTATAAATAGATAACATTAATTTTTAATCTGTGTAAAATTTTGAAGCAGATCCATTAAGAATTGGATTGTCAATGAATTTTATAAGTTATTGCTATTTTTCCACATAAAATAGCAATACACACCAAAGCTTAACTTTTGATAAGTTTTTTATAATTGTAGCTTTAAGGGTTGAATATTTTTAAGATTAAATAAGCTGTGACAGTTCTTAAAACCTTGATTTCAAGCTTTCATATTGGGATTTACCCTTTGGCAGCTTGGAATTCCTGTCCAAATTGGGAGGAAACCAGTTTAAACTTTAAGGTTAGATCAAATCTAACTTTAAATTTTAAATAAGGTTGAAAATCATCCAATACAGGTGGAAAAACTTAATTGAATCCTTTCCTATCCAAAAAGCTGGGTACCCCAGTTCTATTTGGTCTATTTCCTTTGTCCCACCTTTCTGCTTGGACTTTGGCCTTTTATTGATTTAAAACCATACTATGGCCTTAAACCATTTCAATTTGAGCTCATGCAGGATTTGCATTCTTTATGGAAAATCCTTAGCCAATTCAGGAAATATACATAACACCTCAATTTTAACTGAAATTTTGGTAAGTTTGCATAAACTTTATGCAAATTCAAACTTAAGCTCAAATAAGCTTAAATTTAACAATTGTTAAAAATGTTAAAAAAATTTTCAAATGCACTTTAAGATTCTTAAACATTCTAAAAGCATAAGAAATAACCATTTTTGGTTATAACACCCTATGGGTCTACCCTGGGTTATTTTTGGTGTAGAATCCAAAAATGACATAATAATTAGAACTTTCTTTATCCAAAAAATAGTTATACTTATTTTTTGTTATTTTTCATCTTAAATCCAATTGATATGTCTGTTCAAGACTAAATCAACTGTATAAAAAGTTATTTGTGGCATTATGGGTATGTCATACATATCTCACAGGCTCACACCAACCCAATTACTGACCTCAGGTGTGAGTTCAGTGCCAAATTCATCCCACCACACACCTTCTCTTCTTATAGGCTTGACCTAAGATCACCTTTACCACTTTCCCATCAAGACTGTGGATGTATTCATACTCTAACCCCCTGCAATTAGCTCACTTATTGAAATGCTTTCAGCTTAAGGCCAAGCAATAACCCACCTCACATAATGGGGCTCAAGTAAGATGACATTTTCTCTCTCAGCCAAGAAAACAACCAACTCACATAGTGTTTCTTATGCCTATGTAACAATGTCCTTCTAATAGGTATTATTTGTGACATCAACTAACATTGGCCAGGCAATTAAAATTATTTCAGCCATTCCTATTCTATTATCAACAAGTCATACTTTCACTATCCTTATACTTTGTCATAATATGAAGCCATTCCCTCCTATTATAAACAATCCATGCATCCAATAACCTTCTGCGCTGTCATAATATCAAGCTATCGTACCCAAGCCAGGCCTATCCTATTACAAAAAATCCACACACTTTATATCTGTCTACTTCATCATATGCACAGCAAGTTTATTCTTAAATTTGGGGTCTGTACATGACTCTCATAAATAAAAAGAAAGAAGTTGTTCATATATAACATCAGCTTTTATCACCATAAAAAAGATAAAAATGGCCAATCACTCCAACAGTGCACCAATTGGGGTGCTTGAAGCCTTGCCATCCATTCTACCACCTGGATCAATGAACAGCATATTCAGCTTCAAATCTTCTCTTGCAATACCTGGTGAAGAGTATACCAAACCCAGAGACATCAAGGTAACACTCTCTGTAAACATATACCTATCAAATGTAGTACAACCACAACACATGTATTTCACCACACTTCAAATGGTTCAATTCCCCACTGGCAACAAATACACAGGATATTACAATCCCATCCAAGCCCTTGACCTCAGGGAGGCCCAGAAGTTCAACTTTGATCCCATAAGCAAGTTAGCAACTACAAGCCTGGTAATTTTTTGATGAAAAAGTGAGCTCATTAAAACCAAAGCTGATCCTTCTAAAAAAACCTACTTCTGTATGGTTCGGCACAAAAATTACAACAACAATATAAGGATAATAAACTCCTATTAATAATTCTTAATTAATTAAGGAACAAGACATTATCACTGACCAACATTGATTAGTAAAGGCACATTTGCAGACATACATGAACTTTGATTTGAAATACATCTTAAAGAAGAAAAATTTACCAGGTAATATGTTATCACTATTTCAGGTTGGCTGCAAACATATGATCACTGGAATACTTTTTTATTGGGATGCCAAAGAAGGAACATGGGTCATTCAGGTTGAGCTTTAATTACTAATACCTTTAATCCTGACACAAACTGATAATAATGAGCTCAAGCACATAATGTTGCAGTAACAACCAGTGCTATTGCCATCTTCCAAAAGCATAGAAATAATGCAAAGAAGGAGAGGTGAGCACATGGAACAACCATGTGAGAAAGCTACATAAGATTAAAAAAACTACCTGTAAATTGCTAATATGTATTTCATATTTGAAATACCCAATTCAAATGAGACATCAACGGCTTCACCTACTATCTCAGGGCCAAGAAGGGAAGCACAAGCATCACCATTAGCACCTACTACCCAATCAATTGAAAGCCTTAACTGCAGTGGTAGCCACAACAACAACTTGGAAATGTCACACAATGGCCAACAAATGAATGATAACATACAAATTGCATGTAATCAGAGAATATGCAAGAGGCGTTCCACAAAGTCTAGCTATGTAAACCATTCAAATAACAGAACAAAAGAGGGTGAGGAGTTATAAATAAAACCAAATGACTGACCCTACATTAACAAATACAGCAAAAAACACAAAAATTGATGCAGACACAAAATAGATAGAACTGTAACATCACCATTAAAAACCGTAAATAAAATATGAATATATTATGGCAATAATATTAACCATAGAGATCAAACTCCAAGCCTTAAAAGTGCGATTTGTAAATTAGAACAATGTGTTGTTATCATAGAATATAAACCACAGACAAAGTTATAGTTATCCGAAACCTTCCCCAAAGACTAAACTGGCAACTAATGACTGAGCTAAGGAAAAAATATGTTCAATAAATACTAACAACATATAGTACTGTTGCAAAGTAGCCTATCACTAAATTTATTGTTTACAACGGGAGAGCAGAGAATGGTGCTGACTAATGTGAGAAAGGTATATACTCCTTTCAACATGTGTTAAGATCCATAAACTTAGATTCATCCGCCATCTACACACCCCACAAAGTTTTATATTACCAGCACTGAAGGTAAAGATATCATTTTCAGCTTTCTATAAAAATTTCCACAGTGTTATAAATGAATAAACCAAATATACACAAAAAATACAAAATATCTTACAAATAATTTGAATAATCCTGTAGCTCTATATACTATGATATAGTATAAAACATATACGTTTTATTTCTTAAAACATATATATTGCAAAAGACATGAGCTAATTCCACCAATTGCATATACAGGTCCCTTGAGATAAATTCCACATATTAGACCAATCAACCTGAACCTCATACAATTCAAAAATTTAGTCCAAATTCCTCCTTGAAAAATAGTTGTAATTGATGATAGACCATTAAATGACCGGACCTGATAGTTGAAATCTTTACATTCAAAACTTAATCAACAAAATAAACTTCCAACTCAACAATAAAAAACAAATTTAAATTTAACATGTTATGCCTCAACAATAGTCCATTACTATGTTGCAAAATCCAAAATCCATCACTGAGCCAAAAACAACCACACAAAAACCGTAAAACTATTGTTCAGTTTTTCTGACCCAGGGCAGGCAAGTAATAACTCTTCATAGAATAACCAGCCAGAACTTTTTCAAAGTTTTTTTAGACAGTTCCCGCACTGATTGGAACCATGCCACAACGAGTTTTCCGATTGTGGAGAATTAAACTGGCGACGCAAATTTTCAGTCGTTCATGTTCTAAAAAATAAGAAAAAAATATTCTCAACTTTTTGTCAAAAGGGTAGTGTTCCATTACCACCTACGCTAGCAGGAACAGCAATAGAAAGCCTTGATCCATTCTTACAAGAGATGTATTTTAATGATACCCCACATGAGCTCAATATACATAGATCAATATAAACCAATACAGCTCTAACAAAATGTACATCACAGGCTCTCTGGAATTCAGGAGAAATATTAGAGCTTACAACTACAGTTTTTCTTTCACATCCCTTGGAGTCAATTTGGATAGAACTGTTCAAGGGCGTGGAGTTTATTGTTTCCATATTAGTGGGGAGATCCATCACCTAATTGAATCATTTTATCCTATCAATCCTGTGATGCCAAGATTTACACAAATTTTTTGTATGGGAAAAAATGACAATGAATAATTCAAGCTCAGGCAATCTTCCAACTCAAGGCTTACACAATGGTTATTTGATATAGGAGAGGTTAAGAATAGAAATACCGACATTGCAGCTATTAAAGTTGATAATGCCTAAAATCATTTCCATAATGACAGCCAAAAGGTTCTAATACATTTCATGGAGTTTGTTTATTAGGGCTTAAATCATAAATTGCACACTCAAATAAATGATGAGCTGTGCAGTTATTATATAAGCAGAGTGATTGTCACTACACTAAACTAAAGTGTAAAAGCTATCAATAAATATATTCTGGCAAGAGTACACAACGCAATTTTTGAATTGTGGTTCATTGATGCACTTATAGAGGCTGGGTCATAGAATGTTACAGAGGAAATTCTCAATAAAATAACCATTCCCTTTTTTCCCTTACATGAAATCCAGCTCAAAGTAAATTATCCTATTATTCTACTCCAAAATCTCAATTTACTGAGAGGATTATGTAATGGGACACGCCTATTAATAGAAGAGATCAAACCTCATGTTCTAAAGTACAAAATATTGATGGTAAATAAGTCAGGACAGAGAACTATGATCCCAAAGATCAATTCAATACATGAAGCTGAAGGCCAAAATGGATTAACCTTCAGATGCTATCAATTTCTGATATCGTTAGCATTTTCTGTAACAATAAGTAATTAACAAGGACAATTGTTTGAAAAGGTTGGAATTCACCTTTAAAATGAAGTCTTTTCCTTTACGTTGCATTATCAAGAGTCAAAAATAAAGAGGATACATTTCTGGGATCGGTCACCTCTTCAAATACCCAATCAAAAACAAACTTTGTCTTCTGGAAGCTTCTTGAAATGCAATCCTCACAAATTAGTACTTCAATAAAATAAAATATTCTCTTTCTTTTTATAGCATTTAAGCCTGATACATCAATCCATAGAGAAATAACATTTATCCTTAAGAAAATTTAAATGGTGTACATATAACCCAAATTTTACACCTATGGTGACATTAATTGTACTTCTACACTTGCAAAAAACACAACTTCACCTCTTAACCATAGAGTAGCACATACTAAAAGCACAAAATTTGTTTACTCATCTGTCACCCTACATCTCTGACATCATTATAAGACAATTGCTACTCCTATCCTCATCAGCATGGATCTCAATAATTTTCAAAAAAAACTCCAGCCATGTGATCCCACCATATCAATATGGCTTTGGAAAGAATTTCTGAGGCATTCAACCTTGAAGAAAATGATTTCCCTTTACTCAAGAATCTCAATGTCAGTGATACCTACAACAACTTCATGTATTGGATCATATTGGTTAATGAAGCAGGAGGGGTATGTAGGAGATTCACTGTTATAATAAGATCTGTTCTAACAATTTTCACTCCAGGAATCCTTTCAAGCTAGGGCTATTTTAAGCTTCTTCCCCAGCCACATTTGAGTCAGTTACCCCTTTATACTCAACTATTTGAAGAAAATTTCTCACTTGATGGAGGTCAGATGGAGTTATTACCTTGCACTTTAGTTTCTCATCAACAATTTCCAGTGCAGAGTGTATGTTATAGGGTGCAGAACTCACACCCTTAAACAAAATTTGGCTACTTTAGATTATGAACTTTTTTTAGTTTCTGATGACTGAAGTGGGAAAAATCTTGAGATCCCACTGGGAAAAGTTTCATTTGGTTGAAACCATCTGATTAATCATTTGGCAAATGATATTTTTTAAACTTGTATTAAGAAATTCTGAACTCATTTCTGTCTCCTGATTGATCAAAATTCAAGTTAAAGTCCTTTTGACCACATAACTTCCTGCATACAAGGTAACAATAGGGGAATAGCCACATTGAACTCTAGTTATATAATAAAATCAATTATTGCTGTTACAAAAATATATTTTAAAATCTATGATTTGAACTCTTTATTTATAATCTATGAAGGGGAAAATAACTTAAAAATTACTTTAATAATATGAGATTTTATATTGAATAAAATATTACCTGTTTAAAATGTCTAATTGATTTAATGATTGGTTTTTATGGATAAAACCAGTTATGTAAAGGATCTTTTTATTCCTTCAGAGAAGCTCTCATGATAAGTAATTAATATAGAGGGAATTCTCAGATCAAAACTGAAAAAACCATACTTAAACATAAGATTTTTAAATTAAGATAACTTTTTTTTCATTTCAATTTAAAGTTACCAGTGTTATTCTTAACGCTAAGTAGCTTTCATCCTCTTTTGGGTGATTATTTTAAGCTTATTAATATTAAATTTAATTATATGAACAACTTAAAAATAAATTTTCAAGTGAAAATCTCTTAAACTATAATTTGATTATTTCTTAAATAAATCTTGATTTCTTTTAATAATAATTGAAAGAGCTAAATTTAGCACTAATTAACAAAGAATAATGTTTAAAAAAATACTTAAAATTTAATTTATAAAAAGATGAAATTTAATTGTAGGCTGTGTGAAATTTTCAAGCAAATCTATTCAAAATTTGGTTTTTAATTAATTTTTGAAGTTATTGCTATTTTTCCACATAAAATAGCAATACATACCAAAACCTAAATTTTGATAAGGTATCAACACTTATAATTTTAAATTTTAAGTTTAATTATTATTTGAAAGCTCTTGGAGCCTTGATTAACAGTCTGCATATGTGGATTTACCCTTTGGCAGCTTGTAATTCCTGTCCAAATTGAGAATAAGCCAGTTTTAACTCTAATATTCAATAAAAGTCTAATCTTAAATCTCAAAAAAGATTAAAACTTCTTCAATAAAGGTGCAAAAACTTAATTGAGTCCTTTCAGATCCCAAATGTTGGGTACCCTGGCTCTATTCGGCTTTTTTCCTTTGTCCCACCTTCTTGTGTGAATTTTTCCCTTTTATTTATTTAAAGCCATACAATGTCTTTATACCAGTTTAAATTGATCTCACTCAGTATTTACAGCCTTTATGGAAAATAGTTATCAAATTCAGTAAATATACACCACACCTTAATTTTAACTAAACTTTTTTAAGTTTGCATAAAACTTATTCAACTTTAAATTTAAGCTTAAAATTAACAATTTAAAAATTTAAATAAAAATTTTAAAAATTTATATTGGTACCATGAGACTCTGAAACATTTCAATAACATAAGAAGTAGCCATTTTTTGGGTATAAGACCCTATGGATCCATCCTAGGTTATTTTTGGTTTAGAATCCAAAATTAACATAATAATTATGGCTTTGTTTATCAAAAATGAATTGTAACTTATTTTTTGTTTTAAATTCACTTGATAAGTCTGTTTTAGACCAAATAAACTGTATAAAAAGCTATTTGTTTCCTTATGGGTATTTCATACATACCTCACAGGCTGGAATATGGTGTGTAAAGTGAGTTTAGCCTGTGTTAAAGTCACACATGTTCAGTAGACAAATAAAATGGACAGTCAGACTAAATTACTTGAAAAGTGAGTTTGAAAATTGAATCTAAATAGTCCATCTTTCAAGTGAATCTTGGATGACTTCCATAAAATAAGCCAAGAAGTGTGTTAATAATTATGTTTGGTGATAACTTGGATTCTCTGAGATCTTAAATAGTACAATAATATGAGTTATGTGGCTTAATTTTTTGAAACAAGCCAAGCTAAAGTTGAAGAATGGTTAATAACTTTTGGAAAGTGGCCTAAAACTAATTTACAAAGTTAAGAGTTCCTTACAATGAGACAATAATAATTTATCATTTCCCAATTTCATGTTGCACCTTTCACAAACTCAACTTACAGAAAATATATTACTTTCTTCAATTCTATACTTTCACCTTTTTTATTGTAGCTTAATAAGGTTTCATAATGCACCTAATCAGCCAAATAAAATTTCTTATACCTCATAAAGCTGAATTGATCAATTCTAAGTACTAAATCCTTTAAGATTCTTTCTTAATTATATAGATTATGGTGAAAAAGAAAGTGAAATGAATTTTTTTCAGGAATGACTTCTGTCATTAAGTTTCACTCTTAATATTCTATTTTGATATTAAGTATATTAATTTTCACTATCAAGTCAATATGAAAACTTATAGATCATAATTAATTAAGCTTTATTTAAATAAATTAATTTCTTTCCTATTCTCAGCTTTTTGAATTAAAATTAAGAAAATTATATTTAATTCAAAATTGGAAAACAATTTTTTTTTTCTTTTTAAATAATATTTTTATTTTAAAAGAAAAAAATAATAATACCCTCATAGTTAAATTTACTTTAAGATTACTATCAATTAGTATTTATTTTTACTAGAGAATTGAAAATGGTTATAACCATCATGATCAGGAAGGAATTTTACATTTTTTAGATTATGAATTTTTAATTAATTTAAATTTATATTAAAAAATAGTGCAACATTAATTTACAAAAAAAAAAAACAATTCAAAATAATTCTCAACCTTTCAGTTATATTATTATTTTTCTTTTTTTTGAATATTCTATAGTAATACCTTCTCAAATTGATTTTTCTTTCTTTTATGTATTAAATTTTTTTAAAAATATTATTGGTAATATTAATATATAATTTATTGTAATATTTTTAATTTAATTTGATTTTAGTCAAGTGAAAATTATCTCATTATGCTTTGATCAATCTTTCCTATAGATTTTAATTAAACTTTCTTAAATTTTATCAAAAAATTAATTGAAATTATATTTAATGTTAAGTCAATTTTTGATAAATAAATAGTAAATAAAATAAAAATTTTCTATTGAATTTGAAAAGAAATTCAATTTATTTTGTTTTTTATTAAAAAATTTTAAAAAAAGACACTCATTTTTATTTTTCAAAAATTTTTTTTTTTTTTGAAGTTGACTTACTTTAGTTTTAATTTAAGGCCTATTTTATAATCAGGTTTTGAGAAAGATTTCTAAAAATAATTTGAAATCATTTTACAATTTAAAAAAAAAAAAATTAAAAATTAAATTTTTTTTAAATTTAATTTTTATTTAAACTTATTCAAAAAATGTTTAGAATTATTTTGAATTTGAATTATTTTTTTTTGTAATCCATAATCTCATAAATACTTTATTTTTTTTTTATTTAATCAATTTTTGGTCTCTGTCTTATTATTTCATAATTTCCAACCAGACTCCAGACTCTAAATTATCTACTTGTGAGTAAATTATCCAGTTGTTCTTAGAACAATTTGAGCCTTTAGAAGTTGTGGAAAATAACAAAAATACATCACAATGAATAATAGAAGGTGTACTTAAAAACTTGGGTTATATGGAAAGTCAATTATCCCAGCAAAAATGTAAACAACAAACTCATGAGGAAGTCCAAGTACATTTCTAAAAAGTGGAACATGAAGGCTGGCTTAAGCGACAAAGAAGAAAAAATGAAAGATTAAATGCAGAAGTGCAAATACTTAGGCAAGCTGAAACATCCCTGGCACATCAAGAACAACAAAAACATTGCCAAGGTTGTTTTCTATGGAATGAGGAAAGTAAAAAAGCATTGTTGGATTTGATGATGGAGTTTAGGATGGATGTTACAACAACAGGATTTATTGCATGGTCCCATTATTTTAAAAATAATGAGAATTGCAAAAGTGATTTTGATTTAATTAAGGATTTGTCATTTGAGACTTTAGAATTCTATTATAAAGCATTAATTACAACATATAGAGTAATTCAATCCAAGAATATGCTGATTTAATGATTATTCTAATTCAATTTTATTTCTATGATTGAATATTCTTGTGATGAAACTGGAGGGGCAGGATTTTACACACAGTTTCAGTATTATCATATGATAAAAAAAGTAAGTAAACATTTCTGTGGTTTTTTTGGGTAAGAAATTAATGAATTGCAATGAAAAAAAAATTGAAAATGAAAAAATGTGGAATGAATTCCAATGGAATGGAATTTTGTGATTTCACACAACGAAAACTACAAGAGAATAATGAAAGTACAAACAACAACAATTGGGATAGGTGTGTGGATAATGAAGTAGAAAATGGTCATAGTGATGCAGAAGAAGAAGGGAATGAAAATGAAAATACTCAGGGGACTAATTCAGAAAACAATTGACCAGTATCTTTGAGTTTTGGATACAATATTCATGTATCTGGAAGAAGAAATTGTAATGGATCAATAAGTCAAGAATCAAGCATAAGCTTTGCATCAACCAGGCATGATTGGGGGTTCTTGACAAATATGAATAACAATATGCAAGGAATGTTATTCCCACTCATGATGATGATGATGCAGCAGAATAAAGAGAGGTCAGAGGAGAGAGATAGGGGCCAAATGGAAAGAGATGAAGAATGACATCTTTAAGAGGAGTGCAGGTGCATGGAAGATGAAGCACACTGTGATGGAATGAATATGGCAATGTTGGTGATGTTTGCAAAAGTCACAGGGGTGGATCAGGCCTCAATGAGGGATATTTATGGTGGTTAAACAATATTGCAGTGGGACATTTTCTGTAATAAGGTAATTTGCAGTGAATCAAAGTGATTACCATTACAATTGTTTATCTTTTTCTGAAACTGCTGATCAGATTCAAACAAAGTTACTCAATAGGATATATGTTTTGTGATACACATTATTTCTTTGAAATGAAAAAACAAGTGAAACGGAATAAAAATAATAAACAGATGACAATTAAGCCATAAATGAGTACCCTCTTGAATTCCATCTGAAAATGTTTTTGATGGGGTTTGCCTAAAACAGGAGCACCTAAAACTCCATTTAGCCAGGATCCCATGAAAATTTAATTGTACTTGAGTGTGCCTTATATTCCCCAATATAACAATATTGTGATATTCACATCACATTATCCCATCAAACTCATATTGCCCTTATTTGCTCAAATTATGCTTCTTACATCTAAATATTCCCCAATTGTCTCATAATGAGGAAGGTGTGATCAATCTTCCCCAAGAAACATATGATTTGAGTAAACAAGATAATTTCTACAAAAGAAAAATAGAAAATTTGAAATCACAGAGCAAGGCTATGGATGCCAAAACATCACAGCTGCAAACTGACATCAAATAGAGAGAAGCCACCCTTAAAATCTTATTGAATGCTTACAAGGAAGAATTTCTCACTTGACAATGTTAGAGAAGATGTGCACATCTTCATTCTATTAACATTTTGCATACAATCTGAACAGTGATTTGAGCATTTGGGTTGATAATGCCCCATGTTATCTTTTTAGAAAATGTAATATGTACCAAAAGGATTAGGCTTTCAATGGTTTTGGAAGCCCAATCTGGTTGCATTCAAACCTTCCTCCAAATAATTACAACTTTTAATTATGTCACTTGTGTTTTTCAGTGTATTTAGAAAAATTGCCTAAAATGATTAATCCAACAGTAGACACACATTTTGAAATTCAACTATGTATTTTTCCCATTCAGAATGCTATTTAGAATCATGCATGTAATGGTCACCTTACCTGTATTGATTGGAAGAATAGCCTGAGGTGATAACAAGCATTGAAATCTATTTTTCAATCTCCCAAAAGCCTTTTCAACAACCATTCTACCCAAATATGTTCTTATTAGTAATCAATGTCTCTAAGATTTTCCCAAAAAAAATCCCATGCTTACTGTGTTGAGGAGTGGATGTTATTGAATCTTTGATGTTCTGTGTTCCTTGCATTTTTGATGGTACTGAAACCACTTTGTTTTTATCAACAACAAGTCTTAGTCCTCAAAGTACATGTCCTAGAGATTTTCACTCATGAAACCCAAAGTTACATTTCATAAGATATATTTTCATGTTCACTTGAAGAATTTTCTTAATTACCAAGGAAGGTCTCTCTAAATGCAATTTCCAGGTTTCTGAACAAATGATAATGTCATCAATATAAATGATTAACCATCCCTCTGATACCTCATGTGGTAAAATGTTATTCATCATTCTTTGTTAATGAGAGGGTTTTTTCAGTACCAAAAGGCATCCTCAAGTATTGATAAATACCACAATGAGCAATTATTTTCAATAAGTTCCTAGCATGAGGTGCCAAAGAATTCTGATGGAAACCTTTAAGGGTATCCATGGAAGTGATGAATATTGCTTTGAATAATTGAGTCAAAGTCTCGTGGATACCTGTCTGGAATATTATAGGTATTCAATACTCTAAAACCACCAACCATCCTTGATTTATTATTATTCCAAGTAATGATTACAGGGGTTGTGACTTCTACTTGCGCATTATGTCAAGCTTTTCTAAGAACTCCCAGTTTCATCTGCTCATTGATATGAGTTTCCCATTCTTCTCTGGCCCTGGGGCTAGCTGGGTAAGCTGGTCTTCTTAATATTGGAGGGTAAGGTCTTTCCACATTAAACATAATTTACACTGCATGGCCTTCAATAGCTTCAAATGGTTCATTATCAGAAGCAAAGGCTTCTTTATATTGAAATAAGATTCCAAGAAGGTCTCCCTTCATTTATAATTTTAATTTGGGGCTTATTTGTGCTTCAATCAATTGATCTGTCAAAAAATTTTCCTTATTAATATTTCTGACTTTTCTTATGACAGTTATTTCTCTTTTCTCTAGAGGAAAAGCAAATTTTTGCCTATTATCTTCCCCCATAGTGGAATATCTGTCTTGATGATTATTAATATCAATACCATACATATTGAGATAATCATTTTGAAGTATGAAATTTTGGGAAGTACAATTATTAATAGCAACAAGCTCAAATTTCAGTCTGATACTTCCTGCAGGGTGAGGAAATATCATTTCTGCCTCAAGAATTCCCAAAGGGTGTATATCTTGGCTAGAAATTCTGAATTTTATACCTTCAATTGGCATCAATTTTTCCTTCCAATTAGTATAAATTCTGACAAGATAATCATTTCCAACACAAGTTCAGAAAGCACCTGAGTCAAGATTCATCTTAGCTTCTTTCTTTCTTATAACAATATTAGTGATACAAGATGATACATCTGTATAACCTTTACCTCTTTCAGGCTTGGTTTTCTGCATTTTATAATCTTGCACACATATGAGATCCATAAATTCATCACTGTACTGTAGTAAGTGAGTATGCACTTCTGTGACCTCAAAGGATACATTAATGTTTTCTGTAATAAGTTTATCTGGTATGTCTTCTTCTTCAGAAGGCTCAGAATCACTTTCATGTAAAGATAAATCATTTTTTTCTTTTGTGTCTTCAGCCTTTTCAATTTCTATCTCATTGATTATTGTCTTTTTGGTACAAGTATTAGCCAAATGAGATGTACTTCCAAATGTATTACATTTCAAAGGAGCTCTGTCTTGTGGTTTATTTGGTTTTGAAGTTGGTTTACCACTAGTCTTATTGTCTATTGGGTGATTATACCAATTTCTACTAATTTTTGTTCTGGTAGTGATGTCTTCCATGGAGTTGATATAATCTTCTGTAGAGAAAGGCTCAATAAATCTGCTTCTTATACCATGATCAATGTCACCATCACACTTTCTCAATATTCCTTTATTTACCATTGTTTCAGACATATCAGGATTAAGGGAAGTTTATCTGTCCTTTTTCAAGAAACCAGGACATGGGCCTGTCCCTCTCAATATTAAAAATGGCTTCTTTAAAAGAGTTTTCCATTCTAAATCTCCAGGAATCCTTTTCCCATTTTAAAAGAATTTGTTCTTTCCACCAAGGCCAGGAATATTTACTATGGTCTTGTTTCATGTTATAATACCATTTATTTGATGATTTGGTAAATAATCAGTGTAATATGGAACTTATGTATTCATCTGGTAAGCTCAAGTCTTTTTTAAGCATGTCAATTGTTTTCAAAATTCCATATGATTATATTCTCCTTCACCACTGAAGGTTGGCCATTCCTCTAATATGAAAATTTCCTTGAAATTATAGGAAGCTTTCACTTCTGCATTTCTTGAAATCGTATGGTGTAAGTAATTATTCAAGTTCAACACATTTCTGTCAAGAATTGGTGTGGACTGTATTGGAAACTCATTTTTCAGTGATATATTACTAATACTTGATTGAATGTCTTCTTTCAATCCATGTCTTTCTTTATCACTTTTTTCCAATCGTTCTTTGAAAAGAGCTGCATTGTGACCAGTTGGATTTGCCAAGCTTTGAACTTTTATTCTTAAATCTTTTAATTGTTTATTAATGAAAAAATATATAATTATCATCTGGTCAATTGAGCAAAGTGACTTTGGACTAAATTCTCTCACAAATATGTGTCAAGGACAAAATATTTTCCTTATTCACATTTTTTAGACCAATAATGGTCTTTTGTGACTCTTTCACTTGTAAAATTTCCCTACCCAACTTTTGTTGGATATACTCAAAATTGTTAAAATTTGCTTGAAATTTCTTTATTACAAGTTTCAATGTGAAATACAAGATTTAAAAGGTCTATTTTTTTGGAAAGGATTGATTGATTCTTTACTCCTCTTGATTTTGAATTCAATCAGATTTCTTGCCATATTTAACACATTTTTGATGGCTGTCTTTTCTTTCTTTGAAATGCTACAGTTCTGTAGTTATTGTTGATTCCACTTGGTCTTTGCCTTTGCCCTTGCCTTTTTATTTCCCTTCTGATTGCTCTATGGGGCTTTCTTTCCCTTGTTTGGCACTTGTTGAGGCAGTTTCTTGCTTTTGGAGGCTTTAGGAGCTTCCACTGGGCTGTTGTCCTTATTTTGGGCCAACTCTTTCTTCTGGTCCTCTGAAAAAATGCTTTGTTTTTTCAACCAAACTTTTATATTTTGGACTTTTCCTTTGCAAGACATGGGTGTCCAACCCTTCATAAGGTCTTGAGTCTTTTCTGGGCCCATGAACTTCTTCACTGGAAGATAAGAGTTCATTCTGCCTATCCAAAGACTTAGCAGAAGTTCCCATTACTGCTGCTTTTCCGCCATAAACCAGTTCTTGTACTGATACTGGTATATCTCCACTGTTTCCTGTTGTAAATGATTCAGGTCTGACAAAAGGAATAGCAGTTATTTCAGCTTCTTTACTATTAATCATAGTTTCAAAGGTGCCACCTAACCTCTAAAAACTAGTGGAAGTTCTGGCATCCTCCATTTGTGTCTATCCTCTGGGCTGACATTCTTGTCTTTTTTTATTTATGACTTGAATGTCCTGGTCCATATCCATTTGGTTGGATGGAGTAGTTACTTCCACTTCTATTAGGAGCCATTTCACGTCAATTTGAAGAAAATTAGACTAAGAAATGTATTTAATTCACCTTCTGGACCTTTAAAGGGTTCTTTTGTAATTAAACCCCTTGGTTCTGGGCTGTTTTAATTTCAATACTGGACTCTGAGATACTAGAGTCTGAAGAGCTTTCTCTGATGGATTACATTATAGAAAATAAAAATAGAAGTAATTTTATCAATGAATAAAAATAACTTATTAACTCAACTTATTGGATTAAGTTTTTTGATGTAATTTATGGCAAATTACATCAAAAATAAAGAATAATTTCTAAAGAATAAAGAAAAATATTTTGAAGTAAAGATTTTTGAATTTTTGAATTTTTCTATTTGATTTTTTATTTTCTTTAAACAAATAATAATTATTCAGTTAGTAAGTTATTAATGCACATTGTATTATTATTCACTTTATACTAGAATAACTCAAAGAATAAATTTCAATTCTGTGATGCAAAAAAGCCACTAGTTAGACAATGAAAATTTACTCCAAATCACTCAATAGTATATTTTTTCAAACAATATTATTAAGAAAAATAACTTTATTAATATTATAAAGATTATTTATAAGGGATAAGTCCAAAAAAAGCCAATATTAAATTATATATGGAAATTTTACATCAAAAAACAGTAAAATAAGGTCTAGAGTATGATTCATGTCCAAAAATTTGTTAAAATAATGGCCAGGCCTCCAAATGTAAGGTTTTTCTATGAAAATCTTGATAATAGTAGCAAATATGAAGAGTACTATTACTGTCCTCAGTATAAAATATTATAACCACAAATTTAATATAATTATTAAAAATAATTATATATAAAATGAAAGAATTTAATTATTTTTAAATAATTTAATAATAAATCAAAGCTTAATAATTATAAAAATTATATTTATTTTATTATTCTTATAGTCACTGAAAACTATAACAATGAGTTTAAAGCTCTTAATGAGACAATTACACATGGAAAATAATATGATTTATGGAAGGAATTATCACACACACTGTGCAGAGATAATTCTTATAGAAAAATTCTATATAAAATAACTAATAATAGATAAAAAAGATATAGAACTTTAAAGAAAAACTACTTATAATATTTATTTGATATAACAAGTCAAACAAACACAGTTATTATATTAAGTAATATTTATAAGCTAAAAACATTCCAAAAATCAATATTTCAAAAGATAAAACAGCTTTTTATGCTAATAAATACAACTCAAAGAGTTTTAAAGGAATTTGTGGATTTAAAAGATATTTTAGGATAACAATTTTATATGATAAAACCTATTGTTTGTTATTACAACAATATAATCTAAACTGTATAGTTTTGATTCCTTATTTATGGTCTATAAAGAGTAAAATAACTTAATAATTACTTTAATAATATAATATTTCATATTGAATAAAATACTACTTCTTTAAAATTTCTAATTGGTACAAATGATTATTGGTTATTGGAAAAAACAGTGATTTTTAGGCTCTTTTTATGCCTGCAGAGCAGTTCTCATGATTCATAATGGATATAAAGGGTGTCCTCAGGTCAAAACTGAAAAACAATGCTGAAAAATAAGGTTCCTGACTTAAAGTAACTTATCTTTAATTCCAATTTAAAGCTACCAGTGTTATTCTTAACTCCAAGTAGCTTTAATCCTCTTTGGGATTGATTATTTTAAGTTTCAATATAAAATAAGTTTACTTATATCAAAGCTCATCACATGAACAATCTAAAAATAAAGCTCCAAGCAAAAATATCTTAAACTGAATTTTCAATTAAATTAAAAAAAAACTCAATCTTCTTTAAGAATAATTAAAATTGTGAACTTTGAGACTAATTAGAAATTAAACCTGTTTAAAAAAAGATACTTAAAATCCAATTTATAAATAGATAACATTAATTTTTAATCTGTGTAAAATTTTGAAGCAGATCCATTAAGAATTGGATTGTCAATGAATTTTATAAGTTATTGCTATTTTTCCACATAAAATAGCAATACACACCAAAGCTTAACTTTTGATAAGTTTTTTATAATTGTAGCTTTAAGGGTTGAATATTTTTAAGATTAAATAAGCTGTGACAGTTCTTAAAACCTTGATTTCAAGCTTTCATATTGGGATTTACCCTTTGGCAGCTTGGAATTCCTGTCCAAATTGGGAGGAAACCAGTTTAAACTTTAAGGTTAGATCAAATCTAACTTTAAATTTTAAATAAGGTTGAAAATCATCCAATACAGGTGGAAAAACTTAATTGAATCCTTTCCTATCCAAAAAGCTGGGTACCCCAGTTCTATTTGGTCTATTTCCTTTGTCCCACCTTTCTGCTTGGACTTTGGCCTTTTATTGATTTAAAACCATACTATGGCCTTAAACCATTTCAATTTGAGCTCATGCAGGATTTGCATTCTTTATGGAAAATCCTTAGCCAATTCAGGAAATATACATAACACCTCAATTTTAACTGAAATTTTGGTAAGTTTGCATAAACTTTATGCAAATTCAAACTTAAGCTCAAATAAGCTTAAATTTAACAATTGTTAAAAATGTTAAAAAAATTTTCAAATGCACTTTAAGATTCTTAAACATTCTAAAAGCATAAGAAATAACCATTTTTGGTTATAACACCCTATGGGTCTACCCTGGGTTATTTTTGGTGTAGAATCCAAAAATGACATAATAATTAGAACTTTCTTTATCCAAAAAATAGTTATACTTATTTTTTGTTATTTTTCATCTTAAATCCAATTGATATGTCTGTTCAAGACTAAATCAACTGTATAAAAAGTTATTTGTGGCATTATGGGTATGTCATACATATCTCACAGGCTCACACCAACCCAATTACTGACCTCAGGTGTGAGTTCAGTGCCAAATTCATCCCACCACACACCTTCTCTTCTTATAGGCTTGACCTAAGATCACCTTTACCACTTTCCCATCAAGACTGTGGATGTATTCATACTCTAACCCCCTGCAATTAGCTCACTTATTGAAATGCTTTCAGCTTAAGGCCAAGCAATAACCCACCTCACATAATGGGGCTCAAGTAAGATGACATTTTCTCTCTCAGCCAAGAAAACAACCAACTCACATAGTGTTTCTTATGCCTATGTAACAATGTCCTTCTAATAGGTATTATTTGTGACATCAACTAACATTGGCCAGGCAATTAAAATTATTTCAGCCATTCCTATTCTATTATCAACAAGTCATACTTTCACTATCCTTATACTTTGTCATAATATGAAGCCATTCCCTCCTATTATAAACAATCCATGCATCCAATAACCTTCTGCGCTGTCATAATATCAAGCTATCGTACCCAAGCCAGGCCTATCCTATTACAAAAAATCCACACACTTTATATCTGTCTACTTCATCATATGCACAGCAAGTTTATTCTTAAATTTGGGGTCTGTACATGACTCTCATAAATAAAAAGAAAGAAGTTGTTCATATATAACATCAGCTTTTATCACCATAAAAAAGATAAAAATGGCCAATCACTCCAACAGTGCACCAATTGGGGTGCTTGAAGCCTTGCCATCCATTCTACCACCTGGATCAATGAACAGCATATTCAGCTTCAAATCTTCTCTTGCAATACCTGGTGAAGAGTATACCAAACCCAGAGACATCAAGGTAACACTCTCTGTAAACATATACCTATCAAATGTAGTACAACCACAACACATGTATTTCACCACACTTCAAATGGTTCAATTCCCCACTGGCAACAA
The DNA here is from genome assembly GCA_023105745.1 of Austropuccinia psidii. Lineage (NCBI taxonomy): Eukaryota > Fungi > Basidiomycota > Pucciniomycetes > Pucciniales > Sphaerophragmiaceae > Austropuccinia > Austropuccinia psidii. Next base: position 55,345,050 of record JALGQZ010000005.1, on the reverse strand, counting down.
ATACACAGGATATTACAATCCCATCCAAGCCCTTGACCTCAGGGAGGCCCAGAAGTTCAACTTTGATCCCATAAGCAAGTTAGCAACTACAAGCCTGGTAATTTTTTGATGAAAAAGTGAGCTCATTAAAACCAAAGCTGATCCTTCTAAAAAAACCTACTTCTGTATGGTTCGGCACAAAAATTACAACAACAATATAAGGATAATAAACTCCTATTAATAATTCTTAATTAATTAAGGAACAAGACATTATCACTGACCAACATTGATTAGTAAAGGCACATTTGCAGACATACATGAACTTTGATTTGAAATACATCTTAAAGAAGAAAAATTTACCAGGTAATATGTTATCACTATTTCAGGTTGGCTGCAAACATATGATCACTGGAATACTTTTTTATTGGGATGCCAAAGAAGGAACATGGGTCATTCAGGTTGAGCTTTAATTACTAATACCTTTAATCCTGACACAAACTGATAATAATGAGCTCAAGCACATAATGTTGCAGTAACAACCAGTGCTATTGCCATCTTCCAAAAGCATAGAAATAATGCAAAGAAGGAGAGGTGAGCACATGGAACAACCATGTGAGAAAGCTACATAAGATTAAAAAAACTACCTGTAAATTGCTAATATGTATTTCATATTTGAAATACCCAATTCAAATGAGACATCAACGGCTTCACCTACTATCTCAGGGCCAAGAAGGGAAGCACAAGCATCACCATTAGCACCTACTACCCAATCAATTGAAAGCCTTAACTGCAGTGGTAGCCACAACAACAACTTGGAAATGTCACACAATGGCCAACAAATGAATGATAACATACAAATTGCATGTAATCAGAGAATATGCAAGAGGCGTTCCACAAAGTCTAGCTATGTAAACCATTCAAATAACAGAACAAAAGAGGGTGAGGAGTTATAAATAAAACCAAATGACTGACCCTACATTAACAAATACAGCAAAAAACACAAAAATTGATGCAGACACAAAATAGATAGAACTGTAACATCACCATTAAAAACCGTAAATAAAATATGAATATATTATGGCAATAATATTAACCATAGAGATCAAACTCCAAGCCTTAAAAGTGCGATTTGTAAATTAGAACAATGTGTTGTTATCATAGAATATAAACCACAGACAAAGTTATAGTTATCCGAAACCTTCCCCAAAGACTAAACTGGCAACTAATGACTGAGCTAAGGAAAAAATATGTTCAATAAATACTAACAACATATAGTACTGTTGCAAAGTAGCCTATCACTAAATTTATTGTTTACAACGGGAGAGCAGAGAATGGTGCTGACTAATGTGAGAAAGGTATATACTCCTTTCAACATGTGTTAAGATCCATAAACTTAGATTCATCCGCCATCTACACACCCCACAAAGTTTTATATTACCAGCACTGAAGGTAAAGATATCATTTTCAGCTTTCTATAAAAATTTCCACAGTGTTATAAATGAATAAACCAAATATACACAAAAAATACAAAATATCTTACAAATAATTTGAATAATCCTGTAGCTCTATATACTATGATATAGTATAAAACATATACGTTTTATTTCTTAAAACATATATATTGCAAAAGACATGAGCTAATTCCACCAATTGCATATACAGGTCCCTTGAGATAAATTCCACATATTAGACCAATCAACCTGAACCTCATACAATTCAAAAATTTAGTCCAAATTCCTCCTTGAAAAATAGTTGTAATTGATGATAGACCATTAAATGACCGGACCTGATAGTTGAAATCTTTACATTCAAAACTTAATCAACAAAATAAACTTCCAACTCAACAATAAAAAACAAATTTAAATTTAACATGTTATGCCTCAACAATAGTCCATTACTATGTTGCAAAATCCAAAATCCATCACTGAGCCAAAAACAACCACACAAAAACCGTAAAACTATTGTTCAGTTTTTCTGACCCAGGGCAGGCAAGTAATAACTCTTCATAGAATAACCAGCCAGAACTTTTTCAAAGTTTTTTTAGACAGTTCCCGCACTGATTGGAACCATGCCACAACGAGTTTTCCGATTGTGGAGAATTAAACTGGCGACGCAAATTTTCAGTCGTTCATGTTCTAAAAAATAAGAAAAAAATATTCTCAACTTTTTGTCAAAAGGGTAGTGTTCCATTACCACCTACGCTAGCAGGAACAGCAATAGAAAGCCTTGATCCATTCTTACAAGAGATGTATTTTAATGATACCCCACATGAGCTCAATATACATAGATCAATATAAACCAATACAGCTCTAACAAAATGTACATCACAGGCTCTCTGGAATTCAGGAGAAATATTAGAGCTTACAACTACAGTTTTTCTTTCACATCCCTTGGAGTCAATTTGGATAGAACTGTTCAAGGGCGTGGAGTTTATTGTTTCCATATTAGTGGGGAGATCCATCACCTAATTGAATCATTTTATCCTATCAATCCTGTGATGCCAAGATTTACACAAATTTTTTGTATGGGAAAAAATGACAATGAATAATTCAAGCTCAGGCAATCTTCCAACTCAAGGCTTACACAATGGTTATTTGATATAGGAGAGGTTAAGAATAGAAATACCGACATTGCAGCTATTAAAGTTGATAATGCCTAAAATCATTTCCATAATGACAGCCAAAAGGTTCTAATACATTTCATGGAGTTTGTTTATTAGGGCTTAAATCATAAATTGCACACTCAAATAAATGATGAGCTGTGCAGTTATTATATAAGCAGAGTGATTGTCACTACACTAAACTAAAGTGTAAAAGCTATCAATAAATATATTCTGGCAAGAGTACACAACGCAATTTTTGAATTGTGGTTCATTGATGCACTTATAGAGGCTGGGTCATAGAATGTTACAGAGGAAATTCTCAATAAAATAACCATTCCCTTTTTTCCCTTACATGAAATCCAGCTCAAAGTAAATTATCCTATTATTCTACTCCAAAATCTCAATTTACTGAGAGGATTATGTAATGGGACACGCCTATTAATAGAAGAGATCAAACCTCATGTTCTAAAGTACAAAATATTGATGGTAAATAAGTCAGGACAGAGAACTATGATCCCAAAGATCAATTCAATACATGAAGCTGAAGGCCAAAATGGATTAACCTTCAGATGCTATCAATTTCTGATATCGTTAGCATTTTCTGTAACAATAAGTAATTAACAAGGACAATTGTTTGAAAAGGTTGGAATTCACCTTTAAAATGAAGTCTTTTCCTTTACGTTGCATTATCAAGAGTCAAAAATAAAGAGGATACATTTCTGGGATCGGTCACCTCTTCAAATACCCAATCAAAAACAAACTTTGTCTTCTGGAAGCTTCTTGAAATGCAATCCTCACAAATTAGTACTTCAATAAAATAAAATATTCTCTTTCTTTTTATAGCATTTAAGCCTGATACATCAATCCATAGAGAAATAACATTTATCCTTAAGAAAATTTAAATGGTGTACATATAACCCAAATTTTACACCTATGGTGACATTAATTGTACTTCTACACTTGCAAAAAACACAACTTCACCTCTTAACCATAGAGTAGCACATACTAAAAGCACAAAATTTGTTTACTCATCTGTCACCCCACATCTCTGACATCATTATAAGGCAATTGCTACTCCCTTCCTCATCAGCATGGATCTCAATAATTTTCAAAAGAAACTCCAGCCATGTGATCCTACCATATCAATATGGCTTTGGAAAGAATTTCTGAGGCATTCAACCTTGAAGAAAATGATTTCCCTTTACTCAAGAATCTCAATGTCAGTGATACCTACAACAACTTCATGTATTGGATCATATTGGTTAATGAAGCAGGAGGGGTATGTAGGAGATTCACTGTTATAATAAGATCTGTTCTAACAATTTTCACTCCAGGAATCCTTTCAAGCTAGGGCTATTTTCAGCTTCTTCCCCAGCCACATTTGAGTCAGTTACCCCTTTATACTCAACTATTTGAAGAAAATTTCTCACTTGATGGAGGTCAGATGGAGTTATTACCTTGCACTTTAGTTTCTCATCAACAATTTCCAGTGCAGAGTGTATGTTATAGGGTGCAGAACTCACACCCTTAAACAAAATTTGGCTACTTTAGATTATGAACTTTTTTTAGTTTCTGATGACTGAAGTGGGAAAAATCTTGAGATCCCACTGGGAAAAGTTTCATTTGGTTGAAACCATCTGATTAATCATTTGGCAAATGATATTTTTTAAACTTGTATTAAGAAATTCTGAACTCATTTCTGTCTCCTGATTGATCAAAATTCAAGTTAAAGTCCTTTTGACCACATAACTTCCTGCATACAAGGTAACAATAGGGGAATAGCCACATTGAACTCTAGTTATATAATAAAATCAATTATTGCTGTTACAAAAATATATTTTAAAATCTATGATTTGAACTCTTTATTTATAATCTATGAAGGGGAAAATAACTTAAAAATTACTTTAATAATATGAGATTTTATATTGAATAAAATATTACCTGTTTAAAATGTCTAATTGATTTAATGATTGGTTTTTATGGATAAAACCAGTTATGTAAAGGATCTTTTTATTCCTTCAGAGAAGCTCTCATGATAAGTAATTAATATAGAGGGAATTCTCAGATCAAAACTGAAAAAACCATACTTAAACATAAGATTTTTAAATTAAGATAACTTTTTTTTCATTTCAATTTAAAGTTACCAGTGTTATTCTTAACGCTAAGTAGCTTTCATCCTCTTTTGGGTGATTATTTTAAGCTTATTAATATTAAATTTAATTATATGAACAACTTAAAAATAAATTTTCAAGTGAAAATCTCTTAAACTATAATTTGATTATTTCTTAAATAAATCTTGATTTCTTTTAATAATAATTGAAAGAGCTAAATTTAGCACTAATTAACAAAGAATAATGTTTAAAAAAATACTTAAAATTTAATTTATAAAAAGATGAAATTTAATTGTAGGCTGTGTGAAATTTTCAAGCAAATCTATTCAAAATTTGGTTTTTAATTAATTTTTGAAGTTATTGCTATTTTTCCACATAAAATAGCAATACATACCAAAACCTAAATTTTGATAAGGTATCAACACTTATAATTTTAAATTTTAAGTTTAATTATTATTTGAAAGCTCTTGGAGCCTTGATTAACAGTCTGCATATGTGGATTTACCCTTTGGCAGCTTGTAATTCCTGTCCAAATTGAGAATAAGCCAGTTTTAACTCTAATATTCAATAAAAGTCTAATCTTAAATCTCAAAAAAGATTAAAACTTCTTCAATAAAGGTGCAAAAACTTAATTGAGTCCTTTCAGATCCCAAATGTTGGGTACCCTGGCTCTATTCGGCTTTTTTCCTTTGTCCCACCTTCTTGTGTGAATTTTTCCCTTTTATTTATTTAAAGCCATACAATGTCTTTATACCAGTTTAAATTGATCTCACTCAGTATTTACAGCCTTTATGGAAAATAGTTATCAAATTCAGTAAATATACACCACACCTTAATTTTAACTAAACTTTTTTAAGTTTGCATAAAACTTATTCAACTTTAAATTTAAGCTTAAAATTAACAATTTAAAAATTTAAATAAAAATTTTAAAAATTTATATTGGTACCATGAGACTCTGAAACATTTCAATAACATAAGAAGTAGCCATTTTTTGGGTATAAGACCCTATGGATCCATCCTAGGTTATTTTTGGTTTAGAATCCAAAATTAACATAATAATTATGGCTTTGTTTATCAAAAATGAATTGTAACTTATTTTTTGTTTTAAATTCACTTGATAAGTCTGTTTTAGACCAAATAAACTGTATAAAAAGCTATTTGTTTCCTTATGGGTATTTCATACATACCTCACAGGCTGGAATATGGTGTGTAAAGTGAGTTTAGCCTGTGTTAAAGTCACACATGTTCAGTAGACAAATAAAATGGACAGTCAGACTAAATTACTTGAAAAGTGAGTTTGAAAATTGAATCTAAATAGTCCATCTTTCAAGTGAATCTTGGATGACTTCCATAAAATAAGCCAAGAAGTGTGTTAATAATTATGTTTGGTGATAACTTGGATTCTCTGAGATCTTAAATAGTACAATAATATGAGTTATGTGGCTTAATTTTTTGAAACAAGCCAAGCTAAAGTTGAAGAATGGTTAATAACTTTTGGAAAGTGGCCTAAAACTAATTTACAAAGTTAAGAGTTCCTTACAATGAGACAATAATAATTTATCACTTCCCAATTTCATGTTGCACCTTTCACAAACTCAACTTACAGAAAATATATTACTTTCTTCAATTCTATACTTTCACCTTTTTTATTGTAGCTTAATAAGGTTTCATAATGCACCTAATCAGCCAAATAAAATTTCTTATACCTCATAAAGCTGAATTGATCAATTCTAAGTACTAAATCCTTTAAGATTCTTTCTTAATTATATAGATTATGGTGAAAAAGAAAGTGAAATGAATTTTTTTCAGGAATGACTTCTGTCATTAAGTTTCACTCTTAATATTCTATTTTGATATTAAGTATATTAATTTTCACTATCAAGTCAATATGAAAACTTATAGATCATAATTAATTAAGCTTTATTTAAATAAATTAATTTCTTTCCTATTCTCAGCTTTTTGAATTAAAATTAAGAAAATTATATTTAATTCAAAATTGGAAAACAATTTTTTTTTTCTTTTTAAATAATATTTTCATTTTAAAAGAAAAAAATAATAATACCCTCATAGTTAAATTTACTTTAAGATTACTATCAATTAGTATTTATTTTTACTAGAGAATTGAAAATGGTTATAATCATCATGATCAGGAAGGAATTTTACATTTTTTAGATTATGAATTTTTAATTAATTTAAATTTATATTAAAAAATAGTGCAACATTAATTTACAAAAAAAAAACAATTCAAAATAATTCTCAACCTTTCAGTTATATTATTATTTTTCTTTTTTTTGAATATTCTATAGTAATACCTTCTCAAATTGATTTTTCTTTCTTTTATGTATTAAATTTTTTTAAAAATATTATTGGTAATATTAATATATAATTTATTGTAATATTTTTAATTTAATTTGATTTTAGTCAAGTGAAAATTATCTCATTATGCTTTGATCAATCTTTCCTATAGATTTTAATTAAACTTTCTTAAATTTTATCAAAAAATTAATTGAAATTATATTTAATGTTAAGTCAATTTTTGATAAATGAATAGTAAATAAAATAAAAATTTTCTATTGAATTTGAAAAGAAATTCAATTTATTTTGTTTTTTATTAAAAAATTTTAAAAAAAGACACTCATTTTTATTTTTCAAAAATTTTTTTTTTTTTTTGAAGTTGACTTACTTTAGTTTTAATTTAAGGCCTATTTTATAATCAGGTTTTGAGAAAGATTTCTAAAAATAATTTGAAATCATTTTACAATTTAAAAAAAAAAAAATTAAAAATTAAATTTTTTTTAAATTTAATTTTTATTTAAACTTATTCAAAAAATGTTTAGAATTATTTTGAATTCGAATTATTTTTTTTTGTAATTCATAATCTCATAAATACTTTATTTTTTTTTTATTTAATCAATTTTTGGTCTCTGTCTTATTATTTCATAATTTCCAACCAGACTCCAGACTCTAAATTATCTACTTGTGAGTAAATTATCCAGTTGTTCTTAGAACAATTTGAGCCTTTAGAAGTTGTGGAAAATAACAAAAATGCATCACAATGAATAATAGAAGGTGTACTTAAAAACTTGGGTTATATGGAAAGTCAATTATCCCAGAAAAAATGTAAACAACAAACTCATGAGGAAGTCCAAGTACATTGCTAAAAAGTGGAACATGAAGGCTGGCTTAAGCGACAAAGAAGAAAAAATGAAAGATTAAATGCAGAAGTGCAAATACTTAGGCAAGCTGAAACATCCCTGGCACATCAAGAACAACAAAAACATTGCCAAGGTTGTTTTCTATGGAATGAGGAAAGTAAAAAAGCATTGTTGGATTTTATGATGGAGTTTAGGATGGATGTTACAACAAAAGGATTTATTGCATGGTCCCATTATTTTAAAAATAATGAGAATTGCAAAAGTGATTTTGATTTAATTAAGGATTTGTCATTTGAGACTTTAGAATTCTATTATAAAGCATTAATGACAACATATAGAGTAATTCAATGCAAGAATATGCTGATTTAATTATTATTCTAATTCAATTTTATTTCTATGATTGAATATTCTTGTGATGAAACTGGAGGGGCAGGATTTTACACACAGTTTCAGTATTATCATATGATAAAAAAAGTAAGCAAACATTTCTGTGGTTTTTTTGGGTAAGAAATTAATGAATTGCAATGAAAAAAAATTGAAAATGAACAAATGTGGAATGAATTCCAATGGAATGGAAGTTTGTGATTTCACACAACAAAAACTACAAGAGAATAATGAAATTACAAACAACAACAATTGGGATAGGTGTGTGGATAATGAAGTAGAAAATGGTCATAGTGATGCAGAAGAAGAAGGGAATGAAAATGAAAATACTCAGGGGACTAATTCAGAAAACAATTGACCAGTATCTTTGAGTTTTGGATACAATATTCATGTATCTGGAAGAAGAAATTGTAATGGATCAATAAGTCAAGAATCAAGCATAAGCTTTGCATCAACCAGGCATGATTGGGGGTTCTTGACAAATATGAATAGCAATATGCAAGGAATGTTATTCCCACTCATGATGATGATGCAGAATAATAAAGAGAGGTCAGAGGAGAGAGATAGGGGCCAAATGTAAAGAGATGAAGAATGACATCTTTAAGAGGAGTGCAGGTGCATGGAAGATGAAGCACACTGTGATGGAATGAATATGGCAATGTTGGTGATGTTTGCAAAAGTCACAGGGGTGGATCAGGCCTCAATGAGGGATATTTATGGTGGTTAAACAATATTTCAGTGGGACATTTTCTGTAATAAGGTAATTTGCAGTGAATCAAAGGAATTACCATTACAATTGTTTATCTTTTTCTGAAACTGCTGATCAGATTCAAACAAGGTTACTCAATAGGATATATGTTTTGTGATACACATTATTTCTTTGAAATGAAAAAACAAGTGAAACGGAATAAAAATAATAAACTGATGACAATTAAGCCATAAATGAGTACCCTCTTGAATTCCATCTGAAAATGTTTTTGATGGGGTTTGCCTAAAACAGGAGCACCTAAAACTCCATTTAGCCAGGATCCCATGAAAATTTAATTGCACTTGAGTGTGCCTTATATTCCCCAATATAACAATATTGTGATATTCACATCACATTATCCCATCAAACTCATATTGCCCTTATTTGCTCAAATTATGCTTCTTACATCTAAATATTCCCCAATTGTCTCATAATGAGGAAGGTGTGATCAATCTTCCCCAAGAAACATATGATCTGAGTAAACAAGATAATTTCTACAAAAGAAAAATAGAAAATTTGAAATCACAGAGCAAGGCTATGGATGCCAAAACATCACAGCTGCAAACTGACATCAAATAGAGAGAAGCCACCCTTAAAATCTTATTGAATGCTTACAAGGAAGAATTTCTCACTTGACAATGTTAGAGAAGATGTGCACATCTTCATTCTATTAACATTTTGCATACAATCTGAACAGTGATTTGAGCATTTGGGTTGATAATGCCCCATGTTATCTTTTTAGAAAACGTAATATGTACCAAAAGGATTGGGCTTTCAATGGTTTTGGAAGCCCAATCTGGTTGCATTCAAACCTTCCTCCAAATAATTACAGCTTTTAATTATGTCACTTGTGTTTTTCAGTGTATTTAGAAAAATTGCCTAAAATGATTAATCCAACAGTAGACACACATTTTGAAATTCAACTATGTATTTTTCCCATTCAGAATGCTATTTAGAATCATGCATGTAATGGTCACCTTACCTGTATTGATTGGAAGAATAGCCTGAGGTGATAACAAGCATTGAAATCTATTTTCCAATCTCCCAAAAGCCTTTTCAACAACAATCTTACCCAAATATGTTCTTATTAGTAATCAATGTCTCTAAGATTTTCCCAAAAAAATCCCATGCTTACTGTGTTGAGGAGTGGATGTTATTGAATCTTTGATGTTCTGTGTTCCTTGCATTTTTGATGGTGTGAGTATTAGCACCTTGGACAAATATCCAGAATCCCCAATCAGTAAACAGTCCTGTGGGAATCTTGCTTTGCCATTCAATAAGTCCCTCCCAATCTGAGACTTGCAAAAAAGTCTACTATCATGTACAGAGCCTGGTAGTCCTCCAAAAACCTATGACCAATGTATAAAAGTTATTTAATATCTTATTATCTATTAAATCCATTGCTTACATTCTTGAAGTTCCCTTCACCACCAACCATACATTGAAATACTATTGAATGCCAACCTTTACAATTGACATACAAATTCCACTCATTGTTTGGAGGTGGAATTATTGGAATATGGGTGCCATCTATGGCACTAATTATGTTCATAAGTCCTTGTCTGTGCTTGAAAGAATCTTTAATCAGATTCCACTCAGCATCATTATTCACAGCTGGAAGTCTGATTGCAAACCACTGCATTAGATCTTGAATAATAGAAAATGAAGCTCAAATCTTACCTTATAGTCAAATCATGCAAACATAGTAAGATTTTGTGAACTAGCTCTTGTGATACCCTGTAAGCTGTTGCTTTTTCAATGTTGAATAAGTGCCCCACTGTTTCATATGAGCTCCCATGGCCTGTTCAATTGAGTCTAACCTCAACTTTCTCCTCTATCATTAAGCTTCAAATGTCTTCTTGGCTTCCATTTGTGATGTCCATGGATATTGAATGAATTTTGTTTTATCAAAAAGACATAAATGCAAAAATTTTCAAAAACAAATGAAAGAATTTGATAACAAAATTGGTTTAATTTTTGAATAAAAAAACTGAAACCTAACTTGAAATGTTTTCAAGTTTTTCTAAAACCTGATCGTCAACCGGGCCTAAGTTTGTCGTGCTTAGTCATCAAGAACCATAAATTTAAATTACAGTGAAAATTTAAATTCTAGAATTTTCTAAAAAGTTGAGTCTTTTCAAAAAATCAAAAATCAAAAATCAAAAAATCATAATTTTACATTTCAATCCCAATCATCCTCACAAAATTTAAAAATTTAGTCGCAAAATTTAATGTATACGCCCATCGAGAGCGTCAAGGGGTCCGTCATCAACCAATTGAGCGATTTTAAACCAAACGATTCATTAATCTCAAAATCAATCCATAATGAAAATCTATCAGAAATTAACTCAAATCATTTCAATCCTACACCAAAAATCTTAAATCATCATCTAAATCAGCATCATCATCAGCATCATCATCATGATCTACAAGTTTTAACAAATTTAAATCATAATAATCAATTTCAAGATCATCAAGATCATCAAGATCATCAAGATCATGATTTAAATTTGGATTTTTATAAAAGAGAAGAAAAAAAAACTAATCACAATTGGACTTTAGAACAAAAAGGTTCACTATTAGAAATGATACATGATCAATCTATTAAAGGTTATCTAACTCATTCTGGTAATCTAAAAAGAGAAGGTTGGATTAATATCTTAAATGGTATGAAAAAAAAATTTCAACTTGATTTCGATCGTGAACAACTTAAAAATCAAAGAAATCAAGTAAGTTATCTTGTTATTTATTTATTTTTCTACTTTTTTTTTCTTTGTTACTAAACTTTTTAATGTCTAGTTTGATTAATTGATTTAGATTTATTTTAGATTCGAAGAGTTTTCATGGATTATAAATTTTTAACTCAACAACCTGGTTTTCATTGGGATAGTGAAAAAAAATTAATTATTGCCGATTTCAAAACTTGGGATGATCTAATCAAGGTAATCAGTTTAAATCTAAAAAAATATTTAATTAAATTTACTTAAATTTTATCCCTTCTCTAAAAATAATCTCAGGCTCATCCAAAACGAGATTTTACAAAAGTTAGAAATAAGCCATTCGATCATTTCGAATTAGCTCAAAACGTATTCGAGAGCTCAATTTCAAATCTTACAAAAACCAATCGATTTAAGCGAAAGCATAAAGTTAGCCTATCTACCAATAAAAAACTTGGATCATTCACAGATCCGGAAGATGGTCAAACGTCAGATGACGATCATTCGATCGGAAAAAGCGAATCCGGTAGTAGTTCAAGTCAAGGAATTAATTCCTCCAGCCGTTGTAGGAAACGTCATCGAGACAGTAAATTGGAAAGTTTAGAATCCGCCATCTCTTCATTGGTAGCAGCCATTCATTCAGCTTATTCACAAACTAATTGGGAAGGAAACAAGAATGCTCAAGTTTCAAACTCAACTCCACAATCATCTCAAGGAACTACTGCTTGTGAAGCCGCACTTGAGCTGATGACCTCAATGTTTCTCGATAAAGTAGATCAAGAAACATTCATATCCTTCATTTGCGTTGTAGAATCGGAAGCGAAGGCGCGAACGTTCCTTAAACTTGCAGAGACCACTTCACCAGAGATTTGTCAACTATGGTTGGCAAGAAATGTTGCCTAATACTCACTCATCAAAAAAAAACCTCTTGTTTGATTTGTTAAATTGCTTCTGTCTTTTTTTTAAATATCTTTCTCTAAGCTCACTCACAGGGGAGCTAATAGAGGTAGAATTTGATTATTATTAATTTTAAAAAAGAACTAGTGCATTGGAAATCAAAAAAAGCGGCTAAAAATATCAGCTTTTTTTTTAATCCGAACCACTGCTTTTGGGTTTTGATGTGTAATTGATAAATCCAGGCTTATGTTACTTATCTTTCTAGTCATATTGAATGAATTCTTGATACAAGATAGCCTGCAGTTTTGATGTGAATCATGGCCCTATTGTGAAAATTTGCGGGCCTCATGAATCTGTCTCCTGAAAGCTATCTGCATTTTATATAAATTTCTTGTTATGCATTGCAACAGAGATTCCTTAAATGTCTTTTGAATTTGGCTTTAAAAGTTTTTCAACATAAAAAATTCGAATGATTTTGTGGATAGTTTTTAATGAAAGGTTTGAATCTATCTAAGTTCAGAAAAGTTTGAGAAAATGATAAATTATTGTAATTCAAGCAAGATTAGCAGATTAGCAGGCTAGTCTCATCAAGTAGAGTTTGAGTTTGAATGGGTTGAACAAGAAGATGTTTTAAGTCTTTTCGAATGTAAAATGAAGTTTTCTAAGATTTTGAATGTGAATTATAAATTGATTCAGTTAAGAATCAAAATCAAAATCAATAAAAAAACAAGCAAGTTCTCTTTATTGAGGTCTGGTTCATAAACCTATTGTGAATTTGTTTTACAAGAAGCACCATGAGCAAATTGGCAACACCTGACAGGAGGTGTTGCATTTGGAAACTAGCTTGGACCCAGCTGAGTCTGAGCTTGGACCTGTACTTTGAACTGAGCTGAACCCAGAATTGCAATGTTTGGTTATATTCCAAGACATTCTAAGCCACTGGAGTATTACAGAACCTTTATCTTATTAATTCATATTTTTTTACTTAGTTGAATATAAATTATATTGAATATTTGGCATAAATGAAAACTAAATAAAAAAGAATGATTTGATATGATTTACTCATGGGTAAAAACTTTAACAAGAGGCATAGAAAACATGGATTGTAGCTAAAACCTCTCCATATTTAAAAAAAGGAAAATAAATCCATGAAATATTATCTTTTGTAATAGTAAGGCCACTATACAGAAATGTTTTATCCCTAAGTATAAGGATAATAATTGATTCATAGATTCAAATTTTAACAAAACCAAATTCTTTAATTGAGGAATTGAAATCAAATCTTTGTTTCCAGTTTTTATTTCTAATTAGTATAATTAACCAAAATTACTCTTCAAAGGTTCTAAAAAATACTCTATGGTTATATTTATAGCCAAAATTTATAATTTTTAAGAAAAGATTTACATAATCTAATAAATCTTTGTTAAAATTTAATTAATTTCTCTGCTATTTTTAAGAAAAATTCATTTCTATCATTAGAGGTAAAAGGGGAGCTATAAGATTGTCACAGCAATGAGAAATACCCTCCCATGGATGGACTTGTGACAAGGTTTTCCATAACCATCTTATGGCCAATTGGACATCCTGGTGTTCTGTGCCCTCCTTGGGTCACACTCACTATCCTTTCCATCTTGGCCCCAATAATCAAGTATGGCCACACAGGCCATATCCTGTTAATTGGCCCCTTGGGGCATTTTTCATGATCCTTGGGCCCCAGGCCATCCCACTGGAATTAGGCCTAGGGCGCCTATGGCCTCTTTCCCAAAAACCAGGCTCTTGGGACTGACCCTTTTTATTTTGGGGGTTTTGGCCTGAATGGCTTTTTTGGGACATTGAAGCTCTCCACAGCCTTTATGCTCTGTAGTTCATAAATCATGGCCTGTGGTCCATATGATGTACAAGGCCCCTTTTGGCCTAAAACTAATGATTTCAAAGGGTGACAATGGGCCCCAAACCAAATTTTGGCCCACCTGGACCCAACTTTAGTGAAAGATTCCTCAGGGGCCAAAATGGCCAATAAAACCCACAAATGCCATATATTGTGTTATACACCATTTTTCCTCAGCAATATATTGGCACAAAATACTTCATCATAAATGAGTCACCGAACCTCAATCATATTTTTAAAGGAAGGTCTTAAAGGGCTTTAATCAATATGCCATGGGGGGTAATGGGTAGGAATTCAGGAATACCATTCAAGGACACCAATCACCTGGCCCATTCAGGTATTGGTATTTTTATTGTATACCATATTTCTCCAAAGGGAATACTGGTAAAGGATGTTCAAGAATAATTCATGAGGAAGTAATTTACATCACTTTTTCAAGGTTTCAAATCCCCAAGACTCCTTGGAAAACTCAATCAATCCATATAGACTATACTCATACTGTAAGGTGTTGATATTAAAATTTGATTAAAAATCAAGTACTTTTCCTGTCCTCAAAATTTTTATAAGGTAAAATTTAATTTATAATAGTAAATTTTAAGATATTTTCAAAAGGAAACACAACAAATTTATAATTTTTAGCTTTTTTAGTATAAAAAAAAAATTATAACAAAGATTTATTATTTTACAAACAATTAAAATTTATCCAAAAATACTCTACAAGAGATATTTAAGGCTACAAAAGAAATTTCTTCAAGAGAAATTTCAATTGGAGTTTAATTGAGAAAAGAATTTCAAGAAATCAATATAAGAACAAAGTCTTTAAAAATATTATTAAAGATAAAACACACCCAAAAGTTACCAGAGTGAATTTGGAAACAAAGTAACAAAGTTAACAGTGATGAAATATGCTTCAATTCACTTTGGGGGTGGTTGAAGGGTAAAAATGATTATAAGAGTTACAAAAAATGATTATAATAATTTTTTCATATTGTTAAAAGGTTTAAAGTGATATAAAAGTGGTGTTTGGAATCTTTTATCACTTGTTTTAACAGTGTTTAAACTAATTATAAAAGGAAAAGATTCTAACATGAAGAGAAAAGTGGGGAAAAGAAGAAATTATTTTATAATAACCAATTTTATTACTCCAAAAGTAAAATTTACTCTTGTCAGTCATGGGAAACACTCTGAAAACAGAAAAGCCAACTATGGCATAATTGAGCCCTGGTTTGGACAAAAAGAGGGCTGGTTTTAGCCATTTTAGACCCTTAAATCAGCTTTTGCTATAGTAATACCTGGTTTCAAGCCTTCAAAACATATTAAAATGTGTGTAAGAGACATCAAATCCAGTTAAAATTGTTTTTAATAAGATTTTTTTACCTTAATGGTAGCTTTACCCTCTAGGCAACAGTTAAAAATTCCCTGGCTTGTATCAAAACCTCATCATCAATTGAGTCACAGACCCTTTGACTCAATTCCAGGCCAAAAGTGCTGAACTTTTTCATGAAGTTTGACATCTCACACCTGCAAGCAAGGAATTTGGGATTCTGGAACCCTTGGAGCCAAGATTCCTTTTCACCCCCAAAATTAATCTTTCCAATTTATTTTTTCTTTAATTCCTCATCATGTATTATACTTGTAATTTATATATGCAATTCAATTGAGTTTTTACAGTTCACAACTATAATAATTGATACCTCATATGTAAATCAAAGTTCACTTATGTAATACATGTGCACATTTTGACATTTCAATTGAAATTAATTCAATTCCTCATAGCTTATAAGCTAAACACCAAAAATTGATGGTTGACACCACATGTGGTGTGAATTAAATTAAGTTTTGATTATTTTAAGATTTTCATTCAGAAAATACTAAAGAGTTTAATTTAATCTTATTTAGAGTTGAGTGACAGAATTTTCACTAAGAGGTGACCTCAACTAATTTTTTTTTTATAAGGAATACAATGATAAAATAATTTTCATAAGTTTATTTATTGGAAAAAAGTGATAATATTTTTTATTTTTTTTTTTAAAAATTTTTTCCAAAAAAAATTTTCTATTTTTAATATTTTTGTTAAAAATTTATTTTTAATTAATTTTTTTTTTTTTAAGTAAAATTGTATTTTCATAATTTTAAATTTTAATTTAATTTTTATATTAGATTGAATACTTTTAATTTTGTATATAAAATTTATATTTATATTTTAGTTTTGTGTGTATAATATAAATAAACTTATTTATTTATAATTATAACATAATTTGTTATTTATGGTCTTTTGGGTATATAAAAATATCTCTAAGGCTCACACATGAAATGTGTATGGAATTGACCCTTTTAGGTTAATTCAGTTGAAATAATGTGGTGGTCAAAACACTCAGTTCATTTCTCAAAACAGTTTATACAGCTGGGGTTTAAATCCTTCAAGATCAATATTTTAACTCTTCAAATATACTGGCCACTCTTTAATCCCCTGGGGAATTTCTCACCAGTTCATTAATCTAGTGGATTTATTTTAATTATTATTTTCTTTGATTTCTAAAATTAAATACTCATATCTATAAGTCAGACATTTTCCCTCTTTCTTTTCATTTCAGTGAATATTGGTGGTAATATACTTTACTAATTCCATTCTTCTTTTTATGGAAGATCAAAAAAGTGAATAAAGGACTTATTTGGTTGGCTTTTGTCCATTGGATTCCTTCTTTTTATTCCTGCACATTTGTACTCGCACTATTCTTATATCAGAGAAATATATTCTCCTTTTGATTTCTTTGATTCCTTTGAATATTCCAAGTGAGATCTGTGATTCCTGAGTGCCAGGTCATTCTTGTTATTTCCATGAGCCCCTGAGAAAAAGATTGAATATTAAAAACAGATATGTAAAGATAGAATCTCAATCAAAAAGTAAATATTGAATGATACTTCTTACCTTTCTGAAAAAAATTTAGTACTCAAAATTTCCCTTAAAGTCAGGTTTATTTAGAAAACAAATTAAGAAGGAGATTATTAACTCAATACATTCCTGAAAGTGGAATAAATGGAAAGTCTATTCTAAGATGTAACAAATATTCGAAGCTTTAGCTTTCAAAGTAAATAATATGAAATAATATACAAAAACAACTTCTAATAGCAATTGATAATTCCTTTACCTGTTGAAAAATGAAGGCTTCAGGGTCTTGAGCACACATTCATACTTAGGAAATCAAATCAAAGTTGTGTTTCTTGAATTTCTTTTGAAGATTATTTGTTATTATTTAATTACCATCTTATCTACTATCCTGTGTCAATTTTGTCTCCTCTGTCACTTCCCAAATGTAATACCTGCTTTCAGCTGCATCCAATTTTTTCATGGTCAAAGGTTCTAAATGTTTTTATTTTTGAATTTTTTTCTTTTTTCATGAAAGTTCAAATAAATAAATGTTATTGAGAAGTGGTTGCATGTTGTTTTCTAATTTTGAAGAAATCTTTTCTTATTTTTAATGAGTTTTGGGCCAGTTTTAGAACGTTTTTGACTATCTGTCAACTTTATCTTGGCCTGTTTCAGAAATTAATCCACAAAACTCAGATAATTGTGCCATGTAAGATCTCATAGCATAAAAGGAAGAAGTGAAAAAAATGATAAACACCATTCTTGGTTGATTTTATGGAAGCAAGAAAAGATTTACTTGTAAGCTGGACTATTTAAGCTCATTTCACAAGTAATTTAGTCCTCCTGTCCATTTTATTTTTCTGATGTATATGTGTAACTTGAAAACACAATCAACCCACTTTAAATACCATAAATTATTACTTTCCAATATATATATGCATTATTTTCTTATTCCATATGAAAAGGAATGATTAATAAGAATTGTTTTATAAATTATGGTGCATAAAGTGAGTTTGTCCTTTTTTATAAGTAAAAAATGCTGGATAGAAAAAGAAAAATGGACAGGAAGACCAAAATATTTGAAAATTGAGTTAAAATAGTCACTATATCAAGTGAATCTTGGCTGGCTTCCATAAAATAAGCCAAGAAGTGTATTGATTGTTTTTTTCACTTATGTTTTTTTTTGTATGGACTATTCAGGAGTTCCCTCTTGATTAAGCTCCCTTGGTAGGACAACTGAGTGGTGTGGGTTACTTCTTTGAAACAAGCTAAGCTGAAGTTGACAAATGGTCAATAGCTTTTGGAAACTGGCTCACAACTCATGTAAAATAACACAATATTTCCTTGAAATGAGACAAATCACTTGGAAACTTCCTCTTTTGATTTTACACATTGCCAAAAATAAGCTTACAGACAATGAATAATTTTAAATAATTTCAATTTTTCAATCGATTTATTTTATAAAAAGTTGATCAAATTCTAATTTATTTGAAAACCCTTTTTCTTTTTTATAAACATATTATAATTTATTATTCAAAATGAAAAAGGCTACACCTTACGGCAAGGAAAGCCGGTTCAACCATGCTTCCAGCTTGCTTTATATGGTCTGTAAGCTGAGTTTGGGAAAGGTGTAAAATGAAATGGGGAAGTAGTCAAGTGTTTATTTCTCATTTTAAATAACTCTTGGATTGTTTTGAATGAGTTTTGTGCCAGTTTCCAAATTCTGTTGAAAATTTGTCAGCTTTAGATTTGTGTCTTGAAAAAAAGTAAGCCACACAACTAAGATGATTCCACTCTGTAAGATCTCAGAGCATAAATGGCATCAGTAAGAAAAATAATAAAAATTTCTTGGATGATTTGATGAAAGCCGGCCAAGATTGATTTAAATGATGGACTATTTAGTTTCAATTTTAACATCCACTTTTCCAGTAATCTATCCTTCCTGTTCATTTTATCTATCTACTGGAAATGCATGACTTGAAAACATTCTCAACTTTATTTACATACCATACTAAAATCTAACTTTCTCTTACTACTTTGTCATATTTCAAGACATATTTTCAATATTATGAACTCCTTCACATGAAATAGATTGAGTTATGTAGCTTCTGGAATTCCTTAATAATAAATTATTATAAAATAACTGTTGAAGCCCAAGCCAGAAACTTTGCAATGAGTATGAATACAATAAAAGTGAAAATTGTTCTTTTATATTCCTTAAAATCAAAATATGTCGTTAGGTAACCCCAATCTTATTTTTAATTTGATGAAACTTTTTTATTTTTCAATAATTCTATCAGATTTTTATATTTAAGACTTCAAAGATATTCTCATGAGCATATTTTTCTAATTTATTACTTATAATAAGCATCTCTGAATGACAAAATTAAACAAAGTACATATTCTTTATCATTTATTTTTCCTGAAATATTAATTGATTGGGATTCACAGATATTTGAAACAGATGAAGATTAATATCTTATATTTCAAACAACTTGAAAGATTTTCTTGAAATCCCTTTTTAATTTAAAATTTAAAAGAAAATTTTGTGAAAAAACATGAGCTTATTACAGTTTGGTATGATCTTTATCTCTGAAGTTCAATTACTTCTTTGAAAAATGGGAGGAAATATTATTATACTATTTCCAAACCAAAAGATTGAATAAATTTCAAACCTTTTTACCACTCTATAAATAACCTAAGACCTTAAAATAATGAAAGATAATATCTCACCACATCATCGAATATATAATCTATGCAAAATTCCAAAAACATTGATTACTAAGATTATATGCTAAAATCTAATTTCCTTCAAAATAAGGATAAATTTGATGAAAACACAAATTATAGAATAATTTTTAGGGGAAATGATTTCTTGATGTTCAAAAGAGTTATTAATAGAAAAATTAAAAACTTATGTATAATAAAAAAAATATCATTTTTTTTTTTAAAAAAAAAAAACAAATTAAATGAAATTTTTTTGATTTATAATTTTGTTTTGAAAAATATTAATTTTTATTAAATGAAGAATTTTAAAAGAAATTAATTGATTATTTTATTTATTTTTTTTTAAGAAAAAAATGTAAAGTTAAATAAATCAAAATGTTTTTTGTGTTTTAATTTGGTTTAAGCCTGAGAGTATGATTCAGATTAATGAAAAAAAAAACAGTTTCAAATGCATTTTTTTCTTCAAAAGAGGAAGAAATAATAGTTGAATCCAATAAATAATAATAAATAATAACAAATAATAATAAATAATAATAAATAATAATAAATAATAATAAATAATAATAAATAATAATAAATAATAATAAATAATAATAGTATGTAATAGTATGTAATGATACATAATTCTCCTTTATGAAGTTCTTTTTGGTATCTTCAGTGGCTAAAATCTGTGAATAAGGAAGATTCATAATAATGGTACCCCACTGATTGAAACAACTCAAATTTAAATCTTCATATTCATCATTATCACCTGTGTTTCCAAAATTCAACATGGGGTTGATTATGAGTGATTTATCTTTAATATTAATTTGAGCCTTCAATCAAAAAAGAAGAATTTCAGAACTATTAATTTAGGTAATTATCAGAGCTTAATTTGGAAACCAATTGATCCTCCTTCCCCTCATTTGAGTTCAATTCCACTTCTTGTGCGTCATAACTTGCCAGTGGTGTAATATTTGGTTTGTTACTAAAGAGGGAATCCATCTTGGAAAAACATGGTCACATAGCCTCTAGATTTTCAGCCATAGTATTAATTCCCTTTCTCTCATCTTCTTCAGTGATTCCAGCCCAAGTTAAATTTTCATACTTTTTTTCAGTCATATATTTCTTCTTATAAGTATGCCATTGGTCATGAATGCTTGTGGAGGTGAGGTTCAATTGGTGATGGGATCTCTTATGCACCTCCAGAGCCATAAGGTGAAAAACTTTTTTTTTCTTGAAGAGGGTCTTCCAATAGATGTTGTACCACACTGCTTTCAAAACATGCATTGAAGTTTGATTTAATGCTTAGCCAATTTATAATACATAAATAGTTGGTTTGGGTGAGGTGGCCAGAGGTATGAGAAGCACCAGAGCTGTCATTCATTGTTGAATTCTTTTTCTTTATTAAGTGGTGGGGTATTTTGTGTAAAAAATGAGCTTAAAAGAAATAGAATTGATGTGTGAAAGTAAAAATGGTTGATGATTCTGTTGGCATTTTCTTAGCAGACTTAATTGAATTTTTTTCAAACCAATTAGGTTTCAAATAGGGTTAAACCTCAAAATCTCATCATGGGAAATTATACCAAATCACTGAGGGACTAAGTTTGAAATTGTGTGGGATTTGTAACCTAAAAATTGGGTTTTTTTCCCTGGGATTTAGACCTGAAATCCTACATTTTTTGGGTTTGGGATTTGGTATATTTGACACCCCCTATTATTTATTTTAAAAAAATTTAAATCTTGAAAATAAAAATTATTTACTTATTAGGAAAATGTATTATGAATTGATAAATCTGATTAATTATCAAAGAAAATATGATATTATAATTATTATATTAGTTACATGTTAGAATTGTTTTTATTTTTTGACATAAAAATTGAAATAAAAATAATTTCTCTTTTTAATAAAATTGAACCACTTCAATTCTTTTGTAATTTTTATTAAGTAAAATCTTTGGAAATTTAATTAAGATTAATTTTAGAAAATTACTTTTAAAAGGTTTTGTTTTTTGGATTGATTGAATTGTTTTTTTCTTTTTTTGATTAATTGAGTGATAAAATTTCAAAAAATTCTTGTATTTTTGATTAAGAATTTGAATTATTTTAGTTAAATATATTAATTTTTGTTTAAGAAAAGAAAAAAAGCAATTTTTCAAATTTTAAAAATAAAAATTCCTTATTTAAAAAGAAAAAAAAAAGTTTAAAAATAATCAAAATTTAATTTTCACAAAATAATAAATTTGTTTTTTTTAAAATTTTTTAAATTTTCTCAAAATCTCAAAAAAATTTAATTTAATATTTTTTTTTTAATAAAAATAATATTATAAGATGAAATTAAAAAATTCAATTAATAATAATAATAATGATTTAAATTTTAATTTTAATATTAAAAATCAAAATCAAAATCAAAAAATTTCAAATTTTAATTTTAATTTTGTAAGATTTTTTTTTTTCTTATATCATAATAATAATAACAATTAATTAATTTTTTTAATTTTTCTTTTTTAAAGAAAGTTACGAAATTAGCTTCAAAAGATATAATAAAAGGTCGATAAAATAATCAAAAATCAAAAATTAATTCAACATAATAAAAATTAAACTCAAGTAACTAATTTATTTTTTATGTTTTAGTTGTGTTAAATTCAATTTTATTTCATAGAGTTTTTGGATCGATCAAACCAAAAGAATTTGAAATTTTTGGTATTACATTTGTAAGAGTTTTTAGTTTTTATTTTTGTCTTGTTTTAAAAGAAAATTTACTAATTTTTTCATCTTTTTTAAGCCACAAATAATTGAAAATGATATTGAAAAATTAATTAATGAAAGAGTTGAAAGTTTAATGATTTCATTGGAACATAATCCTTCTAGACTTGTTAAGTGAATTTATTCTTTAAATTTTAATTCATCAAAAAAAACAAAACCAAAAAAATGATACTAATTAAAATCTTTTTTAACTTTCATGAATTAGTTATCAATAAAATTTTTAGATAAAAGATTAATAAAAGACTTGAAATCTCATCATCATCATCATCCCAATCATCAATCAACTTCCATCGAAAAGCAAAAAAAGTATTCACATGATTTGTTAATTTGGGAAAAATGGGAAATTAATTTTTTAATTCAACCTATCAATAAATTTTCTTCAACTAATTTAAATAATATCGATCAAAACGATTTAAAAGATTGGACAAGACTTTATCATCATAATTCATCATCAAATCAAGGTTGGCTCTTAATCATCATTGGATTCGATTCAAGTCAATCATTCTTCAATTGTCTGCAATCTCATTGATGATCCTTCTTTGGGTCTTACTTAATACTAGATCAAGCAAAAGCAGCCACCCGATCAATGCAACTTCAATTGGAACAATTCTTGACCGATTTGATCGATTTTGTCATCAAACAAAGAGAGCACGTTCCGCCCATAACTAATGTTGACGTCATGCCATTTCCTGTCGACGTAAATCTTTTCTTTTTTTTATTGTAAATTTTCAAGTTTTCAAGGATGCTGACTGCTCATCTCAGATTGAAATTTTACCTGCTTCAAATCTTTAAGTCTTAACTCAAATCTACCGGTCGAAAATCTCTCGAGGATTTACAAGTAATTCCTTGAATATTGTTGTGAAGTTTACAAAGATCTATTGAAGATTAATTTGTATTTTTCAAGCAGGTTGTAAATAAAGAGTCAAATTTTAAAGCGGATTTTGGCTTGATTAAATAGGTCGTTGATGGATAATGTAATTTTTATATTGATTTTTGTTATCTTAAGAGATAAGCATATGGTCATCAATACAAGAATCAAGAATTTGGAATCTTGGGTGAGGAGTGCTCAACCTTTGAATTGAGTCAGAAAAAAGACCTAGTGGCAAGACTGTTTGGTAGATAAAAGTTAGCGATCTATCAAACCAACCACGAAAACAAATAAAAACAAAAGTTATACCATGTTTATTGATTTGAAATCAGCAGATCATGATATTTTCCCAATTATTGAGCTCACCTAAATTAATTATTCTCTTGTAATTTTTGATTTTGAAGTTGGGCCTGTAGCTCACTTAGCTATTTATAAAGAAAACAAACCAAGACTTCAATTATCATCTTTTTTAAAAAATAAATAAATAGCAAGAATGAATTTAAAAAACCAAACCTTTGTCTTGGAATTTTCATTTTCAGTTTCGATCGATTGGATTTTTTTATCAATTTTTGATCTAAAAATAAAAAAATATAAAGTTAAGCTAAATACTTTATCTTATTTTTATAATAAAATGAAAAAATTAACTTAAAACTGTTCATTTTTTAAAAATTCGATTCTATTATTAACATTATTTTTTGATTCAATTAAATTTTGTTTAATTAAAATTTTGTTAATTAATTTAAAAATTTTAATTTCATTATTATTTTGATTGGTATTGTTATTAATTTTGTCGAATTCAATTTTAACTAAAAAATTTTCATTTAATTGAGTTGATAATTTTTGACGATTATTAACTAATTTTGAAAGTTCTTGTTTATTTTTATTTTTAAGAAAGCAAAAAAAGAAATAGTCAGTAAAAAGATAAATAAATATTATTATTATGATTCAATCTTGATAAGTTTTACCTGATTGAGAATTTTTAAATTGATTTGAAAATTCTTTAATTTGATTTTCGATTGAATTTTTATCATTATTTTCAATTTTCTTTGTTTTTGCTGTTATTGATTTTTGTTGTTGTTGATTTGTTATTGATTGAGAAAAAGAATTCATATTAGACATTATAATTTTTATTTTAAATTTCAGAAGCTGGTAATTTTGTTTTGATTTTATTTATTTTTCTTTTGTAAAAATTTTTTGAAGAAAAGACAAAATAAAATAAAATTAAATTGATGAAAATTTATTTTTCTCTAAAACTTTCAAAAAAACTAAATTTAAAAAATAAATAAATAGTAATCATAATATTTTTTAAAAAAATAAAAATAAAGAAGTTTAAATTTTCAATTTTTCATTTTTAATTTTTTTTGAAAATTTCACTTTAATAAATTATTTAAAAAAGAAAAAAGAAAAATTACACCAGGCAAATGTTGTGTCAATGGCTGGCAATTGACTTTGCATCAAGCAAGATAAAAATCAAGGGAACATCAGGCAAAAATCAAGGGAACATCAGGCAAAAATCAAGGGAACATCAAGCAAAAATCACAGTCAAGTCTTACACCAAAACCAGTGACATGCACCAATATTTGTTTGCCTGTGCCTTCCACTGAGATTCCTCACCCCATGAACCTCCCACAATCAGCCAAAGGTTGCTCAAAATAATACAAGACCCACATTTGATTCCACATGCACACATCAAAGGGGTCATATAACCAGTCTTGAGATAGAATTGTCAATTTCTCCACTCCATATTTATTACCTTTTCTAAGATGATAGATTGCAATATTATATGTGAACTGAAAGATTATAATAGATATACCATTCACATGTTTATCCCAACAAAATCTAATACCAAGTCCTTTTTCATGTAAACCTTCCATGTCCAAGTCAGAAGCTCTAAGCAGAAACAGTTTTGTCCTCATCCATGGGCCTATATATCAAGATATATACAACAAAGCAGTGTCCTCTGGAATTTGATATGAGCTTACTTAGCTGAAAGTGTAGTTTTCATGTAACACCAAGAGAATTCACACACCTAATGTTATGTACTCAAAAACCAAAAGGAGTGTAGAATGATTCACTGTCTGTGGGATGGAGCTCCACAACAAAGGAGGGGTGTGTGATTTCTTGACATCATTCATGAATTGACTGTGCACAACAAGTATTGATAATCTGCTTGTGACACAGGTGTGACTAGGCACACAATGTTTCTGCTGACTGTGTGTGATAAAAGCATATAAAACTCACAGAATGTGTGGCATTCATTGCATGTGAATCACACAAAAAACCACAAAATGTGGATTTCAAATTGTGTGTGACCAAGGCACAACAAGACACAATTATTTCACTGAGTTCATGTGATTAAAGAACATAAAGCTCACAGAATGCATGGCATACATTTCAGGTGACACACATTGAGAACAAAAAGAACCAAATCTGGATTGCATGTTGTGCATGACACACATAAAAACCAAAATGGCCAAAAAATGTGGCAAATTGCATTTGACAAACAGAAATTCATTTCCACTGGTTGTGTGAGCACAGCGGGGCTTTTCCTTTCTGAAGGAATTCAATTTGATCATTCACATACTATGCATTCTACCATGCACCAATCTAAGTGGTTGGATCATTTCATGTACAGTGGCATGCCACTTTACATCTTTCTAAGTGGTTTGATTATTAATGTGCTATAGCCAGCCACCATACACCATGTTAGTCATGTGATCATTTGTGTACTGTGGCATGCCACTGTACACCATATGAAGTGTTGTGATGATTCATGTACTATGGCATGCCACCATACACCTTGTGAACAAGCCAATTTTCAAATTGTAAGCATAAAGTCATGTGAATACCCAAATGGCCTTGACTAGTGAGAAATCTACTAAACTCAAGATTTGTCCAGTAATTCTCCATGCTGACCACTTTAAGCTCAGACTTCCACCCTATAGATAGGGGGAATCAAACAAAGTTCTTGGCTCAAAGTTCAAAACAGATACCTGAACCTTTACCACTAATCTAGTGTTCCCCTTACAAGACTTACCATTATTTATATATCATGTACAGTGGAATTCAACTGCACATCATTCCGTAAAATTTAGGGGAACACTAAATACAAGCAATCATTCCTGTAAAGTACAGTTGAGATGTATAGGCTTGGTATGTTTATTATTGGCTCACACACACACATAAGGGACTCAATGCTCTGAAAATAAATGAAAAATATCTTTTGTGTTTTAGTTAGTAAATCTCTTAAAATAGTGCTTCATTTAAATGAAAAATATATATAGAAAATAAAGCAAATTATTTTAAAAGATTTTTATATTTGAATTATGCTACAATAATCTTGGAAATTTATTCATTTTCTTTCCAAAAAAAATAAAAATTAATTGGCTCAAATTGATTTAAAGGAAAAATATTTAGCTTACCATGGAAATAAAAAAACTCAGTCTCAGAGAGGACCACCATTTTGGTAAAGTATTTTTTAAACCCTTTTTGAAATTCTTGTGAATAGTTGAGAAAGGTTCTGATTTGGAATTTCATTCCAGGAAGATGTCCATATTCTGGATCAAGAAGAATGTAGAAAGTTAGTATTTGACTTTTTTCCAAGGGTTTTCTATTGGATTCATGTTGAGATAGTGAGGTGGTAATTGAAGCTTGAAAAGGCCATTAAAAACTTTCCACTCTTGGCTGTTGCAAGGGGTGTGAATTGGCACCACATCTTCTATCAGATTAATTTACAGACATCCCTGAATATATGTAGCCTGTTCCATCTTTCAAAAAATCTTTTCAGTTCAATGTCTGTGTTATTGAGTAAATTCCAGTTGTCATAAAAGATCTTGTAACCTGAGGTGGGGCTTTTTTGTGATTTGTGAGTGCTTGCTAATTTTAAATATTTTGTGCTGCCCTGTCCAAGGGGACAATTGTTCTTTAATTGAATTGGTAACCTAAAAATTAGTCAGGAAAAGAGGTTGAGTAAGAATTTGTGATAGATACTGGAAATCACAAATTTTTATCTTTGATAGGTGACCAGTCTTTTGGGAGGTCTTGCAATTGAATTTCAATTTGAAGCATGGGATTTTTTTATTACTGGTTGGTAGTGATAAGCCCAATTTAGCTGAAATGGAATCAGAGCTCCTATCTTCTCACTACAATAAACTTATCCAATTATTCGATATTGAAAAACACAGTCATTGTAGGATCCAAAAAATCTATGAGTTTTTTCAAAAGGAAGTCAGTAGAAGGAGAAGAATGATATGAAGATGTAAAATAAAAACAAATGAAAAAAATATTAAGAAAATAACTGACCACACAAAAAATAATTTTTCTGAAGCATTTTTATAGAAAAAATCAACAAAATACATGTAAATTCTAATAATGAATTTTGGGTTTTTTTACATGTTTGGTCTTGATGATGAGGAAATGTTGTTTGAAATATTGAAAAGGAAGAAATAAATAAGCAAAAATCCAAAGAGAAAACTGGAAGGAGAAATTAATAAGATAAAAAAAATCCAAATCAGAAGTGAGTGAGAATTTCCCTCCTGTATGATGTTGGCAAATGCATGTGTTGGTTTGAATTTATAGCAGCACCTTCGATTTCTTGACACACAGTTTACACCTTGTAGGCATCTCACTGGTAAATTTTTGAGTTTTATTGTCCCACAATGCAAATTGAGCTCCTGTATCATATAAAGGATGCAATTTCCTGTAAAAAAACACACATTTAAAATAATACGAGCTTGGAAGAATTTAAAGGACTAAATTTTTGGATCCTGTACCTCTGAAATCTTTTACTTAATTATGTTCTTTGCCAAAAAATGTAATCCATTAAGTACAGTACAGCACAAGCGTGTTTCTATGAGCCTTTGAGATGTGACCCAATATCCAAAAAGTTAACAAAACAACTTAAAAATACTTATCTTAATAATAAGAATTGAAATTATTACCTTAAAATAAGTAAAAATAACACAAAAAGGCATAAAGCCTTGATTATCTCAGAAAGCAATGGGTAAAAATGTGGAATAAAGCACATCATTGGATTACCCATGAACAAATACACATATAACATTCTTCTGTCATATATGAAAGTTAATACTTCCTGAGATAACATGAATATATGAGCCTTTATGATCAGTGCATATATTCATGGTTTTTAGCTCATATCTCTTGAAGTATGCATGATAAAGAGCTGAACAAAAAATAATGTTACAACATAATTACTGTAAGAATGAAGTTATACAATTTATTTGGAAAGCTATAAGAAAGGTTATAGAAATACAATGGTTTATTGAGAAAATTAAGAAAATCTGTTAACCACTTTCTTGTAAAAGGGGTCCAAACTTAAAAAAAGGAGAGATTCATATTTTACTAGTTCATGCATGAATAGTTATGTATTTTTATCATTTTATTCAAGGTATAGCCCCTTGAAATCATAGCTTGAAGTTTAAAATAGCAAATTTTGACAGAAAAATGATCAAAAATAGAGTTTTGATTATTTAATGAGATTATCTTGGCCTTTGAATCAAGAATTTTCAAGATATCAGAATTCACTCTCTTAATGGATTTAGGGTGTATAACTCCAAAAGTATCACTTATCAAAGTTTAAGCTCAAAAATTATCATTTATGATCACTCACTGTAGCCTTATTTTAAGCTTAACAGTTATATAAGTGATCAAACTGGTGAGAAATATTATATTATTATTCATACTAATAAAATCCATGAAGTTTAGTCTTCCACCAAGCCTATGATTTCAAAAAACTTATAGCTATAGTGATAACTCTAAATAATGGCATAACAATGATATTATATGGGTTAATTATGATTTAATCATCACTAAGCCTTAAAATACTGATCAATTGCAGTGGATACCATGAGTAAGCTTCTACTATAAGTCTTCTGGACTCTAAAAGGAAGGAATTTATTATATATAGAGCTCTTTTTACCTCTATTTCCCCCTCAGATGCATCAAAAAACAATAAAAACATTAAATAAAAGGTGATATATTTATTTGTTATATATAAAACTATTATATTATTAAAGAACAAATGTAATCTTTATTATAATCACCTGAATTGAAATCATTCACTCAATATTTTGTTGTTTTTGTTAAAATCTCTAATTCCATCTAAAATGGAGAGTATTTTTAATTTACCTTATTTTTATTTGTAGATACAATTTAGATAAGTTTTATTTACATTATTTGGCGTAAATGTAATCAAAATAATTATATTAAGTGTTGAAAGTAGGTTATTTTCCCTTTTTATAATAATTCTTTTATTAATATATAACTTTATTATTGATAATATTATTTTTATAAATTATTTTTTATCATTAAATAAGAAGTTTTTTATGCATTTATTATTTGTTTGTAACAATAATAGATTGCCATAAATATATTTATTTTTATACCATAATTATAATATTCCTTTATTATTATGATTATCCTTTATCTTATTCATTACTTTAATAAGGACATTAAGAGTACAATATTTACTTCATAGTCAAACCTTACATTTGGGGGCCTGGAAGTGATTTTTACTTAAAAGACCTTTTGAAAATATTCAAATTGGGTTTATCCAATAATATATTATATTTATAATCATAAAGTCATATAATAACTTTATTATTATTGATTTTAAAAGATATTTAAGAAATTGAAGAGCAATTTTACTTACATGTGGTTTTTCACATCCTTAGAATTGCAAGAACTTCCTTTGAGTGATTATAGTGATAAAAAAATATTTATAAATCAAAAATCAATTCATATTATAAATTAATTTAAAAAATAATCATATTAATTTTTATTTTATTCTTTAAAAATGAAAAATAAAAAATATAATAAAAAATCATTTTTATTCCTTTTTGTTCATTTATTTTATTAATTTCTCTTACTTGAAAATATATAAAAGCAATGTTTACAATGAAAGCTCCATATATTCCCAAAAACAAAATTTATATTAAAAAGACTTTAAGTTATTTGTCTTTTTCAGTGTTTGCAGACAACCCAACAAAGGACAATAAGACCACTGTTGAGATATTGGTGGAAGAAACTTTTCAAACTTCTCCAACACCAGTTGTAAATAAAAAAAAAAAAAGATAAGAAATGAGTTTTTTCAGGGACCACTGTTCAGGACTCTGAAGGTGAGTACCTCTCTTAAAATTGCCATAAAAAGACTTTCTATCTCTCAGAAATCTTTTTATTTCTTATTTTTTCTAATATGACTACTAGAAGAGGATCCCAATAACCCATCCAATTATATTGAGGTGGACTCACAAGTAGAAATAATCTGTATAAAGGGAAAAGAAAGGGAAAAATCCTCAGTGAAACAGAATCCACACAAGGAAGTTCCATATCCCAAAGGCAAGTCCAAGAAATTTCTATAATCTCTGAACCAGAGTGGGAAATAAGTATGAGTAACTCCAACAGATAAAAATAAAATTCAGAGGGCTCAAATAGACATTTGCATGAGCCAGCACAGGCAGTACTACACAGTGTACAAGGACAAGGATTGGAAAAAGTTTCCCCAAATACACCAAAGAGTGATGAACTCCTGGCACATCCTCAAAAAATTCCTCAAAGAGGAGGAAATAGTGAGATACTCCAATTGATGGAATCCACTATCATCCACACCTCAAATCAAAAAGATCAAGGATTACCATGCCAAAAAGAGGGAGGCAACCAAGGAAGAAGCCCCAAGCCAGTGCACTTCCCCAAGAAGGGAAGAAGAACAAGAAAAAGAACTGGATAAAACCATATTCCCCAAGCTACAGGACTCCAAGAATCCAAAAAGATGCCATGGACAATGTCTTCAACATGGCCAGAACCTTTATGGAATTAAAGGACAAATAGAAAAGAATGAGACAACCCCATTTTGCAAAGAAATAACTTTGTCTCCTGATGTTGTGAATACTTTAACAGAAATTAAAAATAGTATATTACCTCTAAAAGACATTAAAAATAATTTATTCTCTTTAAAGGAAATAAATAGTATTTTATTATCTTTAACACAAACTGTTTTACAAAAAAAAGAAATAGACAGCATTAAATTTATGGTTGAAAATAATAAACCAAAAATCTTAATTGAAAATACTCAGAAATCAATACAAGGACAACAAGAGTTGTATAAGTACATAAAAGATATCAAAGAAAAAAACTTTGACAATAAATTATGATGTGGGTATTGACAATCTGATAGAAAAACTGAACAAATTAAGTATTTCTGTTGAAAAAGTTTAAGAAAAAACTTTATCACACCAAAAATTACTTCTGGACCATGTAGAAAAAAGTGATGAAGCACAAATGAATCTTAAAGATGACATTCAAAGTGAAATAAGACTTATTAATGAGAAAATGGATAAAACAACTGAGGTTAACCTAAATATGCCAAATTTATCAACCCCCTTTTCTCACATAAGAAGTCCTGTTAAACAAGAATAGAAAATGACAAACCACTTCATAAAAAACTTAAGTCATCAAGACAACAATCAAGTCTTAATGAAGGAAGCACCTCAACTGAAAGAATGGCCAACATTCACAGGTTAATGTGAATATGACCATATGTCCTTTATTAAAAAAATTGACATTTTACAAGAGGATTATTCCATTCCAGATGAGTTAATCACTGCAATATTACATTCATTCTTTTAAAAATATGCAAAAAGATGGTATTATGTTATAAGAAAAACAAATGGCAAAAAATACCTGATCTTGGTGGAAAAATGAAATAATCATCAAGTGGGAAAAGGATTCCTGGAGGTACAAAATAGACAATGAATTTGAAAATTCCTTCTTTGACCCATATAAGGATAAAACTCTAACTTGGTTCTTAAAACAAGTTGAGATATTAAACACACTGTATCCAGAAATGTCACAAAAGATGGTGCACATAAAAATATTTGAAAATTTGGAGGAGAGCTGTAAAATTCCCTGAGAAGCAGGTGCACAGAGCCATGTTCCACAAAAGAGTATATTAATTCACTAGAAGATATAGTGACAAGAACAAAAATTGGAAAAACATGGAAAATATTGGATATTGAAAGTCCAAATAAGCCATTTATTAAGAAAGATAAACCAAGAGAACCTTACAAACCCAATACACCCCACAATAATGAACAAAGAAAATGCCATAAATGGGGTGGTATTAGACAATTATCTAATAATTGTCTTAAAAAGGAAAAGATCAATGAAATTGTGTAAAAAGAAGACCATAATGACACAGAAGAGGAATCTGATTCTGAAAAAAGACACTGAAGAATCAGACACATATGAAGGTGATTAAATCAATATAATTAATGCTCAAATCAATACTATTGATTTAATATATGAAGTATTAGATGTAAACTCAAGCTTACAACAATTTGGAACATCTGATACAAGCCTCACAAATATACAAGATGCCAAACTGAATGGAACCAAACCTGAAAAAGGAATGGGATATACAGCTGTAAAATCAAGTATAAGCATTGTTATGGTAGAAAACAAAGAGGCAAAAGTAAACCTGAACACAGGAGCATACTGCACCTGTGTTTGTGGTAAAATCTATTTACAATCAATTAAATCCTATTGGGAAGAAAATTAAGTTTAGTAGTGCAAGTAGAAGCATGAAGCCCCTTGGAGCAATTGACTTAACATTGATTTTACTCATCCTTCCCAATGAATAAGAGTGAAATTAGAGTTTGTAGTAATGGACAGCTGTACTGGTAACCACTTTATACTTTGAAATGATGATCTATAAATCTATGGTATAGATATCTCTAACCAGAAAGACAGATATTTTACCATAGGAGACAATAAAAGACAAATATTTGGTTTTTTAAAAGAAAAAACAAATTAATGTCATAAAAAATGAAGATACAAGTCCGGAAAAACATTTATTCATAATTGAACAGCTTATAGAGGCAGAATTAAATCATGGATTAACAGAAAAACTAAAACAAAAGCTGATTTATCTTTTATTGAAATACAAAATTGCCTTTGCAACTGACAAAGAACCACTAGGTGCTATAATTCTACATGAAGCAGACATTATTCTTAATGTGGAGAAACCTTATCCACCCTTGTTAAGAGGACCAGCTTACCCCACTAGCCCAAGAGCTAGAGAGGCCCTAGAGGTACACATTAAAGAGTTAATGGACCTTGGGGTGTTAAGGAAAGTAGGACACAATGAGCTGGTAGAGGTCATTACACATGTCATTATAAATTGGCATAATGGAAAATCAAGGATGGTAGGGGACTTTAGAGCTCTAAATACCTATACTATTCCTGAGAGATACCCAATACCCATAATCCATGAGACATTAACATAATTGTCACAGGCTGAGTTAATTACTGCAATGGATTCTCTAAGGGGATTTTGCCAAAATGTTTTAACAGAAAATGCCAGAAAACTACTAAGAATAATATTCTATTGTGTCATATATGAATACCTAAGAATGCCTTTTGGTATAAAAAATTCACCTTCCCATTATCAAATAATGATGAATACCATATTTCCTGAATAATTATCAGAAGGATGGCTAATGATCTACAATGATGATATTATAGTTTTCTCAGAAACTTGGGAAAATCACCTGAAAAGACTAGAAAGAGTCTTACAAAAGACAGCTCCAGGGAATATGAAAATTTACTTGAGAAATTTCTATTTTGCATATAGTGGACTAAAGGCACTAGGAAATGTCATATCTGGAATAAGCTTGGGAATAGATGAAAAAAAAGCAGCAGCAGTACTACTGAAGCCAAGGCCTCAAACCAAAAAAATGAAATAATTTCCAGGATTCACTGGTTATTACAGACAGCATATAAGGGCTTAGTAGCGCAAGTGAAAGCATGAACCCCCTTGGGATAATTGACTTAACATTAATTTTTCCTCATCCTTCCCAATGTATAAGAATAAAAGTAGAGTTTTCAGTAATAGAAAGCTGTACTAGCAACCATTTTATACTAGGAAATGATTACTTGTAAATCTATGGCATAGATATCTCTAACCAGAAAGACAGAAATTTTACCATAGCAGAAAATAAAAGAAAGAAAGTTGGTTTTTTAAGCAATAAGAAACAAATCACTGTTATAGAAAATAAAGAGCCAAACCCAGAAAAGAATTCATTCATAAGTGAACAACTCACAGAGGCAGAATTGAATAAAGGATTAATAGAAAAAATTAAAGAAAGATTGATTGACCTCTTATTTAAACACAAAAGTGCCTTTTCAACTGACAAAGAACCACTAGGTGAAATCATTGGCAATGAGTTAGACATTATTCTTAATGTGGAAAAGCCTTATCCACCTCTTCTAAGAAGAACAGCTTACCTAGGTAGCCCAATAGCTAGAGAAGCCTTAGAGGTAAACATTAAAGAATTAATGGACCTTGAGGTGTTAAGGAAAGTAGGACATAATGAGCTGGTAGAGGTCACTACACCTGGCATCATAACCTGGCAAAATGAAAAATCAAGGATGGTAGGGGACTTTAGAGCCTTAAATACCTATACTATTCCTGAAAGATACCCAATTCCCAGAATCCATGAGACATTAACATAATTGTCACAGGCTGAGTTAATTACAGCAATGGATTTTTACAAAGGGACTTTTCCAACATGCTTTAACAGAAAATGCCATAAAGACTACTGAGGATAATAGTCCACTGCGTAATATATGAATATTTAAGGATTCCATTTGGTATAAAAAATGCACCTTCTCACTATCAAAGAATGATGAATACCATATTTCCTGAAGAATTACCAGAAGGATGGTTAATAATCTATATTAATGATATCATAGTTTTCTCAGAAATTTGGGAAAATCACTTAAAAAGACTGGAAAGAGTCTTACAAAAGATAGTGCAAATAAATATGTAAATTTCCTTGAAAAAATGGCACTTTTCATATAGTGAACTAAAAGCACTAGGACATGTTGTATCTGAATTAAGCTTGAGCATAGACAAAAACAAAGTAGCATAAGTACTACTTAAGCCAATTTCCCCCAAAAAGAAAGAAAGGAAATCATTCCTAGGATTTACTGGATATTACAGAAAGCATATAAAGTACTTTTCAATAATTGAAAAATACTTGTATAAGCTCTGTTACCAACAGACAGTAATGAAATGACTGAAGGAAGGGTGAAAGCATATGAGGAATTGAAAAATTCCCTCAAAAATGCCCCATTTCTTCTAATTCCAGATTGGAAACTACCTTTTAGACTGTACATTGATTCTTGTGGAGAAGGACTAGGTTCTGCACTACACCAAATACAAATCATTAATGATAAACCTGTTGAAGGACCAATTTGCTTTATTTAAAGACAAATTAAACCAACAGAAGCAATATATGGAGCAATCCAAATGGAATGTCTTTTCTTTGTTTGGGCTCTAAAAAATTACACTACTATTTGGATGGAACAGGTTTTGATGTCATCACAGACTGAAATGCTGTAAAATATTTATTAAACATGATGATGCTGAATAGGCACATTCTGAGATGGAAGATTGCTATCCAGGAGTATAGAGTAAATATGAAGATAGTTCATAAGTCTGAAGATATTCACAAAAATGGAGATGGGCTTTAGCAAATACACCTGAAAACCCAGAAAGGGTACTACAGGAAGAACATCATATAGAAGGAATATGTGTTAAAGATTTCTTTAATAAAGCTAAAGAAAGCTACAAAATGGACAAATATTTTCATATCTTATGCCAAATTTTAATTAAAGATTGTCAAGACCCATCACTATCTTCCAAACTAGATGAAATATGGAAAAAAGCATACAATGAAGGAATATTCCACCGCCTTGATGGAATTCTTTATCATAGGACTAAACACACATGTGATATGAACTTGACAGCTAGGACTCTGATAAGTACTATACTAAATGAATACCATCATAGTGTTGTATCTGGAAAACTCAGAAGATAGGACACTAGAGAGGGTGAAACCCTGCTCTTGGTGGCCAAATTGGAGAAATGATGTTGCAGAGTATTGAAAAGCCTGTGACAGATGTCAAAAAGCAAACAGAGCCACAGGAAAGAGATTTGGAATGATGATCCAAATTCAAGAACCAAGATATCCATGGGAAATAGCTCACATGGATTGGGAAGCAGCCTTACCCCCAGGAGGAGATAGGAGTTTTAATGAATGCCTAGTATTAGTTGACAGATACGGAAAAACCCTAATGTTCTTACCATGTCATAGGTATGAAATAGCTATGGACACAGCCATAATGATATGGAATAGAGTCATTGGTCATACATGCTTATTCCAAAACATTATAAGTGATAGACATCCCAAATTCAATTCAGAATTATGGACAAATCTCCATAACTTGTTTGGAACAAAGTTATCATTCTCAACAGCTTACCACCCCCAAGCTTATGGTTTAGCATAAAGAATGATAAAAACCTTAGAAGAAATGATCAGAAGATTCCGTTCTTATGGCCCAGAATTCAAAGAATCTGATTTTTTTACCCAGGATTGGTGTACCTTAATACCAGCTCTTGAAATGGCATTTAAGACATAAATTCATTCATCAACTTGAAAAACAACAGCAATGTTAGAAAAAGGTTGGAATACAACATTTCCTTATGAAAATTTCAAAAATTACTTAGTGGATATAGATCCAAGATAAAGCAGTTTCAACATAAGTCTTGACAAAACAAAGCAAGACACCATGCAAACAGATGTATGCAAGATTCTTTTGAATATGCAAAAGAAAGAAGGGAAAAAAGTCACAAGCCACCTGATTTAGTGTAGGAGACTTGGTATTAGTATCAACTCTAAACTTTGATAACATCAAAGGCACAAATAAAATGTAAGATTAATTTTAAGTAACCTTCTTGCTAAGAGAACTACATGGCCCTAATGCTTTACAACTATAATTGACAGGTGAATTAATGAACTGTCAGCCTGTGACTCAAAAACAGAGCACAAGCATGACAGCCAAGTACCATAAACCAATGGTAGAGCAAAATACCACCAAAATATGGAGCTGAGCCAAAAAATCTCAAAAGGTATCAACAGAAAAAGAAACTCACCTGTTTCTAAATATACAATTCCCATCATCATAGGAAAACAAATAACCTAGTTATTCAAGCTCAAAGCAAGTACTGATCATACACATCAATTTTAACATCTCATCTAAAGTCCAGAGGAAGATGTTGAGCCCCAAAAATGGTTATTTAAATTTAATCTCTCAATTAGGGCTATCCAATGATATCAGCCCAATTGAGCTAGCACCAAAACTACAGAAGTTATGGCCAAAATATGGTAAAATAAGGGTGAATACAATATTCACCTCTCATCTAACTTCTACAGTTTTTGTGTGAGATACCTAAATTGGATTTTTTGGAAAGAAAACAATCAGGGCTATCTGATGGTGCCATTAATCTCCCCATATCCCATCTAGAACAAAAGCTATGGGGCAAACAAACTCCATACAGATTTTGAGAAAATCATATATATCAATAACAAAGATTGAACATGGCATAACATTGCCATATTTAATGTTACCCATATCAACTGAGGTACCATTTTGTAGGGCTCATATGGGGCTACAAACTGAACCATCTGTGAAGTCAATATCTTAAAAACTGACAAAGGTATAGCAGCTTCAAGGTTAAAATCCCACAGTTTGGGCAATACACCTTTACTGTGGGATACTATCCCTCAACGCTGATTATGAGGTGTCAAATATACAAAGAAGCTTGTTTATACTTCAATACCTCATATTTCAGTCAATACTGGGGTCCCATAAAGGTTCAGTACAGCATTCTACGCATCATACACATCAGAAGAGGGCTGTGTGGTCCCCAGATGAAAACTTTCACCCTGTATTGGGGAAAACTGCTCAGATGTGGTTTCAAAACCACATCTGAGCCCAATAAGGAGTATAAAGACCTTCTGAAAAGCACAAGTCAGTACTCTGAAGTGAAAAATAGTCACTTTATCCACATGAAGTGGTCTAGAGGACCTTTCCACCCAATTTCAGGATAAAAAGGGCTCTTTCTCTGCCCAAAAGAGGAATTCCCATTTAGTACAACTGTCCAAAGCAGTTATACTCTTGGAGAATAAAGAGATATAATTATAATATTAATCATTGTAACCCAACAGATAAATACTGCACCCAGGGCTTTCAGCAGTGCTCACCACCACTATTCTTTATAGTAGAGCCCTTTAATTATCATTTATAAACCTTTTTAACTTGAAAAATCCATGTCACAGTCAGATTTAAAGTTTTAAATACACATATTACTACTTCATCATAGACTCAACCTGACATTTTGGGTTCCTGGCCATGTTTTTTGAACTTTTTTGACTAAATTTGGTGTAAAAAGTAAGTTTTCCTCCTATTTTTTTTACTTAATATCATTTTTTTCCTTTTTTGGCATAAAATCTTGAAAAAAATAATATATCAAATATCATATATTATATTTTTGAGTTGTATATAACAATATACCACTGTGTTTTTTCTTTTTTATTGCTTTTTATGTGATTTGATTATAATTTAATCACCACAAAAACTATTTTGGGTGTGTTTTTGATATAAAAACACTTAAAAACCCTTAATTAATTATTTTTTAATTGAAAAGAGCCCTCAGTACTGTAAATAACAGCTCAGAGGTGTGGTTGGACATATTGATAATCTCAGTTGTCCATTACTGAGTCACTTGTTAATTACAAGTTGATCTATGAGATATTTGGGTAAAAACTGTACACTATACATCCACAAAGTAGTATTTTTGACATTTAATTGATAATTTTAATTACATATCATAATACAGAGGCATAATATAGTTATTCATTGCCCAGAGGCCATCCTCAGACCTGCAAATAGCATTTTAAGAAGTATTAACCAACATAAGCCCTCATCTTTCCTTTTATTTAGTGGAAGAAAACTTCATTTCACTTGAAACCAAGTCACAAGGAAGTACGCCAGTGGAACCTTCAGAAACAGAAGGCAAAGTAAAAGGGAAGAGACACAGTGAAAGCCTCAAAACCACCAAGAATTCGACACAAATTGCCACTCAGAGAAGTAGAAAACCACAAAACTCTGCTTCCATACAAGGTAAACCAACCTTGTAGCTTGTACAGGGAAGATTACAGTAATTAAACCAGTTGTAAGTTCTAAAGGCAAATTTCCCAAGGCAGTAGCAAACAAATTTGTACAAGGCACAGTTAAAGTTAACTACCCTAAGAACAGAAAGTTTTTGACTGCTTGCAAGCACCAATATGTCACCTGCACACCTCAGGAACCTTGTAATCCCAAGAAAACATCCAGAGGAAAGAGAAGACCTGGAAGAGGACACCTTGGACACAGTGGTGGATGGAAAGACACTGAGGGAATTCATACCCACTCTGCCATTCACCTTCCAATTCAACAGAAACCTCAAACCAGAGGACTGGAAGGATATGAATAAAGCTCTTCAGCTCCACCAACTCCTCAAAGACCTATTCCAATGGAGCATGGACAACAAGAGGCTCAAACTCGCATCACACTGGGCAGAACTTGGAGCAAGTTTCCAGAAGATATGTCTCAAAGAGATACCCTTCAAAGACCTTATGGTAATCACCAAAGGATGGAATCCCAACAGGCAGTTCAAACTCCTAGAGGAGAGGCCAACCAGGATAAGGGAAAATCAAGCCACTATCCAAGCTATGGAAGAAGAGCTGAACCAGACAGAGCCTACTCTGATTCCTTCAGGCTCACAAGGAGTAGGCCAACCCAGCTCTCCAGACGCTTCACACCATTCAGGCATGAGCAGATCAGTGACCAAGATTCACCATTATTCACAATCCCAGGTAGTTTCTGGGAGAAGACAGGGATACAAAGGGAAAAACAAGACCTCTTTCAACCACAGGCAGAAAGATTCTGACCCAATGATCCAGAAGCTGTTGGACTTGGTGAAAGAAGTACACAAGAGCCAGAAATAGTTGTAAATACTTCTAGAATCAGTAGCCCTACTAATAGAAATATTACCCCCACTCAGAATGAACACAATGTTGTCACACCTGAGAGTAACTTAAACAGTGATCAAATGTGGTTACAAATGTCCCAATTTGCAGTGCAAACTCAAGAGAAGTTTGATTAACTTCATAGGAGCAATGAAAGGCTGAGAGAATTGACAACCTTACAAGAGGCTACAACAAAAGCCATCCAAGAGAGCTGTGCTAAATTATGCAAAGCCTCTGAAGAAACCAATAAGAGACTAAATAAAGTATTTTAAGAGCAATACCACTGCAAAAGGGACAGGGATTGTCTGGATCAGGATATAAAAAAAGTGTTTAATGTCTGCCAAAACATTCAGCCTCAACCACAAGGCCATGCTTTGGATAATACATATCAAGAGGACATCAAACCAGATGTCTTGTTAGATAATAATCCAAGATCTCCATCACAATACCAAGATGGAGATAACAGGACTTATTCAGAGAGGGAAGCACTGAAACAGCCTCCAGAGGCCTCAGGCTGGCAAAAATTCTCTGGTTTAGGATAATATGATCATATGGATCTCATTGATTATATTTATGGACTCTCAATTGATGTATCAAGAATACCAGATTATTGGATTACTGCTAGATTCAATACAGCATTCAAGGGAAATGCTAGTATTTGGTACACAGAAATGAAGGAAATCCATGGCAGAAGAAACTGGCCATGGTGGAAGAGCCAGATAATCCACAAGTACAGAAATGGAACTTGATTATGGCGAAAGACCATGTAGTTTGAAAATAAAAAGTACTCTGTGGACAAAGATCCATATGAGTGGTGTCTTAGACAGTCCAAATGGCTTACAGCCATTGATCCTCAAATGAACATTCAGATTAGGAATCACAAAATCCTGATACAGATGCCAGGAGAACTAGAGCAGGCAATAAAATTCAGATTCAACCAGAGTTGCACTCTAGATGAAATTGCCAAAAACTTGCAAGATGTGAGGAAAAGGACAAATATATGGAAATATTCCCCATATAGAAGCCACAGTTTCAAAGAGAAACAACCTTTGAGGGTGGACATCAAACATAAGCCCAAAGAAATAGTGGCAGAAGTGACAAAAAGGAAAACTCTTATCATAATTGTGGGTCAACAGACCACTATCCCAACAACTGTTCAAAGGCAAATAAAAAATTCTCTGCAATTGAACAAGTCCCAGGGGAAGAATCCCCAACAGAGGATTATGAATCAGACTCTATGGGTGATACCATCAGAGAACACTCTGATGATGACCAAGACCCAAAAGAGGACTTTTTAGTGGAGTACCAGGAGTAAAAACAGCTAGAAATTCAGGATTTACAGTTGGAAAAAGGAATTCCACAAGACATTGCAAATAAAAACTTGTGTAAACACACACAAGATTCACAGACCATCCTAGTCACACCAACTAAAGGAATGGCATATATACATGGGACAGCAACAAAGATGACTGTTTTTATTGACAATTCTCAACACCCAATTATCATTGATAGTAATTCACACTGCTCCATAGTGGCCAAAGAATACCTGGATAACTACTTCCCAAATTGGGAGAATGAACTCTTTCCAACCAAGGCAAAGAACTTTAAGAGTTCATCAGGCAAGATGACATCCATTGGGACAATTATCAAAGAGATAATCATACCTCATAAAAAAGGTAATATAAGACTCAACCCAGAGTTTGTAGTGCTTGAAGATGTTAACAACCAAGGATTTCTACTTGGAACAGACTATCAAAGGATGTATGGAATTGACATTTACAATGGTAATAACAGGCACATTACCATAGGTACAAACAAGGAAAAGAAATTTTCAGTTGATATATACCAAATGTCTACCCATGACCCTCTAGAAGAATTACTAAATGAGCTTAAAGAGGGCCAATT
Source organism: Austropuccinia psidii (assembly GCA_023105745.1). NCBI lineage: Eukaryota > Fungi > Basidiomycota > Pucciniomycetes > Pucciniales > Sphaerophragmiaceae > Austropuccinia > Austropuccinia psidii. The sequence goes on along the minus strand of JALGQZ010000005.1, from coordinate 55,302,524 downwards.
CAGAAATAACCCTCCAAGTAAACAAAAACTTAGTTTACTGAAAATTCTGAGGAAAAATAGACAAGCATTTTCCATTGGTAAAGAACCCTTAGGCAAGATCAAAGGCTATGATATAGAATTATATCTCTATATGGAAAGACCTTATCCACCCATGCTCAGAAGACCTCCATATCCAGAAAGCCTGGAAGCTAGGAAAGAAATTGAAAAACACATCAATGAACTCCTAGATATGGATGTTATCAGGAAGATATGACACAATGAAATAGTGGAAATCACCACTACTGTCCTTATCACCTGACATGATGGCAAATACAAGTTGTGTGGAGATTTCAGATCCCTGAATAACTACACAAAAGCTGATAGGTACCCTATACCAAGGATACCTCATGCCCTGGACAAGCTGGCAAAAGCCAAATACATAAAAAAATGGATTTTTTGAAAGGTTTTCACCAGAATGGAGTTAAACCAAAGTCTATGAAATTACTCAGAATTATATGCCATATGGGCATATATGAGTAAACCAGAATTCCTTTTGGAATTAAAAATGCACCAGCCCACTTCCAAAGGATGATGGACACAACATTTAAAGGAGAGATATTGGAAGGATGGATGGTGGTATATATTGATGATATCATTATATACTCAAAGACATGGTAAGACTTTGTGCAATAAATAGACAGAGTACTAAGTAAATGCACACCCATCAATCTGAAAATTTCACTTAAGAGGTGTAATTTTGGCCAACACGAACTATTGGAACTAGGACATAAAGTATCAGGCCTTAGCCTGCCCATAGATCAAAACAAAGTAACAGCAGTACTGCAAAAAACAGTACCAAAGAACATCAAAGAGATGCAATATTTCCTTGGGGTTGCTAGCTACTACAGAAACCACATCAAAAAATTTGCCCACATAACTAGTAGCCTACACAAGGTATGCTCAAAAGATGTATTTTTTGAAATAACCAAGGAAAGGAGGGATGAATATGAGAGGATCAAACATGAGCTAAATAATGCACCTGTCTTCATCTTACCTGACTTTGAACCACCATTCAAGTTATATATACATGCAGCTTGTAGTCAAGGCCTAGGAGCAGCCCTTCACCAAAGAAAAATAGTGGATGGTGAACCAAGAGAGGGAATAATATTTTACATCTCTAGGAAACTGAAAGATTCAGAGGCCAGGTATGGGGCTACTCAGACTGAATGCTTATGTTTAGTCTGGGCTCTAGAAAAACTCCATTATTTTTTGGAAGGTGCAGTCTTTGAAGTCTACACAGACTGTACAGCCTTGAAGTCTTTACTTAACATGAAGACTACAAATAGACACATGTTGAGGTGGCAAATAGGCATCCAAGAGTATAGAGGTAACATGAACATCAAATACAAAGAAGGCAAAAGCTACACCAATGCAGATGGCCTCAGTAGATGACCACTGGACAATTTCAAAAGCAACCCAGCTTATGAGCCTGAAGTAGCAGCCAAGATTCCTATACATTTTGCAAATAGATAGAAGGAAGAAATTCATAATATCTGAATGGGCACCAGAAAGTGGTACCCCAGAAAGTGAGGACACTGAACAAGAAGGGGAAGAAACTCCCATATTGGGGATAAGCTCCTCAGAGCTGCACAATGAATTCTTCAGTTCAACAATGAGAAATTATGCCAAACACAAACAGTGTAGCATATCATTACAGCTCCTTCAACAGAAGAACAAAAGCCCAGAACTGGAATCCCAGTTATAGGAACCCTGGTTGAGGGACTATATGGATAATGAATTTTTCCTTATGGATGGACTACTCTATCACAGAGAGAAGCATATTAGTGCCCTCACAGTGATAGACAGGGACCACATACTCCTGACCCTGCAACAATGTCATGACTGCCCTTATATGGGATACATGAGTGAAGACAGGACCAAGGAAAGGGTGAAAGGCACAGCTTGGTGGCCCCAATGGGAACAAGAGTTGAGTGAACATATTAACACTTGTGAAATATTCAAGGAGGAAAACAGGAAGCATGGGAAGAGATATGGGCTACTTCAACATATAGAAGAACCCAAACACCCATGGGAAACCTTCAACATGGACTGGGTCACAGAACTAGTCCCAGGAGGCAAGGAAAACTTCAATGCTTTCCTAGTGATAGATGATAGGTACAGTAAAAGTGTAACGTTCCTACCATGTCACAAGGAAGACACAGATATGGATACAGCCCTGTTATTCTGAAATAACATCATATCCTCATGTGGAGTCCGTAAAATCATAATTAGTGATAGGGATCCCAAATTGAAATCAGAATTTTTGACTAACCTTTATGACATTCTTGGGACAAAACTTGCATTTTATACAGCTTATGATCCACAGACAGATGGTTTGGCTGAAAGGATAATATTGAAAATGGAGGACATCATCAGAAGATTCTGTGCATATGGCATGGAATATAAGGACCATGAAGGATACACCCATGACTGGCTAACACTTCTACCAGCAGTCCAACTTGCTTACAACACAAGCCAGCACTCTACCACAGGGAAATAACCCTCATTGGTAGAAAAAGGGTGGAACCCCCTATTACCAGTGGATCACTTGAAGAAGAATCCTCTAACTATCCACCACACAGCCAAAGACTTACATGATATGTGGAATCAGGAATGTGATACAGCTGCTAAGTGCATAACTGAATCTAAAGAGTACAATAAACACAGGTATGACAAGACACACATGGAACCAGACTTCAAAGAATGGGACCAAGTTTTGGTGTCTACACTTAACTTTAATAACCTTAAGGGACCAAAAAATGCAAGACTAATTTGTGGGACCCTTCACTATCATCAAATTTATAGGGAAAAATGCAGTGGAGGTTAGACTTACAGAGGAGTTCTCTAGGAAACACCCAGTATTCCCAGTGAGTTTGGTCAACCCCTACCTCCAGACAGGAGAGGATAAGTTCCCCTCCAGGAACAAGACCTAAACCCCACAAGACATGTTGGAGGTGGAGAATTCCCCTGGCCTGGAAAGAAGATCATCAAGGCCAGGAAGATCATACTAAATGGTAAAGACCAGAGACAATATTTAGTCAGGTTCAAGACCCAGAAAGCAGATAAGGACAAATGGTTGTAAGAAGATTCCATACCGGATGGCAAACTTCACCTGAGAAGAATCAGAGCCTCTAGGAGGGCTGAACAGTCTCATCAATGTTGAGCCTTTTTTGGAGGGAGGGTATGTCAGCCTGTGACTCAAAACCAGAGCACAAGCATGACAGCCAAGTACCATAAACCAATGGTAGAGCAAAATACCACCAAAATATGGAGCTGAGCCAGACCAGCTCAAAAGGTATAAACAGAAATAGGAAATGTACCTGTTTATACATATACAAGTCCTATCATCACAGGAAAAAGAATAACCAAGCAATTCAAGCTCAAAGCAAGTGCTGAGCATAAACCTCAATTTTCACCTCTCATCTAAAGTCCAGAGGAAGAGTTGGAACGCCATAGAATGGGTATTTAGATTAAATCTCTCAATTAGGGATATCCAATGGTACTAGCCAAATTGCGCTAGCACCAAAACTACAGAAGTGATGTCCAAAATGAGGTCAAATAAGGGTGAATAAAATACTAACCTCCCATCTATCTTCTACAGTTTTAGTGTGCAATACCTAAAATGGGTTCTTTTAATAAAGGGGACAATCAGGGCTATCTTAAAGGGCCATTCATTTGCACGTATCTCATCTAGAAAAAATGTTATGGGGCAAACAAACTTCATACATATTTTGAGAAAATCATGTATATGGATAACAAAAATTGAACATGGCATAACTTTGCAATATTTAATTTTACCCATACCAAACAAGGTACCATTGTGTAGAGCCCATCTGGGGATAAACAATGAACAAACTTTGAAGTCAATATCTTAAAAACTGACAAAGCTATAGTAGCTTCAAGGTTAAAATCCCAAAGTTTGGCCAATACACCTTTACTGTGGGATACTATCCCATAACCCTGATTATGAGGTGTCAAATAGACAAAGAAGCTTGTTTATACTTCAATACCTCATATTTCAGTCAATACTGGGGTCCCATACAGGTTCAGTACAGCATTCTATGCATCATACATGTCAGAAGAGGGCTGTGTGGTCCCGAGATGAAAATTTTCACCCTGTATTGGGTAAAACTGCTCAGATGTGGCTTCAAAACCACATATGAGCCCAATACAGAGTATAAAGGCCTTTTGATAACTACAAGCCAGTACTCTGAAGTGAAAAATCTCCACATCCTCCATGTGAAGTTGTCTAGAGGACCTTTCCACCCAATTTCAGGATAAAAAGGGCTCTTTCTCTGCCCAAAAGAGGAATCTCCATCCTGCTCTTGAGCTCCTACATAGTACAACTGTCTAAAAAAGTTATACTCTTGGAAAATACACAGGTATAACTATAATATCAATTATTGTAGCCCAACAGATAAATACTGCACCCAGGGCTTTGGGAAGTGGTCACAACCAGTATTCTTGATAGTGAAGCCCTTTAATTATCATTTATAAACCTTTTTAACTTGAAATATATGTGTCACATTCAGAGTTAAAGTTATACATACACATATTACTATATCATCATAGACTCAGCCTAACATGAACAAACACCCAGCTTTCCCTGTGAGTCTGATAAGACCTTACAGCTCAAGTGATAAGGAGGTATTTTCCCTAAGGAATGAACCACCACTTGAAATTATACTTCTAGATGAAGGAGAAGAAAATGAAATTGTGAAAGTCCTTAAATAAAGTAGGAGAAGAAACAAAAGAGAAAGGGAATACCTCTTAAGGTATAGTAATGCAGCTCAAGAAGATGAATGGCTACTTGAGAAAGATATAACTAATGCTGATAAGCTATTATAGAGGCTTGGACATGCAAAAAGACCTAAAGCATAGAAATTTTGAGCCTTATTTAGCTTCAAGACTAAAACGTTCTACTGAAGAGGTAGAACAGTGAATGATACCCTAATCAACTATATCAGATTGTGGTACAATCAATCTTCTAGTAGGGAATATGATACCCTCATTAAATATATCAAATTGTAGTACAACCTTTTTTGGTGGTAGGGAATTTGAGCCTTTGAGATATGACCACATAACCAAAAAGGTGACAAAATATCTTGAAAATACTTATTTTAATAATAATAATTGAAATTATTACATTCAAATAAGTAAAAATGCCATAAAAAGGCATAAATCCTTGATTATTACATATTACAATTAGGAAAGGTGTGTAATAAGCTAAACCAGTGGATTCTCCATGAGAAACTGCACATATAAAATGCTTAGGTCATATCTGAAAAGTCAATACTTCCTGAGATAACCTGAATATATGCATTTTTATGATAAGCACATATATTCATGGCTTTTAGCTCATATCTCTTGAAATATGAATTATAAATAGTTTAACCAGAATGATTTACCATGTAATTACTGTAAGAATGCATTTATAAAATTTATTTGGAAAGCTATAAACAAGGTTATAACTTACAATGGTTTATTGAGCAAAATAAGAAAAGCTGTTGACCACTTTGTTGTGAAAGTGGTCCAAACTTAAAAAAAGTAGATATTCAGATTCTATTAGCTCATACGTGAAGAATGATGTAATCTTTATAACTATATTCAATATATAACCCTATGAAATAATGTTTTAAGTATAAAATAGTAAATTTCAACAGAAAAGATGAGTTACAAGAAAAATAATCAAAAATAGAGGTTTTATGATGTAATGAGATGATCTTGAAATTTTAACAATGACTTTTCAAGCTATTAGAATTCACTGTCTGAATGGCTGTAGTGTTTATAGCTCAGAAGCTATTAATGATCATTTATGATCACTCACTGGATCCTTATTTTATGTTTAACGGTTATATAAGTAATAGAACTGGTGAATAATATTATATTATGGCTAATAGTAATAAAACTAGCAAATCTTAGGCTTATTCCAAGCCTATTATTTCAGCAAACTCAGAGTTATAGTGATAACTCTAAATAATGGTGTAATAATGACATAATATTTTTTAATTATAATGTAATCATCACTAAATCTTAAAATATTAATACAATCCAGTGGATACCAACAGTACACATCTACTGGAAGCTTTCTGGAATCTAGGAGGGAGGATTTTACTATATATAGCGCTCTTTTTACCTGTATTTCCCCCTCAGAAGGCTCAAAAACAATAAAAACATTAAACCAAAGGTAATATCTTTATTATTTATATATAAATATATCAAATTATTGAATACCAAAGATCATATTCATTATGATAACCTTCTTTGACATAGCTTACTCAATATTTGGTTTCTGTTCTTAGAATCTCTCTAAGATCTCTAATTACATGTAAAATAAAGAATATTTGTAATTTCTCTTATTTGTATTTCTGGATACAATTTAAATAAGCTTTATTTGAATTTTTTGGCATAAATGTATTCAAAATTATCATATTAAGTGTTGAAAGTAGGTTATCTTCTCTTTATTATTATTTTGGATAATTCTTTTGATGATATAAATTGTAAGGTTTGTCTATGAAACTCTTCATAATGGTAACAATATCAAGAGTACTATTACTGTACTTAGTATAGAAATATAATATAACGAAATATCATAACCACAAATTAATTATCATTATTAAAAAATAATTATTTTAAAAAAATAAATTTATTTATTATTATATAATATTATAATGAAAAAAATCTTAATAATTATAATAAATTATAATTATTCTATTATTGTTATAGTCACTGACAGCTATAACAATAAGAAGTGTAAAGCTCTTAAGGAGACAATTAAATGTGGAAAATATAAATATTTAACAGCTTATAAATAATAGACATATTATTTATAAAAAGGAACTATAGCACACACTAGGCAGATATAATTCTTATAGAAAATTCTATATAAAAAAACTAATAATAGATAAAAGATATATAATATTAAAGAAAACTTACTAATAATATATATTTACTATAGAAAGTCAAATACAACAGCTATCATATTGAAAAATTATTATAAGTTGATAAAATTCCAAAAAATCAATATTTTACAAGAGAAACAGCTTCTTATAATAAAAAAATATGATTAAAGAGTTTTTAAGAGGAATTTGTGTATTTTAAAAGATATTTTAAAGACAATACTTTTATAAAATAAAATATATTATTGGTGATTACAACAATAATCTGAATTCTATAATTTCAATTCTTCAATTTAAAATTAATGAAGAATAAGATAACTTAAGAATTACTATAATAATAAGACTTTATATGTAATAAAGATTTACCTGTTTAAATGTTTAATATGATTGTATTGAATTGAATTGAATTGATGGACAAAATCAGTGATGAATAGACTCTTTTTATGTCTTCAGAGGAGCTCTCATAATTCATAATGGATATAGAGGGTGTGCTCAGGTCAAAACTGAGAAACCATGCTTAAAAATAAGGCTCTTAACTTAAGGTAACTTATTTTTAATTCCAATTTAAAGTTACCAGTGTTATTCTTAACTCCAAGCAGCTTTTATCCTCATTTAAGTTAATTATTTTAAGTTTTAATATAAAATAAGCTTATTTATATTAAAGTTCATCACATGAGGATCTTAAAAATAAAGCTTAAAGCAAATATCTCTTAGACTTAATCTTTAATCAATTTTTAAAGAAATCTTAATTTTCTCAAAGTATAATTAAAACTGTAATTTTAAAGGCTAATTACCAAGAAAAACTGTTTATAAAAGATAATAAAAAATCAATGTATACAAAGATAACATTGAATTGTAAGCCGTGTGAAATGTTCAGGCATATCCATTAAAATTTGGATTTTTAATGAATTTTTGAAGTTATTGCTATTTTTCCACGTAAAATAGCAATACACACTAAACCTTAACTCTTGATAAGGTTTTAATGCTTGTAACTTTAAATGTTTAAGCTTATTTAAGCTTTTACAGGTCTTAAGACTTTAATTTCAAGCTTGCACATTGGGATTTACCCTTTGGCAGCTGAAAATTCCTTTTCAGATTGGGATAAAAACAGTTTGAACTTTAAGGTTGATCAAAGTCTAATCTGAAAGTTTAAATAAGGTTGAAAATCCTTCAATACAGGTGGAAAACCTTAATTGAATCCTTGCAGATCCAAAAAGTTGGGTATCCCAGCTCTGTTTGGTCTTTTTCCTTTGTCCCACCTTTTTGCCTGGATTTTGCCCTTTCATTCATTTAAAGCCATACTATGGGCTTAAACACTTTTGAATTGAGCCCATGCAGGATTTACATTCTTTATGGCAAATCCTTAGCCAATTCAGTAAATATACACAACACCTCAATTTTAACTAAAATTTTGATAAGCTTGCATAAACCTTTTTCAACTTTAAATTTAAGCTTATTTAAGCTTAAATTTAACAATTTCAAAAAAAAAATTCAAAAATTCACACTAGTAATGTGAGATTCTTAAATTTTCCAATAACTTAAGAAATAATTATTTTTGGGTATAACACCCTATGGATGTAGCCTAGTTTATTTTTGGTGTAGAATCCAAAAATGACATAATAATTATAGCTTTGTTTATCCAAACAAAAGTTATACTTATTTTTTGTTATTTTTTATTTTGATTTCAACTGAAAAGTCTGTTCAAGACTAAATCAGCTGTATATAAAGTTATTTGTGGCCTTATGGGTATGTCATATATACTGTACATGCTCACATTCCCTACCACCAAAAAAAATGTACCAAAATTTTCTTTTAGTAGTATACCCCCAAGTTAATTGGGGGGTTTATCATCCACTGTCCAACCTCTCAACCTATACTTTTAAGTATGTAAAGCACACAATTCAGATGTTTTATTTAGGAATTGGTCTTCTCTCATGTCTGAATCTTCTGAGAAAATTCTGGGAATCAGGTATTTTTTCTGCTATAATCCATTCATCTTGATGTTGTGGATTTTTGTAACTGACCAAGTATTCTCTTTCATCTTTTCCCCTAAGTCTCCTTCTTTCAAGACTTTTAGTACTTTTTTCTCTTCACTTTGATCAATTGGAGGTACTTCTAAGGGTGTTTCATCTCTTAAAGGAAATAATTCCTTATCACTTGAAGTGTAATGCTTTACTAGACTAACAGGGAACGTTGGATGTTTGTTTTCCAATTCTCCTGAAAGTTATACCTGTACTGCAGTTGTCCCATGAAGGGCTTCAATAATAAATATTCTTGCAAGGAAATCTTTCAATTTCTTTGGACCTTCAATATTATTAAAGCTCAAGGTTGAAACTAGTATTAAGTCCCCTACTTTAAATTCTGGGTTTTTATGACTTTTATCCCATTTCTTTTTAACATATTCAAAGGAATAATTCATGCTTTGTTTTGAATTATTCCTCACTTTATCAAGAAATAATTCAAATCTTAAAGCAGTTGGATTAATATCAACTAAATCTTTCTTCAAAGTATTAACTGGAAGTTTAGGGTTCCATCCTTTTTCCAACATTGCAGGAGTCTTGCCTGATGAAGCATGGATAGAAGTCTTATAGGCTAATTCCAATGCTGGTATAAGAGTACACCAATGATGGGTAAAGCCATCATAATCTTTAACCTCCAGGCCATAAGCACAAAATCTTCTGATCATATCCTCAAGGGTTTGAATCATTCTTTCTGCTAGCCCATCTGTTTGTGGATGGTATGCTGTTTAGAATGATAGTTTTGTACCCAAAAGCTTATGTAGATTAGTCCATAAGGCTGATGTGAATTTTGGGTCTCTATCACTAATGATCTTTTTATAGAGACCATTATGGGATATGACTATGTTCCAAATGAAAAGAGCCGTATCCATAGCTGTGTCATCTTTATGGAATGGTAAAAAGATTGGGGTCTTTCTGTACCTGTCTACAATAACAAGACATGCATTGTAACTTTTGTAACCACCAGATGGTAAGGCAGTTACCCAATCCACATGAACCACTTACCATGGGGTACTTGGCTCTTGGATATGAATAATTAAACCAAATATCTTACCAGTATCTTTATTGGCCTTTTGACACCTGTCACATCTGTGACAGTACACAATTACATCTTTTCTCCAAGATGGCAACCAAGCACATGTCTTGATTATTTCCATTTTTCTGTCTTCAGACAGATGTTCAGAATAAATTTTGTCATGGAACTCTATTAATATTTTGTTACTTGACATTCTACTACATAGGACCATTAAACATGTGTGTTTAGACCTTTGATATAAGATACCATCAAATAAACGGAATCTTCCATTATTGTATTATATCTTCCATATATCATCCAAATAGTTATCCAAAGCTGTATATTTACAATCTTTGTTGATTAGAGAATTAAGAATATGAAAATTCTTATTTTTCTTATAGCTTCCTCTAGCTTCTTCAAATAATTCTGTTCCTACATCTGTGATGTTAATTCCTTGAATTGAAATTTGAGGTTCTGAATTTGAAGGAACGTAAGAAGTATTATAAGGTGTGTTGGGTTATTCCCATCTACTAAAGCCATCAGCATTCTTGTGAATATTTCCATCTTGATGCACTATGTTCATATTGCCTCTATACTCCTGTATAGACTTCTGACATCTTAAAATGTGTCTTTTTGGAGTTTTCATGTCAAAAAGTGATTTTACTGCATTACAATCAGTAATTACTACAAACACACTACCATCAAGATAATAATGAACTTTTTCAAGAGCCCAAGCAAGGGAAAGGCACTTCATTTGTCTTTCTGCATATCTATCGTCTGTATGTTCAATTTTTCTTGAGATAAAACAAACTGGACCTTCATAAGGCTTTTCATTGACAATTTGAACTTGATGAATAGCTGCACCTAGTACTTTGCCACATGAATTAATATAAATCTTGAAAGGAAGTTTCCAGTCTGACATTAATGATAATGGTGCATTGTGAAAGGCATACTTGATATTATCATATGCTTGAATATTTTCTTGCGTCATTTCAAAGACAGTTTTTTGCTCACAAATTATGTACAATTATCTGGAATGGATTGCAAAATCTTTAAGGTGTTTCCTGTAATAAATGGAAGAACCTCAGAAAGACATCTTTTATCTCTTGTTCTGGTTCACTTGTTTCATTAAGAATGAAACCACTTTGTTTTTATCAACAACAAGTCTTAGTCCTGAAACTACATGTCCTAGAGCTTTTCACTCATGAAATCCAAAATTAAATTTCTTAAGAGATATTTTCATGTTCACTTGAAGAATTTTCTTAAGTACCAATGAAGGTCTCTCTAAATGCAATTGCCAGGCTTCTGAACAAATGATAATGTCATAAATAGAAATGATTAACCATCCCTCTGATAATTCATGTGTGAAAATGGTATTCATCATTCTTTGATAATGAGAGGGTGCATTTTTAATATCAAAAGGCATCCTCAAGTATTCATAAATACCACAATGAGAAATAATTCTCAATAATTTCCTAGCATGAGGTGTTAAAACATTCTGATGGAAACCTTTAAGAGCATCCATAGAAGTGATAAACATTGCTTTGGATAATTGAGTCAAAGTCTCATGGATTCTGGGTATTGCATACCTGTCTGGAATAGTGTAGGTATTCAATACTCTAAAATCACCAACCATCCTTGATTTATCATTATCCCAAGTAATGATTACAGGAGCTGTGACTTCTACTTCCTAATTGTGCCCAACTTTTCTATGAACTCCCAGTCTCATTAGTTCATTAATATGACTTTCTAATGCTTCTCTAGCCCCAGGGCTTGCTGGTTAAGCTGGTCTTGGTAATAGTGGAGGGTAAGGTCTTTCCACATTAAGCATAATGTTCACTTCATGGCCTTTAATATCTCTAAGTGCTTTATTATCAGAAGCAAAGGCCTCTCTGTATTGAAATAAAATTTTGATAAGTTCTTCCTTCATTTCTAAAGTTAGTTCAGTACTAATTTTTGCTTCAATTAACTGATCTGACACAAATTTTTCTTTATTAAAATTCTTGACTTGTCTAATGACAGTTATTTCTCTTTTTTCTGGAGGAAAAGCAAATTTTTGCCTTTCATTTTCCCCTATAGTAAAATAGCTGTCTTCATTATTATGAATATCAATTCCATAAATATTTAGATAATCATTTCCAAGTATAAGGTGTTGTGAAGTACAATTATTCATAACAAAAAATTCAACTTTTAATCTGATACTTCCTGCAGGATGAGGGAATATTATTGCTGCTTCAAAAATGCCCATGGGGTGTATATCTTGGCTAGAACTGCTGAATTTTATACCTTCAATTTGCATTAAGCTTTCTTTCCAATTGGTATAAATCCTGTCAAGGTAATCTTTTCCAACAAAAGTACAAAAAGCACCTGAGTCAAGATGTAACTTGGCTTCTCTGTTTTTTATCACAATATGGGTGATACAAGATGCTCCAGCTTTATAACCTTTACCTCTGGAAGGTTTGGCTTTCTGAATTTTAGCATCTTGCGCATGTATGAGATCCATACATTCATCACTGTACTGTGGTAAGTGAGTATGTACTTCTGTTACTTCAAAGGAAACATTAATATTTTCTATACTAATTTCATCTTGTACTTCTTCTTCTTCAGAAGGCTCAGAATCACTGTCATGTAAAGATAAATTATTTGTTTCTTTTGTGTCTTCAACCTTATCTATTTCTATCTCATTTATTCTTGTCTTTTTGGGACAAGTGTTTAGCAAATGAGATTTACTTCCACATTTATGACATTTCATAGGAGCTTTGTCATGTGGCTTATTGGGTTTTGGAATTGGTTTCCCACTGGTCTTGTTATCCATTGGGGGCTTATACCAATTCCTTCCAATTTTTGTCCTGGTTGTGATGTCTTCCATGGCATTGATATAATGTTCTTTAGAGCAAGCTCAATACATCTGCTTCTTATAGCATTCTCAATGTCACCACCACATTCTCTTAATATCCTTTTACAAATCATTTTTTCAGACATATCAGGATGAAGAGCAGTTAATCTTTCTTTCTGTTTAAGAAACAAAGACATGGGCTTGTCCCTCTTAATATTAGAAATGGCTTCTTAAAAAGAACTTTCCATTTTAAATCTCCAGGAATAATTTGCCCATTTGAAAATAATTTTTCCTTCCACCAAGGCCAAGAATGTTTACCATGGTCTTGCCTCATTTTTGTAATACCATTTCTTTGCTTATTTGGTAAACAGGGAGTGTAATCTGGCACTTATTTATTCATCTGGTATGTTAAAGTCCTCTTTAAACATATCAATTGTTTTCATAAATTCTATATGATTATATTCTCCTTCACCACTGAAGGTTGGCCATTCCTCTAATCTTGGAATGTCTCTAAAATTACAAGCAGTCTCCATTTCTGCATTACTTGAAATTGTATGATGTAACTCATTATTCAACTTTAGCACATTTCTGTCAAGAATTGGTGTGGACTGTCTTGGAAAATCATTCTTCAGTGATATATTATTAATAATTGATTTAATATATTCTTTCAATTCAAGTCTTTCTTTATCACTTTTTTCCAATTGTTCTTGGAAAGATCTTCATTGTGGCCAGTTGAATTTTCCAAGTTCTGAACTTGTATTATTAATTATTTCAACTGTCTAATTATAAAAGAAGTAGAATTGCCATATGGTTGATTGAGTAAGGTAACTTTAGACTCAATTCTTGCACAAATTTGCATCAAAGACAATATATTGTCTTTATTCACATTTTCTAGACCGATTATGGTCCTTTGTGACTCTTTTACTTTTAATATCTCTCTATCCAACTTCTGTTGGATATACTCAAAATTATTAAGCTTTGCTGAAATTTCTTTATTACAAGTTTCAAAATGAGTTACAAGCTTTACAAGGTCTACTTCTTTGAAAAATATTGGTTCAATCTTTCCTCCTCCTTGTTTTTGAATTCCATCAGAGTTCTTGCCATATTGAACACATTTTCCATGGCTGTCTTCTTTTTCTTGGGAATCCTGTAATTCTGCGTGTAAGGCTTGTTCCACTTGGGCTTTGCCTTTCCCTTTGCCTTTTGCTTGCCCTTATGGTTGGTCTTTGGGGCTTGTTTGGGCTTGTTTAACACTTGTTGAGGCGGATTTTTCCTTGTGGAGACTTGTGGAGCTCCCACTGGGCTGTTGTTCTTTTCCTTGGGCCAGCTTCTTCTGGTCCTCTGACAACATTCTTTGGTTTTTCAGCCAAGCTTTTATCTGTTGGACTTGTCCCCTGCAACACATGGGTGTCCAACCCCTCAGGAGTTCCTCTGTCTTTTCTGGGCCCATGAGCTTCTTCACTTGAAGATAAGAGTTCATTGGGTGTATCCAAAGACTTTGAAGAAGTTCCCACTCCTTCTGCTTTGCTGCCATAAACCATTTCTTGTACTGAGACTGGTATATCTCTATTTTTTCCTGCTGGAAATGATTGGGGTCTGAGAATGGTAATAGCAGTTATTTCAGCTTCTGGACTCTCAAAGAGAGTTTCAAAGGCTCTGGATAACCTTTTGGAACTGGGGGAAGTTCTGGAATCCTCCATTTGTGCCTCTCCTCTGGGCTGACATTCTTGTCTTTTATATTTATGACTTGAATGTCCTGGTCCAGATCCATTTGATTGGATGGAGTAGTTTCTTCCACTTCTATTAGGAGTCATTTCACGTCAATTTTAAGAAAAATGGACTAAGAAATGAATTTAATTCACCTGCTGGACCTTTGAAGGGTTATTTGGTAATTAAACCCCTTGGTTCTGGGCTGGTTTGAATTTGAATACTAGACTATGATACCTGAGAGTCTGAAGAGCTTTCTCTGATGGATGCCACTAGAGAAAAATAAAAATATAGGCTATTTTTTCTCCAACAATAACAATAACTTGTAAACTCAACTTATTGAATAAAGCTGTTTTAATGTAATTTATGGAAAATTACATCAAAATTAAGGGAAAATGTCAAAAGATTAAAGAAGAAAATGTTTTTAATAAAGATTTTTAAATTTTTTATTTGATTTTATATTTTATTTAAAGAAATAATAATTATGCAATTAATAAATTATTAATCAAAATTGTATTATTATTCACTTTATACTAGAATAACTCAAAGAATAAATTTCAAGTCTGTGATGTGAAAAAGCCACTGGTTAGACATAATAAATTCATTCCAAGTCACTCAATAGTATATTGTTGCAAACAATATTCTTAAGAAAAAAATAACTTTATTAATATTATAAAAATTATTTATAAGGGATAAGTCCCAAAAAAGCAAATATTAAGATAAATATGGCAATTTTATGTCAAAAAAGAGTAAAATAAGGTCTAGAATATGATTTATGTCCCAAAAACTGGTTAAAATCATGGCCAGGCCCCCAGATGTAAGGTTTTTTTATGAAAGTCTTGATAATAGTAACAATATCAAGAGAACTATGACTGTCCTCAGTATAAAAATATGATACAACAAAATATTATAGCCACAAATTAAATATAATTATTAAAAAAATAAATTTAATTATTATTATATAAGATAATAAAAAATAATCTTAATAAGTATAATAAATTATAATTACTCTATTATTGCTATAACCACTGACAGTTATAACAATAAGAAGTGTAAAGATCTTAAAGAGACAATTACACGTGGAAAATTTAAATATTTAACCACTTATAAATAATATGAGTATTATTTATAAAAAGTAATTATAACACACACTGTGCAGAAATAATTCTTATAGAAAATTCTATATGAAAAAACTAATAATAGATAAAAAAATATAGAATTTTAGAGAAAACTTACTTATAATATATATTTAATACAAAAAGTCAAATACAACAGTTATTATATTAAATAATTATTATATGTTAAAAACACACCAAAAAATCGATATATTGAAAGATAACACAACTTTTTATAATAAATAATATTATTGAAGAATTTTTAAGAGGAATTTGTGGATTTTAAAAGATATTTTAAAGACAATAATTTTATAAAATAAAATATATTATTGGTGATTACAACAATAATCTGAATTCTATAATTTCAATTCTTTAATTTAAAATTAATGAAGCATAAATTAACTTAAGAATTACTATAATAATAAGACTTTATATGTAATAAAACTTTACCTGTTTAAATGTCCAATATGATTGGATTGGATTGAATTGAATTGAATTGATGGAAAAAAACAGTGATGAATAGACTCTTTTTATGTCTGAAGAGCAGCTCTCATGATTCATAATGGATATAGAGGGTGTGCTCAGGTCAAAACTGAGAAACCATGCTTAAAAATAAGGCTCTTAACTTGAGGTAACTTATTTTTAATTCCAATTTAAAGTTACCAGTGTTATTCTTAACTCCAAGTAACTTTTATCCTCATTTAAGTTAATTATTTTAAGCTTTAATATAAAATAAGCTTATTTATATTAAAGCTCATCACATGAAAAACTTAAAAATTAAGTTTCAAGCAAATATCTCTTAAACCTAATCTTTGAATAATTTTTAAAGAAATCTTAATTTTCTCAAATTATAATTAAAAGTGTAATTTTCAAGGCTAATTACCAAGAAAACCTGTTTAAAAAGATACTGAAAAACTAATGTATACAAAGATAACATTGAATTGTAAGCTGTGTTAAATTTTCAAGAAAATACATTAAGATTTGGATTTTTAAGAATTTTTGAAGTTATTTCTATTTTTCCACATAAAATAGCAATACACACTAAACGTTAGCTTTTGATAAGTTTTTAATGCTTGTAAATTTAAATATTTAAGCTTATTTAAGCTTTGAAAGGTCTTAAAACTTTAATTTCAAGCTTACACATTGGGATTTACCCTTTGGCAGCTTGAAATTCCTGTCCAAATTGGGATAAAAACAGTTTAAACTTTAAGGTTGGATCAAAGTCTAATCTTAAAGTTTAACCAAGGTTGAAAATCCTTCAATACAGGTGGAAAACCTTAATTGAATTCTTTCAGATCCAAAAAGCTGGGTACCCCAGCTCTGTTTGGTCTTTTTCCTTTGTCCCACCTTTTTGCATGGATTTTGCCCTTTTATTTATTTAAAGCCATACTATGGCCTTAAAAACTTTTAGATTTAGCCCATGCAGGATTTACATCCTGTATGGCAAATCCTTAGCCAATTAAGTAAATATACACAACACCTCAATTTTAACTAAAATCTTGGTAATTTCATGTAAGCCTTATGCAACTTTAAATTTAAGCTTATTTAAGCTTAAATTTAACAATTTTAAAAAAAAGTTAAAAAAGTTACACTAGTACAGTGGAATTCTTAAATCTTCCAATAACTTAAGAAATGAGTATTTTTGGGTATAACACCCTATGGGTGTACCCTAGGTTATCTTTGGTGTAGAATCCAAAAATGACATAATAATTATAACTTTGTTTATCCAAACAAAAGTTATACTTATTTCTTGTTATTTTTTATTTTAATTTCAACTGAAAAGTCAGTTCAAGACTAAATCAGCTGTATATAAAGTTATTTGTGGCCTTATGGGTATGTCATATATACCTCACAGGCTCACATGAATAGTATTTATATTAATATATAACTTCAATATTGGTAAAATTATTTTTATAAATTGTTTTTTATTATTGAATAAAATTTCTTTTATGAATTGATCATTTGTTTGCAACAATAATAAATTTTCATAAATATATTAATTATTAAATATTAATATATTTATTTTTATTTTTATTATCTTCCAATATAATTTACATTATTTCATTTATTTAAATAGTATAAATTTCTTTAGGCCATAATTATGATATTTCTTTATTCTATTTATTAATTTGATAAATAAATTCAGAGTACAATAAATAAAATATTAGTAATATTTACTTATTGTTTCATAGTCAAACCTTACAGTTGCATACAATTATTTCTACTGTACAGTAAAGCTGTGCATCACAGTAATTTCTTTTTTTATGTTGTGTTTTTTGTTTTTGCATAATCTAGCAGTTAAAACCTTCTCAAAACAGAATATGTATGATTCATTTTTACACCTAATCATAAAAGTTTGAGTTATCTTTTTTGTCAAATTTTAATATTATTCTAAATACATCTTTCCTCACAGAACTAGGAGATGGTCCTGGATCATAGAGGCTAGACCTTTTCCATTAAGTTAATGAAGAATCAAGTATAAAAGAAACCAAACTTGCATTACTTCACAAATAATACAGAAAAGCTCCTTCATCTATTCACAAACGTTGGAGCCATAAGACTTGATTTGAGGTAGCCATGAGATGTACTCTTGAGGACTATAGAGGATTTTTTTGAGATTTCTGGGATCTGTTATGTCTACTATTTTTTATCAGAGTGAATGTCAGGTTCTTTGATTAACTATAAGTATCAGACTGTTTTTTTCTGTTGTGGTCATGTTTTTACAGTACCACTACTCACTACAGTTTGACAGTGCCCTGCCATATGAATTAGAAGATGGAAAGGGCACATTTGCATGTAATAACTTTGTGGCATTTGCAAGTTCCTACTTGTCCCACTCTGTGCACTCTTTTTTGGACTTGAAACATTATTTTAATCTTCACATCATGAACCATCTTGGCCATCATTGCACTTCTTATTAAAGGCCCTGATATAATTGTTCAACCTTCCATCCTCCTCACCAATAACCCGGCTTCTGTATTATCTGAACCAACTGAGGTGAGTGTTCTTTTCAATGATCTATAAGTTTTTATTGATTAATTTAATTATTTAACTTTCTGGAATCTAAAAATTGCCTTATGTTAAGGATGAGATCTGTAGCCAAGCTGTAGGAATGTGTCAAGAAGGCCTCTCATATTAAGCCATTGTTGTGGCACCAGATGTGGAGCTCCTTTTAGTTTGGCTATTGGATAAGGCAGTAATTGAGGGGGAAATCACAAGTGAATGGTTTTGAATTTCTTAAATAATCCTGTAACTAAGGGTGCTAATGGTTTTTTATTGTCCCCTCTCAATATACTAAACAATCTCCCTAAAGAGCTCAAAAATCAATATTTAAAATTGTGGCTTTTACAACTAGAGAAGACTTTTGAGAAGTCTATATCAGACCTAATCAATAATCATCCTAATGATAAAATAATATCAATTTAAATGAGATAACTTTGATAAATAAATTTGGGGGTGGTTTCAAGATAATAAGATTATAATTGAGTAGATAAATGGTAGGTATACTAGTAATTAGTGGTGACTTAAGCTGTTTCTTTTGTTACAAGTAATTTTCTTTTAATAGATAATAGTTGAATATGAGATTATATAGTGATTATTTGTGATAATTTGTTTCATTGTTAAACAGTGATAGTAACAGTCATGAAACTACTATTTTGTATTTTGTTTTTTTCAATTTGATATTCATAATAATAATATGAATTTTCTTCTAGTGAGAAGAGTATATTATAAATATCTTTAGCTTGTTGAATATGAGTATTTTACTAATAGATTAACTTATAATAAAGGCAGAACTACTGTTAACTAAAGCTACTTATAAATAACTATCAGTGTAATATAATATAAATAATAATAATTTCTAGATTACACTACTAGTAAGGGATGAAATAATTGTTCTTCTTCTTGGTATATAATTAATTGTATTCATGAGGAAAACAGAGAAAATGAGGGGGGTAGGCCTCCTTTTATGTTGTGAGGAGTACCCATGGGCTGTCCATGTAAAGCTTTATTGTTCTCTTGAGATAATTTTTCTAGTGTAGATTTTTGTACAAAAGATAAGATGACCTATTGTTTATACTGCATTAGTAATCTTGCACAGCCTTGAGGGATTGAGGATGGTGTCATATGACTGAGATATTTTTACCATTTGTTTGACCAAAATTCAATATTGAGATGTTCTTTCTTGGTGGGGATTTTGATCAAAATGTCAGATTACTTATCCTTTACACTGCTTTAGTCAGCTTACACAGCCATGAGAAATTGATTCTGGTGAGTTAAGGATGAAGATGGTTTCATGTGAATAAGATCTTGCATAATTTTTTTGTAATATTTACTTAGTTCAAGGTGATCATTCTGTGAGATGTGGGGATATATTCTTGAGTTTTGATTCTTGATTACTGTAATTGCTGTTTAATTTACAGTTTTAGTGTATTTTCTTTGCATGAAACTAGTTGAAAATTATTTCAGCTGAAATGGATGACCTTTGGCTACATCATGTACATATTTTATGCATGTGGATTACATAACCTTATTTGGGTTTCTGTATTGTTATTTGATTTGAGGTTTTCAGTGTATTTCTCATGCAATAAGTGGGATTTGATACTATCAGGTGATTCTTGTGTTGCATAAACTTTATTTTGATGATTTTTATTCTCAGTAATATAATCTTCTTGATGGATTTAGGATGGATATACTTCTACCATGTTACTTTTCCCATGTAATTTTTGGGTTTTCTGTATGTGTTGAGCCTGTATTGTTGATTCTGTAAGGCTAATTATATGTAAGCTTTCTTGTATAACTTCACAAGATTGGATTCCTCTACTATTCATTTAATTATAGAAATATGTTAATTATTTTGATGCTGAATGCTAAATTCTTTCTTTCCTCTATGCTATTGCTGCTATTACTGTGTTTTTTGATGTGGATAATGTCTTTTTAGTGGTGAATTCCTGAATTAGTAATTGAGATCTTGATTTTCCTGAATTTTCATTTTCAAATTATATGAAACTGGTCCAAAAGGTATGGAATACCACACTAGCTGTTAACCACCATTCTGGGCAGCAATAAATCCTTATCTTGGCCACATTTCTTTTGGCTGAGCAATCAAGGGTTGTTTTTCTTGAAGGAGGAATGACATTGGACAGAATTATTGAGTAGGCTTATTAGCCAGTACTTCACCCTTTTTTCCAACACAGGCAGACAGCCCCACAGATAATGGGGCAACACTGACTTGTTGTCATGGAGGATAACACACCAATACACACCTCCAACATTAGCAAACAATTACGGAAACAGTATGCCATCAGAAAGATAGTCTGGTCTGTCCATTCGCCAGATCTTAATACTATCAAGAATGTTTAGAATACAATGAAGAGCTCAATTGCAAAATTGTATCAGCCACAAAAAAGGGCTAAATTTCAGGTGGAAATTCAGTTTACATGGGATAATATCCCTCATGGTTTGTTTGATGACTGACTCTTGTCCATTCCCCACCAAATGGAGATGGTTATTGCAATGAATGGTGGTCCTAATTCATACTAGTACCACCATTCTGACTTGGTAAGTTTTCTCTCTTATTTGGCTCTTATTAACATGGGCACTGATTTGGTTTTAATCAAATAGTATCTATAGTTCATCTATTTTATTTTAATTTTTTTACAAAAAAGATAAAAATAGAACTGTATTAATAAATAAAAAATCTATGTGGTGTCCGTTTTTTTAGCTATGTGTTGCAGAAATAAGATCTTTGATTATCTGTGTTTTTCTGTTTGGAGTTGTTTCATGATTTGCCATTAAAACTACACTTTGTAAAAATGATAAACTTTCCTGCAGATCCCTGAAATAAAATGAAAAAAGTGTTTGCATTCATGTGGAAGGGAAATCTACAGTCAAAACAGCACAACATACATTACAGTACAGTGCATATGTGCTGTGTATTCATGGAAAATGGACATATTTATGGTACAGATTTGTGTGAAGTATTGCAAACACAACTTAAAATTTAAATATGTATGTTAACCACACTCATTAAGTGATTAGTGTGTGAATATTTCTAGTTTTTTCAAATAGTGCAGTGAAGTGTTGTACATCAAGCAGGAAATTTCTCCCTGTATACCATACAGGAATTGAATTTGAATGGTGTGTATAACCATCCTTGGTTCATACTTGATATCAATTTCCAGAAATAGACACAGCTTTCTCCTGGGTGAAGATGAATTCCAGTCTTTAAAAGAGTCTATTAATCATGTTGTAATTTTTAAATATCATGGTTTATACCCTAACCAAAACATATTTAATATCCCCCTTCCAATTGAAAACCCAGAAAATATTGGAGAGGACAGACACTGGGAATATTGGTGTCATTGGTTTTATCATGTATGCTGAAATTCCTCTCTACCCTATTTCTCCAAAATCTTGATACAGAAGAATTCTACATATATATCCTTTCTCCCTATGAATGAGAATGAAACCTTGTTGGCTTCTTATGGAGAGCATGGTGTCCCTAATAGATGGAGAGTATTAGGTAGAACCAGAAGGCTCTGAAATAAAATACTTGGGTTTAAAATCCCTACCATAGTAAACAGGATAAAGGAGTTGGATTTTTACTGGGTGATGCAAATTCTGGTTGCAGTGATATGCACTAATAATGAAAGATTCATTATCCATCAAAACTGGGGGCCCATTCTCAGTTCATAAGTTTTTTGATGGATAATGGAAATTATGGGTGAGAAATGCTTTTCATGAGTGTATGCAGAAGATGTTAGTGGATCCACACCGCGCTTTTTTAATACTGAGATCCTTGTCAGCCTGCATAAAAAAATGTAAAATCCCAGTAATTTACAGAAATAATTCTCTGAAAACACATGCACACAAATTTCTGCATGAGCATTAGAATAAAAAATATTTTTATTTGCTCCATCTAATAGCTTTGTAAGCCCTTGGAAAAGCAGTAAAGGATAAGGCTCAGATAGCCATGCATAAGTATATTTTTAGGCTAGAATGAGTGTGATAAATTTCTGGGTTGGACCATAACATACTAATAATTCTGTAAACCCATGAATGTTTAATTACCCAAACATTGTGAATTCCCTTAAAACATGCTTATCATTATTATCTGTTATGATAATTATGATGCATAAAGGGTGGTTCCTTTCAGGGACATATTCATGTGAAAAATTTGACAATTGACTTTTTATTGACACAGACAATAGTGTGACACTGACTTTACCCCAAATGGATTTTATATTTAAAGTGGGGTGACATGACGTCAATTTCCAGAGATTTATGTGAAATTTTCCTTGGTGATGTACACCAACAGGCCACCATACACTATGGCTCCAAACACATAATATGATGAAATGTCACTCATATCCCCCTTTTTCCCAATGCCATGTAATGGAACCTAATTAAATTCTCACTGAGGGGGAGGACTATTCATGGGGAATTGGGGATGAGTTTAAACAGGAGGGCCCTAAAATGAAGGACTTGTGCAGGAAAGTTCCAGAACCATAAATTTGGATTGAAGAGTTTTATATTACTAGGTTGATTAATTTGGAAGTGGGAGTGATCCACATTGCTAATGAGAAATTAAGGAGACATCATAAGTGGTGGCTCATCACTTGTTTTAGGTGTATTTTGATGGCAAAGGGGAATTATTTTTAGGCAAATGTTTCAATGAGTGTGAGAATAAGTCATTGATGGATATGCACCTTTCTGTTTTAGTACTAATTTCCCTATCAGCATTAATAAAAAAACTGGGAAGTCCCAGTAATTTACAGAATCAATTCTAGTAAAACACATGTGCACCAGTTTTTGTGTGAGCACAAGCATGACCAATTGCGGAGATGATTATTGCTCCTTTCAGTGAAATAATATTATGAAATATTTGAAAATTGGAATTTTCTTGAAACAGACATCACAAAAACCTCAGAGTTCACTGACAATAATGTGACACTTCCTTTAAATCAAACGTATTTTTTACTGAAACTGGTGTGATGTGAAGTCAATTACAGGCAATTGACACAGAATTTTTCCTGGTGTTATTATCATTATTAGTTTTATTCTGATTTTATATATTTTTTAGCTTTTTAAATAAGCTCAAATTTTGAAACAAGTTTTAATCATCAAAATATTGAAAAAAAGTCTTTCCAACTCAATGAAAAATTGAATCAAATGATAATTGATAGAAGTTTTTTTAAAAAAAAATCTTGAAAAGAAAATCAGAGTTTTATAACTAAAAAATATGAAAAAAAATTAATTTAAAATTTGAATTGGTAATTAATATTTGTTCTCTATTGAAAAGTTTTTTTAAAAAATAGAATTCATTCCTTTATGAAAAAATCAAATTTCAAATCATTAATAAATGGACTTAAATTACAATTTCAAGATTTTTTTAAGGAATTGATGGAATTTATAAGAATAATTAAATAGTAATATCATTCCAAGTCATAATTGATTCTTATTTTGAATGAAGTATTCTTATAAATATCTTAGTTGTAGATATTTGAAAGAGCTTGAGATTTAAGGAGGTAAAGCTTGATATAAAAAATTGAATGGAGCTCAATAATTATTTGAATCAATTCAAAATGTCAAAATATTTTGAATTAAGTACTATATAAATTAATCATTGGAAATCATACAAATTCAGTTAGTATCTATACATAACCAAAGTAAACCAAAACCCATTCAGATCAAAAAAAAAAAATTTCTCTCTCAAAAAATGAATGAAAAGAAGTCAATCAGGGAAAATTTAGTGGATATATCTTCCCCAAAATAAGATTATTTTTGTAAATTAAAAGAAGAGTTAGATAAATCTTAGGATTCAATCTATATTTAAATTAATTGTTAAGTTTTTCTGTAGAAGCTTAATAAAATTAAAATGAATTTTACAAATTTTATAAAACCAAATTTATTGAATAAAAATCACAGTTTTACTTCTAATTTCAAGGCTTAGAGCATTTGAAACGAGTCCAAATCCAAATTCATTTTTATTAAATAAAATGAAAAAACTTTGACCTTCACAAAAGAAAAATATAATAATAAGATTAACTTCAAGGAAAATATACATCAAAATTGGATAGTACTATTTCAGATTTCAATTTAGAGATAAAAATTTCTGGGTTGAAACAAATTATAACTTCTATCGATGAAAAAAAAAATATTTTTTCCATTAATTCTACTTTTTAAATCAAAAAATGAATTCTTTGTTGTTTTTTGATCAGTTTAAATATATTTTATCAAGTTTTTTTTTGTGTACTCATTTTGATGAAATTTGATAATCAATTTTTCAGCTCAAAAATTTAAGTAAAATGAAAAAATTTTGATTTTTTGATAAAATAATTCAGTTTATTATTGATATTTTTTTGTTTTTTCAAAAAAAAAGGAATTAATTTAAAAGAAAAAATATGAAGAAAAGAAAAATATTGTTTTTTGAAAAGTTTCCCAAAAATATAATGTTTTAAAAAAGAAAAAAAAATCCAAATCAAACAATTCTTTAAGTTAAAGATATAAATTATGTTCAAAATCAAGCTTAAAAACAACCCAAGTAAAACAAAATCTTTTTCTTAATTTTCTTATTAGCCCTTATTTTCTACTTTCAATTAATAAGTCTTATTAATTCCCATAAAAAATTCAATCTAAACTATCTTTTTGTAAATTTTTATAATTAATCATTTCAATTTGAAAGGAATTTTAATACACCTCAAACACCTCAATTACAAAATTAAAATCAAAAAGATTTCATTTTTTTCATAAAATAGAGATTTAAAATAGGAAAATAAATAAATAAAATCTTACTTTTTGCAAAAAAATAAAAAAAATCAATAAAAAATAAAATTTAAAATTTTTATTAAAACAATCATGAAAAAATAAAAACATTATTAAAATTTAATGATAATTCTTCAGATACGATTATAAGTTTGATTTTAACATTAATACCCTTTTAATTTTGATTTTGGAGGTCTCCACTGGGTGAGAATTCCTTTACTAAAATATAATTAGCTTAAAGTAAGTCTTGAAGATTTCTAACATTAAAATACAACAGTAATCATAATTCAAATATATTTCAAAGCAAGTGTTGTTTTAAACATCATCTTTTGCGTTAAGAATATTGGGAAATGTGTAAATTGAAAGCTATGAGAAATTGACATATTTTCAGGAAAATTTGAAAAAATAAGCACATGTATTACATAGCTGAAACTTAATTTCCTCATGAGAAATTTAAAACTTAAGTTTCTTACTGTAAGTTATTCTATCAAGTTACACATTTGAACTCTTATTCTCATATATTTTGTAGGAAATTAATTCAAAATTAAATGTAAAAACTGTCTTTTTTAAGAAATGGGAATATCAGGGTGCTAAAAACCCCCTAAAAACTCATGATTATGAGTTTGGAGTCTTAAAATAAGGGATTAATTTAATCAATTTTGGCCTGGAATTTAATCACAGGGTCTGTTACGCAGTTGATTATGTAGTTTTAATGCCACCCAGGGTAGTTACAACTAGATAAAAAGAGCTAAGACTATTCTCAAGTAAAACATAACATTAATGGATCAGTTTAACTTCTTCTAATAGTCTTTAATAACAGTTTTAGAAATCTAAACCTTTCAAACTTCACAATTATTAAATAAATGGCTTGTTTATAGGTATCAAATGGTCAAAAATAGCAAATCATTGGTAAAAATAGCCCTTTTTTTCCTTACTAGAGAAAACATTATTCCATGAATTTGAATAACCTTCAACCTTTGAACAATCTAAAAATATTATTATAGTAATTTTTCATAAGTCTTATAATAATTTTTACCTTTCAAACGCCCTAAAAGCTAATTGAAGCATCTTTTCTCACAATGGATTATTTCACCAAGCCTATATTCACTTGGGTCATTAATTTGGAATTAGTTGTCTTTCAAAATATTTGGGAAGGCTACCTTTGTAAGATTTTACTAAGAAAACTACAATTAAACTAATGATAATTTTAATTAAAGTACTATTTTTGTTCTTATTTTCTATATTATTCCATTAAAACTAATAATAAGAAGAAAATATTTTCTATCCTGCGTCAATATATATAGAAGAAATTCAATAAAAGAAGATAAAGTTAATAGTATTATATATTTATACTCAATCACCATGAGCAAAGTGGCTACACCTGAGAGCAGGTGTTCCATTTGGAAATTATCTTGAACTTAATTTGGAGTGATCTTGGACCCTTCCTGTGAACTAGGTTGGAACCAGAATT
Source organism: Austropuccinia psidii (assembly GCA_023105745.1). Lineage (NCBI taxonomy): Eukaryota > Fungi > Basidiomycota > Pucciniomycetes > Pucciniales > Sphaerophragmiaceae > Austropuccinia > Austropuccinia psidii. Next base: position 55,275,659 of record JALGQZ010000005.1, on the reverse strand, counting down.
CAAATTTTTGTTAGTATTCCCAGTTGTTTCAAGCCACTGGAAGATTACAGAATTTCTCAGATTTTCTTCTTTTTTTCAACTGGATAGAATAAGTAGAGCATATAGTATATCAAAACTATTTCAATTCATATTTTTATCCTCAAATTAATATTTTTCAAGATGGAAATTTCATCTCAATATTTATTTTTCATTTAGAAAATTCAAGTTCTTTTGGAGGACAGGATTATTCAAAACCACTCCTGGAGATGAGAAAAGCCTTCATATGTCTTTATTAATTACTTGATGTTTTTTTAGAAATATCAATTCTTCTTTTTTATTCAAAAATTGGCTCACAAAAATCCAAATCCGCTGTTTTAAGCTGTAGCCTCTTCTTTAGAAACCACATTGATGAGGATTTTTTTTTAAGTTGTTTTTAAAAGATTTTAAACCTCAGAAAGAAAAGATAAAGGATGTTATATTTTCTTAAAAAAATTATCTCCTCAAAGATACAAAGGTTTATATATATTGTTTTATTTATTTATTAGAATTACTAGAAATTATTTCTTATTTTTTTCATTTTATTATTCCTTTTTATCATGAATTAATTTCATCAATTTCTACTATAAGAACCAAAATTCATTTTTTTTATTCAGACAGTCTATTGATATGGCTTGTTCAAAGCTTTTATTTATCAGCTCAAAAGAGAAGTAGTGGGCGTTATGCAAAAAAGTAACTGCTACTGAAGTAAATCAATAATCTTCAAATAAAATTACAGTAAAAGGCCCATAATGGCAGCTACTGTAAAGTTGTCAAAAATTGTCAACAATATTACATAAGCAGGAATTACAGTTTCTGTACTGTAATAAACTTTTTATATTTCAAACTTGTTATAGTAACAGTCCTTGTAAAGGCCTGTTACTGTAGTTTTTATTTAAAAACAAGAAATAAAACTAAACAAAAACCGGTTTACAAATATAAAAGCTAAAATCAGGAAAACTCAATAAAAAAAACAAAAAAAGAAAAAATTCATAATAAAATCAAAAAAAAAAAATTACTATAATATATAGGTGGAAAACTCAAAAAAAGATTTAAAAGATATAGAAAACTGGTTTATAGTAGCAGAAAGGCATTTCTTTATACTGTATTTCTCAAAAAAAAATGAGCTTTATTCAAATAATGCAATTAAACTCGATGAAAATCTTATCAATGTTCTTATACTTCATATATTTGAGGTAACTATATAATTTTGCATCAATTATTTGTTATAAAGGAAAACTTTTTAGGATATTTTTTATGGATTTTTTATTAATGTTTTCTTTTTCAAATATGAATTCAAATTATATTTATGTTTAAGAAAAAATTCAGAAATACCAATAGTAGTATATATCTAATTAAATATAATTCCAATAATATTAATCAGAAATTGAAGGTTTTTTACTGTAATGAATAAGGACCACTTCACTTAATTTCTGAGGGCTCTCTGCCCATAAAGCATAGTATTATGTCAAAAAAATATGAAAAGACTTGATTTATTTTACTTCAATCCTGTTCAAAACTTCTTAATATTCAGATTGATTATATTTTTCTTCTTTTGAAATGTTCAAAAGAGTTTTTTTTAATTTTTGAATACATATATTTGCAAATTTTTACACAGTCTCATTGATAAAAATAATAAAACTAACTGTTTACTGTGATAATGAATTTATTTTTTGTAACGAAAATTTATTAATGGGTTCAAAAAATTTTGGATAGAAAAATTTCACATATTTCCATTAAAATATAATATTAATGGTGTCATTTCCTTTGTAAATCATTCATAATTACAATTGAATAATTGAAACATTATTCAGAACAGGTTTTGATTATCAGTGGAAATGGCTCTGAAGTGATCTTTTTCCCACTTGAATCTTAATTCCCAACAAGGTCTAAGTTACTTATGGGGCCTGCCTCCATTGAATGCTACTTATATAAATTCTTTAATGCTTTCATTGAGCATAAATACTAAATAAAAACAAAAACTGTTACCATATTATCCTTTTGAAACATTTGAAAGGGCTGAATGCAAGCTTTTCTTAACTTAATATTACAAACAGATTCTTATTGTTGATTTATCATTTCCTGAGGCTGTAAAATATATAAAATTAACCTTAACCCCACAAGAATACCACAATCTTTATAGATATTCTTTGAGAAATAAATTTTTCAAAGGAGCAAATCTCTACCAATTCTTTTGCCTTCATTTATTGTGGAATCACCTTTTTTTGAAAATAAATAATTGAATTGTTTCATTTATTCATAGATCTGAAGTTTTCAATTTTTTAAAATGGCTTTTGAAACTTTATATTATCTTAAATAGAATTATTCATAGAGCTATATAAAAAGGTTCCTGATGCATTTAAGTAAATATTATTGTAGAGAAACAGGACAATTATTCTTCATATATGTTTTGAAAATATTATGTTTTTATTTTTCAGTATTGAGAAAGTCAAAATCTATGTTTAGATACTTGAAGCTATAAACCAACTAAGTTCAGATACATTTTTTCATTTTCTGGTGGATTGAGAGCTCTCCATGAATCCTAATAGTTACAAATTGAGGTTATTATTGAGAAAATTGTATTGAAAATTTGTATATAATATATAATACAGCCAACATGATACAAAAAATTGATTACATAGAAATCTATCTTGATAGATTATTTTGATATTATCAAATTATTTTTAAAATTGATTTCTTAGTAATATTTATACATGAATATTAAGTTTAATCATATTTCACACAAAAACTAGCATTTTCCAAGCTTTATTTCATTTCTTGATAAAGACACTACCCTATTTTTCTTGAAATAAAAACCAAAATGATCTTAGTTTTTCCCATATTGAAGTAATTCAATAGATAAAGATGGTTAATTGATAATTGGGAATTTATGCATCAGAATATGAAAAATGAATCTCAGTTTGTGTCAATAAAGAAAAAAATTTAATTATCCAAAAAATAAAGAATTTCATGCTTTTTTATCCTTTAAAATCCTTTTATTAATTTTTTTTATATGAAGATTGAAATTGTTGTTAGTTTAACCATAAAATTGTATAATAAAATGGTTTATAATTCCAGAACTGAAACCAAATATTACAGTTATAATAATTATATTATCTATCTAAAAGTGTAAAACCCTCCTCTAAAGAAATTTATTTTCTGAAATAGGGGTATGGTGTTTCAATATATAATATAGTTCTGTGGTGGCCTCCTTGAAATTACTTTGTCTCATAAATCTTGAAAGATAGTTTCAATTTTGGTTTAAATATTACTTTAAACAGAGGAGAAAAAATGGATATAATTTTTCACAAAATCCCTTCTTCAATTGATAGTAAACAGTTTAATGCTATGGTAGTTTTTTTGACAATATTTATTTGTGAAGGAAGGCCAAAATTCTGAAAGAAATTTTATCATTAATGAGAAATTTCTTTGACACTTGTAGGTTTTTAAGTAAATATCATTCATACATGGGCTCCCATAAGTGGTCTTGGAATAGAATTAATGTTGAAGCTAAAAAAACATTTCAAAATGTATAAGAAAGACCCCCAAAGGTTGAATATACTTTAAAGTTAATTATCAAAAGTAATAAATAAGATTAAAGCAAAGGGGAAATTAAAATAAGTTTTTAATCATTTATTGTTGAGTTATTGAACTCTGACAAGCCCAACCAAGAACTTCTATTGAGTCAACTGAATTTATATTTTGTGGCTTGCATATGTGACTTGAATTTCTTCCAAAACTTCTCTTTCTAAATTCAATTTCTGTGCTATCTCCCACCTGAATCCAATGTATCTCCATTGTCAAATTCCAAATGTAACATCTTCTCTCAGGTGTAGCCATTTTGCTCATGGTGAATAATAAGTATATATAATTATTTTAAGACAATAATATTAACAATACCTCTTATCAGGGATAGAATTTACTCTTTATTACCAATAAATTAGAATAAAATGAATAAGAGTACTATCATTTAATATGAAATGTATCAAAAATATATGTAATTAATAGAAATTATCAATTATATTTAAGTTATACTCACTAGCTCATAAAAATTAATCATTGATTAAAAAAATATTCTCAAATTGTGATTCATGAATGAAAGCTTCAGAAATAAAAATAAGAGTGGATAAAATAGAAATTAGAAAAAATATAATTAAATAATTCAATTTGTCACTTCATGATAAGATTATATGCCTAATATCATATATTAAAATACCTCTTTATCTAGCTTCAAATCAAATCCATAAATTACAATTATAATTACAAATCCTTATTTATTCTATTAGCTTAAATCTATCTTGAGCCGTTATTTTCTAAAGATTTTGGCTTTTTGGGAGGGTCTTTTTATCTTAAAATAAGCTTTTTTATTGAATATGAAAAAAAATAAACTTTGAAACTTTGAGAGAACTATTCTTACCATTTATGATTTAAAATTACTATTTTCAATAATTATGGATGCGGGACAAGGCTGTTTCTTTTCATAAATTAGATTCAAGTTTTCTCCTATGTTAAAAAACCTTATAAAAGTCTTTGATAATACCAAATATTCTATTTTAATAACATGAATTATTTTTTAATTATTTATCTTGATATTATCAAAATCTCAAAGAGATAACTAAAATTTCTGAATGAAAAATGGCTTCTAGGATTTATAAGCTGAAGATTTCACTATAAGTGAGGTTATTTAATCTTTTCTCAGATTGGAAAAGTAATCAAATATATAATACTTTAGCAGCTAAACTTGAGATTTCATAATATTTGTGTTAGTCCATAATTGAATGAAAACGCTATAATTGAAAGGAAAATTTTAGCTTTTACTCAGGATTCTAATATTATGTGTTTCTTTAAGATTTAAGCTTTGATTTGATCTAAATTATTTTTTTAATTGATATTTCATTCTATTCTGGGAGATTAGTTTTTAAGTAATATTTCAAAACTCATCCATGACTTTAACTGGCTGAACAACCCCAATTGAATTTGGCCAAAGCCAAAAAAACATTCTATGAAGATCTAAAATATTGGGTACCCTGGAACCTTTCCCCAGAATACATTCGACCCCCCCTTTTCTCCAAGCTTTTTTCTTTTTTCATTGATAAAAAGCCATACTATGTATAGCTTTAAGGAAAAGGGGCTCACAAAATCTTCCACTTGTATGGAAAATCCAAGGCTAGCTCTAAAACTAAACACAAAAACTCAAATTTTCCAAATATTTTTTCAATCAAATTAACACCTGGTGTACCTTTAAGTTAATTCAAACTTAATAGAGATTAATTAAGACTAAAAAATTCTTGAAATTTCTCATTTGTATTGTGAGGGGCAAATGAAGTATTCTTGGGCCAAATACCCTATTATACACTGCTATTTAAAGAGGGTTTTAGAATGAAATGGTGAAATGATAATTTTTTTGAATATTTCAAAAAGGTACTTAATTAATTTTCATATATTGATAAACCTTATTTTGGTGAGATGATTTACATTGTTTGGATAAAATTTTAATTAAGTTCTCCAAGCTTTTTATGGAATTATCTTCTCAATTTACTTTCATTTAAATCAAGCACACCCATCCTCTATACATAAATTCTTTATTTTATTCTTTATAATAATCAACATAAAACAGCTTTTTCCTTGAACTCCTTGTTATGTATAAATAATGTGCATTGGGAATCTACCAGATGAACTTCTCAATACCTCCAGTAAATGGGAAATTCCTTCATTAAAATTTCTCATTACTTCCCAGAAGCATTTTTCTCTTTCAAAATTAAATAGAAACTCACTTTTTGGGCACTACAGCCAGTCTCCTCTCAGAAAATTCAAAGTAAACTATAGATCTTATGAAAAATAATCTCAATAATGAACTGAAATTTATCAAAAGAGATGTATAGCATTTCAATCATTGAATAAATTTGGATTCTTTTTATGTTCGATTGGCCAATTTATTTAAACCGAAAGAATTGAGTCATTGGTAGTTAAGTGGGACCCAGAAAAGGGCTTCTTGAGGCTGGGTTTGTAATTTTGAAAAATGAGTTTCAGGTAATTTTGTTTCAAAAGAGGATTCACTTACCTGGTTTTTTGAAAATAAGGCTTTAGTACCCCATAGGTTTTGATAAATTAAGATAAAATATTATGTTCACCTATAACATTATTTCACTTATCTACCAAAAAACTAAATATAATTTCAATAAATTATATATATGTATGTATTTCTAATTAAATGAAGTTTTTTCCTTTTACACTATTTTGTCTCAAAAACTTCCATTTACATAATATCAATTAAAAAAACAGTATCAAATAATAATGATTTCATATATTTTAAGTTATTTCTCAATCATAAAAATTAGATTTGTTTTATATTTACTTTCTTGAAATGATATAATCAATGAATATGTATCTTGATATAGTAAGAATAATAATAATAATAATAATAATAATAATAATAATAATAATAATAATAATAATAATAATAATAATAATAATAATAATAATAATAATAATAATAATAATAATAATAATAATAATAATAATAATAATAATAATAATAAGTGATTTTTTACTTGGATAGACTCCAATTAACTTCCTTTTAGATTAAAAAAACACCTTTGAATTCATTCAAATATTAGTGAGTAGAAGGTGATGATCTATAATATCTTTTTGATATATATACATATATATAATTAAACTTGTTTTGATATCATTATTTATTCAGTAAATCTACTTGAAGATATTTATATTTCTATCCTGTAATAAATACTAAAGTTTCATAATATAGAAAAAATTATTTGTGCATATAATTAAATCTCAAGTTTTACAAAAGAATGATGGTATATCGGATGACTTTTTAGTAGCTTTAAAGCAGATGTTTTTGAGTGATAAGGTGGTTTTTTCTAATCTTAAGTAATTATGTGCTTCTTACCAACTGATATTTCTTCAGAAGCTGTCATTACTAATTTTCAACTTTCACTTGGCTTTTTTAAATGAAAAAAGCCAAACAACTCAGCTTTCTGCACTTCCTATATTTTTAAGTAAAAATGTATTGATATAATCTACTTGAATTAGTTTTCATAATTTATCCCAATCGGTCAATTCCTTTAATATCAGCCAAGGTGAATTTTAAAATAATACTAGTTTATAAAACATCACTATTGAAGAACTTTTTTTCACATTGAAAATTACTTAGTCTACTTTACATTCACAGCTTCAAAAAACCAGAATCAGATGATGAGCCATAGAAAGATATAAGAAACAGAAATTTAGATTGGTTGGAGAGAAAGAAGTTTTTGAATTGAATTTTATTTTCTATTATATTTTGAGAATGACACATAACTCTTTTGGTAAAAATGCATACTTTTTGAGGAGTTTTTTCATATCTTAGCCATTTCTGAAAATTTACAATTATTTTTTAGGAATAAGAAAACCTGAAAGGAAATTATAATCCTTGTTTGAAATTAAATTAGAGAGTTTCCCTGTTAAAAACACTTTTTCAGGGAAAATTATTAAAAGAGCTCTGACTTATGTAATCACCAGATTTTTCTTTTAGAAAAGGGATGCACATATTTAGTTCAAGAGTCACAAATTTGAATCAATGAATTAATGGCTAAATCTTGTTATTTTATTAATTATCGTGCATTGTGAGCCTGCAAGCATGTACTGGCTTACCTGCTACACCGTCTCCAACTCCAATTTCTATTTTTATTCAATTATCAGGTTCAAACCTTAAAAATTCAATTTTATCATTTTAAATATTGATTATTTCATAAAATCATTATATGAAATCATTTAATTTTGTAAATATAATTACTATTTCATTTTCTTTTGATGATGTCATAAAATGTTTATATGAAATAATTTCAATTCTTGTATTCACAATATTTAAGAGGATCATTCTTACCTTTGAATGATACCTCAGAGCTCAGTTTTATATATATTTTTTACAGTTTAAATTAAATAATTTATTACTTCAAAAAATATAATATCTCTCAAACTTTCAATTAGTAATTTCTATTACTTGAAAGTTATAAAACATCTTTAATATTATTAGTGAAGCTCATTCAACTAATAATACTATGATTTAACCATAGAGATGTTTCTGTTATCTCTTCTTAACAGTATTCCACTTTTAATTAATTTATTAAATTCCTTTCATATAAACTGGAAGTCACAAAAGAGACCCCAGCTTACATGCGTAGTTTTCTGAATATTTTTTGACCAAAATGGTCTGATTTATATTATTTCCTTTTCCATGAAGTTGCAAATTTTCATTCTTATTTTGAAAGCACTTGTTATTCCATAAGCCGGATTTTTTTTCCTAGTCTTAATTTCAAATTTTCTTCAAGATTTTCTAATAATTAAATGAACTCTAAAACTGGATGCATCTTCTGTTTTAAATTTTGATCAAGCCTCAAGTGAAATGAGAAAAAATTCATTTGAAGTTACATCTCACTACCCAAATTCTCATTTTTATTTTGCAAGACTTTAAGAAAGCTACTATTTTGCTTAACTCTTTTTAAATAAATTAATAAATTCCCAATTCATTTGAAAAAAAGAAAAAAAAATCTACTGAACCTTCATATTTATTTCCTTCTTAAAATGGAAGAACTTAATTTTTGAGTTCTTCTTTTGAAATTTGAAATAAAGTGATAATTTGATGAAATTCCTCTATTAAATATTCAGAATCCGATTTCATTATTTCATATGTTATTCAATTTCTTTGTTAAAACTTTATAAGGAATGATATATATTCATAAATTAGAATATAATTAAAAATGAAAAAATTCAAAGCTTATGAAAGTGGAGATTTCTTTTGAAAAAAAGTGTATTTATTCTTGGAATCACTTGAAATTATAGTAATTGTTAATTAAGCCTTTTGTTAAGAAATTTTCACAACCAAAGAGAAATTTTCTTTAATTCTTTGAAAAACACTATAAGGAAAAGTTAGGAAATTTGTTATCATACCTGAAAATCTTTCTCCAAATTCAATAATTTTTTTATTGACTAAACATAATAATACCTCCAATTTATGTTGGAAAAAAATTATGAAGGTTTAATAAGTGAAATTTATTGATATTTCATGTTTTTGAAAATTAAGAATGATTCTTAAGAATTTTTCCGAGAAATCTATTAAAATCTACAAAGCATTTAGGAGCTTTGAAGGAAAAAAAGTATGCATTGGAAAATGGTTTTAAATAAAAAAACAAACTGAGTTTATTTATTTGATGAATTAATCATTCTAAAATATTTTTTTTTGAGTGGTTAAAGATATATAGCACTTTACTTGTTAAAGAAAAGAAATATTTAGTCTTTAATTCACTTTTTTTTCCAAAGAACCAAAAAGGGAAAGGACTTTGAGAAAAAGTATACAAATTTTCTGTCAAAAATATCAATTTCAAAAAAAAAATTAAGACATAAGTTTGATTCCATATTTTAGGGGTTTTATTCAAGAAAATAAAACCCCAATATTATATTACTTCATATTATATATTTGAATTTGTAAAGGCAAAATTATCAAACTTAAATTGGACTTTTTTTCTAATTTAATTTGTTTATTTTCTTTCTATCTATCCTCTACATATACCAAACAAAAAAGGAAATATAATTACAAGTTACAATAATTTGTTTCATATTTTTCAATTTGATTTTTTGAAAAAATGCAGCCAGTTTGTAGGTTAGAGATGATTTGAAGATTTGATTAATAAATTTCTTATCTTAAATCACTTATTTGTCTAATTTTGGGCTGATTTTAATTTAAAGTTGAGATCACATAAGTGGCACCAGGGGGATTTCATTTGGACCTGCCTGCAGGTCCCTTACAAGGATCTTGGTTTATATCTCCAAGTTATCTCAGAATTAACTCATGTCATATCTTCATGTGTATCTTAACCTTAACTCATCCTTAGCTTCAGTCATATCTCCAAATGAATCCATTATTCACTTTGTTCATGTCTCTGTAGAGTTCTTAAACATTATCAATGGGGTGATGAGGGTGTGTTTTTCCTACAGCTCCAAAGTAATACTGTCAGGTTTTGTCAATTTATCTTCAAACTGAGGATATTGGATCTTTATATTATATACCACACTGTATCAATTCTTAATTCCATTTTCTCCCAGCCTGTATCTCAATGTCAACTAAATATTGCTTGAAGCTATCTCATTCTACCATATGAATGTTTTCACATCTATGTGTGGTATTCAAGAGCTTATAATATCCTATTAATAATTTAATCATACATAATAATATCAAAGGGAATTTAGTAGATTTACTTTTGCAGAAAAAAAGCATTTGACTATACCGCTTCTCATAAATTCAGCTCTTTGGTAGAGATGATAAGGTTCTTTCCTTCAATTAATATAGCTTTAAGAAATAATTATATGGATTAATTAATTATTATTATCCAAAGTTTTAAACATATCCAGTGCACATATTACAAGTTGATTTCATTTTGATTTTTTTCAATTAAATTTTCCTTTTTCTCCTTGGAATTTGGATTGATTCCCCAGTAAAATTTCTTTTGTAAAATCATAAGTTAATTGAATTCTCACTCTCCCTTCAGACCTAGATTTATAAGTCCACATGAATATGTCTTTATCTAGTTGAAACTACCTATTACTATTATATCATTAATTAATCATCAGATTGAGTAAAAGCTCAACTATTTAAGCATTTTTTTTGTTTAAATTGAGACTATATCAAAATATTACAAATATTTCCCTTTTTTTAATTTTTGTAACTTATATTTTTTGAAAATTAGGTTTTATAATCAAAAAAGATGAACAATTCCAACAGATTGTATATAAAATAATTATTAAAAATATGAATGTTTTAAATAAGTAACAATAAATTTTATTATCCCACAAACCAAGCCAAATCTCATTCATTAGTCTCCTTTTAGTATGATTTAATTCTCAATATTATTTCTTTTTTGGAGCTCAGGAGAACTTCTGTAACCTTCAAGTGTCTACTTCCTTGTTACTGATTATAAATCCTTATTATATATAGTATATATCCTTCAATAGTAAATTCAATGGGCTTAAATAAGTTCATTGAGTTTCTCAAGCTATTATCAGCCAATACACTGATGATAAATAGATATGGCTACATTCATGGGAGTTTTTTTCCACCACCAATGAAGCTGATAAGCATTTTTCCAATAATTTCACAATAAATCAACTTGACATTTACTTTAGAAGATCCTTTGCTAGATTTTTTACTAATTGAAGGAAATGTGGAAATTAAATTTCATGCTTTTTTCAAAGAACTTTTACCAATAAAGTTTATAATACAAAAATGAAATGTAAGCTCTGGATTGATACATATATAAATTGACCTAAGACAAGGTCCTTTGAATTTTACATTTTCTCAATTAAGATTATAATTTGATATATAATTTGCAAGTAGATCTTTTTCATTAAATTATTTCAATTTAAGTTTCCAATTATTCCTTTTTGGATCATTTCAGATATTTCAATGATCAAAACAGTCATTTAAAGCATTGAGGAATAGATTATTGTTTTAATCAGATAGAAAATATATTTTGTGTTTTAAATGAAGAAATTAATAGAATTAAAATTAAATAATCCTTCCTTTAACATTTTATCACTTCAATTTCTATAATATTTCTTTTTTTACTTCTTTGGAATGGTTTTTTGAATATTATCTTTTTCATTTGAATTGAATTGTGGAAATAAAAAAAACTATATATAAATATTGAGCTTTACTTGTTATTTGTTTATTTAATCTAATAATGTTTTGTTCTTTGATTTTTTCAGGAAAACTATGTATACATATGTAATAGATAGGATATAAATACTAATAATTTGAGTCTTTTATTTAAAAGTTATTAATTCATCATTTCATTCAATTTAAAGGATAAAAATGCAAATTATGGAAAAAAATGCTACTCTTTCTGGTTCAATAAGATGAGAGGATTTAAACTCCTAATGACATGTTGGGAATAATATAATTTTTTTGAAAATATATAGATGTTTTCAATGATACTATTTGTATGAAAAAAAGCCGTTGTGTTACTTCATCCTTTTTTGAAAAGGATCAAATCCATTTGGGAATAACAGCAATAAAAATAGTGAAAATAAGATTGCAATGACATAATTTATAGTTGGATAAGAAAAGGGAATACTCAGCTTAATAGTCAACAAGAAAAATATAAGAAAGAAGAATCCAAATTGATTTCATAGAGGGATTTACATAGCATGATACATTCTCATAAGAATATTGGACCAAAATATACCAATAAATAATGCAAACAAAAAAAATAGAATTTAATGCAAGAATACCCAATAAAATTACTCTAAGAATAACTATAAGATGTATATGCAAATTGAATATATATTTTACAAAAAAAAGTTATTTTATAGTTCAACCCTTACCTTCAACTTTTAATTTTGACTCAAATAGACCAAATATTTGTGAATAAATCATATTTTCAATTATGGAAATTAAAGTTCATTCACTTGAAAAAAGATAACTATCATGGAGATCACATAGTCCAATCACCATTCATTTTCAATTTAACCATTAACCAGATACTCACAAAATAAAAAATTCATTACAAACCAAAGAAAGATTCTTCAAATTTGAATAACATGGTCAATAGAAGTGACATATATAAAACAAAAAGTGAAACCATATAATTACAGTTGGTTCTCCTAATTAGTAAATGATGTGATAACTCAAAGGTTTGGCTGAAAGATGGAGAGAAGATTATGCTTTCTCAAAAAGACAAACTTCTCATCTACGAAAATGGGTCAGTAGCTGAATATTCCAAAGATATTTTATTTTGAAGGTCTCAATGGGGGCCAAAAAGATATTAATAGAGGTCCCTTGTCCCTCATTCACCCCAATAATTACAACTTAGAATTTACGCTTGGTTTTTTTACAACAAAGGCAGATGTCATTTCTTCCAGGTACTCAAAGATAGTGGTGCCATACCTTTTATAAGGGTTGTGCCTTTTCACTGGGAGTGATTTCCTGACACGTTTAACTGTGCAAGCTTTGTGAGCATAAATTGAACAAATGCCAAAATGCCAAATTTGTTAAAATCAGACCAAAGCCTTTGATACTCTACTAATTTGTATTATTTTCCTCAAAAAAAGCAAATGCCTTTTTTTCAATCAAATATATTCATTAGCCTCATACATAGCATCTCATTCCCACTTGGTTAGTTTGATTGTTTTATTTAAAATACCTTAACTGCAGTTTTCTCTCTTGAAAAATGATACCTTTTAATAATTAGTAAAAATTACTTAAAAAACACTTGTGTTAGTATTGATACTTGATTTGGATCTCAAATAAAAGAACACCTTTAACTATTAGTTTTGTTTCATCCACTGTCTTTTGTCCTCAAGTCTTTTGAAAAAAGATGTGCAAGCTACGACTATAAAAAAATAAAAATATTACATTTTTTTTCACTATGACGTCATTAGAACAAATTCTATTGTTATTTATTGAATTTTTTGTTATGTACTTCAGCTCCTATTTATCCTACTCTATCACTTTGGCCTCCACCTCTCGGGTAAAAGGATTAATTTGGTTTATTTGACTTTGTCAAATTTACCATAAATTTGTAATAAAAATTCCTACGTATTTATTAAAAACCATTTTTCAATTCAATTGCATTTATCAATACGTTTTGGTGAATCGTGATGGAAGACTTACCTTGGTTTTGATTGAATTACCTGAAATCATGTCATTTAAAGAATATCCTTCTAACCTGAAAACCCGATTTAAATAAAAGAAACACAATCAAATGCTATCCAAAAAAATTATTAAAATAGGTTTGTTATTCAGCTTACGGTATGTTTTGATTATTTAAATAGTCAAATACACAAAAGTATAATTCGAATTCTTCATCCTTGAACAATTTTTTGTTATCTGTTTTGATATCATTATTAGCTAAAAATCGGTTGTCGCTCAAACCACTTTGAACTCCGGTTAGATTTTCCAGTAGTCAAACTATTATCATTCCGTTTTTGATAGATTGCAAGAAATCAGTTGCTTTTGTTGGACAATCTTTTGGAAGCTGATTGTTAATCCAATCAAGAAATTGGGCATCATTGAGTTGATTCTTGGGGCCAACTAGAATTCCAAATAAAAAAGAGTGATTTGTGTGAATAACAGGATTAGGTTGTCTTGTATGTGTAAAAAAAAAAACATACATCCAAGAGTGCTTGGAGAGGTAATAACAGATTGATTTGACGGCTGAAACTGATGTGTTTTTAAAGGTCTTGATTCAAATTTGACTGAAATTGATGGAATTGGGCTTTCAGGTGGGCTCATTAACCCAGGACCAGCAGATTGAAACTTTTGAATGCTCATTAATACTTCAGCGTCCTTGTCGGTCAAAAGATCTGGATTTGCTGCCAATTGAGCCTTTTGCAAGCGAATACTTGATAAAGGTGAAGGTGGTCAAGGAGGTGGAAACATTTTTTGAGCCTCTCTAATGGATATAGTACGGATATTACAGGAAGAAGTAACTGGGGCTGAAAAGGTAAACAAACATAAATGATTCAAATGGTTCATTACATAGGTGGAATTTCTGGAGATAGCCTTGGGTAGTATTGTTGTCATGTATGATTCGAAAACCATAATGGCCAGGATTAACGTCAGAGTCCATTACAACCTTAAACCCAGAAAGCTTGATAAGCCCTTTAATACAAATTTCCTGAAGAAATCGATAATAAACAAATCCAAATTGAACAAAACAATATATCCGAGGATTTGAAAATGAAGGAGAAAACACTTACAGTTGGACCTTTGAGGTAATATAGGTTTGCACCTTTTAAGATGAAATATCTCAGCTTCCATGTCAAATACTTATCATCCTTCTTTCGCATCCAACCTATATGATCAGGATGACCAATCCGTTCCAAAGCTGATTGGGTTTCACCTTGCTTGGTATTAGTATCTGTAAGTTCAGGCCGCTTATTTTCTGACTTAATCATTGATGACAAGCTTTTAGATTCTAATAATGGAGAAAGGTGATGTCGTTGAGCTGGAAGCTTATCAATCCCAAAGTGAAATAAGCCACGGGAGGAGTGCCCATTAACGCCAGAAGAACTACTTGGACAAACTTCGGCCTCAGCATGACTAGTTAAGAGTCCATTGCCTTGATTTGTGCTAAATTTTTAAAGATGCATAAAAGTTTACAAGCAATATGAATTTATAAATGACGTTTAGACAAAAGGTTGGACTAAGTTAACTCACAGCATTTGAGATGATAACTTGGGAGGAGGCTTGCGACCTCTAAGCGTACCCAAAAAGCTTGAAAAGGATTTACCACTACCCATGTCACTGGGTCTATCCCCAATAGGAGGACTAAGAGAGGGATCTACTGGTAAAGATTTTTTTCCTAACATCATGGTTTCTGTGCCAATGGATTTTGAGCCTCCTAAATGCTTGGACTTTTTGCTTCATTTGGTTGATTTGTTTAAATCGACCTAAAAGTGACAAACCAGATTCCTCAAAGTTAGTCAAATTTAACAAAACTCTGGCTTAGGTTGCTTAGTAAAAGCCAACTAACGTCAATGGAGACAGTAGGATTTAGTGATTCAATAGCTCGTTCAGCCTGATCTTCTTCTTGACTTCCAATAAATGGCTTAGAAATAGGCGACCACGAATCGTGACTAGAGCAATGACCAATTTGGAACGCGTCAGGAGATGACTTTGATCGATAACGAGTCTGGTTGGCTTTAGAGGCTTCAGTATGAGAAAAAGTGATTTGTCTTGCATGAGCGCCACTAGAGGATAAACGAATCCCTTCAAGATAAAAGATCAAAAGCAAAATAATAAATTAATATAATGCAAAAAAGAAAAGCAGTTGTTTAAAACCTCACCAATTTTAAATCGGGTTGAGTTTCGTCATGTTGTGGGTTGGAAGTTTCTTTGCTAACACCAACCAAACGATCTGAGGGTCGTTTTTGATGAAGTTGAATAGATGATTGTTTAGAAACTAATGGGTTTTGAGATAGATGAGGTGCTAATTCTTCTTCACCAGCATCCAACTTGGTGTCTGCTGTGGGGTAATAGGATTGATGTTGATATTTTAAGTTTGAATGATCGGGTTTTGTAAAAGACGAGCTGGAGTTCTGATTGACAGTTAGTGGACCATCAACCTCACTGCATGAGGGTATCTGATGTGAATGCGCAGAAGCAGCTGGATCAGGAGATGAACTAGATTGATTTGGATCGAAAAAGGTAGAGATTGCTGGATGAAGTTGGTGGTGTGTTTGAGAATTTTTTTTTAATTCTTCGATTGCTTTCATGACTCTTACTCTACGGCCAAAAGCTGATAGATTGATTTCTTTGAGAGAATTAACATCAAGTTCTAATAGTACATCACCAGTGATTTCATGTTCAACAAATTTTTCTAGTGTTAAATCATCTAGACCTCTCAATTTACCCCACTCGACCACTTTGGTAACAGTCCATTGATTAGGTTGAGTGGAAGATTTGATATCAAAACGAGCTGATTTGGCTAAACGACATTGAGAGGAAGATAGAGAGTTATGGCCTGTTTTGTTTCCAGGAGGTGGGAAGGTACTTGTGGCAGGGCTGATTAATAATTCTTTGTTGGACAAATGAGGTTCTATTCTACTACTCGAGCGGGATTGAGAACCTTTATTGGAGGAAGAATCAGTAGTTGAACTGGAGGTCATGGGTACAGGAAGTGGTAAAACAAAGGATTGAGGAGGATTTATTGGAGATGTGAGCTGTTGACGAAGAAAGACTCCAGTTTTGACTATTGGAGCTGAGGTTTGCCTTTGATGATTCGAAAGATTGGTGGTTTTAATGATTGGATAGGATTGATTATTCAATGAGATGACAGTTTGATAAAGATTTTCTTGAGGAGATGTAAGATGAGGATCTGATTGATGAGATTTCCAAATGGAAAGAGTTTCATCAGATTTGATTGGTTTAAGGCTTGAAGAGCTTTTGATTGAATTAGAATTGATGGAGGGTTCAGCTTGATTTGTTTGAGTTAATTCTCTACTCATACGAAGAACTGTAGCTAAGGGTGTAGAATGATCTCTAGGATTGATGCCTGCTTCGCTTAGTAACCGCGAGATTTGATGGACTGATGATTAGTGAGAGAATTAAAGGATGAAGGTAAGAATTGATTTTGATCTTCATCATCACTTTTCTCTGATAATTCGATTTCATCAAAATCTTGAGTGCTGATTGAAGTTCTAACGTGAAGAGGTTGATCTGAAACAGATTGTAGTTTTTGCATGACCTTGAATTGATTTTGGGATTCAGTTTTAGCTTTTTGAGCTAACAAAGCTCTTGCTTGAGTTGGATTAGTATTTGATAAATTCCAATCAGTTGGACTTTTGATAGACAGAGATGTCATTTCATCTTCATCTTCGGAAGGTTGAACTTGGTTTGATTTGGAAGGTGAACGCGAAGAGGAGTTTGAGTTGGTTGGATGAGAAGGATGCGAAGGAAATGAATTAGTGGGCGGAGAAGGAAGATGAAATCCTTTAAGGTTGCGACCCTGAATGCAAAGGATCGATGTTAATATGATGCATCGGAGATTGCGGCCAGTGTGAATGCAATCAGTCGACATACCTGCCACCAACCATCACCGTACTGATCATCCTTCTTGGTGACTTGGATGGCTTCACCGGCCAAGAAAGACAGTTTGTCTAAATTTTCGGCTTGACTGGCAAAGAAAAGGGAGAATACGATCCAAATCAAAAAGACCAAGCAACCACTCCTGGATCACTCACAAATTGTGAATGGCATAGACCATGAATAGTGCAGTATCTTGATGGATTGAGTGATTCATGACAAAAGATGGAGTAACGGAATATTAGAATAAATGAAGAGAGGTCAATGGTGAGCATTGAGGATTAAAATTATTTAATGTTGGTAAGGATGCTGATGGTGTAATGAGTTCTGATGATGAGGTTGTTGTTGCTGTTGAATTGATATTGATAGAGCTTGTTGTTGATGTTGTAGATTATGAGTAGGTTGAATGGGAGTTTTTGGTGAAGGATTAGATGGGTGAAATTGAGAAGTGACCGAGGTGTTGGATTGATGATGTTGATTAGGGACATAAGGGTTAAACACATTAAAAATTTAGTATATTATTGAAAATTAAATTGGTTATAGAAAAAAAGTAACATATAATAAAAAGTACTATTTAGAGGTAGAAGCAAGTCGGTTGATGATGGAATAATGATTATCAACAGTAAAGTTTTTAATCTTTCCATCTTGTAAATTTTTAAAGATATTATATGCTTTCTGTGAAATTTGCAAGGACATAGATAATCGAGTAAAGGAATTACTGCTACCACCTTCAGGATATAAAGTGAAATGTCTTGTATTTTTAGCTTTCCAAACCATTTGTACTATGCCTTGTTCTTTACCAGTTAGATTAATGTTTGTAGAGTAATCAGGAAAAACAAAGAACTCATTAAAAAAATCAAAATGAGAAAAAATCAAACTACCGTCTAATTTGGAAATAGGTATAGATAAAAAATAAGCATAGTCAGAACAATCAGTTTTATCAACATGAGGAAAATTGGAAAAATTATCAAAAGTAAAAGTTAATTGATTGGCAAATGAAGTGGAATTGAAATCAGCAAAATCTAATGCATCAAAACTAGGAATGTTAAATTCTTGCATTTTATTACAATTATTTTGAAAAAGTGTTGAGGAAAACTTTTGAAATAAATTTTTGAGTATAGTCTGAATTTTAGAAAGTTGCAATGTTAATTTATTATAAGTTTCCAAGTTTTTAGAAATAGTAGTGGAATTAATATATTTTCCAATAGTGAAATCTCCAAGCCTAGGAGGTCTCCATCCAATAGCATACATAGTGCCTGAAATTTTGTTGCCTGATTCTTGGAGTTTGTTTAAAAAAAATTTATATTGAAACAAAGAGGTAGATAAAAAATTAATTTCATTCTTTTCAAATTGTTTGAGCTTTGTGAAAGGTATAAATTGTACTATTGAAAAAGTTTTGAAAGAAGGATCTGAAAGATGATTATCATTCAAGATTGTAAAACCAAAATCTAAAGAAAAATAGTTTTCTTGAATATATTTTCTATAAAGAGGAGTTTTAGTTAAAAAGATAGGTCTTAGCATTTTTCTACTATTATCATTGAGAGGAATGGGATTGAAGTAATCATCATGTAAAAATTTGCATTTTCTAAGGTAAGGGATTTGTAAATCAATGCCTAAATTTTGTGTTTCTTTTCGGTGGGAGTGTTGATGATATCTTTGAGAGTCAGAAACAATAGCCTTTCTATTTTGCATTCTAGAGGATTTTTGTTTTAACTTTCTAGGCATGATGGTAGAAATTAAAAAGTAAGAGGTTGAAAATAACTAAAAAGAATAATTAAAAGAAATGATTTTTTTTAAAAAAAAACTGAATAACATTAGCCCCATTTTACAATGAGTTTAGCCACTCTTCGACGTACTCCCATACATTCAGTTTTTTAAAAAAAAAATCATTTAATTTTATTATTTCATAAAAGAGTAAAAGATGAAATCATTAGATAGTTGGAAAAAATTAATTAAGAGTAGAGAATTAAAAAGAGCTATGATTCCGGTTAGTATGAGATTTGATAGATAAGTTTGAGAATTAAAATAGAAGAATCAATTCCAAAAGAATTAAAAAACATCAAAGTAATTCAACCAATTTCAAATGAAATAAAAAAAAAACTTGAGTGAGAAAGTATGAATGATTGAATTTGAAATAATTAGTTTGACAGATTAATTCAATTAATTGATTTACTTGATTTGAAATTGAATTAATTAATTTAATAAATTTGAAATGGAATTAAATCAATTAATTTAATTAATTAGTTAAAATTCAAATTGAATTAATTAATTAATTAATTGAAATGAATCATTTAATTAAATTAATTAGTTAAAATTCAAATTGAATTAATTAATTAATTAATTGAAATGGATCATTTAATTAAATTAATTAGTTAAAATTCAAATTGAATTAATTCATTAATTAATTGAAATGAAACAAATAATTAAATTAATTAATTTCAATGAATTAATTAGTTTCAATGAATCAATTTATTAATTTGATTCATTAATTACTTTTAATGAATCAATTTGATTAATTGATTAATCTCCATGAAACAATTAATTAATGAAATTGAAATGGAATTGAATTGAATAATTTAATTAATTAGTTAAGTTTCAAATTGGATTATAAAATTAATTAATTTTATTGAATAAATTAATTGATGAATTATTTTCAATTAATTAATTTTAATGAATGAATTAATTAACTTAATAAATGAAGTAATTTCAATGAGTCAATTAAATTAATTAATTCATGGATTTCAATGAATCAATCAATTAATTTCATTGATTAGTTAATTTCATTGAATCAATTAAATAATTAAATTTATTCATTGGGGATCAAATTTATTTAATTGGTAATGAAATGTAACTATTGAAAATGAAATTTAATCAATTGAAAACAAATGATTTCAGTATGTGAAAAGGAAATTTTATAAATTGATGTAGTTGATAAGTGAAATCGAAATTCAATCACAATGGATTCATTTGAATTATTGAAAGTGAAGTAATTAAATTTATTAATTGAAAAAATACATGAGTTGATTATGTGAAATGCTAAATTGATAAATTGGAGTTTTTATGAACTGAAAGTAATCATTTTAATGGTTTAATTAAAGTTTTTTAAACAAAATTGAAAATTATTTAGACATAATAAATTAATGGTTTAATTAAAATAAAACAATACTAAACTGTTTGAAAATGAGAAAAGACTAATTATTTATTGAAAATAAATGTTAGACAAAACTAAATTACATAGGTATTGGGGTGGAAAAAAATGGTTAAGGAATTGATTTTATAAAAAATAAAGTGTCTGAATTACCTAATCCGTCAAAAACAAAGATTCATTTGGAATGAAAAAAAAGAATATATAATAAAAACAAAATAAGATATAAGCAAAAAAATAAAACAAATAAAAATAAATGGGTGGAAAAAATTGGGTCAGAGTTGAGTTGGGGTTGGCAAATGTGGATTAAGAAATTTAAAAGAGGGTCAATATTTAATAGCAAGCAATATTAGATGGGAGTATAATTTTGCTTACAAAGTAAATAAACATAAGGATGAAATAACTTAGCTTATTGGCAATAATGCAAGTCAAGTCAGCATGGTATGGTCATAAGAAAAGACGAGGTTTTTTGATTGCTTTTGAAAATGAAAAGGGCGTGTGAAAATAAAGGTATTTTAAAATTAAAAGCATGGACAATATAAAACAAAAAAAGATTTAACTGGTTCTTGTGATAGGAAATTAATTACAATGGTTTGATTATCATGTGTAAGTAAATTAGAAACAGGAGGTAAAGCATCAGATTTGTGAGGGTGGAAGGAGTGATGTCACAGTGGCTTGTGCTTCCCATTGGTTTAAAAAGTCACCTGTAAGATATTGAGCCAATTGATGTCGTGAAGGTGGGTGAACAAGTTGGACATCAGTGAATGGTTTCATGCCCTTAGAAAAAAATGATTTAAGATGAAAAGATAGGTTTTTCCAAACTGGATCTTCGGGTGGAGGTGGCTTAACATGTTGGTGAATAAGATGAAAGGAGCATAGTATGAGCATGGCATTGGAAATTGAAAAATTCCGATGATCCTTTTGTGCAGTGAATAATCCCTTGACACCTAATATCAAATAGTAAACAAAAGGAAGGAAATTATGACGGCTACGGTATTCAACCAACTTCTTCTTGGCAGTTTCAACTTGGAGATCATTGTCAGTATTAGAGGTTACCACTTGAGGAGCTGAGTGAATTATTACGGAAGAGATTTGGTTATTAGAACGGAGGGCCTTTCTTCTTTTGACACGTTTAGATTGTTCAGTGTGGTTAGGGGAAACATCGTCAAGGGAGGCTTGTGCTTTGAATATCACATACAAAATCATGAAATCTAAAATGAGGTCTTGAAAAATCTTTAACTGTTGATCAGAGTCGGAAGAAATATTGTATGATTCTTGAGCATTGTTTGAGCCACCTGGACTTTGATGTGCCATGGAAATCAGTTCCATCGGTGAAATTGAGGGTCTTTTGAGGCCTTCAAAGTATGAAATCATGTCCAGATAAATGTTGACCTCATCAATTTGTGCTTGAGGGGGTACAGGAGGTTTTTGTATGCAAAATTCATCCATGGTTGCTGAGACTGAAGCTGCTATGACTTTTGCCCAAGCAGTGATGGTGAATGATCTGGGCTGCGACATATAGATTAGATGACGCACAAAATGAGTTTCAGGGTGCTTTTCATTACGAATGCTGGGGTCAGGTGAAAATGGTAGTGAAATCTGAATTTCAGGCACAGTGACTTGGTCAAAGATCGGCATGTTAAAGATTGAGGATGTAACATAAAATTCTTCTTTGGTGGCATTGAGAAATGGAGCACCTGGAGAAATTTATTATAAGCATTAGTTCATGGGAGTAGTATAATTTTAAACTGACTATTATCACAGAGTTCATCAATCCATTTGCTATATGAGGAAGAGCACTGTTTAAAATTGAAATTCCCCTTTGCAGGCTGTTCGGAGCCCAAATTTTGGTGGTGCCAGGAAACGAGTGAGTCAATTGCTTCAAATGTGGTTTGGTATTTGGCCTGGGTGGGGCGTCCATGGGTGAATGTTTTGAAAATCTCATAAAATTTTGATTGAAATTCATCAGTGAAAATAGAGAATTGATCATTGGGGGAGTCAAGAGGCTGTGGTTCTGGAGGCATGAGTGACGAAGGAGGATTTTGGTGAGGTTCATGCAAAATGGGTGGAGATGGGCCCACATGGCAGAGATGATTAGATGGGTCCCTAATTCCAGGAGTTGAGCATGAGATGGTGTAGATGTATTTGATTGAGAGGTCGGAAGATTGTTTTCTGGATTTTCAAGATGAGGAGCAGATAGTGTATGGGAGCTTTTTACATGGTTAATTTGGATTGGTGACGATACAACATGGGGTGTCGTGGCATTAATTGGAGTGGTTGTATTTGAAGGCATTTGGGAAGGAACATTTGGACTACTATTATTTTCTGCTATTGAAACATGTAATTCTTCTTGAATAATTTCATTTGTTGGAGTCGGTGGATGAACCTGAGCTGGAGAATCGGGGATGTTATTGGCTGGTACTTCCAAAGAGTGGTCATTGTTGAAATGAGGAGATTCACGTTGTGGAGATCTGCTGGGGGTGACATTTGGTGGATGTTTGGGAATTTGTTCCTCAGTAATAACTGGGGGGGTGGTGGGAGTCTCAAGTGGGATGGTTGAGGGAACAGGGGGTTCAACAATGGTAGATGGTAAAGAATAGGGGAGGTCATTTGATTGGGTGTTCAATAACAATTGGGGGTTGATTGTTTCAGGGGGGGTAGAATTGGTACAAAGGTTTGATGTAGTAGAAGACATATTCATGGAAACTACGTCTTGAGTATTATTAAAGCTAACAGTTTGCTGCATAAACCTACGAATATTTGGTGGTGGTTTGTTTTGAATTTTCCATTTTTTCTTGTGATTTCCATCAGGAACAACCTCCTCCAAAGAGGATGATTGGGATGAGCGTATGGAAGGAACTTCTCTCTCAATAACTTCAACATTGCCATCTATGAGACCAATTGCTTGCGATGAAGACAATTCTACAAGAAGGGAGATGAAATTAATACAGAATTGAGGACAGACATGAAGAATAATAATTACCATGTTCTTTTTGAGAAATCAATGTAAGGCCATTTTTCAAATAATCCTTAATCTCAATTGAGACAGGATTCTTTTCAGCTTCGGAAAGGGCATTATTGAGAATTTTCTTGATACGGTGGTGATTGAGAGAAAATTCTTCACGGGAGAGGCGAGTGATCTCAGAAAAAAGAATTGGTGAGATAGAGTGTACTTGAGCTGGTGGGTTATTCATGTCGAATTCTATGAATGAGGGGGGTGGAAGGGTTCGTGGAGTATTTGGGGGTGGGTTACATAAACTCATGTTTGGTGTGTTTATGATATCTAATAAATGTTTGCAAAAATATATTATTAATAAAGGTTGGGGATGAGATTACGTGGGGAAGAAAAAATTTACCAAGTTGAAAGGGGCTTCTATTTATGTTGTTTGGTGGGGGGCAGGGCAAGATGTGAGGATGACTAATGGGAGCTGGTGGGACTATATTGGGAGAATTGAGGTAGTGAAAAAGATTGTAACATTCCTGGGGTTCAGCACTTTGGTTTGGAGTGGACAATGAATTGATGGATGAATGAGATGGTGCCTCATTTTGAGAAGATAAAGATGAATTCAAATCTGTGTTATTTGAAAAAAACCTATGAAACATTTCATCAAATGAGACATCGGAATCAGGTGGTTGGGGTGGATTCATAGTATTGGGTATTATATTGGGAGGAGAGGGATTTAAATGGCCAACATAGGTTAAAAACAGAGGAACTTAGGGAAAACACAGGAAAAACAGCTCTATTTATATTGCAGGTCCCAATGAAATGAAGTGGGGGTGTAGCCCATAGAAATAGAGCAGAAATGAGTTTGGTGGTTTCAAAGGAAAGAAAGCTGCAGATCCTCTAGACATAAAACACAATTACACATTTAGCAAAGAAGTGTGTGTCAGGATATGTGTATCTTTAGAATACTCCTTCAAATACATGGGTGATTAGGTTAGATGGTACAGTCACACCTGTAGGTGGGTGAGAGATTTAGCCCACCAGTAATAATTTATTTGAAATGTAAATGAATTATGACTGCAATAAATTTATGTCCACAGAATGTCATCAGAGTGAGATTATGAGCTCTAGTCATAATCCGTACCACTAGGCTCCTTGAAATTCAATCAGACCCATTCAGATACAGAAAAAATTGTATCTGAATGAGGGCCATTGACAATACAGCTTGGGCTGTAAGTGTACACAGGTGGTCAAATTATGACCGCCGGTCATAATTTGGACCACTTGCAAACCAATTACGGCCATAATTGGGTTGTCCCTTTGCAATTTTGTCAGACCCACTCAGATACAGAAAAAACTGTATCTGAATGAGGGGCATTGACAATACAGCTTGGGCTGTAAGTGTACACAGGTGGTCAAATTATGACTGCCGGTCATAATTTGTACCACTTGCAAACCAATTACGGCCGTAATTGGTTTGTCTCTTGGAAATTTTGTCAGACCCACTCAGATACACAAAAAACTGTATCTGAATGAGGGCCATTGACAATAAAGATTGGGCTGTAAATGTACACAGGTGGTCAAATTAAGACCGCCGGTCATAATTTGTACCACTTGCAAACCAATTACGGCCGTAATTGGTTTGTCTTTTTGAAATTTTGTCAGACCCACTCAGATACAGAAAAAACTGTATCTGAATGGGGGCCATTGACAATACAGCTTGGGCTGTACAGTGCCCTGCCATAAGTATGCAAACAAAAAAAATACAGAAAGGCAACTGTATTTTTTTTTTTTTTACTGCGCAATTGGGGTCTCACACGGATGGGGCTTTTTTTTTGAAGTCAATCACAAAATTTTTTTTCTTACATTTAAAGGTTGTAACTACAAGTCATCGAGCATTAAACAAAGTTTTATAACTATTAAAAAAACGAAACACAAACATAAAATTAAGAAACCCAATGTGACACGACAAAAGACATAAGAAAGAGAGTAACGAATCAGCAATGGATTCCTTACTGTGAGAAAGACAAAAAGGAAAACGTACCGTTTATAAATGGAGGTCCTAGTAAGAAGTTGGACCTCCATGCATCTCAATGACCATGGCCATCCGGCGTGGAATTGAGGAGGTTAACATGGAAGTCAGTCCATGCAGCGTTAATTGCGTTTCGTAGCTCGTCCACCGTCTGAGGTTGGTATAGTTTACTGATTTGACTTTTCATCGTTTTCCATACGTTTTCGATGGGGTTCAAATCAGGCAAATGAGCTGGCCAATCGAGCTTCTGGATGTCATGCCGATTTCGCCAATCGGTACTCGCTCGTGCTGTGTGGATCGGGGCGTTATCCTCCATCAGGAGGATGCGTTCGCGACCACGTATCCAGGGGGCCTGCTCCATCCAGGCTACGAACGGGAGCAGGCCCGGTCAATAAACCTGCTGCACCATCTCGGTCGAGGTCATTCGACCATTGAGGAAAATTAACGGCGCTCGCATCGCTGCACAAAACGCCCCCCAGACCATGAGCGATTGACGACCCAATCGGTGGTTGACCGCGAGGTTCTCGAGGATCCATTTCTCTTGAGGGGTCCTCCAAACTCGTACTCGTTCGACCTTTTTCCCAAGCTCGAAGGCCGATTCGTCCGTCCAAATGACCCGGGCCCAATCGTTTATCGTCCAATGGCAGTGGGCTTGGGCGAATTCCAGGCGCCTTTGGAAGTCTTGAGGTCGGAGGTAGGGCTTTCTGGGGGCAATGCGAGAGTGCTTCCCGAGTTTATGTATCTCTCGCTGGATCGTTTGGGTGGAGACCATGTGGGTCATCAGGTCAGTCACCTGTGCAACTGTTAATCGACGACCACGGGTTATTATTCGGCCGAGTTCGCGGCGGTCACGTTCGGTCATGATCGTAGGTCGGCCTTTCTTTTTTTGGGTCTTCACAGTACCGATACGCTGATATTTATCGATCGTATCGTAGACAGTCGTGAGGGGAATTCCAGCGAGGTCCGATATAGCTCGAAATGGGAGGCCTGCTTGGCGCATCCCAACAAGACGTCCCCTGGTTTCAATGTCAAGGTAAGGCATATAAACCTGAAAGCAAAAAATATCAGCATAATTTCTTCTTTAAAAAAAAAAAAAAAAAAAAAAACTGACAAGTTGATTGGGCGAATCAAGGTTGGATGGTGCAATGCTGTTGAGGTCACAGCTCGCAAGGCCATCTTTTAAGTGGTCGTATTTGGATTTGACGATGGTGGTCATTATACTGACGAGAGACGGTTGCAAGCGAATAAGAATTAAGAGAAAAAAAAAAAAAGTTAAAGTCCGGATAGGACTCCAGACCTCTGACGAATGAGGGTCGTCTGCTGGATTCGCGTGCGCAGCAGCCGCGAGCATACAGTACAGCTGCCCTGCCCGCGTTCGCATACTTTGGGCAGGGCACTGTAAGTGTACACAGGTGGTCAAATTATGACTGTTGGTCATAATTTGTACCACTTGCAAACCAATTACGGCTGTAATTGGTTTGTCTCTTTGCAATTTTGTCAGACCCACTCAGATACAAAAAACACTGTATCTGAATGAGGTCCAGCCACAATGAATCTTTGGCTGTAACCATACACAGGTGGTCAAATTATGACCGCCGGTCATAATTTGTACCATTTGCAAACCAATTACGGCCGTAATTGGTCTGTCTCTTTGCAATTTTGTCAGACGCACTCAGATACAGAAAAAACTGTATCTGAATGAGGTCCACTGACAATACATCTTGGGCTGTAATGGGACCCACTCAGATACAGATAAAACTGTATCTGAATGAGGGCCATTGACAATACAGCTTGGGCTGTAAGTGTACACAGGTGGTCAAATTATGACCGCCGGTCATAATTTGTACCATATGCAAACCAATTACGGCCGTAATTGGTTTGTCTCTTTGCAATTTTGTCAGACCCACTCAGATACAGGAAAAACTGTATCTGAATGAGGTCCAGCCACAATGAATCTTTGGCTGTAATCATACAAAGGTGGTCAAATTATGACCGCCGGTCATAATTTGTACCATTTGCAAACCAATTACGGCTGTAATTGGTCTGTCTCTTTGCAATTTTGTCAGACCCACTCAGATACAGAAAAAACTGTATCTGAATGAGGTCCAGCCACAATGAATCTTTGGCTGTAAGTGTACACAGGTGGTCAAATTATGACTGCCGGTCATAATTTGTACCACTTGCAAACCAATTACGGCCATAATTGGTTTGTCTCTTTGCAATTTTGTCAGACCCACTCAGATACAGAAAAAACTGTATCTGAATGGGGGCCATTGGCAATACAGCTTGGGCTGTAAGTGTACACAGGCGGTCAAATTATGACTGCCGGTCATAATTTGTACCACTTGCAAACCAATTACGGCCGTAATTGGTTTGTCTCTTTGCAATTTTGTCAGACCCACTCAGATACAGAAAACACTGTATCTGAATGAGGTCCAGCCACAATGAATCTTTGGCTGTAACCATA
Organism: Austropuccinia psidii; assembly: GCA_023105745.1. Lineage (NCBI taxonomy): Eukaryota > Fungi > Basidiomycota > Pucciniomycetes > Pucciniales > Sphaerophragmiaceae > Austropuccinia > Austropuccinia psidii. Next base: position 55,247,475 of record JALGQZ010000005.1, on the reverse strand, counting down.
CACAGGTGGTCAAATTATGACCACTGGTCATAATTTGTACCATTTGCAAACCAATTACGGCCGTAATTGGTCTGTCTCTTTGCAATTTTGTCAGACCCACTCAGATACAGAAAAAACTGTATCTGAATGAGGTCCAGCCACAATGAATCTTTGGCTGTAATCATACAAAGGTGGTCAAATTATGACCGCCGGTCATAATTTGTACCACTTGCAAACCAATTACGGCCGTAATTGGTTTGTCTTGTTGCAATTTTGTCAGACCCACTCAGATACAGAAAAAACTGTATCTGAATGAGGTCCAGCCACAATGAATCTTTGGCTGTAAGTGTACACAGGTGGTCAAATTATGACTGCCGGTCATAATTTGTACCACTTGCAAACCAATTACGGCCGTAATTGGTTTGTCTCTTTGCAATTTTGTCAGACCCACTCAGATACAGAAAAAACTGTATCTGAATGGGGGCCATTGGCAATACAGCTTGGGCTGTAAGTGTACACAGGTGGTCAAATTATGACTGCCGGTCATAATTTGTACCACTTGCAAACCAATTACGGCCGTAATTGGTTTGTCTCTTTGCAATTTTGTCAGACCCACTCAGATACAGAAAACACTGTATCTGAATGAGGTCCAGCCACAATGAATCTTTGGCTGTAACCATACACAGGTGGTCAAATTATGACCACCGGTCATAATTTGTACCATTTGCAAACCAATTACGGCCGTAATTGGTCTGTCTCTTTGCAATTTTGTCAGACCCACTCAGATACAGAAAAAACTGTATCTGAATGAGGTCCAGCCACAATGAATCTTTCGCTGTAATCATACAAAGGTGGTCAAATTATGACCGCCGGTCATAATTTGTACCACTTGCAAACCAATTACGGCCGTAATTGGTTTGTCTTGTTGCAATTTTGTCAGACCCACTCAGATACAGAAAAAACTGTATCTGAATGAGGTCCAGCCACAATGAATCTTTGGCTGTAAGTGTACACAGGTGGTCAAATTATGACTGCCGGTCATAATTTGTACCACTTGCAAACCAATTACGGCCATAATTGGTTTGTCTCTTGGAAATTTTGTCAGACCCACTCAGATACAGAAAAAACTGAATCTGAATGGGGGCCATTGACAATACAGCTTGGGCTGTAAGTGTACACAGGTGGTCAAATTATGACTGCCGGTCATAATTTGTACCACTTGCAAACCAATTACGGCTGTAATTGGTGTGTCTCTTTGCAATTTTGTCAGACCCACTCAGATACAGAAAAAACTTTGTCTGAATGAGGTCCAGCCACAATGAATCTTTGGCTGTAACCATACACAGGTGGTCAAATTATGACCGCCGGTCATAATTTGTACCACTTGCAAACCAATTACGGCCGTAATTGGTTTCTCTCTTTGCAATTTTGTCAGACCCACTCAGATACAGAAAACACTGTATCTGAATGAGGTCCAGCCACAATGAATCTTTGGCTGTAACCATACACAGGTGGTCAAATTATGACCGCCGGTCATAATTTGTACCATTTGCAAACCAATTACGGCCGTAATTGGTCTGTCTCTTTGCAATTTTGTCAGACCCACTCAGATACAGAAAAAACTGTATCTGAATGAGGTCCACTGACAATACATCTTGGGCTGTAATGGGACCCACTCAGATACAGAAAAAAATGTATCTGAATGAGGGCCATTGACAATACAGCTTGGGCTGTAAGTGTACACAGGTGGTCAAATTATGACCGCCGGTCATAATTTGTACCATATGCAAACCAATTACGGCCGTAATTGGTTTGTCTCTTTGCAATTTTGTCAGACCCACTCAGATACAGAAAAAACTGTATCTGAATGAGGTCCAGCCACAATGAATCTTTGGCTGTAATCATACAAAGGTGGTCAAATTATGACCGCCGGTCATAATCTGTACCACTTGCAAACCAATTACGGCCGTAATTGGTTTGTATTTTTGCAATTTTGTCAGACCCACTCAGATACAGAAAAAACTGTATCTGAATTAGGTCCAGCCACAATGAATCTTTGGCTGTAAGTGTACACAGGTGGTCAAATTATGACTGCCAGTCATAATTTGTACCACTTGCAAACCAATTACGGCCGTAATTGGTTTGTCTCTTTGCAATTTTGTCAGACCCACTCACATACAGAAAAAACTGTATCTGAATGAGGTCCACTGACAATACAGTTTGGGCTGTAAGTGTACACAGGTGGTCAAATTATGACCGCCGGTCATAATTTGTACCATTTGCAAACCAATTACGGCCGTAATTGGATTATCTCTTGGAAATTTTGTCAGACCCACTCAGATACAGAAAAAACTGTATCTGAATGAGGTCCAGCCACAATGAATCTTTGGCTGTAAGTGTACACAGGTGGTTAAATTATGACCGCCGGTCATAATTTGTACCACTTGCAAACCAATTACGGCCGTAATTGGTTTGTCTCTTGGAAATTTTGTCAGACCCACTCAGATACAGAAAAAACTGTATCTGAATGAGGTCCAGCCACAATTAATCTTTGGCTGTAATCATACAAAGGTGGTAAAATTATGACCGCCGGTCATAATCTGTACCACTTGCAAACCAATTACGGCCGTAATTGGTTTGTCTTTTTGCAATTTTGTCAGACCCACTCAGATACAGAAAAAACTGTATCTGAATTAGGTCCAGCCACAATGAATCTTTGGCTGTAAGTGTACACAGGTGGTCAAATTATGACCGCCAGTCATAATTTGTACCACTTGCAAACCAATTACGGCCGTAATTGGTTTGTCTCTTTGCAATTTTGTCAGACCCACTCACATACAGAAAAAACTGTATCTGAAGAGGTCCACTGACAATACAGTTTGGGCTGTAAGTGTACACAGGTGGTCAAATTATGACCGCCGGTCATAATTTGTACCATTTGCAAACCAATTACGGCCGTAATTGGTTTGTCTCTTGGAAATTTTGTCAGACCCACTCAGATACAGAAAAAACTGTATCTGAATGAGTTCCAGCCACAATTAATCTTTGGCTGTAAGTGTACACAGGTGGTTAAATTATGACCGCCGGTCATAATTTGTACCACTTGCAAACCAATTACGGCCGTAATTGGTTTGTCTCTTGGAAATTTTGTCAGACCCACTCAGATACAGAAAAAACTGTATCTGAATGAGGTCCAGCCACAATGAATCTTTGGCTGTAATCATACAAAGGTGGTAAAATTATGACCGCCGGTCATAATTTGTACCATTTGCAAACCAATTACGGCTGTAATTGGTCTGTCTCTTTGCAATTTTGTCAGACCCACTCAGATACAGAAAAAACTGTATCTGAATGAGGTCCAGCCACAATGAATCTTTGGCTGTAAGTGTACACAGGTGGTCAAATTATGACTGCCGGTCATAATTTGTACCACTTGCAAACCAATTACGGCCATAATTGGTTTGTCTCTTGGAAATTTTGTCAGACCCACTCAGATACAGAAAAAACTGAATCTGAATGGGGGCCATTGACAATACAGCTTGGGCTGTAAGTGTACACAGGTGGTCAAATTATGACTGCCGGTCATAATTTGTACCACTTGCAAACCAATTACGGCTGTAATTGGTGTGTCTCTTTGCAATTTTGTCAGACCCACTCAGATACAGAAAAAACTTTATCTGAATGAGGTCCAGCCACAATGAATCTTTGGCTGTAACCATACACAGGTGGTCAAATTATGACCGCCGGTCATAATTTGTACCACTTGCAAACCAATTACGGCCGTAATTGGTTTCTCTCTTTGCAATTTTGTCAGACCCACTCAGATACAGAAAACACTGTATCTGAATGAGGTCCAGCCACAATGAATCTTTGGCTGTAACCATACACAGGTGGTCAAATTATGACCGCCGGTCATAATTTGTACCATTTGCAAACCAATTACGGCCGTAATTGGTCTGTCTCTTTGCAATTTTGTCAGACCCACTCAGATACAGAAAAAACTGTATCTGAATGAGGTCCACTGACAATACATCTTGGGCTGTAATGGGACCCACTCAGATACAGAAAAAAATGTATCTGAATGAGGGCCATTGACAATACAGCTTGGGCTGTAAGTGTACACAGGTGGTCAAATTATGACCGCCGGTCATAATTTGTACCATATGCAAACCAATTACGGCCGTAATTGGTTTGTCTCTTTGCAATTTTGTCAGACCCACTCAGATACAGAAAAAACTGTATCTGAATGAGGTCCAGCCACAATGAATCTTTGGCTGTAATCATACAAAGGTGGTCAAATTATGACCGCCGGTCATAATCTGTACCACTTGCAAACCAATTACGGCCGTAATTGGTTTGTCTTTTTGCAATTTTGTCAGACCCACTCAGATACAGAAAAAACTGTATCTGAATTAGGTCCAGCCACAATGAATCTTTGGCTGTAAGTGTACACAGGTGGTCAAATTATGACTGCCAGTCATAATTTGTACCACTTGCAAACCAATTACGGCCGTAATTGGTTTGTCTCTTTGCAATTTTGTCAGACCCACTCACATACAGAAAAAACTGTATCTGAATGAGGTCCACTGACAATACAGTTTGGGCTGTAAGTGTACACAGGTGGTCAAATTATGACCGCCGGTCATAATTTGTACCATTTGCAAACCAATTACGGCCGTAATTGGATTATCTCTTGGAAATTTTGTCAGACCCACTCAGATACAGAAAAAACTGTATCTGAATGAGGTCCAGCCACAATGAATCTTTGGCTGTAAGTGTACACAGGTGGTTAAATTATGACCGCCGGTCATAATTTGTACCACTTGCAAACCAATTACGGCCGTAATTGGTTTGTCTCTTGGAAATTTTGTCAGACCCACTCAGATACAGAAAAAACTGTATCTGAATGAGGTCCAGCCACAATTAATCTTTGGCTGTAATCATACAAAGGTGGTAAAATTATGACCGCCGGTCATAATCTGTACCACTTGCAAACCAATTACGGCCGTAATTGGTTTGTCTTTTTGCAATTTTGTCAGACCCACTCAGATACAGAAAAAACTGTATCTGAATTAGGTCCAGCCACAATGAATCTTTGGCTGTAAGTGTACACAGGTGGTCAAATTATGACCGCCAGTCATAATTTGTACCACTTGCAAACCAATTACGGCCGTAATTGGTTTGTCTCTTTGCAATTTTGTCAGACCCACTCACATACAGAAAAAACTGTATCTGAAGAGGTCCACTGACAATACAGTTTGGGCTGTAAGTGTACACAGGTGGTCAAATTATGACCGCCGGTCATAATTTGTACCATTTGCAAACCAATTACGGCCGTAATTGGTTTGTCTCTTGGAAATTTTGTCAGACCCACTCAGATACAGAAAAAACTGTATCTGAATGAGTTCCAGCCACAATTAATCTTTGGCTGTAAGTGTACACAGGTGGTTAAATTATGACCGCCGGTCATAATTTGTACCACTTGCAAACCAATTACGGCCGTAATTGGTTTGTCTCTTGGAAATTTTGTCAGACCCACTCAGATACAGAAAAAACTGTATCTGAATGAGGTCCAGCCACAATGAATCTTTGGCTGTAATCATACAAAGGTGGTAAAATTATGACCGCCGGTCATAATTTGTACCATTTGCAAACCAATTACGGCCGTAATTGGTCTGTCTCTTTGCAATTTTGTCAGACCCACTCAGATACAGAAAAAACTGTATCTGAATGAGGTCCACTGACAATACAGCTTGGGCTGTAAGTGTGCACAGGTGGTCAAATTATGACCGCCGGTCATGATTTTTCCCACTTGCCATCCAATTACGGCCGTAATTGGTTTGTCTCTTTGGAATTTCATCAGACCCACTCAGATTCAGAAAAACCTGTATCTGAATGAAGTCTATAGGGGTGTAATTGGCTTCTATGTTTGCAAAATCAAAGATGCTCAAATATAAATAAAGCTATGCTTGTGTCCACTTGAAAGCTCTTTTGAGTTCACTTTGCCCCCCAAAACATTCCTCATAACGGCCCTACTCCATATCAATTTCTGGGCCCTTTTTGCTCATTCCCCACAAATTTTCATGGTGCAAAAAATGGGTCGCCACAAAAAAATTTGTACTTGTCATGAGCTTGGCTGTTGCAATCAATATTATGAAGATTTGAACAATATTGTTCAGCATGGAAAACCTATGTCTGACCCAGCTTGGAAGACACATCAATTGGAACTAGCAAGACTCAGGAGACCCCAGCCTTTGGTTGATCAGATGTTTTTAGCCCAAAATAGCGAAAATGTAAGGACTATTTCCCTCACCCATTTCAATTATTCATCATTACTTACATCTAATTTTCCACAATCCTTTGGTGCAGCCAACACAGAAAACCCCTGGATGCTCTCAAATTGAACAGATATGTCATCAGAATAATGAAAGAAATTTACCTTTTGATACCAAAAAATATGAAAACAAGACCTTTAAATTCATTGACTCTCATGCTCTTAAAGTTTTGGTTCAAGCTTCCAGCCTATACCTCAAAAATGGAATGTCCAGAGATAGTATCAAACAATTTCTTCTATCAGAAAGGGAAAAGATAGCTAGCCTTGGAGACAAATTTAATTTTGATGGATTATCCATTTCTAAAGAAATTCCACTTTCAATTGAAGCTATTTTTGTCCAGCTGGGCATATCCATGGACTTTGAAAAAAATATTTGCTGTCCAGAATGCTTCAGCTTGTATGATCTGACTGAAACGAGGCACATCAACAAACAGTGTACATCCAAATTTATTCAACCTTTTCCTTCCTCCATTGTCAAATTAGGATCTCTTGCAAGAAAAGAATATGGTTCTCTTTTATTTAAAACTGATGACAAGAATGATACTTCACTTCAAAAACCAATCTGTACCTTTACATACCAATCCTTGAAAAAATGGTTGGCCTCCCATATGTGGATTCTTGGCTTTGAAAAGCTATTAAATGCTCACCATACCCATAATTCTCAAGCAGACCCTAAAGTTATTTCTGATATTTGGCATAGCAAAATTTGGCACACATTCAAATCTTCCCCACGTAGTAAACAAGCTTTCACCAATAGAACAGGTAATTTGATATTTAGCTTATACGTAGATTGGTTTAATCCATTCAGTAACAAAGGGGCTGCAAAATCCATCTCAATTGGGTCAATTATTCTCACTTGTTTGAATCTGCCTCCAAGTGAACATCACAAAGAGGAGAACATGTTTTTATATGCAATAATTCCTGGTCCCAAAGAGCCATCTCTTGATCAAATGAATTCAATCTTGGAGCCTCTTGTTATTGAGCTTCAAATGCTATGGAATGGTATTTTGTTTTCCAATACCCACGACTTTCCACAGGGTAGACTTATTAGAGTGGCTTTATTACCTTTAATAGCAGATCTTCCTGCTCTACGTAAAGTGGCTGGATTCGCCTCTCATTCAGCCAATCGATTTTGCTCCTTTTGTAATATTACAAGGGTGGACATCAATGAAATAGATTTTTTTAAAATTTGAAACAAGGACACATGAAAATCATATTTCGAAGGCAAATGAATGGCTCCAACTTCAAACCAAAAAGGAACAAGATGAATTTGTAAAATCCCATGGTGTCCGGTGGAGTATTCTAAATAAACTAGATTACTGGAGACCCATTGAATTTTGTGGCATAGATATTATCCATTGTTTGATTTTAGGGGATATCAAAGACTATTGCATATCATTCCTCAAGGTGGGGTTGGCTGGTCATGAGTTAGAGGTTCAAAGGAAAAAGCAAAGTTTTTTGGCACACTCAAATACATCCAAATATCCTTTTTGCTTATTGGGGCGTCCAAGAAAAAGGAAAAATGAAGATGACAATGATTCTGACCAAATAAGTAGACCCAAGAAACAAAACCTTACAAGAGCTAACCTTGCCCGCATTCGACCTCGTACATCCCAAAGGCACAAAGGCTCTAGTGAAGCCTCCAGGACCAAAAAGCAACCGAACTTCAAACTCCAGGTATTCCCTTAGATCCCAGACAACCACTTCTACAGTACTCAACTTATTACCATTTACACATGGTAGTGATCCATTGGTTCCCTCTGATTTATCTTCTGATGATAATCAGTATTTAAATCCAATGGGGGATGAAACTCCAAGATTAAAAAAAGACGAATTAGAGGTACTTCAAAAAGTCATCAATCAAACAAGAGTCCCGTCATGGCTTTCTCGTCTACCCAGAAAATTTGGTTTCAAAAACTTTCAGAAACTCAAAGCAGCGGAGTGGCAAATCTTGATGACATTGTATTTACCTTTGGCACTTGTACCACTATGGAGTTCACAAATACCTCACAGGGAGGAAAGGGTAAAAGGCCCAGGGAACTATCTCCATAAGGATCTTCTACACAAATCGCTAATTTCATTAGTTACACTAACAAACATGTTACTCAGAAAAAGAATTCATGAAGAAGACCTAGATAAGATTGAAAGTACTACAAAGATCTATCGTCAAACACTTCGTTTGGGTTGGTCCATGATAAACTCCAAACCTAATCTACACCTAACACAACATTTACCAAAGGTTATAAAGGAGCTAGGGCCACCAAGAAGCTTAGCTGTGTGGGCATACGAAAGAATGAACCGTACATTTGGGGACATACCACGGAATAATAAGCCATGTTGAGTTTGAATTATATATTTTTATGTCAAAAAATCACCCTCACAATACTTACCCACATATAACCAATTGTAGCTGAGATCTCCCAAACAATACTGAAAAGATGGATATCTAAAGTACAATATCAATGGATTTCAAAATTGCCTAATCTTCAACAAAGAGTTGGTAGGAACAATCCCCTCATTTCTCTGCATCAATCAAAAAATATCAGTCCCAGTCATACAATTCCATTGCATGATGATATTTTTCAACAGTGGAAACTACTAGTTTCAAGAGATTTAAGGGATGTTGTAAACCTCTTTGAATGCAAAAAGTCAATAATTTTTGAAAAAAAAAGGTATTGTAATGTAAAATCACATGTTGAAGACAGTATCATAGAGTATAGCATTAATAATGCGAAATCATTGGGCCATATTGATAATATTGTCACATTAGTTGGAGGTGATCCTGACATATGGTGGCTAATAATCAAACCTTTCAAGAAGCTTGAAAATAATGAAATAGAAAAAGACCCTTTCCATCCTTATCCAGATCTCAATTGTTCTATTCTATTGTACCAGACAGAGGATGCCATAATCATCAACTCCCAATCAGTTTTGGGTCATGCTGAAAGCCTCAAGAATCCTCCTGGAAGCTTTGGAATTGTTCAGGCTACACTCTGCTTGGTATCTCTACATTCATCAATAAGTGATTCCGTGGACTGCCACTTATTATCTCATATATTTTAACAGTTTCTTACCATTTCCTTTCAAACCTTGCCAGCAATGGATAGGTGATTGAAGCACCGCACCCCTTTCAGCCTTAGGTTTCCTTATCAATTCTCACTAAAGATTTCTTTGGAGGAAAAACAATACTTTTTCCTTTGTTGATATTGTTATATGCTATTAAATGAAGTTTTTTTAGAAAAATTCACTCCAATCCCTTTTAAAAGAGATTTAAATTGTCAATCTACCATATTTAAGCCTCTCAAACATCTTTCAAGACATAATTTGGCTTTTTGGTGCTGGATAGAACAGGTTTGAACAAATGTGTATATAAACTATCTCTTCTCCACCAAAATTTCTGTATTTCCACTTCACCAAACTGCTTTAAGTTTTTCTGAGCTTTCTCATCCACCAAGTTCATTCTCATATGTTGAATTCTTACTCCAACTCTGTTTAACATACTCAAATTTTCATTAATATAATTACCTCATTTTCCTCAATTTAACTCCACTTGTTTAAATTGATATTACAATGTCTTCCCATGCACTGGGTGGTTCCCCCTCCACATTCCACAGAGAAAATTCTGGATCCTCATCACAAAACCCACCAACAGAGGGTGACTCAATAATTCACTCAGATGAAGAAAACCACGAAAGCATCCATACTGACTCTACTGGACAGAAATCCATCCTTCTGCAAGATTTGGAAAGACTTGGAATAGAGGATGCTGTTTCACAGAATGCCAGTCAGGAGGGACAAGAGGAAATAACATGCGGTGGTGAGTATCTTTCCTAAAGCTGATTGAAAATTACTAACTGATTTTGTTTTCAGTTGTTGGAGTTGAATTCAGGATTCAACAAGAAGAGGACCAACAGAGGGCTAGAAATAATAAGAAAATATTGCAACAGAGAAATAACCGCATTACAAGATTGGTAACAAAGAACAATCTTCCAAGTCAGGCATCCACTGAATCAGTCCACCTGCGAGAATTTATCTACTTCTTAATGGGTATGCCACCTTCTGTAGATCACTTCCCCCCCAATCCTACCAATGATGAAGAGGAATTTCACATTCATTGGGTCAAAAACCGAGCTAAACACATCAAGACCCATTTGGAAACCTTTGAATATGGACTGAGAGATCGTCCAATTAGTGAGCGCCAAATTCTGGTCAAACAAGAAATCACCTCTATATCTCAACGATTGCAGCCACCTGAATTTAAACCAAGTCGTGATGTTCTCAATAACAAGATCAAGGTCTCCATAGTTGAAAAGCGTGCTTGTGAAAAGGAATGCCAGCTAGTAGGCCTCAAGAGAATTACCTTCCAATGGGGGACCGCATTCAATACCTCCACTTGGAATGCAGCCATAGCCAACATTATCTCCAAACATTTTTTCAATTGGAGCCAGACTCAACCCAGCTTAAATATCAACAATCCTGATCAACTAAACCTATGAATTGAACGTTGGGTCAATGGAAGGGGTAAAGAAATGAAAAAGCTTTCAAAACTTGGCCAGGCTGCAGAGGAGGTTAAATTTCAAAAAGCTAAGAAATCCAAAAACACTAGAGGGAGGCAGAATGTACGTGCTTATTCTTTTGTTAGACATACACCAAACTCTAATATTACTTTTATATTTAGGTGACAGCTGCCTGTTTCAAAATAGCACGTCAATTATTCCCTCAAAACAACGATTTCTCTGCAATATATACTGATATAAAAGCAACTTCCGATGTAGAGGATAATTCTGACTTTGGAAAAGCACCCAAAAAACTTGTTCCAGTTTGGCGTAGTGAAGCTTTGACCTTGTGTACAAGGCAATTGGATCTAGCAATGACCCTTGGTGCCAAAACCCAGCTTGAAAAGAATAGAGTTCAACGTATGCTTCATAGGGATGGAGAGAAATTAGACTATAATTCTGATTTAACTAATGTCCCACATTGCTTACCTTTAGATTGTTATTCCACAATATACTTAAACACAATTTCAGAAGTTGAAAGAAACCACTTACTGGTAAAAGAACCAATTGGACTCCAAAATATTTTATGAGAGATTGAGGCCAAGACAAAAAGGGGACTTCACATCACACAGAGGCCAGGAAGATCTTCTCTCAGTGGAATTGAAGCTGGGTTCAAGTAGTCATAATCGTATGAATCCTGAATAATGTTTATCTTCTAGTCCTTTTTTTTATCCAAGCTTAGAGTTTTGTAATAGATGTATTTGGAAATATAATTAGAGATAACTTATGTTAACAATTCACCAATTGAGTGAATCAATAACCAAGTCAAAAGATGCCTTTCAAAATCATGACTAGCAGTCATAAAATTAGTATTTTTGTAGTGTATTTGAGAGCTGAAGTGTCCTATATGTTTTCCAAGCTTAGAGTTTAGTAATAAATGTACTTCAAAAGAAAACATAATTTAAAATATTTTAAAAAGTCACCCATTGTAAGAATTTATAGTTTAGCCACAATGTGGGCTTTCACAATTATGACCATCAGTCATAAATTTGTTATTTATTTAATGTTTTCAAAGCTGAACTGTGCTATAGCTTCTCAAAATTATTTAATATATAAGCCTCTTATTTATGCCTGCTTTGGTTTTCAATTTTCCCCAAGGTATTATATTTTGAGCAATGCTCAAACAAAACTATAGACATTTAATAAAAGTCATCATGATATATGCCTTCCCAAATTCCTACATTCCATAATAGTCCAATCTGTCTTGAACACTGTAAAGAACCCCCACCTTCTATTTTTTTCAATTTCATTTCAAAAAAAAATTCATAAACTTATTTATAATAATTAAACCTCAGTCAATTTCAGATAATCACTGCTTCAAAATGGATCCATTACTTGAAATAGAGCCAAAGCAAGTTGAAAAATCAGAATTCATATCCAAAATCTCCAAATTTCTTCCTTCTCTCAAGCTTGCTACCTGCGATTCTCACTTTCCTGAATATGCAAGAAAAAAAATACAAGAGTTCTCCAAAATACTTGAAGATGATCTGTATCGTATGTTTTTCCAGCTTTTGCCCATATGGAGCCGTTTTTAATTGGAATTCAAATCATAATTTAGGTGTACAGCTAGGTGGATCATTACCCCCTGAAGCCAAGGTTGTTATTTCAGCATCCTCCCAAACATCAATAAAGAGGTATTTCATATCTTCTTCTAGTATGAGTAATAAAAAGGCCAGAATTTATCAAAGTATAAAGGAAAAGAATCAAGAAGTATATCTCAATATTTTCTTTAGGCTTTAATCAAAGATTAAACTGTATTCCCTGAATCTTTTCTTTCTTAGAAATTGGAATGCAATTATGATACTGAGAAATCACACCCACAAAATCAGTCAGATTCTCAAAATCTAGAACCAGGACTATTTCAACCTCAAAATGATTTTGAAAAAGCCCTATCCACATCAAACTCCAGCCTTGAAGTCAATAACATTCCTCAAAATGATCAATCAAATATACAAAGTTTTCCAGCTTCAACCATGAGAAAAAAAGCAAAATCAAAAATAGAGGAGCCCTTGATACAACCTACATCTATCAAACACTCAAAAGAAAAACCTAACTCCAATTTCATACTTGTAGATAACAACCCATCAACTTCAAAAGTAATCCAAACCAGTAATGAAGAGCCTTCAAAATCCCACAAGAAGAAAAAGCTTCCTCAATCCGGATTATTCAATCCCATTCACTCAGATCACTTTGAAGATAAAATCAGCCATTATCAGCCACTTTCTGTATCCTCATGGAAGAAATGCCAGGTTAATGTTGAAAATCTAGTAAGAGAACGATTCCAGGAAATTCTTCAAAGGCCATTTTCTACCAAACTACCAAAAGGAATACACTTTCAAAGTATTGGATCTCTTAGCATTAGCAAATGGCTAGTGGATTTGGATAAATCTGGTAAATACAAAAGACATTCATTCATGTTTCATCCAGAACATTGATATTTACTTGCTTTTTTCAGGATTAGATATATTTTCACCAAAGAAATATGATCCTTTCAATGATCCTGACGCCTGGAATGTCCCTATCTTTACTTTGGATTCTACACTCTCAATGCAAAACATTCCCAAATCACATCAACCCCTCTTTCAATTGGCACAATCCCTCTTTGTCCCTAATCTTCAAAAGAAACAGTTCTGGGCCAATCTAATACTGGAGTCAATATCAGTTTCTGCACAAGATCTCATACAACCTGAAAAATTTGAAATCACGAAATCAACAGAAAATGATCCCTTGTTAGTTCAAAGACTCAGCCTGGAATTTTTAGTGTCCTGCCTCAGCACAAGACCATCCCATTCATCTCAAATTGAAAATACCCTTGATGAAAAGGAGGAAAGCCAGCCAATTCATTATGGAATTAATAGCTTAATATCTTTCAATGATTCCATTTTACATCTTATGATCTCATATGTCCTGATACTAGCACATTCAAAAGTTCTTCCAGTCAATATTCCTGATGGATTTGTGCTCACTCATAAAAGGTCCAAAGAACACCTTAAGACCTTATCAGAGCTACAATCAAAAATAGGCTTAGTTAAGCCCTGCTATCATATTTTAGCTTCATTTCTTGCTTCTGGGGTAAGAGGCTTAATGGTTTGCTCAAGAGATTGGAGAAAAAGCTCAGCTAAAGGAGCATTGCAGATGATTGAAATTACTGATAGTGTTATTGCTGAGGAAAGGCCTTATGAGCCTATTTGGAAGAGAACAAATGCATATATTTTGGATATTTTTAACAAGGCATTTTTCTCAAAAACCCATGAATTTGTTCCCACTGCGCCAAAAAAATTGGAAGTGGCCAAATGTTTAGTATTAGACTTCAGTGAGGCATGGCTTGAAAAAAATACCATAGATGGACAGCCTGTACTAGATCTCCCTGATAAAGCCAATATAAACACCTTGTTAACTTGATCAGTGCTTTCTGTAATTTAATTTTATTCTTTCAAAACAGGGTTATTTCTATTCAAATAATCTTTGAGTGTGCTAAGATTACTTTGCTTCACCCAATACCTCATTGCTTACTTTCCCAAATAAGCTCCTTTTACACAATATAGCTTCTTCCAGGATCATTCAAACTTTAAGAAATAAATACAGGGCTCCAGAATCCTCTCATTTATGATAAATAGGAGCCTTTCTCTTGATTCTTCCACTTATACCCCGAAATCTGACTTTAATTAACCTGTTTTACTATGCCTAAAGCTTCACATTACTTTTTTGAGACCTCTATACCCCAATCAAACAGGACTATCAACAAGATATTACATCCCATCATCCCACTACCTACCAGTGCAATATCAAGATCCATACATCAATTATGCTGGTTGATCATGGAAATCAACTATTTCCAATCTCCATCTGCTATAAATAGTTGGAAATCTCTTCCATCAGAAGAAAGTCTCAAAATTGTTGAGAACTTACCCTTTTCTTGCACTGATAATCCAATTACAAATCCCCATAATCACAGCTCAGGAGAGGATAGACTGTCTATAAACCCAAGAATATTAATTTCACCAATGTACAAAGCTATGTTTCTAGAGGATCGCTTCAAATCAGGCTTCCCAATGTCAACCTTTGCTTGGAATCAATGTTGGGAATCAAAATGGAATCAAATATTTGCAAAATTTGTTCTCAAGAACTGGAACTATCTACACCAACAAGGAGAATTGAAAATATTCTTGATAAATCCAAAGGATAATACACATAATAATAAGTCTTTAATACTAATGCGCTGGTTCAGAGGGAAGCAAGAGGATCTTAAGAATGATAAACTGGTTCCTGAAGCACTTTCAAAAAAAGCCAGTCAGAAGCAGAAATCAAGGTGGCATAAAAAAGTATGTTTTTATTTTATTTATGATTTATTTTTACACCAATTGATGTTATTTAATATTCAGTTATTGTCAAATCGCTCAGAGACATTGCTATCATTGAACATTAATCAAGATGAAGCTTCCATATTTGATGAGCCAATATGCTGCTCTGATACTGAAGATGAAAATGGATCATTAATAAAACTAAAGTCCCCTTGGAGGTCAGCTTTATTCTCAAAGTTAGCAAGTCAATTAGATTCTCTATTAATTCAAAAGCAAATACAAAAAAGTAAATTCAATAGAATTCCAAATGTCTTGGAAAGTAGAAGACCACAAAGTGGTATTTTTGAGAAAGATGTCAAAGTTCCAATTGGACTTCCAGAAAATCTTTATTCAGATGATTATATTTCCAAGCTTACTAATGATGAGAAGCTAATGTTACAATCAAAGCCATGTATAGATATTCATAATTTACTTCAACTATCTGAAACCTAAAAAAATAATTCATGATTTTTCTATTGTTTCCACAATCAATTTTTCCAATTCATGATCCACAGTACCTAAATGTCCAATGCTCAACCTGAAATGAAATAAAAAAATTTTAGCTACTCAAAAAGATAAATATTGGTTGAGTATAAAATATCTTACATCTGAAGCTGCTGTTTCTTCCTTCTAACTTGCTGAATATTCACCTCAATACTACCAACAGTTATATAATGAAATACATGAACTTTGTTCTTTTGACCTAGCCGATAAAGCCTATCAACTGCTTGATCATCAGTTTAAGGGTTCCAACCTGGTTCCTAATTTAAGTAATTGGAATAATATTAGATTAAGCTTCAAGTGTATCAAAATACTGTCTTACCATTATGTAGACATTTTGAGCACATCTTAGATCAATACCAACACCACCTGTGCCTTTTGTTGTAAGAAGAACTTGAGATTTTGGATTTTTTCTGAATTCTTCAAGGATTTGTATCCTTTGATCATTTTTGAGCATTCCATGCATCATCAAATTGGACATTCCACTTTCATCCAGTGCAATTTCAATACTTTTTACAATATTTAATCAATAAAATCATTCAAATGACAGTTAGTAGAAGGATTTGAGCTCACATATCAAGAAACCTTTTGTATTCTGAAAAAACAACTGCTTTGGGATATATTAAGCATGGCTCCTTCTGAAAAAACTCCTTGAGATGGCTAACAAGATGAACCACTTTGGATCCTTCTTTCCAGGTATATCTCCTTCCCCCTTCTTCCCTTTCTATTAGTGCTGGATGATTGCAAAGCTGCCTCAAATCTGATAATCTGGAGAAAAATTCTGATGAATCCCATTGAATGGCTTTGGACCTCTGTTTTCCATACAATGCACTAAACTCTTCATGCTTTTTGAAATAAAGTGTTTTCCATGGCTCATAGATCTCAATTCCAACTCCATGTTGCACTTTATTGGGAAGATCCAGTAGGTTGGCTTTCAATCTTCTCAAGGTGAGTGTTTGCATTATAAGCTGTAATGATTGGATTGCCATTTGATTCCCAGATGATATTTGTTTGATTATGCAATTTTCCCATAAAGGCTTGAGATTCCATGGTTCTACTTGTAAAAACCTCAACAGACTATGTAGATCCCAAAGATTTTTTTGTAATGGTGTTCCTGTAAGGCATAACTTTCTTTCAGATTTTAAATTCAATATTGTGAATGATCTATGAGTAGATTGTTCCTTTATGTAGCTAATTGATGTAAAAATTTCAGTATAGTACTTTTTTATTTAAGAATCACCAAGAGAAGCTTACTGTGCTTCATCCAACACTATTCTGAACCAATTCACCAAAAGTGGATTTATTCTCATCCCATGAACATCATTAACATTATAACCAGAAATAACATCATATGTGGTGATGATAATTGCATTCTGCTTCAAATTTTGGAATGAAATGAAATTACGATTGGAACCATGGAATATTGAATATGGTAAACTACCAGCATGAAAATGTAGTCTTATTTCATTCTCCCAGTTATGCAAAGTAGAAAGTGGTACAATGATCAAGGTAGCTGGGACATGGTCCTTAGATATTGCTGAGTACTTTAATGCTTCATTTTGTGTTTTTTTAATCAAGCATAAAGTTGTCAACAATTTTCCAAGTCCCATATCATCAGCCAATATTCCACCCCTACTTTTGCACCCAATATCTTGTGGTATCAGCCCATTTTCAACCGCATTAGAAAACACTTTTTTAATCCACAAATTATCTGGATGTTTCCATAGATTTTCACAAATTTTTTCCATATTATTTTCAATATTTAAAAGAAAGGAAATACCCTGGATTTGGTGCAATGAAAGATTGGTTTGACAATTAGGTATTGAAGTAACAGAACTAGTTAAACTTGTATTGTTGGAAGCTTGATAAAGATCACAATCTTGAGGAATATCAATAAATAAAGGTGAGCTATAGTTTCCAATATGTCTCAGAGCCATGTTTGCATTCTTGAAAGCCTCTCTTGTTTGGAAAATATTCCCTTTATCCACAAAAACACATCCATGTAATAGAATATTTTTATCTTTATTCTTGAAATTTATGAAAGAATTTATAAAAAGCACTTTATTATTGTTTTTGTATTTTTTATATGTTTCAGGATTCAAGCCTTCAGCCACTCCTCCAAAAATATCAAGCAGTGGACCCAGATGGAAACTCTGGAAAGAATTAAGGCTCCCAATATGACTTAAGTCAGATTCTAATAGTATATGAATAGAATCAAATACTCTTCTGAATATTACTGAGCTCAGAGAGGTTGGAAAGGATTGTTCAATATTGATTTTTTTTTCAATTTGAATAATAAAAAACCCAAGACACAATATTGAAATCATACTGTAAATTTTTAGAATGAAAATTTAATATATCAGTGTGATATGAATTTATAGGACAAATGGAAACTAAATGATAGGATTGCATGGGTTATATAGTGGAAAGACCCTGGGGAGTTTGTAAGTGATTTTGATAAGCTAAAGATTTAGCCCCTGAATTGTTCTTGATAGTGTAAAAAATGAATTATATTTTGAAACTTAGTTTATTAATGGACATAAATATATTCCAAATCTGCAGATCAATTGAATTTCTCATTACTGTTGTCCCAAATTCTTGGATTTTGATTTTAAAAGAAATTATCTATGAGGAGACAAGTTCCTTCCCAAATGTGGAATTCCCTCCAAGATATATCCAGCACTGGACAAAATTTCTCACTTGTGGCCCATGCAACACCTTTCCAACTCTTTTTTAATTCATCAAATTATTCCTATACTTTGTTTATTTTTCCCTTGCAGAAATTCTCAAGAATCTAATTTCAAAGGTATTCATTAAATCATGTTGAAGGCCATTGGCTCACTATTTGAAGAGCTTCAAGTCTATTATTTATCCATATTTTATTTTCAAAGATTATTCTAATAAATTAATATTAATTTGTATGGAAACATCTTTTCCAATAATTTTCACCAATTTCTATGATGATAATCATCACTCAAGGAGAGGTATTTTACTTATTATAAAATTATTAGATCTTATTTTTCCAAAATATTCATAATTTTAAGGAGGAATACCCATTTTTAATTTAAATTTGGACAGGATTCCCTCAAAATAATTACCATTATAATTTTCAAATTCATCATTACTTATTATTATCATTGTGTGAAATCAATTCAAGCTTAATTTTTGATTCATCTGAAAACAAGAATTCTGGTAAATAGAATTTCTTAATTCTTAAGTTATCCTCATTCTTTAAGCCAACATGAAAGATAAATTAAACTCAAATAAATTCAAGAATCAAGGCAGTGGAATGACAATAAGATCAAAGAAGCAATTAATGCTACAAGTATCAAAGAATTCCTTTTCAAGGCTCCCCATATAGCTGGAAGAACTTTCAAAATCCACAAGAATTCATGAAGTGACTTGTAAGGAGCTCAATTGATGAGAGGATTTGAAGATTATTCTACTAACTATAAGCATCATGAGGGAATTTCAATGTTCTCACAATCCCAAAATTGAATAATATTCATTACCTATGTTTGTTGCCAGTGTATATATTGGGTTGAGAAAATAGTAATAAAAATTAAAGGGGGAGTAAAAATCTCAGAATACAATGAATGTGAGTTAAACTAGGGATACTTCCAGAGATACACTCAGACATAAGCTGAAGATACTGTAAAGGACCTGTATGCAAGTCCCCAGTCTTTTTCTGTGGTGTGGGCTTCTTTTTCTATTAAATTCTTTCTCACTTAAAGTCTTAAATCTCAAGTAAAATTATTATCATTATTGTGATAATTATGATGATAATAATTGAAACAATTATGATGTGATAATATTAACATAATTTTGGCCTCATTTAACCTCCTTTAACCTTTTTTGGTGGATAAAAATTGTCAAAAGTGTCCATTTCTTATTGAAATAATCATAGGGTTCTGGTAAGCACAAGTAGTTTTATGGAAAAAACATGTAAACAGGCTTTCTTCTCAAAAAAAAAAACCTCAAACACATTCTTTAAAAATTCTTTAAATATTTGTCTTCATTCTTTGAGGTGAAGTTTTAATAAACCTCCATTTTTTCAAGTTGACAAATTTGGAAAAATGGAAAAAATAATTCAAAAATTAAAAAAAATGTTAATTATGAAATTGGAAGGTTTTTTGAAAGGAATAAGCGATTATTGAGAGATTTTAGAATTATTTTCCAAAAATTATGAAAAAAACAAATTAAATATCCCTCATAAAGCTAAGCTTCCTTTGAAAAAAGAAAACTTTCCAAATCCATAAGTGGAATCTTCATTTCTTAATTTTTGTATTTATTTTTTCCATTTTTTTCAATTGATCAATTTAAAAAATAAATTGTAAAAAGGAAAATTTAAAAAATTCATGGTAATTAAGAAGTCACCTCAAAACATAAAAAACAAAAAGAAAAGTAAATCAATTTAGAAAACCTTTTTCAAGGCATTTTCATAAAAAAAATATATCATATTTACATTTTTTTACCATAAAATTATGTGTTCTGGCCATAAATTGGTAAAAATACATATTTCTTGGGAAAACCATATAAAATATTATGTATTTTTACTAAGAAAAGGTATATTTTTTTACCAGAATCCCAATTATATTTGGAAAAATTGATAAAAGGAATATTTTTAATAATTGTAATTTTCAATTAATTTATACAAATATATCTCATAATCTCAATAATATTTGGAACTTTTCTTGGGGATATTAGTATTTTATTTTTAAAAATTAATTAAGGAATTTTGAACAACCTTCCCAATTCAAAGATAAAACTTGTATTGACTTTTCATAGTAAAATAAGTACCTTTTCTAAATAAAAAAAAGGAAAATTCAATCACTTTTGAGCCTCCAAGTCTTGTTTAGCACTTTTTGAGAAGTATACTTAATTAAAACAAGATTTGAATTGAAAAATTTTGTAAATTACTTTTAACATGTGATAAAGGTTATAATTGAATAAAGCCATTTAAATTAGGATTATTGGATTCAAAATCATTAATAATGAAATTTTATGCTTAAATTAAAGAATACTATGAATAAAAACTGAGTATTTATTATAATAAATCTTAATATAATGGGAGCTCCACTAGTGTTGGCTTTAAGATGAGGCAGTACCTGGAGGGCTGGAAAATCAGGTAATTGTTTATGAGCTTTCAGCCATTACTTTAACTAAGGGTGAGAATTATAAGATGTATTTCCTTCCCCTCATGAAATACTAAACAGATTTTTGATTGGAGGAAAAAAATGAAAACTGAGTAAGTGGATCCTCAATTTCAGAAGAAAACCTCATAAGTCTCTAATACAAGTTATTTAATGAAGAATGAGAGAGATATGAATTCTGTTATTATATGAAATTTTTGAAGTTTAAAGGGATACTTAGATGATTCAAATTTATTCCTTCATAAATTTTGGTGAGTAGTCTCTTAGCTCTTGTGGAAAAATGATAGACCTTTTCTTGGGATATTTTGGGAAATTTGGTGAGTGTTTAGGTTTATTATTTGGTTTATATGAAATAAAGATGACCCAATGTCTAAATAATAACATTTTAAGGTTAAGTATTTTCAGGTATGATAAAACTATGAGATAAAGATGATAGATAGTTCTAGATTTAAAGGATAAAAAAGTGTTATAGATTTATGCTTATAAGGGTAGGAAGATTCTCAAAGAAATATTGGATGGGTGATGTTCTTATAATTAGAGAAATTTCTCTTCAATAATATACTACCCCTGAGATTTTCTAATAAATAAAATTCCATACTATAGCTTTGCTTATCTGAGAAACTGGGAAGTTATAATGACCAAGGAATACTGGACTATCTGGTAAGGTAATAATCAGTTTCACTTCTTGAAATGTCTTTTGCATTAAGAGGGAGGAACAAAATGAGGGAAAAAATGAGTTTTTTTAATGTTTTCTGATGTACCCAGATTCTTTCCATTTGAAAATTACTTTTCTAATTTAATTTATATCAATTCTTTCTTGAATCAGTTGATTTATATATTTCTTAAGTAATGATTTTATTTCCTTGTGTCAGTTTATCATATTTTTCTATGGTGATTCCTTCTTTAAGAATTTTTATTTGTATAACTATCCAGCTTGAGATTTATCTTTGATGATGAGACTCTTTTTTATTTACATTAAATGAGAGAATTTTATATCAGTTAAGGTTTTTCTGTCAGCCTGTGACTCAAAACCAGAGCACAAGCATTACAGCCAAAATACCATAAACCAATGGTAGAGTAAAATACAACCAAAAAAAGCTCAAAAGGTATCAAAAGAAGGAGGAAATTTACCTCTTTCTAAACACAAACCTCCCATAATAATTGTAAAAAGAATAGAAAAGTTATTCAGTCTCAAAGAAGTTTCCAAGCATAAACCTTAATTTTCACCTCTCATCTGAAATCCAGAGAAAGAGGCTGAACCTCATCATATGGGTGTTCAGATTGAATCTCTAAGTAAGGGCTATCCAATGCTACTAGTTAAACTGATCTAGCATCAAAACTACAGAAGCTATGGCTAAATTAAAGCCAAATAAGGGTGAATAAAATATTCACCTCTCATCTAAATTCTACAGTTTTAGTGTGAGATACTTAATGTGGGGTCATTTTGGAAAGAGAATAATTAGGGATATCTGATGGTGCCATCCATTTCTCCATAACTAATCTAGAAAAAAATTTATGGAAAAAATGAGTTGCATACAGGATTTGATAAAAATCCATATCTGAATAATGGAAATTCAAATGGTATACCTTTTCCATATTCAATGTTATCCATATCAAATGAGGTACCATTTTTTAGACCTCATTCAGGGATACACAATGCAAAAAGGGTCAAAGAAATAATTGGTGTTATTTTTGTGAGCATATATGATTTTGCTAGGGTTTCATAATGAATTTTGGATCTTGTGAGCTTGATACTAGGCAAACTAATTGTCAAGTTAAATACAATACCTATCTTCCCTTTTTCTTTTTTAATTGAATCGATGAAATAGGACTTTATTGAAATAATTAATGATCTATAAGAAAATTAAATTTGAAAAATTATGAAATTAACTCTGTCTATCTTGCAAGAAGGTTTCAAAGACAAGATTTTTGAAATTTCATTTATTCCCTAACAAGCATTCTTCCAAATATATGTTTACATAGCTACTCTTTTGTAGTTACATTCTTAATTATAATAATGCAAAGAAGTTAGAATATGTGAAGGATTTGTTCTTCCATGAAAAAAAATATGACCTTTTGTACCTTAAAATATGAATGTATATAATTAAATTGAAAAAAAAAATATAAAATAAACTGAAAATTTATTTTAAAATTTAATGTTTTAAAATATGAATATGTTAAATTTTATTTAAAAATAAAAAACAAAAATATTTTCAAAAACATGATTATAAACAAAACAGATTCAATTTTTGACAAAAAAAATTAAAAAAAAATGATATTTGTAGAAAATACAAATTTGTAAAAATAGTTTTTCAACTAAATATAGAAGTTTACAAACATAATTATGAAAAAATTATATTTTTAAACTTAAATATTTCGCCAAAACTTATTCTTTTACTAACCATGTTTGAAAATAAATTGATATTTAAAAAAAAAAAAACTTGTATACTTTCATTTGAAAATAAGAAATGTTTCATAACAATTTTAGTATCATAATAATCATAAAAAATTTATATTAACATCTTAGAAACCTTACTACTATTACTTTAAAAGAACTATCAGTACTCTAATAACAATAAGTGTAATTATTATCATTATAGTAATAACATTATTTTATTTTCAGAATTCATTTTATTCTTTATTTAATGGAAATTTAATGTCACATTATATCTATTTTACAAAAAAAAAAAAAAAAACTAAGAAGTTGATAAAGAAAAATTAGGTATTAAAAAAGAAAATTAAAACCAATAAATAGGTAAATAAAAAAAATTCATTTTTTTTCTTTTTTGTGCTTAAATTCAATAATAGTTCAATTTATTTATTTGAAAATATGCAAATTTTCTTTGAAAAAAAATCAAATTGTTTCAAAGTCAGTTTAATTTAATTCTCTTTTTTTTAGATGGGGGGAGAGATCACATTCAAACAAAAAATAATGCTTTTTACTGTTTTTCACAAAAGAAAGGCCAATTCTATTATTATGAATGGAAGCTTTTATACAAAGTTTATTTATTTTTTTGCAAACATTGTTAAACTGATTCATAATATTTAGTGATTTTGTTTTTATGCTAGTATTTTCATTTTTTTCAAAAGGACAAAATATGAAGTTGGTTTTTCGGGTTGTCTCCAAAAATATTTTAAAAATATTTTTGTGATAAAAATTAATAAAGGCCTGTAAAGCTCTTGTTCAAAAAAAAACAAAACATGTAAAAGGCTCATGTGTTCTTGCCGAAAGGCTTGCACACTTTTACCAGTACCCTTTATATATATAGTTTTAAATAGCCATTGATATCTCTTTCAAAAAAACCAAGATTTTTTAGCAAGGAAGCTTAACTCTTAAGAGCTGTTCAAGCTTACCAAACACTAGATCATAAGTGTGCTAGGAAATATGACACTTTGGGAGATGTGAGGTTTTGAAGGGGGGGAAACTCATTGCTGGTGCTAAAAGTGAGCATTTCAACGGAAACATGAAAGATCAATTTGGGATCTAAAAGCAAAATCTGGGCTTTATGATTTGGCAAAGTCGATATTTCCTAACGCATATACGCCATTCTGCATTCCTCAAAACCAAACAGCTTCTCATTAAATCGGATTTAAATAAAAGGAGAAAATCAGCGAAGTTTCAAATATTTGATTAAAATTTGAGCTACATCGTTTCAAAGTTGCACAAAGGGCAAGCAGAAAAGTATCATGAACCATCACCCCTCTTTAAACTACCAAGTTCAAAGTTATCGTGGCAACCCACTTTTTGAAAGTTATTAGTTTCCACACAAGGCAAATATTACCTTATTTTCTTTGGAAACATAGTCAACTAATTAAATTTATTCGCTCAACCTCTTTATTTCTTTTGACGTAAAGCAATCCATGTTTTTTCAAAGCATCAAAAGCTTCCAAACTACAAGACGTTCTTTCATTCAAATACAATTTGATGTGATAAGGCGTTTTGTTTTGAAATATTCAAGTCTTTAGAAAACAAAACTCATTCAGTGATGACCTGAATTGTTTAAAGTGCTTTAAAATCATATAATCATTGCAATATAAAATTCTTGTTTTTGCGATTAATTTGAAAAAAATGAAAAAAAGAAACAACCTTTTCTTTTGCTCTGTGATGTCCATTATATTTCAAGCATTAAAGAGGCTCTCGTTTTCAAAAGTCCATTCAATATTTCCTGTCTAAAGAAATTTCAGAATTAAAACTGATTGGTAATCAAGAAAATGCAACCTTCTTGATAACCACATTCAAGGTGAGGGTGGTTCCTTGGTTCATAATAAGACTTCGTTCGCAAAAGATCGACCCAATGTTTTGTGTGGTAAAACAATGCAGCTTCGAACATGTACCTCACTTTTCACATCCACATCCTTGGCTGAATTTTCAACGTGATCAGGTTAATTTTTTTCACAATCTTGAGGATCTAGAACAAGCTCACCAAGGACAGAAATATTATCTTTTTGAATGTTGCCATCGGTTGGGATTGGTGAACCTTCGACTCGAGACCAAGCACCGATCCTGTTATCCTCACCAAGAATAGAAAATAGGACACAACTGTTTTGCTATTGAAATCAAAATGAGTTAGTTTAGAAACAGCTCAAGAATTTAGTAATATTTAAGGAGGGACTTGAGTGAAATGACTGACTTCGAGGACAGTGTTATCGAGGATGATTGAATCTTTGACTCTGGCCCCAAACCCAATCTTGACGTTTGCACCTATGGAGACATTGGGACCGATCTTGGCAGATGGATCGATGATAGCTGTTTCATCTATATAACAAGGTTCTACAATTTCAGGTCCGGCCAAGGTATTTGGAGTGGGTGGTTTAGTAATGATGGTAGGAGAACGACGTCTAAGAAGGACTGGATTATTGGATTTGTAAGATTCCAAGACGAGGGCATTGGCGGGTAATGCAGAACTAGGAAGAGAAAAAGGAAAGTGAGTGAAAGTTGATGAGAGCTAAAAAGCAGAGCTGATTACCCAGCCGTTTTAAGAGGTTTCCAAAGTGACTGAGTTTCATAAACATAAAGTTTTCCGCGATCAGCCAAGGGAGCAATGACATCTTGTTCAAGTCTCAATTGGTCATCATGTGGACGGAGAGGGTCATCACTATATGATTTGATGATTGAATTAATTAGTTGTTATTTTATGAATAAAATAGCAAAAAGCAAATTGACAGACGAATTTTGTTTCAATTTTAAGTCGACTGCAGCTTTTATTTCATCAAAGATTGATTTATCAAAAAGATAGACGCCAGTATTGATGATATTAGAAAGAAATGATTCAGGTTTTTCGACATAATGCAAAACTTGAGAGCTCTCTGGATTGGTGACAATACAACCAAATTTGGTTGAGAGTTCTTTTGAGACTCTTATACCCATTAAAGTTCCGACACCTCTATGTTTATCATGAAAGTTTTTAAGTTGAGCGAATGGGAAAGACGAGACTATATCAGAGTGTAAGACGTAAATTTGTTGAGGAGATCCTTTGAGGATAGCATCTCTAAAGTGATATAAACCACCGGCAGTGCCCAAAGCTTCGTATTCTCTCAAATATCTGAAAGAAGATTTAATTAATAAAACATTTAATTGATGAAGTAATTAATTAAATTTACCTAATTTGAAGAGAAGGAAAATCTCTGCTAGCTTGTTTAACGAAAGGTGCTAAAACTGAATCATCATAAAACCCAATTAAGAGTACTTCTTTCAAATCTGATAATTTGGATAAAGCTTGAATTCCATGCCAGATGACGGCACGACCGGCCAAAGGGAACAAAGGTTTCGGAATGTCTAAAGTCAATGGACGCATTCGAGTACCCTGTCAAACGCAAAAGATCCCAAGTCAATAAGATTGATTGAAAGACGAAGAAGGATTTCTGTGTACCTACCTTACTGGGACCACCCAATAAATAAACAGCCTTAGAAGCCATGACTAAATTCTTTTAGAAAAATGAAGAGCTAATTCTAAATTAACGTCTTGAGTAAATTAAGATAAAAATAAATCAAGAAGAGGCAAAGAACGAAGAGGATTATGATGATGATGGTGAGGAGGAGGAGGAATAAGATTGAGAAGATGAGATCGGGCAGGGATGATCAAGAAGATCGGCGGGACAAGGCTCTTGACCAGTTGTAGGTTGACATTTTCAAATTAAATTTCAGAAGTCTAAAATTGGCCTTAAAGAGCTTTGAAAACTCCAGTCAAGCTTGAAATTGAGGATGAGATCATCAGAAAATTGACTTTAATTAAATTTAACTTAGCAAAATTTCAATAAAAGTCTAAAATGATTAAAAATTATCAAATTTCATTAAAAACACTATTTAGTGAGGAGGAATTTCTCCATAAATACCAAAATTAATTGATTTAAATTAGTTTAACTGATTCAATTTATGGCATAAATAATTTCAATATTTCTAAACTAATCAGACACTGAAGTAAAAATTTATAAAATTATGAGTGTTTTACAAAATTTGAGACTTTCTTCAAAATCTCATATTGTTTTTTGCATCTTTGATAGCCCTTATTAATGCTCGCCGTATGAGATAATTTGAATACAAACCTCAAACATTTTGAGCTTTAAGGAATTGATCCTTATAGCTTACAAATGAATTCATAACTCATCAGTTATAGAAATTACAGTGTATTTCATTATAAAATTTGAATTAGAACGTGTACTGACGAGTTAGTGGTAATCCAATTGTAAGTAGTAAATTAACTGCAAGAGACTTTTCAAACTTGTACTTATTTCTGGATAGTGTTTGAAAATTTAAAAATCTCATTGAATTAAATATTCAAATATCAAGTTTTAGTTCAATAAGGGATAATTAAATCAATGATAATATTATCTTTCTTCATCCACATAAGAAAAATAAATCTAGCTGTTTTGAATTTGGTAAGATCTCTTTATTCTACTCATTAATAAGTAATAGCTTATCGATTTCTGAGTCCACTCAAACTAATCTCTTTTTAATTTAAAAAGAAGCAAAAAATTATATAGTTAAATTTCTGCAACTCTTTTCAAATAATAATAGGTCAAAAAATGAATTGAAAAAAGTAGATTAACTTGATTAAATTATTGAACTTGGAGATTTTTAATTCCACTTGACTTTGGAAATAATCTAAATTTATAATCTTCAATTTTAACTTTCTCTTTTATTTATTTTATTTATTTTTTGCTCTATATTTTTGAAAATTATTTCTTTTTTTATATATATCATAGGGATTCTTTGTTTTAAATTTAAATAGTAAGAAATTTTTCTTTGCAGAAAAATGTTTATAATTTAAATTATAAAGCTTAATATCTCATTATTAAGAAATTTAAAAAATTACCCACATGTAAAATAAATATCAAAATCTAATATAAGATGCATGGAGGATATTTTAGAAATCATCTAGGATAGATAGAGAGATAGTGAGATGATCTCCAGTAGCGGATCCAAACAACAGGTGCAAAAAGTGAGGATAGCTAGCTCCACACGGCTGTGAACTGACTAGAAAAAATGTTGGGCATGTTTCTAATGTAGCTAAAAATTGTCTTTAACATTTTTGGTATCATCTTTTTCTCTTGTTGAAATCTTTTTTGGCTTTCATTATTGAATTGATCCAACTTGTCTCACTCTTTTTTCCAGTTGCTCATGTGGGAAGAAGGAAACAAAAACTTAATTAATACAACCAAAAAGTTACTGTTTCCATAGAACTATCAGAATTCCATGAGATCCAGGATGATGGTGGGTTATCACCATGAAAGATCGTTGTATAAATATAATTTTATGTTTTAAATGTCTTGTAATTTCCAAATAGTTCAACACTTTCAAAGCAAAAGAGGTGATTTGGAAGACAAGAAATCAATAATATATTGTTGGATGGGTTTTAGAGATGAGATTGAAAATAAATCAAAAAGGGGTATTTCACATAAAATGACAGGATTTTGAAGACGTTTGAGGGTTTCCACATGTGGTGACCCAAGCCCTCTTTTGAACTACGCAGTTATAATTATTTTAGCTTTAGGGTTTCTGGTGGAGCTGGAATTTTTCTTTTTCAGAAGCTAAACTATGAAAATTCACTAGAGCTCCACTTCTGGAGAGGCTCTAAGCTTTTTAGTTTGATTAGAGTAAGTGATAATCACATTATCTAAATCTCTTCATAATGGATAAAAACAAAATGAGATTGTAATTGAAGAATTAATAATAAAGTCGATGATCTATATTATTGCAATGAATGAGAATAGGCAAAAGGGAGTTTTTTCTGTATAAATTAATTTTTAACAAAGAATATATAATTAAACTCAGTAAAAAAATAATCAAGAAAGGACAAGGATTTGGAATTTCATTAGCTCTGTTCTGAATCCTGACTTTGTATTATAGAGATTCAAGATATCTGAGCTCTACTACATTGAGTTTCTGAGCTACTAATCAGGAAATTAACAATAAGCTAAGATTTTAACCTTCCTTGATTTTATATCTCTCTATTTAAGGTAAAATTTTATGCTTCTCTTGGTGACACTACCTTCATTATTGCATCACCATCACCTATTTGATCTCAAGGCACAATAACCTTGTTTATTTAAAATAAAACAGCTTATATTTACTGATTAGAATGGTTATGTAAAATAAAATGGAAAATTCTTGATAGAATAAGTTAATTTAACATAAAAGAATAGTTTTATTTAACATAAATCATAGTTTCATTTAAAATAAAACCTGGGTTAATTTAACATAAACCATAGGTTTATTTAACATAAAGCATAGTTTCATTTAAAATAAAACCTGGGTTAATTTAACATAAACCATAGGTTTATTTAATTCCATATCATTTTCAATCAATTCCTCACCATTGGTAATAGATCACTCATCCTGGATAATAAATTACTCATCACAGGTAATCGATTCCTCATAATGTGAAAAAAAATCCTATACTCTTGATATCAAATCAGCCTGTGGTTTATATTAAATCAAACTATGGCTTATGTTAAATCAACCTGTGGTTTATGTCAAATCGACCTATTGTATCAAGAATTTCAGAGTTTATGTTGGAGAAACATTTCAATACATAAGCATCATGAGGTTGATCTAAAATAAACCAGGTTATTGTGACTTTCTATTAAAGAGGTGACAGTGATGCAATAATTTACCAAGTGATTTCCCCAACATTGTTGAGGTTGACAATTGATTCAGGGGTATTGGATATCTCTTAATATTTGTATTCATGGAGTGATATTCTATATTATTAGTTTATCTTAGTACAATTAACTAATTTCATTCTAAAAAAGCTACTAATTATCAATTATAGAATGAGATTATTGTAAATATTTGGGAATAGTTATTTCATAGCAGGATTTATGGAATCATAATAATTTGAAACTTATACACTATTATTTTCTCAAATTTTTAAGAAAATATCAAAACCTTTATCTTTCTATAGTTTTCTCAATGGGTGATAGATTTTCTTAAATGGAATTAAATTCAGAGATGGATATTTTATTGAATTAAACATTAAAAAAATTATAATATAAGTAGGAAAGAATTCCTTTATATAACTTATGATATTTTGAGTTAAATGGAGGTAAATGTGATTCCTCACAATTATAAATAAGTATAGTTGAAACAATTTTGGTTTTAATTTAATATATTTGATACATTTGGTATAATTTCCAAAATTTTGCAAAATTTGTCATAAAAAATTGGAATCTTGAAGAAAAAAGATATTGTAAATATAATTATCAATTTCCTTTAATGGGTAGTCTGTCCAATTGATCTTCAGGCCATTATACAAAAAAGCATTAAGATTGATTTTGTTTTATCATATTGCATATATTTGATATATTTTCATTTTTAAAAGATAACTCATTCAAATTTCTAACATCTTTCTTCTCAAAAAGGAAATATATATGATTTTGATATTAATCAAGCTAAAAGGATAATTTTAGAATAATTTCTACTTGAAATATTGAAATTATTTCTTTTTTTAATTTAAAATTTGAAAAAAATAAGGAAAATAAAAGTGCTTGATTTTTAAAAAAGGCTCAATAACCACATCATGAGATTATATTTCCTAAAATTCATAGTAATATTATTGGTATTGTAAGATGTGTCTATGAAACTGTTGATAATATTACTATTAATCAACAGTACTATGACTGTTATTATGAAATATAATAATTAAAAATTATTATAACCACAATTAAATAATCAATTAATTAATTATCTCTTTTACTTGCTATACACTACTAGTGATCATAACAGTAAGAAGTAATTGTATAATGGAATCAATTACAAGAAGTATTTAATAATAAAACTTCTTTATTTAAATAATAAAATTACTTTGATATATAATTATTTTATATAAGAATAATTATAAATATAATTCTTGAAGAAAACAATTACTAGAGAACAACTTCAAGAATTAAGATGAATCACTCACTAATACTCCAAAGAACCTATAAAAGATAAAAGCAGAGAGGTTTGATGGATAATTGTGGATTTAAAAGATCAAAAATGGATATATAACAGTATTAAAGCAATATATAGTTTATTTCTACTATTTAATGTCTTTCTTATTGATTATGAAAGATTTAAAACACTTAAGAAAACATTCAACTAATACTTACTTGTTGGTAATAAAGGTATAATTGTATAATGTGATGATCTGGAAAAAACAGCAAGAGGAGGCCTCTTTTAAGTATAAAACAGCTCACAGAGGCATTCCATGCAGAAAACTGAAAAACCGGTGAGTGAGAAAACAATAAACCTTTTTGGATTATTGCTTGCATCATCTGTTGTAACGTAAGATTATCATAATTACTTAATTGGTGCTTTTACATGACTACCAACCCATTTATGGTTAAGAATAAAAGGAGTAAAAACTGTAAATATTCTTTTATTCCAAAATGATCATTGATTTATCAAAGTTATCAATTTTATTGGAAATTTCATCACAGAATGTATTCTCTGTGAATTCTTAAAGATTCAGTATTTCACATGGAATCATCAAAAATGGACTGTAAGTAAAACTTTTAGTTTTACTTATAAAAGTATGATTCTTTTTGGGTTTTATATGAATTATAAAATTCTCAATTGGTCCTTAAATCTTCAGAAATATTCATTAAGAGCTGTATTTTTAATGAATTGTTGATGTTTTTACCTTATTTCTACATAGAATTACAAATAGCACTATATGGCTGGTTGCTATGAGGTAAATCAATGGATACTAGTCCAAAAAGGGTTTTAATTACTCTTTTGGGGATTATCCATGGAGAGTCATTAAGAATTGACATGGTTACAGGAGTCTAAGTTGCTCTTTGCCTCCTTGGCACGTCAAAATAGCAGCTTATTTGCTATTTTCTTATGATATAATGCAGTTTGGACTTGGTAACCAAGTTCCCAAAAGGTTTTAGCTTACTAATTGGGCCAAGATCAGCCATGGATCCAAGCATTGGAGCTTTCCATACCTCAGAGGCCTCAGAAGTTGGGTACCCTGGCTCTCTTTGATGTCTTTTGTTGCCCTTGACTATTTTTTATGTCAAAATAGAAATTCAGGCTTAAAGTGAGATATCCACTATGTGTGTACCAAAAGTGTATGTAAGAATACCATAATATTAGGTGCCAAAAAACATGCATAACACTATTCTTAGTGCATATGTAACATGGGATTTCTCATATTCCCATTATTTTGGTGTGAAATTGAGAAAAACAAAACTTTTCACAGATCTTTTATGTGGTATTGAAGTATTTTCTATATTACCACATCAAAGAGTTGATTTGAGCTTATTCACTCTATCAAGGTACCCTAGGTTAAATTTTGTGTAGAATCCAAATCTGGCCAGAAATCGATGGATTTACTTACTCAATAAAAAGTTATTCATCTTTTCTGAAATCAAAAAATATGAATTTTGAATATATGCATGACTTATGGGTTATGAATAGTTCAGAATTTATTTTTAAGGTAATTGTGGCCTATTTGGGTATGTAAAATATACCTCAAGGCTCACAGGTATCATCATCAAAAAATTATTTTAGAAAGACCTGATTTATCAATATTATTTATCTAATTAAATGAAACTCAATAAAAAACATGATTAATAATTAGAAAAGTATATACTTATATATAAAAAGTCTCAAATATTCATCATGTGAGAATTGATTATTTTATTGAATTTTTTTTGAGAAACTCATAATGTTTAAGGAACTATTTATGAAAAATCTCTTGACAATATAGCTTTTTTTCTGAAATAATTTGAAAAATAATTCAAAAAGTTCAGACATAAATGCCTCATAAAGTAAATTAATAATATATATTTCATGTATAATTACATTTTATTTTAGCTATAGCCATAAATAGTTCCTTTGGAAATGAACTGATGAATTAAAGAATTTTATTCTTTCTTTAAAAAATGAAATTTCATTCAGGCCTAATCTATTCTTGTTAAAGAGGAAATGAAAACTAAAAACATTAGCCTTATTGATAGGCATCATTGAATTTTTATTTTTTAGCTTTTAAGGCCAGAAAATCAATATGAATTTAGCTTATATATAGGTGAAAAAATTTCAACGAAAAGGGAGTTTATTTTCCAAAGTTGTCCAAAACTCACTAAAATGAGATAAATATCTAAATTACTAATATTTATGAGCTTCAAGATGAAAGATTGTATTTGATTAATTAAACTCCTCATTTTTCCTTCATGGATGCCAGTTATATCAAGGAGCTCTTAGAATTCAATAAAACTCCCAATTTAGAAAAAAAATTCAACACAGGAGTACCTAAAAATGGTTCCAGATTGATTCTTTTATTATGAATAATTATTTTTTTTCTATTGATTTTATATTTTATCTTCCATAAATAAAAGTAAATAATTAAGGAATTTAATTTTTTGAAATTTCCTTTTTTGAGGATATTATAACAAGGCTTGATTGAAAGTTATTTTCCAATATGAAGTTAAATAGAAAGAGGAATACCCTGAAGTCAGTCCACCAATTTAAGGAAATTACAGTTTATAACTGCCTTTAGAATGTGTCTAAAGCCTCTTTTAGAGTAAATTCTATTTAAGTAAATATATCAATGAGATCTAACATATTTTTCCAGAAAAAATAAGATAAAAAGCTTCCAGAGTTGAGGAGGATTTATTATCCTTGGTGAATTAACCATGTTAGCCTTTTACTAAGATGAAACATGCTTTACAGAGGAGAATAAATATGGCAAATCAATAAGTAGTATTTGGATGGAAATCTGTGAAATCTCATCAAAATAAGTCCATTCCCTCAAAAATAGTGAAATTACTATTTATATTACAATATTAGTAATGAAATGAAGAGTAGTTAAAATAGCTAAAAGATAAATTATATCTTTGTATTGTAATACAAAATAGTTAATAATAATACTTTAACATTACATTTTTGGTTGAAATATTGAAAGCTTAGGTTTTCTTCTTTATTTATTTGAATACTATAGATAGTATTAATTATGATTAAAATAAGATTGAACTGAGAATTAATCCATTAATTATTGTATAATAAATGAATATTAAAGCTTAATCTTATAAGATATCTATTGAAGAAAAAGTAAAGAAGAATATATTTGATAATTAATAATAAATTAAAAGATACATAAAATGTAAACAATCAATTTTCCCTTTATATAAGCTTTAATCTAAACCAAAAATTATTTAATTAATAAATTAATGGGGCCATGAAAATAATCTGTAAATATTGAGTTTTATAAATTAATGAGAGTTCAATTTATGGATTTCAGCATTATTTTATCAAATTGTTTTTTTGAAGAGATGTTAACCCCATTCTTACTTCCTAAAATTAATGTAAAATATTTACTTAATAAACTGAATTTATCTCAAATTTTTTCAAGAACTAGTCTCACTATTATCCAAATAAAGAGCTCATACCAAATCAATTTTCTTCCAAATAAATAATACTTTCTAATAATCATTGCTAAAATTCACCGAAGAAACAAAAGAAATCGGATAGAATAAATAGCCTTCTAATAAATTTAAAAGCCACCATGCTTTTCATAGAAAAAATATATAAAATATCTAATTTCAGGAATCAAACTGTGAAAATTAATTAAATGTGAAAAAATTTCAGGAATTATTTACAACAAAAAATTTTAGAAAAGAAAATACATAATACTACAGATTGAATTTTGACCCTCAGTCTTGTAAAATTCAGAGAAAATTGAATATTTCTTCAATTATAGTTTCCAACCAAATGAGGCTCAAATATTTAAATTTCTCTTCTTCCAATATGATAAAAAGTAAAATGACTAAATATTGATATTTAGAAGACTTTTCAGACAAAAAAAAAATTAAAAAAATCTGTAGTTCAAGCCTAAAATCAATCTTGAAATTGATAGCTATTTGAAAAAAAATTATTGAATTACTTGATTTAACAAGGCTATCAGATCAAATAAAGTAGGAAATTTACTAACCCATAGGTTTTTTGGTCCAAAAATGGGTTAAAACCCCATAAAACTTCTTTACCCCATAACCAATAGATTTCTGGCCCACGAAAACAGCAAACCACATATTTTTACCTGGAATTCTCAAAGCAAGTTTCACACTTCCCAACCAATTTTTACTTTATTCTTACCGTTTCCATTAATAACCCACCCATTTTTACTAGAATATACACAACTGTTACCACATTCATTCTTCCTATCACCCCCTATTCTGTCTATTATTCTCAATTGAGTGAAAACAAGATTCTCATTTATGAAAAAGATAATCAAATCCTGTCTTAATCTATCTTTAATAAAATGTTTTTAAAAATATGTTTGCCACCGCTAATAAATCACCTTACAAAAAATAAATTACATTAATTACCACCTCAAAATGAAAAGACACATTACACCAGAGGAAGAGGAGTGGATCAATAACACAGGAAACCATGTTTATTGACAGGATTATTTCTGAATTAAAGAGTTCTGAAAAAGGATTTGAGATGAATTACTACCATTTTTATACTCCAACACTCTAAGACTATGCTTTTCCAGCTTCCTAAAGAGCATCAGAAATTGGTGGATAATACAGCTGAATATACTGGAAAGAAACATAAGTGTAAAGCTCAATATCAGAGACCAACATTAAAAGAGAAGAAGCAAAGTCCAAATACAAAAGAGAAGAGGGTACCAGAAATCACCAAAATAAAAGGGCCAAGCTGAAAGGCAACCATAATAAAAATTTCAAAATTCTAAAGTGGAAAAATTTTAATGGTAGGATCCAAGTTGATACAGCATCACATTTCTCCAAAATCTATCCACATCCCCTCAATCAGTCATACATTTCAGCATGGATTAAAGATTGTGATGATATTGAAAAAAATATCAAGTGGTCTATTCTAATGAAAAAAATATCAAGACAGTAAAAATTTCTGCAATCAACAGGATGCTTGAGGAATGGACAACACAAGCCCTTCTCTCAAACAGCAATATTACTGGAAACATATTGTGTGAGAAGTGGAAATTGTTTTCTTTCTGTTCTGGAATTCCTTCATATGAGTGGCTCTCATTAATTAATGGCTTGATTGAATCCTTCAAAAATTAGATCAATATTTTGAAAATAAGCCTTTATAGTGAGTATTCTGAAGTGGAATCAATTCATTTTAATATTTGTCTATGAAACTCTTGAAAATATTACGAGTACTTCCCTTATGAAATATAATAAATAGATTTTTTATAGCCACAAATAAAAATTAATTTTTTAAATATTTTTTTTACTTGTTATACAGTACTAGAAATTATAAAAGTAAGAATTAACTCTCTACTAGAATGAATTTTAAGAAGATTTAATAACAAAACTTATTTAAATAATATAAAGCTATTTCAACTAATAATTCTCTTTTGAGAGAATTATTATGATAAATTTTTGAAGAAAGCCACAGATTAGAGAAAAAAAACTAATTAATTTTCCAAAAAAATCTTGTTAAAGATGGATAGAGTGATTTTATGGATTATTTGTTGATTTAGAGAATCAAAAGTTGAATTAAACAATAATGTACCAAAGAAAAGATATAATAATATTGTAAATTGTAATATTGTTTAATTTTAAGTCTTTATGGATTATATAAGAAATTTAAAAGGCTAATAATGGTTTCATAACTAATACTTACTTCGGTGATATGAATGATTTAATGAATTAACTGCATGATAGGGTATTGGGAAGAAACAGAAATAGTAGGCTTCTTTTAAGTCTTAAAAAGCTCACAGCAATGTTCCATGGAGAAAAATGATAAAAATCAGTGAGTGAGAAATGAGTTAAATTAACTGGTAAACTGATTACATCACTTGTAGTCATGTAAGATCATAATAATTAATTAAGTAATTTTATGTGGCTCCCAACACATTTATGGTTAATAAATAAAGGAGTTACTAATGTATATATATTCTTTATGTAAAAAATAAATTTTTCTTTTCTCAAATTTGTCATTATTATTGGAATTTCATCACAGATTTTACATTCTGTGAATTTTTGAAGATTCAGTGTTTCATATGAAATCATCAAAAATTGGCTGTAAGAAAAGCTTTTAATTTGAATTGTGAAGTAATAGTTCTTTTTGGCTTTAGTTTAAATTATCCCTTTTTCCATTTCTACTGAAATTTTCAGAAGGATTAATTAAGAATTGTACTTTTAATGAATATATGAATCTTTACCTCATTTTCTAGGTGGAGTCAGAGTTTCTCACCAACTCCTTTTCATGTCAAAATAGCATCTTATTTGCTATTTTCTCATGATTTAATGGGGTATTTACTTGGTAACAAGGTTCCAAAAGTTTTCAATAGAGAAGTTGAAAGAATATCATAGGTGGATACAGGTTTTCGAGCTTTCAATGCCTCAGAATTTGGGTACACTGGCTTTCTTTGAATCCTTTTTCCCCCTTAGCTATTTTCATGTCAAAAATAGTAATTCAGGCTTCAAGACTAATATCCAATATTGGTGTACCAAACCCTTTGGTCAGAATAAATCATTTTTAAGTTTGATAAGAATTCATAACACCATTATCAGTGAATATGTAGCATGGAACGTCTCAAATTGGCATTAAAATTCAAAAAAACACAAATTTTCATGATCCTTTTATGTGGTATTGGCTGAAGAATTTTCCATATCCAGGCCTCATAGATTTAATTTAATCTACTCACTGCATAGAGTTACTTTAGGTGAATTTCTGTGAAAAATCCAAATATAGTCTTGAATTTATGGATTTATCTACTCAAAGAAAAGCTATTCTTATTTTTCTATATGAAAAATAAGAAATCTTGAATATATACATGATTTATGGGTTATTTATATTCAGGAAGTTAATTTTATATCAATTGTAGCCTATTTGGGTATTTAAGATACATGTGAGCCTTTTAGATATGACCACATATCAAAAAATTTCACAAAACAACATTACAATAATTATTCTAATGATAAAAATTTAAAATATCATCTTAAAATAAGTAAAATTCCACAAATAGGCATAAATTCTTGAATACCTCAGAAACTAATGAATAAACATTTAAAATAAACTTCACCATGAAATTTCTCATGGTAATATACACATATAACATTTTTATCTAATATCTGTAAAGATAATAATTACTGCGTAATAAGCAAAAATGCCATAAAGAGGCATAAATTCTTGTCTATCTCAGAAACCAATAGGAAAGAATGTGAAATAAATTACCCCATTGGATTACCCATGAGAAATACACATATAGCATTTTTATGTCATATCTGCAAATTCAATACTTAGGGAAATAACCTGAATATATGCACTTTTATGATCAGCGCATATATTCATGATTTTTAGCTCATATCTCTTGAAATATACATGATAGAGAGTTGAACCAAAAACAAATTTACCAGTTAATTATTGTAATAATCCAGATATAATACTTATTTGAAAAGCTACAAGCCAGGCTATAACTTGTAGGGGTTTATTGAACAAAATGGTTATAGCTGTTGACCATTTTGTTGTGAAAGTGGTCCAAACTAAAAAGATGAATATTAATACTCTAATATTTTATACATGAATAATAATGTAACTTTGATCATTATATTCAAGGCATAACCTCCTGAAATCATAGTTTGAAGTTTAAAATAGTAAGTTTCAACAGAAAAGATGAGTTACAAGGAAAATCATCAAAAATAGAGTTTTGATGATGTAATAAAAGGATATGCAAAGTATAATAATGCCATTCAAAGATATCAGAATTCACTATCTCAATAGCTGTAGCATGTATGAATCAAAAGGTATTAATGATCAAAGCTTAAGCTTAAAACTGATCATTTATGATCACTCACTGCAATCTTAATTTAAGCTTAACGGTCATATAAGTGATAGAAGTGGTAAATACTAGTTGATTATTATCAAAATAATAAAATCCACAAAGTTTATTCTTCTGCCAAACCTATAATTTCAGAAAAATTAGAGTTACACTGATAACACTAAATAATGGCATAATCATGGGATAAGATGGTTTAATTATGATTTAATCATCACTAAACCTTGAAATACTAAACAATTCAAGTGGATACCATCAGTGAATGTCTACTATGAGCCTTCTGGACTCTAGGAGGGAGGATTTTACTATAAATAGAGCTTTCTTTACCTCTATTTTCACCTCATACGCAACAAAAATATTAAATTAGGGGGTTTCAAAGTCACCAAATCCCGCCTTAAAATAACACAGGATTTGGCTTCCAAAACCCAACACTAAATACCGAGTTTTTTATATGTAAATCACATGGAATTTTTATTGAGTCCCCTGATATTTTGACCAGATCCCATGCATCTGGGATTTTAGTTTGAAACCTAACCCAAATGAGTATTCACAATTACCAACTGTACAAAATATTCCTTGACACTCCATTTTGAACAATCTGACCAAAAAATCTCACATTCAATTTATATTTCTTCATCCATATAATAATGCCTTGTTCCAAAGCAAAACACATAAAGTCAGATATGAAGATCACCTCTGGCCTGCCTCATCCATCAGGTCACTTAATACATACAGATTATTTAACCATAATTAATTGGATTTCACCTAAATCCAATTTTGAGTCATGTTTTGGTACTAGTGGTTCAACATAAATTGAAAGGCCTCCTTTATAAAAGCAGCATGGATTTAAGCTTATGGCCATTGAGATCAGCAAAAAATTGCAAAACTGTCTAAACCTTAGCTCAAGCAGCATCCATGATTGATGGCACACATATAAAAGGAAGTATATGGCAGCAAAAAAAATTGAAAATTCAATTGGGGATGGAATGATCAAAGAAGATGAGAGTAAAGGAATAAAATCAATGACTGAAAAGCTTGAAAGTATGTGTCCTTGCTATGCTGAAATGGATGCACTCTTTGGCCACAAGCCCAATGTCATGCCCATTGCAAGAAAAAGACAGCTTAAATGGTGATGATGATGATGATGATGATATTTTTCTTGATAAGGTAAGCTATTATCTCTTTTTATTTTTTCCTGAGATAATTAAAGCTTATTTGCATTTTGAAGGAGAATGATGGTTTGGAAGCACCTCTCAATCTGGATTGTTTTCTTAATAATGATGATGACTTGGTTCAAGTGGAAAACCTTCAAGATGAATCATTAAGTACATTTAAGACTGATATTTATGAAATACAATCTTTATTATTTCTACTTTGACCAGAAAATTAAATCCATAACACATTCAACACAAAAGCATAATCAAGAATCTATTCCTAACTTGAATGACAAGAGTGGTTCTAGGAAAAGGTCAATTGATACGTTTGCATCTATGTATGCAAATTTTCTTGAATCATGGAAAAAGGGTATGACTTGAAATTATGGTTACTCTGATCAATTCTACTGATAAAAGGCATGACTTTTAGCCAGTGAAACCAGTTATAATTCTTGTTTGGAGTGGGACAGGGAGAGGTGGAATGAAGATAAAGTGAGCAAAATGGAAAAGCAATGGCTTGAAGAAGTCAAGTTACAAAAGCAAATTGAGTTTGATGAGAAGAAGAACACCAAGAAATATTAATTTGAAAGATAAAAGTGTAATCGGGAATTGGAACTTAAGGAAAAGCAATTCCAAATGGATCTCACTATAGTGGCATTGTCATCAAGCAGGCCAATTGCAGAGCTGCAATGCATTCTGAGATTAATCAATAAAAAATAACATATTAGGTATATGTAATGTGATCATTTTATATGTGGTGATTTTTCAAATGGAATAGATTTTTATTTGCAATTGGGGCACAAATTTGCAATTGATATTATGTTTTGAAATTGCATTGCAATTTATTACAAAATTGAAAATTTGGGCAAGCTTTGCATCAATATTTTATGTGCCAGAGACCAATGTCCAACTTTGTTCCAATTGAATTTGAAGGGTCCCTCTGAATTCCATTTTTTTTGAATTTTTTCCAAATACAAGTGGGTTGCCCCTTTTTTCAATTTTTTCTTTTTTTTCTTTTTTTTTCTTTTTCTTAATTTCCTTTTAATTTAATTTTATTTTATTTTATTTTATTTTATTTTATTTTATTTTATTTTATTTTATTTTATTTTATTTTATTTTATTTTATTTTATTTTATTTTATTTTATTTTATTTTATTTTATTTTATTTTATTTTATTTTATTTTATTTTATTTTATTTTATTTTATTTTATTTTATTTTATTTTATTTTATTTTATTTTTCTTTTTTTCCTTTTTATTTATTTTTTAATCTTATTTTATGATATTTGATTTTTTTTAACTTTTCTTTATTTTTCCTGAATTTATTTTGATTTTCTTCTTATTATTGTTTTGTTTTCTTTTAACTTATTTTTCTTTACATTTCTTATATTTTTGTTTTGTTTTCTTTTGATTCAATTTATTTGTTTTCATTTTTTGCATTTTGTTATTTTTTTTAAATTTTGTTTTAATTTTTTTAATTTATTTTGATTTATTTTCCTTTCTTTTTGTTTAATTTTTTTTAATTTGTTTTCATTTTTTTAAATCTTTTTTTGCATTTTTTCATCTCTACCAAAAATCATCTCTTGCCAAACTGAACTGGTAATGTTCTTACTCCTTCACTCCAAGTCTTTCATTCAAACTAGTTTTTTTATGTTTTTTTAAATTATCCAACATCTTTTTTAAAAATATTTTTTTGAATATAAGTGATTTTTTTTATTAAATTGTTTTTTAGAAAGAACAATCTTCTGCATCATCACCTCAATCTCAGACCCCATCAACCTTCACTCTATCCACCTTCACCATCCATTTATCCAACTCAACCATCCTCATATCCACCCCCCAGTCACCCTGGAACCTCCCAAAAAGGCTTCTGGGAGGTTCCAGGGCTTAAACCTACCAAATCAATTCAAGATATTTCTTTAATTTTTTGCTGTTTAATGGCCTCAAAGAGGCCATTAGATAATTTATTTTATTTTTTATTTTTTTTAAATATGACTCTATCTATCATAGATAGATATACTGACTGTTGTTTTTTTTTTATTTTATTTTTTATTTATTTTCTTTTTTGATAATTATGATGATTCTCATTACTAACCCCTTTTTTTTGTTCTTTCTTTTCTTTTCTGTTGATGAACACTAATGATATTTATTTTTGAAATTCAATGATGATCATTACTGATCATCTCTCATTTATTTTTTTCCTCTTTTTATACTTTTGATCATCATCATAACTGACTTGAGATTTTTTTCTATTTCTTTCCTATTATCATCACTGATGATCAATTTGTGTTTGATTTTTTTCAATAATGATCATTAACAATTGACTATCTTTCCATGTGAAGGTAAATGGTTTAATTTTTTCATGCATATTTACCACATATTCCCCAATTTGGTTATTGGACAGATTTTCCGCATGTGGTGGATAATTATATTCATATAAATAAAACCATTCATCACCAATTTTTACTAACATATTATGTTAAATTGTGCAATAAATGACCCAAATATCAAACTATTCAATTTCATTATTATCCCTCATTTTATTTTGCATTTCCCTTAGAGAAAAACCACTGCCCCTTCAAAATTCCAATTGCATTCTCAATTCTGACTCTTGATTTTTATATACAGTAATTGAAAGAACGGTTGTCTTCATTCTGTGCTGAAACTCCCTTATATGCTGGAACAAACCAAGGAGAGTTTGCATATTCTGAATTGGCAAGTAAGTACTCATTTCTTTCATAAAATTCTCAAGGTTTTTGTGAAATTTCCTCTGTTGATATACATTTGAAACATGAAGTGACCCAGTACAACAAACATGTAGAGTAGTGAACTGTTTGTTTATATCAAAAACCAGTTTCATTGACCTATAATACCTTAATTTTAAACAATTGGTAAAAATTTAACAGCTTACCTCTTTTTACTATCAAAATAGGCTTCACCATCATTGGTGGGACATTGTTATAATGGTATGAGACTCCAATCAATAAACCCAATTCACCCAGGAAAGCCTTCTGCCTGCATAACTTGAGACATCTCTCTGTGTTGTTCTATTGTTGGCCACAAAATCATTTTCCGCTTCAGATTATTGATATCTGGATCACCCTTTTAATGTACAACACCATAGCCCCATGGCTAATTCCAAATAAAATTCCAATCTTTCCCAAAGCAGCCCCATTTCCATTTGATCCTAACCTTGATAGTGCCACAGCCAATTGTGTGTTAGGATTGTGTTGTTTGTTTTGTGATGAGTTTTGAAATGTTTTATCATCTTGAATTTGTACAACCAATTTTTCAAATGATTCATGTGTGGTCCTACATAGCTGGAAAAACTTTTCAGCTGATAATTTTTGTAAGTCATTCATTGTATACATGTAATGTGATGGATATCTTCTACAAGGATTGATTTATCTTTGTGATGTTATCATATCTAATAAAACTATATCTTCCTGGATATCAGAGTCACTATCATAGATTAATGCATCAATGAACTGAAGTGAGTTTAAGGTCTGAAGTAAAGGTAGCCTTTGCAATGCCTTTGGCATGGTAAATGAAGAAAATACCTATAGCAAATGCAATATATTCAGATCTTATGAAAGAGAAGGGAAGTTTTATGCAAGTTAACATTTCCTTACTGAGTTGTGTGTTGTAAAAATGTCCCTTTAGGTGAAGCTAAAGGTGGGATTTTAGTATCTAAACATGCTATTTTGTACCTCAAAATACCTCACCTCTTGAGGTGTGGGATTACC
Organism: Austropuccinia psidii; assembly: GCA_023105745.1. Taxonomy (NCBI): domain Eukaryota; kingdom Fungi; phylum Basidiomycota; class Pucciniomycetes; order Pucciniales; family Sphaerophragmiaceae; genus Austropuccinia; species Austropuccinia psidii. The sequence continues at coordinate 55,203,460 of JALGQZ010000005.1, read as the reverse complement.
CAAATCCTAAAAAGTTAATGCAGGATTTCGCCAAAAAAAATTGGGATTTTGAGGGTGGTATTTGGTAAATTTGACACCCCCTATTATTAAAACCAATGGTAAAAATTCATTCTTTTTATATCAAGATATTATATATTTAAAGAATCAAGTTCATCTTCATTTTAATCACCAATTTTGATGTGATTAAATCAATTTTTATTTTTATTTGTTAAATTCCTCTTAAAAATCTCTATTTCCATGTAAAAATAAGAATACTTGGAATTTCTTCTAATTTTTATTGTAAATAAAATTTAAATAAGTTTTATTTACATTTTTTTGGCATAAATTTATTCAAAACCATTATATTAAGTGTTAAAAGTAGGTTATTTTCTATCTTTATAATAATTTTTCTTTTTTATTATTTTTAATAATTCTTTTATTAATATAAATAGTATTTATATTAATTCATAACTTGAATATTGGTAATATTATTGTTATAAAATGTTTTTATTATTAAATAACAATTTTTTATGCCTTTATTATTTTTTTTAACAATAATAAAGTGCCATAAATATATTAATTATGAAATATTAATATATTCACTCTTATTATATTAAATTTTTATAATATAATTTATATTATTTTATTTATTTAGTAATATAAATATTTGAGGCCATAATTATGATAATTCTTTATCATTATAATTATTTTTAACCTTATTCTTCAATTTAATAAGTAAAATATTGGTAATATTTACTTATTATTTCATAGTCAAACCTTACATTATACCTCATTGCACACAGTAATGTTGAAAGGGAGATCAAGAATTTGAATGAATTACTCAAAGCCTCAACATGGAAAAAATTGAGATTTTTTATTTGTAAGTCCAAGCTCTCACATGCTCAGTTCATTTTATATTTCAATTATTTTTTTTTCTAGGATGCCACCACAAAATGGGCTGGTTGTCTCTCCTACATAAGGTCTTGAAGAACATAAGGAGAAACTAACAATAGCTTTTACATGTCATTCCACAGGTTCTGAGAAGCTGGAAACTCTCCCTATTGGAAAATTTCAATGACCACAATTATTCAATGAAAAGTATCCCCATCAATTGGGATATCAATATTATCACAATAGAAAGGCCTGGAAAACTTTTGCCATATTCAAAAAATGGCTTGTAGGCTGGGAGCAAGCTCTACATCCTGAGAAACAATCAGTTATGCTCCTCTTGAATAACTTTAAAGGGATCATTGAGCCTGAGGGGATCTAAAAAGTAAAAGTGGAATTCTTTAAACCAAACCTAACACCCCATGTTCAGACACTGGATGCAGGGACTATACATACATTTAAAGCACATTACCAATGTCAATTATTATCCTTGGAAATCCAAAACTACCATGAAAACACTTCATTTTTGGTGATCTATAAAATCAATCATCTGTCAGCAATGCAAATTTCCAGACTAGCCTGGTCATTGGTCACCACCTCCACCATTCAAAACTTCCGGTCCCATACAAAGATTATTACACCTACCTCGGATGAAAGTACACTAACAATTAATTTGTAGAATAAAATATCCGAAGCTGAAAAGGAATCAAATTTTCTTATTGAATCCAAAAATATGATGATTTTGGACAATATCCTCAATCCCAATCTTGAAGGTGAGTTTGAACAATGGTTTACAGAATGAACTTTCAATGAAATGGTTGAAGAAAACAATTTCTTAGCTGAAGGTGGTGTACCCAATTCAGAAGAGGTTGACAATGAGATAGAGATAAAGAAGCCAAATTCAAATTAAGCTCAAAAAGCAATCTCCTTGCTTATGAGATACCTCTCAGATGACAAATAAAAGGAAGCTAACAGATTGAATGACTCACTAGAGTCATATACTTGTCAATTGGACTATTTAATGCTAAAAAACTCTCAGAAAACATCAAGCTGTGACATCTTTGATCTGGAACTTATGAAAATGACATCATACACTATTTTGTGTTTCATTTTTTCTTTTTCTCATTTTGTACAATACAATGATAGAATTAATTCTGTTGCAATGGCAATGAAAAACATTTCAATCTCTATTTGAATAATGTGTATACAATATTTGCAGTATATGGTGCCAAAAAAAGTGGTGAGATTCCCAACCCATACCATATGGGTTAGGTGGTCAGGTAAATGAATTAACCATATCGTGTCCTAATCAATACATTTTTCTGTAGAGCAAAAGGTATGGTTTGGGACGATTTCTACTGTACCATAAAATTGAATTTTCATTGATAATATACATATAATCTTTTTAAATCAAAAAACCTCCATAAAACTGAGCTTAAAAAGATCTTGAAAGTATTGTATATTAATTAAATGATACAGATGGCTTTCATACCCCCAAAAAGACAAAATAAGGCATTGTTTTACTTGATATATTAAATAAAGAATTTAATAAGGAGATTTTGGTAACAATAAAATCCCTAAGTACTTTGGTTAAAAAAAATGGAAATTTTGGATGAAATGATATTCATAAGAGCTTCTCAATGCTAAAAAAATTCCATAGGGAAAACTGAAGCCTCATCTAGAAAATTATTATCCTTATAATGACTTGGACCTAGAAAGAATAACAGGTGTTATGTACCTTACTGAGGTTAAATTTTCAGTTAAAAGTGTTTTACAAACAGATAAAAAAAGAATTTCCAATTCAAAACTCAGAAGAAGACAAAATTCCAACTCAAAATTCAACAGTATATACAGGAAAGAAATCCTCAATGAAATATTTGCGTTTTTGCCTCTTTGTCTTTTCATGTGGGAGGTCCTTATAAAAGCTCATCAAAAATATATCTTTGAATCTTGTTGATTCAGAATTAAACTAAATGTTGGATAGTTTTGAAATCAAAACATCACTCAGAATGGTGCCAAGATCTGAAGTGAAGCCTCAATGTTTTTTGAGTAATTTTGAGCCAGTATGAAGGAAAAGTACTTACAAGTAAAGTGAGTTTTATTGTTTTAAAAGAAAAATATTAATTTTTGAAAGGAATTTTACGAATTTCAAGACTCAAGTAGACCTGTAACTAGTATCATAATTCTATAAAAATCTCAACCCATTTGGTGGTTACATAATATATCATAACAATACCAGTAGCAGTGTTATACATAATAGCTAGTCACTCAGTGAAAGAAGCTTCTTCATCTCTCATCATCTTACTATTAGGACTCTGTTTCTGCATAAAACGAAAATTGAGTTTCCAAAGCTTATTTATTTATTTTGCTGAAATATGAAGCACAGTAATGAAGGTCAAAACCCAATTATTTTTTTCATACACCTCAACCTTTTTTTCTGGAAGAATTGTTTTATATTCTATAATTAAGTCCACATTTCAATTTATCTTTCTATCAAGGAGTCAAGTTTGAAAGATCATTATTAATGGGAACTGTAGCATTTTTGTTTAAGAATCCATGTTTGAAATGTTTTCTGTTATTGACAGAGTGAATTGATGTTTAGTTCTCAAATTGCAAATTGCCAATTCTTTATTACAGGCTTTGAACAATTCCTTTTCAGATAATGAGCAGGCACAAAAGAATCATACCAACAGGTTTTGGTTTATATAACAAAAGCATAGCACAACCAGCTTTGAAAATCAAATTTACCGCAGGAATGTTTCTTTCCTTTACATACAATGTGCACTTTGGAAATGAGTTAAGACCGGACTTTGTCTAGCTGAGAAAAAGTGGATCTTTAAAGGTGACGCTTTTGCAAGGTAGAAAATGAGGGATCACAGTTGATTCTGTTGAGCAATGTTAGCGAAGCCAAGGCGGAACAAGATTTGTCGATTGTGAGCCAAATTGGTGGTTGCCTGTGAGCAGCTAGCGTTGAGAGTTATGAGCAGTCATCGAGTGATGGTCACTCAATAATTCATTGTCTCAGTCCGTGGAAATAGCACCAAACTCTTGAAGAAATCAACGTCTTCGGACATCCCTAGTGGCCTATTGCGACGGTTCAAAGCAAACTTCCGAGTCCTCATCGATGTCATCGGCACTGCTCATCTAAGAGAGCTGAGTTTTTTTGATATTATGAGTTCACGATCGGATTGATGATAGGATTTTTGTATAAGAGGAGGTGTCAAATAAGGCAGAACAAGCATCGGTAGCAGGCTCAGCAGGCTCAGCAGGCCCCGTTCATCAGCGATTACGCCATCGCCCTCAAGCTTAACGATCACCTCTACCTCCAACGATACTTAATATGGACTCATCATCATCGTCACCAACGCCGCCGCCACTACCATCGAGACCTTCGAATCTTTCATTCACTTCCCTGTCACCCTCTGACTCTCGTTCGAACTATCGGCCGGTTCATTCAAACCGGAGACCATTAAAGAACTCACCTTTAAAGCATCACAATCTACGCCAAGCAACCTTATCCAATCATCAGGAGGTCTCAAGTCAAGCCAATTTAAAGCAAATCATCCCGCTCGGCACTCGCCCTGATGAAATTGAAATCCTTTCGATCGAGGATCCAGACGATCTGTTTCAATCCTTCACTGTCAGGGAAGTCAAAGTCATTGAGCAGAGGGCAAGGCTAGACGCTGACAAGAAGCAAGAAGAATTAAGACAGATGGTTGGTGAAAGGTATCGTGATCTCTTGGGGGCAGCCGATTCAATCGTTAGAATGAAAAACAGCACAGAAAAACTTTTGCAAAAGCTCGACCAAGCTAGTTTGGAGTGTGACAAGGAACAATTGAAATCAAGAGCCTTGAAGATAGGTAGGTAGGCACATGTTCTTTTCTCGCTCATTTGGTGCTCTGCTCTTTTTCTGAATTCATGTGATGGATTTTAACTTCTACTCTAAATATAATATCTTTGTTACGAAGAAAATCATCATTTGCAAGCAGTTTCTGCATCTTCAAGATTATCTTACATTTTGGCCACCCTTGTCAAATTACTAATGGATCTTTTTGAATACATCTGGCGATCCCTTGAGCGGGATGACTTTTTGTTGGCTTCAAGGTATGAAGCGTTGGGAAGAGTTATCTCTAACGAATTGATGAGTCCAAGTTGGGATGGAAGTGGTCAGATAAAACCCGGCCAAGTTCTCGAGTTCTTTCCAATTGTAAAGCGCCAAACAGAAATGTTAAGCCAATTAGGTCCTCAAATTTCGGCTCGAGCAAAGTCATTTCTACGCCAGTGGGAGACCAAGGATCACGAAACAATGAGAGCACTCGCCGCTGTGGCCTTATTAGACAACACGAATCTCTTGGATAGCCTTCAGCTCTTATTGCATGCCCGAAAGACAGCTTTGAATGCTCTTATGAGTCGAATTCATGGTTTATGGATAGACCAGATCAAATCTGCAATCAAGTTGATTGTCTCTACTTTGGCACATATCGAACAAATCTTTGCCAGTAATGAGTTGGTTAAACTACTCCAGACCATTCAGCAGGGATCATCAGAAGAAAAACATTGCAATCCAATCCTTTCATCACTCCCAAATGCTCATCAATTAATTCGTCATATTCCTCGTTCAATCATCGAATTTTCTCCATTTGTTGCTGCTCTGGTTGAACCGCAGACTCCTGAGCCTTATTCTCACACTCAAACTTGGTTTCACCAATGCCAGGAGCAGCTTATTGGTTACATTGATTCTCATCTCAATCAAGTCCGAGGTATTGAAACTTTAGTTGAACTTCGTCAAAAGATTTTAGAAGCGTTTGGACAACCTTCTGGAGAGCTTAAGTCAAGCATTGGAATCTTTCGGCAAAAAGTCTTGAATAGCTTGAATCGAAGATTTAAGGAATCTTATCAAGACAGATTGGATCGATTAAAGGTAGAAATAATTCAAAATATTAATAACTACAAATACGACCAATACAATAGAAAGAATTGTATTCTTCAAAAAAGACTACCACCACTTGAAAATAATAACCCAATGAAATTTTCAAAATATTTAGAATCCATTAGAAATCGAATTGAAGGAAAATTGGCTTTTGAGAATGAGGGCATCAATAAAGGTCAAGAAGTTAGCACCTTAATTGGTCAGATGGAGAACATCGGTAAGTTGATGAGAGAGGACTTCGAGATCTGGAGACGAACCGACCAGAATGATGCTCATGAAATTAGTGAACATGAAAGTCAAAGAAAAGAAATGTTGAAATTGGCCAAAAATTTTATTGAGAATTGCTTAGATGAAATAAATCGGGTTTTAGATCATGAGGTGGAACAACGCAGTAAGCAATTATTTTTTCATCATGTATCCCCATTCAAAAATTAAAACTGATCTTAAATACTCATGATAAAAAATGCCAAATTGTTTGCAAAATAAAGACATTGAAAGGCAATTAACGATTGGAGAGTTGGCACTACAGATCTTGTTAACAAGAAATAGCTTCATGAAAGATTTATCTAGCACATTGATTGATCAAAGCAATATTTGCAAAACAGGTGAGAACGATGAAAGAACAAAAAGGGTTGAAGAATTGATTGAAAGGCTAGAAACGGGTTTGAATGAGGTCATATCTAAATCATTAAGCCAATGGATTCAAATCAAGATACAAAAAAGTATTTCAATGTTTGAGTTGGAGTCACTTGAAGTCTTTCAAAACCCAAAAAGGCGTGAGTTCGAGATTGCCGCTTGCTTTCTAAAAACATTCATCCTCACCGTTTCCTAAAGCAATCTCAATTTTACCTACAAAATAATAGATCCTACGATCGAAGTAAAGCAGCTTCAACCCACAGGACCGATGTATAAATCCATTCAATTGATATCTGATTCGATGTTAAATTTCAGGATTCATTTGATTAAATCCAAGCAATTAATGATTGCATCAAAATTGGTTGGAGGCTTAGTCGAAGGGGTTTTGAATACATTAAAGCAATCACACTTGTCAGATTCAGGAAACAACATAGACCACACAAAAGAGGCCAAAGATCAACAGACCGTCGACCAGGGCAAAAAGTGTTCAGAGTATGGTTTATTGTTTGATTTAGTTTGTTTAAAAGTAATTTGCTCCAGGATTGGGAATCTTGAGGCGTTAATTTCAAAAATTAATGAACATATTGATTGCTATGTAAGGCACATTCACTTATCCCCCTTTCACTTTTAAATGAATCTATTTTTGATTTGAAGTTTGGATTTTACCGATTTCTAGGATTCAACCAACATTGAGTCAACCTCATTCGAGGTGATCAAATTCCTTAACAGAATTGAAAGGATTTGGTGGCCTATCTTACTGATACATCATGATTCAGCAATCCAAAAACAAAAAGACAATACAGATAACGATAGGTTGACACAGACCAATCAAAAAAATCATGTTAGAATGGGTATAGAATGTGTAAAACCTGGAAATCGATTTGGTTTACTATCTATTTTTTAATTACATTGACTCTGACATGGACGAAATCAAATTAAAGCATTTGCCCCTCTCTTCTATAATGTAAACAAAGTGGCATATTATCCTCATCACATTAAATCATTTAGCCTTTTCACAGATATATACTTTCTTTTAATTGATGGGTGAGGTTTTGAAATGGACTTAGAGTGAAGGCCTCATTTGCCAAGAGTGGCAAAGCTTCTATTCAAAAAAAGCATCAACATAACTCAACATTGCGAACTGGTTGCATTAATACCTCGCTGTTGTAAGGCATGCAAAAAGCTTCAAAAGGGAAGGGTTGTCCAAGTGAGTGGTAGAAGAAGTTTTCACAAAAGCTGGTAGCTAAAATGTAAATTCGTGAAATAAAAATATTTGTCCCAGGTCGTGAAGCTTTTTGACTAGCTATTCTTTGAAATGCCGTCTGTTTGAAAATTTCGGCATTGACCGTACAATACAGTAGAACCTGTCATAAGCCATACATGCCAGTGAACACCATTTGGCATGGGGTAGGACAGTACCTGTTGAAGGCCATATGTTTTTTTGGTCTTAATTGTCTCAAACCTGTTTAAAGCCATACATTTCACGCAAACCAGACATAATTATCATTTGAGTGAGATACAACTATAAGTGCTCTATCAAGCACAATATAAGCATTACTGTTCATGACTAAATACAGTATGGCACAATTATAAAGCAAGAAAGCAAACATAAAAAGCTAATAGAAATTTTCAAATGGGATGCAAGTAATCCAGTAAGGACATTTTCTTGTAGTTTTGCAAGAGCTTTGTTTCAATACTTCTGAGGTAAGACTCAAGTAGTTCACTCACTTGATCAGCTTCCTTGGATGAGCCGGATTCTACATAGCACAACACAATGTAGATAGACTTGTGCACTTCATTCAGTGGTGGCACAGGTAGAATTGGCTCTTCATGATGATTTTCTTCCATTTTTTGACTGAAGGACTGATTTTTGTCAAATATTTCTGCATAAAAAGATGATCACATTCATTTTCTTTTTCAGGGTTCAAGAGCTCAGATATTGACATTTGGTTGTGAAGGCACTGGCCTTCTTGCTCTAACAATGCATCAGCATTGCTCACTACTAAATTGTCACTGAAAGGATTGAATTTGGGGATTTTTTTTGTGTGACCCCAGCAAGACAGCTCAAATTCATGGCACTTAGCTGATCTATATTGTATATATGGCTTGTATTGACTTTATTTTTGTAATATTGAATTTCTAAAGATATGAATCATTGGCAATATTGCACTTTAAATGTTTGTATGATTCCTACATGTAGGGGTTGTATGTGGGAAGTGAGATTAGGTCTGAAATAAATTAGCTTCATGTTGAAAAGGCCTCCTTCAGGTGGTTCATGACCCTTGAAGTTATCAAAAAGCAAGGAAATCTGGTGTTTTTTGTCACATAGCTTGTTGTTCCATGTGGTTATCCAATTTTGAAAAATTTGAGTTGTACAGGATTTGCAATTGTTATAATATTGATAGCCATGTTGGAACCCAAATTTTTATTGAAGCAACATGAATGTTTGCACTTCCCAATGTATAGCAATGAAAACTCTTCTGTTGCAGTTTTACTGCAAGTTAGTAGTACAGAAATTTGGGTCTTGTTGGACTTGATTCCATTAGTTTGTGTGTATGCTAAACCTTCATCAGGTGGCATGCTAGAACAAAGATTTTAAAGCAAAATTTAAATTTCAACCTTAATTCAAAAAAGATGAGGACAGAAGTACAGAAGAGGCCTTCCTCATAAATTTCAAAATTATTACTGGTATCATACTCTGATAGAATGAGGTCATTTCATTTTTTTGATCCTGACTGTATGTTGGATCAGTTGCCCCACTTTTGCCATGATGTTTATGATTTTTGAAAGATTCAAGCCATCCATTTGAAAAGCTGAGCTACCTATTTATTTGTATGCCTGAAATCCTAGAAAATTAATTCCATTTTTCACATAAGACTTTTCCAGTAAGAGTTAATTTATTTTAAAGCACCTGCTTAACCCACTTTTCCAGCATTTAATCCACTTGGCCAAGTTTAATTGGAACAACACATTTAACATTTCTTGAACTTGTTTCCTGGCTGTTTTTGAAAATGTTAGATTCTTCTTTAAACCATGCTAATATTTGTGATTGTTTTAATGCTATACTAGGGTAAATTGTATTGAAATGATTGGCTGTCAAACATTGGTTCTTCCCATATTGATGATACCAATTGAGAACTTGAGATTTTTGGGCCAATTTGAAGATGCAAGAATATTTGGTTTCTCTTTTTTTGCTCCTTGGGTTTTTATTTTTTATTCCCCAAGGCTGTTGATGATTTTATGATGCATGTAAGAATCGTTCCTTCTTTTCTCCATGCTGAATCAAATGATTGAGTGCCTTGAATTCCATTTTCAAAATTTCAATTGTTTCTTTTCCATAATTATTTCTATCCAAGAATTTCTGATGAATAATATGTTCTTCAATTAAGCTGTATTTATGGTATAACCACTTCTCCTCTTCTTCTATAGCTTTATTTAAATTGACTTTATCATGAAAATTTTTCTTCTTTTTTGAAACATTTTTATTTAGACTATTAAAAGAGTTTTCAAAATGATTGAGCTCAAAATCTTATATGATATTATCCAGAGAAAGAACAATACTAGGAATTAGAATATTATTAATTGAGATTAAATTTCCAAATCATTTGAAATAGATGGGCTGAAAAGGTGGCCCTTCAATGTTAAGGATAGATGAAATGGCTACATGTTGATTATATTGGGGAAGAAAATAAAGATGGGGTAAGAAAGGGAAATTTTTGTTTGGTGGATCAAAACCACATAGGTTGCTGTGTCTCACACATTATGGGTTAAAAAAAATTGAGCCTGCACCATGTTGATGGAAAGTATTCATTATGTCTTGGGACCTGTTATGACCTTTGATAGGTATGGCCTAGTACAGTTTCTACTGTAAAAAATAAATAAACCATAATAATTAATTGAAGCTTTACTTTTTATAGATTTTTTATCCATTAGAAAACTGGATTCAATAATCAAAGTAATATCTGAGGGAAACAAATTGGATAAAGATAAAAGAGTTATTTAGTTTTTTTAAAAAATAAAACATTACTCATAAGTATTATGACATTGACCTTCTTTTTTTCAGGAAAATCAAACAACTTAGCTCGGTGATTTCCTATTTTTGGAGCTTCTACTTCTTATAAAGTTTTCTCTCTAAATTTCATGATTAGGATCATCGGTTTGATAATTAATAATTATAAAAGAAAAGAGAGGGTAAAAGATGCATTTGTATACAACATATTCTTCCTACTAATGTTTTGTCTTTGAATTATTCTCAAAAATACATACAAATACTCTACTTAATGCATACTTCATGATTTAATTTGGTTCTAAAAGATCTGGTCAAGAAATAACTTTATTTTTTCCCATTTAAGTCAGTTTAAAAGATAATTTCTAATTGAAATGTTTCCTTTATTTTTTTCCAAAAGGTATGATACCCAAAATATAACTTCTTCTAATGAATTATAGCTTTTAAGATCTAATCACCCATATTTATTTTTTAAATAAGGGAGTTCTTCTACTTTCATTACTAATGAATATTTTCATAGAAAAAACAATTTTTGTTCACTAATTGAAAGATTTTATATTCATAATACTTAAAAGTTTACCAAAAAAACTAAAATAAGAAAGAGAGAAAATATAAAATTACAATTGCTAAAGTTGGCCAAAAAATCTAAAATTGACTATAGAAAATAAAAGAGCTCTCAATTACAAATTTTTAATAATTGCTATGAACAGATGTTGGGATTATATATTGGCCAACCGAGTATATGACTATTAGGCCCTGTGAATACCTGAGAATTGTTTTTCTGGAGGTATATGGAATAAAAAGGCCCATTAAGAAATCATTTATGGCCCTGATTTTGGTGCAAAGAAAACTATTCAACAAATTTCAACATGACTTTTTTACTGAGAAGGCAAAAATGGTTTTATTAATAAAAAAAGAAACAGAGAATTAATTTTTCAAAAAAGCCTCACAGCCTTGGTTGGAATTTGGATATATTCTGAGTAGAAATATTTTGGAAATGAAACATTAAATGGTTTTGAAAAGAAAGAGCATGTCTTTTCTCATGAAATCTGAGTTTTGGTATGGGAAAAAGGGAAGACAAAGCCAAAAAATATGGGACAGAGTGGGACCATGCAGAAAAAATGGGGGAGTTTTTTTCTTAGGCACCATGGAAAAAAGATGTCCCCAACAGTGGGGGTAGCAGCACCAACATAAGTCAGAAATTATTCCAAATTGAATCTGAACATTTCTTCCAAACTTCAAAGATTTCACAAATATTTTCAGCCACATATTTTCTCATCAAGTATATTACTAAATTGAAATATGATATTATTGAATCCCAATTATCATTTTGTTCTCCTTAGACATAGCCTATAGCTTCTGGTTATACTAAATATTCTTTAATAAGAAATTCACCAAAAAACAAGTACCATTAATTTCTCAAAAACCTATGAAAAAAATTGAAACCAAGGCTCTGGGGAATTTTTGGAAAATTAATAAGTTTTGATTGATAACAGCCTTTTTTTCTTTTGAATATAAAAAATGCACGTTAAAATTCCTTGAATACCCATCTTTTTACCAAACATTGGGGCCAAAATGATTTTCAAAAGGGCCTTTTTATGCCATATATGGCCAAAAAAAAAATTGAGCTTATGAGATTAAAAGGGCCTAATGATCACATATTTGGAGGTCCAATATGAAATTAAAATTTATCTCCATATAAATTATTATAAGTTCATGATTGAGATATATTTTATTTTCCATATGTCATAATGTCCAAGTATTCCAATTTTTGGAAAATTTGAGGAATTATATTGTTATAGTTTTTCTCTTTGAATATAAAATTCTCAATCAGTGACCAAGAAGGTATTTCATATGAAAATATGAATGATTGGGTGATTATATCCTATAAGATGTGATTAATTAAACAAATTTATCTTTTGGGTATAATAACTTTTGGAAAAAATCAAGGAAATATTTTGGTTAGACCTTATTTTTTGATTTCAATTGAATGGGAAGAAAATTATATAATGAACTTCCAAGAGCTTGTAGAACCAAAATAATTATTAGTTATGCATTTTTTAGTGTATTTCTTGTTGATTTTTGAAAATATTTTAACAAAAAACCATGAGGAGGAAGGGTAGGGCTTGTATGGATGAGATTTCCGTTCAATGATTGATATAGAGATAAAAATATATGAAAATAAAGATATGGAGAAAAATTATGAATAAGATTAATAAAAGGTTATTTAAGGTTTGGATATGTAGCTTTTGAGACCTTAAATCCAGTTAAAACTGTTTTATTAAGATCTCTTTAAGTTATGGGTAGTAGTTTTACCCTCTTGGAAATAGCTAAAGCTTCCCTGGTTGGTATCAAAACCTCATCATCAATTGAGTCACAGATTCTGTGACTTAATTACTGGCCAGAAGTGATGAACCTTTTTCTTAATTTTGACATCTCATGCCTGTTAGAAATGAATTTGGGGGAGTCTGGAAATCTTGGAGCCAAGATTCCTTTCCCCCCAAAAATTAATATTCCCGCTTTTTTTTCTTTACTTCCTCATCATATATTATACTGAATATTTACATATGTTATCAAATTTCAAATTTACAGTACACAACTGTAATTATTGATTTCACATATGTAAATCCAAGTTCACTTATGTAATTCACACACAAATCTTTACATTTAAATTGAAAATACTTCAATTCATCATAGCTTCTAAACTACACATCACACCTCAATTGTAACACAAAAATTTATGGTTGACACCAAATGTGGTGTGAATTGAATTAAAGTCTGGATCATTTTCAGATTTTCATACAGAGAATACTAAAAATCTTTATTTAAGCTTACTTAGAATTGAGTTGCAGAATTTCCACACAAAGGTGACCCTACCTGATTTTTTATGAGGAATCCAATGGTGAGATAATCTTCATAAGTTTTTTTTTTGGAAAGGAATCTTATAGTAGTTTTCATCAACATTTTTTCAAAAAATTGTTTTATTTTTAATATTTTTGACGAAAATTTATTTTCACTTAATTTTTCATGTAAAAATATATTTTCACATTTTTAAGCTTTAATTTAATTTTGATATTGGATTATGATTATAAATTCTATTTTGTGTTGGAGTTTCATATTCATGTTTCAATTTTGTTTGTATATTCAAAAATAAATTTATTATTTTTGATTATTACTTAGTTATATTATTTGTGATCTTTTGGGTATATGATAATACTTCTAAGGCTCACATTCCCCCCATAAAAAATATCAGTTTTTAATTTCTCTATTTCTAGTTTGAATCAATATTCTGAGAAGTTTGGTGGCTTCAGGTATGTCTTTCTCTGCTAATAATTCATCTTCACAAGCTGGGTCACTATGTCTGACAAGGTATTCCTTTGCTTTCTTAGTCCTCAATTTTCTTTCTTTGAGAACTTTGGGAATTTTTTTAGCATCAGAGGTATATTCTGGGAACTTTATTGCTCAAGGGGAGCTTTCCAGAATCACCAGATTTTCAAGGTTTTATCCAGCTCGCTGGAAATATAGGATGCTTGTTAATAAGCGCTTCAGATAACTCTACTTCAAAAGAATTTTCTCCATGAAGGGCCTTAATGAAAAAAGGTCTTTGAAAAGAGTTTTCCAGTTTTTGCATCCTTTGATGTAATTGAAGTTGGTAATGGATACAAGTACCAAGTCTCCTACCTTGAAAGAAGGAGTAACATGTGACCTATACCATTTGTCTTTTCAATATGAAAATGAGTCCTTCATGAATCTAATGGCATGCTTCCTAGCTTTTTATCAAATTGTTTTAAAGCCAGCAGCTTTAGGATGTATCTCAAACAAATCTTTTCTCAAAGAATCTTGGGGTAGTCTGGGAGTCCATCCTTGCTTTAGAATAGAAGGAGTCTTATTGGTACTGGCATTGTGAGCCTGCAAGCATGAAAAGAGTTACATGCTACACAAGCTCCAAACACTTTCATTAAATTTTCTTTGTTCTATTTCAATTCATCTGTGTAAATTCACTTTTAATTTGGTTTTCTTCCATTTTTGTTTACAAGTCACTCATTCAAGATCTGTTGCTATAATAATCCTGTTACCAAGTCAGATCTTCAGTATTGTTTCTATAACAACATTTTACCTTGTTGATATAGTAACTTTGCTTCTATAACAACAGCATATGCTTGGTTACATATATTGTTACTATAACAATACCCTTTATGATAAAAAGTGTATTAGCCTATTTGTGTTTCATTTTGATTTTGTACTTACAGCATTTAAGAGGAACATTCTTCTTGAGAATGATTCCCCAGAGCTCTTAGAAATATATTTTTTACAAATAAATTTGTAACAATTTCTTGTTATTAGATCTCTCAAATAGAAGTAATAAAAATTACTTTCAGTATTCTTCATATTGGTGAAGCTCATTCCACCAATAAAATACTTCTCTTTTATATAGTGACGTCTCTATTAATTTTACTTAATAGTATTCCACTGTTATTTTAGTTTATTAAAATTCCTAGTAATTAGACTGGAAGCCACATTAGAGGCCCCAGGCTAACAGGCATGAATAGATGTTTTGTATTCTAGCTCCATTGAAGGTAGAAGATTACACCAATTATGGGTTACTCCATCAAAATCCTTGAGCTCTAAGCCATATGCACAAATTCCTCTGACCATTCCTTCCAAGGTTTGGGTTGTCCTTTCAGCTAGGCCATCAGGTTGTGGGTGTTAAGCTGTAGAGAAGGATAATTTTGTCAGAAATAATTAAAGAAGAGTTTTTCCATAGTACTGAGCTAAATTTAGGATCTCTTTCACTAATAGTTTTTGTGAATATCCCAGTCAATGATACTACTCTATTCCATATTAGAAGATCTGTATCCATGGATGTATCATCTTTGTGACAGGATAAAAGGATTGGAGTATTAATAAACCTATCAAAAATCACTAGGAAGGCATTATAGCTTTTATAAACTCCTGGTGGTAGACCAGTTACCCAATCCATATGGGCAATTTCCCAAGGTCTACTGGGTTCTTGGATTTTAATTATATTTCTAAATCTTTTTCCAGTGGATTCATTTGACTTTTGAAATCTGTCACAGGGTCTGAAGTATTCTGAAACATCTTTTTGCCACATTTTCCACCATATTAAAGTCTTTATTTTATCTCTTGTTTTATCCTCAGATAGGTATTCTGAGAAGGGGATGTCATGGCATTCTTTTAACAAAAGATTGATTAAGGACCTATCCACAACTGTCATAACACATGTGTGTTTTGTCCTATGGTAAATAATTCCATCAGGTAAATGAAATCTTCCTTAATCAGATGAAGTTTTCTATATTTCATCCAAGGAATTTATCAAAAATTTATCTTTAGACTCTTTAGAAAGTCATTGGCTAAGGATGCTACAATTCCTATCTTGAGTATAGCTGTTCCTCACTTCCTCAAAGAAGGTAGGGCTTAGGTCTGTAAAACTGATTACTTCTATTGGGATCTGTGAGGAAGATTCTTTTAGAGAATAAGCAGGATTTTAAATATCATTTGGTAATGGAAATCTGCTCAGTCCATCTGCCTTTTTGTGAATATTCCCCTCTTTGTGTAAAATGGTCATATTGCCTCTATATTCCTGTATGGATAGTTGCCATTGAGCATCCGTCTGTTGGGTATTTTTATGTTCAGAAGTTCTTTCACAGAAGTAAAATCTTTTATAACCTCAAAAAAGAATACTTCAAGAAAATAATTGAGTCTTTCCAAGCCTCAAACATGACATAAAAATTACATTTGACTTGCTTCATATCTGGATTCAGTTGGTTTAATTTTCCTACAGAGAAAACAGATGGGTCCTTATACAGGTTTTTCATTAAGAATTTTGACTTGAACAAGTGCAGATCTAGTGCATATCCTGATGCATCAATGTAAAGCTTAAAGAGAAGTTTAAAATCTGGCATCAGTAGAAGTGGAGCAGTGGTTAAGGCTTGTCTCAGGTATTCAAAAGATCTGACTCTGTCAACAGTCATTGAAAATACTGTATCTTTGTCAAAAAACTGATAAAAAGGTCCTTCTATTGATTCAAAATATTTAATATGCTTTCTTTAGTATCCTTCAAATCCTAGAAATGACTGGATTTCCTTTTTGCTATGAGGAATGGGATTTAATAGGACTTCCACAAATTTATTTTTCTCTATACGAAGGGATAGACCAGATACTACATGTCCTGGGGATCTGAGTTCTTTGAATCCAAAATGACATTTCCTTGATGGAATTTTCATATTTAAAGATTGGATTTTTCCGAAAAATCTAAATAATCTATACATATGTTCTCCCCAAGCATTAAAACAGGAAATAAGGTCATAAAATTAAATGATCAACCACTCTTCTGAAATTTCTTCAGGAAAGAGTTCATTCATCATTCTTTGGAAGTGTGAAGGTGCATTTTTAATACCAAAAGGTATCCCCAAGTATTCATACACTCCAAAATGGACAATAATTCTCAAATATTATCTTGCTCTTTGTGTTACTACATTCTGGTATAATCCCTTCAGGGAATTAATAGTGCTTATGTAAACTGCTTGGGATATTTGAGTAAGGGCAATTTGGATTTTTGGGATGGGAGATATGTCTGGGACACTGTAAATATTTAAAGCTCTGAAATCCCCAACCATTATGTATTTTCCATTATTCCATTCTGCTATTACAGGTGTAGTTATTTGTACCTCCTCTTTGTGGAAAACCTTTATTATTACACTAAGGTCTAGGAGCTCTTTAATGTGAATCTCAGGGGCTTCTCTTGACTTTGGGATTTCTTGGTATGAAGGACTGCTTAGGAGTGCTGGACAAGGTCCCTCAATGTTTAAGATCATGTCAAATTCATGACAAATCATTCCCCCCAATGGTTCCCTATCTGATTCAAAGCTTTCTTTGTGGTCATATAAAAGGGAAGAGAGTTCATCTTCCTGTATGTCAGTAAGATGAAGACTTACTTCAGCTTCATTAATTTATGCTGATTTAAACTTCTATAACTTCAAGATGAACTTTAATACTTTTTTTACTGGAATTTGTCTTTTATAAAGAGAAAAGACAAATTTCTGATACTTATTTTCACAAATAGTAAAGTAACTGTCTTTGTTGTGATGTTAATCTATGCCATAAATGATCAAATAATTATTTCCCAATATAAAATGGGTACTAAAGCAGTTTTCCATAGCAAAAAATCAAACAATTATTCCCAAATTTTTATTGATATGTGGAAATACTACAGTGATTTCAAATATTACCAATTTTTTCATTGGATTGCTTGCACTGTTGAGTTTTATGCCATAAATTGGTAATAATTGACCCTCAGAATTTGGAACACAATTCTTAAGAAAATATTTCAAAACACAAGTGCAGAAAGCTCCTGGGTCAAGTAGCAGTCTAGTGGGTTTGTTATCAATAACTAACTTTGCTATACAGGAATTCCCAGCGGTAAAAACTTTCCCCCTTTTTGGTTTGGTTTTGATAAGCTGTGAATATTGAATTTTTGATGAATAAAGTTGACTATTACCCAACTGTGGCAAGTGGGAGTAAGACTCCATGATGTCAAATGTGACATTAATATGTTATATATCTCCTGAAGATTCAGAAAATATTGATGATTTATCATCTGAATTTTCTTCATTCACATCATCCTTTTCATCAGAAGGTCCTTTTTCCATATTAATTTCACTTATTTTCCCTCTTTTTGGACATCTATGGGCCAAATTGTTGGGAGCTTGGAAAATATGTAACTTTCTGATTCTTTCTGCAGATTTATATTGCATATTATAATAATTTTCTTTGAAATTTTTCCCACAGAATCCTTCCAAGGTGTATTAAAGCTTGTTTTGAGATTCATCCTACTAGAGCCAATTTTGGTTCTGGTGGTTACTTCTTATAATATATTTATAATATATTCTGCTGAAAATTGTTCAGCACTCCTGCTTTTTACAGAATGTTACAAATAAGCTCCAAATTGTCTTAGAATCTTTCTATGGATAATGAATTCTGAGATGTCAGGATAGATTTCTGTTAGTCTTTCCCTTTGTTGGAAAAACCATTGTAAAGATCTGTCTTTGTCAGAATTGAATTTTGAATATCAAAAGGATGTTTTAACTTTAAATATCCAAGCATAATTGGCCCATTTGTTGATGATTTGGGGTTTTAAACCAAGTCCAGTTTTGGTGCCCATTTTCTTATCTTAACTTGATATACCATTTATGATCTAATTTGGTAAACACTGAAGCAGGGAAAATCAGGCTTCAAGTGCCAGGGATTGACTTGGAGTCATGTGCCAGAAAGCTGCCAAAGTTTCAAGAACTAAAGAGAATTTAACTCACTTTTCTTGAGGGAGTCATTCATCAGAGTGTTCCTTAGTTAATTATTATAAAAATATGTCACCAATTTCATTTATTGAGGGAAGATAACATCTTTAAAATACTTACTATACTTGACCCCCATTCACTAAGAATAACCACACATTGTGGGGAAATCAAAATGTTATTCCCTGCCTGTGGAAATAATAAATCTGAAATATAAATTGATTTCAAAAGAACTCTATCTTGTTGAGATAATTTTGGTTCAGACAAAATCCACAAAAAACTCAATATTTTTCAGGTACTTTGGAATTCAACTGAAATCCTACTATTGCTATAGGAATTAAGAAAAATGCTTAGGGAATTTACAAATATTGAGGAATTTTAAAGAAAAGTAACTGGACCTTGGAAAATTTCAATCAAATCAAATAATAATGCCTGTGAAATTTTGGTAAAATTCATTAATAATGTAGGGAGAATTTTAGGAATATCAAATAGAAGTGATTATTAAGGGATTTATATCAAATTGATCAAAATTATTTGTCAAATGTAAGAGGAAATTTGTAATAATACTCAAGGAATATATAAATATTTCATAATAAATGTTGAGGAATTTGGAGGAAAAGTAAATAACCATTTCAGAATTCAAAGAAGATCTAATATAATTCTTGCAGAATTTTCTGAAAATTCATCAATGATGCGGGGGGAGTTAAAGGAATATTAAATAAAAATGATAATTGAGGTATTAATAGCAAATTGATAAGCATTGATTGTGGAATGTGATGGAAAATTCATGATAATACTCAGGGAATTTATAAATATTGATAATAAATTTTGAGGAATGTTGACAAAAAAGTATATAGCCATTGTGGAGTTTAAAGCAGATCCAATAATAATACTTATGGAGTTATTTGAGAATTAATTAATAATTAATGGGGAGCTTAAGTAATATTAGATAAGAGTGTTGATTGAGGGATTGATTACAAATCCATCAACCTTTTTTGTGGAATTTTCAGGGAAATTGATGATAATACTTAGGGAATTTATAAAGAGTCATTACAAATTTTGAGAAATTTTGAGGCAAAGTAGCCAGTGTGGAACTTAAAACAGAAAGAATAATTATCCTCTTGGAATTTCAGGCACATTCAACAAAAGCTATTGTGGAATTTAAGGAAAATCAAATATTAATCATAATTGAGGGATTTATATCAATTTGATAAATATTTTTTGCAGAATTTAAGGAAAAATGAATAATAATACCTAGGGAGTTTATAAATATTGAATAATATTTATTGAAAATTTTTGACCATTGAATAATAGTTCTTCAGGAATTTTGGGTAGAGTGAATAAAACTTGTAGAATTTAGAGCATATTGAAGAATCATGCTTTTAGAATCTCAGCCACATTAATTAATAGTTCTTTGGAATATTAAGAAATATTAAATATTAATAATAAATGATTAGCTTTTATCAAAATTAACATTATTTTATGTTTAATTTAACAAAAAATTAATAGTAATACCTAGGGAATTTATAAAGAGTGAATAATAGTTCTTGAGGAATTTTAGGTAGAGTGAATGCGGGCTCTGGAATTTAAAGCAGATTCAAAAACCATTTTTGAAGAACTTTGGGAAGTTTTATTGATAATTCTTTCAGAATTTGGAGAATATACAATAGTAATAATAATTGAGGGATTTTTATCATATCAAACAATATTGTTGGCAGAATTGAAGGCACAATCAACATTAACACCTAGGGAACCTATATATATGGAATGAGAGTACTTGAAGAATTGAATTGAAAGCTCATAAATCTTGTGGAATGCCCTTGAATGATTAATTATCATTGTTTCAAAATTTTAGGAACATTAAGGAATAATTCTTTTTGGAAATTGAGAAATACTTAATATGAATAATAAGTAAGGTATTTATATCGAATTGACAAATATTTGTCATGGAATTTAAGGTGCAATATATATATTAGATATTAGGGAAGATAAAGTTTTTTCATTTCAGATCAAGAAAGGACTAAATAAATACCTATAATTCTCTTTCATTATTTCTAACTAATTATTTTTTGAGTATTAAAATTAAATATTGGAATTCACACTTATTGTGAAAATTCTTTTCATTGGAAACTTGAAAGTGGCATAATTATTTCAATTAATGATCTTAAGAAACAAAACAAATGATAGACTATTGAACAGATTTCATGCTCTTTTGGCCCTTTTGAGATCTTGTTCCTTTCTTGCTGATTTATCAAAAATTTGTTTTGGAAGTTGCTGCGAGCTTAAATTTAATAAGCCCCTACCAACATTAAACAATTTTTTGTTGATTTGGAATGAGAATCCTAAATTAGTAATAATTGGATGATTTTGTTGTTTGATGTCCAATTTATGATGTTTTCCAAAGTAATCTTATCATTCCTGGCTGTTTTGAAAATCTATTTCAAGTTTCAGATATGGAAAATAAAGTACATGGCCAGCTGGGAGGATTAGAGAGGGAATTGGATTAAAGTTATCTTTTTGTATGAAAGAGAGAATTCCATATTTCCATTAATTGAGATCATTTTCCTCTACATGAACTTTATTATGGAATCAATTCTTGGTAATAATGAAATTGAAGAAGGAGTTAAATTCATTTGAGGTGGTCCACTCAGTTTTACTGGTGTTGGGAAGGTTTGCTTCACTCATTAGTTGAAGATTATCTTCATGTGCAATACTGGATAAAATTTGAATTCTGGATTGAATTAATTGGTTATATTTCTTAAGCTTATACCATTCATGATTATCGTCTTCAAATTCTTTGATGGTTAATCCAGGTTTCCTTGCATACACCGCAGAAGATTTCCCATCATCTGAACCCTGTCTAAACCCAATACCTCTCATGATACCAGCCAACAGAATCTTGTTTGTTGTTTTTTTCTGATTTTGGCTAAATTATCTAAAGAAATGATCAGATCTTTGAGATTTTCACAAATCAAGGTAGGATGATTGAAGCAATGGACTTGAATAATTTTTACTGGTAATTCAGATGGAATGGTAGCATTAAGTAATATGTAAGGATTGCTGTGAGGATTCATGGGAGGACACTTAAACCAGGTTTTATCATCTTTCTTGGCTCTTATTGACAAGGCTGAAAAATTCCTCATCTTTGTGTGATTTGTGCAAAAATTTTGTAAGGCTACTCTTGAATTTTTAATTAATCTTCTTTGTTCTCTTGTAGCTGAGGTATAAGATGGTTTTGGGGAAGCAGTTTTTGAAATTGAATCAATTTGAATTAACTCATGATGGACTAAAATTGGTTTGGGCATAACCATTCCATCATGAGTCAAGCTCAAAGGATCATTAAGGGAAGAGAAGGATTGGTTCTTATTTGAACTATTAATTATTGGAGAAGGAGGGTGGGTCTTCAAATATAATTTCATTCTTTTTGGGTGGATTGGAAAAATGATAAAGAAATAAGTGTTCAAATTTTTTTAATTCCACCCCTAGAGTCATGCCAAAAAAAGAAATGCAAAATTAAAAAAATATTGGTTAGCATCAGAAGCAGTAGGAGGGGAGAAATATTGAAATTGAATCATTAGGAAGAAACACAGAATTGATTTAGAAGTGATTAAATATTGATTTTTGCTACTAGGATTGATAATAAAAAAATATTAGTAATATAAAAAAACCTTAAATTGATCTGGAATTGTATCCAAATTACTTTAGAGGCTGAGTAATTATATTCTCTAAGTTTTTTTGAGTATTAATGTTTTAAGAAAAAAAGAAAATATTAAGATTAAAGCAATAAAAAGGCAAAAATGGTTTTGGAAGTGATTCTGACTTGATTTTGGGCTAGTAGGAATCTGTTTTGAAAAAAATCTAAGCAAAGAAGATAATAATTTTTTTAAATGGTATTGAAAAAAGGCCTAAATATTTTCAGAAGTGATCCCAAATTGATTTTAGGGTAGTAAGAACAATTTTTTGAAAAAACAATTTCAAATATTTTTGTTTTTGATTTTTTTCAATTATTAATATTTGAAAGAAAAAATCAAAATATTAAAATTAAATATATAAAAAAACAAAAAAGAATTCAGAAGTGATTCAGACTTGGTTTTGGGCTAGTACAAATGAGTTTAGGTAAAAAGAACTTAAGAAGAAAAGGTATTGTTCTTTTATAGTTATTTTAATTATTAATATTTGAAAAAAATTACAAAAATTAAATTAAGGAGAATAAAAAAGTCTTTTATTTTCTTGAAAAAAAATTCCAAAGCAATTTGGAAGTCTTCCATGGTGGTTGGTGGTGATATGGATGATTTTAGGAGGGGTTTGGTGAGAAGAATAGTAAAAATACACATATTTACAAGTAAAGTTCAAAAAAATTTCTAACCTCTTTGAAGCCACAAAGAAATATAAGATAAAATCTTAGATTCTGATATCATAAAAAAGTATTAGTTGAGATTGAATTATCATAAGTGAAAAGAGAAATGAATTAATAGGGATTTTGCCTGAAGGTTGAGGATTGTGGGGAAAAAAATTGGATGAATTATGTAGCCTGTCAAGTAAATTTGATAATCAATTTTTGATGAGGGGGAAAATGAAAAAGAATAAATTTTAAAGAAATTGAGTGCTAGAGAATATCCACCAGTGTTTCTATATGCTGGGGAGCTAAAAGACAACACACACACCCCATGCTTCAGAATACCTACTTGAAGCACTGAAGCATTTTTCAGGGTAGGTATCTGTGGAGTCAAATTGTCACTCTCACAGAAAGAATTTCTTTTTCTAATTGAGCTGGGGTGGCTGAGTGATGGTTTGGATGTTCTAAACACAAGTTTCACACATATTGATGAGTGTTGCAGGAGCTAGAGGGCTGCCAGATTTGGCAACCCAAGGTCCTTTTTTAGCTATGGAGCTGAATGAAATTTGCCTTTAGCAATGCTGGTGGGGCTGGATTTTGGACACGCAAGGGGCTAAACTCTGAAATGTCACTACTCAGCAATGCTGGTAGGGATTTTCTTAGGAAAAAATGATTTGTGTTTTAAAAATTATGGCTGGATTAGAAACAAAATTAATTTAAATAAAACATTTTGAAACCAATTTGAGTGCAAATTTCCCCAGTGAAACCCAATTTTTCATACAAGAGGTCACATTTCACAAAACCAAATTGACTAATGTGGAATCATACATTTCTAACTTCACACATTTGCACCTTTTCTGTAAACCTTAACACATATTTCATCACATGATCTTCAAGAATGAGGATTTTTTTCAAGTATATGAAGAGCTAAGTATTAATTAAAGATTATTTGTACTCCAACTAAGACAGAGGCCTTGAAGAGCTAATTGGAACAATCATAAAATATATCTTCCTTTGCTTCCACTTGAACTCCATTTTCTTTGCAAGATTTTCATTATCAAAATCCATTAGTCTTGTAATTTTTATCTCCTCAAAGGCAATTGAATGCTGAAATTGTTCTCTTTCAAAAGCTGATCTTTGAATATTTTCTCCTTTGAAATATTCATTAATAATTCTTTGTGAACTTAAGGAATCTTCAATAGTAATAATTATTCAGGGATTTATATCAGGTTTAACAAAATTGTGTGTGGTTTTTAAGGAAAAATAAATAATAATGCTTTGGGAATTGATAAAGATTGAATAATTTTTAAGAAGAGTAAATAGCACTTTTTTACATTCAAGGATCATTCAATAAGCATAATTTTTAAAATTAAGGAACATTCAATGACCATGATTTTGCAGTTTAAGGAACATTAAATAATAATTCTGCTAAATTTTAAGAAATATTCAATAATTATTCATGTTAAACTTGTGTAATAACAATTAGTGATAAATTTCAAATGAGAAAAACACATTCTTAGAAAGTAATCCTTCTTAAATCTCCAGAAAACTATCTAGAAAGTAAACTGATCTCCATACTACATAGGCTTGAGAATTACAAGGAGTCCACACAACTTTGCAGTATCATCATATAAATCACAGTGTGCTTCTATTTCCTTCTCAGAGATAATTAATTGTGAATATCCAAACCAATTGACTTTAAATATTACAAGATATTTCCAGTCATTCAAAAATTTGGAATAAACCTTCAAAGGCATGATTTGAAGGCATTTTTTTGTCAATGGATCATAAGGATAAGAAAGCTCAAAAATTCCTTTGATTATTCCAAAAAATTAAACTTTTTCCTTTGGAAACAAATAATGCTGTTGAAACAATAATCCTGTTTGAAATATTATTTTCTTCAGAAGAGATTACTTAATTGTTAATATTTATACTGTCTATGGGAAAATTCCTTGGTGAGATAGCCATTGACTTCCTGGTGCTAGTATCTTGTAATATCTGATGGATAATATGCCAAAAGACAAAATCCCTTAATCAATGTAAGCTTTGCAGATAATCAATCAAAATTAAATAGACATCATCTGGTAATAGGATGAGGTTTCTCTTACTTTTCAATTTAGGGTTTCTTTATTTATTCAGTTGAATATATTTGATACTTATTTTTGAGCCAAGGGTGATTTTATAAGGGTAGAAAAGTTGGTTCTCCAAAAGAACTGCAAATTTAACATTTGATCAATTTCATCTGAGAAACAAAGTCATAGTGAGGATTTCATCAAAAACAAAGCAGTTAATTCAGCTTACCTATCTCATTATTTTCAGGGAAGTTATCCAAAATCCCAATCAAGCGCTCATATCCCCAAGTTTCTGAAGCTTGTGCAGGACTCCAGAAAAAAAGGAGTTCTGGAATATACTATGCATAATGATTATTGGGTTTAATTTTCTGTTTTGTAAGAAGCTTTTGATTAGAAATTTGGAATTTCTATCAATGGTCTGGGAATGCATTGATTTCAGCTATGGAAATTTTCCAGCTTGTTAAAATGTTTATTGCACTAATCAAATGAAATGTGTTTTGGAATAGCTCATTGGCAATGAATTTAGAGTTTCATGTTTGGTTTGGGTTTAAGTATGGATGTTTCTGAGATCTAGTAGACATTCCTTGAATTAAAAAGAGGAATGGAATGTAGGATTTTTATAGTAAAGCCCATTCAGAAGCTTTGAGACTTTCATGAGGAGGGCTTCCCATTTTCTTTGGAGCACAGATCCATGATGTAGGTATTATAGTATTTTGGATGATATTTTGTAGGAATTCCAAATTTTCTCCCCTGATTTGATGGCTACATAGTGTATTAACATCAAATTCTGATGTAGGAACATAATCAGGATAAAATGAGGAAAGAGTTTCTGAAGTTTGTTGTAATTGAGGGTAATAAATTGGTGAGCCCCCAGAGGCCTTTGATGAGGATGGAAAGACATTATTAGCTTCTTGTTGTACATCTCTTTGAAGGTACCTTAAATCTCTCTCTGAGATTTCTGGGTTAGAAGCACTTGAGGTGTCTGAATAAGAGTCAGAGGATTCAATTTTTTCAGTTGATTCTTTTTTGGTGGATGACTCAGGAATTCGAATTTTGTAAGCTTCATGATTCTTAAATGCTCCTAGTATGAGATTATGCATTATATCAAGATTAACCATTCTGGTAGCATCCCAATATGGCAATTCCTCCAGGATAGGATATTGAACTCCATATTCAGTGAAAATATTCTGATGTTCTTTAGGAAAGCCCTCAAACCATTTCTTAATTCTTGTTTTGTGATGATTGTAGGTTCATGCATGTGGAAAGGTTGAAGAAACTTCTTCTATTTGACTTTTATGGATTGAGCAAAAATTTTAAAATTGATTTCCAGAATGGGGGATAAATCCAGTGAATTTCCTAATGGCAACTATATCATAAATGGCTGTTAGGATAGCCACTCTTATAAATGAACCTGAAGGGCCTGAAGAGGTTGGAAAGAATTGAACCCCTTCCAAAAGATCTTTCAGCTCAGAAATTAATGGCCTCAGAAAATATTTCAGCTGGGATGAAGTGAGCTCTTTTGTCCTGGGATTATGGCAGAATTATATTCATTTTATTTTGAGGAAGATTAACACAAAACAGAAAGATTGGACCAATGCTTTCAAGCCTTCTTGATTTTGCATGTGCATTGAGCCAATCAATGTAGATTGCAAACCCCAAAGAGCCTTCAAGTGACATGAACGGTGGGTCATTTGGCTGCCTGGTACCTGTAAGTTTTCTCCATATCATTTCATTGCAAATATCAGTCACAATCCTTTCCTCACCCCTATAGATGTGCTGATGTTGATTTAATTTCTCAACCATCCCTGTTCTTTGAAAGAACTAAGAAAGACAAGTTTTGAATTTTTGATAGATTGAATACTTTCTTGGAATGAACTTTTGGAACATATTTGGGTGATGAAGGTCAGGTATTTTTTTATAAATCAATCATGTGTCCCAAAGGAGAATTACATAGTGGATGGTGGCTATAGGATTGCTTATGCCTTTTAAATTTTAAATTTGGGTCCATAGCAGTCTGGGAAAGGCCATTGAGAAAAAAAAGTGAGAAGAGGAAACATAAAATTCAAGGGTGCGGTCCAACCCAAAAGGGTAAAAATATTTGTAGCTTCACTGGGTATATTGAGTTTGGAATCAAAGGTTCCACCACAGTGGCCTGAAAGAGTCTTCATCAGAAGTTTTAACTGTAACAACCACTCACCAGGGGTAAGGGTATTCATTCATACACCCACTCAAACACCTCAAATCAGCAGATCCATCATTTGCATCGGTATTCAGTTTCAGCAATCCTCCTTGCTGAAACATGCATACAGCTTGGTACTTCAATACAGCCTGTCAACATCTGTACAGGTTGTATTCACCCAATAAAATTTCAATACACCAGCATAAAACTGTATGATCACTCAAATCCACCACACCTCTTGTACAGGACCTTTATTGGCCAGACCCAATTCAATCATTCAATCCTCTCATGAAAACTCTTCCTCTGGATCAGGGCTGGTGATTCTCACATATACCAGCCCCTCTTTCTCCCCCTGGGGACTTTTCCCCAGTTAATTAATTTAGTTTATTTATTATTTTATGAATATTCTTATCCTTATTTTGGGTATTATATTTATTTAATATTAAGTTGGTCTTTGCATTTCTCTCTTTGCCTGTACAGTATGAGTTGGGTTGCCATATCCTTATTAACCCTTCTCTTTTCATTCAGACAGGTTGAAACAGTGGACTTGGACTTGTTTGTGGTTGGCTCTTCTATTCTTTACTCTTATTTCTTTTGTTTCTGCTTTCTTATATTCTTTATTTTAGTAATTCATCTCTTTGTACTCTCAAGTGTATATTAATTCTTACCATCTCCTTGAGCCCTTCATAAGTGAGTCCCAGTTTACTGAGTGCCAGGCCCTCTCCACTTCGAAGAGCCCCTGTCACATTAAATTAATTAACTCATATTTGATTCTTTCTTTTCATTCTTTTATATTAATTTCTCTCATTCATCAATTATTATCTTTCATGACTTATGATTCTTAATGATTATGATTTTCTCTCTCATCAATTTTTATCTCATTCATTTCATTTATATGAAAATTGATTCTTTTTCTTTCTTAATCATTGCTGACCATCTCATTAACTTCATTTTATTTTTATCAAATCAAATGTTTCTGTGTTCTCATTCAGGTCTTATTTAGGACTTATTGATTGGATTATTCATTGGGATTCATTGGGTTTATTGATTCAGCAATTCAGGATTTATCATTTGGATTTGCTTGATTGACTTTTAATTCTCAAGATATTTTATTGATCCTCAAGAATTGATTTTGATTATTGATTGATTTTGACTCATCAAGATATTTGAATTGATTGATTGATTCCTCAAGACCTTGATTTCACATTGAAGACACTGATTTCTTGATTGAATATTGATTGATTGTTGATTTACTCAAGATTATTGATATTGAATTTGATTTATTGTTGATTATTGATTGAATTGATTGATTGTTGATTGAAGGTGATTTCACCTCAAGAATTGAATTGATTCCTCAAGACTCATCAAGATTTTATTGTGATTGATTTGGCCAAGTTTTGATTTCTGTTCTCAATACCATCAAGTTTTTATTCTACTTCTGTTCATAATTCCAGTTCAGCATAGTCCCCCAGCAAAGAAAACTAGATCCCAAAAAATTCCAGCTGTTCTCACTCTTACAGAAAGGGCTCCTCTTGACTGCACACCATCATTTCATCAACTGAGTGCAAATTTGGACAGAGGACCACCAATGGAAGGAGCAGCACCCTCAAGAAGAAGTGGAATGAAATCTAGAATATCAAGATCCTTTTCTGGACTTTTGGGTGGCTACCCTGGCATGTCTGAAGGTGCAAGAGCAAGATTAGGGGAAGTCAAAGATGAAGAGGGGGAAGAGTCTGTGGAAGAGGAAGATTCTGGGGAGACTGAAGTAGCAGATGCCTTGGCAAATGCTCCATAGGTGCCCCAGGGATCTAATCTAGCCCTTTCTAGTCAACCTCTTGTCTCTCAAACTGATCCAAGTCTCCTCAAGATGATGGAGCAGATGACTCAATTCATGGGGCAGCTCACTCAAGCAGTTTATCCCAGGGACAATTCCAAAGCCCCTGCTTTCAAGACTCCATCCATGAAGGCACCTAATTCTTTTGATGGTACTCAAGCTCATAAATTGAGAGGATTCATCCAATCCTGTCAATTAATCTTCCATAATGATCCAGCAAATTTCTTCTCTGACAGGAAGAAAGTTCTTTACTCAACTTCTTTTCTCACTGGTAGAGCTGGAAAGTGGATTGAACCCTATCTCTCAAATATTTCCAATGAAGACCCTTCTTATTTCCTCAATAATTGGCCATTATTTGAATCTCAATTATTTACTCTTTTTGGTGATCCCAATGAAGTCAGGAAAGCTGAACAAGAGCTGGACAATTTGAGGATGAAGGAAAGTGGTCATGTATCCTTGTAAATTGCTGACTTCAGAAGCTTAATGTCAAGAATTGGAGATTGGGGGGAAAGAGCTTATATCCATGTTTATAGAAGAGGATTGGCATCAAGATTATTGGATCAGTTGGCTTCCCATCCTGGAACTTTTGATACTCTTTAAGAACTTATGGATGTCACTTTAGAGTTAGACACAAGATATCATGAGAGGCAAAAAGAAAAGGGTGGCAATCAAGAGAAGAAGCCTCCTGTCACTGGATACAATCAATCTAGGCCTCCTCAATACTCATCTTCAAAGAGGCCTCACCAGAAGAAGAACAAGAAGGGAAAGTAGTTCCAATCTTCAAAGGACAAGCCTCATGCTGCTCTCCTCAATAAGGATAATAAATTAATTGGTTCTGAAAAGGAGAGGAGGATTAAAGAGTGGTTGTGTACTTATTGTGGTGGAAAGCACCCAATTTAACAATGCTTCAAGAGACCTCAGAACAAGCCTGGGTCATCATCAAGAGGCTTCCCTAGCAAGCAGGGAAAAGCCTAAGTGGGGATCATGATGTGTTCAATGGCTCTCACTTATTTCCTTCAAGAGCAAAATTGTGCCTTCTGAATACTAGTGTCAAAAAATCTTTAAAATTTCTTATTTTCTCTTCTGTCTCTGATATTTTTTATAGTATTCTCATTGATTCTGGTGCTACAAACTCTTTTATTGCAAAGAATTTTGTTCTCAAGTACTCATTGACTATGTCAGAGCTCCCTGAAAAGATTCTTCTCTTCATTATGGATTCTAATGAATCCCCTGCCTTGTTGATCACCCATTATACCAAGTGGGTAGTTGACTTGCCTTCCTTCCCAAGCTTTGAATGGGACTTCTTTATCATAGATTCACCCAAGGGAGAAGACCTGATATTGGGCTATGATTTTCTCTACCATTTTAATCCCATTATTGATTGGAAAAATGGATTGATCACCTATGATTCTAGTCATAAGGATTCTAGTGGTATCATTCCTTCTACTAGTAATGACTTTGCCACTTCTGTCAACAGTGTTGCTCTGGTTGGTGAACTTAAGACACCTTCCCTTCCTTCCTATGTCCATATCCCTTCCATAATTCCCTCTCAGTAATTACTTCCATTAAGAGATGAATTCTTCAAAGAGATAAAAGATGTTGGAGAAGATCTTGCTACATCTTCACTTCATGTCTTTCAAGGGGATATGGACCTTTCTTCCTTATCCTTTCATGAATACCTGGAGGAGCAGTGGGATGAGGAGGAAGAGCCAGAAGAAATTGAAACTGTGTTGAAGGCAGTCCCTCCTGTTTATCACAAATATCTGGATGTATTCTCCAGGGTGAAAGCAGAGAAACTTCCTCCACACTGCGCCTGTGATCATCATATTCAATTGGAGCGTCTTCTACCTCCAATTGGTGTTATCTACTCATTATCAAATCAAGAGTCAGAAACACTATGGGCCTACATTTCAGAGAATGTAGAGAAAGGTTTCATAAGGACAAGCTCCTCCTCAACAGGAGCACCTGTCCTTTTGGTTAAGAAAAAGGATGGAGGTCTTTGTTTGTGTGTTGACTACCGCAAACTCAATGCTGTCACTAGGAAGAACAGGTATCCTGTTCCTCCTATGAACCAGCTTCTTACTGTATTCAGCAGTCCCACTATCTTGTCCAAGATAGACTTGCGTGGTGCATATAACCTTCTGAGAATCAAAGAGGGGGATGAGCACTTAACTGCCTTTAGAACCAAATATGGTAGTTATGAGTATTTGGTCATGCCATTTGGTTTGACCAATGCTCCTGCTTCTTTCCATAATCTAGTAAATGATATCTTTGCAGATTTCTTGGATGTGTCCGTTGTGGTTTATCTACATGATATCATGGTCTTTTCCTGTTCTGAGGAGGAACATGTCAAACATGTGGCCTCTGTCCTCCAAAGACTGAGGGAAAATAATTTGTTTGCCAAAGCCTCCAAGTGTGTATTCCATGCCTCAGGTGTGGAATACTTGGGCTATGTTGTTTCAAGTGATGGCCTCAAGATGGATTCTTCAAAGGTTCAGCAAATCCTCAATTGGCCTCAGCCCAAAAACATCAAGGCCCTTCAATCTCTTCTAGGCTTTGCCAATTTTTATTGTTGTTTCATAAAAAATTATTCTAAAAAAATCACTTCTCTCATTTCCCTTCTCAAAAGAAAATTCTCCCCTTATCTTAAATGAGGAAGCTCTTAGCCAGTTTCAATTACTCAAAGAAGCTTTCACTACTGCTCCTATCTTATCTCATTTCAATCCTTCTCTACCTACTATTGTAGAGACTGATGCTTCTGATTATGCCTTGGGTGCTGCAATGAGCCAGGTGAATGACTCAGGAAAGCACCCCATTGCATTTGATAGTCGCAAGCTTCTCCCAGCTGAACTCAACTATGAAATCCATGACAAGGAGCTGCTTGGCATAGTTTGGGCTCTCAAGCGCTGGAGAGCATTTCTTCTCTCTCTTTCCAATTCTTTTGAGGTCTTGACAGACCACTCTTCCTTGCAGTATTTTATGTCTTCCAAAGTTCTTACTCGTCGTCAGGCCCGTTGGGCTGAGTTTCTTTCAGAATTTCACTTCACTATCACTTACCGCCCAGGCAGGCTGGCCACTTTACCAGATGCCTTGTCACGTCGGGACAATGTGTACCCGGAGAGGGGGGTGGACTTCATCATAAAGAATCCTCAAACTTTCCATCAAGTAATCAAGCAAGAGGAAATTCAAGAGTCAAGATTCTTTTCAATCAAAGTGGAAATCATCTCAAATTTAGTTGACAATATTCAAAACGAAGTATGGCAAGACAAAGACTATAAAGAAATACTCAAGCAACTAGTGTGGGAACTCCTCTTGTGTGGGATTAAAATGAGGCAGTACCTGGAGGGGGAAATAACAGGTAACTAGTTTTGAATTGCTAATAACTCCTGTAACCAAGGGTGGCAAGGGTGTATTGCCTGCCCCTCCTAAAATACTGAACAAAATCTTCCTTGGAGCTCACAAACCAAAATAAGATTAGTAAGTGGCTTTTACAACTGCAGAAGACCAAATTCAGCAGTCTCAG
Source organism: Austropuccinia psidii (assembly GCA_023105745.1). Lineage (NCBI taxonomy): Eukaryota > Fungi > Basidiomycota > Pucciniomycetes > Pucciniales > Sphaerophragmiaceae > Austropuccinia > Austropuccinia psidii. The sequence continues at coordinate 55,170,765 of JALGQZ010000005.1, read as the reverse complement.
ATCAGACCTATTCAATAAATAATATGAAAAATAAATGTCAGTAATCTGGTTAATTTTTAGATTTTAATGAAATACTTGTCTGTTTAATTTTAATATTTTTTGGTTAAATTGAGGTGAGTTGTTTCTTCTTGGTGATAAATCCTTGGTAAGATGAGTTATTTAAGATTTTCTGGAAAATTTGATGAGTTTGATAAAGGTAATTTTGTTAAGTTAAAGTTTTAATATAGTAAAATAATTTTTGAAAGGTTTGTTATTTTTTTTAAGAGTTGTTGATAATGAGATAAAGTTGGATTTGTTAAATTTAAGAGGTAAGGTTCTTTTATATTGTATTTTTTTAAAGGGGTAAGTAATTTTAAGATCTTGATAAATGGTGTTAATTTCACTGGATAAAATATTTTAATAGAGTAGTAACCCTAATCTTGGGTACTAGATAATTTTTTATTTTTATTTTAATAATAATAAGATTCCACTGAGCTTAGCTACTGGGTAATCTTCAACACTATACTTCCACTGAGCTTAGCTACTGGGCAAGTAAATTTACTATAATATACTGGACTACCTCCCAGGTGAGGGATGAATTATTCCTATGCTTGCAATGTGCAGGGGATATATTTTTCATGGGGGGATTTTGAAATTTGGGGGAGAGAGCCTCTCTATTTATACCTTTTGGGAGCCCAGGGGGCCCTCCATGGGAGCTGTCTTTTTCCACCTTAATTCCTCTTGATTTCATCATGTGACTCTGTTTTTGGTGAGGACCTTTTTTGCATGGGTCAGGTGATTTAAGGTTTGGTGATAATTTTCTCTCTTCACAGCCTCCATTTATCACATGATTGTCTTTTGGTGAACTAATTATGATTTGATATTCTTTAATTTTCCTTGCATACATGAGGTGATTCAATTTTGGCTGGGTATTTTTTTGTTGTGCACAGCCTCTTTCTTGTCACATGATATTCTGTTGGTGGATGCAGTATCACATGATGACCTTGTAATTCCTTTGCATATTCCTATTTTAGGCTTGATAGAAGTGGCTGTGTAATCTATGCAGGTGTCATGGTTGTTTTTCTTCTTTTTGAACTTTAAAATGAAGTCAGGTGATAATTTCTTGCACTGGTGAATTTACTGTTTTTATGAGATGATGTGATTTTTGATTTTGACACATGCTGTGCATAGTCATGTGGTTGAGATTTAATTGAAGGTGTGTACTGCATGAAGCTTGTTGTAACTAGCTTTGGTTTGCATGAGGTGATGAGTGGTGTAAATAAATTTGATTAGGAATTCCATGGAGTTGAGCTTTGCATCATGTGAATTTGAATTCAAGTTGGCTGTGTAGCTAATGCATGTGTAATTTTCTTGCTGCATGAGTCCTGTGGCTGTAAGGGGGTGTAATTTAAAGGGTGGTCCCTTTTTTTGTAACTAGTTTACTATATGTAACTTGATTTTTCCATATGCATACTGAAAATGAATAATTTATTTCAACACATACACTGCCCTTTGGTTCCTGTGCCATGGGTTTATGAGGTAAATCCAGATTCTTGCTGTAAAATTGACCTTTTGGTGTAAAATTTGAGTGTAAGTTTGCCTTTAGGCTGGATTTACTGCTGTTATGGGGTAGCATGAGCTTGAGCCTGGTGAAAAAAATGGTATTAAATACCACATCCCCCTCTCCATTTAATTCTGTCCCCAGCATTCCAGGTGAGAGCTCCCTATTCTTCATCTGATTCTGTGGTTTCCTCCACTACCTCTTCCTCATTTATTGATTCATCTTCTTCACTTTGTTCTTCTTCTGTGTCTTCTTTTGTGTTTATCAACTTTCTTCTTGGGTAGAACCTCTTGACTTGAGATGCTGCAAATCTTCTTGCTAATTCTGTTCCATCAAGTTCCTCAAGTTCATATGGTCCATTGTTTATTTGTTTGATTACTCTGTAGGGTCCATTCCATCTTTTTTTTGAAAAGTAGTCCCCAATTAGTTTCTATTGCTTTGTTGTAAACCAGGACCAAATCTCCTGAATTGAGTGGTGATCTTAGTTGGTGTGCCATTCTTCTATCCCAATATTTCATTGAGTCCTCCCTTGATTTTTTGAGTTTTTCTGCTGCTTTTCTTCTCATTTCTTCTTTACCTTCTAATTGTTTAGCTCTGGCTTCCAATAATTCCTCAGTTGTGGATATTTTGTGCCATTCTATTGCTAAAAAGGTTTTTGTTTCAATGTCAATTGGTAATACTGGTAGTTGTCCAAATTGGAGTTCAAATGGTGAGAAACCAGTTGTCCTTTTAGTGGAGATTCTGTCAGCCAATGTCACTAGTGGTAGATATTTTTTCCATTTTCCTCCATTTTCTCCACACATCTTGACTAATGCATATTTGAGTTGCTTATGGCCCCTTTCCACCATTCCTTGAGACTCTGGGTAATAGGGTGTGGTGACTCTGATCCTTGATCCTGCTTTCTTTACTGCATCTTGCAATTCTTTTCCAAACTCTGGACCCCCATCCACAGTTACTTCTTTTGGTGAGCCATACCTGCATATCCATTCTGATGTGAACCATTCTGCAACTGCTTTTGCTGTTAATTTGACTAGTCCAACTGTTTCCGGCCATCCTGAAGAATCATCTCTGGCCACAACCATATACTTCCATCTTCCAGATTTGATATGGACTGCATCCATACTGACCCTCTCAAAGATTGTTGATGTTGCTGTAGATTTTCCTTGTTCCCTTTGTAAGTTTTGACTTCTCTTTTGGCAGGCCAGGCAAGATTGAGCCCATTTCTTGACTGATTTCTTCATTCCTTCCCACCAAAATCTTGCTTTAATTCTTCTGTAAGTTTCATTTTCCCCTCTGTGGCCCATGTCTTCATGAAGTGATTTTAAAATGTAGCTTTGAGCTTCTTGACTTGATATCACCAGTTGAGGGTTTGGGTTATTTCTTCTTTTAAGCTGGCCATCTTCCAAGTAAAGTTGGATGATCTTCTTTTTATCCTTCTAAACTCTTCATCTTTGCTTGATTGTGGTTTTTTCATTGTACTTAAGTATTATTGCATTCTCTTCCAAAATCCTTCTTGTTTGGTTGGTACTTGTACTCCTGAAAAATGGAGTGAATTTACATTCTTAGCCCCAAATTCAGGGTGTGGCTTGATCCAATCTTCTTCTTCATCAAATTCTGGTGCATCTTCTTCTTCTTCTTCTGAGTTTTTTGGTCTTCTGGATAGCCCATCTGGCATAGTGAAAGTCTTCCCTGGTTTGTGTACCAAATCAAAGAAAAATAGTTGAATGAAAGCCACCCATCTTGTCATGGGGGCATTGGGTAAGCAAGGGGTATTGATCATTTCAATTAGGGCCTTGGCATCAACTTGTGATTCAAAATGTTGTCCCCAAAGTATTGTCTGAAGCTTCTTGAGAATTCTTGCAGATCCACAGAGCTCCAATTTGGGTTGTGAGTATTTTGATTCTAATTTTGAAAAATTTATTGATTCATATAATACTGGTCTGTCTTTTCCTTTGTCTTCTTGAGTGAGTACTTCTCCTGCAGCAATGTAGCTTGAATCTACTGCTAGCTTAATTTTTCCCGATCCTTTGTCATAATCCAATTTCTTGAGAGTTATTTCTTCTCCAACTATTCTTCTGAGCTTATGGAAAGCTTCCTCACATTTTTGATCCCAGTCCCAGTCAACATCTTCTCTGGTGAGCCTTCTGAGTGGTGATGCAACTTGTGAGAAGTTTTCAATGAACATCCTTACATAGGCACAAAGTCCAAGAAATCCCCTTATTTACTTCTTGTTAAGAGGTGTTGGCCAATTCTGAATTCTGTTAATCTTTTGTTTTGAAATTGTTCTTCCTTTAAATGATGCAACATGCCCTACTATGTCCAAAGCTGGAACACAGCATGCAAACTTTGATCCTGAGATATTAAGTCCTGCTTCTTCAATCCTGAATAAAACTCTTTCTAAGATTATGGCATATTCCCATATGAATCTTCTGATTAAGGGGTTTTCTGGTAGTGTTTCTTGGTTGTAAAGTGATCTTGGTCCTTTTATTCCTCCATCATCAATAAAGATTCCTACATTTTCTGGTATTCCTTCTTGGACTATCCAGGTCATTTGGGCTTGGTATACTGCTACTGAGTCGGTGGCTCCTTGGGGTAGTCTTGTGAGTTGCATCCTTCCAAGGGGTGTTTCAAAAGTGGTGAGGGGTCTTGTAGCAACATCTAATTCTCTTTCATCATATCCTCCCATGATGTCTCCTAGTCCATAGCATGCTCTTCCTGCAAATGCATCTACAAATTCTTCAATATGAGGTGGTAAGCCAGCATCCTTGATGGTGACTTTGTTGAGTTCTTGAAGGTCATGGACAATTCTGAGTTTCCCATTTGATTTGGCCACCCAAAAGATTGGGCTTGTGTAGCTTGAGGTGGATTGCTCATAGAGTCCAGTCCTGATTCTTTCTCTGATTAATTCAGTAAACTGAGGTAAAATTGATTTGGGAATGGGAATTGGTTTCTTCTGCCAAGGTTCATGAGGTATTACTGGTATCTTGTAAGGTTTTCCATATGAGTGTTTGAGTAATCCTCTTTCTTCTTCACAGAAAGCTATTGCTTTTTCCCTTAAGGTAATGACATTTTTGAGTAAATTGATTTCTTCATTTGATAACCATCCTGGTGGGCCAAAATTGACTGCTTGGAGTCTTTCATGGGTGACCTTGAAGGTTTCTTGAAATATAGGTGGGTTTGGTGATAAGGGTGTTTCATAAGGATCTCTTGACAAAGGTGGTCTTTCCAAAGGTGGGTTAAGGTCTTGAGGCATTGGCTCATTGACTGGTCTCACCTTCTTCAGGACTGATTTGTATTTGGCTGCTAAAATTTGGTGATCCATCTTCAATTAGTTATTTTGTTTCTTCTTCTCTCTTTTTTTTTTTTTTTTTTTTTTTTTTTTTTTTTTTTTATTTCTAAGAATTTGCTAGTGTCCTGAAATCTTGAGGTCTTCAAAAGTCTTCTTTCTTCTTTCTTCCATAAAAAATGTAGTTTAAGGTCATACAGGACCTACAACTAGGTGTGTAACCCCTGTATATTAGGTATACAAGTCCTGCAGTTTAAGTAATGCAAGGACCTCCTGGCTTAATCCAAGGGCTTATCTTGATTCTTGAGCTCCTTTGGGCTTGAATTTGGATTCCACTTGACTCTTGTTTTATTCTCCAATCTTCATGATTCCCACTTGATGCAAGATTCTTCTGGTTGTTATATTTCTTGATAAGGAATTTTCTTGTCTTAATTGATTGCTTGAGACTTCACTTTGTTCATTTTGGCCAATTTGATAATGCTAAACACCTGTGAAACCCATTGTTTCTGTTACACAAAGGGAGAAGTTTATTGTCATTCTGAGGACAAAAATGGTCCTTCAGCACTTCTCCTGACTAGGACAATCCCCTCCAGCTTCTTGGCTGTTATTTTTCTTTTTTTTTATAATTTTCCCTGCCCAAGTCTACAGGGGAAGCAGTTTAGTGTCATGCTGAGGACCTCTTGAGTCTTCAAGCTTCTTTAAGATCCCAAGGGAAATTTGAGTTGAGTGTTTTACATCATCTTGCTTGTCCATCATGTTGAGTGAATTCTGAGTCAATAATCAATCCAGTGAATCAACCTTCAGTCCATAAATCCTGGCCAGTGATTCTTGAATTCCAATTGAGTTTCAATCCAGAGTCAAAGAAATTTCCAAGGTATGGTGTTGTCCAAAGGTCAATCCATAAGGAACTCCTGCTTTTCTTCATTTTCAGTATTCTGAATAATTTTCCTATAATGAGTTGTTTCCCAGTTCTCTTGCTATTTCTCCAAAATAATTTAGGTTCTTTTGTTCTTTTGTATTCCTGAATTATACCTGCTATAAAGAAATGAAAAATAAAAAATTGTAATAATAAGGTGATTTAAAATTGATTTTAATATTAATTTATTGATATATTATTTTTTTTAATAATATCTGTTTGGATGAGGGCCCCCCTCTCCATTTAAAAATCTTGAGTTGGTTTTTGAATTCTGAAGAGGATATGTTCTCATTCCCCCAAAACTTCCACTATAAGGGATAGTGTAAGAAATAAGTTTTTCCACCCCTTATTTTTTTTAGTGATTTTGATGAGGATAAATAATGATACAGTAAATTTACATATTTTATTTTTATTTTTTATTTTTTTATATTTTTATTTTTTTGTAAGTATAAAATAACCATTAAATGAGATATCTGATTAAAAATAAAAATTCAAATGAAATAAACCTGAATCACAATTAAGATCCTGGAGCTGTTTGGTTGAAGGTGGTAATTTGTGCCAATCAGTAAAAATTGGTGCTCTTGAGAGTATTTCTGATTAATATTACATAATTGAATGATCATAATTTGAGTCCTTTATTCATATAATGACCCTTATGATGCCACAACTCTTCCTTTTGGAATCATCATTGTGACTCAGACTTTATTTCAAGTCCATCCCCTTTATGGTTCAGATTCTCTGTTACCCATAAATGCATTTGAGTTGTTGAAAAAAATATAAACGGTGAAAAATAAGAATTTGTACAATTTTTTGGAAAAACTCTTGTTTGCTTTTGGGGGCTTTTAAAATTCCTTTTGGAATCAATAGCACATTGAGGTGTTATTAATATGTAAATTCCCCAAATTATGTCATAAAATTATGAGTTTTTAATATAAATAACTCCTTCAGAGTTCAATTAATGCCTTCAGGGCACAAATACTTCTTCTTTTCAAACAAGTTGCAATCACTCTCTTGTAATTGAAGAAATATTTCAAATAGATTGACCTCTTTTTTTAAAAAAAATAATACTTGATGTAGATTTTTTTTAATTAATGTTATTATTGAGTTGAAAAATTAAGCCAACTGAATGGCTCTTGTTGTAATAGTAGGAAAAGTATAATAGAATATTCTTGAGCTCATGAATGGGATATGACCCTGGTTCTTAGTGAAAGTAAATAAATGAGTTTGAAATAAATAAAAAATAAAAAATATGTTCAGAACATTCAAGTCAGTAAATATTTCTAATTCTTCTTTATAATGACATAAAATTAGAAATTAAAAAATAATAGGAAATGAAACCTTAGGTAGTTTATAGTCTTGCCTAGGACTTATCCTCCTTTTTTAGTCCTTGTCCAATCTTTTTGAATACTTTAAATATGCAGTTTATGGTCTTTTCCAAGGACCATTGGTTGATTGTGTTTTAGCTTTGAGTCCTCATTGATAATTCTAATGGTGGGCAGTTTATGGTCTTGCCAAGGACCATATTTTGTCTTTGCTTTGGTCCTTGTTGATAATTTTAGTGATTTATTTTTAATATTTGAAGGGGAAGTTTATGGTCTTGCCAAGGACCATATCTTTTTTCCAAACACTTTTGCTTGATAATTTTTGGTTTTCATGGGATTTGATTTATCTTCAAAGCCAAGTTGTATAATTAAATTCAACAGTTTATAGTCTTGTTAAGGACTCCTTTTCACTTTAAAAGCACTTTTAATGTTATAAAATTAGAGAAATATTTTCATGATTAACACCTGTAGCATTCAAAATAAAATATGTCAGTATAATATATTATAAAATATAAGAAAAAGCATAAAAACTAAAAAATAAAATTGAGCAGTTTAATGCCTTGCTCAGGGCATGTATTGTTATTTGTAGCCCTGTAGCATAAAAAATTCATAAAATTAATTTAATTAAAGTAAGCAAACCCAGCAGTTTAAAGCCATGCTGAGGGCTCTTTTTTTTAATTTATTGTAAAGCCCAGTAAAAAATGAAAAATCATTTCCAGATCAGTAAAATAAACAGTCAAGATAAAAAATAAAATCAGAAACCAGCATTTTTATGTCTTTCTGAGGACATATTATTGTTTTTTTTTTTTTTTTTTTTAAGCCCTCCTAAGGTATTCTACCTAACTCAAAAAAATAAAATATCAGTAAACTCAATAATTAATAATTTAATAAATAGACATAAAGAATAGAATTGAGAAGTTTAATGCCTTGCTCAGGGCTCATTTGTATATTGAAGACCTGTAGCACAATTAAATGTGTCAGCTCTATTTTATATCCAAGATAAATTAAGAATGAAATAATAATAATAATAATAAATAAGCAGTTTAAAGCCTTGCTGAGGGCCTTTTTTTTAATTTTTCAAGCCCTGATAAATTCAAATCAATATTTTGTCAGTAATTTAAATAACCTCATAAATGATAATATAGTTCAAACAAAGAATAAATAAAGCAGTTTAAAGCCATGCTGAGGGCTTTTTCCTTTTTATAAGCACTATAGTCAAAATTGAAAATAGTTGTCAATAAAATCATAAAAAACAAGATCAGTTATTATATTAAGAAAAATGAAGCAAAAGAGAAATAAGCAGTTTTAAGTCATGCTGAGGACTTTTTTTTGTCTTATTGTGTTATTTATAGCCCTGTAGCACATCAAAAATAAAATATGTCAGTTTCATCCAATAACCAATATAAAGTAAGCATGAAAAATAATATAAAATAAGCAGTTTATAGCCATACTGAGGGCTCTTTTTTTTAATTATTATTATTATTATTATTATTATTATTTTTACTTTTTTGTCCATAGCCTATAGGAATTGAGGAAATTGAGGATAGGAAATGTCAGATAATTCATAATTTATAAAGAGAATAAAACAAAAAATCAGCTTTAAGCCTTGATGAGGGCTTTTTTTTTGTTTATATATATATATATATATTTTATTTTATATTCTTTTTATTTTAATTATTATTGTATTGTTTTTGATATGAATATATATTTTTTTTATTCATAATTGACTTATTATTAAATGTTTGTTTTTTTAATTTTTATTTTATTTTATACGGGACTTCCTATTTAGTCCTGTTTAGCTAATGGGGTCGTACAGCCTGGCAATGGCTGTACAAGGTCGGCTCCCTATGACCTCGCTGCAACTCTTGCTTTTTGACTTATTCATTCTACCTTCTTTATATTTTTTATTTTTATTGATTTATCTTCGCATTATGAATCTTTTACAATGAAAATTTCTTGAACCATTGTTTCCTTCAAGAACAGGTCCCTGGAGATGACTACTGGCCTCGCGAGCACCTCAAACACCACTTGTTGGTGTAGTATTCCCCTCAATGTATTTCAGGAAGTGGTTAATGAGCCAGGTCAGGTTGTGACAAGCATTGTAAAGTCGTTTCCCTAAGTAATTCCGCTCATGGAGTGTGGCTTGCTCTCAATGAAAATACAGCTGTCATTTGCTCGGCTGCTTCCATTTTAACTTATGAAGACGTGACACTAATAAATCTTGCACCTTGCAAATCCAGTGGTTGTATTCTTCCAAGGTAATACCGAGCCGCGCAAGCTAAACCCACACTTCTCTTAGGCCTTCCTACTTCCTATATTTTTCTATTTCCACGTTCGCTTCCAAAACCTGCTGCCATCATAATTCTTTATTGATTATAAATTTCTTCTTTCTAGTAAATGTCTTGCATTAACACCCCTCCTCGGATCCAAAAGATGGTTTTATTCGTCTGATTATGATTTTTATTATATAGTTTCCTGTCCTGGACCAGGTAATTGGTTTTCTCACTTCAGCCCTTGCTACCTTTCTTCTGCTTATAACCGTGCTGACAGTATTTTGGTTTGGCATACGGTGTTTTAATGTTTGTATAGCGTGTCGGTCGGATCTGGGTTGTGATGTGACTGGCACTGCCAGAGATCTGGTAAGGTAGCAACACTGCCTCCTAAAGCACCTGATAAGCTGACTTCTCTCTCTTTTTTATTATCATTATTTTTTATATATATATTTATTTGATTTTAATTTAATTTATTGCTTATTTGTTATTTTATCTTCTTTGGTTGGAATCTGCTGCGGTTTTTGACCACTTCAATGTTGTGAATCCAGGTATTGTCTTCCATAGCAGTCTGGTTTAGGTCCCTTCTAAATCAATATAAAGAGGGCACCAAAGGTCCTTCTCTCCCTGTTCCCCCAGTCTTACACTTGACTTTATTGGTCCGTTGTGTTAAATCAAACTCTCTTCCCCCTTTAATATCTCATTTTTCTAATTTGTAAAAAGATGAGCTACAATAACCCTGTATACTCCTCCTCCTTCTTAAAGGCAATCAAACCTTTTACAATGGAAGAGTTTGAGGAACTGGTTTTTGGTACTCCATCAACGCCTATAAAATGATTGATGTGGGAGTGGGTTACCTCAATGACTCCCCCTTCAACACCAGCTCTTGCTAATTGCTCTTCCAGCTCTACCAGAGCCTTGTCACCTGAGGAGGAGCCTCCGTCTACAGCTTTAGCTTTTTACACCTTCATAAATGGCGATTACCTCCCCAAGCTTTTCGTCAATGATCCTGAGACCTTTTTTTCAATTGGACTGGCTTCCAACTCTCAAGGGTCCAAGAACCCAGCTCCCCATACGTATGAATTGCGACTGCGTGGTCCAGACGGTCGTGCAATAACCTCCCATTCCAAATAATAAGTAAGCCAACAATTTGTTTTGTTTTATTGTTTTTTTGTATAGACTATGTAGAGACTATGCTGGCATAAAGCTAATTTGTCCCCCCTTTTTTTTTAATTTGGTGTTATAATCTTTTTAGTGAAGAGAGGTGTGTTGACCACTACACACAAGGTGGATTCTAGAGAGCGCCACCTTTGGTTTTAATTGTGTCCTCATCCGTATTCCATTGTAGTTACTAGGCAGCTTGGTTATCTTAGTTTCATCAACCATTTGAGCTACGACTTTGTACACTGTAGCTGTAGTTGCTTAATTGTCTGCAATCACTTGCTGACTAATGATGATTTTTTATCTGTGATGCTAATGCATTGGACGCGTCCAATATTCCATTAATGCAAGAGCCAAGGTACTTGTTCCGGGCTCTGCAGCAATACAGCCCAAGTTTCTTCTTAGAGAAGCTTGGGCAAACGAAAATTCAATTAATGAGCAAGTTTGGAATATTAATTTAAGTTTGATATACTACTCCGCTTCTGGAATTTGAGACCCAAAGAGAACATCATTGAGATGGTAGCTGAGAGGAGAAGTTGATTATCTAAGTTAAATTCAACAACAAAGACAGTTAATTTCCTTTTTTATTTATTTATTATTATTATAAAAAAAAGTAATAAAATAAAAAGTATAAAAGCAATAAAATAATAAGATGAATTAATAATAAAGCTAAAATGATAGTCTGCAATTGACTTCATAAAAATTTATCTCCTGTTTTGTAAAAAATGAACTATTCAAAGTTAATTTAAGTTTTCATATAGTTATCATTTATAAGTATAATTTAAGTAGAGACTGCTGCTGTCTTTGTCTCTTTCTTTCTTCAAATCCTACATGATTTGAAGCTTATTTTTGAATTTTTAATATTTTATTTTGTTTCTCTTTCTTTTCTTTTAGTACGAAAGAAAAATTGAATTGTAAAGAGGAAGGATGAAAGTGGTAAAAAAAAATTGATGAAATAAATAAAAATAATATCAATGGAAATAGGATTGATGATTAAACAAAGAATTGAGGACTTAGCAGGTGAGAGTTATTATAAGTAGTTCCCTTGACCAAGTATTTTATTCACTAATTCATTCTTGATAAAATTCCCTCCCCTCCTCTTTTCAGTTTTAAGAGCTTCAGAAAGGTAGTCTTGACAGAAGACTTTCCAATCTTCTGAATCAAACTTAGTTGCACCACCTTTAAGTGTGAGGATTTCTGGTATAAGTGTTTCTTCCCAGTGGTAATCCCAAGTGGAATTTTTTACAGTATCTCCCCCTGAGATCTGGCTGATTGTTTTATTTTTAATTTGAAAATCCTGGAGGTTGAACCAGTCTTGGCATTCCCAGGTTCTCCAAAATAATGATTTCCTGAGGGGTTCATTCATGTGGAATATTTAATTCCAGTATGGGTTTCCAAGGTTGCCATCAATTCCATCCCATTTCAGTAATTCCAAGAATTCATATTTTGTAAGGTTTAATCCAGGTAATTCTCTCCATGGATGAGGCATGACAGTTTCTGATGGTGATTTTTCTTTTTCAAAGATGTCCTCAAGCTCAATGTATGGAAGGACTATGGTGGAAATATCAGGACAGGGTTCTGGTTTTATTTTCATGAACCAGTCAGGATTTTCATCTGATTCTTGTGGATTAATGTAATTGGCCCAGAATTCTTTTTCTTTTATCCAGCTGGTATCTGTGTCCAATGACCAGGGATTTTCTTCCAGTAATGGCCATGATTCCATTTTAAAGGATTTGGTGGAGTTTGAAGTGTTAAGGTAAGATGAATTGAGAATAGTATCAAATTTATTTATTGAAAATAGTTTGAGGGTAGGCTGAATGGATTTTGGATGATAAATTTGGGTAAGAATTTGGATATTCCTCTTTGATAAGGAAGGAGGTCACTGCCTAGTGATTTATGATTTGGGTGAGTGAAATTGGTTATTTTGGTTGATAAGAATTGATTTTCCTCTTTGATAAGGCAGGAGGTCACTGCCTAGTGATTTTTTTTCTCCTCCTTTTTTTTTTTTTTTTTGATATTGATGGAGCTTCTTTAAAGTGCCAAAGGGTTTATTTATTGATACCTTTATATTCTGGTTTCCAAATTGAATTTTTAGTGATAATTTAGTCTTTTTTCATTAATTCTTCCCCCATAGGATCCTAAAAGCTGGTGAATTGGCCATGTTGGAGGTGATTGAGATATATATTTTTTTATGTAAGGTTTTTTTTAATTAATTTTTGAGAGATAATTTGTTGATGAATTTCTTCTTTGTTAAGGCAGGAAGTCACTGCCATCTGAGAGAAAAAAATGAAATAAAAATAGAAACTAATGATACATTTGATGAATGATACTGATACTGATACATTTTAAAGAAAATTTCTTGATTTTGTTGATGTTATTTAAAGTTGAGCTTCCCCAAGGGGGAAAGGTGAGTGTCTGTTGAGTAATCTTGCCAAAATAAGGTCTTTGAGGGCTTCCACAAAGTTATTTCTTTCCTCAATCTCTGGTTCTGATGGAAATTCTGACCACCATAAGTCTTCATCAATGAATATATATCCATCTTCAACCCCTTTCAATTTTCCAGTTTGGTATGTTGATCCATTCAATCCAAAGTACCACTGGGCCCAAACTTGATTGAAGTAAAGTCCTCTTCTTGGTAGTGTGGCCATTTCAAATATTTCATCCCAAAATTTGTTTCCAAGGTTACCTTTAATTCCCTCTTCAGTTAATAAATCTAAGAATTGGATATTGTTCAATTTTGCTCCTGGAATGTGACATAAGTATTTATCTTCACATAAAATTTCTTGAGATTCATCCCCATAAATGTCTTCAAAGGTGATGTATGGCAGGTAAATGTAATTGTATTCATTTTCTAAGATGGATTCTGTTTCTTCATCTTCATTGGGAGGTTGCTGGATAAATTCAGGATTTTCTAGTTGCCATTCATAAGGTTCTTCTTAGCTATTCAATGGTCTGTCTAAGAAGTTGATATGGTATGTGTCTTTTAAATTTTTGTCTCTTTCTTCCATAGTTTTGAGGTCTTTTTCAATGTTATTTATAATTTCTTCATCTGAGAGCTCATGATGTTCACTAAATCTGAATTTCTTCTTTTTGGGTTTAGGTTTGAAAGGGTTTCCATGTATTTTCTCATTTCCATCTACTAGAATCTGGAAAGTTTCTTCCTTACTGTTAATTGGCTTGTAAATTATATTGGGTAATTCATCTTCAGAGGTTGAGTCTTCAAGTTGTCTTTTGAGGTTGTTTGGCCATTGGGTATTTTGTAAATATTGACCAAATTCATCACTTTTTGGAGATATGGATAACTCTTGAGTCTTCTGAGTTAAATTGATTATGGTATTGTCTCTTTTTGCATTTTGAAACTTCTTTCCTGGGCTATTTCTGACCAATGTTGCCATATTGCATAAATCCATTCCTCTAGGTGGTCCAGTTTGCCATCCAAGTGCTTGAGGTTTGCATATTGGCATGCATAATCTTCTTCCATCAGGTTCTTGATAGCTTAGTATTTAACCTTGTTTATGGGAGAATTCTAGTCTGATATTTTTGTCTGCCAATAAAGGTCTTCCAAGTACTGTATGGACAGATCCTTTGGCAAAAAAAAATGTATTTGAGTTTCTTCAACTGAAGCCAAAATGATTGGAGTAAATTCTGAAAGTGCAACTAATGAGGTAGTATGGCCTCGAATTCCCCTAAGGTTCATGTTTAGTTTTATTGTTGTGAGTGAGGATTTGATTGCTATTTCTTCTGGTATAATGTTGAGTTCTGCCCCAGTGTCCACTAATGCTCTGATAGGATATTCTTCCTTTCCAATGAAGATTTCCATAAATCCCAAAGGACAAGCATAATGAATCTTGGGTTTTGGTATTTCTTTGAATCCAAAGGTTAATAGTCTTTCTTAAAGATCCATTGAGTTGAGTCATTTAATCCTTTCCTTGTCTTTTTCTAATAATTCCTGTAATTTATGGACAAAATTTGGTGACATCCTCAAAATTTCTTCAATGGTGAGGTTGATCTTTTGTTGCATAATTTTGTCAATTTCCAATTTAGTTTCAACTTGTTTCTTTTGAGGTTTTCTGAGCTTCTTTTCTTCTTTGGGAATTTCCGCATCTTCATTGTTATTGGCAATATTCTCAATTTCCTCCTCAGGCTGGTCTGGTTTTGGAATATTTAAATTTTGGAATTTGGTGGGAATTATTACTCTTTCTTCTTCCTTCTCTTCTTCAATGTAAGTTCCTGGAATAGCTGCTTTCTTCTTTAGCTCTTGACTTTGGGATTGTCTTTCCATCCTTTATTTTGTCTGTCTTAATTCAAGGTGTGATTCAAAATGGTCATTGGCTGAGGAAATGGTAGGTGGTTTCCAATTTGACCAATCTTCAACATGTGCAATTGAGGTTGATTTATCCTCTTATTTCTTTTCAGTGGGCTTAACCTCTTCTTCTGGTTTTTCTTTGACAATAGGTTCTTTCATAAATTTCTTGTTGAGTTCCGCTTGTTCTTTTGCAAAAGCCCTGACTATGTTTTTGGCACTTTCATTTCCTTCCATAGGTACTCTCTGATAGTTGGGGAAGAGGTAAGATGCTCCTTGGGTTCTGAAAATTCTTTTGTTCAAATCTTCAGCAAGCTGAGTGCATCTAGTTGCTGAAGGTCCTTCTTCCTTGCAGTAAGCACATTTCATTGGTGGTCTTGGAGCCATTTGAGCTGGTATGTATGGTTGGTAACTAGATGAAAATGGTGGTAAGGGAATCCTGGTTCTGTATGGCTGATTATTTTAAGGGAATCTTTGCTCTTGATTGTTGTTCCAGTTCCTTCTTGGTGGATTAACTGCTTCTGAAAGTGTTTTGAGTTGATTTAAAACTTCTTTAACTGATTCTTTTCCCTCATTTCTTGGCTGAGGTTCTGGTTGTGGAGGATTTTTGACCTTTTGGGTGAGTTCTTTTACTTGTTTTAAAACTTCATCCCAGATTTCATCCTCAAATCTTGTTTTCTTTTCTATAGGTTTTGGTTTAGAAAATTCTTTTTGTTGAATCAGTACCTTGGCCTCCAAGTCTTGTTCAATGTATAATTTCAAAATATCCAATCTTGGAATGATGTAACCTCCATCCAAGGCTTGAACCATAGCTCTGTCTTTAATCATTTCTTTGTAAATTGACTCTTGAACACTTGTGGAAAGGCTGGCCAATATTTCCTGGTTATGATTGATCTCACCTTGGATATATTGGTATCTTTTGAGGTAAGTGATGATTGCTTCATATTCCCCAATGAATTTTCTGTATTGAGTCATGTTTCTTATTCCACCTTCTTGTTGAGTTTTTGTGAATAAATCAGTGATTGAGGATAATCTGTATCTTCTTTCAGGTGAGACTGTTCCCCATCTTCTTTTCATATCCACTTTCAATTGATCCCAATCAGCTGTTTCATATCCTGGCATTCCTTCAATATGATAACTGATTTCTTCATCTTTTGTCCAAAATGCTATTTGTCTTGCAATGTCTCTTCCACTTTCTCCTTCAATTTCTGCAATATTTTCAGCTTTCTTGATGAATCTTTCAACATCCTTTCCATCAAACCACAAGTTATATTCCTTAGCTCTGATTTTTATTATTGGAGTAGATTTTCTTGGAATTTCTTGATGTAATGGGGTTGGGATTTGGGAAGAAATGTTTACTCTTCTTGGTAAGGTACTTGGTCTTTGTTCTGTATAAGGTGTTGATGTGGCCATGGGTCTAGGATAAGGCTAAGGTGATCCATGATGCCTGAATGATCTTGGAAGGGTGGTTTGTTCTTCAAGTGGACTATTTTGTGGAGTATAACTTGATGATTTATTTTTGCCTTCCTTTTTGATTAGTGCTAGTAATTCTGCTTGCATTTCTAGCATCTTCTGCTGAAGTCTCTCTGTTGAAGACATTTCTTCCTGTCCTTCAACAGTTTCTTCATTAAAGTTTTCTTCCTGGATTTCTTCAATACTACCAGGTAATTTTGATGATGAAGGTTTATCCATTTTTGATTGGTTAATTTCCTCTTTTGAGATTGATTTATTGAGTTTATTTCTTTAAAGGAGATCAAGAAAGAATTTCTCCACAACCTTGAAGTCCCTTTTTTTGGTTCTTGGTGTTGCGATTGGGAAATTGGAATATTTATTTGATTCCTCTCCTAGTTCTGTTTCTTGCTTGGGTGGATAATAGTAATGGTCAGAGTGAGTTGATGATTCAGATTCTTGAGATGATGGTTTTTGCTGATTTTGATTATTTGAATCCAGTTTTGTTATAAAAAATATTATTGTTGGAGTTGTTAAGAATTTTTATTTCATTTTATTTTAATTTAATTTTTATTCAAGTTGAGGTTATCTGGCCACTGTTGGGACACCAGATGTGGGAACTCCTCTTGTGTGGGATTAAAATGAGGCAGTACCTGGAGGGGGAAATCACAGGTAACTAGTTTTGAATTGCTAATAACTCCTGTAACCAAGGGGGGCAACGGTGTATTGCCTGCCCCTCCTAAAATACTGAACAAAATCTTCCTTGGAGCTCACAAACCAAAATAAAATTAGTAAGTGGCTTTTACAACTGCAGAAGACAAAATTCAGCAGTCTCAGATCAGACCTATTCAATAAATAATATGAAAAATAAATGTCAGTAATCTGGTTAATTTTTAGATTTTAATGAAATACTTGTCTGTTTAATTTTAATATTTTTTGGTTAAATTGAGGTAAGCTGTTTCTTCTTGGTGATAAATCCTTGGTAAGATGAGTTATTTAAGATTTTCTGGAAAATTTTATGAGTTTGATAGAGGTAATTTTGCTAAGTTAAAGCTTTAATATAGTAAAATAATTTTTGAAAGGTTTGTTATTTTTTTAAGAGTTGTTGATAATGAAATAAAGTTGTATTTGTTAAATTTAAGAGGTAAGGTTCTCTAATATTGTATTTTTTCAAAGGGGTAAGTAATTTTAAGATCTTGATAAATGGTGTTAATTTCACTGGATAAAATATTTCAATAGAGTAGTAACCCTAATCTTGGGTACTGGATAATTTTTTATTTTTATTTCAATAATAATACGATTCCACTGAGCTTAGCTACTGGGTAATCTTCAACACTATACTTCCACTGAGCTTAGCTACTGGGCAAGTAAATTTATTATAATATACTGGACTACCTCCCAGGTGAGGGATGAATTATTCCTATGCTTGCAATGTGCAGGGGATATATTTTTCATGGGGGGATTTTGAAATTTGGGGGAGAGAGCCTCTCTATTTATACCTTTTGGGAGCCCAGGGGGCCCTCCATGGGAGCTGTCTTTTTCCACCTTAATTCCTCTTGATTTCATCATGTGACTCTGTTTTTGGTGAGGACCTTTTTTGCATGGGTCGGGTGATTTAAGGTTTGGTGATAATTTTCTCTCTTCACAGCCTCCATTTATCACATGATTGTCTTTTGGTGAACTAATTATGATGTGATATTCTTGAATTTTCCTTGCATACATGAGGTGATTCAATTTTGGCTGGGTTTTTTTTGTTGTGCACAGCCTCTTTCTTGTCACATGATATTCTGTTGGTGGATGCAGTATCACATGATGACCTTGTAATTCCTTTGCATATTCCTATTTTAGGCTTGATAGAAGTGGCTGTGTAATTTATGTAGGTGTCATGGTTGTTTTTCTCCTTTTTGAACTTTAAAATGAAGTCAGGTTATAATTTCTTGCACTGGTGAATGTACTGTTTTTATGAGATGATGTGATTTTTGATTTTGACACATGCTGTGCATAGTCATGTGGTTGAGATTTAATTGAAGGTGTGTGCTGCATGCAGCTTGTTGTAACTAGCTTTGGTTTGCATGAGGTGATGAGTGGTGTAAATAAATTTGATTACGAATTCCATGGAGTTGAGCTTTGCATCATGTGACTTTGAATTCAAGCTGGCTGTGTAGCTAATGCATGTGTAATTTTCTTGCTGCATGAGTCCTGTGGCTGTAAGGGGGTGTAATCTAAAGGGTGGTCCCTTTTTTTTGTAACTAGTTTACTATATGTAATGTGATTTTTACATATGCATAATGAGAATGAATAATTTATTCAAACACATACTGTGGGAACTCCTCTTGTGTGGGATAAATGAGGCAGTACCTGGAAGGGGAAATTACAATAAAACAGTTTTGAATTGCTGTTCAAGATTGTAACCCTTGCTCTGCTTGTGTGTCAGAATAATCTGAACTGCCCTTCCTGAAAATGCTGAATTATCTTGACTTGAGTTCACAATCAATTTATTTTATTTGATGGTGGCTTGTCAGAAAAGTATATTCAACAGACTCTATCAGACTTTGTTTGATCTGGGAACAATGGTTAGTAAACCTTAACACAAGTAAATAAAGATATAAAACTGGAGAAAAGACTTCTTTTAATTCCTTTACTGAGAGCAGTAACACCTTGAGGGATTTTCAATTCTTGATGATAACACTGTTGATAATATGATAACTGATAATAACAAACACTACTATATTTTTTTAAGGGTTTAATAATTTTATGATGATAACCTGGGATAACAGACACTACTATTGTTCAATTTACTACTGAGCTTGGCTACTGAGTAAAGAACCTTGTCAATGGGATGGATTTATAAAATAATGTAGACCAACTGTTAACTACTATTATCTATAAAACACCCAGACAATGCTACTGAGCTTAGCTACTGAGCAAAATTTAGGAATGGGGATGGGATAACTATACTGCTGAGCTTAGCTACTGAGTATTCCTAAAAAATTAGGATAATGTGGATGGATGGAGGGGATTTCCCTCAGAAAAATATTAAGAAGTTATGTTTTTGTGATGAACCTCTGTCTAGGCCATGAGGAAAAAAGAATTGAGGGGGGGGAGGGGACCTCTATTTATAGTTTTTGGGGCCTCCATGGGAGTGTCAAAAAAAAAGGGGACTTAGAATTTTTCAGGTCTCCAATTTGGGTTTTTAGCATGTGACCTGTATTATGAAATAAGGTTTGGTGGTGTTGGATCATGGGACCTGTATTTTCAATTGAGTTCTTGAAATTGTGGGGAAATGATGTCATTTTCTTATGTAATCAATTGAGTTTCCTGGGATCCTTATCTCCATGATTAGTAATCCTAGTTTAGTTCCTGTTGATGGTGTTATTGATGATGTCATTGATTATGTAATCAATTGAGCTTCCTGGGATCCTTATCTCCATGATTAGTAATCAATTGAGTCTCCTGGGATCCTTATCTCCATGATTACTGTACTATAGTTTTCCTGTATTATCCTGTCTTTTTCTGTAACTGGGTGTCCTGTAACTGTAACTGTATTAAAGTACACCCTTGTGAAACTTCTGTAATCTTGCTCTGAACCTTCTGTAATACTACTGTGATATCTCTACTGTCTAATCTCCTCTTCCTAGGCTATTTCCTTTCACATTTCACACCATTTTCCCATCTCTCTGCACCCTAAATGTTTAATTTCTTCCTTCTAGCATCACAATGACCACTCAAAAGAGTCAGAGAATTCAATACACCTGTACTTTTCTTGTTTCAATGATATCCTAAGCCTGAATTAAACACTTTTACTAGATTTAACCCTCTAAATTTAATATTCATTTCCCTCTCAAAATTAATAGAAAGACTAATTTTCATCTAAATACCCAATTATACCTTTTTGTTATATAAATGAACTTTTAATTAATATTTATGACCCCTATTATGCTACAACTCTGCCCTGGAATTTAATTCCATGCATCCTCATTGTAACTAGGACCTTCTGTGCTGTAGTATATTTTTGTTGATTTTTACTACCCACAATATTTAAAGAAAATTGAAGTAAAATAAATTAAGAAATAAAAATATATAAAAAAATAATTTTTTTAGGTCAACCAATCCCTTGAAAGTTAATTCATCTGGGTGGTGCATTGGGGTGTCACATCATAATTGTCAAGTTCATTTATTAACCAAAAGAAATTTATTGAGTTTTAATGGTGTTAGTCCTTCCTATAATTTATTTTGAAGAAAAATAAATACTCTAATATATTGGGAAAGACCTAAGGAAAATTGAAAAATATTCCTGCTTAGTTTGTCCATTAATCCAAACTGGTACAGGTATACCACATCCCCCTCTCCATTTAATGCTGTCCCCAGCATTTCCAGTGAGGATTAAGGGACAAATATCCTGCCTTGAGTTTTATCTTTTTTTTTATTTGAGTGAATTGATTTCTTTTATTTTGAATAAATTATTATTATTAATCCATGATAGAGGTAATTCTTAGTGATGTTCTTTCTTTTATGATGGTAATTATGAACTTGGTTTACTCTTGAGGGAGAAGATATCCTAAAGAAAAAAACTTGCAATTTCCATGAAAGTTTGTTGTGTTTCCTGATTGCAATTCTTTATACTGGTTTGTCTTCATTCTTCTTCATTAGTTTTAACTCCAAAGATATTCATTTCTTTTATAGTATCCTTATCTCTTGACTTGCTGTTGTGCCTTCCCTCTTTTTTCTTATCTTCTTTCTTGTTATTCTTCTTCTTGTTTACTCTACATATTATCATCCTCTTTTTGATGAGAATTTCTTTATCATAAAGTATATCAAATAATTGTGAGTTGAAAAAATAAATTCCCACTATCCCCCAAAACTTAAAAATCACAAGGAGTGATGATAAGAAACAAGTTACCACCCCTTATTTTTTAATATTGAGAGATTTCATTTTTTTTATATAAATTTTGTTGTTAAAGTTTCTTGAGGGGATTTTTATTTATTTATTTATTTTGAAATAATTTAGTGGCAAAGTTTTGATAATTTCCAATGGCCAAAATTGATATCTTGAGATAAATGATGAGGTTGAAAACTTTGAGGATGTAGTTTAAGGTCATAATCAGAACCAATTCTTGAGTCTTGAATTTGTTTTGATAACTTCTTGATAAAAATAAAAATAATAATGATGATTTGTACAGTTTAAGGTCATGTCAAGGACCATATCTTGAGGAAAAGCACTTGATTATTTATTAAAAATGGATTTTTAGACAGTTTAAGGTCTTATCAAGGACCAATTATTGATTTTGTTTGATTTAATTAAGGAGATGTTTTAGACAGTTTAAGGTCTTATCAAGGACCAATTATTGATTTTGTTTGATGTTGATGTTTTGTTATTATTATTTTTATGTTGTGTCATTTTGTTCTGGCATTGTTGAGGGCTAGAAGGGTTTCAACCCCTCTCCATTTAATAAAAAAAAATATTTTAATATAAAAAATATTAAAATATTTTTTCTTTATTAAATGGTGTAGAAAAAGATTTGATTTTTTTTTTTTTTTTTTTTTTTTTTTTTTTTTTTTTTTTTTTTTTTTTTTTTTTTATGGTTCCATTTATTTTTTTTTTTTTAAAAAAAAAAAAAAAAAAAATCAAATTGATGAATTTTGATTAAAAGAAAAATGTTAATTGACTAATTAATTCATTAATATAATATAAAAAATATATAATTTGTTGTTTAATTAATTATTTTATTGAAATTCTATATTCTACTTATTTATTGTAAATTATTGATTTATCTTGTATTTTATTATTTTTTTTTTTTTTTTTATTTTTAATTTTAATTTAATTTAATTCAATTTATATTATTATGTATTGAAAAAGATCTGAATTTGTATACATGTAAATATTTTATGAATATATGAATGTACATAAGTATTTAAAAAAAGAATAAAAAAAATTTGTTTTATTTAATTGGACTATTCCATTAAAAGTGGTGTTCAAATTTATGCTGTTGAATTCAATTAAACTTTTAAACTTTATTTCTGAAAACACTTTATTTAATTATTTATTATTATCTATTTTAAATGTATTTTAATTAATTAGTAATCAAATAAAATTAACTAATTTATACTCTAAAATTATTAGATTTAATTTAATATTTTATTGATTATGTTTTAATATAAGTTTTTACTTTATTATATATAAATTAAGTTAAAACATGTATAGTATTTGCGTAACAGGTATAAACAGTAACAAAAATAAAAAAAAACTGGCTGTAGGAGTCGCGCGTGCTGCGTAGCACTGCAAATGCTCCAAATTTGAAGCTCGCGCAATTATTTTCCCTCCCGATTACAACAGCTAGCTGATTTATTTTTTTTATTTTTATTTTATTTTTTTTTTTTTTTATTATCTTATAATAACTTTTTTTTTTTATTTATTTAATTTATTTTTTTTTTTTTTTTTTTTTTTTTTTTTTTTTTTTTTTTTTTTTTTGACTTCTTCGAGCTTATACTAACTTATCGCATACTTTCGTTAGCACGTTGGCGATCGTCTGTCTTCTTTTTTTTAATTTTAACTAGCTTAACAAATGTATTGACGCTGCTGGATTAGTTACGATTTATTTAATAGGTATTTTTTTTTTTTTAATTTATTTCGCTGTTCACCACGTTGACGATCCATTTGAATTAACGTTTTGATATGTATTGTTATTTTTTTCCAACAGCTGCTACGCTTCGAACGTAAATCCCTTCTTCTGCATTTCGACGGTGGCGTTTTTTATTTATTTATTTATTTATTATTATTATTTTTTTTTTTTTTATATATTTGTACTTTCGTATTCATTAATCCTACTTCGTCGGAGTGATTATGGTGAGTCAATCCTTCTTAAAGCTTCGCTTCTTCTGCTTTCACCGTTTGCTTATCTTTTTTCCCTTTTTTTTTTTTTTTTTTTTTTTTTTTTTATGTAGGTCATAACGATAACGATAACCTTGTCTAGTTTACGGTTAGGATGTGGCTTTTAGGGTTTATGCGTGTTCGATGATAAGGTTTGAAGGAGTAAGTCCCTTCCCGATTTTTTTTTTTTTTTATATAAGGCTGATCTTTTCTCTCCTCTTCTCATGTTTTACTAACCACCTGCCCTTCTGTAGTTATGTCCTTCTCTATCGAAATCAAACCTTCCACTGACGGTTCTCAATCCGTTAAAATCGCACTTCGAAATATTCATTACGAGTTTTCCATCCCATCGATGGGAGATCCTTTTTTTAACTTATTTACGGTTTCTTCCACTTTAGTTAATGATTCCCCTCACGACCAACGTGCTTCTCCCATCTTTTCAGCGCGTTCTGCCCCCACTACTCCTTCCATTATGCGTAGTGATTCCCCCATTCCGTCTTTCGCTGCTGCACTCACTATTTCTGCTTCTCCAACAAACTCTGATCACTCACTCCCTTCCGAAGACGAATTAAAGCACGACTTCGGAATTGTGTTCGCTGAATTCGATGCTGCAGTAACCGATTTGGGTTACTTAATGGAGGTCACTTATAGCCAAGGTCGTCCTCCTTATGCTACCGACAACTTGCTCGAGACCGTTCGTCGTGGGATCGCTCGAATTACTTATTTGTACCAACGTCTTGAAGAGTAAGTTTTTTTTTTTTTTTTTTTTTTTTTTTTATTTTATACTGATATTATATATATATAACTAGGCTTGCTGTGTTGCTAGCCGACGTTCGTGGTAATCCAGATTATGGCTATTACTCTGCCTGACCTCCTTGATCGTACGTTCTTCTTTTTTTTTTTTTTTTTTTTTTATTTTTTAATTTATTTATTATTTTATTATTATTTTTTTTTTTTTTTTTAATAATAGGTAGTTTCTTGATGCCACAACGTTTTCTTATGGATGTTGTAGCCAGGCGAGCATTACTATAGCCGCCCCCGGGGTTTTTTTTTTTTTTTTTTTTTTTTTTTATTATTATTATTTTATATTCTTTATTTTTTTTTTTTTTTTGTTAAACATAAAATTATTAAAACTAAAAAAAAATAAAACTTTATAAAAAAACACGTTTATTTTATTTCTTATTATTATATATATATTTTTTTTTATATTTACGCTTCTGTTGTTTGACCTAGTCTACTATCAATGTTATTTTGAGTGCGAAATGGATAAAAACATAAAAGTAACTAAATAGCGCCTAAATTAAGATTTGCTGCCTATAAGACTCTTTAATGCAAAAAAGAATAGTGTAAGGTTTTCTTTTTGCCTATTAATTATTATTATTATTAATATTATTATTATATATATATTTATATATATTCAAAGTAAAAAATTTGAAATAATAAAAAAAAATAATAACGTATATAAAAAAAAATAGTAGTAAGATAAGCTAAAGAATTGATAAGAGCTCCAAAACAGAAAAGATAATGTTTAAAGCCTGAAACATGTAGGGGTATTTTCAGACTTGTAAGATGTTATGGCCCAATTTTTTTGATTATTATTATTATTTTTTTTTTTTTTTTTTTTTTTTTTTTTTTTTTTTGATAAAAAAAAATAATAAGAAATTTTAAGTAAGAAAAAATAAAAATAGCTATGTTACATTTAATTTTGAATTGACTTTTCTTTTTTATTACTTTTTTGGGAATTTTGTAGAGTTTTTTCTTTTTAAATTAAAAATTATACTACTCTCAAACTTATTATTAAAAAAGTGTTGAATTTCTTTTTCAATTTTAAATTGGAGTTTCTTGAGATATAATGGGGTTTTATGATGTTTAAATTTCAATTTTAATTCAACATCAACCTTTTTATTAAAATTAAAATTTTGTTTATATAATTCATTTATAAACTTTTTTGTTATTTTATTTTTGGTAATTTTCTTTTCTTCATTAATAAAAAGTAGGTTAATTGAAGAGCTATCTTTATTTTCTTCCTCAATTAAACTCATTTCATTATTTGTCTTTTCTTTCTTGTTTTTGTTATTTGGATTGATCAATCCATCATA
Source organism: Austropuccinia psidii (assembly GCA_023105745.1). Lineage (NCBI taxonomy): Eukaryota > Fungi > Basidiomycota > Pucciniomycetes > Pucciniales > Sphaerophragmiaceae > Austropuccinia > Austropuccinia psidii. Next base: position 55,145,551 of record JALGQZ010000005.1, on the reverse strand, counting down.
TATTTCCAGTAAGTCCTCTTCCTCTTGTGTCAATTCTTGGTAATAATCTTTTGGCTGAAGATTATTTATTATTTCAAAACTTGTGACTGGTATGTTTTCCTCCAGGGGTTGTAATTTATCCAGAATTTCATCAGGCAAAGTAATCACAGCATCTTCTTGAGGTACTATATTTTGCTGACTAAAGTGTTCTGAATCTTCTAGGTTGAGACTTTTAATAATTTGACTAGGTGATCCAAAATTATAATTTTCCAATTCAGAGGGTGATAAGAGGTATTCTTGATGAATTAAATCTTCTAACTGAAATTCTTTTTCATGATTGTTTCCATGATTTAAAGGTTGCAAATCTTCTTCATGAACATTAAATTCTTGAGTTATTATGTTTTTTTTATTGCTTATTAATTTATCCTCTATACTAATGAGGGTAAGATCTATCAAATCTTCCTCTGAAGAGTGAGGTGAGGATGATGATTGATTATTGTTATAATTGAATAAAATTGGGTCAATCAAATAGTTTAAAGCTGATGAATCTTGATTCATATTCTGATTTAATGTTTGTTGATGTGCTAGTAGTTCCATTTTGAACCTTTCTTGTTGTGATTGAATTAGTAGACTATTTGAACTGGGTAATTCTTGCATGATGGTAACTTCTGGTTCACTTTCTATTGATATTATTGATGATGGTGGTAAAGTTTTGGTTTCTCTCAGAAATGTTGTAGGTGACTCTAGGGTAAGATCAATTATTTCAGGTTTATATACCTTACAAATATTTTCATTATGCATATCTTTATTTTGCATAATGCTTATTTCTGTATTAAATGATTCTTCTGCATTGTTGAATATGCTAAAACTAAACATATTAGAATATTGTTCTTCTTCCTCTTCATTCATTCCATTATCTTGTAAGTTTGTACTTTCTTCAACTTTTATTGAGGCTTTATGAATATTCTTTATAATAGTAAAGTAATTACAGAATTCCTTCCCCAAAATTATAAAGTTTGTTGCTCCCTCAACAGTAAATGGTAAATAGATTGTTTCATCAGTTGGCATAACAACCTGTACTTTCTTTATTATTATTTTATGTTCTTTTTTGTTTTTCTTTTTTGGCTTCATTCCAATACTTAATCCAATTTTCAATGGTAAGATATTTTCTTCTATGTTTGGGTTCATAACTGCCATGACAGGATATTCCTCCCATCCTATTCTAACATAAATTGGTGAGTTGAATTCTTCCACTTGGGTCATATTTTCATTTTTTGTGTTACATTCTTGATGTTCATTTCTTGCTCTAATTTTATCTTCTTTCTGAATACTGAAGTAATTTAAATTACTGAATAGTTGATTATTCATTTCTATGTTTTGTTCTTTATGGGATGAAGGCTTATCTTTAATGAGGCTCAAGGTCTTCCTACTGGCTATAGAATCTTCAAGGCTTGTACTAAATTGGTGATCTTTCATCTGATAGGTTTCTTCTTGACTAAAATTAATATAAGATAACTCTGAACATATTTCTTCATTTTTTTGATTTTGGTTTTCAACAGGTGAATCTCTCTTAAATTGTTTTGGCATTTTCTTGTTTTTGAATTTATTGAACAATCTTTGGGTAAACTTGATTGGAGCACCAGAAGTCACCCTCAACAAATCCATTGGTGAAATACTATGCTTTGGTTTTGAAAATATAGCTTCTACAAATGGTTTGTAGAATTCAGAAACAGGTTTTTGTTCCTTAATAATATGACAACCATTTTTACCACACACAGGTGAGACACTGTTGAATAGCTGTTTTGGCTTTAAGCCTTCATTTTGTACTAGTTCCACTTCAATTTGAGTGGAAGCTTCCATGTTAGAGCTATGAGTATTCTCAAATGTTTGAGGGTAATTAGGGTTTACATTATTGTTTATGCTAATTTTCAATTCATTGCTAGTTACTTCAGCTTTGGAATGTTTGAGATGAATTGCTGGATTTTGTTTTATAGGTACTTGATTTTTGTTTGTTCTTGGATTTTCTTGAGGTAATTCTTGAAATCTTCTGATATTACTTATATGGTTTATCTTCCATTCTTCAATTTGGGTAGAATTACACAGCTCCATTCCCTTTGGTGGGTGTATATGCCATCCTTTGGTTTCTGGTGAGCATATTGGGATGCAAAATCTTCTTCCATCAGGTTCTTTATAGCTTAGAATTTCTCCTTGATCTTGTGAATGGTCAAGCCTTATTCCATTATCAGCCAGGAAAGGTCTCCCAACCACAGTGTGGACTGCTCCTCTAGCAACAAAAAAGTGAATTCTTCTTTCATCTCCAGATGGTAATATTATGGGTGTATTTTCTGCTAAACCAACAATTGCAGTACTGTGTCCTCCTATTCCTCTGAGTTTCATGTCTAAAGTCCTCATAGCTAATCCTGCTTTGATTGATTCATTCTCAGGTATGATATTTAGTTCAGCTCCAGTATCCACCAAAGCCTTGACTGTGTACTCTTTCTGACCAATAAGAATATCCATCATTCCTAGTGGGCAGGAAAAATGTATTTTATCTGTGACAATAATTTTTTCTTGGGGTAGTTTTTGTTCTTCAGTGTTCATAGATTTGAGTGACATCAAATATTTCTTTTCTGTATCAGAGAGAAATTTTAATTCTTGCATAAACCTGGGTGAGATTGTGACTATTTCTTCTAAGGTGAGGTTAATTTTCTGATCCATGACCTTCTTTATGACTTTTTCAATTATAGATCCTTCTTCTTCAATTAAATACTTTTTGCTTACTTCCATCTTTGGTAGTTTTATTAGAGCTTTCTTATCAATATCCTTCTCTTTAGCTGGTGTATTTGGGTTTGGTTTGGTTGGTTCTGGTGGTTTAACAACCTTTTCTGGTTTTGATGACTTATATTTTGTAGGTATTATTACCTTTTCTTCCTCAACTTCTTCTTCTTCAATGAATCCTCCAGGAATACTAGTCTTTTTCTTTATAATGTCTTTGGGTTCAATAGTCTCTTTTGAGGGAAGGGGTTGAGCCTTAGATTTCTCTTGATTTTCAATCCTTTGCTTTGTGTTTCTCAAGCCATAAGCATAACCAAGAGGTTCTTCTAGTCCTGTTGAAATGCATGGTGGTTCCCAATCACCCCAATTATCCATTGATATAAAAGAAGTTGATTTTTCTTTTTTCTTTTGTTCTTCCTCTTTGTTCTTTTCCTCTAACTTTCTTTTGAGTTCCTCTTGTTCCTTTTGAAATTCCCTAACTAAATATTTTGGTGGAAATTTTCCATCATTGGGGACCCTTTCCCAGTTGGGATATAAATAATTGAAACCTTGTCTGATAACCCATTTCTTGTTTTGATCTTCAATAAGCTCAATACATCTTCCTGTGGAGTGTCCTTCTTCTGAGCAGTAATAACATCTAACAAATGGCTTTGGTGCATTCTGTGCTGGAACATAAGGTACACTTCTGTTTGGTGGTGGAGAAACATTATCTCTTGATCTGAATCCTTGATTGTTTGATTGAGGGTTATTAATTATTTTCTTTTGGGGTGTAGCCATATTAGTTAATTCATTTAATTGATCCATGAACTTTTTGACATCTTCATTTTCAGCAGGTGCTTCATCTTTGACTACTTCTCTTTGTTCTTTTAGGGTTTTTGTGAGTTCTTTCATTTTCTTGAGGGCTTCTTGCATTCCTGGAAATACCTCTTCCTTGAATTGAACCCTTCTTTCCTTATTCTTTGATTCTTTTTGTTCAGATATCCTTGGAGGTGAAAGTCTTTTAGTGACTAATATCCTTGCTTCCAATTCCTGTTCAATATACTTCTTCAAGATCCTCATTGGTGGTATTAAATATCCTCCATCTTCTGCTCTAACCATAACATTCTCCTTTATCATTTCTTTACTGATAGCTCCCTTTATGTCTGCAGAGAGACAGTCAAACAAATCTTCATGAAACATGTTTTCTTGAGGAATATATTTATATCTAAGAAGATAAGTAATGATAGTTTCATACTCCCCTATAAACCTTTTATATTGTGAGAGAGTACTAATTCCTCCTGAATCTTGAGTATCATTGAATAAATTGATAAGTGAGTCTTTTCTATATCTTCTTTCTGGCTCCACTCTTCCCCATTTAGTAATGAGATCCTTCTTGAGTTGGCTCCAGTTTCCTTCTTCATAGCCTGGCATAGCTTCTATGGCATCACTGATTTTTGAATCAGTTGTCCAAAATGCCATCTGCATTGCTAAATCTTCTTCTCTAGCTCCTTCAATCTGAGCTATCCTTTCTACTTTGCTGATAAATTTTTCTACTTCTTCTCCATTGAAATTTAGGTTATAATCTTTAGCCTTTATTTTAACAACAGGCCTTCCCTGTATGGCTATTTGATGTTGCAAGGGACTTGGATTTGTAGGTGTGGAGAAGAATGCTCTCCTTTGATGAGTTTGAGGTCTGGGTTCTGTTGCTGGAGTGGATGTAGCTCTAGGTCCAGGGGTAGGTGATGATGGTGACTCTTCTGGTCTTACATGCCTTGGTAGTGTTGGTTCACTAGGGCTTCCTCCAGGTGTATAAGATGTAGAACCTCTTCTTTTTCCCTTCTTTTTACTTTGAGTTGATAGTATATCCTGCATTTGCTTCATCAAACTCTGAATTTGTACAGTTTGATCTTCTTCTTCACTTTCCTCAGCATACTGTTCTTCCCCAGTATCCTCAGGTGGTAATGGTGGTAAATTTGAGGTGGATTGTTGATCCATTTCTACTTTATAATATTTTCCTTCTAGCTCCTTTGATTTATTTATTCCTTTTCTTGATTCTTGAATGAGATTGAAGAAGAACTTCCTGATCTTCTCCCTTTCCTTTTCTTCTGTTTTTGGTGTTGGGATAAGATTACTATATTCTACTTGAGATTCTTGACCAGTGGGTGTTGAGGTTTTAAGTGGATAATAATAATGATATGAGGATGATGATGATGGATTAGATGATGGTGAGTTATTTGATGATGAGTTTTGATTGACAGTTTTATTTGTTTCCAGTTTTGATTTTATTTATTTGATTAATTTTATTGTTTTAAGATCAAGCTGAATAATGTCTGAATTTTATTCCTATCTGCATGCCACTGTTGGGACACCAGATGTGGGAACTCCTCTTGTGTGGGATAAATGAGGCAGTACCTGGAAGGGGAAATTACAATAAAACAGTTTTGAATTGCTGTTCAAGATTGTAACCCTTGCTCTGCTTGTGTGTCAGAATAATCTGAACTGCCCTTCCTGAAAATGCTGAATTATCTTGACTTGAGTTCACAATCAATTTATTTTATTTGATGGTGGCTTGTCAGAAAAGTATATTCAACAGACTCTATCAGACTTTGTTTGATCTGGGAACAATGGTTAGTAAACCTTAACACAAGTAAATAAAGATATAAAACTGGAGAAAAGACTTCTTTTAATTCCTTTACTGAGAGCAGTAACACCTTGAGGGATTTTCAATTCTTGATGATAACACTGTTGATAATATGATAACTGATAATAACAAACACTACTATATTTTTTTAAGGGTTTAATAATTTTATGATGATAACCTGGGATAACAGACACTACTATTGTTCAATTTACTACTGAGCTTGGCTACTGAGTAAAGAACCTTGTCAATGGGATGGATTTATAAAATAATGTAGACCAACTGTTAACTACTATTATCTATAAAACACCCAGACAATGCTACTGAGCTTAGCTACTGAGCAAAATTTAGGAATGGGGATGGGATAACTATACTGCTGAGCTTAGCTACTGAGTATTCCTAAAAAATTAGGATAATGTGGATGGATGGAGGGGATTTCCCTCAGAAAAATATTAAGAAGTTATGTTTTTGTGATGAACCTCTGTCTAGGCCATGAGGAAAAAAGAATTGAGGGGGGGGAGGGGACCTCTATTTATAGTTTTTGGGGCCTCCATGGGAGTGTCAAAAAAAAAGGGGACTTAGAATTTTTCAGGTCTCCAATTTGGGTTTTTAGCATGTGACCTGTATTATGAAATAAGGTTTGGTGGTGTTGGATCATGGGACCTGTATTTTCAATTGAGTTCTTGAAATTGTGGGGAAATGATGTCATTTTCTTATGTAATCAATTGAGTTTCCTGGGATCCTTATCTCCATGATTAGTAATCCTAGTTTAGTTCCTGTTGATGGTGTTATTGATGATGTCATTGATTATGTAATCAATTGAGTTTCCTGGGATCCTTATCTCCATGATTAGTAATCAATTGAGTCTCCTGGGATCCTTATCTCCATGATTACTGTACTATAGTTTTCCTGTATTATCCTGTCTTTTTCTGTAACTGGGTGTCCTGTAACTGTAACTGTATTAAAGTACACCCTTGTGAAACTTCTGTAATCTTGCTCTGAACCTTCTGTAATACTACTGTGATATCTCTACTGTCTAATCTCCTCTTCCTAGGCTATTTCCTTTCACATTTCACACCATTTTCCCATCTCTCTGCACCCTAAATGTTTAATTTCTTCCTTCTAGCATCACAATGACCACTCAAAAGAGTCAGAGAATTCAATACACCTGTACTTTTCTTGTTTCAATGATATCCTAAGCCTGAATTAAACACTTTTACTAGATTTAACCCTCTAAATTTAATATTCATTTCCCTCTCAAAATTAATAGAAAGACTAATTTTCATCTAAATACCCAATTATACCTTTTTGTTATATAAATGAACTTTTAATTAATATTTATGACCCCTATTATGCTACAACTCTGCCCTGGAATTTAATTCCATGCATCCTCATTGTAACTAGGACCTTCTGTGCTGTAGTATATTTTTGTTGATTTTTACTACCCACAATATTTAAAGAAAATTGAAGTAAAATAAATTAAGAAATAAAAATATATAAAAAAATAATTTTTTTAGGTCAACCAATCCCTTGAAAGTTAATTCATCTGGGTGGTGCATTGGGGTGTCACATCATAATTGTCAAGTTCATTTATTAACCAAAAGAAATTTATTGAGTTTTAATGGTGTTAGTCCTTCCTATAATTTATTTTGAAGAAAAATAAATACTCTAATATATTGGGAAAGACCTAAGGAAAATTGAAAAATATTCCTGCTTAGTTTGTCCATTAATCCAAACTGGTACAGGTATACCACAATACACTGCCCTTTGGTGCCTGTGCCATGGGTTTATGAGTTAAATCCAGATTCTTGCTGTAAAATTGACCTTTTGGTGTAAAATTTGAGTGTAAGTTTTCCTGTAGGCTGGATTTATTGCTGTTATGGGGTAGTATGAGCTTGAGCCTGGTGAAAAAAAATGGTATGGAATACCACACTAGCAAGAGGTGAATCAGTTCCAGATTATTCTCTTGAAACTCAAGCTAAGTTGTTATTATTCAAGGATAGAGTGGTAATCCCAAGCAATGAAGAACTTCAACTCAATATTCTTCAAAAGTGTCATGACTAACCATTGGCTGCCCATCCTTTCCAGGAGAAGACCCTCAAGCTCATCAAGAGGAATTTTTATTGGGCTGGCATGAATCAATTCATCAGGGACTATGTGTCCTCATGTCAGCAATGTTCAAGAAACAAGAACATTCATCAAAAGAAGTTTGGACTACTCAAGCCTCTTCAAATTTCATCTGGTCCTTGGAATTCCTTATCAATGGACTTTATCACTCAATTGCCCTTGTCAAAAAACTTTGACTCAATTCTAGTAGCTGTGGACAGGTTTTCAAAAATGGAAATCTTCATTCCAACTTATGGAACAATCACTGCTCTGTACTTAGCTCAAATCTTCATTAGTCATGTATTTTCCAAGCATGGCCTACCAGTCAGTGTTGTCAGTGATAGAGGATCTTTATTTGTTTCATCATTTTGGACTCAATTATGTCAGCAGCTCAAGATATCAAGAGATCTTTCAACTGCTTTTCATCCTGAAACAGATGGACAGACAGAGAGGGTAAATCAGATTCTAGAACAGTATCTTTGGATGTATGTCAGCTATCATCAAGATGACTGGTACACCTGGCTCCCTCTGGCTGAATTTGCCTATAATAATGCAAAACATTCATCAACAAAGCAATCACCTTTTTTCACCATCTATGGAAGAAATCCTAGCTTTGACTCAATCCATATTTCTCAAGATTCACCTGCTGGAAAGTTATCAACAAAACTCCAATCAGTACAGAAAGTTGTCAAAGAAGAATTGGAGTCAGAAATAAGGAGATTCAAGAAGTATGCAGATAGAAATAGAGCAATTCCACCTGATTTCCAACCTGGGGACAAAGTATGGCTAGCCTCCAAGAACATCAAGACAACAAGACCCACCAAGAAACTATCAGAAAGATGGTTGGGACCTTTTTAAGTTCTGAAGAAGATTGGCAGCCATGCATATCACCTCAAGTTGCCTCAGCAATGGAAGTCAGTTCACCCTGTGCTCTATGTGTGCTTATTAGAACCAGTGAAGCATTCAACTATCCCAAATAGACATCAATTGCCACCACCACCAGTCTTAGTGGAGGAGCAAGAAGAATGGGAAGTGGCTCAGGTTCTGGACTCAAAACTCAAGAGAGGTAATTTATGGTATCTTGTAGAGTGGAAAGGATTCAGTGAAGACCCAGAAAAAATCACTTTGGAACCAGCTTCAAACCTTACCAACTTGCCAGACCTTGTCAAGGATTTTCATTCATTGTATCTAGACAAGCCTGACCCAAATACTTCAAGAGTTTGATTTTATGGTGCTTGGTGGGGAGAAGAAGTTATGAAAGTAAGTTCCTCTCCTGGCATGCACCTTTAAGGGGAATTCTACCCATATGTTGTTGTAAGCATCACCTTGGCCACTTTGTGAGCACTTGTCAATTCTTTGGACAGGTTCAGGAAGCATGCAACATCAATCCCCTCCATTTGGACCTTATCAAGATATGGCCAAATGTTTTCTTCTTTCTCTCCATTTTCTTTTCTCTTTATCATTTCATTTATGCCAATCATCATAATTCAAGACATTCATTACTTCAAGTCATTTATGGAAATTCATTTCAGAAGTCATTTATGGCAATTTATTTCAGTCTTTATGGTGCTTGGTGGGGAGTGGAAGTTATGAAAGTAAGTTCCATCTCCTTGTATGCATCCCTGAGGGTTCTACTTCTTGTAAAACATTACCTTGGCCACTCTGTGAGCATCAAATGCTTGGTTTCCATTTTCAGATAATTCTTGGCCAAAAATCAAGCAACTCACTACAAGAAGGACAAACCATCAGGAATTTGTTTTATTTCTTTTTCTCTACTCTCTTTTTCTCTCATTTTCTTTCTTTTATTTACTTGTATAATTTGTTTTCTTTTTATTTCTTTAAAGTAGCAGCATCCCCTCCCAAATCATGTATTGGGAGGTTCCATTATTTTTTTCTTTTTTTAGTATTATAAGAGTGGGGATAGAAGTCAAACCAGACACAAACAAGGATAAGGAAACTAGTTACATCTACCTAATTCATCAAAAGTTCTCTGAAAATTGTTTATCAACTCATCTTCATACCAGGCAAATTTTGCGGCCATCTCTTCAGAAGCAGTACCCGGAATAGTCCTTTCATTGGCATACATAATCACCTCTCTGCTATTTCTATCAACCCTCCTGAATAATCTGGCCACAGCTTCTTGGTTTTCACTAGCCGCGTTGGGATCTTCTCTGGTAACCCGGATAGGCCAACGTTCTCTTCTTTGAAAAACTTGAGCGGCAGGAAACGGTAAAGGGGACAATCCATCTCTTCTTCTGCTGGAGTTTGTGGGAGGTGGTTATGGATGAGTTTCTTGATTGATGAACTGGTGATGGACTTACTGCTGAATTCAAGGCAGGCCTGGCATGGGAAGTACATGGTGAAGGAGGAGGAATGGTAGTAGGGATGGAAGCAAGAATTGGTTGGAAGGCTCTGGGAGTACTGGGAATTACTTGACTTTGAAATCTGTTGGAAAGGGGTTGAGTAGAGGAATTTCTGGATTGATGGCCAACTGAATGAGGAACAACTTGAACTTCTTCACCATCCAGCTCATCACTTCCTTCAGAATCTGGATCAGTGGGGGAATCATCAATCCTTCTTATTCTCTTCACTACCTTCACTACCCCTTCAGTATTGGTCCTTGAGATTGGGACCTCTGAGCTGGAATATATGGGCCTACCACAAACTAGAATTTGCCCTCCAACACTAGTCCACCTTGCCACATCCCTCTGCCTGGAACCAGTCACTAGATCAAAATATCAGTACCAATTCAATCAAGATATGCAAATCACTCACATTGAGAAAATCCTGAAGTTCCATCAGGAGTAGGTGCCTCAGAGACTGGGAACTCTTTCCCAAAAGGCCCATCTTTTCTACTCCACAGATACCTCCTGACATTAGAAGACAACACCCCGGTACGATGACATGGTTTCTTTCCAATGAAGCAATAATGGAACTTTGAAGATTGGGGATTGTAGTGTTGAAAACAATCCTTACCCTTGGCCAAACATTCAGTACAGGCAGGATCAAGAATTTCAACTGCTCTGTACACATCATAGGTTTGGGAGGGATTGAAGTGACCAGAAGAAGCTATGGAAGGTGAGGATAATTGACTGAAGACGCCAGAACCACAAAGAACAGATGGTGGTGGTTCAGAAGGAGAAGATTCAGTGAGTTCAGTCAGTTTGGAACTCATAACTGAAGAATATGCAAGTAGAAGATTCAAGACATCAGAATCAGTCCACTTCAAATCAAAAGAAATTGACCTCAAGGAAATGGGGGCCATAACTCATTTGTGCCCCCCTCAAAGCCTCTAAGTTGAGGATTCATCACCCTGGGCCTCCCCTGCAACTTTGGGGAGGCCAGGATCTTGATGGTCCTGGACCCCATCAATGGTTCCAGGCCATGTAGGGTGAGTTTTTGGCTCTGGGCAAATTCTTGGGCCCAAGGAGCCTCCATTAGCCCCCACGGACTGTAGGACCCCAGAAGACAAAAAATGGCCAAAATGGCCATATATCATAAATTCACCAAAAAACATCAAGACCCCAAAAAAGGCCCAAAGGCCATAAAGTCAAGAATTATCAAGATCCATCATAGAAAGGGCCAAAGCCAAAAAAATCATTATGGAAGGCTGATTGGGACAATTCCAAGGTCAATGGGGACAAGACCCCTTGAAGGCATTATACAAGATTTTCTTTTGATTGGGCCTTGCCAAATGAGTACACTTCATGGATTCATTGGGCATCATTTTTTGAGCACAAGAGCTCAGTGGCCATCATTTTGGGATGCATCCCAAGGCCATACCCCAAGGACAAAGATTGATTGAATCAGAAGAAAGAGAAGCATCTTTTTAAGTGGAATACTTACTCAAATTGGAAAGAAGGGGGAATCAATTTAATTCAACAGAGAAGAATTGAAGAAGGATCTTCAGGATAATGGTCAAGAGGAAATGAAAAGTAAAAAGGAAATTTTTGAAAAAAATGTGGGGATATTGAGATACCACTCAACAGTGGCAGGGTATCATGGTGTTCAGGAGCCCACCAGTTTCAAGAGGGGGATACTGTAACAACCACTCACCAGGGGTAAGGGTATTCATCCATACACCCACTCAAATACCTCAAATCAGCAGATGCATCATTTGCATCAGTATTCAGTTTCAGCAATCCTCCTTGCTGAAACATGCATACAGCTTGGTACTTCAATACAGCCTGTCAACATCTGTACAGGTTGGATTCACCCAATACAGTTTCAATACACCAGCATGAATCTGTATGATCACTCAAATCCACCACACCTCTTGTACAGGACGTTTATTGGCCAGACCCAATTCAATCATTCAATCCTCTCATGAAAACTCTTCCTCTGGATCAGGGCTGGTGATTCTCACATATACCAGCCCCTCTTTCTCCCCCTGGGGACTTTTCCCCAGTTAATTAATTTAGTTTATTTATTATTTTATGAATATTCTTATCCTTATTTTGGGTATTATATTTATTTAATATTAAGTTAGTCTTTGCATTTCTCTCTTTGCCTGTACAGTATGAGTTGGGTTGCCATATCCTTATTAACCCTTCTCTTTTCATTCTGACAGGTTGAAACAGTGGACTTGGACTTGTTTGTGGTTGGCTCTTCTATTCTTCACTTGTATTTCTTTTATTTCTGCTTTCCTATATTCTTTATTTTAGTAATTCATCTCTTTGCACTCTTAAGTGTATATACCTTCTTACCATATCCTTGAGCCCTCCATAAGTGAGTCCCATTTTACTGAGTGCCAGGCCCTCTCCACTTCCAAGAGCCCCTGTGACATTAATGCAGGATTGAGAATGTGGGAATCTTTGTGGGATATTTTAAAATTGACAGACAACATGGCTGAGATGGCCATCACAAGGCTTTGAGGTTAAGCCTTTTCATTCCATTTGTATGGCTTCCAGTGACTTGTGTCAAAGTGATTCATACACAAAATTGCGGATTTCTTGTGTAAGTACATTATAAAAATTGATAACTGTACTTTTGGATGGCACTGGGATATGCTGATTGGCCTGTGGAGCTATGGAGAGTTGTTAATTCAAGAATGACTGTTTCTTTTGGATGTGTTGAGCATATTGGTATTGTGTAAATGAAACACCACTTTGTTCTCCATATGAAAAAACATGGGTTTTACCAGAACAGGAAGAACAGGTACAAATCTGCTTGGAAGAATACTTTGGACTCATATTACAAATCAAAATGGGGGTTGTATTTTTGGTTGAAAGAGAAGAGATAATTGATTGGTAGTCTTAAAGACTGTGTATTCTTATATATTAAGATATCTTTGGGGATATATAAGAGGAATAGTACCTTAATAGAAGTTTGGATTTACATAGGTAATTTATAATAATCATGAAATGGCTTTTTCTTTATATGATTTTTTGTGATTTTGAATGGGGAATTATCATCCAAAACTACTTGAGAAATTGTTCATTTATGTTAAAGATTGTCAATATGATATAAGAAAGAAGCATTATTAGGACCAAAGAAATTTGGTAATATCAACAGTCCCCTGCATAATTCTGACAGGAAAAATATTTAATAGAATCCCTACTCAGGGATATTCTTTGTCCATCCTACTTTGGAGAATTCTAGATTAATTTTCCAAAGCAACAAAAAATAATTACTTTTTGGCAAGGCTGGATCATCAGATAGTACCATTGGGCTTTACTAATTGATTCCTGTCATTTTGCAATACAGACTGAATATAATTTCAATGGGTCCATACTTGTACCAAATCAATATTTAATCAGTTTATACTCATTATCTCTTCAATTTCAATGATCATAATAAATATTATGACACTTGAGATTTACACCATCTCTTGTTCATTTTTATGGTTTTAAAAATTATTTAAATCATTATCTATTTACATCAATGAGGATAGTAAAAATACCAAATAGAAATTCTTCCAGTCCAAGAATTATTTATTTAAGAGCAACTATGTTGCAATTTCAGTTTAAAATAATCACAAAGCCTATTGAGAACAGGATTACCAAGACTGATATATTATCTGTGGTCTAGCCCTGCTTTGTATATTGTGCAGTTTCATGGGATTGAAACCATTTAATAGCACAAAGGTTAGAAACATAGTTTTGAAGTGTTGATTTACTGTTAAGAACCTTATTGTACCTTTTCAAAAGGTGATTCTACTTTCTATACCAGTTAAACAAGACTAAATTTCAGTTCAACAATAAGCTGCATCAAGGAGGGTTAATTGGTACCATTTTAGCTGGTATATACATTTTAAAACCCAGGGAAATGATAACCTACATAAATAGACAAAAATGTGTTTGATAGCTCTAATAATTTCATGCACAGTACATGTGAATTCAGCATCTTAATATCATAAAAGTGCTTCAGGGGGCTAAGCTAAGTAATTATTATGGGCAAACAATGTACCTATAGGCCAGCCCTGAGAATTATGATACAGAATTTTGTGTTCATTAAAGCATGGGTGTTAGTAAATTATGAGGCAGGGGCCTGTTGGATTAAAAGTAATGAAAACCCCTTTTTCAGTGTTTGTGCTTTGCATTTAATCATGTTTCATTGCCCAATATGCTTTAATGAACATTTAAGAACTTAAATTTAACCTTTAATTTTTGATTTTATCATTTGAAATTAACTGTATTTCACAGTTTACTATACAGTTGTACAGCTAATAGACATTGTCTTAGAAAGTTTATGTACTGTAATGTACAAATTGCATAACAATGGGCTATTTTCAAATTCAAAATCTCTAATGACCTCAGAAATATGGACCTTCCAATCTGGTTACACATTGGACTTAGAATATTGCAGAATGATTGTATGGTACAGTAACATACTTTACAGCTCTCCTGAGTTGGATATTAGGAATACTCAAAATACCTTTACAAAAGGCTGGCTGTGTTTTATACTACCTACAGCTATACTGAACATACTGTGAATGCACTTGACAGCTTCAATTACACTATACATGACAAGCAAGGAGTTTTTAGGCTGTTGTGATGTCATTTAATGGTAATTAAGATTTTCTGAGAAATGAGAATTTTTGAAGTGTGAAGGCTGATTTGTGGCAACAAGGTGTTTCCAAAAATTATGCAAATCCTACAGGCTTGTGCATTGGAATTTCAAAGGAGTAAAATACAGTGGTAGGTTATATTTTGGCTAGCTAAATTATATAATTTTACTTTATCCTCATAAATGTTTTCCTGGTCATCTTTAATTGAACCAAATTCAAATTTCTTTCAGTGAAAAATTATGAAATCCCACTTTCATCCAAGCTCTTCTCTCTGACTATGATATGATATAAAATTCCTCCTAGCTAGTTAAAAATAGCAAGTTCTTACACACCCTTTGTTTGACTGACATCCATATTGGATTGGTAATTTCCTAATTATAATTCTCCCACCAGAGGCAAGTGGTTTTCACTTCTTATCTAGGTTGGCTGGCCTGTGACCAATGTTCCAACTCCCACCAATCTTGCTCTTTTTGAAAGGACAAGGAGGCCAAGAAGGCTTCCCATCTTCTCATTTCCAAAAATATAGGCCCAATAAGGAGCCCAGTGACAATTCATTTGTGGCTCCTGATGACAAGCCAATCCCAAAATAAAAATGGAGACCACCACCCCTTTCTGGTGGTTGGAAAAAGTGCCCAAGAACCCCACCAGTGCCACCTGGTTGGGGTGCTTACAACACTAACTCTGGCCCAGTGACACTGATGCCATTAAGATACATTTATAACAATGCACAAGTATACAAAAAGGATGTCAGTGCATGGGCTTTCAAACATGGATTATATACTGCTTTAAGGAATGAAGGTATGTAAAATATATGGTGGTTTTGTCATTCTTTGTTAAAATTCTTTGCTTTTTACTTCAAAAATAACCAATTTGCTACTAGGTTTCAATCCACCACAAAGTCACACAGTCTCTGAACCTTCAGTACCCCCAAAGTTTTTTCTGTCAATTCCTTGATGCCTCCTTCAAAACACACAAGGACTACCTCACCAGTAAGCTGTGAGCCAGTTCCAGGTCAAGCAAAACACAAAAGATGCCGCCACCTGCTTATGGACCAAGAGTGTTCTTAAAGCAAATAAAATGGATACTAAATCATAAAATCATGAAGATAATAATACTGCAAACAACTCAGATCACAAAAATTCAGAGGCTTCTCACAATGTTACCCCAAAGTTTCAAAAGAAAAAGGAAATTAATTCTAATCTTCTATGCCAACTCCTATAAAGTCATCTCAGAATTCTATTCCAGAACCATCACCATTCAAAATGAAACCTTGTGGATTGTTCCCACCACAACAGGATCCCATTTTTGATCAGTATTCAAAAGAGAATTTGTCAGCTCCAAAGGGATCTCCAAATAAGGAAACAAAACCAGAAAATTTTCAAGAGCCCTCAGGTTCAGACACTGAAGATAATCAAGGAATTCAGAATTCCAAGAAAAAAGATGAAGATGAAATTTCACCTTCTCATGAATATGAAAGAGGTGAATCTCAAAGTAAGTAAATTGATTCATGTCCTGAACTCCAAATTCCTGAGTTCCCAAAAGTTTCACCACAGCAAGTTATTCCAAAAAGTGGGGTGATTTTTGGCTTACTGGCTCTAAGAAATAAGTTTGTGGGAATTCTACAAAGTCATGTTTGAATGAGTCCTCAGAGGCATGAGGAATTACTCCAAAGTTTTGATTTGGGGTGTGGGGAAATAATGCGGGAAGAAACTAGTGCATACTTCCTTACCAATCTAGAGGGGGCTTTATTGTTATATTAAGTCAATTTATTATAGGGAATTTTTTTAGCTTATATAAATTTTTTGCAACATTATATACTATTTATAATTCCATCAATGTTTATGTGTTGTTTTTTAAATTTAGTCTGTTGCAAAATTTATTATTTTGTTCATAACTAAATAATATTACTGAGTCCTAAAATGTTTTTTTTGGTGTTTTTTAGAGCCAAAGTGAAATTGAAGAAAAAATTGCTCAAGTAAAAGGAAGTGAGTTTTTGGAAGATAGGAATTCAGATAACATTATTTTGAAAATGTACTAGTGGTGTTAAAATGGTGATGAGTTTCATTGAGAAGAAAATCCTGGGAATATGATGCAATGCTCCATACTTGTGAAAGAAGGAGGGGTTTCTTTGTAAGGAATCCATAAAATGTGTGTAATTCTACTTATTTTCACTCAATTAAAAAGTATGATGAGCTCAGCCATAATAATGGGGCTCACTAGTTCACAAGTATGTGTTCCTTTGTGAAACAAAATTGATTTCATTCCACAAAGGCTCACATTTGCAAAGATGAGATAATGAAAATGGAAAAATTTAATGTTAGTAAATTTGTTATATTATCCCTTTGTAATTCTTTTCAGACAAACTATCTGTTTTTGAGTTTTAATTTGTATACCATATTTTCACTACCTATCTCTATGTTTATGTTTCAAAAAAGAACTTGATAAGAGTTTTCTTTAGAATTGAATGTTTTGGAACTGTTTAATTGTATTTTCAATACCTTTCACAAAGTCAAAAACATCCTTTTCAGTATTCTAGATAATCATCATAAGGAGGATCCTTCTCATCTATAATCTAATATTTCACTATCAATTTTTAATTTTTTATCAAGCTCATTTTTTGGTTAAACATATTCAATTTCATCTTCAATTCCTTTCAAGCTCTGTCAAATCCATCCAATTCAGATAGTAATAAGTCTGTCAAACTGATTTAAGGAATTTCTCTCTCAAGTCCTAATTTATCCCTTAAAACACCAGTGGCATCATTGATGAATGTTTCTTCTCTCAGAATTCACCAACATTTCCCTGTAACTGAAGCTTCAAAAGTAATTCCCAGCATCACCATTAGGTCAACTCCAGATCCTACAAATACTCAAGCTTCCATTGGGAAAATCTCTTATCTGAGGAATTTTTTACTCAAACCTTAAGGTCAATCCCAATCAAATGCACAAATCCCAAGTGAAACAATGAGGCTCAACAAACAACAAATGTTAAAATGGATATGGTATATGGGGCACATAAAAGGGAAATCCAAAAACATGGGAATTCTGACAATAGGAATATTTTCAAGGTAGTCAAATATAGTAGGATTATTCCAGGTATGAGTTCATTTGAAAAGTAATCATTAGGAAGAAATTAGGACTAATTGGTTTCAACTTTCTCTCATAATAAGATATTACTCTTGGGCAGAAACCACTCCAAACAAGGGAATTAAGGGTTGAGCATGAGTCTATTTGTAATTGAGATCTTTAAGGTCATCTGGAATTTGATATCTGATTTTTTAATAAAGATTATGACCTGTACCATTCAGGATCCAGTACCTCTTCACCCTTCGGGAATAAGGGAAAGGTAAAAGGCCGGGAACAAGAGTTTTCTTTAGAATTGAATGTTTTGGAACTGTTTAATTGTATTTTCAATACCTTTCACAAAGTCAAAAACATCCTTTTCAGTATTCTAGATAATCATCATAAGGAGGATCCTTCTCATCTATAATCTAATCTTTCACTATCAATTTTTAATTTTTTATCAAGCTCATTTTTTGGTTAAACATATTCAATTTCATCTTCAATTCCTTTCAAGCTCTGTCAAATCCATCCAATTCAGATAGTAATAAGTCTGTCAAACTGATTTAAGGAATTTCTCTCTCAAGTCCTAATTTATCCCTTAAAACACCAGTGGCATCATTGATGAATGTTTCTTCTCTCAGAATTCACCAACATTTCCCTGTAACTGAAGCTTCAAAAGTAATTCCCAGCATCACCATTAGGTCAACTCCAGATCCTACAAATACTCAAGCTTCCATTGGGAAAATCTCTTATCTGAGGAATTTTTTACTCAAACCTTAAGGTCAATCCCAATCAAATGCACAAATCCCAAGTGAAACAATGAGGCTCAACAAACAACAAATGTTAAAATGGATATGGTATATGGGGCACATAAAAGGGAAATCCAAAAACATGGGAATTCTGACAATAGGAATATTTTCAAGGTAGTCAAATATAGTAGGATTATTCCAGGTATGAGTTCATTTGAAAAGTAATCATTAGGAAGAAATTAGGACTAATTGGTTTCAACTTTCTCTCATAATAAGAGATTACTCTTGGGCAGAAACCACTCCAAACAAGGGAATTAAGGGTTGAGCATGAGTCTATTTGTAATTGAGATCTTTAAGGTCATCTGGAATTTGATATCTGATTTTTTAATAAAGATTATGACCTGTACCATTCAGGATCCAGTACCTCTTCACCCTTCGGGAATAAGGGAAAGGTAAAAGGCCGGGAACATCCTTATAACAATAGCCAGAGGGTCCATCCAAATTCATTCAAAAGTCCAAATCAGAATACATGTGACAAAGCCAGTATGCACAATGATGATCAAATGCAAACAGAAGAATTATCAGATAGTTTTAATCAGCCATGATATCTACCAAGCACATTGGGAGAGTTGGAAAATCTGAGCTCAG
Source organism: Austropuccinia psidii (assembly GCA_023105745.1). Taxonomy (NCBI): domain Eukaryota; kingdom Fungi; phylum Basidiomycota; class Pucciniomycetes; order Pucciniales; family Sphaerophragmiaceae; genus Austropuccinia; species Austropuccinia psidii. The sequence goes on along the minus strand of JALGQZ010000005.1, from coordinate 55,126,606 downwards.
GTCCACAGCCAGGGCCAAGTTGGAATCCCCAACATGATTCAGAATATCAGTTTTTTGATCAATCACAGGGTGGCTTTCACCAAAGTTAAAACAAAAAAAACTCAGAAGATCTCAAAAGCTTCATTCAAAAAGGAAAGGCTAAAATGTTTGAAGGGTCAGATTATGGGAAATGTTCATGGTGTGAGATCAGGAGCTCATCACCATTTCTGGTTCCTCCTCAATGTTCCTAAAAAATATTTGGCAAATCTCCCAGCGCCACCAACCCCTGAAGAAATAAAAGTGGTGGTTGAAGTTTCAGGTCATTTGGGCTACTTGACAGCAAAGACCTTTAATGGCCCATCCAAAGGAATTCAATCACAATCTTTCTGCAGTTATTGTCAAAATGAGCTTCATAATCTTGGTCTTCAGAGATTTACATTGAATTGGGACAGCTCATTGCAACGCCCATTCAATGAGCTCATGACCATTATATTTTACCATACCTTCTGCCTTGCACTGTTCAGCACAGAATACCATCATTTTTGTTGGGATAAAGATCCCAAAACCAATGGAGTTGTTTCAAGCTTGATGGAACAATACTTTTGATATTTTCTAAAAGAATGGTAGGAACTTTAACAAAATAAGGAACATTTTACCAAAAAAGGAATAAGCAAAGGATATCAAAGATTTGGGAAAAGGTATGTATCTTTTTTATATTGGTAATTGAAAATTTGTCTAAAGAATGAATTCAATTATGACTTCTAGGAATTACAATGCCAAGGAGAGTAGTGTGATAATTCCAAATTAACTATTCTAGCCTCACAGTCTAATGAACCGAGGATTTGTTCAGATACTGAGGAGTTTGAAAAAGATGGAAAAACATTTTTGCAAAAGATTAGGGTGTAATGGCACTCAGATTTGTTCAATAGGTTAATTTAGAATATTGATAAAGAGATTTCCATGGGATTCTGCAGAATGAAGAAGAAGCCCCAGTTTCTAAGCTTACTTCTCACAATCAGAAGTGTGGATGAAGGTGATATTCCAAAACAGATTTCCAAATAAGTCTTTAACCCTGAATTATCAAATGGTTTAATAAAACCAAATATAGAGACCCTTGAAATTTTAGACATGCCAATTTTCAATTCAAATGAGGATGCATTTCAATAATTTATTATTGTATATACTGTTTTATCTTATTATTTTGAAAAGAATTTTGGATTTGAGAAGTATAAGGTATTTTTTCACTTGATGTATTGATGGAATTGTCATAGTTAGATGCTCAACATCTAGTCCATTTAATGGATTGTATATACATAATGCAATATGTCTCATTTTAATGGGATGACCTCAATCTTTGGAGTTTTTGCCTCAAGCTTTCATTAGATGGATAAATATTACAAAGTTTTGCTGTCAATAAAGTATTAATTAAAGGGGCTTTCCTATTAATTTTTGCTTGTTACTACACAATTCTTCAGAAATTCACCTTCAATTTTGACAAGGGATATTCTAAAAACCTCATTTATTAACAAAAGCAAATTTTTAGCATATGACTTCATATTTCTTTTTCTTTTTCATTTCCTTGTTGAAAGTTTTGGAATCCCTTCATTTCCTAATTTGAAAATCTCAGCCATTTCCAAAAAGGTAATGTATCTGTCTGGATTGGTCTTATTTTAGCTACAACAGCTGGTCTATATTGAAATTTTTGGAATTTTTTGCTCTTTTTTTTGAAACACCTATAGTAGCTTACCTGCCAATTAATTATACTTTTGACCCTGCAGGGCTGATGGATTCCTTTTTCATGGCTATATTTTATAATTAATCCACTTTTCTCTCAAACCTCATCTTCCAATCTAAAGAGTAATTTCAAAAAAGCCACTTTTTTTCAAAAAAAAATTCTTCTCCTATTGCTTTGGCTTTTTTCATTTTCTTCACAACTACCCATTCAGTTTTTTTGTTATTAAAATTTCTTCCTAGCCATTAATTTCTCAATTGAATCATATCAGCCATTTCCAAAAAGGGAATTTATCTGTCTTGATTGGTTTCATTTTAGCTAAAAGAGCTGGTCTATATTCAAAATTGCAGAATTTTTTGCTTTTTTTTAAACAGCTATAGCATCTTACCTTCAAAGTAAACATACTTTTGAGATTGGATAGCAATTTCAGCCCCCCATCTTGTTTTCATTTTCCAATTAATACACATTTCTTCAAGACCACTCCTTCCTATCTTGAAATTAATTTGAAAAGAACCACTTTTTTTGAAAATCAATACCTCAACAAAATTTCTCCCTATTACCTTTAAGCTGTTAGTCCCATTCTGTTCATAACTTTGCTCATTTATTCTGGGTGGATTCTTGCCTGTGAAATACTTGCTAAACCCACTTTTGGGGCTGTAAGATGTTACCCAGAATGAAAGTGAATTATTTCCTCATGTTAGGAATAGTAACACTAACTTGATAATTTTTGTAATTTTTTGTCTCTTTTTTTAAACAGCTCTAGTGCCTTACCTACTGAGTAGACATACTTTTGGTCTTAAATGGCAATTGTAGCTCTGCATCTTGTCTTAACTTTCTCATTAGTACACATTTCTCCATGACCAATCCCTCTCATCTTAAAGGTAATTCCAGAAAAAAACACTTTTTAAAAAATTGTGCCTTCCTTAGAGCTATGGCTAGAAAGTAAAGAGCAGGTAGATATCATGGAAAAGGAAAGAGCCATTCTAAATCTTGGCATAAATCTCAACTTTTTAATAATAATAAAACTGGATTGTTCAAGCTTAAATCATTATTTTAGATCTTGTCAATTTTTTGTTGAAAGTTTTTTCAACCTAGCTCCTTCTAATGAGCTTTAAAGCAAAAAAATTGAGATTATTTTTTTAGGAAAAACCCCTGTTTTCAGAGATTTCATTAAAAACTATTATCATTCTATTGATTCAGGCCTTACAATACTTTATGATAAATCAATCTCTCCTTCCTCAGATTAAGTCATTTTTAGGATTAATTTCACTCCATTTAGAGAAATTATTAATAATGGGAAAGATAAATTAAATTCTGTTTCTCAGTTTTTAATTGAATACATCCCTCTCTTATCAAATCTTTAAGAATAAGGAACAAAACACTGGTTCTGTTTTTGCTATTGGCTGGTGTCCTCAAAGACTTGGCCAAGTAACCATTATATCTCTTCTTCTAACATTTCAAAAGACATCCCAATTTATGATCACCTTAGCAACAAAATTCCTGAAGTGGCAAAAATTATCCTGCAATTTCTCTTAAACCTCTCTTTAACAATCTTTAAAAACAACCACAAAGATATGACTGAAGTTGGCTTCCTGGTTTTGAAATGTTGTATTTTTGTGATTCTCAAACTGAATCTTCTTTAAATCAATTAACATATGCAATCAATAGTTTTTCTAACTTTCCACATTGTGATAAAACTGATAATTATGAACTTGCTTATTTTTTTCTCTATTACAATCTCATATTACAATCTCCAAAGAAAGTGGTAGTACTATTTTCAAACATTATGATATTCTTAATAAATTTTCTGTATCTCCATACTCAGGGTGCCCCCGTGGAAATTTTCACCTTTTCAGCCATTGTGAACACCATCCCAGCCTGACCCCTGTGTGAAAACCTACCCCAACATAAAATTCCGATCCCTGCCCAGGACAATCCCGTGGACTCCCTCCGGACTTTTTGTTTCATCATTTCCTCTTCCATTTCTCTTTTTCGTATTCTTACCAGGACCTCATGTCTTTTCTCAACTCCTTTTTCTAATCTTATTTTCTGATAATTGCATCTATCCCACCAAATTTCCACCAACCTCTTCTTAATCCCCTGTTTTATTTCTTTCCAATCCTTCCTGATAATAATAGAAAACTTGCAATGTCAACTGTACCCACCTCGCAAACTTCAACACCATGCGAAAGCAATCAAGCTACTCAGACCACAAATAGTGAGCCAACTGGTGGTCACAAGCCTTCTTGGGTCTGGTCATTCTTTTCTGAAAGTGATGAAGGCTTTTTTCAATTTCAGGTGAATGACCGAGCTGGTAATCCTTGCAACCGGAAGCTGAAGCATGATCGGACAGGGAGTACAAAGGGCATGAGCAATCATCTCAATGTCACTCATAGATTGACAAGTTCAAAAAGCTCAAATCTTTCAGATGAGCCCAAGGAGACATTGGTTGTGAAAAAGGTCAGTTCTCTTATATTTATTTTGCTTTATGCTCTTAATAACTGACTTTCTAGCTTTGCTTTGTCAGGTTTTAAGTGTTGAAACCCTCAAAGCAGCCCTCATATATTTTATTAGTGATTGTGACTTACCGCTAGCAATAACCAAATCACTGTCATTTCATAGGCTTCTTGAGCTTTGTAACCCTTCAGCCTTGAACATCTTAGTACAGAGGACAGCATTGACAGCACACTTATCCATCATTTACTATTACCATGAGAAGCACATCCAATTGACGCTTTCTGAAAGCAATCAGGACGTTTCTTTCACCACCAATACCTGGAAAAGCCCCAATGTGACTTCATTTATGTCTGTCACTGGGAACTTTATGGACTGCAACTTCAAGCTCCATTCAATTTTATTAGGACTGACAGGGATTGAAGGTTTTAATGAATAACTCACTTCTAGCACTTCAATCGCTGATCTTGTTTTTTATTTAGGTGATCACTCTGGCCATTCACTTGCAAATGAATTCATAAAAGTAATCCAATTATACAAACTAAAAAAATGAATATTGTGCATTAAAACAGATAATGCATCAGCAAATCATCATATGGCTCAAGAAATCCAAGTCAAATGCCCAACATTTGTTGCTGAAACAAATACAATAGGGTTCATGGCCCATATCATCCATCTTGCAGCATGTGATGGCCTGAAAGCACTAGCACATGCAAATGGGCCCACCCAAACTGAAGCACAGGAGCCCTAAGAATGAATGGATTTTTCCAACCTGATTGACAAGGCTTACGTCTTGTATTTAAGTTATGATTCAATTGTTTCACAAATTGCCTGCCTTGGCTCATATCTTTGCCAAGGTCCGCAATTCCGAGAAAATTTTATTGCTATGTTTAATTTTGTTTATGATGAAGGCAAGAATACAAAAGCATCAGCTCTTCTCACTCATGTAGCTACAAGATGGAATTCAACTTATGAGATGCTGGTTCGGGCCTTGCAATTGAAAGATGCCTACACCCACTTTTGTTTGCCAGAAAGCCTGCAAGCTTATTGACTGACCCCACTTGAGTGGGATAAAGTCCAAATTATGATCAACTTGCTCCATCCACTGTACAAAGCAACCCTCATAATTTGTCAAAGCCAATATCCCACCATTAACCAGGCTTTTCCAATGTATATATTATTAATAAAACGGATTCAACAGGTATGTATTTGAAATTGTTTCCTCTTCATTTTTTTGCTAATGGACTTCTGTTCTTAATCTAGGCTTCTCAGCAATATGACATAGCTCCAATGACACCAGCCATAACAGCAATGACAGGGAAACTCTCAAAATACCTTTTAATCTTACTTCGGAAGACTCCGGTAATATGTGCTACAATTCTGGACCCTTGCTTTAAAGTGTGATTCTTTATGGCTCATGAGACCATATTGAATCAATATGGGACCTCATTTAGGTTGCTTTCAGAGATCTTTGAATAAAATGCTAGGCATCATTTTGATGCAAATAAATTACCAAATGAACCAATTGATTGGCCAAACAAGGCACTGGAAGTCAACACCAATGTGACCAATGTGCAGGGGTTGTACAACAAGATGTATCCAACATCTGGTCAAGAGGTAACTACATTGGAGAATGAACTCAAACAATTTTTGGCTGAACCTCTGGAACCCAAAGACACAGATATTCTTGAATTTTGGAAGTCAAGACATGCAATCTTCCCAACTCTCTACACAATGGCTCACAGGTATCTGGCAGTACCAGCTTCAAGTGCTCCCTCCAAGAGAGTATTTTCAGGAGGTCGCAAGATCCTTACTTATCAAAGATCAATGCTCTCAAGCATGCATGTGTTAAAGACTGGGCACATAAATTTGGCCCAATCTATTCAACTTAAAATTTGTTTTTTAATTTTCTTTTGGTGTCTGTTACTTACAATGAAGTAAATAAGTCTGGCACTCAATTTTGTTTTTGGGAACCCCAGTGGGATGACCCAGTTCCCATACCCTGTGCCCTCTGGGATTCCTCATTTTTTAGCTGAGAATCTGAGTTCCCGTTCCCTGGTTCAACAATGGACCTTCCCGTGGGAAAAACAGGAAAAACAGGGATTGGGCGGCACCCTGACTCCATACTATTAAATAAATCTTAACTCGACAAGAAGACAACCAGGAATTGCTAAAATGGTATGAAAAGCAAAAATTGGTTGCCATTTTACACTTTTTTAAGAGGGTAGATCTTCTGAATTTTTCACAAGATTATCAATTTCATTACAAATTTCTAGAAAGACTTAAAGCATATTCAAAAAATTATATGAGGAGAAAATATCTAACTTTAGTTTGTAGCTGATCATACCCAACATCCAACTAATTTAGCCTCTACTTCAAAGTAGGATTTCTTTTCAAAAATATATTCCTGTTAACTTACTTTCATTTTCAAAAATTGATAACAAGATTATAAAGTTAATAATTTAATCTTGAATTTTACAAATTAATTAGAAATTTCATCAACTAATTATAATATTAAAAAATTCACTGCATGATGAATGCATCAATAATAATGCTTATAAATTAAAAAATTGATTGTTAAATTGAGAAATTAATTGGAATTGCATTTGATGAGATAAAATTTATTTCAATTATTTAATTACTGCTTTACTTTTATCCCAGATCTAATATCATATGAAATATATCCTCACGAAACACTATGGGGAAAGGGATGGAAGTTATGTGTTTCTTATTCATGAAAAAAGAATGATGAAAAGCTTCAAAACTCTTAACATACTAAATATGAAATAACAGGATATTCTTGAAAAACCATATTGAAATTAATAATTTTTCATGATAGTTCATATATAGAAGTACATTTTCAATCTAAAAAATTCAGAAATTGATTTTCTATTAAACCTATATCAAATACAAAATAAGGAAATAAAGAACATCAAAATTCCTGGATATTTCTAGAAATTCATATTTATTGTTGAAAGGTCTTGAAGACTATGCTAATTTCTTTGGTATTAATAGAAATCCAGTGAGAGTATAAAGTAATTTTATCCAAGAAGCAAGCTCTTTATCTGGGTAATTTAAGCCAATTTTGGATATAATGTAAAAAATATTCCACACAATGATTCCAAAAAATTTGTTTTTTAAAACTTATCTTTCCATTTCAGAATCTATATGAGCTCATTTTCTATGCAGTCCTCCAAAATATGATTTACAGAAGGCTTATTTTGGCTTCTTTGCTTAAAGGGATTGAACAATCAATATATACCAATTAGCTATACTTTCCATACCTGCTACACCAAGGTGAGCAACATTCCCATTCTGAAAAAATAAATAAACTTATTCTCAAAAAATAAATAATAGGGGGTTTAAAAGCTACCAAATACCACCTTAAAATGACATGAGATTTGGTACCCAAATCCCACATGAAAAAAGATGGTTTTTCCAATGCAAAAATCAATGCTTTACAACTGAGTCCCTGAGTATTTTAGAAAAATAATAGGTAAATGAATTTTACCCAAACCTAACCCAAGAAAGAATTTTATTTTCCCAATTCTGGGATTACCCTCCTTCATTTTCATAAATAAATGCTAATTTATATCAACCATATTTGTTAAATTTTTGTATTAATTAGATCAGAATGCCCCAACCAAAAGGCTGTTCAAGAAAGACAATGAAGAAGCTTAATTCTGCACATGCACATCAATAAAGCCATCTAACTCATCCAGACTATATCAACATAATTCATTGGCTCTTTATTGAATCAAATTTTGAGGCATTTTTTGGTGCAAGTGGTTTAACATTGATTGTCTGACCACCATCATCCAGAAAAAATGTATTTCAAATGATGGCTATGGAATCTAATAAGAAGTCTCATAATTTCTTAAACCTCTGTGCCACAGCATTAGAACGAAACTGGAGCTGGAATCACTGAAGAGAATGAGAGAAAAGGTATTCACTCAATGGGTGAAAAGTTTGGAAGCATTTTTCCATACTTTGTTGAACTGGTTAGTATATTTGGTAGTAAGCCAAATATCACCCCCATTCCAATATATTTCTCTAAAGATGTTGATAGTGTGCATAAGGACAATGACAATGGTACTTCAGCTGCTTTTGTAAGTCATTATCCTGGAGATATGAGGTTTTAATCAATATTAATCTCCTATATTCATCCAAGGTTCAATCCAATGGAAGTACCAATTGACCCACAAATGTAGAGGATGGTTGATGATGAATTGGAGCAATTAAAAAACATGGAAAATGTAGTGGTAAGTGCAACAAGCTCAAAATACATGAAAGATAATGCTTAAAATGAATCTCCCTAAGGCTTCAGCTAACACCATCTGAAATACCATCAAATACCAAGTGCAATCTTCCTTCAAGTCCAAATATGAATGAAAGGAGTGGTTCTTGGAAGAAGAATGTTGATCCATTTTCTCTCCCATATACCAGCTCCTTGAAGAGCTGGAAAAAAGCTTTGAGACTTTCATCAATGATTCACTTAAATTTTATTGATTGTTTCGTTTGTTTTCCAGTACATGAAGTAAAAGAAAAGGAGAATTTGGAATTGGGGAGTTCTAAATGGCATAAATAAAATCAAAATGGCTTGGTGGCTTGCAGGTTTGTAGAGGTAAAACTGAAAATTCACTTGGAAGCTGAAGAAAAGAAGCAACAAAGGTAACTTGATTTCGAAAAAGAGGAGTGGTATAAAGAAATGGAGATGAAAGAGAAACAACAAGCTCTGGACATGACTGTTACAGAACTGAATTTAACCAGACCAATTTCAGAGCTAGAATGCATTATGGAATTAATTAATCATAAATGATAGCTGTAGTAATCTATTATAATCAAGGATCAATTGTTTTGTTTCAATTAAATGATTGAGAAGTGCAAGAAAGTTTCAAAATTCATCATTTTTTCTTATCATGAGCCAGAACAGATTGAAAGATTGTATCATAGGTAAAATTATTCAATTTATACAAGCAGGTAATTCCTTTAACCAATTAATTTGCTTAATTTTTGAATAATTTTATAGGTGACCTGTTTGGACCTAACAATTCAAGTATTAGTATTTTTTTCTTTTTTAGGCCCCCACCCTCTCCTAGGACTTTTGGTATGACTGTTTTTATTGTTTATTTTTGAGACCCCCACCCTCTCCTTGCCCCTTCAGTGAGATTTTTTTCTTTTTTATTTATTTTTTAATTCATTTTTTGTGGTTTTTAGGCCCCCAACCTCTCCTTGCACCATTGATGCATTTTTTTCTTATTATTTATTTATTTTGAAATATTTTTTTGATTTTTTAGGCCCCTTCCCTTGCCTTGCACCATTGGTGGGCTGTTTTTCCTTTTTTAGTTTTAATTTATGATAAAATTATTTTTCTTTTGATTGTTTAGGCCCCCACCTTTGCCTTGCACCATTGGTGCATTATTTGTCTTTTTCTTATTTTCTATTCATTATTTTTTTCATTTTCTAGGCCCCCACCCTTTCTGTGTACCATTTTTGTTGTTGTTCTTTTTTTAATTTGATTTTCTAGGCCCCCACCAACTCCTTGCACCATTTTTGCACTATTTTCTTCTTTCTTTTTTAAGCCCTCCCCTCTCCTAGCACCTTTGGTTCAATTTTTTTCAAGTTTTATTTTTCAATTTTTAGGCCCCCACCCTCTCCTAGAACCATTGGTGATTCTTTATTTAGTTTATTCCACTAATTTTGTTTTTTTGTTTTTCTTTCAATTTATAGTTAAATTTTTCAATTTTTAGGCCCCCACCCTCTCCTAGAACCATTGGTGATTCTTTATTTAGTTTATTCCACTAATTTTGTTTTTTGTTTTTCTTTCAATTTATAATTAAATTTTAGGGTGTTTGCTCAGCTGCTTATACTGCTTATAACTATGTTCAATAATCAACTACCTAAATATTTACATTTCCAAAAAATAACAAAAAAATTGAGGAACTGGTTAGGATGAAGCCAGGAGAAGCTTTTGATACATCCAGCTCATTTAATTTTCCTAAGAATAATGAAATTCTTAGGACTAAAACAGATATATATTACTGTTCAACTAGATGAGAGCTTACTTGAGCTCAAAGAAGTCTCATCAATTTGAATAAACAAGTAATTCCAAAGCTCCAAGATAATTCAAATAATTAAAAATCTTTTTGCATCATTCTACTTGATAACAATCCTTCAAATTAATAATGGTTAAAGCTTCCCAAACTCAGAATTCTGCCAAAGCAATACATAGTTTTCAATAATATAATTAAACCTCTTTTACCAATTTTTATATATAAAGTTAATCCAATTGGAAATCCAACTCCATAATTCAAGAATCTTCAAAAATTAACTATAATATTGTCTAACTTGGCCAAGAATAGACAGAAAGTCTTTAATAATCCAGATTTACTAGGAGGCACCATGAAAGTATTTGGATTTTGTCAAGGATCTGATTTATGTAAATCAGAAGGTGTATATCCCAGAAAACTAGGACTAACCCTTCAAGAAATTCAATCTAATAATCAAATGTGGAATAAATTAAAGGAGTTCAATAAATTCATTCATGAAAGGATTGTGCAATTTTCAAAAGGTGCTGAAGATGATAATCAAGATATAATGAATAATTCTAATTTACCAAGTTTTAGTCAAACATAATGTACCATTCTAATCAGTTTGAAATCCTCTCTAATTTCATTATAGCTCAAGATCGATTTTGCAATAAACAACATACTGATAACAAAGAACTGAATCTCTGAGCTTATGATATTTATTCTCTTACTTCAAAATCAGATTTTAAACCAATTCCTTCTTTCTTTTCCCCCTCTGATCATGGCCTTCACTTTCCTGAACTTTAATTCAAGTTTGATTTTTCAAAAAAACCTGGAATAATTGAAAATTCTATAGAAAACCTCAGCCATGAAGCATCACACAGACAAATCACCCACAAGCATTATCAATCATGACACTTTCACACACATTGAATTTTTTTTTTAAATAAATAGAAAATTATTCAATTTTGGGCAAAAATTACAGATGATGTATTTGAAGAAAAAAGAATCCAAAATGTTTGGGAAAAACAAATGTAACGCACAGGATGAGAAACAAGCTAAAAGGATGAAAATGTATTTACTAAATTTTATTTAATTTTCTATTTTTTTCCTTCTTTTTGAGTGATCCACACCGTTCACTGGTTAATCAATGATGTGGTTTTTCTATTATATTCTATTCACAACTAATGATTGTTGTTATACCAAATTAATGTTTGAGGTTTAGCTTTCTCTTGCATATTAACCATACTGTCTATCATCTCCGGGCTATTAAGAATTTCTGCTTCAGGGGGGTCATAATAAACATAAAAATCATACCATTGATTGCCCATTTGTGTAACATAATGAATGATAAAGCCCAATTTCAAATATAATTTACCACATGATTATTTCTTATCTGATTCCTCATTTCTTTAAGGGATTCCCATTTCCCCTTCAAAATCCCAATTGCATGTTCAATTTGTACTTAAGATCTAGCCAAACAGTAATTAAACATATTATTGTCTTCATTTTAAGCTTTATTTCCTTTATAAGCAGGAGCTATCCATGGGTGACTGGCATAAGCTGGATCAGCAAGCAGATACAGGTCCCTATAATAGTAAATCTTTGGATATTTTGCAATTTTCATCCTTTGATATATACTTGAGTCATGCAGGAAGCCAGTGAAGCCAACATTCAATGAAATAAACTGTTTGTTGATGTCACATACTAGTTGTATTGACATTGAGTACCTGGAATAACAAAAATTAGTTCCTAGAATAAATATTTGGAAGTTGAAATTAATTTTTTTACCTCTTTTCATGATCAAAATAAGCTTCACCATCATTTGGGGGTCTTTTTGAAAGTGGTATTAGACTTCCATCTATGAATCAAATTCATCCTAGAAATCCCTTAGCCTGCATCACTTCTGAATTTTCTTTCCTTGCTTGCATATCAGGCCAGACAATATATTTCCTTTAGTTCTTTATTAAAACTGAGATAACCCACTGTGTATACAATACAATGGCCCCATGGCTAACTCCAAACAAAATTCAACTCTTACACAAAGCTGCTCCATTAAAATTTTATCCTAATCTTTCTAATGCAACCACCAATTGTATTTCAGGATCCCTTTGTTTATTCCTGGACAATTCTTTGAGAAATTAATCATGTTTGATTCTTGTAACTTATTTTGTAAAGGCATCATAGGCTGTATGGAATAGCTGATGAAGCTCATTTAATGAGAGGTTTTGCAAGTCAATTGAGGTGTAAATGGATGGTGATGGTTGTTTTTTCCAGGGTTAGAGATATATTTGACTAAATAGCATATGTAGTAGGGCAATATAGTCTTCTATATGGGAATCACTACGGAATTCAATGGAATCAGCAAATTGAAGTGATTTTAATGAACAAAATATTGGTTTCCAAGAACAGCTTTTTGGCATAGCTACTAATTTGTTTCAGATTCTAGCAATGGAACACATATATAAAAGGTGTTAAAGCTTGAAGACAAAATAATCGGCTTTAATTAAAGGGTCCCTAATTAAATAATTATTTGGTTTATGAAATTACATATTCAATTTAATGGGTTCCAGATTTGGTAAAATAGATATAGGTTTCTTGTGAGGGATTTATATTTTCACAACAAAAAAGTGGGTATTTTGAATGTGAAATTTTGTAGCTTTGACACCCCCTAATGTAAAAATTCCTTGTGTGGAATATTTTTCAAAATGGTTTTTGCTAAAGTGATTTGAATAAAAGGAGAAAAAATATTGAACACCAAAATTTTTTTCTAAAAAAAACTGAAGACAATTATAATGAATAGCTTTCTTATTATTTTATGGTCAATTGAATTTAATATAATCTGCATCAGCTGAATGTTCCAACAAAAAATCTATCAAGATCTATTGGAAAATTTCTGATGAATTATTATTAAAGACATATTTTATAAATGATAATATATGAAGACAGAATTTTTTAAAATAGAACACAATTAAAATTTTGATATTAAATTGATTTGAAGGGAGATGTTAAAGATTATCATCTTTTTGTGAAAATTATGGAATACCTATTCAACTAAAAAATTTCTTTTTTCAAACAGGAATATTCAATTTTAATGAAATAAGAATTGAGAGATATGTTTTTAAAATCATTTTTTTCAAAAAAAAATTATACTTAAAAAGAGAATCATGAGATTTTTGCCTGAAATATATTAATATTTAAAGCCAATTGATGAAGAATTATTTCCGATCAAAGTTCTAATATAGTTATTATTTATCACATTCAACAGCTTAAGTATTATTTCAATGTATCCAAGACTGATTTATTATCTGCATAAAGAAAGACCCCCCTTGGGTATTCTTATTCTTTTTTATTTGTCCAGCCAAACCTATCAAAATAATGACAAAGATACATCAAGGATACAATTTCCCTTGGGAAAATATGTAAATCATTTTGCAGTAATTGAATGAAACCTTTTTGGGTTTTATTTTAAATATAAAATATAATCTGAAATTTCCTTGAAAATACTGTTAGTAAGGCATGTATAATCAAATCAATAAAGTCTAAACTTGATTTATTTATCATTACTTGTGTTGATTTTGAGATCTCTGGTCTTTCTTCTCCTGTATCTTCTCTTAGGATATGTCTAGATTAATCGTTTATTCTAAGAATTATAATTGGGAGACTTCCTCATATTGAATTTTTAAAAAAGAACGCAGGTTGAAATTTATTCTAAAGTAATGAAAGTCAATGCAACTCTCATCTTTAATTATATAAAATATCCTCAAAAATTCCAAAGGATATTGAAAGCTAAAAAATTCCTCATCAATTTCCCAAATTTAAAACTTAAATATTGTGTGAAGCTAAATTGATTACATATTTCTTTCCTCACTATTTTGAGATATCCAATTAAATTATCATTAAGACTCTGAAAGGACCAGAATTCTTTTTTCAAATATACTGAGAGTTTTTTCAAATGTACATTTTGAGATCAAAACCTTGAGATTTAGGATTTGTATTACTCAGTAGTGATCTCACCATCAAAAATTCTGATTATATTTTTATTAATGACATAGGATGAATACATTTTATTTAATGAATAGTGGTCATATTCCAATAGGTATCAAGGAAACAAACAAAGATTTTTTAACATAATAAGCTGAAAAATGACAAATATGAGATTCATTCAACAATATTAATCTGCTTTCCATTTTTAGATCTGGATCAATCTTGAATATTGTTGAAAAAGTTTAAATAGTTTGTTTTTTTCACTTTACCTATGTGTTCTTGAGGTAGTATAAACAGAACACCAATACCTTCTAACTATTCCAGCTTGTATTCAATAAACTTGAATGATACACAAAGCAATTCAAAAATAGATCTTCATAAGGAGATACATGCTGGTAGCCATGTTGGATTCATTTTCATTTCAGTTTGAGACCACATTTGACCTGCAGCACCTGACCTTATGGTCTGCATTTTTTCATGTTGAGTGAAAAAGTACTTATTTGGAGTGTTTGAACTCCAGAAGAAGATTAAAAAAAGAATTATTCAAACTTTTTGTAGAATAACCCAAAAGAATTGAAAATCAAGAAAAACTCAAAATAAGAAATATCAAATTTAAATACAATCAAAAAATATAAACTGATATTCAAAATTCAAAAAAAGTGACAAATAGAAGATACTGGAATTTAAAAAGTAAACAATGAACAATCAGAGTGTATAATATAAAACACAAAAATAAAAAAAATTCAAAACAAACAGAGGAAATTCATAAATAAAAACCAGCCAAAAGTTCAAAAACAAAAAGAAAACTACAAAAATAACAAAATAATAAATTCAAAATTTAAAAAAAGCAGGGAAATGGTTACAAAAAACATAAAAAAAATTGAAAAATGGAAAAATAAATAAAATCTTGATCATGTTGGTCAGATATGGGAATGCTTTCACAAGATATTATAATCAATATGAAATGATATGAAAGAAAGAACAAACTAGTCAAAAATAGCATAGAAGAATAAGGAAGAATGTTGATTTAACAATTGTAACATCTATTCAAAAGCATGAATTTTGATTTGATAAGTCTTCATAGATCAAAATATACTTCAGTTAAAATTGTGGCATCCTTGGGTCATATCTTAACATGGTGAATGGAGAGTGAGAAGAATTTAATAGCAAAATATACTAGTATCTTCACAATTAGTGATAATATGAGACAAGCTATTCCCATAGATTTTTTAAGTCTATTTTATTCTTTTTTGATTTGAATCAATAGCTACAGATATAGTTTTAGCTATTTAATAATAATAAAATTTATAAGATGAATGAATTCATGAATCTTCCCATATCCAATTATCTTCTAACTTTGTTGGGACCTAGGCAGTGGAGGTGTGTTTTAATCAGGTTTGAGAAAATTTTTAAATTCCAAGCTCCACAGAAGCCACTAACCACTACAAAAATGTCTGTATGACCCATTCTGGAATATGATAGCTTCTGAAGTATTCCATATTTTTAAGATATACAATCCTTTAGACAACTGGGAAGTTTAATTGAAATATTCTAAGGGAATTCACAAGGAAACTATTATTGTCTTTGAATTGAATATCTGGATAATTCACACTAAGTGTTTTTCTCAACAGAAACCATTTTTATTAGAGTACAAATTCTTAAATAAAGAGATTTACCAGAATATGAGTTTTGCAAACTTTGACAAATCAGCTATTTTCAAGATTCTTCCCATAAATCTTAAGAAATTCTCTGAGACTAACCAGTAGATATAATAATTTTAATGAAGTATGAATTTGCGCTTGGGTGAAAAAACATTTGTTTTAAAGTTGAAGTAACCTACTTTCATGATTCCTCTCCTAATAAAAAACAAAAAATGGCCATATATTATTAAAATGATTTTTTTTGCATTTTTTCACCATTTAGTAACAAAAAACTTCAAAATGCAGAGTTACTTTTAAGATAAAATTAATCCTTTGTCTTTGCAGGAAGATAATTGATTTTTAACCAATTTTATGAAGTTGAAAGCCACCTTTTCAGTTTCAACCTCTCAATTTTTGGAATAATTGATAGAAATTATTCTTGAGTGAAGAAATAGAATGATATTTTTTCCAAAATTTTCAAGACATGCATAAATATGGGCTTATCTTCTAGCTTTTGAGCAAATTCCAGGTCAGAAGCTAGTACCAAATTTTAAATTCAAAGTATGAGTAAGCTTGTAAATAATTGTAGTCTTCAAAGTATCAATGAAACTCATACCTTTAAGGAACCCATCAAAAAAAAGGAGAACCCAATTGGAAGATTTCCTTTAAATACCCTATTTAGGGGATTGGGAATTCTTGTATTATTTATCCTAGATCCAACTGATTCTATCATAGTTTATTAGTATTAAAATTGCACTCTTAGATATATTATTTATAAAGTCTACTCTTAGATATATTATTTATAAAGTCTACTCCTAGATATATTATTGACTTTTCAAATTTAAAGGAAATAATTATACAAATTATAAGCTTATAAAAAACATTTGAAGGGTATTAATCCTTCCAAACATCTGGGAGTTTTATTTTCCAAAGAATAATATCTTAGACCTTGACAGTTGAAGACATATATATCATGTCAAAACACTTTTTAATTCCAGAATCAAATGAGCTTATTGAAGGAGAGCAATTGTACCATTAATTTGAGCTTATCATACAGATCAAAATATCATCCCAAAAGGCTTCTGAAAAAGGGGTTCATTAATAAACCTCTTCTTAAAGCTAATTCCTTATATGGGGAATTTTGGAATTCAGTATATTATTCTCACACAAAAATTATGGATTTATGTTCAAATATTATTAGAAACTTTCTGATATATTTCTAAGTTTCTATCATATTTATTTCACTAACATAATATTGAATTTATGTTTTGGAAATTTTTAATTTTCTTTTTTTTGGAAGTACAACCCAATAGTCATATCTGTGTGAATCTGTTTCCATAGTGATATTTCAGCTTAATGTATATCCTCTATATATTTAAAACTATGATCAAACATCATAAAGTATCACCATAGTATCTTAACTATAATCCTTGAAAAAATGTAAATATAAAATAAGCCGTGAAATAAATCAGAAAAGTTTTAGAAAACACAAATATGATACAATTCAGCTTTTCTAGCATGAAAGTTAATTTTTGTTGAAGTCATGACTTCCCTAAATTGAGATTTTAGCATATTTCAAGATTTAAAAATCAATTCCTGATTTTTAAATGAAGCAAATCTTAGTACATACTCTCAATACAAATGCAATGATTATTTATATCCTAGAGTAAAATCTATAAGTGTAACATTAATTTGAAAAATTGTTATTTTGATGAAGGCGTAGTTATGCATTTACCTGTCTTCAGCTTGGCAAAATTATCATAAGCTCTCTTATTTTTCTATGGAAAATAAGAAAAGATATTAAGAATCTGAGCCAAATTCTATTTCCTTCAAAATTTTATTATATAATGAAATTTTTTTCAATGATACCCTTTTTATGAATTGAAAGAAATTTCAGAATATATTATTATCAAGTTTTGATTTTGAGAAATTTGTATATATTGAATGTTATATAATATGGTTAAAGCTTATTTTTTAGCCATAAGGTGTCTCATATTATTTCCATAACTTGAAAGAGGTTTGACAGTAAATAAATCACAAATTTTGAAAAAATGAGAATGATATTTCCTCATGGGCATTACATAAAAAGTTATATTCAACTTGAAAAGACAGAAAACTACACTCAGTGAATACCAATGTGAGAAAAAAACCTTTTGAATCTGATATTCACAACAATAATCCATAAAATGTTTCTCTATTCTTGATAAAGGGCATGATATAGCTTCTTTTGAGATCAATTTCTAGAGTGCAAGATCAGTTAAACATTTGTGAAAAATTCATAATGAAACAAAAAGGCTTTAATTCTGCTTTTGTACAAGAGAAATTTATGATAACTAGTTATTTAATAAGAATTATTTTGATTGAAACTTTTTGAAGTTGAAAATATTGAGGTCTGATAAAATAATTATCAGAGAAATATATACATGAAAGGGAGCATATGTTAGTAGATGGGGAAGAAGACCATTTTAATTAGATGAATTCCAAATGGAATACTACATGGTAGCTTGGTTAATCTTCATTTTACAAAAAAAAATGGCTTTTTATTTCAAAGAATTTTGTGCAATGAAGGAATATTTAGGAACTCCAAATTATAAATAATTAAATAAATTTCATTTGAAGTATTTACAATTCTTGAAAATAGGTCTTGGAAGATGACCAAATAATAATAGAAATCTAGAGATGATTATTTAGAAACTGACATCCTGGTTGGACTTACTACCCCCACAAACAGGAGTAGCTTTTTTTCATGGAAACTCCTGATTCATGTAAATAAGAGGCTAAAATTTATTATCCATACTGGTATATAAGTAATTATTTTCAAATAAAGATTAAATATAAATGCGTAATGAAAATGAAATTCTTTCTTTGCCAAAAAAATATTTGACCCTTGGAATATAACTTTTCAAAGGTATATCAAGTATCTAAGAGAAAAAGAAAAATAATATAATCAGTGATTTTTCCGGATAATGTTTGGTTTTTTTTAAATTATCTTTTTAAATTGAAGTTTTTCTTTAAAAATAACTGGAAATCAAGGGTAACATTCAAATTGAGTCAATTTTTAAAATAGAAAATTCAATTGTACTTATGTGAGATTTATTCACAGATTTTTATGAAGGAAGTTTCTTTCCCTGTTGGAAAGAAGTTTCATTTAAAAATTTCTTGTTTTGGTGAATGATGGATATGTAATGTATGAGGAAATAGATAATCTGGGGTAAAATTATCTGCCAGAAAATGTCAAGGTTAGGTACAAGCTTGAGACTCAGGCTGGAAGAAGGTTTGACCTCAGTTGGACCTGCTACCCCTGCCGGTGGGGGTAGCTTTGTTAATGGTGAGTCATGGTACTACAACATTCCAACTCATCAAAAGTTATAAAATCACACTTTCTTCATTGTATTCAAACAGTTGAAAGAACCCTTGAGTGCCATAAATAGGAAATTATATTCCATTTCAGGAGCCTTGGGTAAACCCCCATACACCCCTTCCCCCAACCCATGCAGTATGGCATTTTCTCTTACCCCAGCTGCCAGAAATAGGCAATTATAAAAACAATGAAAGATGCTTTATATATATATATATGGATAGATATAAAAACACTACCAAGCACATGCACTTTCAGATCTGGGTATAAATAGCCTGCTATTTTTTTGATTTAACTATAAAAAAATCTGATGTTTTCCCTCAGGCCCTCTCAACCTCCTGGAAGTATTCATTTCAAACCTGTATAGCCTCTCCCAGGAATAGAGGTGCTGATGGAATGGATTGAGAAGTGCAGTCCCCAGTCCTCTCTAGTGATAATGGGAATGGACAGTAACCTCCACTCCCCCCAATGAGATTTATCTGTCTCAAGAAAGGAAAATCCTATGTCCAAGCACCTTTTGAGGCTTATGATAATTGAAGGCTTAAAGATTGTTTCTTCCCCTCTCTCCCCAGCTTTTATTACTAGCAGAGAAGCCAGCTCTTCTATTTCTCTTATGTGAGGTAAATATGCAGAAACAAAACAGCTTATTTGTCTGGACATAATGATGGAAAGCTATGGATCAGAAAACCTCCTGGTGAGCCCACAGCTGAAATAGGAAAAGCCAAAATAAAGGGAAATTTTGGAAAAGTTT
Organism: Austropuccinia psidii; assembly: GCA_023105745.1. Lineage (NCBI taxonomy): Eukaryota > Fungi > Basidiomycota > Pucciniomycetes > Pucciniales > Sphaerophragmiaceae > Austropuccinia > Austropuccinia psidii. Next base: position 55,106,676 of record JALGQZ010000005.1, on the reverse strand, counting down.
AACCCCAGAACAATTGAACTGAAATAATTCATGGTAGATCTAAAGGCAAGTAGCTTAGATCAAACAGAACCAGAGATACAAATGAACACAGCATAAACACTAATTGATCCTTAGAGAACTGACATTACAAGAGCATTGACAACCTGATTGAACAGAAAGTGCTTAACTTCAAATCCCAACTCCCAAGAATCCAAGCAAAATTGGAAAAAAGAAATTTCAAACCCCTTGGTACAAGGCAGGAATAGGGTCTTCAAATGGAGGTTACTCCAAAAATTTCCAAAAGCCGAAAAATTCTATGATAGATTCAAACATGCAATAAGAAAGGAGAAAGTGGAATTCTGGGCCAAATTCTTGGAAAATTCCAAAGGCCCAGAGCTTTAAACTCCATGAAAGCTAATAAAAAGCAAATCCTTGTCTAAAGTCAAAACCCCAAAGGACAAAGATGACAAATTTTATTCAACCTGGAAATCCAAGCCAGACTTCTTTTTGAACAAACAAAGCTACAAAATTTCTCCTGTGAGCCACAAGAACTCCTACCACCTTTCAGATCAACCCAAAACCACCTAAACAATTTCCTATACTTCCTTGCAGTGACAAAAGATGGGGTGAAGGCTGTAATTTTGAGCTAACCAACAAAACCCCACAGGAGAAAATTTAATCCAGAAAGCAAACCCTCAAAATGGCTGGACCACATAGTCACTGAATGCACCACCATCCAGTACTTCCCAATGAGCTGGAGGGTGGCCACTACATCAAAGATTCATAATACCAATAATCCCTATTACTTGAGACCAAAATAATACCTGAAAATACCTTTGCTCAGCTTTTTGGGTGAGGTTTTTGAGTCAGTGATAAATCACTGTCTCCAGCCCTGGATTGAAATGGAAGGAATTTTATTTTAAAATCACTTTGGGGACACAGGTAAAGAAGCATTGAAGATCCTCACAATCTATGAAAAGCTTGGATAGTTCAGAAGAGAGAACTTGGAAGTACCTTTTCTGGATGTGAATTCTTCTTACCCTTCCATATGTTTTGAGAGACTAATAGGAAAGCTCACACAAATAAACTGTGAGCCTTTTAGATATGACCACATATCCAAAAAGGTCACAAAATAATCTTATAATAATTATTCTAATAATAATAATTAAAAATATTATCTTCAAATAGGTAAAAATTCCATAAATAGGCATAAATTATTGATTATTGCAGAATATAATGAATTAACATGGAAAATAGATTATACCACTAGATTTCTCAGGGTAAAATACACATATAACATTTTTGTGTCATATCTGTAAAGATAATCCTTACTGTGTAATAAGCAAAAATTCCATAAAAAAGAATAAATTCTTATTTATCTCAGAGAGAAATGAAAAAAAATGTGTAATAGATTGCACCATTATATTTCCCATGAAAAAATACACATATAAAATTTTTATTTCATATCTGTAAAGTCAATACTTAAGGAAATAACCTGAATATATGCACTTTAAGGATCAGCGCATATTTTCATGATTTTTAGCTTATATCTCTTGAAATATACATGATAGAGAGATGAACCAACAATAAAGCTTACACTTAAGTACTTTAATAATAAAGATATGAATTTCATTTGCAAAGTTATAAGCAAGGCTATAACCTGTAAAGGTTTATTAAATAAAATTGTTATAGCTGTTGACCACTTGGTTGTGAAAATGGTGCAAAATTGAAAATAATTGTATATAAAGGCTATAAAAAGTTCATAAATGAAGAATGATGTATTTTTTATCATTATATTCAAAGTAAAACCCCCTTAAATCATGGTTTGAAATTTAAAATAGTAAATCTTGACAGAAAAGATGAGTTACAAGAAAAATCATCAAAAAAAGAGTTTTGATGATGTAATGAAATTCTCTTGAGAGCTTAATAATGAAATTCCAAGCTATCAGAATTAACTCTCTAAGTGACTTTAATTTGTAAAACTTAACAGCTATTAATGATCAAAGGTTAAGCTTAAAATTGATCATTTATGATCACTCACTGTAATCTTATTTTAAGTTTAATAGTCATATAAGTGATAATACTGGTGAATAATATTATATCATGATTAATAGTAATAAAATCCATGAAATTTAGGCTTCTTCCAAGCCTAAGATGTCATCAAACTTATAGCTATAGTGATAACTCTAAATAATGGCATGATAATGAGATAAGATGGTTTAACTATGATATAATCATCACAAAACCTTAAAGTAATGATCAATTCCAGTGGATACCATCAGTAAATGTCTACTAGAAGTCTTCTGGACTCTTGGAGGGAGAATTTTACTATAAATAGAGCTCTTTTTACTCTATTTCCCCCTCAGATGCAACAAATAACATCAAATTATGAAAACCAAAGTTAAAAGCTTTCTTCTTTTTATATAAAGCTATTATATATTCAAAGGATAAAGTTAATCTTTATTATAATCATCAATTTTGATGTGATTGAATGAATTTTCAATTTTTTTGTTAATTTTCTCTAAAAATCTCTAATTCCATGTAAAAACAAGAATATTTGTAATTTCTTTTAATTTTCATTGTAAATACAATTTAAATAAGTTTTATTTATATTTTTTGGCATGAAATTATTCAGAATTATCATATTAAGTTTTAAAATTAGGTCATTTCTCCTTTTATAATAATTTCTCTTTATTATTCTTGTTTTAAATAATTCTTAAATTAATATAAATAGTATGTATATTAATTCATAACTTTAATGTTAGTAATATTATTTCTATAATTGTTTTTATTATTGGAAAACAATTTCTTATGCCTTTATCATTTTTTGAACAATTATAAAGTGCCATAAATGTATTAATTATCATATATTAATATATTTATTTCATTATATTAATCTTTTTAATATATAATTTATATTATTATATTCATTTAATAATATAAATATTTTATGCCATAATTATAAGAGTTATTCATTATTATAATTATCTTTTATCTTACTCTTTGATTTTCATAAGCACATTCAGAATAAAATAAGTAAAATATTAGTAATTTTTACTTATTGTTCCATAGTCAAACCTTACAGAAACACCCCAAAATACCTGGAAAAAATTATTTGAAGATTCCTAACACTGGGATAAATAAAACTGAAGGTGGGAAAGCCTACTTCAAAATAATTTCCTCCACCTTAGAAGATTCCACAATCCTATTCCCTCTCAGCCTTACTCCATATCTTTTAGAACTCCTCTCTAATATAACTGAATCAAATAAAACCTTCACCATCAGCATTAGCCATAGGCTAAATTGATGATTTAGTTTTTTCAACATCAAAAAAGACCCAATTGAGGAAATCCATAATCTTGAGAAGATAGGAGAACAGGTGGGGGAGTGGGGAAAGCAGAATTGTTATCTATTTTAGGCCAACAACGCAAACCTCATCAAAATGGATAACATGCCTTTTTAATTTTGGGGATAAACTATTGAAAAGAAAAGAAGACATTAAATGGTGAGGGCTAATCTTTTATCATAACATAATCTTTCAAAAACATCAAAAAGCCTTGATTTCAAATACAAACCACACAATGAAACACATAAGCATCATAGGTAAAGTATAAAAAGGACTTTCCTCAAACAAGTAAATTTTTTAGTATGACCAATACTTACTTTTGGAGGCCTATTAAGGTATAATTCAGAGAGAATAAAACAGATCTGACAAACCTCTAGAGTTATTGTGAAAAAGATCAGTGAAAATTCATTTTGGGAGGCTTCCACCCCATCCCAGTTAAATCCCTTCATACCTAATTCACACACCAAATATTTGGGAAGCTCATGTGGTACCAAAACATTAACTATCTATAGAATAGGTCAGCTAGCTCAACAAAAATAGTATTGCTACTCAGGCAAGAGATTTGTATTACTGAAAAGGAACGCCTAGCTCTTTTCAGTATAGCCTGGGTCAATAATTGGTAAGGAAATTCCTCTGCACAATTAAATGCAACAGGCCAGAACCACCACAGCAACCCTTTGGAATAAGAATGAATAAGAATGCTGCAGAGGCAACCTAAAGCTTTTCTCACAGAAATGAACAATACCTACAACGTTTATTTTTACAGATTGCAGTGTCATGAACATTAATCAGGAAGGAGAAGAATCAGGTGACAAGAAAGGCACCACTCCTGAAAAAACTTTCAATGCAGAATGGAAATGGAAGGGATAAGCTTGGAAACCAATCTGGGAAAAAGCAAAGCAAGGGATTTATGGTTAATAGATCTATTTTTAATAAGCTTGGATAGCAAGAGAAGCCTAAAGAAGCTCTGCAATGAAGAAGAAAGGGATAACTCAAGACTGGTAAGGTCAACTCTGGAAGCGTTTAAATTCCTCAACACATAACATGGGGTGAAGCTGAAATGGCTTGCAGGACACATGGATACCTTACTCAATGAGCTAGTCTAGAAACTTTCTAAGAAGGCAGCCACACATCCAGCTAACAAGCCACTACTTCACATCCAATTGCTAATCAAAATAGATCCCCCAATATCATGTATTACAGTGAAGCAGTTTATCCAAGATCAAATCTCTGGACTATACAGATAGGAGGCTAAACCTGACAGTAAAAAACTGTCAAAGTGTGTCACATTGAAGAAATATTGAATCTGACACTCATTTCTACAAGTACTGCAGGCTTTACTTTGCGTCAAAGAGAAAAAGATTGAAGAGGAACTTAGGAAAGAAGGCTCACACCATTGTCTACAGAATGTAGATTGTTTTGCACACGCCATCAAAAACCACAAACACATAATCCAATTTTACTTACACACCAGTATATTCAAATATCTAAAACCATTACCAACCAACAAGGGGGTTACAGAAAAGGGGCCAACTTGGATGGAAGATATTTCTGTGCTACAGCCATCTCTCCTTCATTTATTTTTAAAAAATATATAAATAGTCCCTTTCTCTTTGAAAGAGAGTAATAATAAAGGGAAGTCGCGAGAAATAAATAAAGGATGGAGTAATAACCTCTACCATATACTTTTAGGGATGGCAATGAACCTCCTAGTCATCAATAGGACTCTTGAGTACACTATTTTTACCTTGAAATTGAGGATGGAACATAGCCTCCTAGTCATCAACAAAAACTTAAGGATTGCAAACCCATATAAGAGATTTCAAGGCTTTAAGGTGGAGATATAATAACCGACCACCTTACATAGTACCCAAAGAGCCAATTCCTCAAACAAACTTTTTAATTTGACTTCTTTCTGGAAGGCAATACCAAAAACTGTAATACAATCACAACTCCATATTATGAAAATGTAAAGGATGCCCCTTCTAAAGGGGTGAAATTCATACAGAAAAAGTTCACAAAAAAGGGAATGCCACCATATGAGTAAATCTTCTGCAACTGGAGTTCCATTTGAGAAATGGGAATGCCAGCCACCCTAACTGGAAAGAACCATCACCTGCCACCTGGCTAGGGTGGTGAACACAGCCCTTTTTTTCAAGGGCAGGGGGCAGGAGCCATTTGAGAAATTTCAGGACATGCCACTGCATTCCAACAGCCTCATGATAATAGGTAAACATAGTTGAGACAAAGCTTTTCACTGCATTTGACAGAATAACAAAAACCACAAAATATGATGTTTTGAATAAAACTAAAATAAAATAATAATAAAATAAAAAAATAAAAAGATAAAAAAATAAAAAAATAAAAAAATAAAAAAATAAAAAAATAAAAAAATAAAAAAATAAAAAAATAAAAAAATAAAAAAATAAAAAAATAAAAAAATAAAAAAATAAAAAAATAAAAAAATAAAAAAATAAAAAAATAAAAAAATAAAAAAATAAAAAAATAAAAAAATAAAAAAATAAAAAAATAAAAAAATAAAAAAATAAAAAAATAAAAAAATAAAAAAATAAAAAAATAAAAAAATAAAAAAATAAAAAAATAAAAAAATAAAAAAATAAAAAAATAAAAAAATAAAAAAATAAAAAAATAAAAAAATAAAAAAATAAAAAAATAAAAAAATAAAAAAAATAAAAAAATAAAAAAATAAAAAAATAAAAAAATAAAAAAATAAAAAAATAAAAAAATAAAAAAATAAAAAAATAAAAAAATAAAAAAATAAAAAAATAAAAAAATAAAAAAATAAAAAAATAAAAAAATAAAAAAATAAAAAAATAAAAAAATAAAAAAATAAAAAAATAAAAAAATAAAAAAATAAAAAAATAAAAAAATAAAAAAATAAAAAAATAAAAAAATAAAAAAATAAAAAAATAAAAAAATAGGTATTATGTTTTTATTTGAGTGTTTTAAAGAGACTGCAACATTGAAAAAATATTGTTGTAAGAGAAATTAAACAATATGACTGTTGGAATGGAATTTTTTCCTTGTTGATAAAGGACTTCAAGGCAGTCCTCCTTGTGATTGAAAAACATATCATAGGCCTTGATCTTAGCTACATTAGTGTAAACTGCTGAGAATTCTTTCCAAAAATCACTGAGCTTGATGTTACCCTGTTCCAATTGAGCAATGCTACTTATAGCTGTTATCAAAAGGCATAAAAAAGTAGTGTTACAAGTAAAATGATCACCATTTTGGATGAAATATATTACTTGTGCTGAGTTTTTTGGTGTGTTGTTATCAGGGTATTTAAAAAGTGAACGACTCTTTTTGAATCCCTCTTTTTATGATTGAATTATTAGAAATACGTCTGATATTGAGTAACAACATGACTCACATGATGTTGAAATACCATGTTTCATGTTATTTTCATTGGCCCACTTGAAAAGATACTCACCACCAAAAAATTGGTTGGTGAAATAATTAACCAAATTTTTTTTTCCTTGGAAAATTTCTGCCATTTTTGGATGGCTAATTAAATGTTTTGCAATGGAATTCAATGCATGTAATATGCAATGTGACTTGATGATGTGAGGATTCTCCCAGATAAGCAATTTCTACAAATAATAACAAGGAGTATTGACTGATTTTATATGGCTCATTTAAAAAATTCAAAATACCTGAAATTTAATCATTACCGTCGGTGAATCAGTTACTATGGCAGAGATATTTTTGAGAGAGCTTTACTTCATTTCATCACATTTTTGAACAGCAATCAATAAGATCTCAGATGTATGGCATTTCAAATTGATGTCCAAAGCATCAATTAACTTCTTGAAATGTTGTTCTGGAATGAATCATAGGGCATATAATGAACATCCAGATATGTTGGTCCATCCATTTATTGATAACACTATTACTTGACATTTTGAGGCCTTTCAAAAGATTATTTCTTTATGCTTTGCATGAAGAAAAGGTAAAACCATATTGCAGATAGAATTATAAGCTGGTAGTTTGTAAGGTCCGATGTGGTTATCTTGAAGATAGAACTTATAAATGAAGTGAAAGGGTATATTTGAGATGATCATTGCTTTCAGGAGGGCTTGATGAATCTCTTACATACAATTGTTACTTAAATAGTGAAAATATGCTACTGATGATGGTGTATCAAAATGAAACCTCTTCCGTGGTTTGGTTGTAATTCTAGACATTAGAGTACAGAGTGCAGTGCTATTCTATGATTAATGCACTATATTTTGAGATCCACTTGCCCAAGATTCTTTAAGCACATTTTGGATACATTGTGTTTTTTTTGGTGGAGCAATTTCAACACATCAATCCTTGGTGTGTATAAATAGACAATGGGATAAAGCTTCATTGGAGACATGATGGAAATATATTCATTTAGCCTTGCAACAATGATATTACATATTTAAATCGAGGTGTGCCATCAAGGGCCACATGGCCCTATGATGGCTCTTTCCACTCACCATCACTATGTTAGGACATTATAAAAAATTTGAAGAGTTTTTTTTTAAAAAAAACATATAAGATTTGTGATGAAAGGGAGAGAAAAAAAGAAAAAAAGTCAGTGAGGCAAAAATCAAAATAGTGAAAGTAGATGCAAAATAAACAAAAGAAATAAGAAAAAAATCAATGATAGCTGGTCTTTGCAAATATTCTTGAAATTCAAAACAAAGAGAAAATTGGCAGTAAATGGGAGAGAAAAGAAGAAAACATCAAAGACTATGTGAGGTAAAATTTTAAATAGAGAAATTAGATTAAAAATAACTCAAAGAAAGAAGATAAAATATATAGAGAGGTTGCTTCAGGTCTGAAAGATATCTAGTAAGGTGAAAATCCCCACTAGGTTGGGGTACAAGGCGCCACCCCGCCAACCAACATTTTGGCATCCTGGCACTATGCATGGTGGCATGCCACAAGGCACGCCTCCCCATGGCACGCCAGCGGTGACCCGCTCGGCAATCTTTGTCGTTTGCCTGATCGCTTGCGGGACCAGCTTGCTAACGACGCCACGGAAGTCAATCATCCTAATTGCTTGGTTCAACACCTCAACGATCTCAGCTGATTACAACTCATATTGAATCTTGTCATTATGGTAAGGCCTCATTTCCATGAAGATTTTTTTCTTGATAGGTTCTGGAAAAGGCTTTAATAAGTTTTCAATGCATTTTTTATTCAGGATCAATACGGTAAGCCTGGGATTTCTAACAACCCCGACTAGTAATCTTATTTGCTATAAGTTTTACCAATATTTACTAAGATGAAAATTTTGGTATCGTCTTGGATACGCTTTCCAAATTGGCAATTTGCAGACGAGTGGGGTAATTTCATTGGGTTAGTCACCTTGTCTATTTTTAAACCTGTCGAAATTTGCTCAGATCGCTTTTTGTTGATCTCCAGGGACTTGTCAGACGAGTCAGATGATGGTAGCCTAGTGCCTGAGGAGGAGCGGCCCTCGCTCCCTGCCGAGCCACTTTCAATTTTGCCCGAGCCAGATGAAGCAAACGAAATGGATGTTGATGGTTTGTCTGTCTATTGTCTTTTGATATTTATGTGGTAGCTCTTCCAAGCGTCTTATTCATTTTGTCTTTAGAACTGGGTCCCAGTAATGCGGTCGTGCTACACGATGACAAAAAATATTACCCCCTCGCTTCTGGTTTGTTGGCTCAATCTTTCAAATCTTTTTTATTGTCACTGACCTAACCTTCGCCCAATCAAACATTTCATCTTAGAGATCTACGGGCCCGACGTAGAGGCGTTGGTCGAAGAAGAAGATGCTCAGCCTCTTACTGAACCTATTATCAATCCTATTAAAGTTCGAAAATTCACGATTGTTGAGAAAGGCGAAGCCGTTCCCAAGACAACTTTTTCCAAGCAGTTGAGTTAGCTACATCAATTTCACTTTTGGGAATTGATTTACAACACGCCTTGAAGTTCTCATCACTCATATTTGCATCTTTCAAAGATTTATGCTTGATTTAATGAGTCATCCCGAGTCGATTCGTAATCTCGCTGTCGTCGGCCACCTCCACCATGGTAAGACAGCTCTCTTAGACATGTTGGTGTACGAGACGCATGAGTTTGAGTGGGATACAAGCAAGTCTGTAAGACTCCTCATATTTCACGTTTGGATAGTTCTTTGGGTATTTGGAGACCTTATTCTCCAAGTTTTCTTACGCCACAGTTACGATACACGGATACTCACATCTTAGAGCAACAGCGTGGCATCTCACTCAAGTCCTCACCCATGAGCTTTGTTCTTCAAAATTCTAACCACAAGTCATTTCTGGTCAACATGATTGATACCCCCGGTCATGTCAACTTTTTAGACGAAGTCGCCAACTCATTGCGTCTTGTGGATGGGGCTCTTTTGGTAGTGGATGCGGTGGAAGGTGTGAGTGTTGCGATTTGGTTGAATATTGTATACCACTATTAATCCACCGCCATGGCCTTTTGTTAATATGTCATGCTGTTAGGTTTTGGTGAGTACCGAAAAGATCATTAGGCATTGCATTCAAGAAGGCATTTCCATTGTATTGGTCATCAACAAAGTTGACCGCTTAATTCTTGAACTTCGACTCCCACCTTCCGATGCTTATTACAAACTTAAACACACGATTGAAGAAGTCAACACAGTCATCTCCAGTTGTAATCCAGACCCCAAGTATCGAGTCTCGCCCGAGTTGGGAAATGTTGGGTTTGCATCAACAGAAATGGGATGGTGCTTTAATTTAACTAGTTTTGCGCAAATGTATCGAAATACTTGTTGCCAAAGCAAGCACGACGTGTTTGATGTCACAGAGTTCGCAAAACGCCTTTGGGGAAATATTTGGTATCGTTCTGACGAAAAAAAATTTGTTCGACGCAACGCGGGAGCAGAGTGTAAAAGGACGTTTGAGCATTTTATCTTAGAGCCAATTTACAAACTTTATGGTCAGGTACGCCGATTTATCTATGCTCATCACAGCCGCATCATTGTTTCTTACCGGCAAGAAGTATCATAGGTTCTAGGCTCAGAGCACGAACCACTAAAAGAAACGCTTGCCGATTTAGGCATATACCTTAAGCCCTCTGTCTACAAGTTAGACGTTCGGCCACTGTTACGAATTGTTCTTTCCCAGTTTTTCGGCCCCTGCACTGGATTGATTGACATGATTGCATCTCACGTTCCCAACCCGCAAGTTTCGGCTGTGACAAAGTTAAAGACAAATTACACTGGCCCTCTTGATTCCCCACTTGCTCGACACATTGAGAATAATGACTCTACCGGTCCACTGGTCATACAAGTAACTAAACTATATCCGACACATGATGCTAGTGAATTTAGATCATTTGGAAGAGTGCTCAGTGGTGTTGCTAAACCTGGGATAAAGGTCAAAGTCTTGGGGGAAGGTTACTCAACGAAAGACGAAGAAGATATGGTGGAGGCTCTGGTCGAGCGTGTTTTCATATTTGAATCGAGGTAAGTCTTTTGCAGCGTTTAAATCCCATGCCAGGGACGATAATTTTCCTTGGTTGGTAGATATTCTGTTGAAACAAGTGGTGTACCCGCTGGAAACCTCTGCTTGATTTCGGGGATTGACAACTCGATCACCAAGACTGCTACTGTCGTTGAAAGTGCTTATACACGCTTAGGAGGCCCGGGTGAAGGCGAAGACTTGTATATTTTTAAACCTGTTTCACATTTAACCAAGTCAGTTTTGAAAATTGCGGTTGAACCATTAAATCCCTCGGAACTGCCCAAGCTTTTAGAAGGATTACGCAAAGTCAACAAAACGTATCCATTGGTGGAAATTAAAGTCGAAGAGTCAGGTGAACATGTTGTGATTGGCACAGGGGAAATTTATCTGGATTGCTGTTTATTTGATTTGCGGGAGATATTTTCGGAAATCGAGGTAAAGGTTTCTGACCCAGTAGTCAAATTTTGTGAAACTGTGGTGGACACCTCAGTGATAAAATGCTATGCAGAGACACCGAACAAAAAGTGTGTCTTAGTTAGCTAGTGTTTAGATCTCTGATACTCTCTTTAACGTCTAAGATTACTAACGCGCCATGTTACCTATTGATATTGCCGACATAAGGAACAAGCTAACAATGATAGCCGAACCCTTAGAAAGGGGAATCGCAGAAGAAATTGAAACCGGAAAGATAAATATCCATATGCCTATCAAGACCTTGAGCCAGCATTTTATGAACAACTATCAATGGGATCTTCTGGCATCGCGATCTATATGGGCATTTGGGCCTGAAACAGATAATGGCGGGACTAATATATTGATGAATGACACGCTTCCTACCGAGGTTGATAAGAAATTGTTGTTTAGCGTGAAGGAGAGCATCAAACAAGGTTTTCAATGGGGAACCCGCGAGGGTCCACTATGTGATGAACGTAAGTGATGGTTGAGGCCAAGAGCTCACAAGCAGGAGCAGAGATTTTGGCCTGACAATGAATATTAGCTATCCGAAATGTCAAATTTAGGTTATTGGATGCTACTCTGGCAGACGAACCTATTTATCGAGGGGGAGGACAAATTATCCCCACCGCTCGACGAGTTTGCTACTCATCATTCATGATGGTTAGTCCAATTTGTGATTCAGAAAGACCTAAGCTAACAATGGATTAACTTGAGTCTAGGCGACACCGCGATTAATGGAGCCTGTGTATTACATTGAGGTGCAAGCGCCAGCTGATTGTGTACCTGCTGTATATACAGTTTTGGCGCGAAGAAGAGGTTTGTTTATGGTAGCCCATTTGCTTAAAAGAAATACAAATAAATCCTCATAGTAGTTCTTTTTTATGGTATTTGAGGATAGGTCATGTGACGCAGGACATTCCTAAGCCTGGCTCGCCTCTTTATACTGTCAAGGCATTCATACCGGTTATTGATGCGAATGGTTTTGAAACTGACCTTCGAACACACACACAAGGTCAAAGTTTTTGCTTACAGACGTTCGATCATTGGTCGATTGTGCCAGGCGATCCAACAGATAAATCGATCACTCTTCGTCCCTTGGAGCCAGCTTCGGCCCAAGCTCTGTAAGTTAAAAGAACGATGAAAGGCTAGGCCAGGGACAATGGGATAAATCCAGATATACTAACGATCACTTAATTAACATAGTGCTCGGGATATGGCTTTGAAGACTAGAAGGCGGAAAGGATTGGGTGATAATTTGTCTGTAGCAAAAGTATGTATTTTTTTAAAACCATTTCAAGTTTGAATTGGAAGAATTGAGAGCTTGTATAATTATGCAGTATATTGAGGCCGATTTAGTAGCAGCGCTAATTGCGGCTGGGCAGGAAGACTTGTTGGGATGAAGGATTTGAAAATGTTTTGATTTGTCACGATATCTAGCTCATGTTGATGTTAATTTAGGGTCTGGTTGAGGCTGTGAAAAAGCAAGTAAAAAGATTAGTTTTAGACATTTAAATTTTTTGGTTGGCATTGCGGATTATAATGCTTGTATGTTAGCTTTGTGCGGCTAGTTTACTAAAATGTAAATGAGCTGAGGGATCATTTGAAGCCATGATGATTGAAATATGCTAAGGTTAATGAAGCGAACGTGATCAAGTTGAAAGCAAACATTGAAGTGTTTTCTTTCGAAAAAACTTATCAAAAAATAATACTCGATAATTTAATTTTGATATAATTACAATACATAATTTTAGCTGCTTTGAAAAACTAGAGTGGCAAGAAAACACCAAGAGGATTACAAGAAAACTACCAGGAAATGATGAAATTCAAATCGAAAGTATTTATTAATATAAAAGGAAAAGTGTTTCATTTTATTTTTTTATAAATCAAATTAAAAATTCTTTTAAATTTATATACTTTTTTTTGAAAATTTTCATCATCATCATCATCTTCTTCATCATAATCATCTTCGAAAATTGACTTGAGCTGATTTAATTGATAAATTGAATAATTTGATAAAGAAAATAACTCATTATCGTTATAATTATTATCTTCTTGTTCTTGTTCTTCTGGAATTGGTTTTAAATTGAAATTCAAGTTTTTTGTTTTAAAGAATTTTAAATTTCGAATTTCTTGTTTTTGTTGTTGATTTAAATTATTTTTACTTTTGATTGTTGCTACTGTTGTTGTAAGTAAAGTGGAATAAGATTTTAAAACAAAATCCTTTTGATTTTGATTTTGATTATTATTATTATTAAAATAATTTTTTATTAAAAATTTGATGTTATCATTTAAGTTTCGAATGATTAAATCAACCTAAAAGTAAATAAATAAAATAAATAAATAAATAATATTAATTGAAAAGTTTAACTATTAGTTTGTTTTGAATTTACTTACATCTTTTTCTTGTTTTTGTTCTTGAAAAGTTCTTTTAACTAGATTTAAATTTTTATGTTTATTATTATTATTTTTTAATGAAATTAATAAAAATTTAGATTTAATTTTAATTGATTCTAATGAGATCTTAGAAGAAATGTAATTTGATGATGACATTATTTTTAATATTTAATGATGTTATTTTTTTAAAAAAGTAATCAATTCAAGAAGAAAATTTAAAGAAAATTTAGAGAAAATGAACAAAAAAATTATCAAATTTTTAAAAAAAAAGTTTTCAATTTTCGTAAACAATTATTTTTAAAATTATTAAAAAATGTGATAATTTAATTTGTTTTGAATTTTATTAGTTTGACTTAAAATGACTTGGAAAAACAACTAACATTCATTAATGTTAGTTAAAAATTCAATAATTACTACTAAACAAAACAAAATCTCCATAGATAATTAATTTTAAATATTATGACCCTCAAAATCAATCGTTTCCAAAGTTATTACTTATTTTAAATAAATTATATTATCATTTTAACTACTTAACATCAATATTTAATTTTATTATCAATTCCTAAACTAAGTTTTTTAGTTGGCTTTTTTTATCGGAATTTTTTTAAGATTTTTAAACTTTAGCCAATAGTTAGAAATTGTCCTTAAAAATAGTATTATCAATTAATTAATAACTAAAAATATCAATACTGTTACCACAACTTAATGTGATCACTTTATAAAATTTTAATCATTTTAAGTTGATCTCTGCATCATTGAAATTATTTTTTCTTTTGAGAAAAAAAAGGAAGCCAAAACTTCAACTTTGTAACAATAATAAGAATAAATATTAAACCAAATTAAATTAAAATTTGAATAGTGAGTGGTAAATTTTTAATTTGGATCTTACAAATTAATTTAATTGAGAAAAAAATAACTTAGGGTATCTCAAGCATAAAAAGATCAGATTTAAAAAATGCTGAAAGGTGTAAAGAAAAGCAGGAATCAATTGAAGCCCTCTCATTTGATAAATTAAAAATAAGACACAAGGCATTCACCATGAGCAAAGTGGCTGCACCTGAGAGCAAGTGTTGCATTTGGAAATTAGTTTTGACCCAGGTGAGTCTGTGCTTGGAGCTCATCTTGAAAAAACAGGCTGAAACTAGAATTGATATATTTGTTTATATTCCTACATCATCTAAGCCACTGGAATATTTCAGAAATTTCTTGAGTAATTCTTACTCTGTGTGGCTCACCAAATTGCAGAGTATTTTCTATTTGTCTTATTGAAATATTTACATTATTCAAAAACAATTTCCCTTTCTTTTAGGACCTCCATCAAAACTTCATTTACTAGATAATTTCACCTTGTAGATTCATTTCAATCCCAACTCTTAATTCCCTCTATTGGACCCCCTCATAGAGTTCTTTTCCCAAGTCAAGAAAAATTGTACTTTACCTCATTTTTCTCTATTTAATATAATACATAATGAATCCTCATATGATCTTCCCTGAAGAAGTCTTAAAGAGAAAGACACATTTTGGGTGGAGGCACTATATATTTGAAAGCTTTTATTTTAAAGAATTCTTTTTAAAAAAATTTTAAAGGAAATGAATAATTTTCTTAAAAATTTCATTTTGAAAATTTAAAGGGAGTAGTTAGAGTTTTTTTTTTTATAATATTTTTAATGAATGACTTTCTTATTGATAGAATTTATTTCTTATTTTTCTTTTGATGATCCTTTTGAATAGTATACAAAGAAATTCCAGTCACACACTGAAAAAATAGCCCTTTCATTGATTCTCTTTCTTTATCATTAATCTCAATTCCATTTTTTTGAATTGAATTTCATTGTTATTATTATGACATTTCTTTATTCATTTCCATTAATATATGAAGTAATTTGAATGTATTCTTTTAGAAATTACATTTTAGGGGTTGATACAAACAGTCCCTGTGTGTGAAAAGGTTGACAATCATCTGAATCTTTACTGAAATGGGGTCAATACAGCCTATGTATGTAAAATTTTCACCAATTGTCAACAATCTTACAGTGGAATGCTGTAACAAGTCCTTTACTGTAATTTATTTGAAAAGAAATTGAAAAAGTAAAAATAAAATAAAATGCATTACAAAAATAAAGAAGTAAAAAAAGAAAAGAATAAAAATCTAATATTCAGCATTAGAATAAAAAATGAAAAATAATACAATTCAAATATAGAAAAAAAATTAATAAAGAAATCAATATTTAAAATAATGAGATTTAATTTGGTATTTTTTCAAATCTTAAAATAATATCAAAAGAATGAAAAATAATAATAAGAAATATGATGATAATATAGATAAAATTATTAACATGATCAAAAAAATGGACAGGTCTGTTTTTCAATTTTTAATTATTTTTTCATTTTAATTACTCTAGGGACAAAAAGAACTTTTTCATCAATTTTTTTTTGTTTTTTAATTAATATTTTTTTTGAAAAAAAGTAAAATTAAGATTTATTGCATCAATGAAAAATATTTGAGAGCACTGATGACAAACCCATACAAATATTATAATTACTCATTTTCCCCAAGCCATGAAAGCCGTTACTTTCAGTTTTTACAGTATTTTGCCTTATGTATAATGAAATAAAGTATATGAATTTATTTATAATATCAATTTCACTTTTTTGAAATAAAGGTAATATATTGATTGAAAAATGATTTTTTTATATTCAAATGTTTTCCAAAACATTATTAACCTGTTGAAAATTTGTTTTTCCAAAAACTGATTATTTCTTGTTCACTAGAGAATACCATTTTATATTAAAATGCATTAATAATGTGTTAAATTGTTTCAATACCTAGTTATGAGTCTTGAGTTTCTTAAGATGAGTATCAAATGGAATAAGAGGAGAATAGGAATTCAGCATACACCTCTTATTGATGCTTAATAAGGGGAGTGAAATATTTGGTAAGTGATTCAGATAATGCAGAAAGACTAGTTTGATATTGAATTGAAATGAGATTGATACCATATAAAGCCCACTTCCAAAATTCCTCCAGTACATTGCTGTTTAATATTCAAAAAGAATTTTACCCAGATTAATAATGCTCATTTTTATTTGAATGAAAAACAGAAGTTTATTTAAAAGAAATTTCTGTAAATCTTTCCTTCAAGATATCTCAAAAATGCTTGGATATGATTCCATAAGTCACAACAAATGAATGGAGGATGATCCTCTTCTTCTCCATTTATTTGAGCTAAAGAGGAAAGCTTACCTTTTAGCTTTGGTAAGCTGCTTAGAATATTGAGTGATTAAATTTAAGGATTAAAGTTTGATCAAAGAGGAATGACTTACCAATATTTATATTTTAAGACAGAAGAGAAACTCAGTCAGCTGTATTGTTATATCTATTGAGGAATATTAGATTTTTGAGATTTTATAATAAGTTGTTCAGTAGATTAGGACTATTGTCTTTAGTTTTTTATCTTATTCCTCAGAAGAATTCAAAAAAGTATTTTCAGTTTTTTGAAAAAGGGGAATTCCACAAATGAATCACCCAATTTCTTTAGATTTTAATAATTGCCATATTTTAAACAATAGATCAATTGATAAAATTTCTTTTCATTAAGTAAAGGGTCCAGTACATCAAATGTATATAAAAACTTCTAATTTTAAATTTATTAATATATAAATCATCATTATATGAATTGCAATTCAGATTCAAAAATAAGTAAGTACTTTTAGAATAATGAAAACAGGGCCAAAAATTTGAAAAATATATCTCCAAAATTGATCAAATGAAAAGATGTTTCAAGGAAAAATTCTTGTTTGAGAAAAAAGTTGATATAAAAAAATCTTCACAATATCAAAAATACAAATTTAATTAATTCTATCTTGAGAAATACACTTTCAATGATTTATTATATGATATACAATATTTTGTTATTGAGTCTGAATACTTCCTCATATAATTTTTTTCTTGTATTCCTTAAAATAAGCTCCCGGAAAGATTTGAATATAAAAGAAAGATGATTATTATCTCATGCTTGAATAATTCACTAAGTAAAGATATTTGATTGAAACTGTAGATTTTACAAATGGGACTAAGTAATAAGAGTTATACATTCCTCATTATTTATTGATGATCAGATTAAATATTTCAAAGAGATATTAGAAAGAAATCATATGTTAGTGACACATGTAAATGATGTAATCCAGCAATATTCTCTTTGTATATATTAATGATATTAAATCCTTGTCTTTGAAAAAACATACTAAAAAATAGGAAAAGTAGAAAATACTTCTTTGACCATTTTCCTATATTTTGAATATAGCTGATCAAAGCTTCCATTGAAAGCTGAGAAGTGCAAGTTGGTAGTTTTTATTTGTTATATATATTATCTATTATCAAATTTTTCATGTAATTGATATTTTGGAAAAAAATTGAATTCATATTCTTTGTATTCTCCAATAGTATTACTCCTATGAAAGGAAATAGGTTTGTATATCACTTCTATATTAATCCAAATTCTTTTTAGAGAAACTAACTAGTTAGATTTTACATTTAGTGTAGTAGCTTGATTGATTTATAAAAACACTCAATTGATTAATAATCTCATTTATCCTTATGAAGGCTCTCTAAGAATACTAGGGATATATCTTAAAGATTCCCCATTCATGATCATGAAATATGTGAAATGGAGAAGAACTACATTTTGAAATTTTCTTTTGTGTGTAAAGAGCTGTAAACAGAGAGAAAAAGGTTTTTAATTTTCATTAAGGAATATAAATTGAGATAAAACTTGAGATACATGGTGATGATTGAAGCTTTTCTATCTTGGTTTTTTTGTTTGCATTTTGAAAATTTCTTCTTAATAATAACATTGAGAAATTAAATTAAAGACTGGTGGCTTGAATATTTAGCTTCAATTTCTTCCAAATATTCTATTGATATATTGAATTTCTGTCCCATCTTTAACCTACATCCAATATATATCCCATGTCAAATTCCAAATGCATCACCTGCTGTCAGGTGTACCCACTTTGCTAATGGTGATTGAGGAACAGAGTAAGTAAAAAATTTTAATAAAGAATTAACCTGACTCAGAAAAGATTTTCTTTTGTGTTGTAAAATTTTTTGCAATGCAGCAGATGGCAGAGGTCTTTGAAAATTTCATCAAACTAAAAGATTTACATTAAAATAATTAGTCAAAGAAAGAGAGAACAAAAGAAAGTACCCACAGGTGAAAAATGGAGTGAGTGATGATACTTTATTTGTAGTAGGTATAATTTGAAGTCATAATATCTAGTGAATCTGATATAATGAGTATGTTAGTAGCACTTTTGGCGGTGTTGTGCAAGGCAAGGTGCCTACCTATCACCACTGTGCTTAGCCTGATTATTGCTTATTACAAATTTAAAGAGCATTTATAGAAAAGATGTGGTACATACTTCAAGAGAGAAGTCAGAAGGCTAGGGAATAGTCAATAAGAGTCAGCATGAGACCATCCATTGTTCTAGATGAAAGTCATGTAGTTAAAGCTGAAATCATTACTTCTTATAAATATTGAATGAAAACATACCAATAGAATAAAGGATAATGAAATGAGCTTCTTTTTATTTTCTGAAGGGCTTATTGACTTACCAGTGATGTGCTCATTGTGATTTCAAAAGCATGGTAAAATAGATACCAATGATGGAATATGAGTACACAATGAATCATAAGCTTCACTCAATAATTTTTCTAATTACTGAGTACATACTACAATGAAATCTGAATTAACCCTCACTTAATAAGGCTTTGATCAATTACACACCAAAATATTATCACTATAGCCCTTTAAGATAAATGAATATACCTGATAACTAATTCTATTGAATACATTTTTAATCTTTGATATCACACAACAGACAACCCAGCTAAAAATGAGGATTTCAAAATATAAAGAGAGATAAAAGCAATATTTAAAAAGGTGGCTCCTTGTCATTTAACTATGATTTGAGGCACATCAAATGAGCTATAGTTTGAGACCCTAGGTTAGCACAAGTGGGAATTTAAAGTATTCCACTAGGGGAGAAGACTCTTTTGACACATGCAGAACCTACTGAAGTTTGCCCCAATATGGGGCAGTAACCTATCACTATTTGACACTTGATTACCAGAAGACATGAAATACACAACAAAAGATGAAATTCAGAAAAAATGAGCCAGAAAATACCTTCCAATATGCTATAAAATTATTTCCTTTCATAATTTGAGGAAATTTCTGTAGAAAACATAGCAATTAATTCCCTTTCCCACCTGGAAGTTCATAAATTGCCACAATAGGTGGTTGATTCAAGTGCTATACTAAGTCAGAATTCTCATTTTGACTCATCTATTGAGGAGAACTTCTCTAAGTGTTGGCTTGATATTTAAATTTGTTCTGGTTGGCTAATAAAGCTAAATCTAAATTCAATACTTTCATCACTTTGTTTGCGCGTTGTATGGGAACACCCAGATATTTAAAGATGCCTTCTTAATATTCAAAGTTGAATACACATGTGATTATGATATTGCTGTTTCCCAACTACATTCCATAATAATTGTAAAACTTATTATTAGACACTTCACATGTCCTTTCCCAAGTATTGGGGCTGATGCTGATGTAATGTGATAACAAATTCAATAGAAATCTATAATGCGATAAGATGAGATGCTTCATTAGAAATTTAGTTTAGCAGATTTTGAGAGACTGCTAGAGAATTATGATTATTGATTCCATGAATTTTATGGCACTCCAATGTTCTTTGGTGAGCTGGTATCTGTTGTTCTCTGAGAAATTAGTATAAGATTGAAGTGATAACTTCAAAAAATTAGACCTTTGTATTTTTTGGAGGAATCAATTCCAATGGGTCATAGGGATAGTGATTAGGAATACTTTGGGCTCCAATGGTTTATACAGATGTTGATAAACAGGTCCCTCTGCTTAGCTGAACCTTAAATTTTAGTACAGAGGTCTTTCAAAACACATTCAAGGACTTAAATAGGCAATTTATCAAGAGAGGAACAAGGCCTACCTGCTGCAAATATGTATGATAAAGCCAGGAAAAAAACCTTGTCATCCAATATTTCCATTTAACTTGACTTATCTTGTTTTCCAAGTGTTTCCTCATTCAAATGATGGGAAAATTGTTTCTTCACTTTCTTCCCTAAGTTAAAGTAGACCTTTTTTTATTTCCAATACAGATTTCCCTTGTGAATACATATTTGGAGTTTTTATAGAAAAATCCACTGATAAGATGAGTAATTGGGGATAACCTTGAATATCTCCTTGAAAGTTACAATTATTGTCATTGCCATATTCTAATGGCAGTTGTTTGATTCCAATATAGTAGTCAAAGAACTCATAATCCTCATCTTTCAGCTCATCATTATAAGTTAGAAACTTACTTTTAACCAGGTTGATTCTGTGTAATTCATAGAGATGAAATCTTTTGACTTCAGGCCCCAAATCCCAATTACTTAATTTTTTTTCTGGAGTACTGTGGTAATGGCTATATTATTTTCTTCATTATTAACCATGATAATGAAGAGTTCCTTGGTCATATGCTGCTTATAGAGTGCTCCCCATAAGGTTCAAGCTAAGGCAACCCAAGTATGCAAGTCATATATACTCTATGGCTTTCAGCATTCAGCAAAGATGAATTAAAATAATAAAGGAAAAAAAAATTCATCTCAAATGCCACAAAAATCTTTTGGAGAAAATAACCCAATGGATCATTAAATCTGATTAAAAGTTAAAAATAACTTTATTTTTGGCCCTTTTTTGTACAAATATTTCCTGATTTTCACAACAGAGTAGCTTCTGGTAAGCAATGAATCTCATATATAAGCCTTTACTTACCCTCAAAATACATTTGAGTGTCAGTGACAGCTAAAAATTATTTATGGGGCTTTTGAAACAATGGTGTGATATTCTTCAAAAAATGGTGTAATTGGTAATATTAAAAGATAATTAAAGACACCTGGATGGAAACGAAGGACTTGAGTGATTCATTGTTAAAATAATTTGGAGATTTGGTGTCCAGTCTGGCCCCTAATTGGAATCCATCAGACTGGGTGATTTAGAGGCACATTAATTAAAATGGGAATCACATTTCTTGCAGTATTTCTTCATATTTGGGGTGTTTAATCACATAAATCCAATGGTAATTGAAAATGAATAATTCATTCACTGTAAAACAATTAGGAGCTACTGGCAGGTAGGTTGGGTTGAACCAAGACCCAACCCAGATCTAACTTGAATCAAGACTGTCCCTCAGCTGTAACATTTTTTTCATGTATTACAGGTCAAAGATTTGGTCATTTAGAATTTCAATCAACTAAATTGGAATTTATCACAATTTTTGACATAAAACTTTTTCCTACATTATTAATAGCAAAACCGTATTATTGAATATTCTGAAAACACTAAATTTGTCTTACATATGCTTAATTGAATTTTTTTTTCATATCCCCAGTTAGGAAAAAAGCTAATGTGAGTTCAAAATTGAATTTATTTCAAGTTGGTAAACCCAATATTCAAATATGCAAATAAAATATGATTTTATTTTTTATATAAGATTCAAACAAGATTTTCAAATATGAGATAGATAGTTACTAAAAGGGGCTTGAAGAAAAATTCAAAAGTAATATCCTTATAGCATATTTTGTGAAACAATATTCTTTTCTAACTTTTCTTTTCTTTTTGAAAATAAGATCAAAACCATTAATACTTACATACAAGGTGCTAATAGGAAGTATCTTTCATTAATCTAATTATATAGCTGAATTTCACAAGCCTTTTCCTTTTTCTTGAAATACTTTTATAATTAACATTGTTTTTCTTTGAGAAAAAATAGCTTTTTGATTGGGATTAAAATTTGAATTTGAAATGTGTTTTTATTCCTATTTTGAGTTATGGAAATATTTCCTATATGTTCAATCTGGTTTAATTTTTCTATTCACTGAAAGAAGTCTTAAAAAAATTCAAAAAAGTGAATGGTATTAGTGTTTTCTTTTTCTTTTTTGTTTCAATTATTTTCAAAAAGAAATATGCAAAAAATAAATAGATTTTTCATTAATAAATTATTTTTTCTTCTATCATTTCTCATTTTTAAATAATTATTGGGCATATGCATTTTGATCAAATGGCCACAAAATTGGAATATATTTAGTCAGAAGGGTTTAAAAAAACTTAAATAAACATCAATAGTTTCTAATGTGTTAAAAACATTTATTCAAATATTGCTTTGTGTAATAGCAGAGGAACTTGGAGAAAAAGGATTTGAAAAACTTATAAAAATTATGTTCCTTAATTGGGATAAATTTAGTTTCTCATGAAGAAGAAAGTTCCCAATTTTCCTTCCCAATGTGAAGAGATACTTCCTTTTCTATCTTTCACCAATGAAAAAATACAGTGGAATGGTACAAATTATATTTCTTGAGTTTTTTCCTGTTTTAAAAAGCTCACATGAAGTATTGCTTTTACTTTTATGTTTATAGCTCTATTTTAATTATAGAATCAAAAATTTTCAATTTTTCTTTGTAATAAAATTCCAATTTTTTCCCTCAATTGTTTTTTGTCAGAAAACATGAAGTCAAATTATTAAGCATGGAAATTCAAATATATATTTAAATAACATCATATCAAATATTTTTCCTATTTAAAAATTAAATCCAAAAAATTATTATGCTGTATTAGAAAATTTGATTGAAGAAATTTAATATTGTTTGATCAAGAATGTTTAATATCTATTTGCATTTCAGGAGGATTTGGCCTTATAACATATATATCCTTTTAGAAATTTAAACACAATATGATATTCTATATAGGAAAGGGAAGAAGTAACCACTCATCATTCTTTTTGAAAAGCATATGAAAACACTTTATTGTACTAATTCAGTCAATAAGGGGTGTATGTGAGCCTTGAGGTAAATTTTACATACCCATATAGGGCACAATCTATACTAAAGTAAAATCTGAACTATGCATAAATAATAATTCATGCATATATCTGAAATTCATCATTTTTGATTTCAGAAAAGATGAATAACTTTTTTGTGAGTAAGTAAATCCATAGGCTGAAAGCCAGATTTGAATTCTACACAAAATTTCACCTAGGGTAGCTCCATAGAGTAATTAAGCTTAAATTAACTCTATGAGGTGGTAATATGGAAAATACTTCAATACCACATAAAAGAATTGTGAAAATTTTTGTTTTTCTCAATTTCATGCCAAAATAATAGGAATGTAAGAAACCCCATGTTACATATACCCTAATATTAGTGTCATGCATGTTTGTGGCACTTAGAAATATGGTATTCTTACATACAGTTTTGGTAAACTCATAGTGGATATCAGTCTTGAAGCCTGAATTACTTACTATTTTTGACCTGAAAATAGCTAAGGGGGACAAAAGAAATCAAAAAGAGCCAGGGTACCCAACTTCTGAGGCCTGGACAGCTCTAAAGCTTGTATTCATTGCTGATCATGGCCCAATTGGTATGCTGAAACCTTTTGGGAGCTTAGCTACAAAGTTAAACTCATTAAGTCATCAGAAAACTGCAAAAACACTGCTATTTTGACATGACAAGGAGGTAAAGAGAAACTTAGACTCCCTTAACCATGTCAATTCTTAATTATTTTTCATGGATAAGCCTTAAAGGAGTAATTCAATTTTTTTTTTGACTAGTATCCATTGATTTACCTCATAGCAGCCTGCTATAATGTGATATTTGCAATTCTATGTAAAAATAAGGTAAAAAATTCAAAAATTCATTAAAAAAGATTCTTCATTAATCTTTCTAAAAATTTCACGACCAATGGAGAATAGTATGATCTATAAATAAACCAAAAATAATTACAGTTTCATATGTAAAATTAAAAGCTTTACTTAAAGTCCATTTTTAATGATTCCACATGAAGCACTGAATCTTCCAAAATTCACAGAAAATACAACTTGTGATGAAATCTCCAATAAAATTGAGAACTTTAAGAAATTGATTTTCATTTTGAAATAAAATAATATTAAGAGTTGTTACACCTTTTATTCTTAACCCTAAATGGGTTGGCAGTCATGTAAAAGCTTTAATAATGTATTTATGATAATCTTATGTGATAACAGATGATGTAATAAATAATCAAAAAAATGTTTTATTGCTCTATAAATCTCTGATTCTTCAGTTTTCTCCATGGAACACTGCTGTGAGCTGTTGTTGACTTAAAATAATTTGATATTTTTTCTTTCAATTTAAAGTTAAAATTCATTTTATTTTTTGAAATTGTTTTTAAAATATCTTTAATTGAGGAATTTGGTTTAATTTCATACTGTTTTACACATGGTTTTTTCACATGCAAAAACCTATAAAATTAATCTTTGAGTTAATCTGAATTAATGTTGATTTTTTTCTCCTTAAAAAGAATAATCTTTATAATATATCAAAAATAATAAGCTCATAAAAGAATCACAAAAATTCAAAAAGTATAAAAAATAACTTTTCTTTTATCAACTTTTCTCTAGTGTATTTAATCAAGTACATTTCAGCTTGTAAGAAGCTCAGTAAGAGATATATTAACAGTTCATGATTTTGAGAAGAAGAATCTGAAGGGAGTATTGAAGTTAAAATTGCTGAAAGAGGCACTTTATTCAGAGCAGAAATATCCAAGTCACCACCAAAAGGTGTGCATTTTCTGTCTTTATTCTTTATTTTCTCTTGAATTGAAATGAAAATGGTGCATACCAGAAATGGAAGAAACTATTCAGTCCAACCAGATGGATGTGGATAGGGAAGAGGAAAGACCAGGGCCAGATAAGGCAAGGCTTCCTCAAGAAAGACATGTCTGGAGGATACCAGAGTTGCCCCCCATTCCCCAACGTCTGTACCAACAAAATTTGACATTGACTCTGAGCCTGAATGGATTCAAGGTAATGCTTTAAGGGATGAACCATTTCCAAGTTGCAGACATAAAAATATATCAGTACCAGTACAAAAGCTTGTACAGAGAAGCCAAGGAAGAGGAGTGGGAAATATTCCCAAGCCTTTGGAAGGGGGATATGAACTCTTAATTAAACATTAAGAGCTTTCTGGGTGAGGAGCAGATCATAGAGCTGCTAGAAGAATGGAGCCCATTTTCTTGCAAATACAAGGTCAAAAAGATAAAGAATTGGTTGAAGAATCAAATTCTTTCATCCATAGACCAGAAGAAAGAGTTTGAAATAATCCCAGATTTGGAGAAAGAAGGTTTGGTGGAATCAACAAGCTCCAGAAGTGTCCAAGGACAAGCCCATAGGACCTCATAAGAAAAAGAGAGGTCCCAAGAGCAATCAAGGAAAGGGAAAAGGCAAAGCCAATTGGCACAGACCTTACCCAAAAGGGTATAGGATCCCCAAATTGGAGCCTTCATCCATGAAAAGTGTATTTAATATGGCCAGAACTCTCATGGAATTCAAAGCCAAGGAACAGAAAAGGATTAAAAGGAACTTTCCATGCAAATAATAGTTAAAATAAGATTTATTAAACCTATTATTTCTGTAAAATTCAGTAAATTTGATGCAAAATTTAATAACTCAACATCAGATATTAATGACTTAAAAAAAGAATGACAGAACTTTTTCTGAATTGAATAAAGTGAAAAATACCAAAATTGAGTCAGTTTCAAACACATGTGACAGGATTGAAAGAAAGTGTCAAGTAGATGAATTTAAAGACCTTTCCATTCATAAGATTAATGACCAACTTGCAATTTTGAAAATTCACGTTGAAGAAATGGTTAATAATTCCAATCTTTTTGCCACACATTTGGGAAGAAGTGACAGAGAAAGGAAGAAATTGAAGAATGAAATTCTTGCACATATAGAACAAATTCATAAGAATTATGAACCAAATTTACATATTCCAAGACATTTTACACCTTTGACTGAAGAAAAACTTTCTGTGAAAGAAATTTTAACCCTTTTCTCTGAGAAAATGCAATTTTTGCAAAAGATATTCCAAAATTAGAAGAATGGTCAACATTCTCTGGTGAAGGTGAATATGTTCATATTGTGCTCATTAGAACAATTGATATTTTTCAAGAAGATTTTCATATACCTAGTGAAATGATAGTGGGAAAATTACACCCCTTATTTACCAGAATTGGAAAGAAATGGTATTACAAGACGAGACAAGGCCATGGTAAACACAATTGTCTTTGGTGTAAAACTGAAATAATCACCAAATGGGCCAATAATTCTTGGGTATTTGAAATGGAAAATACTTTTGAAAATACCATTTATAACTCAGAAAAGGATGACCCACTTACTTGGTTCCTCAAGCAGAAAGACAGATTATCTGCTTTACACCCAGATATGTCTGACTCAATGTTTGATATGAATATATTAAGAAAATGTGGAGTAGAACTAGAACATGCTATAAAGTGAAGATGTGTAGAGCCCTGTTCCATAGAGGACTATATTAATTCAGTGGAAGATATTATTACTAAGACAAGAATTGGTAGAACCTGGACTAGAACCCCTATGGAGTCCAAAATAGTCACTAGGAATTCCAAAGAGGATGAAAAACCTGAAATACCTGTCTTAAAGTGTCATAAATCTGGAAGTAACTCACATTTAGCCAACAATTGTACCAAAAAGGCTAAAATCATTCAAGAGATTCAGTGTGCTGGAGAGAAAGAAGAATCTGGAATCTCTGAAGACACACAAGCAGAGGACTATCCCATTGAAAACATTACAGCTTTCTTTGAAATCACTGAAGTCAATACTTACTTGCCACAATATAGTTAGAATTGCTATAACCTGATCAATATCCAAGATACCAAGATGTGTAAGACTAAACCTGCTAAAGGTAAAGGATAAACTGCTGGAGAATCTCATATTACATCAATTTTCATGAATGATTTTGAAGCCAAAGTAAATTTGGACAAAGGAAAATTTTGCACTTGTATAGGCAAAGATTATCTTCAACTCATACTCCCTGAATGGAAAAACCACATATTACCGATAGAGAGTGTGCAGTTTATTAGTGCCAGTAATAATTTGTACCCTTTTGGAATATTGGACATTAATCTTGTATTTCCAAACCCTGCAGGAAGTGTGTGAATGAACAGAGATAGGAGTAATCAACCATTGTACATTTCAACATATAATTTTTGGAAATGATTATTTGAATATTTATGGTATTGACATTAATAACCATAAAGACAGATATTTTACAATTTGAGAAAATAAAAGACAAAAATTTGCTTTTTCCAATATTCCCAAACAAATATTAGTAGTAAATTCAAATAAAAATATTTATAGAAAGGAATTTGTGACTGATCAAATTGTTGGAGCACAGATTAATCCATCATTATAGCACAATATGAGGCATGAGCTTATTGATGTGTTATACACATATAAAAATGCATTTGCTTTAGATAATGAACCATTAGGCGCTATCAGAGGACATGAAGCTGATATTAATCTTAATATTGACAGACCATATCCTCCAGAACTTGGAAGACCAGCTTACCCAGAAAGTCCCAGAGCTAGAGAATCCTTGGAAAAAAATATCCAAGAGTTGATACAACTTGGTGTTCTAAGAATAGTGGGCCATAATGAGAAAGCTGAAGTGACAACTCCTGTTATTATTGATTGGCATAATACAAAATGAAGGATGGTTGGATATTTTGGAGAATTTAATACCTATGCAGCTCCAGATAGGTATCCAATTCCTAGAATCCAAGAAGCTTTAACCCAATTTCTTAAAGCCAAGTATATAACATCCATGGATGCATTGAAAGGCTTTCATCAAAATTTTTTGATTCCTAAAGCTAATAAGCTCCTTAGAATTATCACTCACTGTAAAATTTATGAGTATCTTAGAATGCCATTTGGTATTAAAGATTCTCCATATCATTATCAAAGAATGATGAATACCATCTTCCCCACAGAATTGTCTGAAGAATGGCTGATTATTTGTATTGATGATATATTTATATGCTCAGACTCATGGTCTTTGAGCCTTGAAAGACTTGCAAGAGTACTTGACAAACTTGAAGAAGTGAATAAGAAGATTTAACCCAAGAGATGAAACCTTGGTTTTGAAGAACTTCAAGCATTAGGAAATATTTCTTCTGGTTTAAGCTTGGGTATTGACAAAAACAAAGTGGAAGCAGTGTTACTAAAACTGATACCCCAGAATATAAAAGAAATGATGTCTTTTCTTGGATTTGCCAGTTATTACAGGCAACACCTGAAATACTTTGCAATTTTAGCCAATTCACTCTATAGAATCTATGATCAACAGACAGTTTTTGAGATGAGACAGGAAAGAATTAAAGCCTATGAGAAGATAAGGAAAGCTCTTACAGAAGCACCTTTACTCCTCATTCAAGACTGGAATATACTGTAAATTGATGCATGTGGAGATGGATTAAGGGCTGCCCTACATCAAGTAAAAATTATAGATGACAAACCTACAGAAAGACCAGCTTGTTATATCTCAAGGAAAATCAAACCAACAGAAGCCAGATATGGTTCCAGCCAAATGAAGTTCTTATGTTTGGTATGGGCACTTGAGAAGCTACACTATTATATTTATGGAAGTGTTTTCAAGGTGATAAGTGACTGCAATGCTGTGAGATAACTTCTTAACATGAAAACACCAAACAGACATATGTTTAGATGGAATATAGCCATTCAAGAATATAGAGGTAACATAACTATAGCTCATAAGGAATTAGATATTCATAAAGATTCTGGTGGTTTTAGTAGATGGGAATTTGCCAATACTCCTGATTACCCAGATTATGTACCTTTGGAAGCAGAACAACAGATTTCAATTGAGGGCATTAAATTAACTAATATTGTGACTGAATTCTTTGAAGAATTCAGAGAGTCTTATAAACAAGAAAAGAATTTCCATATCTTGACAGCCTTTCTGGATAAAGACTTCAAAGACACATCTCTGGTTAATTCACTGGATGAAGTATGGAAGAATTCCTATTCTGAAGGGAGATTTCATTTGTTTGACAGCATAATCTATCACATAACCAAAAATTCCTGTGTAATGACATTATATGGTAGATTTCTTATCAGTACCATTCTTCATGAATGTCATGATAGCATATACTCTTGAAACCTTTCAGAAGACAGAACACTTGAAAAAAGTGAAAAACTGTGCATGGTGACCATCTTGGAGAAAAAAGACCATTGAATAATTCCATACCTGTGACAGATGCCAAAAGGTAAAGAGAAGTACAGGAAATAAATTTGGACTTATGATCCATATCTAAGAACCAAAATCCCCTTGGGAAGTTGTTCACATGGATTGGGTCACAGAACTTCCTTCAAGTGGTGACAGAAGCTATAATTCCTGTTTAGTCATTGTAGACAGATACAGCAAAACTCCCATATTCTTACCATGCCATAAAGATGACACTGCTATGGATACAGATCTTCTTCTATGGAATAGAGTCATTTCTCATACAGGGTTGCTTAAGCATATCATAAGTGACAGAGATCCCAAGTTCACATCTGCATTTTGAACTAATCTTCATAGATTTTTTGGGACCAATTTATCATTTTCTACAGCATATCACCCTCAAGATGATGGGCTAGCAGAGAGAATTATTGAAACTTTAAAATACAGGATAGGGAGATTTTGTGCCTATGGATTAGAGCTCAAAGACTCAGATGTCTTTACCCATTAATGGTGAGATTCAATACCTGCATTAGAACTGGAATATAAGACATCAGTTCATTCTTCCACAGGTCAAACTCCTGCTATATTACAAAAAGGATGGAATCCAAGACTCCCAGCAGACACACTGAGGAAGGACTTAATTTAAATCCATCCTAAAGCTTCCAGCTTCAAGATTATGCTTGATAAAGTGAAACATCATGCAAAACAAAGATTTTATGATGCTTTTGACTATGAAAAACAGAATTGGGACAGGATTAATAAAGTACCCGGCTTCAAAGTAGGGTACTTAGCTCTCATTTAAGCCTTGAATCTTAATAATATCAAAGGCCCAAAGAAACTTAAATATTCTTATGTAGGACCTTTTGTTATTGTTGTCTTACATGAAAGCAATGAAGTTCAAGTGGAATTAAGCGGTGAATAGGAAAATAAACACCACATTTTCCAAGTTGGCTTGATAAAACCTTATCAACCAGCTGATAAAGAAAATTTTCCTTTAAGGAACCCAACTCCTTTAGCTGTACCACCAGTGGAACAGAGTGAGGAAAAAAATATAAAGAAATTAATTAAAGAAAGGGGACTTAGGGGTAAAAATCATAGAGAATATCTTGTCAGATATAAAAATCCAGTACATGAAGACAAATGGCTGGCAGAATCAGAGATACATGACTCAGATAAACTCTTGGGGAGATTTAGACATGAAAGAAGGCTACAAGCCTGAATATTTCCATAAATGAGCTTTAAATTACTTGATCTGAGTAATTTAAAGAAGTTGGACAGTGGAAATTAACCCCCTTTGGGGCCTTTCTCTTCTTAATATCACCAATAAGTTTGTAGTACAGTTTCTTTTTTTTGTGAGAGGGAATATGAGCCTTGAGATATATTTTACATACCCAAATAGGCCACAATTGATATTTAAATAAATCCTGAACTATGAATAAACCATAAGTCATGCATATAAGCAAAATTAATCATTTTTGATTTCAGAAAAGATGAATAAATTTTTTGCAAGTAGATAAACCATGCATTTAAGGACAGATTTGGATTCTACACAAAAATACACCCAGGATAGCTCCATGGAGTGAAAAAGCTTAAATTAACTCTATGAGGTGGTAACATGGAAAATACTTCAATACCACATAAAAGAATTGTGAAAATTTTTGTTTTTCTCAATTTCATGCCAATATAATGGGAATGTGAGAAATACCATGTTACGTATACACTAAGATTGGTGTTATGCATATTTTTGGAGCTTAAAGCTATGGTATTCTTACATAAAGTTTTGGTAAACTCATAGTGGATATCAGTCTTGAATCTTGAATTACCTACTATTTTCAATGGAAAATAGCTAAGGGGGACAAAAGACATCAAAAAGAGCCAGGGTACCCAAATTCTGAGGCCTCTGAGGCCTGGACAGCTCTAAAGCTTGGATCCATAGCTGATCATTGCCAAATCAGTATACCAAAACCTTTTGGGAACTTATTTACAAAGCTAAACTCATTAAATCATCAGAAGATTGCAAATAACATGCTATTTTGACATGACAAGGAGGTAAAGAGCAACTTAGACTCCTTTAACCATATCAATTATTAATTATTTTTCATGGATAAACCTTAAAGGAGTAATTAAAATTTTTCTTTGGGCTAGTATCCATTGATTTACCTCATAGCAACCTGCTATAATGTGATATTTGCAATTATATGTAGAAATAAGGTCAAAAATACAAAAATTCATTAAAGAAATTCTGAATTAATCTTTCTAAAAATTTCAGGACCAATGAAGAATATTATTAGCCATAAATAAATACAAAAGAATTACAGTTCTATATGTAATATTAAAAGTTTTACTTACAGTCCATTTTTGATGATTCCACATGAAACACTAAATCTTCCAAAATTCAGAGAAGATACAACTTGTGCTTAAATTTCCCATAACATTGAGAAATTTGATAAATTAATGTTAATTTTGAAATAAAAGAAGATTAAAAGTTGTTATTCCTTTTATTATCAACTACAATGGGCTGGTAGTCATGTAAAAGCTTTAATTAAGTAATTATGATAATTGTATGTGATAGCAGATGATGTAATCAATAATAAAAAAAGGTTTATTGCTTTATCACTCACTGATTATTCAGTTTTCTCCATGGCATGCCTCTGTGAGCTGTTTTTGACTGGAAAGAGGCCTCCTATTGCTGTTTTTTCCAGCTCATCTTGTTCTCCACTTATACCTTTATTACCAACAAGTGAATATTAGGTAAACCTTTGTTAAGTATTTTATTCTTTCAGAATCAATCAGAAAAATCTGAAATAATAGAAATAAGCTATAGTTTGTTGTGATTCTGCTATAAATTGATTTTGATCCTTTAAATCCACAATATATCCATCAAATCTCTCTAACAACTCTTTCCAAGGTTCATTGGAGTATTAGTGAGTTATTTCAATTAATTCTTAAAGTTTCTCTCTAGTATTAGCTTTCTTCAATAATTATATTTATAATTATTCTTGCAAAAGATAATTATACATTAAAACAATTTCATTATTTCAATAAAGAAGTTTTGTTATTAAATACTTCTTGCAATTTATTCCTGTAGACAATCACTTATCACTGTTATAATCACTAGTAGTGTATAACAAGTAAAAGAAATAATCAATTTATTAATTGTTTAATTGTGGTTATAATAAATTTTTAATATTATATTTCATAAGAAAAGTCATATTACTGTTGATTAATAGTAATATTACCAACAGCTTCATAAACACATCTTGAAGTGTATTTGTCCATAAAAGCTAATATAACATAAAATTATTTCATTTTTTTGCGAATTCAAAAAGATAATTTATTTGATAATTGAATACAAATTCAAAGGTTCTTCATAAAATTTGCAAAACAACTTAGCAATCAAATCTTCTTTTAATTAATGGAATTCTTTTCTAAATTCTTATACAATTGTTCGCATAAGAAAATTTGATCATCAAGCTGAATATTTTTTTGAAGAATTAGTATAAATTGGCATTTGTATCCATGGAAAGCTATAAAAGTGTCTTTTAAATGCAGAACTAAGTGAGAAGAAATGAATTCATAATATAGTTTTAAATTTTTAAAATGAAATAACTTCCTTATTTGAGAAGAAGACAAATATCAGAAACTCAAAATATGAAGATGTATTACTAAAATACAAATTATTGAGAATGATAATTTGGAATTTATTAAGAATACATTATTTCTTGAAGATAGAGAAAGAAAATCCACTTCAATGACAGTTGGTAACTCTCTGTGGCATAAATTTTTCAATTTGACTATGAAAACAGTAGGTATATCTTGAAAAGTTGGAAATACTTTGTCTGAACACATTTCTTGAAATTCTATGTTCTTCAAGGATATTTATGCAGAATTATTTTATAAAAGCTTCAATATCCAATTGACTCATGCAGAAATGAATTCAAAGATCCATAAATCATTGCATTTTATTAACAAGAGTGAAAAATAAAACCTTGTATAATTAAATGTTTTTGAGAATAGGGAATGGAAGCATAACAATTGGTACAGCTTTTCAATAAATAATTTCAAATTGACCACAAAAATAACTTGAGATAAAAGCTTATTATAATATCAGTCTGAAAGGGCCCTGACCTGACCCTGGAGGCATGCTGGGGCAAAGTTGAGCTTGAAATTTACTTAAACTTAGGTTATGCTATTTTGTATTAAGTTTTATATAAAGAATAATTTTATGAATATAGTGATTTCTATATGTAATTTTTTTCTTCTATGATTAAATTTTGGTGTGAATCAGAAGATGAAGCTTTTATATTCTCAGAAAATTTACTCCACATGGATGTGATATAGACATAATTGTGCAAAAAAACTTTTTCAAGAACCTTTTTTAGCTTTCTTAATTCATTCAAAAATCATTGGAAACAAACTTCCTGTTTTGAGGGAATTGATTAATCCTCTAAAAAAATTCAAACAAACAATCCATCCATAATTTGAAAAATTTCTGCATTTTTTAAGTCTTATTCAATTTTTTGGACAAGTTTCTTTAAAAATTTATGCATATTTTTATATTAAATAAGCAATTTATTCTAATTGATAAATTAATTTGAATCCTAAATATCAGAGAAGATTATGTAAAATGAAGAGCATGGGGAACAGTGAAGTTTTTTTTCTATGCATATTTTTTTTAAATAAGCATCTTTATCCAGCTAAGAAATTGAATACAAAATGAATTAATATTTTGGCTCATATAAGAAAATGGATTAATATCTGGTTGTGTTTCACTACTTTCCATTCCTACACAAATTTGAAGTGAAATCATTAAGGTAAAAATTTCCAAAACACAAGTTTTACTGCATGTGTTTATTTCTATTGAATGTTTTTCCCTTTTCTGAATATGGTAAAAGCTTATCAATTAACTTATTTGACCAAATCTGTTTTTGAAAAGTCAAATAAATTTTGAGAAATTTTCAACATAATAGAGAATTATAAATCCTCTCAATTCTAAAATCACATTTTTCATTGAGTTTTTCCTTATTTTTTCTATTGAAAACATTTTTCCCTTATTTAAGATACTTAAACTTATTGTGAGTTTTTGGACCATTTTATGATTATTTCCTCCTCACTAGCACTTCATATTTCTTTTTAAATGAGAAGGAATTGAATCATTAACATATTAACCACAGAAAAAGATGAAGGACCTGGATACAGGTCCCCTATAGTATCTTCAGTGTGCCTATGCTTGTATCTCTGTTCTATCTCAGGAGAATATCAATTTATCCTCTAACAAGTTCAACCAATACCAAAAGACTCAAATGATATCATCTCTTATGATAGTACTGTATGTATCAGTCAAATTCAAATTCTGGGTATCTGAAAATTTCAAACCTCAAGTTATCTTAATTTGACTATCAAATATTTAATCATTTCCCATATGATCTTCTAAGCTACATTGTATAATTTCCTGACTTTTATTTCTCAATCCTCTTGCTTTTTTGAATAATTTTCTGACAAACTAATAATTTGGAATATAGATACCTACTTAATTATGAGTTTTTTGCATTTTGATTATGTTTAACTTGATATTTGTATCCTTGGATTTGTCCCATAAGTGAATTTGTAGTAAGTTTTTATTATATCAAACTTTTATGTATGCTTCTAAAGGCCCATTCCAAAGCTTCTCAAAATATCATGGTATAAGAAATGAAAAAGTGAAACCTTCTAAATACCAATCCTTTATATCTAGGTCAATTAGCTAGATTTTCATCAAATTATTTACAGCTAATACCCATTTGAGCTGTTTTGAGAGGTGTATAATAAGCTAAGTTTTGAATATATATTGGTACAGAAGAATATTCATTATCAAAAATTAGTCATTTAATTCAAAATTAAATTAAAAGTTTCTTCTTAATATCTATATATAGGCCTTTTTTCAATAGGGAGTCCAAATACAAACCCTTCCAAAGATTACCACAAAAATAATATTTCATCTTCCTTCATACACTGCATGGAATATTTGATTGACACTAGAGGAAATGTGATGTAAATGCTGTATCAATTTTTCAAGACCTTGATTATTCAGCACTGAGGATCAGGGGAGAAGACTTCAATTGGAAAATAAATGCTCAGGTTTTCTCAGTTTATTCAGAAATGGGAGAAATTCATATTATATTTTGAGCATTTGTAGATTTCTAATCATTGGAAGCTGGATAAATTTCAAACAACTAAGTATGCTGATCAAAAACTGAAAATAAGAAAGAGATTAATGAATGAACTAATAATAAATAAAGTTATTGATTTGTAATTAGGTTTAACATTCTCTTGTGTGTACTCACACCAATTTCAGTATCAATTAAATTATTTTGTGGATTAATTGAATATTATTAATTAATTTATTAATCATTAGCTATTCATTCTTTTAATTTATTAATCATTAATCAGTATATCAATTAATTGATGACTACAAGGTCAATTTCACTAAAAACAACTCAAAAAGTCTTTATTTTTTCAAATTTAAAAACAATTTGGTTTAAACAAGTAATTACTAAAATTACAATATGTCAAGTTAGGGTGGAACTTTTCAGTCCAAAAATTAATTTTTACATTTTACATTAAAAATAAAATAAGAAGCTTCAATAAACTTATCATTGGAATTTAATCAAACCAAGAAAAACTGCTAGTAGTAACCCTTAATAAAGTTTAACATGTACTTTCACAAAGAAAATAAGCCCATTTATTTTAAGTCAGGATAGCCACAATTCTGCTCAAGAGCGTTGCCATGCAGCTATAAAACTTCTGTGAAAAAGACTAGAAGCAAACAATGGAAATGAAAATAAATTGTTGTTAGCCCCTGTGACTTTGCAAAATTCAATGAGTCTCATAAACTAATTAAAAGATATGTTTAACGTTGGATGGCAGGCACTAAGCTTTATTGGAGAATTTCAGATGCCTCTGAGCTTGTGTCTTTATTATTCTTTTGATGTGATGCCACTTGAAAATTTTCCAAAGCCCATTCACCCCAAGATTCATACCATCCTGGGTCAGGTTCCAATGAAAGCTTCTAGAATCTCAAGATATCACAAACACCAAGCTAAAATTTGAGAATATTTTGTGAATTAAAACAGAAAATATATTCAAGAGGATAATCAAAATCTGACAAAAGATAAAGAAACACAAAAAATACAAGAGGCACTAGCTAAAATTTAGTCCTGTTTAAGCTGAAAAAGTCAAAAAAAGCTCAAGTCATATTGGGAGGGGTAGTTGGGGAGTAAAGTGCTATTTGGATAGCCACAAATAATTTGGTCTAAAAGTTTTTGACAAGGAAAGAAGCTTTTAATGAGCTTATCATAAAAAAAGTAAACTCTACCAACCACATACCTGTAGTACAACTTGGTTCAGAAAGACCCAAAGGTTATGTTAAAAAGATCATGAGCCAGGAGAGGATGAGCAAGAGAAAAGTTAGCTCATGCTCTAAGACTATGGCTTGGAGATGATTGCAGTAATTGAGCTGAAAAGTGCTAAATCAATTATTTCCAATCTTCCACTTTTGGTTTCCTGACTGTTGAAGTCCCCCAAGCTGACTTGAGGTTTTGTTTATTGACTTGAAATTTGGTTGTTGCAGCTCCTGGCGCAATGTCTGATTTTGTTGAATTGGTCTTTTGTTCATTGAAGACTGGGTGAGGTAAAGGTTTTTCCCTTGATAGCTTTAATACACAAAATTTGTAAAAAGAATGAATATATTCTGCTTGAATAAATGGCTATGAAGCTGAAGAGAATTTCCAAGAGACCCAACTAAGACGGAAAATAATCTTCTTCATTATTGAAGACAGCTGGTAACTAGCTTATGTGGTTAGGTTTTGTCAAGAAGATCACCAAAAATGGCCCAGTTTGAATTATAATACTGCTTATTTCATCAATAATTAATTCCCGCAGCTCATTATTACCAAAAATTGATCACTCTAATCAAAAGCTGAATGAATCTTGAAACTTTAGCAATCATATTTATTTTTTTTGCATAAAAAACTGAGTTTTGTGATAGAATTCTTCCAAAGGGTAATCAACAGCTTGGGATTCTCAATCATTTCAATTAAACATGGTAAAACCAATTGAATACAGTACTCTAAATGGTTTTCAATTGTTTGAAATGATTTGAGAATGTGGTTCAAGGTCTAGTATTTCTTTTCATGATAGCTTGTGGATTGTTCAGATGTCCCAGCTACACTACCAATATAATTAAGACTTCCCATGCCTGTTCTGGTATAGACGTAATCAAATTAGTCAATCAGGAGGGTTAAGAACAAGGAGAGAAAGGTATGTAAATAACTCCCAAGCACAATGGCTATTGACTGAATCAGATCCCCAATAACTATGAATAGTGTTGATTCACTAGGTCAAGTTACAGTGACAATTCCATTTCCACTGAGTCCTCCAACACCTCTGGCTCCACTTCCTCCCCCTCTCAAGGCGCCACAAACTGAATTACTACCCAAAATTCCAATGCTATGACTAGTTGAAATATTGTTTAAATTCCAAAGATCATTAATCATGGTAATGATATCAGGAAGATGAGTTCAAATGTGATGCTTGGCCATTTTGATCAAATAACCCAATTTCTCAAATTAATATTCCTTTAATGAAACATTACATATTTAAATGGAAGGGGGATAGGCAGGAATAACTTTAAGTAGGAGTCCCACAGATTTAGGTCTCAAAGAATGAAAGATGAAAATAATTGCCTGTATCACAGAACCATGGTGATGTGACAGGATAGAGTACCAAAGAGTTGAAAGTAATTATGAAAATTAATTGGCAGGGTGATACTATTTTTTAGATGAGTCAATTTGGTCAGGATGCAATTGTTTTGTCAAAATAAGGGGTGAATCTAACAAAGTGCCAATTCCAATTGCGTTTCCACTAATTTGATCTATAGCACTATTGTTTTGATATGGATCCAGAGTGCTAATGATTCCTAGCATGCATAAGGCTTTTCTTAAAAAGTGTATTGAAGTTTTGATTTTTGATGTAGAGATAATAATTGGTAATAGTGCAGGATTATCAACACAGAGAACAACTAAATAATCTGTATTTGCACAAATTTGACCCAGGGCTTTTAGCACAGATACACATTTTCCTGACAACCAAAGATCTTTAAATTTATCCATAATCAAATACATGAAGGGACTGGTTTCACTAGCTACTCCAGTCCCACCCACTATTGCCATCTCTCCTAAGCCCATCATAATAGATTAAGCAATGGCAGGATTAGGATTG
Source organism: Austropuccinia psidii (assembly GCA_023105745.1). Lineage (NCBI taxonomy): Eukaryota > Fungi > Basidiomycota > Pucciniomycetes > Pucciniales > Sphaerophragmiaceae > Austropuccinia > Austropuccinia psidii. The sequence continues at coordinate 55,067,585 of JALGQZ010000005.1, read as the reverse complement.
TGAGATTTGGGTAACAAGGGCTTGAGCGCAGGTGCTGTATATGGTTTTGTAAGTCTTATAGCGCAGCTAACTAGATGTTCTAAGAGTAGAGGGATTTCTTCTTAGAATTGGATATCACTAGAATACTCCAAGCTGGCCAAAAGATGAATAATTGTTTTTTATTAAATTTGGAATGATGTAAGAGGGATTTGATTTTGTTATCCTGCCCATATTCTCAATAGCTGACTCCCTCATAGCATGAGCTTTGTCATTCACAGCCACAAATGATTTATTGATGTTATTGGGTTGAGCCAAGCATCAATCAAACATAGGTACCCAGGCTAAAAGAGTATAATGACAAATTGAGGGTAATGGATCAGTGATCACCACAGCAAGAAATCTGTTCAGGACATTTGATATAAGCATTTTGGCATGAGGGAGCTCTTGTGAATTATTGAATTCTGAGCCAGTAATTGAGCACAGCAGGCTGTAGCATCTTGCCAAATGTTGGGAGATTCAATGTTGGCATAGAAAATTCCCACATCTTGTACAAGTTGATTCAATCAATGACCCTTAAGTTTTCATGTGCAAAGGATTTTCAAGGCTAAGATGATGGTTGAACAATTGTTTGTTATTGCCTTTGATAAATCAATAAGTAAAAAATCCCCTTTGAGATCAGTCAAAGGTATGGTATTTTGAGGTGAGCTTAATGCACACATTGAATTCCGTAACACTGGGCCTAGCTCTACAATCAACAGGAATTGTGGGAGGTTTGAGCTTTTCTGTGGATGATGTAATGGACATTAAGTCAAGGAATCTTTCTGTAGCAGATAGGTAGGCCTTTAGTGCGTCTTAAATATTGAGAGATAGATAAAAAATTAAACACATATCCGGAAATATGGGCAGGAGAAGGAGTATGTACCTAGCCAATTCAACCAAGGAAGCCTTCAAAGAATTTGTCAAACCATTAGAAAAAATAAATTCAAGAAGCTTGTGCATGCTTGACCAAAAGCTTCAGCACATATGCTAATACAATGATATATAGAAGCTTCTTATGGAATGTTTTTCTTTCCATGATTAAGTGAGGCATCAACAATGTAAGCTTACATGGCTTCAAGATATAATGACATTTACTGTTTGACTTCTGAGGTTACATGAACTATGGTGTCAAAGAAGGTTGTTTGGTCACAATCTTTGCAAAGCTGCTCTAGAAAGGACAACATAAATTGGTATGGGTATTTAGAGAAAAATTTAGCCAAGATATAAGAGGCTAGTGGGGGGATTAATTCAACTACACCTTGTATGACCACTGCTTCTCAATTGTATTTGTAAGTAAGAATCTGATCAGAAATGTCTTGAAATTGAGGCCACATGAGCTTTGATGAGTGTTGACCTTTAAGGATTGATAATAAATAGTAAGAACTTGAAAATGAATCGTGCTGATCATTGAACTTCAAGTGGTGAATAGTATTGATCCTATCTATAAACAATTCAAGGAAAAAGCTATGAAATATTAATTTGGTAAGATTCTCCTGAGGTTTTTGCTCGCCAAATGAAATAATTTATTGACCAACCTCAACTGAACATCCCAAAGCATTGATCTAATTAGCCTAGGCACACTTAATTGTTTCATCTAGAGTGTCTTTAAGGACTTTGAAAATTTAGCTAATTTCAAAAAATGCAGCATCCAAGTCTGTTGTTATTTTTGTGTGATCCTTTAATTAAACAGGGAGGTTTTTTGCATTTTCAAAGGAAAAAATTTGATTCCTGTGTTTTTTGAATATGGTGTGGTTATTTCATTGTTTAATGCAAGGGGTCTTCAGTTTTTATCACTTCAACAATATCCCAGTTCTATAAGCTGATTTTGTTATCATTAGATTATTGTAGAATCTTTAATGAACTGTGGAAAATTAATAAAGCTTGCTTATCTATAGTATGAGTGAGATACTGACTTTGGTAAGAAACACAGAACACCAAAAATATAGAACATAAAACAAAGAAGTTAAACCCGCCTTTGAAAAATCATCTATTGCTATCAGAGTGGTGCAATTTATGACTCCATAACAGTACCAGAATCACAGAACAATAGCATTAAGCTATTCAAGAATTCTTATTCTGAAAAAAGAGGATTTTATGATATAAAAGCTGAACTAAATTGGAAGAAAAATCAACATACATTAGTTCATTTTTCATTTTATGATTAAAATTGTAGGTGTAGGATATAAAAAAGTGTTTCCCAATGGAAGGCTCTGCTATGAGCTTCAGCACACAAATTTAAAAATCCAATCAAGAATTACAATGAAATTAGGTCCTCTTTTTAGTGTAATAGTATTCAGTTACATGTGATTAATTAATTAAAAATTTGACTAATTAACAAAATAAAAAATTGGATCAGTAAAGGAATTACCTACAAAGCTAAAACCAAACACCCCAGAATTGGTGAACTGCTTTTCTTTCTTGAAAGAGTCTGTGAATTAAGATACCAAATTATCAAAAGAAATGTTGTTTTTCAATTAAAAAAATGAAATTCTACATGAGAGGAAAGAGAATCTGTCTGAGTTTTGCTGATTGGTTTTAAAGAAAGCACATTAGAATGATTTTTTCAAAAACTAATTTGGGTAGAAGAGCTTTTGGAATGGCAAGCTTTCATGAAAAATGTTATCAAGTCAAAAACTAAATCAAAAAAAGCCATGCAGATCTAAAAAGGCAAACAATTCTAGCTAAAACAGTTACCTCAGTTTATTCCAATCACTTTTTGAAAAAACCAGTCAACGGTTTCCATCAAATTCAATTTGATATTCTCAGAAAATAATCTACTCTGTTTTTTTTGTTGTAAAAACTCACAGTTGATCATAAATATTATGATGGGAAAAACCTCAATTTCTTGAAAAGAGCTATCAGAATAATTAAATCAATGATATAAAAGAGTTATTTTCTTGAAAGTATTGAAATGGCTTCTAGCTAAAATTAAATCTTTTTGAAGTATTTATTTTTAATTGTAAGAGATTTTCCATGTGAGTTTTTGAAATATGGAAAATGTCACAGCTTTTGTATATATCTAAAAAGTGTAAGTGGAATCTATAAGCTGGTGAAAAAGGCAAAGATAAGGTTTTATGAGCATAAGGGACATCCGATTTTAGACGGAAGAATAATGTAATTTTTGGAAATGATATTCACAATTATATTTATAAAGATTTCCATTTAGAATATTGGCGAGGTGGGAAATGAAATAAAGCCAGAGTTTGGTAAATTTGGCACTTCAGGGAAAAGGGATTATATTGTGTGGAGGGCTCCTTCAGTAAAAAAGGCTTATCTAGTGAGAGGGAATAAAAATATTTGATAAAGTGTACTTTTTTGGAATCTAAAAAGGATACCACGCATTGTATTGCTGAAATAATGAGATTTTTGGAACACAAATGTTGATTTTTTACTTGTACAGTATGTTTAGAATGATTTTTTCCTACAATCAATCTCACTTTCATCCCTGAAAGAAAGAGAAATTAAAAAAAAATAAAACGATAAATTAGACAATTAATCAATGAAGTAAGAAATGATCAATACATAGCTTAATAAATTTATCAATAAATTAACTAACAATATGATCAATAAATTAGCTAATAAATTGATTATTAAAGTAATTAATACATCAATTCATAACCTGAGGGTATTGGTAAACACACATAAGGTTTAATTAAAAAAACATGCAAACTCTTATGTGTTTTGCCCAAAAAATTCCTTATTTTCCCCAGTTTATGGCTAAAACACATAATTTTATGGGAAACATATTATTATTTTTTCAAAAAGCCCCTAAAGCAATTTTTGGGGATATTATTTCAATTTTGGTACTTCTTGTGGTGGCTTCTTAAGAAAAGTGAATTTTTTCATATTTTTTTAAAATTCTTTATATAAATGAGAAATATGAAAAAAGGCATATATTCTGTGTATTTGAGATTCCACCACAAAACAAAAAACCAAAAGGGAATTGGAAGAATGTCCCCACCTTTTCTTGGCGATTTTTTCCAGTTTCTTTTTACATTTTTTACCATAAAATTATGTGTTTTGGCCATAATTTGGTAAAAAGATGTAAGTGCTTTTGTTTTTTACTAAAGCCTACATGTGCTCACCAACAACTTGAATTAATTGATAAATTGATTAAAAAATCAATTAACATTAAAATGTATGAATTGATTCAAAAATTACTAATAAATTGATTTATACACTAATGAATACATTGATCAACATCTCAATCGATTAGTTGATTGATAAACTAATTAATCAATTAGCAAATACATTAATTAAATTAATCAATTAATATATTTGTTTATTCTGAAACCATTAACCACATTTCAACTCATTAATTACTTAAGAGATAAGTTTTTGAATAGCTTGATTTATTAACTGATAGTTCAATTATCAAAATCAGAACTTTGAATTGAAAAGATGATAGATTTCTCATTAGTAAAAATACTTTTTGTTGATATTCATATGATTTCTTTCAAATAATCAAAATAAGAACCTTGTTATCACTCACATAATAAATGTACTAATAGTAAAATAATAATTCTGAAACTACAATAAAAATTGTTTTTGTAAGGTTTGTCTATGAAAATCTTGATAATAGTAGCAAATATCAAGAGTACTATGAGTTTCCTCAGCAGAAAAATATAATATAATTAAATATTATAACCAAAAATTTATATAATTCTTAAAAAAAAATAATCAAAAAAAGGAATTTAATTATTACTAAATAATTTAATATTGTAAAATTCATAATAATTATAATAACGTATGGGTGTTGGTAAAAACACATAAGAGCTTATGTGTTTTTACTGAAAACCTATGTGGTTTTGCCATAAATTGGTAAAAACACATAAGGGGTGCCCTGGGCCCATTTTTAATTAAAAATGGAACACAACCACGCCTGTATTGGGCCAAAACATGCCCAAAAGAGGTTTTTTTCCCACAAAACCTCCCTAACTACCAATTGTTTCAGATTTTTTTCCCAGCCCCAAAAAAAGGCCAAACACCCAAATAATCCACATTATCCTGACCCCAAACCAATTCTTTTTTTTTTTTTTGGAAAAGCAGCATTACCAAAGCCATTTTGCAAAGCTTTTCACAATTTTTTTCTTTTTTCCCCCAAAGACTACATTTTCCACCACAACAACCTGCTTTCAAGCCTCTCAATTTTCAATTTTTTACCTTCCCTCATCCATTAATCCCACATTTAAACCACTTTTTTTACTCTTAACCACTTCTATTCATTTTTCACACCTTTTTTCACTTTTTCACATTTTGAAAGGTTCTTACCCCATTACAAATACCCAAATTCCCCCTTTTTTCCACTTTTATACATATTTTTCATTCAAAAATACTTCAACCCCCCACTGAAGGTGAATTTCAGACCCTTGGGCTTCTTTGGAAACATGTGCATAATGTTGCCAGGGGTCAGGGGTATGCTGTGTCCACCTTGAGGTCCAATATGACCCACAACCAAATTGAAATAGGTTTTGACAGGTCTGGGACCCCAAATGCCAACAAAAGCCCCTCTAAAACAGTCACCTCAAGAAAGCTTGACTGTAATTTTAGAATTTATGCCAGAAAATATACCAAGGGTACCACTTGGACTCTTAAAGTCAAAAATCCTGAACATAGCCATGATGCTACTGAAAATATCATGGCACATCCTGCTTTCAGGAAATCCAATGAGCAAGAAACATCCCAACTTGCTCAAATGTCTGAATCACTGCTCATGCCAAGGCAAATTCAGGCCCAATTATGCAGCCAGGGGAGTCTGACAGGCCTGTAATCCTTCAAGACATTTACAACCAAGTCAAGAAACTCAAGAAAGACAAACTGCAAGGCAGAAGGCCCATTGATTCTCTTATTGACACTCTAAAACAAGAAAGTTTTGTTTGGTCCTCTGAAAGGGATTCTGAGGGACACATTACCTCCTTGTTTTTCACTCACCCCCTGGCCATAAAACTCCTTCATGGCTTTCCTCATGTCATTCTTATGGATTGTACTTATAAAACCAATAAGTACAGAATTCCCCTTTCTCATATTGTTGGATTCAGCTCAACCAATAAGACCTTTTCTGGGGCTTTTTGTTTGATGAAGAATGAAACTGAACCCTCATATATTTGGGCATTAAATCAATACATAGAAAAGGTCCTCAACAACACCAATCTTGTTCCCCCTCCAGTTATTGTTATTGACAGGGATCTGGCCTTGAAAATCTCTCTTAAGAAGCTCTTCCCAGACTCCCAAGTCATGCTATGCATTTTGCACATCAATAAAGATGTATCTTCTCATTGCATGAAGAAAATTGGTCATGGAACTGATTTTGAAAATTTTATGGGCCTTTGGAATCAAGTAATATACTTTTATCTTTCACTTTAATTCACTTTAATTCACTTTAATTCACTTTTTTTCTTATTTTTGTTTTATTTATGACTTTGGGATTTATTTCTCAGGTTATGTATTCATCCACTGAAAAGTCTTTAAAAGACAACTGGAAGAAGCTTCAAAAGCAAGTCAAAAGTCCTGAAGTCTTGCAATATTTATAAAATACCTGGCTTCCTCTAAAGGAGTATTATGTGCCAGCCTGGACCAATCACCATTGCTGTAAGGTTTGTCTATGAAACTCTTGATAATAGTAACAATATCAAGAGTACTATGACTGTCCTCAGTAGAAAAATATAATATAATGAAATATTATAACCACAAATTTAAATATAATTATTAAAAATAATCATATAAAAAAATAAATTTAATTATTATTATAATAATATAATAATAAAAAAAAATATAATAATTATAATAAATTATAATTATTCTATTATTGTTATAGTCACTGACAGTTATAACAATAAGAAGTGTAAAGCTCTTAATGAGACAATTACACGTGGAAAATAAGAATATTAACCACTTATAAATAATATAAATATTATTTATAAAAAGAATTAATCACACACTGTGCAGAAATAATTCTTTATAGAATAAAATTCTATATAAAAAAAAACTAATACTAGATAAAAAAATATAGAACTTTAAAGAAAACTTACTTATAATATTTATTTAATACAACAAGTTATAAAACAACAGTTATTATATTAAATAATGATTATAAGTTAAAAACACGCCAAAAATCAATAAAATCAAAGATAAAACAACTTTTTATACTAAAATTTATGATTAAAGAGTTTTTGAGAGGAATTTGTGGATTTTAAAAGATATTTAAGATGATAATTTTATATAATAAAATTTATTATAGATGATTACAACAATAATCTGAATTCTATGACTTCAATTCTTTAATTTAATAAATAAAGAATAAAAATAACTTAAGAATTACTTTTAATAATAAGATTTTATATTTAATAAAACTTTACCTGTTTAAATTTCTAATATGATTGGATTGATTATGAATTGATTGATAAAAACAGTGATGAAAAGACTCTTTTTATGTCTACAGAGCAGCTCTCATGATTCATAATGGATGTAGAGGGCGTGCTCAGGTCAAAACTGAAAAACCATGCTTAAAAATTAAGTTCTTAACTTAAGGCAACTTATTTTTACTTCCAATTTAAAGTTACCAGTGTTATTCTTAACTCCAAGTAACTTTAATCCTCATTTAGTTTGATTATTTTAAGTTTTAATATAAAATAAGTTTATTTATATTAAAGTTCATCACATGAACAACATAAAATCAGAGTTTCAAGCAGAAATCTGTTAAACTGAATTTTTAATTAATTTTTAAAGAAATCATAATTTTCTTTAAGCTTAATTAAAAAAGTAATTTTCCAGGCTAATTACCCAGGAAACCTATTAATAAAAGATACTTAAAATTTAATTTATATATTGATAATATTAAATTCTAAGCTGTGTGAAATTTTCAAGCAAATCCATTAAGATTTGGACTTTTAATGAATTTTTGAAGTTATTACTATTTTTCCACGTAAAATAGCAATACACACAAAACCTTAAGTTTTGATAAGGTTTTGATGATTGAAACCTTAAAGTTTTAAGCTTATTTAAGCTTTTTAAGCTTGATTAAGCTTTGACAGTTCTTAAAACCTTGATTCCAAGCCTGCTTATTGGGATTTACCCTCTTGGCAGCTTGAAATTCTTATCCAATTTAGGATAAAATCAGTTTAAACCTTAAGGTTGGATCAAAGTCTAATCTTAAAGTTTAAATAAGGTTGAAAATCCTCCAATACAGGTGGACAACCTTAATTGAATCATTGCAGATCCAAAAAGTTGGGTACCCCAGCTCTATTTGGTCTTTTTCCTTTGTCCCACCTTTTTGCGTGGATTTTGCCCTTTTATTTATTTAAAGCCATACTATGGCCTTAAACCCTTTTAAATTGAGCTCATGCAGGATTTACATTCTGTATGGCAAATCCTTAGCCAATTCAGTAAATATACACCACACCTCAATTTTAACTAAAATTTTGGTAAAGTTGCATAAACCTTATGTAACTTTAAATTTAAGCTTAATTAAGCTTAAATTTAACAATTTAAAAAAATGTTAAAAAAGTTACATTAGTACTGTGAGATTCTTAAATCTTCTAATAACACAAGAAATAAGTGTTTTTGGGTATAACACCCTATGGGTGTACCCTAGGTTATTTTTGGTGTAGAATCCAAAAATAACATAATAATTATAACTTTGTTTATCCAAAAAAAAGTTATACTTATTTTTTATTATTTTTTATTTTAAATTCAACTAAAAAGTCTGTTTAAGACAAATTTAATTGTTTATAAAATCATTTGTGGCCTTATGGGTATGTTAAACATACCTCACAGGCTCACATTCCCTACCACCAAAAAAAAATTGTACCACAATTTTCCTTTGTAGTATACCCCCAAGTTATTTGGGGGGGGTATAATCCACTGTCCAACCTCTCTACTTATACTGTTCAAGTATGTAAAGCACACAATTCAAACTTTTATTGAGGAATTGGTCTTCTCTCATGTCTGAATCTTCTGAGAAACTTTTGGGAATCAGGTATCTTACTTTCTTCAATCCACTCATCTTCATGTTGTGGATTTCTGTACCTGACTAAGTATTCTCTTTCATTTTTACCCCTAAGTCTTCTTTCTTTTAAGACTTTCAGTACTTTCTTTTCCTCACTTGGTTCAAGTGGGGGTACTTCTAAGGGTGTTTCATTTCTCAAAGGAAATAATTCCTTATCACTTGATGTGTAATGCTTTACAAGACTGACAGGGAAAGTTGGGTGTTTGTTTCCTAACTCTCCTGACAGTTCTACTTGTACTGCATTTGTCCCATGGAGGGCTTTAATAATAAATGGTCCTGCAAAGGAATCTTTCAATTTCTTTGGACCTTTAATATTATTAAAGTTCAAGGTTGAAACTAGTATTAAGTCCCCTACTTTGAATTCTGGTATCTTATGACTTTTATCCCATTTCTGCTTAGCATATTCAAAGGCATCATTCATGCTTTGATTTGCATGATGTCTCACTTTATCAAGCAGCAGCTTAAAGCTTGAAGCAGTTGGATGAATGTCAACCAAATCTTTTTTCAAAGTATCAACTGGAAGTTTGGGGTTCCATCCTTTTTCCAACATTGCAGGAGTCTTGCCTGTTGAAGCATGGATGGAGGTTTTGTAGGCTAATTCCAATGCTGGTATAAGAGTACACCAATCATGGGTAAAGCCATCAGAATCTTTAAACTCCAGGCCATAAGCACAAAATCTTCTGATCATGTCCTCAAGGGTTTGAATCATTCTTTCTGCCAGTCCATCTGTTTGTGGATGGTAGGCTGTTGAAAATGATAATTTTGTACCCAAAAGCTTATGTAGATTAGTCCATAAGGCTGATGTGAATTTTGGGTCTCTATCACTAATGATATTTTTAAAGAGACCAGTATGGGATATGACTCTGTTCCAAATCAGAAGAGCTGTATCCATAGCTGTGTCATCTTTATGACATGGTAAAAAGATTTGTGTTTTGCTATATCTGTCCACAATAACAAGACATGCATTGTAACTTTTATCACCTCCAGGTGGTAAAGCAGTTACCCAATCCATGTGAACCACTTCCCATGGGGTACTTGGTTCTTGAATATGGATCATTAAACCAAATCTTTTACCAGTAGCTTTATTGGCTTTCTGGCATCTATCACAACTATGACAGTACTCAATGACATCTTTTCTCCAAGATGGCCACCAGGCACATGTCTTAATTCTTTCCATTGTTCTGTCTTCAGACAGATGTCCAGAATAAATGTTATCATGGCATTCTAGTAGTATTGTGTTAATCAACATTCTACTACATAGGACCATGACACATGTGTGTTTAGATCTATGATATAGTATACCATCAAACAAATGAAATCTTCCATTATCATAAGATGTTTTCCAAATATCATCCAGAGAATTAGCCAAGGCTACATCTTTACAATTTTTGTCAAGTAGAGCAGTAAGAATATGACAATTCTTATCTTGCTTGTAGCTTTCTCTAACCTCTTCAAAGAATTCTGTTCCAACATCTGTGATATTAATTCCTTCAATTGGGATTTGAGGTTCTGCACTTGTAGGAACATAGGCAGGATTATCAGGTGTATTGGGTAATGCCCATCTACTTAAGCCATCAGCATTCTTATGAATATTTCCAGCTTTATGTACTATGGTCATATTGCCTCTATACTCCTGTATAGCAATCTGCCATCTTAACATGTGTCTGTTTGGAGTCTTCATGTTAAGAAGTGATTTTACTGCATTACAATCAGTAATTACTTCAAACACACTACCATCAAGATAATAATGAAGTTTTTCCAGAGCCCAAACAAGGCAAAGGCACTCCATTTGGCTAGCTCCATATCTTGCCTCAGTAGGTTTAATTTTCCTTGAAATAAAACAAACTGGACCTTCATAAGGTTTGTCATTGACAATTTGGACTTGATGAAGAGCAGCTCCTAAACCATCACCACATGCATCAATATACAGCTTGAAAGGAAGTTTCCAGTCTGGCATCAATAATAATGGTGCATTGGTCAAGGCATACTTGATTTTATCATATGCTTGAATTCTCTCCTGTGTCATTTCAAAAACAGTTTGTTGATCACAAATTCTGTATAATGATCTGGCATGGATTGCAAAATCTTTAAGGTGTTGCCTGTAATAACTGGCAAATCCTAAGAAAGACATCATCTCCTTTTTGTTCTGGGGCATTTGTTTCAGTAAGACTGCAGCCACTTTGTTTTTGTCAACACCAAGGCTTAGTCCTGATACTACATGTCCCAGAGCTTTCAACTCATGAAACCCAAAATTACATTTTTTAAGAGAAATTTTCATGTTCACTTGTAGAATTTTCTTAAGTACTAATGAAAGTCTCTCTAAATGTGATTGCCAGGTTTCTGAACAAATGATAATGTCATCAATATAAATGATTAACCATCCTTCTGATAATTCATGTGGGAATATGGTATTCATCATTCTTTGATAATGAGAGGGTGCATTTTTAATACCAAAAGGCATCCTTAAATATTCATAAATACCACAATGAGCTATTATTCTCAATAATTTCCTAGCATGAGGTGTTAAAACATTCTGATGGAAGCCTTTAAGAGCATCCATGGAAGTAATAAACTTTGCTTTGGATAATTGAGTCAAAGTCTCATGGATTCTAGGGATTGGATACCTGTCTGGAATAGTATAGGTATTCAATGCCCTAAAATCCCCAACCATCCTTGACTTATCATTATGCCAAGTAATGATTACTGGAGTTGTGACTTCCACTTCCTCATTGTGTCCAACTTTTCTAAGAACTCCCAGTTTCATTAGTTCATGAATATGACTTTCTAATGCTTCTCTAGCCCTAGGGCTAGCTGGGTAAGCTGGTCTTCTTAATAGTGGGGGATAAAGTCTCTCCACATTAAGCATGATATCCACTTCATGGCCTTTTATAGCCCCAAGTGGTTCATCATCAGAAGCAAAGGCTTTTTTAAATTGAAATAAAATTTCAATAAGTTCTTCCTTCATTTCTGGTGTTAATTCAGGACTAATTTGTGCTTCACTTAATTGATCTGACACAAATTTTTCTTTATTAACATTTTTTACTTGTTGAATGACAGTAATTTCTTTTCTTTCTGGAGAAAAAGCAAATTTTTGCCTTTTATTTTCCCCTATAGTGAAATATCTGTCCTTATAATTATTAATATCAATACCATAGATATTGAGATAATCATTCCCAAGTATAAAGTGTTGTGAAGTACAATTATTCATAACAACAAATTCAGCTTTCAATCTCATACTTCCTGCAGGGTGAGGAAATATTATTGTAGCTTCAAATATACCCAAAGGATGCATATTCTGGCTAGCACTGCTGAATTTTACACCTTCAATTGGCATCAACGTGTCTTGCCAATTGGTATAAATTTTGTCAAGATAATCTTTCCCAACACAAGTGCAAAAAGCACCTGAGTCAAGATGTATCTTGGCTTCTGTGTTATTTATCACAATATTAGTGATACAAGATGACCCAGCTGTATAACCTTTACCTCTGGCAGGTTTGGTTTTTTGCATTCTGGCATCTTGCACATGTATGAGATCCATACATTCATCACTGTACTGTGGTAAGTGAGTATGTACCTCAGTGACCTCAAAAGAAACATTAATATTCTCTATACTAAGTTCTTCTGATATTTCTTCTTCTTCTGAAGGTTCAGAATCACTTTCATGTAAAGCTACATCAGTTTCTTTTGTGTCTTCCACTTTCTCAACATTTATCTCATTGACTCTTGTCTTTTTTGGACAAGTGTTTGCTAAATGAGATGTGCTTCCACATTTATGACATTTTAAAGGAGGTCTGTCATGTGGTTTATTTGGTTTTGAAATTGGTTTCCCACTAGTCTTGTTGTCTATTGGGGGTTTATACCAATTTCTTCCAATTTTTGTTCTAGTAATGATATCCTCCATAGCATTGATATAATCTTCTGTAGAGCAAGGCTCAATACATCTGCTTCTTATAGCATGCTCAAGGTCACCACCACACTTTCTTAATATCCTTTTATGTACCATTGGTTCAGAAATATCAGGATGAAGGGCAGTTAATCTGTCCTTCTGTTTAAGAAACCAAGTCATGGGCCTGTCCTTCTCAATATTAAAAATGGCTTCTTCAAAAGAATTTTCCATTCTAAATCTCCAGGAATCATTTGCCCATTTGGAAATAACTTGTTCTTTCCACCAAGGCCAGGAATGTTTACCATGGTCTTGTCTCATTTTATAATACCATTTCTTAGCTGATTTGGTAAATAATGAGTGTAATCTGGCACTTATGTATTCATCTGGTATGTTAAAGTCTTCTTTGAACATATCAATTGTTTTCATAAATTCCATATGATTATATTCTCCTTCACCACTGAAGGTTGGCCATTCCTCTAATCTTGGAATGTCTTTGAAATTGCAAGCAGTTTCCACATCATTACTTGAAATTGTATGATGTAAATCATTATTCAAGTTAAGAACATTTCTGTCAAGAAATGGTGTGGATTGCCTTGGCAATTCATTTTTCAGTGATATATTGTTAATACTTGATTGAATATCTTCTTTCAATTCAAGTCTTGCTTTATCACTTTTTTCCAATTGTTTTTGAAAAAGAGCTGCATTGTGGCCAGTTGAATTTTCCAAGTTTTGAACTTGTATTTTCAATTCTCTTAACTGTGCAGTTATAAAAGAAATTGAATTCTCATCTGGTTGATTGAGTAAGGTAACTTTATGCTCAAGTCTTTCACAAATTTGCGTCAAAGACAAAATATTTGCCTTATTAACATTTTCAAGGCCAATAATGGTCTTTTGTTGGTCTTTAACTTGTACTATCTCATTGCCCAGCTTTTGTTGGACATGATCAAACGCTTTAAATTTTGCCATAATTTCTTTATTACAAGATTCAAAGTAAGTTACAAGCTTTACAAGGTCTATTTCTTTGGAAAGGATTGGTTCAATCTTTCCTCCTCCTTGTTTTTGAATTCCATCAAAGTTCTTGCCATATTGAACACATTGTCCATGGCTGTCTTTTCGTTCTTTGGAATCCTGTAATTCTGAGGGTAAGGCTTGTTCCACTTGGGCTTTGCCTTTCCCTTTGCCTTTTGCTTGCCCTTCTGGTTGGTCTTTGGGGCTTGCTTGGGCTTGTTTGGCACTTGTTGAGGCGGGTTTTTGCTGGTGGATGCTTGAGGAGCTTCCACTTGGCTGTTGTCCTTGCCTTGGGCCAACTTCTTCTTCTGATCCTCTGATAATATGCTTTGGTTTTTCAACCAAGCTTTTATCTGTTGGACTTGCCCTTTGACAGACATTGGTGTCCAACCCAATAGAAGATCTTCTGTCTTTTCTGGCCCCATGAACTTCTTCACTTTAAGATAAGAGTTCATGGTGCCTATCCAAAGACTTGGAAGGAGTTCCCACTCTTGTTGTTTTGACGCCAGGAACCAGTTTTTCCATTGGGATTGATAAATTTCCACAGTTGCCTGTTGGAAATGGTTCAGGTCTAACAGCAATAGCAGTTATGTCAGCTTCTGGACTCTCAAGAAGAGGTTCAAAGGTGCTGGCTAACCTTTGGGAACTGGTGGAAGTTCTGGCATCCTCCATTTGTGCCTCTCCTCTGGGAGGACATTCTTGCCTTTTGGATTTATGGCTGGAATGTCCTGGTCCAGATCCATTTGATTGGATGGAGTAGTTGCTTCCACTTCTAGTAGGAGTCATTTCACGTCAATTTTAATAAAAATTAGAGTAAAAATGGATTGAATTCACCTGCAGGACCTTTAAAGGGCTCCTTGGTTATTAAACCCCTTGGTGCTGGGCTGGTTTGAATTTCAATACTTGACTCTGAGGCTTCAGAGTCTGAAGAATTTTCTCTGATGGAAGACACTAGAGAAAAAAAATATATAAGTTATTTTATAAAGCAATAAAAATAACTTATAAACTCAACTTATTAAATAAAGTTGTTTTTATGTAATTTATGGCAAATTACGTCAAAAAATAAAGAAAATATGTCTAAGATAAAAGAAAAAAAATATTTTTAGTAAAGATTTTTTATTTGATTTATTATTTTCTTTAAAGAAATAATAATTATGCAATTAACAAGCTATTAATCAAAATTATATTTATTATTCACTTTATACTAGAATAACTCAAAGAATAAATTTCAAGTCTGTGATGTGAAAAAGCCACTAGTTAGACAAAAGAAATTTATTCCAAGTCACTCAATAGTATATTGTTTCAAACAATATTCTTAAGAAAAATTAACTTTATTAATATTATAAAGATTATTTATAAGGGATAAGTCCCAAAAAATCCAATATTAAGACAAATATGGCAATTTTACGTCAAAAATAAGTAAAATAAGGTCTAGAATATGATTTATGTCCCAAAAATTGGTTTAAAATCACGGCCAGGCCCCCAAATGTAAGGTTTGTCTATGAAACTCTTGATAATAGTAACAATATCAAGAGTACTATGACTGTCCTCAGTAGAAAAATATAATATAATGAAATATTATAACCACAAATTTAAATATAATTATTAAAAATAATTATATAAAAAAATAAATTTAATTATTATTATAATAATATAATAATAAAAAATATATAATAATTATAATAAATTATAATTATTCTATTATTGTTATAGTCACTGACAGTTATAACAATAAGAAGTGTAAAGCTCTTAATGAGACAATTACACGTGGAAAATAAGAATATTAACCACTTATAAATAATATAAATATTATTTAGAAAAAGAATTAATCACACACTGTGCAGAAATAATTCTTTATTGAATAAAATTCTATATAAAAAAAAACTAATACTAGATAAAAAAATATAGAACTTTAAAGAAAACTTACTTATAATATTTATTTAATACAAGTTATAAAACAACAGTTATTATATTAAATAATGATTATAAGTTAAAAACACGCCAAAAATCAATAAAATCAAAGATAAAACAACTTTTTATACTAAAATTTATGATTAAAGAGTTTTTGAGAGGAATTTGTGGATTTTAAAAGATATTTAAGATGATAATTTTATATAATAAAATTTATTATAGATGATTACAACAATAATCTGAATTCTATGACTTCAATTCTTTAATTTAATAAATAAAGAATAAAAATAACTTAAGAATTACTTTTAATAATAAGATTTTATATTTAATAAAACTTTACCTGTTTAAATTTCTAATATGATTGGATTGATTATGAATTGATTGATAAAAACAGTGATGAAAAGACTCTTTTTATGTCTACAGAGCAGCTCTCATGATTCATAATGGATGTAGAGGGCGTGCTCAGGTCAAAACTGAAAAACCATGCTTAAAAATTAAGTTCTTAACTTAAGGCAACTTATTTTTACTTCCAATTTAAAGTTACCAGTGTTATTCTTAACTCCAAGTAACTTTAATCCTCATTTAGTTTAATTATTTTAAGTTTTAATATAAAATAAGTTTATTTATATTAAAGTTCATCACATGAACAACATAAAATCAGAGTTTCAAGCAGAAATCTCTTAAACTGAATTTTTAATTAATTTTTAAAGAAATCATAATTTTCTTTAAGCTTAATTAAAAAAGTAATTTTCCAGGCTAATTACCCAGGAAACCTATTGATAAAAGATACTTAAAATTTAATTTATATATTGATAATATTAAATTCTAAGCTGTGTGAAATTTTCAAGCAAATCCATTAAGATTTGGATTTTTAATGAATTTTTGAAGTTATTACTATTTTTCCACGTAAAATAGCAATACACACAAAACCTTAAGTTTTGATAAGGTTTTGATGATTGAAACCTTAAAGTTTTAAGCTTATTTAAGCTTTTTAAGCTTGATTAAGCTTTGACAGTTCTTAAAACCTTGATTCCAAGCCTGCTTATTGGGATTTACCCTCTTGGCAGCTTGAAATTCTTATCCAATTTAGGATAAAATCAGTTTAAACCTTAAGGTTGGATCAAAGTCTAATCTTAAAGTTTAAATAAGGTTGAAAATCCTCCAATACAGGTGGACAACCTTAATTGAATCATTGCAGATCCAAAAAGTTGGGTACCCCAGCTCTATTTGGTCTTTTTCCTTTGTCCCACCTTTTTGCGTGGATTTTGCCCTTTTATTTATTTAAAGCCATACTATGGCCTTAAACCCTTTTAAATTGAGCTCACGCAGGATTTACATTCTGTATGGCGAATCCTTAGCCAATTCAGTAAATATACACCACACCTCAATTTTAACTAAAATTTTGGTAAAGTTGCATAAACCTTATATAACTTTAAATTTAAGCTTAATTAAGCTTAAATTTAACAATTTAAAAAAATGTTAAAAAAGTTACATTAGTACTGTGAGATTCTTAAATCTTCTAATAACACAAGAAATAAGTGTTTTTGGGTATAACACCCTATGGGTGTACCCTAGGTTATTTTTGGTGTAGAATCCAAAAATGACATAATAATTATAACTTTGTTTATCCAAAAAAAAGTTATACTTATTTTTTATTATTTTTTATTTTAAATTCAACTAAAAAGTCTGTTTAAGACAAATTTAATTGTTTATAAAATCATTTGTGGCCTTATGGGTATGTTAAACATACCTCACAGGCTCACAATTGCCACCTGGGTGTGGGCTCCACCTCCAGAGTTGAAGGTGCCCATGCCATGGTTAAACTTTGGCTCCAAGCATCCACTGGTACTCTCCTGGAGGTAGTTAGGGCTCTTCACATGGCATTCAGAAAACAATTTATTGAAATTATCAACAGAATCTCCAAAGAAATGATTGTCCATGGCAAGAAATTTCCTCCACACATCTGTGCCCTCAATGGCAAGGTGTCTCATTATTCTCTTCAGATGGCCTTTGAGAATTTCAAAACCAAATTTCCTCCCAATGAAAAACGCACCAACAGATAAAAAATTTATCAAGGCATTCCTTGCAAGCATAAGACCCAAAAGGCATTTGCCAAGTGCCAAAGGCTTGAAATATCAGACTTCCATCCTCAATGGAATTTGAATTTGCCTGTGAGGGCTTTTTGATTTATTATTCTTCTTTTGTTTTCTTATTAACTGATTTTATTTTTTATATTCTTCTCAGGCTGGTTCTCAAGGTGATGATCAAAGTGTTGAAAAAGAAGGAAATAATGAATCCTGGAAAATATTTGAAGCTATTGGGGAAGACCTTTTTCAAAGACCAATGGCAGAAATCACCCCAATTTCTCAACATTTACAAGATGTTTTGACTGGCAAAGACCCATTTGATCAAATTCCCAAGAGTCAAGAGGATGATCAATATTATGAAGACCCTCTAGAATGCAAGAATACCTGTGGAAGACCTCAAGGAGCCAAGAATAAAAACAAAAATCCAAAAAAATAGAACCTTCAAGATTTGAAATTATTGAAATTCAATCCAAGAGAAGAGGAAGACCCCCCTCAAAAGTGACCAGTACAGCAACATCAAGATCACAGTCAAATGTCCCCTCTCTAATTATGAAAGTGGACTCATCTGAAGATTCTGAAGATTCTGAGGACTCATTACCTAAATCCATCAGTTCATCAGATTCACTACCCTCAGCAACTGAATTAAATAAATCAGAAGTAACCCTTAGAAGGTCCAGAAGATTGGAAATTGGAATCAAAACCTCACAAAGAAAATCACACAAGCCTGCCACCAGTTTGAAGATATATAATGCAATTGACTTGACCTGTGAGCATTGTCAAAGCAATTATCACACAAGTGATGAATGCTCCAAGCTGTTTGTGAGTTTCTGATTGTTTTGAATGTAAATTTCTCTTGTTTATTTTGATATTTATTCATTTTTTGACCTTATTTTATCAGATAACTGGCTCAGAAGACTTGCCCAAGTTTATATTGAAATACACCTTCAAGGCCATCAATGTCCAGGGTGATAGAAGCTCTGGCTACAGAACAGTATCCCACTACATTTACAAGACTCAAGATCAATGGGCCAATGTCAGAGGTGACTTGGCTGAATAAATTCAACAAAATCAAAACCTTTACGAAGCCATGAACGCCTTAATTCCCTCAGTATCCTCTTATTTGGAAAGAATTGAATGGTATGAAGATGTTGGCCAGGCTCCAAAAAGCAAGTGGATGTCCATGTCTGACATGGGGGATCCAATTGCAAATAAGTATAAAAGACCAGTTTTCTTTTATTACACAGTTCAATCTTTTTCTTTTTTCCCTTATTTCTGTCCCCAAAATGATAATCCCCCATTTTCATCTGCTTCTTGGATAGCTGTGCTCATTTTGTTCCTTTGGACATAATCATTTCTAAAGCTTATCCAGTCCCCCCCATTACTGTGAACTGGGAGATTCATGCCCAACCACAAGCCCTGGGGTGGGCTGATAAATTTAAGAAGCACAGAATGTTGTATTTGTCCAATCTTCCTCCCCCCTCTCAGAAAAAACGCACTATTTTGGAGGTTGATTCTGATTGATTGATTTTTGTTTATACAATTTATGCCAATTATCCCCCTCCTCAGTAATATTTATTGCTTAAATCCCACCTAAATCTCCTTTTTTATCAAACATGTGGAACTTTTGTAGTTAGAAATAGTCATGTTACAAACAAGGAAAAAAAATTGGAAAAAATACACTTATTGCCTCTGCACTTGCTGTCCCACCAAAACAATTCCCCAAAATCATGGGCTTCTGGTTCTTTATTTTCCAGATTGAACCCTTCAATTTAAAAAAATGAAGGAAATTCAAAAGTGTGAATTTATCAAATTAACTTTTTGAAAATAGGCATATTACAATCACAGGAAAAAACATTTGAAAAAAACCTTTTTGCACCTTCACTTGTCCCACCAAAAAAATTCCCAAAATTATGGGCTTCTGGTTCTTCATTCTTCAGATTGAACCCTTCATTTTTTAAAAAAATTAAGGAAATTCATAAGTGAGAAGATTTTAAATGAATTTTTGAATAAAATATGCTGTTTTGGCATATTGGCCAAAATGTTTTTTGAAAAAATTTGTGCATATTGACATGCCAAGATGGGACAAATATGGCAAAAAAGATGAAAAAATCCTCAAAACTGAGCCTGAGGAATTTCTATTGAGAAATAAGGTCACTTACACATTTTTGCCATAAATTGGTAAAAACACGTAAGGGCTTACGTGTTTTTACTAAAAGCTTATGTGTGTTTATCAACACCCTAAATTATAATTATATAATTATTCTATTATTCTTAAAGTCACTCAAAATTATGAAAATAAGAAGTGCAAAGCTCTTGATGAGACAATTACATGTGAAAAATAATAATATTCATCCACTTATAAATAATATAAATATTATTTATAAGAGAAATTATCTCACACAGTACAGGGATAACTCTTACAGAAGACTCTATATAAAAAAACTAATAATAGATGAAAAATATAGAACTTCAGAGAAAACTTACTTATAATATTTATTTAATACAAAAATTCAAACAAAAACAGTTATTATATTGAATAATGACTATAAGTTGAAAAGATCTCAAAAATCAATATTTTGAGAGATAGAACAACTTTTTATGATAAAAAATATGATAAAAGAGTTTTTAAGAAGAATTTGTAGATTTTAAAAGATATTTAAGAAAATAATTTTAGGAATTGGTGATTCCAGAAATAATCTGGATTATCTTATTTCAATTCTTTAATTTTGAAATTAATAAAGAATGAAATAACTTAAAAATTATTTCAATTATAAGATTTCATATTGAATAAGAATTTATCTGTTTAAATTCCTAATATTATTGCAATAAATCATTTTAAATGGCAAAGACAGTGATGTGTAGGCTCTTTTTATGCCTTCAGAGCAGCTCTCATGATTAGTAATGGATATGGACAGTTTTCTCAGGTCAAATCTGAAAAACCATGCTTGAAAATAAGCTTCTTAGCTTAAGGTAGCTTATTTATAACTCCAATTTAAAATTACCAGTGTTTCTCTTAGCTCCAAGTAGCTTAAATCCTCTTTTGGATCTATTGTTTTAAGGTTTGATATACACTAAGTTTATTTAAATTAAATTTCATAGCATGAAAAACCTAAAAATAGAGTTTCAAGCAAAAATCTCTTAAACTCAATTTTTAAAGAATTCTTGATTTTCTTTAAGTATAATTAAAAGAATAAACTTTCAGGATGATTAATGATAAAACCTGTTTATAACAGATACTTTAACTTTAATGTATACACAGATAACATCAATTTGTAAGCTGTGTGAAACATTCAAGTAAATCTATTAGTAATGGGATTTTTATTGAATTTTTGAAGTTATTGCTATTTTTACATGTAAAATAACAATACTGTCAGGTTTGTATATGAAAGAATAAGTAAAAATTACTAATATTTAACTGATTCTACTCTGAATGTCCTTATAAATGAAATAAATAAGATAAGAATAATTATAATAAATAAGATTTATCATAATTATGGTGTATTAAATAAATATAATAATATAATAAATGGATAAATTAATATTTAATAATTAAAATATTTAAAAGATCTTTATTATTGCCACCAACAAATAATAAAAGCATAAAGAATTTTTTTATTAAACAAACAATTAATAACAATAATATTACAAATACTAAAGTTATATATTAATATAAATACTATTTATACTAATTGGAGAATTATTAATAGTAATAATAGAGAGAAATCATTATAATAACAGAAAAAAACCTTCTTTTAACACTTGATATAATAATTTTGAAATAGTTTATGCCAAATGATGTAAATATAACTTATGTATATTGTATTTACAAATAAAAATGAAAGAAATTACAAATATTCTTGATTTTATGTGGAAATACAATTTTTAAGAGAATTATAACAGAACAAATGAACAATTGGAGTAATCACCTCAAGATTGATGATCATAATGAAGATTACCTTTGGGCTTTGATAATATAGAAGATTTTAGCTTTTGACTTAATTGTTTTATTGTTTTGATGCGTCTGGGGGGAAATAGAGTAAAAAGAGCTCTATTTATATTAAATTCCTCCCTTCTAGAGTCCAGTGGGCTTCTAGTGGACATTTACTGATGGTATCCACTAGAAATGATCAGTATTTTAAGGTTTAGCAATTATTACATCATGATCAAACCATCTTATCTCATTATTACACCATTATATAGTTATCACTATAACTCTAATTTTGATGACATCATAGGCTTTTAAGAAGCCACAAATTTGTGGATTGAATTAGTATTCACCAGTTTGATTACTCATATAACTGTTAAACCTAAAATAGGATTACAGTTAGTGATCATAAATGATCAATTTTGCGCTTACACTTTGATCATTAATAACTGTTGAGTTATACACACTACAGCCATTTGAAAGATGAATTCTGATAGCCTGGCATGCTCTTATTCAACTGCAAAGAGAATTGCATTACATCATCAAAAATCTATTTTTGATGATTTTTCTTGTATCTCATCTTTTCTGTTGAAATTCAATATTTTAAGCTTCAAACCTTGATTTCAAAGGGTTTTACCTTGAATGTTATGATAAAAAATAGATAATTATTCACCTATGAATTTTTATCATTTGAATATCCACCTTTTTTCAAGTTTGGACCACTTTCACAACAAAGTGGTCAACAGCTCTAGTAATTTTGTTCAATAAACCCTTACAAGTTATAACCTTGTTTATATCTTGTCAAATAACGTCCATATCTGGGTTTGTACAGTAATTATGTGGTGACTCTACTTTTGGTTTAACTCTCTATCATGTATATTTCAAGAGATATCAGCCAAAAACCATGAATGTATGCATTGACCAAAAAAGTGCATATATTCAGCTTAATTCCTTAAGTATTGACTTTAGAGAATTGTCATAAAACTGTTTTATGTGTAGGTTTTCATGGGTAATCCAATTGTGCAATTCATTTTACATGTTTTTGCATTGGTTTCTGAGTTAAATAAGATTTTATGTCTTTTTTAGGGTATTATTACTTATTATTCAGTAATTATTGACTTTACAGATATGCCATAAAAATGGTAAATGTGTATTTTACCATGAAGAATCTAATGGTGTAATTAATTTAACATGTTCAATCATTACATTCTGAGTTAACTCAGAGATTATACTTATTTATGGCATTTTCACTGGTTTTGAGATAATTATTATAAAGTTTTTCTTGTGACCTTTTTGGATATGAGGTCATATCTCAAAGGCTCACAAATACACACCAAAACTTAGCTTTTGATAAGGTTTTAATTCTTGTAACTTTAAAGCTTTAAGCTTAATTAAACTTTTACAGGTCTTAAAACATTGATTTCAAGCTTGCATATTGGGATTAACCCTTTGAAAGCTTGAAATTCCTGTGAAGATTGGGATAAAACCAGCTTAAACCTTAAAGTTGAATTGACTTCTAATCTTATGGTTTAAATAAGGTTGAAAATTCTTTAATACAGGTGTACAAACTTAATTGAATCCTTTCAGATCCAAAAAGTTGGGTACCCCAGCTCTGTTTGGTCTTTTTCCTTAGTCCCACCTTTTTGAATGGATTTTGCCCCTTCATTGATTTAAAGCCATACTATGGCCTTAAACCCTTTTGAAATGAGCTCATTCAGGATTTACATTCAGTATGGCAATTACATAGCTAATTCCATAAATATACACAACACCTCAATTTTAAGTGAAGTTTTGGTAAATTTACATAAACCTTATGCAACTTTAAATTTAAAAATTTTTAAGAAATGTCAAAAAAGTTGAAATTGTACTGTGAGATTCTTAAATCTTCTAATAACTTAATAAATAATCATTTTTGGGTATAACACCCTATGGGCCTACCCTAGGTTATTTTTGGTGTAGGATCCAAAAGTGACATAATAATTATAACTTTTTTTATCCAAAAAAGCTATACTTATTTTTTGTTATTTTTTATTTTAAATCCAATTGATAAGTCTGTTCAAGATCAAATCAACTGTGTATAAATTTATATGTTGCCCTATGGGCATTTCATACATACCTCATAGGCTCACATTCCCTACCACCAAAAATAAATTGTATTACAATCTTTCCTTAGTAGTATACCCCCAATTGAATTGGGGGGTATAATCCACTGTCTAACCTCTCTACTTATACTTATAAGTTTTTACAGCAAACAATTTAAACTTTTATTGAGGAATTGGTCTTCTCTCATGTTTAAATATTCTGAGAAACCTTTGGGAATCAGAATTTTACTTTCTGAAAGCCACTCATCTTCATGTTGTGGATTTCTGTACCTTGCTAAGTATTCTCTTTCATTTTCCCCCTAAGTCTTCTTTCTTTCAAGACTTTCAGAACCTTCTTCTCCTCACTTTGATCAATTGGTGGTACTTCTATGGGTGTTTCATTTCTTAAATGAAATAATTACTTATCACTTGAATTGGAATGCTTCACTAGACTGAAAGGGAAAGCTGGATGTTTGTTTTCCAATTCTTCTTACAGTTCTACTTGTACTGCATTTTTCCCATGAAGGGCTTTGATAATGAATGGTCCTGAAAAGGAATATTTAAATTTCTTTGGGCCTTTAATATCATTAAAGCTCAAGGTTGAAATGAGTATCAAGTCCCCTACTTTGAATTCTGGGGTTTTATTACTTTTATCCCACTTTTGTTTAGCATATTCAAAGGAATCAGTTGTGCTTTGATTTGAACAATTACTCACTGTATAAAGCAATAGCTTAAAGCTTGAAGCAGTTGGATGAATATCAACTCAATCTTTCTTCAAAGTATCAACTGTAATTTCAGGGTTCCATCCTTTTGCCAACATTGCAGGAGGTTTTCCTGTTGAAGAATGGATAGAAGTCTTGTAGGCTAATTCCAATGTTGGTATAAGTGTACACCAATAATGGGTAAAGCCATCAGAATCTTTAAGCTCCAGGCCATAAGCACAAAATCTTCTGATCATGTCCTCAAGGGTCTGAATCATTCTCTCTGCTAATCCATCAGTCTGTGGATGGGAAGATGTTGAGAATGATAGTTTTGTACCCAAATGCTTATGTAAATTTGTCCATAAGTCTGATGTAACTTTTGGGTCCCTATGACTAATGATATTTTTAAAGATACCAGCATGGGATATTACTCTGTCACAAATTAAAAGAACTGTATCCATAGGTTTGTCATCTTTATTACATGGTAAAAATATTGGGATCTTACTGTACCTGTCTACAATAAAAAGTCATGAATTGTGACTTTTTTCATCACTAGGTGGTGAGGCAGTGACCTAAACCATTTGAACTAATTCCCATGTGGTACTTGGTTCTTGGATATGAATCATTAAACCAAATATTTTACCAGTAGCTTTGTTGGCCTTCTGGCACCTGTCACAACTATTGAAATACTCAATGACATTTCTTCTCCAAGATGGCAACCAAGAACATGTCTTAATTCTTTCCATTTTTGTGTTTTCAGAAAGATTTCCAGAATAAATGTTGTCATGGAACTCTAGTAATATTTTTTTAATTAAAATTCTACTAAATAAAACCATGACACATGTGTATTTAGACCTGTGATACAAGATGAAATCAAACAAATGAAATCATCCATTCTCATATGATGTTTTCTATGTATCATCCAAATAATCTGCTAAAGCTGTATCATCTTTGTCAAGGAGAGAAGTAAGAATATGACAGTTATTATCTTGCTTATAGCTTTCTCCAACCTCTTCAAAGAATTCTTTTTCTACATCTGTGATATCAATTCCTTCCATGAAAATTTGTGGTTCTGCATTTGCAGGAACATAAGCAGGATTATCAGGTGTATTGGGTAATTCCCATCTACTCAAGCCATCAGAATTAGTGTAAATATTTCTAGCTTTATTTCCTATGGTCATATTGCCTCTATATTCCTGTATATAAATCTGTCATCTTAACATGTGTCTGTTAGGAGATTTCATGTTAAGAAGTGATTTTACAGAACTACAATCAGTAATAACCTCAAACACACTACCATAAAGATAATAATGAAGTTTTTCCAAAGCCCAAAAAAGGAAAAGGCACTCTATTTAGCTTGCTCCATACCTAGCCTCTGAAGTTGTAATTTGTCTTGAAATAAAAAAACTGGACCTTCATAAGGCTTTTCATTGACAATTTGATTTTGACAAAGAGCTGAACCTAAACCTTCACCACATGCATCAATATATAGCTTGAAAGGAAGTTTCCACTCTGGAATCAATGATAATGGTGCATTGGTAAGGCATATTTGATTTTGTAATATGCTTGAATCCTTTCTTGTGTCATTCAAAAGACAGTTTGTTGGTCAGAAATTCTTTACAATGATCTCGCATGAATTTCAAAATATTTAAGGTGTTGCCTGTAATAACTGAAAAACCCTAAGAAAAACATCATTTATTTCTTGTTCTGGGGCATTTGTTTCAGTAATACTGCAGCCACTTTTCTTTTATCAACACCAATGCTTAGTCCTGAAATTACATGTCCTAGAGCTTTCAATTCATGGAACCCAAAATCACATCTTTTAAGAGATATTCTCATTTTCACTTGAAGAATTTTCTTAAGTACTAATGAAAGTCTCTCTCAATGTAATTGCCAGGTTTCTGAACAAATAGGAATGTCATTGATTCAGATGATTATCCATCCCTCTGATAATTCATGTGGGAAAATGGTATTCATCATTCTTTGATAATGAGAGGGTGCATTTTTAATACCAAAAGGCATCCTTAAGTATTCATACATGCCACAATGAGAAGTCATTCTGAATACTTGCCTAGCATGAGGTGTCAAAGAATTCTGATGGAAACCTTTAAGCGCATCAATGGAAGTGATGAATTCTGCTTTGGATAGTTCAGTAACTGTCTCATGTATTCTAGTAATTGGATACCTATCTAGAATAGTATAGGTATTCAATGCTCTAAAATTACCAACCATCCTTGATTTCTCATTATTCGAAGTAATGATTACAGGGCTTGTGACTTCTACTTCCTCATTGTGTCCAACCTTTCTAAGGACTCCCAGTTTCATTAGCGCATTAATATGAGTTTCCAATGCTTCTCCAGCCCTGGGTCTATCTGGGTAAGCTGGTCTTCTCAATAGTGGAGTGTAAGGTCTTTCCACATTAAGCATAATGTACACTTCATAGCCTTTACTAGCCCCTAGTGGTTCATTATCAGAAGCAAAGGCTTCCCTATATTGAAATCAAATTTCAATAAGGTTTTCCTTCATTGCTCATGTTAATCCAGGACTCATTTGTGCTTCTATTAATTTATCTGATAAAGAGTTTCCCTTATTAACATTTTTTACTTGTCTGATGTCAGTCATTCCCTTCTTCTCCAGAGGAAAAGCAAATTTTTGTCTTTTATTCTTCCCTATAGTTAAATATCTGTATTTAGGATTATTGATATCAATACCATAAATATTGAGATAATCATTTCCAAGTATAAGATTTTGTGAAATACATTCATTCATAACAACAAATTCAACTTTTAGTCTGATACTTCTTGCAGGGTGAGCAAATATCATTGCTTCTTCAAGAATTCCCCAAGGGTGCATATCTTGGCTAGCACTGCTGAATTTCATACCTCCAATTGACATTAATTTTTCTTGCCAATTGGTATAGCTTTTGTCAAGATAATCTTTTACCAACAATAGTGCGGAAAACACCTGAGTCAAGATGTATCTTGGATTCTTTGTTGTTTATCACAATATTAGTGATACAAGATGATCCAGATGTATAACCTTTTCCTCTAGGAGGCTTGATTTTCTGCATTTTAGCATATTGCACATGTATGAGACCCATACATAAAAATACACTGAGATTTTCTATACTGAGTTGGTCTGGCAATTCTTCTTCTTCAGAAGGCTCAGAATCACTTTCAGGTAAAGATACATCAACTGTTTCTTTTTTGTCTTCAACTTTTTCCACTTCCATCTAATTGATTCTTGTCCTTTTTGGACAAGTATTGGCCAAATGAGAAATACTTCCACAATTATGACATTTTAAAAGAGCTCTGTCTTGTGGTTTATTTGGTCTTGAAATTGGTTTCCCTCCAGTATTATTGTCTATTAGGGGTTTGTACCAATTCCTACCAATTTTTGTTCTGGTAGTGATGTCTTTCATGAAATTGATATAATCCTCTGTAGAGAAATTCTCAATACATCTGCTTCTTATAGCATGCTCAAGGTCATCACCACACCTTCTTAATATTATTTTATGTACCATTGTTTCAGAAACATCAGGATGAAGAGCAGTTGATCTTTCCTTCTGTTTAGAAAACCAGGACATGGGCCTGTCCCTCTCAATATTAAAAATGGCTTCTTCAAAAGAATATTCCATTCTAAATCTCCAGGAATCATTTTCCTATTTCAAAATGATTTGTTCTTTCCACCAAGGCCAAGAATGCTTACCGTGGTCTTGCCTCACATTATAATACCATTTCTTTGCTGATTTGGTAAATGATTAGTGTAATCTGGAACTTATTTCTTAATCTGGTATGTTAAAGTCTTCTTTGAGCATATCAATTGTTTTCATGAATTTCATATGATTATATTCTCCTTCACCATTGAAGGTTGGCCATTACTATAATCTGAGAATGTCCTCAAAATTACGGGCAGCATTCACTTTTTCATTACTTGAAATTGTATGGTGTAAGTCATTATTCAAGCTCAACACATTTCTGTCAAGAATTGGTGTGGACTGTCTTGATAACTCATTTTTTAGTGATATATTGTTGCTACTTGATTGAATATCTTCTATCAATTCAAGTATTGCTTTATCACCTTTTTCCATTTGTTCTTGAAAAAGAACTGCATTGTGAGCAGTTGAATTTTCCAAGTTTTGTACTTGTATTCTTACATGTTTTAATTGTTTTGTAATAAAAGATATAGAACCATAATCTGGTTTATTGAGAAAAGTGACTTTGGACTCAATTCTCTCACAAATATGTGTCAAAGAAAAAATACTGTCTTTATTTACATTTTTAGACCAACAACAGTCTTTTGTGCCTCTTTGACTTATAGAATTTCTCCCCCAACGTTTGTTGGATATACTCAAAATTATTAGACTTTGCCTAAGTTTCTTTATTACAAGCTTCAAAGTGTGTTACAAGCCTTACAAGGTCTATTTCTTTGGAAAGGATTGCTTCATTCTTTCCTCCTCCTTGTTTTTGAATTTAATAAGAGTTCTGACCATATTGAACACATTGTCCATTTCTGTTTTTTCTCTCTGGAATTATGTAATTCTGTGGGTAAGGCTTGTTCCACTTGGACTTTGCCTTTTTTGCCATTCTGATTGCTCTTTGGGGCTTTCTTGTCCTTGTTTAGCACTTTTTGAGGTGGATTCTTGCTTGTGGAGGCTTGAGCAGCTTCCCCTGGGCTGTTTTTCTTTCCTTGGTCCAACTTCTTCATCTGGTCCTCTGAAAAAATACTTTGGTTTTTCAACCAACCTTTTATCTCTTGGACTTTTCCTTTGAAAGACATAGGTTTCCAACCACTCAGAAGATCCTCTGTCTTTTCTGGGCCCATGGAATTCTTCAGTTGAAGATAAGAGTTCATTGTGCCTAGCCAAAGACTTGGAAGAATTTCCAACTCCTGTTTTGCTGCCATAAACCAGTTCTTTTACTGAGGCTGGTATATCTCTATTGTTGCCTGTTGGAAATGGTTCAGGTCTGACAACAGTAATAGCAGTTATGTCAGCTTATGGACTCTCAATAAGAATCTCAAAGGTTCTGGTTAACCTTTGGGAACTGGTGGAAGTTCTGGAATATTACATTTGTGCCTCTCCTCTGTGCTGATAATCTTGTCTTTTTGATTTATAACTTAAACTTCCTGGTCCAGATGCATTTGATTGGTGGAGTAATTTCTTCCACTTCTAGTAGGAGTCATTTCACATCATTCTAAAGCAAATTAGACTAAGAAATGAAATGAAATCACCCACTGGGCTTTTAAAGGGTTGTTTAGTAATTAAACACCTTGGTTCTGGGCTGGTTTGAATTTCAATACTTGACTCTGAGATACTAGAGTAAGATGAGCTTTCTCTGATGGATGATACTAGAGAAAAAAGAAAAAAATAAGTCACTTTATTAAAAAATACAAGCTAACTTATTAACCCAGCTTACTGGATGTAGTTGTTTGAATGTAAGTTATTGCAAATTATGTCAAAAATAAAGAAAAATGTCTAGAGAGTAAAGAAAAATATTTCTAAGTAAAGAGCTTTAAATTTCAAAATTTTTAATTTTACTTTATTAATTTTTTTGAGGGAATCTATTATTCTTATAGTCACTGAAAACTATAACAATAAGAAGTGTAAAGCTCTTAATGAGACAATTGCGCATGGAAAATAATAATATTGGTATGCTTATAAATAATATAAATATTATTTATAAAAGAAATCATCACACACACAGTACAGGTATAATTACTATAGAAAATTCTATATAAAAAAACATAGAACCTTAGAAAAAACTTACTTATAGTATTTATATAATATGACAAATAAAAAAACAATAGTTATTATATTAAATCATGATTACAAGTCAAAAAAACGCCAAAAACCAATATTTTAAGAGATAAAACACCATTTTATGATGAAAAATATGATTCAAGAGTTTTTAAGAGGAATTTGTGGATTTTAAAAGATATTTAAGACAATAATTTTATATAATAAAATTTATTATTAGTGATTACAGAAATCATCTGAATTCTATGATTTCAATTCTTTAACTTTAAAATTAATAAAGAATAAAATAACTTAAAAATTACTTCAATAATAAGAGTTTATATTTAATAAAACTTTATCTGTTTGAATTTCTAATATGATTGGAATGTGTAATTTTCATTGGCAAAAACAGTGCTCTGTGGGCTCTTTTTATGCCTACAGAGCAGCTCTCATGATTCATAATGGATATGGACAGCATGCTCAGGTCAAAACTAAAAAGCCATTCCCAAAAATAAGGTTCTTAACTTAAGGTAACTTATTGTTAATTCCAATTTGAAGTTACCAGTGCTATTTGTAACTCCAAGTAGCTTCAATCCTCTTTTGGAATGATTATTTTGAGGCTTAATATAAATTAAGTTTTTATAAATTGAAGTTAATCACATGAAAAGCTTCAAAATAGAATTTCAAACAAAGTCCTCTAAACTCAATTTTTGATTAATTTTCAGAGAAATCTTAATTTTCTTTAAGTACAATTAAAAGAGTAAACTTCCAGGCTAATTACCAATGAAACCTGTTGATGAAAGATACTCAAAATTTGATTTATACACAGATAACATCAATTTGTAAGCTGTGTGAAAGCTTCAAGAAAATCCATTAAGAATTGGATCTTTAATGAATTCTTGAAGTTATTGCTATTTTACAAATAAAATAACAATACACACCAAACCTTAGCTTTTGATAAGGTTTTAATTCTTGTAAATTTAACCTTTTAAGCTTTCTTACGCTTTGAAAGGTCTTGAAGCCTTGATTTCAAGCTTTCATATTGGGATTTACCCTTTGGAAGCTTGAAATTCCTATGCAAATTGGGATAAAACCAGCTTAAACCTTAAGGTTGGATCAAAGTCTAAATAAGCTTTAAAATCCTCCAATACAGGTGGAAAACCTTAATTGTATCCTTGAAGATCCAAAGATTTGGGTACCCCAGCTCTGTTTAGCCCTTTTGCTTTGTCCCACCTTTTTGCATGGATTTTGCCCTTTTAATTATTTAAAGCCATACTATAGCCTTGAACCCTTTTAAATTGAGGTCATGCAGGATTTATATTCTCCATGGCATATCCTTTGCCAATTCAGTAATTATACACAACACCTCAATTTTAACTAAAAGTTTGGTAAGTTTTCATAAGCCTTATGCAGCTTCAAATTTAAGATTATTTAAGCTTAAATTTAACAATTTTTAAGAAATGTTAAAAAAGTTGCAATTGTACTGTGAGATTAAATTGTCTAATAACCTAAGAAATAATCATTTTTTGGGTATAAAATCCTATGGGTCTACCCTGGATTATTTTTAGTGTAGAATCCAAAAATGACATAATGATTATAGCTTTGTGTGTCCACAAAAAGCTATAATTATTTTTTGTTATTTTTTTATTTTAAATCCAATTGATAAGTCTTCTCAAGACTAAATCAACTGTGTATAAAGCTATTTGTGGCCTTATGGGTATTTCATACATACCTCATAGGCTCACAGTTTTACTACTGGCTTGAATAATTGTTAATTGTAAGAACAAAAAGCTCATTAATACAGAATTTCTAGGTTTGTAATCATGTTTGAAAGAACTCCCTTTTATTACTATCACAATTTCCTTTTCATATAATCCTGTGGTTAATCATTGAAAAATATTTTATAATAATGATTTTGTTTCTAGAATAGAAAGACTTTGAATTTTACATCAATTACTCTGTTTCTCTCATATTGTAACAGTTTTCTTATAATGTTTATCATCTGACTTTATTTCAAAGCTTATTGTTCTTGTCACTATTTGACAAGATTTTTTTGCATTACAATGAACATATTTGTAACTTTGAATTTAGGAAAGGGGTTTTAAAATATGCAAGGGTATTTTTATAAAAGATGGATAATACATATTCAAATTATTTCAAGATATTCCTAAATTGATTTTAATTTCATGAAACAATTTGTACATATTTTAATTCCCTTACATCAAGACCACACTGATCCTGCTCAGCATACTCAGCAATTAACAGCTAAAAAAAACAACTTTTTTTTATGTTGTAAAATTCCAATTCATATGTAATCCATAATTTTTATTAATCAGCCTAATCCTTGGATACCTGAACCATTTTCAGTCATTTAAATAAAAACAAAGAAAAAAAATACTCAAATTCTACTTTCTTGAAAAAATCATTTTTTTAAATTTCCTTCACATTCCCTCAATAGGAAATAGAATTTAGTATTTAATGACTCTATATAATAACATAAAATGAATTCAATATTCTGTACTGGGTTATCCATTACCCAGATAGAGAAAAAATCAAAAATTAGAACAAATTCATTATTCTCTTCAAGTTCTGTAATATTCAATAGAGGAAAGGACTCAGTAAATGTATTTCTGGAATCTGATTTAGTGCACATTGGAAATATCAAACTACATCATAGCACTTATCTGGGTCCTCTCCTGGATAATTTTCAAGGAATGGCCAAAGGCTTGAATCTGGATTCATATGAAAAATACTAAAATTGTGATAAAATACTGTCCATAAATTCTTTCATAAATATCAAAAAATAATGAAACAATTGTTTTGAATTGATTTTCTTCTTCCATAGATGTGATATTCAAAGAACAAGGGAAATACTCAAGAATGAATACATGACTCTTAGACCAATAGTAAACTATCAATAACCTATATTTATTGATATACCACATGATTCAAAATTTTATAGGTAAGATTTACCTGCCAGAATACCAAATTGTATAAATTGAATATCTAATTTCAAACTAACCTGTCATTTAACCAAACACAAGATACTTTATTTCTCTTTAATATTGAAGAAAATAAGCTCCATATTTGTGATAATCTATGGAAGTATCTGGCCAATTGATGGATTCGAAGAAGATTTTCTGATTTTGTAAAAGGTAGTTTGATATCACCAGATATGAAATCAAAAAGTAGGGGTGGAACAATATAAGATGATATAGGGCTTGGAAAGTCCTCAACAAATTTATTATTGGTTCAGAATACTAAAAAATAAGAATTGAATTATTTAAAAATTTCACCACAGCATGTTCCAGCAAATTTGATAGTTGTATTACTTTCCACTCTACATAACTGCAAAAGTGAAATGAGACAACATTTTTATCTAGGCAGCTGACCCTATCCAAATTTTTGTGGTTCCAACCATCATTAATATTTGCTCAACAATATGAAGAGAATAGCAATTTTTACTACCACATATGATGCAGTTTCCTCATAAAATAATACTAACAACAATGATCATAATAGTAATAATGGAGGAATGGGAATAGATTTAAAAGTTAATTGAATTAATTGCTTCAGGATAGTTCTGGATGAATCCCTGTCAGTTTCTAATAACTTAATTGAAGCATAGAGATACTGATAAGTATTAATAAAATAGTTACATCAAGGAAAATTCACCAATAGAACAACAAGCATCATGAATTTGAGCTCAGAAATAAATCTATTCTCAACAGGAACACCATTAAAAAATGATATCTGGGATTGTTATAGTCTAATAAGATTCTTACAGACAAAACTATTGATCCTGGGGGAATTGTGGGACAGTTGTTCAATTAGACAAATGTACTTTAGAGATCAAAGGGAAATCCCCTCATTAAGGATTTTGATGAAAACCCTTAAATTGATAAGATTGAAGTTAAGAGTCCTTGATATTCTGAGATAGATTAAGCATGTAGTTGGAATGGAGATATATCAGCCATGGAAGTAATATTTTTCACAAAAGAATGATGAATTTGTCAGATGATTTGGGAAGAAAAGGCCCAAAGTAGCTCAATGGGACTTCTCTAAATTTTCCACAAAGCTTTCTGAGTTGCAACAGCTTTGAAGCCATCCTGCATTTCTATAAATGGAAAAAAAGAATGAAGGAAAAAGAAGAAAATATACTTGGAATTAAGGTGCCAAAGTTGTGCATCTTTTTAATCATGTGAAGCGATTTTTAACTGAAGGGAAGAGGGTGAAATTCTGAAAAGCAGTGGTTTTTTCAGAATATAAAAGGTTTCTGGATATGTAAGTGCAAATTTTCTTCATGAAAATTCTCACTTTATAAAGATAATATGATAAATATAAACAATACAGCTATTAGTAAAATTTCTCTTTATGAAAGTGGGATAAAAAGTCTTCTAATTCATTGACAGCTTAAGGATGAAAAAGAAAACTAATTCTTGAGGAATTCAGAAGTAAACCTAAGAATTTTGTGTTTTTGAAAACAAGGGAAACAGGAGGAGTTGGTAATATATTATGGTAAAGAAATCATTTCCTTAAATACATAGTTTTATCTGATTTCTTTGTGATAGCTGAACAGGAATATGGCTGCAATCCTGTCAAAAATAGCCAGGAAATTGACTGACTTTATAGGCTGGGTCAAAAAAATGAGATCCATGTTTTTTCACTAAATAAACATTAAGATGATTGAAATTAAGGAGGAAGAAACAGAAATTGGAGATGTACATGCAAATTTCTCAAAATTTGTGCATTAGCAAAATTGAAAACATTGACTATAAATCGTTAAATTTTGTTTTATGATGAGTATTGGACATTTAGAAAATTTTCATTCTGAATTGGAGAAGCTGATAGAAAAAACAATAGAGATCTGCTAATTTATGTTTGATTACACCTGTGAAAATTGAACTAAACTTTGAAAGTCTGTAAAGGGCTTTGCTTGAAAAATTTCTTTTTATGGGAAGTGTAAGGTGTGGATATGAAACTTTGATTAAAAATCAAGTACTTTTCCTGTCCTCAAAATTTGTAAAAGGTAAAAATCAATTAAAAATAGTAAGAGATATTATTTTTTAGAAGAAGACACACCAATTTTATTGTTTATAGCTTTATTAGTACAAAGCAATAATATTATAAAGATTTATTGTTTTACCAAAAATAAAAATTTATCAAAAAATACTCCACAAGAGATATTTAAGGCTACAAAAGAATTTCTGCAAGAGCAATTTAAGTTGGAATTAATTGAGAAAAGAACTGCAAGAAATTAATTAAAGAACAAAGTCTTTAAAAAGAATTTTAAAGAGAAAACACGCCCAAAATTGACCAGAGTGAATTTGGAAACAAAGTGACAAAGCCAACAGTGATGAAAGATGCTTTAATTCACTTTTGGGGTGGTTCAGCGGTGAAAATGATTATAAGAGTTACAAACATTGATTATAATGATTTTTTCACGTGGTTAAAAGGTTTGGAATGATTTAAAAAAGGTGGTTGGAATCTTTTATTGATTGGCTTAACAGTGTTTAAACTAATTATCAAAAGAAAAGATTCTAACATGAAGAGAAAAGTGGGGAAAAGAAGACATTCTTTTATAGCCATCAATTTTCTTACTCCAAAAGTGAAATTTACTCTTGTCAGTCGTTAAAAACAGTCTGAAAACAGAAAAGCCAATTATGGCATCAGTGAACCCTGGTTCAGACCAAAAAGGGGCTGGTTTAAGCCATTTTTTGCCATTTTAGACCCTTAAATCAGCCATTACTATAGCAATAACTGGCCTAGAGCCTTCAAAAAAACGTCAGAATGTGTGTAAGAGGTGTAGAAATCAGTTAAAACTGTTTTTATCAACATTGTTTTAACTTAAGGGTAGTTTTACCTTCTTGGAAGCAGTTTAAACTACCCTGGTTGGTATCAAAACCTCATCATCAATTGAGTCACAGACCCTGTGACTCAATTCCAGGCCAAAAGTGATGAACCTTTGCATGAATTTTGGGGTTCTGGCTCCCCCTTAGAGCTGGAGTTCCTATTCCCCCCAATTTTAATCTTTCCAATTTATCTTTTCCTTTAATTCCTCATCATGTCTTATACTTGTAATTTACATATGTAATTAAATTGAATTGACAGTACAATACAGTAATAATTGATACCTCATATGTAAATCAAAGTTCACTTATGTAATACATGTGCACATTTTGGCATTTCAATTGAATTCAATTGAAAATACTTCAATTCCTCATAAATTCTAAAAAACACAACACCTCAATTTTAACACAAAAATTGATGGTTAACACCACATGTGGTGTGAATCAAATTAAAGTTTGGAGGATTTTTCAATTTTTGTATTGAAAATACTGAAAACTTAATTTAAGCTTATTTAGAGTTGAGTTACAAAAATTTCACTCAGAGGTGACCCCACCTAATTGTTTATAAGAAATAAAATGGTGAAATAAATTTTATATGTTTATTTATTGGATAAAAAGTTATAATATATTTTATATATAGTTTTACCAAAAATATTTTAATTTCATAATTTTTATTAAAAATTCCTTTTTACTTAATTTTTACAAGTGAAGATGAATTTTCATAATTTTAAATTTTATTGTAATTTTATTTTTAAATTATAATTAAATTTTGATTTTTAAATATAAATTTGTATTTATATTTCAATTTTTATTTTTATAATACAAATAAATTTATTTTATTTATATTTGTATTTTAATTTATCATTTGTGGTCTTTTGGGTATATAAAAATACCTCTAAGGCTCACATTCCCTCCCCCTAAAAAGAGAATATTACTTTGTAATATTGTTATTTCTAGTGTGCCTGAACCTTCTGAGAAGTTTAGTAGCTTCAGGTATGTCCTTTTCTGGCTACCATTCATCTTCACAAGCTGGGTCACTGTACCTAACAAGGTATTCCCTTACTTTGATGGTTCTCAAATTTCTTTCTTTGAGAACTTTGGCAATTTTCTTACTACCAGATGGCTCAACAGGAGGTATAGCTTGGGGAATTTTATTCCTCAAGGGAAATTTTTCAGCATCACTAGATTTATATGGCTTTATCAAGCTCACTGGAAATGTAGGATGTTTATTGCTAAGTTCTTCAGATAACTCTACTTCAACAGAATTTTGTCCATGGAGGGCCTTAATAACAAAAGGTCCTGAAAAGGAGTCTTTCAGCTTTTTACATCCTTTGATGTTTTTGAAGTTAGTGGTGGATACAAGAACTAAATCCCCCACTTTCAAATCTGGAGTTGCATGTGATTTATCCCATTTGTCCTTAGCATATGCAAAAGAGTCCTCCATGCACCTTACTGCATGCTTTCTGGCTTTGTCAAGCATTCCCTTGAAGCTAGCAGCTGTGGGATGTGTTTCAATCAAATCTTTCCACAAGGAATCTTGGGGTAATTTTGGGTTCAATCCCTTTTCTAGGATAGCAGAAGTTTGATTGGTACTGGCATGGATTGATGTTTTATATGCTAATTCCAGTGCTGGCAACAGAGTACACCAATCATGGGTAAATCCATCACAATCTTTGAATTCAAGGCCACATGCACAAAATCTTCTAACCATGTCCTCTAGGGTTTGGATCATCCTTTCAGCCAGAACATCAGTTTGTGGGTGGTAGGCTGTAGAGAAAGACAGCTTAGTGCCAAATAATTGGTGAAGATTTGTCCATAGTGCTGAAGTAAA
This sequence comes from Austropuccinia psidii, assembly GCA_023105745.1. NCBI lineage: Eukaryota > Fungi > Basidiomycota > Pucciniomycetes > Pucciniales > Sphaerophragmiaceae > Austropuccinia > Austropuccinia psidii. The sequence goes on along the minus strand of JALGQZ010000005.1, from coordinate 55,029,547 downwards.
TTTGGGATCTCTATCCCTAATGATATTTGTAAATATTCCAGTCCATGACACTACTCTATTCCATATCAGAAGAGCTGTATCCATGGCTGTATCATCCTTGTGACATGGTAAAAATATTGGAGTTTTACTGAATCTGTCCACAATCACCAGGCAAACATTGTAGCTTCTGTCACCTCCTGGTGGTAGACCAGTTACCCAATCCATATGGACAATTTCCCAAGGTCTGCTTGGTTCTTGGATTTTTATCATATTTCCAAGTCTATTGCCAGTGGATTTATTTGCTTTTTGACATCTGTCACAGGTTTTGCAATACTCTGCAACATCTTTCTGCCACATTGGCCACCATATACAGGCTTTCACTTGTTCTCTTGCTCTGTCTTCAGACAGATGTCCTTAGAAGGGGCTGTCATGGCATTCTTTCAGTACAATATTGATTAATGACCTGTCCATAACCGTCATGACACATGTGTGCTTGGTCCTGTGATTAATTATACCATCCAGTAGGTGAAATCTTCCTTCATCATAAGACTTCTTCCATACTTCATCCAAGGCATGTATGAGAGAGTTGTCTTTACAGTCTTTGTTAAGTAATTGGCACAAGATGATACAATTCTTATCTTGAGTGTAACTGTGTCTTACTTCTTCAAAGAAAGTGGTGTTCAAGTCTGTAACACTTATTCCTTCTATTGGGATCTGTGGTGAAGCTTCTTCTGGAACATAAGCAGGATTATCAATATTATTTGGTAATGGCCATCTGCTTAGTCCATCTGCATTCTTATGAATATTCCCATCCTTATGAACAATAGTCATATTGCCTCTGTATTCTTGTATGGCTATTTGCCAACTGAGCATATGTCTGTTGGGTGTTTTCATGTTTAAAAGTGATTTGACAGCTGTACACTCTGTTATCACCTCAGAAACACATCCCTCTAAGAAGTAGTGCAATTTCTCCAAGGCTTAGACAAGGCATAGAAATTTCATTTGACTTGCTCCATATCTGGCTTCAGTTGGTTTGATCTTCCTGGATATGAAACATATGGGTCCTTCTACAGGTTTATCATTTATGATCTGAACTTGGTGAAGTGCAGCACCCAGCCCATCCCCTGATGCATCAATATACAATTTAAAAGGCAATTCAAAGTCTAGCATCAGTAAGAGTGGAGCAGTGGTCAAGGCTTCTCTTAGAGACTCAAAAGCTTTGACTCTGTCAACAGTCATTTCAAATACTGTGTCTTTGTCACAAAATTTATAAAGTGGTCTTGCTATGGCTGCAAAATCTTTAATGTGTTGCCTGTAATATCCTGAAAAACCTAAAGATGACTGAATTTCCTTTTTATTCTGAGGAATGGGTTTTAGCAACACTGCTGTAACTTTGTTTTTGTCAATTCCAAGGGACAAGCCAGATACAACATGTCCTAGTGCTTTAAGTTCTTCAAATCCAAAATGGCATTTCTTCAAGGAGATTTTCATGTTTACTGATTGAATTTTTGTCAAAACTCTGGACAATCTGTAGATGTGCTCTTCCCAAGTTTTGGAACAGACAATAATGTCATCAATGTAAATGATTGACCATCCCTCTGAAAGCTCTTTAGCAAAGATTTCATTCATCATTCTTTGGAAGTGTGAAGGTGCATTTTTGATACCAAAGGGCATTATTAAGTATTCATACACTCCACAATGAACAATAATTCTCAAATATTTTCTTGCTCTTGGTTTCACCACATTTTGACGGAATCTTTTAAGGGCATCTATAGTGGTTATATAAACTGCTTGAGATATTTGAGTGAGGGCAATTTGGATCTTTGGTATTGGGTATCTATCTGGAACAGTGTAAGTGTTCAGAGCTCTAAAGTCTCCAACCATTCTGTATTTTCCATTATGCCATGCCACTATTACTGGTGTAGTTATTTCTACTTCTTTATTATGGCCAACTTTTCTTATTAAACCAAGGTCTAGAAGTTCTTTCATATGAGTTTCCAGACCTTCTCTTGACTTGGGACTTTCTGGGTATGCAGGTCTTCTCAAGAGTGGTTGATAAGGTCTTTCAATATTAAGAATGATATCAACTTCATGATCAATAATTGCGCCTAGAGGCTCTTTGTCTGAAGCAAATGCTCCTCCGTGGTCATACAAAAGAGAGGAAAGTTCATTTTCTTGTTTATCAGTCAGATGAAGGCTTATTTCAGCCTCCTTCAACTGTTCAGATTTGAATTTTTCCAATTGTAAGTTGACTGGTGATACTTTATTTACTGTAATTTGTCTTTTAAATGGTAAAAAGGCAAATTTCTGATGCTTATTGTTCCAATAGTAAAGTATCTGTCTTTGTTGTTATGTAAATCTATCCCATACATGACTAAATAGTTATTTCCCAATATAAAATGGGTACTAGAGCAGTTTTCCATAACAATAAATTCAACTTTGATTCTTCGATTCCCATTAATGTGTGGGAATATGAAATTGGTATCAAAAATTCTTAATGCTTTCAATGGATTACTTGCACTATTGAATTTTATACCATCAATTGGTAACAATTGGTCTTCAAAATTTGTTACACAAGGTTTAAGAAAAGATTTTCCAACAAAAGAGCTGAAGGCTCCTGGGTCAAGCAAAGTTTTGGGGGGCTTGTTGTCAATCACCAGTTCTGTTATACAGGAGTTACCAGCTGTATAACCTTTCCCTATTTTTGGTTTGTTTTTTAAGTTGTGCATCTTGAACTTTTGATAAATCAAGTTGACCATTGCTCAATTGTGGCAAGTGGGAGTAAGATTCCATGATGTCAAAAGTGGCATTGATATTATCTATATCTTTTGAAGATTCGGAAAATATGGATGACTTATCATCTGAATTGTCTTTAAATATGTCATCTTTCTCAACATCAGGTTCCTTTTCAATATCAATTTCATTGATTTTCCCCCTTTTTGGACATGTATTGGCTAAATGGGTGGTGCTTTGGGAAATATGGCACTTTCTAACTGTATCTGCAGATTTATACTTAACATTATGAGAATTTTCTTTGGGGTTTTTGTCCACAGAATCTTTCCAAGGTGTATTAAACCTTGCTTTGAGATTCACCCTAATAGGACCAATTTTGGTTCTGGTGGTTACTTCTTCTAATATATTGATAATACCCTCTGCTGAAGATTGTTCAGTAGTCCTGCTTTTGACAGAATGCTCTAAGTCACCTCCACATTGTCTCAGAATCTTTCTATGGATCATAAATTCTGACATTTCAGGATATAATGCTGTTAATCTGTCTTCTTGTTGGCAAAACCATGGTAAAGCTTTGTCTTTATCAGCATTGAATTTGGTAGATTCAAAGGCTGTTTCCACTCTAAACCTCCAAGCATCATTGTCCCATTTGTTGATAATTTGGGTTTTGCACCAAGTCCAACTTTGGTGTCCATGTGCTTGTCTCAATTTGAGATACCATCTGTGAGCTGATTTGGTAAATAAGGTGTTAAACCTGGCTGTTACCAATCTGTCTGGTAACTCAAAGTCTTCTTTGATCATGTCAATACCTCTGATGAATTTAATATGGCCATATTCTCCTTCACCACTGAAGTGAGGCCATTCCTTAAGTTTTGGAACCTCTTTCAAGAGTTCTTGGCCAATTGATTGTTCCAATTTCTGAAAAGAAGGAAAAATTTACTTTTTAATTGAGAATTTTCAATATCCAATACTTTTGGATTGGGAATCCCTGTAACCTCATTTTGATTCAGAGGTGTTGACATTCTTGGTAAGGTGCTTAGTAGTTATTCAATATCATTCATTTTACTGTTTTTACACCTTTGTGAATTTCTTAATTCATGTTGTAAGCTTTTTATAGAGGTTATTACATTCTTTTATTGATCATCCTCTTTATATGTCAGCTCATTCCATAATTCTGTTTGTTTAGTATTATCAGAGATAACCTCATGTAGCTTTATTGTTAATTTTGATATCTCCTCTTTTGAGGTATCAAAACACTTTTTCAAGGCAATTATATGTGTCCTTACTTCAGTAAATGATTTTGAAATATCATCAAGAGCTTTTGTATTATCCTCTTTGATAGTATTTATGGCTTATTTTTTTTCGTTTCAATCATTTCATCAATATTGAATTTAGAATATTTGTCCGTCAATTCCTTAATAATGGCAGATTGTTCATTTATCTTATTGCCAAAAGAATTATCATTATTTGAAGTTTTAATTGTTCTTAAAACTTTTTCAAAACATTTAAGTGTTTCATTGATTTGGCTCAGACTCAAGTTATGTGTTTTAAAATTGTCACAAATTGATGTATTTGTATCAGAAAGATGACTTTTTATGTCAGTTATAGCTTCATAAAGCTCTGGAATAGAATCAAAAATATCAGAAATCATTTCTGATATTTTAATCTGGCCTCCTCTTTCTTTTGTAATTCCATCATTGTTCTGGCCATCTGAAACACATTTTCCATGGCATCCTGTAGCCCTGGCTGTAAGGTTTGGTGGGTGGTGCCTTTCCTTTGCCCTTGTTTGGAGCTTGTGGCTGCTTTTTCATGTTGGAATCGCTGCTTCTGGCCACTGGGGATGCTTTTGGCACTTGTTTTTCCTCCATTCTAGTGTCAAGAGAATCATGTTTTTCTTCTCCATCAATGGATGCCATCCATTGAGCAATTTGAAAGTATTGGGATGGCCCCGGAATTTTCTCACAGTCAGGTAAGAATTCATGCAGTTTTTCCACAGATCTGAAAGGATCTGGTACTCCTTGTACTGCAGGGCATTGTTGTGAGCTTTGTGGCTGGCTTTGTATATGTCCACTGAGGCTTCTTGTGGTGGTGTCAGCTCTTTTGAAGGTAAAATGGTATTATCAGCATCAGAATGACCTATTTTATCTGTTTGGAAGTCATCAACTGACACTTTTCCTTCTGTACCTGGTTGGATTCTGCCATAATCACGTCTATTACCTTTCTGGGAGCTGCCTGAGGGGTTATAGCTGGCTCCTGATCTAGTTGAAGGCATATTTTATGATTAAAAAGGCTTAAAATAGTATTTTTACATCAAAAACTTACTTTTGGCCAAATTCTTAGCTTTCTGAAGGGTATTACTTATATCCAAGTTAATCAATTCAGAAGATATTGGTTCAGGTTGGTTATTTTGAGTCACAATAACAGTACTGGCAGGGATAATGCTGGTGACTGTTGAGCTGTTTCAATGTTTTCTTGTCTTACCACGTTGTCAGACACTAAAATTAATGAAAAAGCCAATTAATTAAGTAGAAAAAAGGTTATTTCAAAAAAGAAATAAAAATATAAGCCTCACTAATAATATGAAAAAAATTATTTACTTTATGGGTTTTTTGGATTATAAGTATTTTTTATATGTTTTTTTAAATTTTCCAATATAAGAAAAAAGGTAAAAAAGTAGAAAAATATGTCACAGGTAAAATATCATGGTTGGGCCCCCAAATGTAAGGTGTGGATATGAAACTTTGATTAAAAATCAAGTACCTTTCCTGTCCTCAAAATTTGTATAAGGTAAAAATAAATTCAAAATAGTAATAAATATTATTTTTAAGAGAAAACACACCAACTTTATTAGTATAAGAAAATAATATTATAAAAACTTATTGTTTTACCAACAATAAAAAGTTATCCAAAAATACTTTACAAGAGATATTTAAGGCTACAAAAGAAATTTCTTCAAGAGCAATTTCAGTTGGAATTAATTGAGAAAAGAACTGCAAGCAATTAATTAAAGAACAAAGTCTTTAAAAAGAATTTTAAAGAGAAAACACGCCCAAAATCGACCAGAGTGAATTTGGAAACAAAGTGACAAAGTTAACAGTGATGAAAGATGCTTTAGTTCACTTTTGGGGTGGTTCAGGAGTAAAAATGATTATAATGATTTTTTCACGTGGTTAAATGGTTTAAAATGATTTAAAAAAGGTGGTTGGAATCTTCTATTAATTGGATTAACAGTGTTTAAACTAATTATCAAAGGAAAAGATTCTAAAATGAAAAGAAAAGTGGGGAAAAGAAGACATTCTTTTATAGCCATGAATTTTCTTACTCCAAAAGTAAAATTTACTCTTATTGGTCATAAAAGACAGTCTGACAACAGAAAAATGGCATCATTGAACCCTGGTTTAGACCAAAAAGGGGCTGGTTTAAGCCATTTTTAGCCATTTTAGACCCTTAAATCAGCCATTGCTATAGCAATACCTGGTCTAGAGCCTTCAAAACACGTCCAAATGTGTGTAGAGGCGTTGAAATCAGTTAAAACTGTTTTACCAACATTGTTTTAGCTTAAGGGTAGTTTTACCTTCTTGGCAGCAGTTTAAACCACCCTGGTTGGTATCAAAACCTCATCATCAATTGAGTCACAGACCCTGTGACTCAATTCCAGGCCAAAAGTGATGAACTTTTGTGTGAATTTTTACATCTCACGCCTGTCAGCAAGGATTTTGGGGGTCTGGCTCCCCCTTAGAGCTAGAGTTCCTATTCCCCCCAATTTATTTTCTCCTTTAATTCCTCATCATGTATTATACTTGTAATACATGCACACATTTTGACATTTCAATTGAATTCAATTGAAAATACTTCAATTCCTCATAGCTTCTAAGCTAAACACACCACCTCAATTTTAACACAAAAATTGATTGTTAACACCACATGTGGTGTGAATTAAATTAAAGTTTGGGGTATTTTCAATTTTTGTATTGAAAATACTGAAAACTTAATTTAAGCTTATTTAGAGTTGAGTTACAAAAATTTCACTCAGAGGTGACCCCACCTAATTTTTTATAAGGAATCAAATGGTAAAATAAATTTTATATGTTTATTTATTGGACAAAAAGCTATAATATATTTTATATAAAGTTTTACCAAATATATTACAATTTCATAATTTTTATTAAAAATTCATTTTTACTTAATTTTTACAAGTGAAAATGAATTTTCATAATTTTAAATTTTATTGTAATTTTATTTTTAAATTATAATTAAATTTTGATTTTTAAATATAAATTTGTATTTATATTTCAATTTTTTATTTTTATAATATAAATAAATTTATTTTATTTATATTTGTATTTTAAATTATCATTTGTGGTCTTTTGGGTATATAAAAATAACTCCAAGGCTCACAGGAAGTTACTTTTGGAATATATTTGGTTGAATGACAATTTTCTGGAAGCCAACTGGTAATTTTGATTATTTTTCAAATATGTCACTTTGAACTCTTCTACTTTCCATCCAACATATTTGGGAAATTATTTGACTTCCTTTTCTAATATTTCTTCTCAAATAATAATTAATCTAATTGATGAGCTAATATTAATAATAGAGTGGAATTTCAAGAAGACTAAAGTTGGACCAATGTTCCATTTTTCTCCTCAGTATAAAAACAGCACCTGGGCTCATCAAAAGGTGTACCCTGTGCTAGACTGATGTCCATTGATAACAATGTCTCATAAGAATTTCCAGATAAATGAAATAAATTTGGTCAGAAAATTAATCTATGGATTTTTATTGTTGAGATTCAATGCAACTGACCTTTTAATGCCATCAGGATCTCTTCTTTTAAGGTTCTTTTTCTATAAAGCTTGATTTACTAATTTATCATATTTTAAGTCTTGATTCTTTCCTCTAAGCCAAGCCATAAGCATCAAATTGTTTAATTTCTGCTTTATAATTTAGTTTTATCATAAATAATGTCAATTCCTTGTGTTTATGCAGAGAATTCTAATTTTTGACTATAAATTTTGAGATGATTGGATTACATTTTGACTCTCAAGGTTGATTACAGGAAAAAGTGGGAATTGGGAGCCCTGATATGTTGATATAATTTTGAAAAAAGATTTTTGAAAATGGTTGGGATCATTATTTTTGAGTTTATTGAAGTTTGGGCCTCTTGTGGAAGATTATTAAGAAAGTAAGGATTTACCACTCTCTGCACAAGAGAGTGGTAAATCCTGAAAAATTTTAATGTGTTTCTCTGATGAAATTAATTTCCATGTGTGTATTTTGAAAGGTGACTGGAAGTTATCAATTGACATTACCAACCAACATAATTGATGGATTTATCATGAAATTGAAGTTGTTGGTAGAGGTATTATCAGATGCAATATTTTGTTCAAATTCTGGGTGGATTGTGGTATATGAGTTTCAAAAAAGTAATGTGCAGATTTTGGCATGGTGGAGAGAGGAATATTGAAAATTTTCGTTTCTTGGAGCTTATGAGGAAAGAAGGATGAAGGAACAAAATCTGGTTCTTCAATTCATTGTATAATTAGCTCACCTATTATTAACTGTCAGTTTTTAAATTAATTTTGTAGTATAACTATCCAATAGAAAAATAGTAGTGGGTGGCTCGCAACAGAAAACATATTTTAAGATAATTTATTTGATACTGATATAATATTTTGGAAGTAAAACAGAAAGTGGTATATTTAAGATTAATTTATTTTTACTTTTAATTCTAAATAAAAAGAATACTTTTACACATAGACTGAAAATTGTTTCAAAGCCCAGAATACGAGCTCCTCAAATGTTTGTAATACAGCTTCACATATTTCTAATTTTAAAATCAATTCAAAAAAAATTGATCATACTTTGAGGAGCATTCCCAAAGAATTAAGTTATGGGAGAAGGTCTGAGTTTTAATGAAGCTTACATTTGGTATTGCTTTCATAAACCTATTTTACAAAGGTATATATATGAGAAGAGAGGGTAATCAAAAATATATCTTGCTATAAATTTAGTGATTTCAGAATCAATTAATTAAATTCAGTAATTAATGAAGCAATCCTGCAAAGCCATAAAGTTACATTAAGACAGCATTTATGGAGGATTCATTTGCTAGATCAAAAACTAGTTTTGAATCTTGGGAATTTTGATTTTTGAGTAATCCTTCAATAAATTCTAGTACCAAACACTGTTCCAGCTCTAGTCTTTTTATTACAATGGGTACAAAACAATTTTTCAATAATTTCACAAATTCAGGGACTTGTTTGTTTCCAGAGAGGAGCTATTGTGGGTTTTACTTTGGAACCATACAAAAAGCTACTTTGGTCAATTGTAATGCGCCTTTTATTGAGCTGTTCCTCTAATCTTTTGAGAAAAAATTAGTCCATGCACACCGAATGCAAGGAATGATGCTAAGATATTGTAGCATGGCCATACTAAAACCAGATCAGAAAGCTGTTTTGATAAAGAGTCAAGGTGCTTTTTTGAATTTTTTTGAGCTAAAGGGGATCCACCATAATTTTGAGCTGAGTGAAGCTTTTAATGAGCAAGGACCATATTATACAAAATCATTATATTAAAAATGGAATCATTCAGAGATAAAATATTAAGTATCCCATTCCCTTTTGACTCATAATTATTTGTTTTATGACCTTTAATTGAAGAATATTGCTTTGATGTAAGGCAGGAAAAACCAGGGAAAATGTCATGTGAATTTCCAGAAATTGACTTCACATTGCACTGATTTCAGTTTGGAATCTTGCTTCAGTTGCATTAGTGTCACATTATACTCACTAGATTTAGTGGTTCACATTACATAGGTGCCAAGACAACATCAATAATCACATGTGTCACATGAGTATGTCACTCAAAGCCAAAACCCATATCAACACCATTGGCAAGGTGTGGGTAATTACACCTCATGGTGCAAGGAAGCAGTTTGGCAAGCTCATATTTATGCATTGGATGACTTCCTCCACCCTTCCTGATAATCTCACCCCTTTACCATGCCTACTCTCATGCATGAATTGGCTTCTGCACCCTTGCAGCTTCCTCAAGATATGCCTCTGCCGCCTTCCTCACCCACCCTTAGGCTTCTGCACCCCCTCTGCTTATTATGCTCAGGCTCCTGCACCCCCACTTACCATTGTTACGCTCCTGAAGCATCCTCAAGATATCCTTACCTCAGGAGTGTTTAATAGTTCAAAAGTTGACTTTAGTAGGCTTCTCACTAGTCAGCTTTGTTCAATTTCTAACAGGGAAGTGATTTTATTTGGATAAGATGAGATAATTTATAACACATAACCTCCTTGAATTTCCTGAGAAATCATATTTTGCAAATGCAATACAATTTCAATAGATATTGAGGGAAGGTTCCAAGGCTGTCGATGGGAAGGTTTATTCTGGTCAGCTGGTGGTTCCAAAATGTCTTTTTTCTGGAAAATTCACTAACTATTGAGCTGATTTGAATTGATATTTAACTTCTTTCAAACTTTCAAAGATTCTCCAATATTGATATTACCCAAAAAAGAATCAATCATTAATATCTTCAGCCTATTTTGCTTCCACCAATTTCAGAACTCCCACATTTTTTTCAATATTGATCTTTTTATTCTAAAATTTTCAAATCTATTTACTCAATAAGCTACCTCCACTATGCCCCAACCCCTGGGAAATTCAACTGAATTCAATGAGCTACAAACTTCAGCCCCACAGTGTGGAAGTGAAATCTCTGGTATGGTTAGTAGTCATGAATTAGGCATTGAAGTAAAGAGCCTGTCCCATGAAATTAATCCAGATCCACCAGTTCTTCCAGAATTTGAGCATAGATTCATCTTGAATATTTTTAATCTCTCAGATCCTGATAGTTTTTTCATAGCCTTTATTTCAGACCAGCCTCCAACGTCTCAGAATCCTAACTTTAAGAGCTATGAGAAGGAAAAGACTGTTAAACCTTGTGCCCCAACAGAAGATTATGGGCAAGATGACTTAATTTTTAGTGGTGAGGTTGAAATTATATACAATGAACAATCTGTCTCAAACATTGCTCAAATAATCCCAAGGTTGGAAAAAATTCAAAAAGATAGTAAAATTTCTGATTATGTATTTCAAGAGATTGCTGAACAAATGAGTCTGCTCAAGATGGATTTGAACTGTAACTCCATTACTAATTCAATACAAAGCTGATAAAAATAGCTGCTTACAATATATGGATAGTTATGGAGGTGGGAGAATCTCTACCTGAAGGGTCTTGAGTGGTAATTGGAGTTCCAGGAAAAGGCTTAGGAAAAAGACCAAATGTCAATTTCACCCAAAAAACCAACAAAAAACACCATACCTTTCAAGTGGCAAAATATTCCCAAGATCAAGATGATGACATGCTCAATGTTGAAGTTGACCCTAATGATAATGAGCCTCTGCATACTGAAAGCCCCCGTACTCAATGAAAAAATCCATGATGAAACCCTTCCTGCCTCTCTTCAAAATATTCAAGAATTTCAAGAAAGGGAGAAAATTAAAAATGACACAATGAATAGAGATATGACTGATATAATGCCTGAAACTGAGCCTAAAGTGTCATATTCTGCTAATGATCAAGCAATATTTTTATCCTGAATTGAAGAGTTTGAAGACATTTTGAATTATCATTCCAATATTACTCAAGAATCATGGAAGAGAGGGCTTCATCATATCAATAGTATTTACAAAAATTGATGGGAAAATTTACCAACAAATGATTCTGATACATTCCTGCCTGTTGGTGTTAAGGTGATCAGAAACCAAGAGCTTAAAATGTCAGCCTGGCTTGAGGCGCTTGAGATTGCAGGTGATTTTTATCTTTTTTAATAATACATTATGATTTGGCTGATGGCTCAAGTGATATACGTTGCAATATATAGGCTTAGAATTTTTAAAGCAACAGAAACCAAAGCATTTTTTAATAATAACATTTGGAATCTCAAATTGATAAAGGAATCAGAAAAACCTCCAGATAATCTCCCAAAATCTGAACACTCCTTCTTCTAAATAGTTCAGAGCCTTCTTTACCACTCCATTCCAATGAGAAATATTTGGTTGAATTTTATGTTTGATTCTATTAGTTTAGTCTCATACAATGTGATTGTAGCCAAACCATATGTGGCATCAATGACAAATTCTGTCAATCCTCTTGGACTCAAACAGGTAGAGGTTGAATAACTTGCCTCCTGCTTGAGTAATGCAAAGAAATGTGCAACTCAACTTAGCTTTGAAGGTGGCAGGGCTGATAATGAGATATCAACAAAGCCACACAAGAGCTTGGAGGATCTAATGGATATGGTTATTCACTTGATGATTGCATACAACATGCTACAGGCACATACAAAGGTCAAAGTATATGGCATGAAAGGCAGACTCAAGAGTTCAAAAAACAAGGCCATCAAAGATGTTTTGGTGTTTCACAAGAATCTTGGAATAAATCAAATTTGATATGCTATATTAGCTGCATTCTGCACAGTGGGGGTTTGTGGTTTGATGGTATGCTCAGATGACTGGAGAAAAAGCTCAGTGAAAGGGAATTCATCAGTCATTGACATTTCCAAAATACTTTCTGAGGGAAAAAATGTAGTAGAGCCAGTGTCTCTACATACTAATAAGTATATATGTAATTTACTGAATCAGAGTATTTTAACCCCACTGTACCTATTAGATTTTAATTTGCACAATTCTTGGTATTAGACTTTGGTGATGCCTGGGTGGAGAAGTGCGGTCTGGGTCAAATGAAAATATTACATTGACTGTACCCAGGTCAGCTAAGCTTACAACCAGGATTTACCTGTTTTAGATTAGCTTTTTATCAAATAGATTGTAATGAAATTTTAGAAAGTCATTTATTAATTCCATAATTTTGCCTACCTACTCACAAGATGCCTCAGTATGGATTTCAATAATAAAGAACTTTGTATGCAGGCATGCCTCTGTACAAAGTCAGAAATATTCCAACAAGACACAAACTCAGTCAGGCAGTTGTGGCTGCATTGGCCACATGCAGGGGCAGTTGCGCCCGCAATTACCACATGCAGGGGCATTTCAGGAAGTGGATATTTCTACCTCAAGCTCCTAATGGGCCAAATCACACTGCTTTTTTGAAAAGGACTTGCAGGAGAAGGCATCCACAGCAAGGTGCATGTTCTACTCACACTTACTCACAACATTCCAAATGGTTGATTTGAAACTCCTTGAATGGGTGTATGAATATGTCAAATTGAAAAATGCAGTATTCACTGCATTACTTTTGGCTCAGGTACTTGAGATTGCAAATTTGTGTAAGTCTCATGTAATCTTTCATTTTTTAGCAGGTGATAAAAAACATCCATTGACCAAAAAAATTTAGGTGAAATTCATAATCCACACAACAGTCACTAATCTTTTGGTTTCATTTCATTTTCCTGTGCAAGCATGCCATTCAAAAAAAAGGGAACTCATGGGGAAAACCTCAGGGGGAGGAAGGAAAGTGTGATTTTCTCATTTATTTTCAAGGTATATATAGATATATACATGGGCTGGCAGTCATGTGGAGCCCTCATTGGGCCCCATAGAGGAACATTGGATTTAGTGGGTTTAGATCAAGCCAATTTCATTTGAGGTCCACCAGGGAGGCCATGGATGTGTGTGGAATAAAGCTCATTGGGCATTGGGCACCATTCTGGATTCAAATGGGATTAAGCAGTGTCTGATATCTTATCTGCTTCAACAACAAGTGATCCTTTGAAAAATTGGGAATAGTGGCACATCCTGAAAGACAAATGAGGCCAAAACCACCAAAGGGATAAGTTCTTTTCCTCCAGTCAACCAACAGCACAAATACCAATTCCAGTAACAGTAGATATGACCCCCAGTGAAATTTGGAGGATTGTGGATTTCACTCAGATCAAACACATTCACTTTGGCCATGTAGCAATTTTCTCTTTGGCCGGATTACTCATTGCCCTTGTTGAATTCAGACCATTCACAAAATGAGTGATGTTGAGGTCAATCAATGGGATGAATTATCACAATTTCTATTTTTCAAAAGAAAATTCACAGAGCCAATTACAGAAAATGGGGCATTAATGGAGGGATTTACATTTGCTATTGGGTGGCACAAATGCAGCACAAAGAACAAACAGTTTGGTACTTACTCAAGTCTTGGGAAAATTGAAGACTCAAAAGAAAAATGGTGGAACCAAGGTGCAAATCTTAGCTTGGTGGGCTGCACTCTAGGTCAGTCCTTACAATATTTTGGGAATGAATTATTTAAAAAGATGCAAACTTGCTACAAGTCATTGGGGGTCCCCTCCTTTGATCATGTCAACTATGAGGTCAAGAATTTCATTAATCAGGGGGAGTTGCTTTTGCTCTCACTTTCACCATGAACAGATTCAAAAGCTCACCTCATGTTGATAAGGATGCATTGTTGTATGCTTTGGGGTGGTGGTTTCAAGCTGATAAGTAGACTCGGTGAGCTCAAAAAGATGGGTCAAAGTGTGGTACTGGGGGAAAATTGAGTTTCCCAAATGACCATTTTTGGATTGATCTATCCAAATGTCACAGGCTCATTCAGGTAGTGTGGGTGAGTAGTACATTCTTTCATTATACTGATCCATCATAGGACAATGAAAGCATGACCATAGTGAGGTTGTCTGCTTAGTTCTCAAGGAAGTTAGCAAAAACAATTTAGTAGAAAAGCCAGGGCTATTATTAAACTGGTGGGGGAGTGGGCTATGATATCACAGATAGTGATACAATCTCATTCCAATTCAAAGAATGAGGGCATTTGGATTTATGTGAGAATTAGAGGGTGATTGGACAATGATGGTGTTTTACTATGGAGTAAAATATGCACTAGCAGGATTGGATGGTTTGGAATTGGTGATATACAGTGGCTCAAATGAAAAAGGGGTGTAATGGCTCATGTAAGGTGGCAAATGGCTTTCCATGATCCTATACTGAGGTTATTAACACTATTCTCACTTCTTGTCAATGATGGGACCAGTTGGTCATCCCAAAAATGGGAATCAACTCCCATTATGCTTGTATGCCTCATTGCAACACAACAGGGAATAGAGGTCCCGTAGGGGCTGGGGTCATTTACTTTCCCAGGTTCCTGGCCCTCCACACACAAATCCTTATGCATGTCTAGTATACCTAGGGTTTACACACAATTCCTTACGCTTGTCAAGGATCCCAAACTTTCACATGCAAATCCTTATGCTAGTCCGGGTTCCCAATGCTTCACATTCAATTACTGATGCCGGTCCAGGTTCCCGCCCCTTCACAGGCAAATCCTTACACTTGTCCAGGTCCTTTCTCCTTCACACCCAAATCCTTATTAATGTCATATTAATTGTGTGTCATCTTAGGACAGGCAATGACTCACACAGCTCAGGTGGATTGCTCACATGCAGGAAACCCCAGGTTTCCTATGGTGAAGATCTCAAACAATATAGACCCATGGATGCAGAAAATGTATAAGGTTTTAGTGATTACTGTTTGTGCATTTTCTGAAAAAGAGGTTCATATAAAGAAAGACTTACTCAAAAATTAGGTGGGGCTCTCAAGAAAGAGGTGATTTGGATGGTTGAGGATATAAGAAGATTTAATGGAAACAAAGAATGTAACATGAAATGAACAATTCTTTCATTGATTAAAACAAACTATTTAAATGAGTTTATTAAAAAAGGAAATAAGTGTAAACATTTCAAAAACTTTCTTATTTTCTTTTTGATTTTTCTAGAAACTTTGTAACTATGCCAGCAATTTCCTCCTTTGGATAAGCCTCCAATGCATGGCAAAGGAGAGAGTTTAGTTCCTCACGGAATTCCTGGTGCATCTTATTTTGATGAGTTTCCTCCACAAAGGGAATCATGTGGAACAATTTCTGATGCTCCAACAAGATTCGGTTGATTTATTTGTGGAAAATTGCTTGAGGAATCATGAGAGTCAGTTGCAAGTCAGTGAATTCCTGAAGAGCCTCATGGTGGGAATGAGGTGAGCTTTGCGCCAGGGGGGCTTCAATGGGCGTATTGTCAATGATGATTATTGAGTGGGGCATGGTGGGATAAGCTGGAGATGGTCAAAAGAGGGGTAAGGGGAGGTTGGTCACAGGAAAAGGTTGAAATAGGTACTTACCAAATGGATCCTCTGTGGATTGCATTGGAGCCCACCCAGGTTAAGGATCAAGAGTCAAAGTGTTCTCATGTGATGTTAACTGAGAATCTCAGGCTTTACTCCATCCTGGAATAGGTGTCTCATTGTGTTGAGAGGGTTCTACAAACAGAGGCAGAGTTAGTTCACTTAATTGGAAAGGTAAAATGAGAAATGGAATAGCTTTCTTCTTACCACATGACAAGTCCTCTGACCATTGGGTACCACTTTTACCTGGAGTGGGTTGCCGTGGAGTTTGCTTGCGAGGCGTACAGGGAACAGGACAGTCTTGTGGAGGGGGATTCAGTGGGTTTTGCTCTATGGGAGGAGAAGAAGAGCCAGTATGATTGTGTGAAGAAAAATGAGTCAAGGAGGCAAAAGAATACTTACTTTGGCATTTGAATCTCACAGGTGACAATCAGCCCAAGCTCAAATGTCCTCTTCCCATTGCCATTACTTATTGGCCAGATAATCACTTCGCTTTGGTCAAGAGGTTAATTGACCATTGGATGGTGGACAAATTGATATTGGAGGGAACCAGGCTTATTGTGTGGAAGTGTTCCCATCCGCCTGTTTGTGGTCCCAGGGCCCATTTGTGCTCAGATATGCTTTCATCATTGTGACTATGAAGGAGTCCTCATGTGGGAACTCCTCTGGCCGTGTGGCTGGAAGGGGCACACAACAAAAAAACATTTTTTGTGTGCTTGCTGGAAAGAATCACAGGGGATACCCTCTCAGAGGACAAAGTGCATGATATCTAAGATAAAGACAAATGAGGTTAATTGGTAAATAGAAAGGAATATTTCAATGAAAGAGGAAGACATACAATGAATTATAAGTTTAAAAAATAATTCAATAATTAGAGCTCTAGGAGTGAGGTTTGAAAATTCTGAAAGAAAGTCATAATGAAGAGTGGAGGATAACATACAAGAGTGCTAGATGAAGAAGCTGACATATGATGTAGATAGAAGCGGGGTTCTGGATGTATAATTGGGAAAAATATAGTGAAAGGAAAGGAGAGTGGTTAATCTTGTGTGATAGAAAAGAGTGGAAAGGCAGGAAGACCAAGTCAAATAACCACAGGAATGAGAAGTGCATGTTGGGAAAAGCTGGTCCTTTATACCAGGAAGAAGCTGAGCCAGTCGCAGCACCTGCCAAGGTCTCAGCTTCAAGGCCAGTTGGGAAATGAAACTCATTCACAGACAACTCTGAAGATGAGAAGGGAAATGTACTGAGTATAAAAATTTGATAAATCATTATACTCAGTACCCCTTTGTTTCATTAAAATGCACACAATCACCAGGGAGTGCTTTCCTGAGGGAATTTTTGAATGTGCACTGGGGCTGCAATCCACAAATGCACCATGCAGAACGGTACATGGTGCATTTGGTCTCAGGTCACTGCGGAAAGCATACCACCATTATGGCTGTGTAATAGAGTTTGAACAAAGGGGGGAGAGGCTTTATGATGAGTGAATACAGCATTAGCTTTGGTTGACCCATTGAGCATGTCTTCTTTGCTGTCATAACTGAAATGCTCAGTGGCTTCTCACTTGAATTTCCCAACAATTGAGCTATTTCTATAACAATATCAAATTCCCCCTGCTGAGCTAATGCCATATAATTATTGTAAGCACACAAACTGAGCATTTGGCACAATTTTGGAAGACATTTAGTCCAGGCTGAGAATTTCACATGCTTTGGGGAAGGGCATAGAAGTGGACCTTCTGATGCATTATGGAAAAGAGTGCTCTGACTATGGATTTCCAAAAATTTCCACAGTGACATTTTGAAACTGCATTGTGAAAATCTATACATGCTGAACTTGTGATGCAAGTCAGGTGAATCACCACACTGAGCTTGTGGCACATGAGCTGGATGTATGCAAGCAATGGGAATGTGGATACTCATCTGGAATATTCATGCAGGCTCAACTATTATTACACCATCCTAAATTTTAGATTAGCCAACAGTTTAGTATGTACTTTACACCTTTGGTGTATGCCGCAGGGTTGGGAAAGTGCTGTACTGTACAAGAATCTAACATGCAATAACCCCAAGGCATTGAGTGAAATGTCTCAAATTCATCCCTTTGTTCCACCTTGTTGGAGAGCTCCACTTAACTACTGCACAGATGCTGGTGTCTGCCAGGTTATCCTCAGGGGTGCATATTGGGATGAGAAAGGATTTGGGTCATACAAAAATGGTGGATTAACTCTGGTGCCAAGGCTGGGGCAAACTATGACTGGTTCCCACTTATGAATATTGAGCCCGCAACTTGTTGGGTTAGTACACGCTTTCACATGCACCCCTGAACAGGTCATACATGGGCAATTTTCACATGCTTGGCGGACCTTTTAAAACCTGTCTTCCAGCCACAAATTTGCTTGAGTGGGTGGCTCAATTAATCACAGATGCTCACATGCCTGAGAAAGAAAACCTAAGGCCCATCTGCCCGGATTATCTACAGCCTCATACGCATTAGCATAACACCTGCTTATGATCAATGAGGACAGATATTTTCCTGCAGGGACACATTCAGATGCATACAGCCACAAGTCATACACTGGAAATTTTCACACATATTGCGGAACTTTCTGGGTGTGTCTTCTGGCCAACAATTAGCTCATGGGGGTGGCCTAATTAGCCAGAGATTTTCACACACATCAGGCAAAAAACCTGATCCCAATCTGCATGCACCAGGAAAATTTCATGTCAATCGCTGGTTATTAACTTCACATTTTCCTGCTGTCAGTATAAAATCTTTCTTCAGTCCTGTTAGTGTCACATTATAGTCACTGGATTTAGTGGTTAATGTCACATCTGCGTCAAGACAACATCAATATTCACATGTGTCACATGAGTATGTCACTCAAAGCCCAAACCCATCTCAACACCATTTGCAAGGTTTGGGTAATTACACCCCATGGTGAAAGGCACCAATTTGGAATGCTCATATTTGTGCATTGGATGACTTACGCCCTACCACCTGATCATCTCACCCCTTCACCATGCCTACTCTCATGCATGAATTGGCTTCTGCATCCACACTTAATCCTCTCTGACCATTAACATGCTTATAATCCCGCACCACACTCAAGATATGCCTCTGTGGCTGCACCCCCATATCCGCCTTCACCCACCCTCATGCTTCTGCACCCCTGCCACTTAAATTGCTCACACTCCCACAGTGCCCTCAAGATATGCCTCTGATGCTGGAACCTCATCTCTGTGCTCACCCCTCCTTATGCCTCCACACCTGCACCTCATCCTCTCTGTGGCTTACCATCCCTATGCTCCCATATTAGATCCATAGGGTACGGTGGCTTTTTGGCTTACATGGTGAACACAATCACAGAAATATTCTGAGTGACCTTCTCTGCCAACATCATCTGAGGGAAATTGTTGGGGATATTCACAGTTTTGTGGTTAGGGTTTAAATCATGAGACTTAAAAATTCAAACCTAATAAGTGGACTATTTAAAACCCAAACTGTGTCTTTTGTTTCCCTGACAAAACCATTTTATTTTATATCATTCAAATGGAACACTTTTCTTAGTCCTTACCTCATGAGCATTTAATAGTTCAAAAGTTGACTTTAGTAGGTTTTTCACTAGTAAAATTTATTCAATTTCGCACAGGGAAGTGATTTCATTTGAATGATATGAAATAATTTGCAACACATTACCTCCTTGAATATCCCAAAAAATCCTATTTTTCAAATTCAATACAATTTCAATAGATATTTATGGAAGGTTCCAAGGCTGTTGATGGGAAGGTTTCTTTTGATCAGCTTGTGGTTCTAAAATTTGTTTTCTAGAAGATTCACTAACCATTGAACTGATTTGAATTGATATTTAACTTCTTTCAAACTTTCCAAAACTCTCCAATATTGATATTACCTAAAAAAAGAATCAATAATTAATATCTTGAGCTTATTTGACTTCCACCACTTTCACAACTCACGCCTTTTTTCATCAATTTTGATCTTTTTATTCAAAATATTTCAATCAAGTTCTCCATCAACTCGTCACCATCTATTTACTCAAGAAGATACCTCCACTATGCCCCAACCACTGCCTCAAACCCCAGAAAATTCAACTGAATTCAATGAACTAAAAGCTTCAGCCCCAGAGAGTAGGAGTGAAATTTCTGATATGGTCAGTAGTAATTATTTAGGCATTGAAGTAGAGAGCCTGTCACATGAAAGTAATCCAGATCCACCAATTCTTCAAGAATGTGAACATAGATTAATCTTGAATATTTTTAATCTCTCCAAACCTGATAGTTTCATCATAGCCTTTGTTTCAGCCAAGCCTTCAAGCTCTCATAAACCAAATTTTAAAAGCTATGAGAGTGAAAAGACTTTTGTACCTTATGCACCAACAGAAGAGGCTGGGGAAGATGATGCAATTTTCAGCGGTGAGGTTGAAATTATATCCAAGGAACAATTTGTCTCAAACATTGCTCAAAAATCCCAAGGCTGAAAAAATTCAAAATGATAGCAAAATTCCTGATTATGTATGGAAAAATATTGCTGAAGCAATGAGCCTCCTCAAAATGGATTTAAATGGTAAGTCTATTACTATTTCAATATAAAAATTATAAAAATGGCTTCTTACAATATATGGGCAGGTGTGGAGGTGGGAGAATCTCTACCTGAAGGATCTTGGGTGGTAATCACAGCTCCAGGAAAAGGCTTAGGAAAAAGACCAAATATAAATGCCACAAAAAATGCTGTACCTTTTAATTCACAGATGATTCCTGGGATCAAGGTGATTACATGATCAATGTTGAAGTGTACCATATTGATAATGAACCACTGCATACTGAAAGCTCCCCATACTCAATGAAAAAATACATGATGAAACCCCTCCTGCCTCTCTTTGAAATATTCAAGCTATTCAACAAAGGGACACAATTAAACATGATACAATGGGTCAAGCAAGATATGACTGATATAATTCCTCACCCTGAGCCCAAAGTGCCATCCTTCACTAATGTTCAAGGAATATTTTTATCCCCCATTGAAGAGTTTGAAGAAATTTTTAATTATCATTCCAATATTACTCAAGAATCATGGAAAAGGGGGCTTGATAGTATCAATAGTATTTACAAAAATAGATGGGACAATTTACCAACAAATGATGCTGATACATTCCTTCCCATTGGTATTAAGGTGATTAGTAACCAAGAGCTTAAAATGTTGGCATGGCTTGAGGAGCTTGAGATTGCAGGTGAATTTTCTCTTTGTGAATGATACATTATTATTTGGCTGATGACTCACATGATATACATTGAAATATATAGTGTTAGAGTTCTTTAAGGTAACAGTAACTAAAGCATTTTTTAATTATAACATTTGGAATCTCAAATTGATAAAGGAATCAGCAAAACCTCAAGATAATCTCCCAAAATCTGAACACTTCTTCTTCAAAATGGTTCAGAGCCTTCTTTGCCACTCCAATCCAATTAAACATTTTTGGGTGAATTTTATGTTTGAATCTATTAGTTTAGTCTCATACAATGTGATTGCACCCAAACCATATGTGGCACCAACAACAGATTCACCCAATCCTCTTTGACTCAAATGGGGAGCAGTTGAATACCTTGCCTCCTGCTTGAGTAAATTGAAGCAATGGCAACACAACTGAGAATTGAAGGTGGTGGGGCTGACAATGAGATATTGACAAAGCTGCACAAGAACTTGGAGCATCTAATGGATACAGTTATCCACTTGATGATTGCGTACAACATGGTATGTGCACATACAAAAGCTGAAGTCTATGTCATGAAAGGAAAACTCACAAGCTCAAGAAAATGAGGCCATCAAAGATCTTTTGGTATGTCACAAGAATCTTGGAATAAATCAAATTTTCCATGGTATATCAGCTGCATTCTGTGCCGTGGGGGTTTGTGCTTTGATGGTTTGCTCAGATGACTGGAGAAAAAGCTCAGTGAAAGGGGCTTTATCACTCATTGACATTTCCAAAATACTTTCAGAGGGTAAAACTCTAGTAGAGCTGGTGTGGCTATGTACTAATAAATATATATGTAATTTACTGAAGAACAGTTTCTTCTCATTGGAGTCTTTTACTCCCACTGTACCTCTTAGATTTGAATTGGAATGATGCTTGGTATTAGACTTTGGTGATGCCAGGGTAGAGAAGCAGGACTTGGTTCAAGTGATGTGGTCACACTGACTGTACCCAGGTCAGCTGAGCCCACAACCAGGATTGATCCGTTTTAGATTAGCTTTGTATCAAATAGATTGTAATTTAATTTTGGAAAGTGATTTATTAATTTAATAATTTTGACTATGTATCCTACTTCCCAGATGCCTGAGTATCAATGCAAATAATGAATACCTTTGTATGGAGGCATGCCTCTGTAAGCCATCAAAAGTACTCTAACAGCACACAAACTCAGTCAGGCAGCTGTGCCTGCATTGACGACATGCAGGGGCATTGCGGGAAGTGGATATTATTATGTCCCGCCAGCTGATAATAGGCTAACTTTCACTTTTTCTTTCAAAAGGACTAGGATGATTAGACATGCACAGCAGATTACATGTTTAACTCGTGCCTTCTTGCAATATTCCAGATGGTTGGATTTGAATCTCATGTAATGGGGACATGAATATATCAAATTGAATAATGCAGCCAATTTGCAAAAGCCACCTGTAATCTTTCATTTTTAGTGGCCAATAGAAAACGTTCATTGACCAAAATCAAATTTAGGGGAAATTGATAATCCACACAGGAGTCACTAATCTTTTGGTTTCATTTCATTTTCCTATGCAAGCATGCCATGCACAAAAAAGGAAAGGAGTGCCAAAGGGATCTTGCAGCAAAATGTTGGGGTGAGGAGAGGAAGTGTGAGTTTCTCAGTTATTCTCAGCGTATATACATACATATATATGAGTCAGCATTGATGTAGCACCCTCATTGGGCCCCATGGAGGAACATTGGCTTTAGTTGGTTTAGATAAAGCCAATTCCATGTGGGCTCCAACAGGGAAGTCATGGATGTGTGCCAAATATTGGGCACCATTCTGGATTTGCAAAGGCCTTAGCTTCAAATGAGAGTCAGAAGTATAAGATATCTTGTCTGCTTCAACACACAGGGATCCCTCAACCACTCTGGAATAGTGGAACGTCCTAAAGGACAAATGAGGCCAAACCCACCTGAAAGATTATGTTTTTTCCTCCAATTGACCAACAGCACAAATATCAATTCCAGTATCAGCAAATATGACCCTTAGTGAAATTTGGAGGGTTGTGGATGTCACTCAGATAAAACGCATTCACTTTGGCCACACGCCAATTTTCTCTTCAACCAGATTACTCATTCCCCTTGTCAAATTCAGACCATTCAAAACAATGAGTGAGGTTGAGGTGCATCAATGGGATAAATTATCACAATTCTTATTTTGCAAAAGAAAGTTCACAGACCCAATTGCAAGAAATGGGGTATTACTGGAGGGATTTATGTTCACTATTGGATGGTGCAAATGCAGAACAAAGAAGAAACAATTTGGGATTTGAAGAAGCTTTAGGAGAATTGAAGATGCACAAGATGAATGGCAGAACCAAGGTGCAAATATTAGCTTGGTGGGTTGCGTTCTAGGTCAATCCTTACAATATGTTGGGAATAAGTTATTTCAAAAGATGCAAACTTGCTACAAGTCATTGGGGGTCCCCTCCTTCAATCAAGTCAACTATGAAGCTAATATTTTTCAAATCAGGGGGTGTTTGAGTTTGCTTCCACACTCACTTTCACAATGAACAGATTCAAAAATTCACCACATGTTGATAAGGATGCATTTTTGTATGCTTTGGGATGGTGTTTTCAAGCTGATAAGCATACTGGCCAGATTCAAAGAGATGTGTCAAAGCATTGTACAGGGGAACATTGATTTTCCCAAATGAACATTTTTGGATTGATATATCCAAATTTTGTGGGCTCATTCAGGTAGTGTGGGCCAGTGGTACATTCTTTCACTATACTGATCCAGCACAGGAGAACAAAAGCATGACATTAATGGGGATGTCTGTACAATGCTCAAGGAGGTTAGCAAAAACAATGTGGCAGAAAACACAGAGCTATTATGGGATCGGTAAGGGGCAGGCTATCACATCAGGGATGGTAATACAATCTCATCCCAATTAGAAGAATGAGGGAAGTTGGATGTGTCTGGGAGTTAGAGGGTGATTGGAGAATAGGGGTGTGGCAATGCACAGTACAGTATACAGCTGGTTTTGATGGGTTGGAATTGGGGATATACAGTGGCTTGCATGCAAAAGGTGTGAAATTGCTCATTTTTGGTGGCATTCCACCATAAATGGTCATATGTTGAGGTTATTAGCACTATTCTCAATTGTTGTAAATCTTTAATACAATCTCATCCCAATTAGAAAAATGACAGAAGTTGGGTGTGTCTGGGAGGTAGAGTGTGATTGGAGAATAGGGGTGTGGTAATGCGCAGTACAGTATACACCTGGCTTTGATGGGCTGGAATTGGGGATATACAGTGGCTCACATGAAAAAGGGGTGAAATGGCTCATGTTCGGTGGCATGCCACCATAAATAGTCACATATTGAGGTTATCAGCACTATTCTCAATTGTTGTCAATCTTTATTCTCGTCCAGCATCCCAATGGTTCACATGCAAATCCTTACATGTGTCCAGGATCCCAATGCTTCACATGCAAATCCTTATGCCTGTCCAGGATCCCAAGGGTTCACACGCAAATACTTACGCTTCTATTGGATCCTGATAGCTCACAGGCAAATCCTTACGTGTGTCCAGGATCCCAATGCTTCACATGGAAACCCTTATGCCTGTCCAGGTTTGCAACTCTTCACACACAAATCTCTATGCTTTTATAGGATCCAGACAGTTCACATGCAAATCCTCACACTTCAACTAGGTCCCAACAGCTTACACAATCTCTTACACATGCTGAGTATACATGCACTTCACATGCAAGTCCTTCTGCATCGGCAGGCTCCCAATGGTTCACACAAATCTCAATGCATGTCTAGCATATATGTGCTGCAGAAGCCATTCTTTATGCATGTAAGATTTATTGCATGTCACCTTAGTACAAGGAATGCCTCATTCATCTCAGGTGGATTGCTCACATGTGGGGAACCCCAGGTTTTGTACAGTTAAGATTTTAAACAGTTTAGACCATGGATGCAGAAAATGTAGGAGGGGTTAATGGTGACTATTTGCACATTTTCTGCAAAAGAGATTCACACAACTAAATACTGCTGGGCGCTTTTGGTGGGGCTTTCAAAAAATAGGGGATTTGGACCATTGTCAAAAAAAGGAAATCCCATAGTAAAAAAGAATATAACCATGAAAAAATCTTGTATTGATTATAACTAAGTGATTTGAAGAGTGTATTGAAGAAGGAAATGAGAGAAAATAATGTATATTTTTTGAGGAATTTTGAGACTATCCTGGTGATGTCCTCCTTTGGATAAACCTCCAATGCCTGCCCAAGGAGAGAGTTTAGTTCCTCCCAGAATTATTGGTGCATCTCATTTTGATGAGATGCATCCAAAAAGGGAATCATGTGGAGCAATTGGCGATGCTCCAAAAAGATTAGGTTGATTGATTCCTGGATGATTACTCAAGGAATAATTAGGGTTGGTTGCAAGTTGGTGAGCTCCTGCAGAGCCTCATCATTGGGATGAGGGGTGGTTGGGTTCTCAGAGGCAATGGGAGGGCACCAGGGGGAGTGGAGGAATGGGGAAGAGGGAGGTGGAGGGGGGAGCCAATGGGCATATTGTCAATGATGAGTATGGAGCGGGGGTAGTGGGATGAGCTGGAGATGGTCAAAGGAGGGGTTAGGGAATGTTGGCAACAGGAAAAAAATGAAAGTAGGAGCTTACCAAAAGAATCCTCTGTTGATTGGGTTGGAGTCACCTCAGGTTCAGGCTCAAAAGTCAAAGCATCCTCATGTGATGGGACTTGAGATTTGGAGAATTGACTTGGACCAGGAATAGGTGGCTCTACAAAAGGAGGAAGAGTCAGTTTACTTGAGTCAAAAGTTAGAATTAGCAAAGGAATAGCTTGCTGCTTACTGCATAATAAGTCCTTCAACCATCAGGTGCTACTTGGGCCTGGAGTTGGCTGCTGTGGAGCTTGCTCACAAGGCATATGAGGAACTGGAGTATCTTGTTGAAGGGGATTTGGTGGGTTTTGTTCTATGCGTAATGGAAAAAAGTCAGTATGATTGCATGAAGAGAAATAGGTTAAGGAGGTGAAAGAAAAATTACTTTGGCATTTGAATCCCATGGGTGACAAGACATGGTGACAATTGGCCCAAGCTCAAATGTCCCCTTGCCATTAGCTGGATAATCACTCCGCTCCGGTCAAGGAGTGCAGTGACCATTGGATGGTGGCCTAGGAGGGGGTGGACAAATCAATACTTGAGCACACCAGGCTAATCATCCAGAAATGTTCCCAGTGTCCATTATTACTCACAAATGCTTTCATAATTGTCAACCACAAAGCAGTCCTCACAAGGGCATCTTGTGCAGGAACTCCTCTGGCCATGTGGTGGGAAGAGTCACACAACAAACAAGCATTTTTTTGTTTGCTTGTTGGAAAGCATCACAAGCATCAGTTGTTGTGGAGGAGCAAATGCAGGGGATACCCTGCTTAGTGCACAATATCTAAAAACAACACAGCTTAGGTTAGTAACTGAATAGAAAGGAATATTTAAAGCAAAGAGGAAGACATATGATGAGTTATAAGTTCAAAATAGAATTCAATTATTAAAGCTCTAGAAGTGAGGTTTGAAAAGTCTGAAAGAAAGTCATAATGAGAATTTAGTATTAAGAGAATAACATAACATGGATGGAACTGTTGAATGAACAAGATGTCACACCATGTAGGTAGGAGAGGGTTTCTAAACATATAATCGGGAAAAAATACAGCAAAAAGGAAGGGGAGTGGTTAGTTTTGTGCAATAGAAAAGAGTGGAAAGGTAGGAAGACAAAGGGGAATACACAAAAAAATGAGAAGAGCAGGTGAGCTGGGAAAAAGTGAAGGGTGTGTCAGGCAGAGATGGTCTTTTATAGCAGGGTGAATCTGTGCCAATTGCAGCAGCTTCAGAACCTGCAAAGGTCTCAGCTTTAAGGCCTTTTGGAAAAATGAAAGCTCAGTTGCAGAAAATGCTGCAGATGAGAAGGGAAATGGCTGTGTGAGGCAGGGGAACAAAGGG
Source organism: Austropuccinia psidii (assembly GCA_023105745.1). Taxonomy (NCBI): domain Eukaryota; kingdom Fungi; phylum Basidiomycota; class Pucciniomycetes; order Pucciniales; family Sphaerophragmiaceae; genus Austropuccinia; species Austropuccinia psidii. The sequence goes on along the minus strand of JALGQZ010000005.1, from coordinate 55,002,436 downwards.
GTTCTGGCTGAGTATTGAAATTGATTGAATTTTCATAATCAGTCATATCCCCTTTGTTGGGTTAAAAAGCCACCCAATCACCCAGGAGGGCTTTTTGTGAGGGCATTGTTGAAAGTGCACAGTGGGTGCAATCCACAAATTCCCCATGCAGAAAATTACATGGTGCATTTGGTCACAGCTCACCATGGCAAGAATACTACCATTATGGCTGGGTGATACAGTTTCAACAAAGGTTTGGGAGGCTGTATGAAAAGTGGACAAAGCATGAGCTTGGGTTGACCAATTAAACAGGTGTGGTTTGGGGTAATAATTGAAATGCTCAGTGGCTTAAAATTGGAATTTCACAGCTGTTGAGCTATTGATATAACAATATCAAATGCACCCCTGCTGAGCAACTGCCATTTCATCTTTGTAAGCACACATCCTGAGCATTTTGCACAACATCGGAAGACATTTTGGCCAGGCTGAGCATCTCATGCACTTAGGTAAAGTGCACAGAAGTGGGTTTTCCAATGAACTATTGTGAAAAGTCCTCTGATCATGGCATTCCAAAAATCTTCCGTAGTGATCTTTTGCCCATGAAATGCTGAGCTGGTGTGTGCAAATCAGGTGAATCATCATTATGAGCATGTGGCACATGAACTACACCTATGCAAACAATTGAAAGGTGAATACCCATTGGTAATATGCATGCAGGCTGAAGTAGTATTACACCATACGAATTTTTACAGCTGACATTGTAGTATGTTGTACACCTTTGGTGTACATGTATGCTGCAGGGCAGACAAAAAGCTGTACATGGATGTAACATGAAATCATGCCAAGCCATCAAGTCAAATTTCTCAAATGCATCCCTTTGATGCACCTTGTTGGAGAGCTCCACCTAGCTGCTTCATAGATGCTGGTGTATTCCAAGTTATGGTAAGGCATGATTTGGGTCATACACAAATGGTGTATTCACTCCGGTGCTGAGGTCACAGCAAACTATGACTGGCGCCTGCTTATGAATTTCACACCCCCAAATTGCTGAGCCGGCACACACTTCAGATGAACCCTTCCATGTCTCATATGCAGGCAGTTTTCACCTTCTTGGAAGACCTTTTACCACCTGTCCTCTGACCAACAATCTCCTTGTGCAGGTGACCCACTTAACTGCAGATGGCCACCAGCCCATGCCCGCAAACCTGAGGCCAATCAGTGCCAATTATCTACAGACTCATACACATTAAAATACTCCCCACTTATGATCCCTGACGCTGGATCTTTTTGCGTGGGGACGGGCCAGACATTCTCACATGCACCACAGAACTTTTGGCACCTGTCTTCCAGACAACAAGTAGCTTGGGTGAATGGCCTCTTTCTCAGGAGTTTCTCACATGCATGAGGGAAAAAGCCTGATTCCAATCTGGGTGGATTAGTAACAGCCTCAAACGCAATAGGGGTGAAGGTATAAGTGTATCACGTCACAGAGCCAGCACCCCATTTAATCAAGTCACACATTCCCCCCTGGAATCCCGGTAGGGGTCAGTCCACAAGAATTTTTGTGTAAGGTTTGTCTATGAAACTCTTGACAATGGTAACAATATCAAGAGTACTGTGACTGTTTTCAGTAGAAAAATATAATATAATAAAATGTTATAGCCACAAATTTGAATATAATTATCAAAAATAACTATAAAGAATTATAATTATTCTATTATTGTCCTAGTCACTGACAATTATAACAATAAGAAGTGTAAAGCTCTTAATGAGACAGTTACATGTGGAAGATATAAATATTTAACCACTTATAAATGATATAAATATTATTTATAAAAGAATTGAAACACACACTGTGCAGAAATAATTTTTATAGAAAAATTCTATAAAAAAAACTAATAATAGATAAAAAAGCTATAGAATTCTAGAGAAAACTTACTTATAATATTTATTTAAGACAGCAAGTTAAAAAACAACAGTTATTATATTAAATAATAATTATAAGTTAAAAAAACACACCAAAAATCAATATCTTAAAATATAAAACAATTTTTTATGATAAAAAATATCATTAAAGAGTTTTGAGAGAAATTTCTGGATTTTAAAAGATATTTTTAAGACTATAATTTTATAAAATAAAATATATTATAGATGATTACAAAAAAAATCTAATTTATATGATTCCAATTCTTAAATTTAAGATTTATAAAAAATACAATGCTTAAGAAATATTTTAATGATAAGATTTTAAATATAATAAAACTTTACCTGTTTAAATGTCTAATATAATTGGATTGATAATGATGATGGACAAAAACAGTGATGAAAAGACTCTTTTTATGTCTATAGAGAAGCTCTCATGATTCATAATGAATATGGAAGGCGTGCTCAGGTAAAAACTGAAAAACCGTGCTTGAAAATAAAGTTCTTAGCTTAAGGCAACTTATTTTTAATTCCAATTTAAAGTTACCAGTGTTATTTTTAACTCCAAGTAGCTTTAATCCTCATTTAAACTAATTATTTTGAGTTTTACTATGAAATAAGCTTATTTATATTAAAGTTAATTACATGAACAACTTAAAAATAGAGTTTCAAGCAGAAATCTCTTAAACTCAATTTTTAATTAATTTTTGAAGAAATTTTAATTTTCTTTGAGCTTAATTAAAAGAGTAAATTTCCAGGCTAATTACCCAGGAGATTTATTGAGAAAAGATACTTAAAATTGAATTTATACATACACCAGGGGGATTTCAATTGGACCTGCCTGCAAGTCCCTTAAAATGATCTTGGTTTATATCTCCAAGTTAACTCAGCATTAACTCATATCATACCTAAATGTGTATCTCAATGTTAACTCATCCTTAACGTCAGTCATATCTCCACATGTATCTCCAAATCAATCCATTCTTCACTTTTTTCATATCTCTGTAGAGGTCTTACACATTATGAATAGGGTATGGTATTTCTGATGCCATTAATGCCATTTATGACATTAATAATGCCACATTAGCAATGTAATTAATGGAATTAACAATGCCACAAATGGCATTTTTAATGACACAGTAACAATGCAATTAATGGAATTGTTAATGTGGCATTATTGATGCCATAAATGCCATTGTTAATGCCACAAATGTATTTGTTAATGCCATAAATGGCAGTTTTAATTCCATCAATGATATTGTAAAGTCCATCCATGCCATTTCTAATGCCAATTTTAAGGCCATTCATGCCATTTTTGAGGCCATTTATGGCATTGTTAATGCTATTTATGGAATTGTTAAATGCATAAATGACATTGTTAAGGCCATAAAATTTCATTTATGGCATTTACAATGCTATCTATAGCATTGTTGCAATGCCATTTATGCCAATTTTATGGCCATAAATGGCATCTTTATGTCATTCTTGATGCCATAAATGGCACTATTAATTCCACAAATAAAATTTTAACTTCCACTCATAATAAATTAAACTTTAAATTCAATTTATGTCATAAATGGCATTTTCAATTGAATTACCAACATGAACAGAAAATGTAAAAAAAAGGATTTTTTGGGCCTACAAATGTCCTGGCACAAAAAAAATCCCAAAATTATGGGCTTCTGGTTTTTTATTCTTAAGATTTTTCCCTTTCTTTTGAAAAAAAAATTTGGAAATTCATAAGTGGGAACATATTTAATGGATTTTTTTTTAAAAAAAATAAGTCATTTTGCCAAATTGGGCCAAAAAAAAAATTATGAAAAAATTTGTGGATATTGACATCCCATGTCAGGAAAAATATGGCAAAAAAAATTAAAAAAAAACCTCAAAACTGATCCTGAGGAATTCTTTTTGAAAAATGAGGTCACTTACGTGTTTTTACCATAAAATTACATGTTTTGGCCATGAATTGGTAAAAACATGTAAGGGCTTATGTGTGTTTACCTACACCCAAAAAAAAATTAATAAAATCTTATAAAATAATTTAATTTTATATTTATTTTTAAAGTTTTAATTAAAAAACAAATTTCATTAAACAATTCAATTTTGAAATTTTTAATTATTATTATTATTGATATTATTTTTACTTTTTATTATTTTATTTTCATTTCTATATATAAAATGATAAAATGTTTAAAACCATATATTTTTTTGGTACTTTGAATTTACTGACTCAATTTTCTTTTCATTATATATTTTCCTTTCATATTTTAAAGAGAGTTTGTTTTATAGTAATTAAATATCTATTAATTTTTGAACATTTTTTAAAAACAATATTAAAATTATCTCTATTTCAATTTATTATAGTTTTAAATATTATTAAAATTCAAATTTTGAATATTATTTATCTTACTCAAGATTATGATTTTTATCTATTCAATTATAATTTCAAATTAGTTAAAAATTAACATAGCTTTATATATCAAAATTGAATATAAACTTTTTTTTATCATTATTTGAAAAATAATTTTATTAATTGTCCATCAGTTAGTGTAAAAATCTTAGTTAAATGAGTTAATCATTGCTCACAAACTTATTTTACTTCATTAATATACACATGCTTGATTTTTATTAATTAAATTAATGAATTTGTTTTTTCTTATTATGCTATATATCTAATATTCTTATTTGATCTGATTTACTCAAATAATAAGTTGTAATACAATAAAATTTCAAAACCAAACTGCTGTTTCTTCTTGTTTTTGGACCATTTCTTCAAGGTTGTTTCTTTGCCTTCGCTTAGTGTTTGTTTATACAAACTCATATAAAACTTGTCCAGCCCAACTTTTTTGCAATAATCATACTAATATACATAAACGTTTCTGAGGTTTGCATTTTGTTCTTCTCTACTATTTACGTGGGATTATAAATTCACACAATGATGACTTGTTTATACAGCATCAAATGGGAAGAAAAGTCATTTTCTATGGCATTCTGATCAGACTCATTGTATTGATTATTTGATATTTAAAATCTTCAATTTTTGGCCCAATTCTTTGAAGTACTACTCACGTAATTTAAATGGTTGCCATAATCACATTAAAGAGAATTATTGAGTTTTTGATCCGACACAATGTTGACATAAAAATGTTTATAAAATATGTGCAGTGTGTAAGATACATTGGTAATGGTGGTACACAAAGATCAGGCATGGGTTGTTTGATACTGTTCAATTTAGTTTTCTCACTTGCAAGACAAAAGTGCTGGACTAGTTTGATGTGCATGTATAATGCCAGGGCGTATATTGCCTCTGTCAATTGTTAAGACATTAGGTAACCAACAGGGATTTTTAGTGTATTAAAATCCCCTGCAAGGATAACTGGATGGTAGACTTGTTGTTATTTGCAATTAATTTCCCGACTTCTAAACATTGATTTAACAAAGCTTAACTGGTCAAATAATTCCACAGACTTTCAGTTGGAAAGTGCAGAAGCTAGAGTCAGATGATCACAGATTCAAACATTCAAGGCCGCACAGCCAGAGACATACTTACCACTATTGTTGTGTCCTGAGGACACGTTGGCCATCATTCTATCAACATCAAAATGGAAGTCTGTGGAGCAATGGTATAAATGAACAGGTCGCTTTGTGAAGTAAGTCTACTCTAATCATACCATTTGCAATGGGCACTTCCTTCAAAGCCGGTGATAAGCTCGTCAATTTTGCTGTTTGGCTATGTTGGCATTGAACTGGAATAACAAGCTAGTAAAAACCTATTGCTCATACCTTGGCTATGAAGGAGAACTTACGCATGTCTTTTACAGATTTAGTCAACCGCCGCCGGAGTTTGGCACTTCCGAAATGGTTATTGTCATGGTGAGCTGCCTTATTGGGTTTGTCAATCAGAGTAAAACTATCCACTTCAATCAATCCTTCGGCCAAGCAGTGCGTTGATGATGCAGGTGGTACCCTAGGGTCAACCAATGTCATCCCTTTCAGGACTCTTTTAGGTGACCTGATTGGGGCAATGTTTGCATCAGATTGACCTCTACAGGAAATTGGGCGGCTCAAAACAGGGATCAATGACTTCGTGGCTGATTGAGATTCAAAGTTTGAAATTGGGTGAGTCTTGGGCTTGGCTGCCGCTGACGTTGGTGACATGTAGCCGTCATTTTTGGCGCGCGTTTGACAAGTTTGCGGCGAGAGTGGACTGATGCAGCCAGAAGTAACTCAGCCTTTGGAGTTGCCTGTGGAACAATCAATGAAGCCTGCGTTTGAACACTAGGAGAGGCGTAAATGCAAGGTATTGCTGTGGGTGGGTTCACATTCTCTTCACCATGCTGAGGGCGTGGAGTAAGAGTTGAAGAACAAATCAAAACGACAGACTCAGATGCTTGGAAAAGTGTGCTTTGGCTTGACTTCAATGAAATGAGGCTTGGCTGTTTCATCACAGGGGGTAAGATGACTTCTCTGGTAATGTTAGTTACAATCAGTGAAGGTGAACATTTACTAGTATTGGTAGGATTGACTGGGGGCTTTGGGATGGACAGCATTGAGGGGGGCGGGGTAGACAAGAAGGCAGGTGCTGAGGCATAGTTCAACGGGTAAGTTGGGACTGTGTCGTCAATTGAAATTGTCGGCTTATCAATCAACGTTGGCTGAACTTCTGACTCTGTAATAGGAATTGGGACACATTCTACTACAACCCAAAAATAAGAGAATGCTTGTAACACAAGTGCTGCAGGATAAGAAGCTTACTGTTGTGAGTAGTATCTTCTGAGTTAGTTACACATGAAGCTGGAGCCTGAGGATTGCTTTGCTCCAAAGACGCTTGGTTTGAACTCGGGTTGGCACTTGCCAGGGCTTCCTCCTTTGATGTTTCTTGAGCTGTTTTGGGTGAAAGGTTAAGGAAAGGGATCAGCTCCACTTGGCCTGAGGAAGAGGGAAGAAGGGTTGTGGGTTGGAAAGGTGGGCGTACAACTGGCTTGGCCAAGCAATGGCGCTGGGTCAGAAGGTGAGACAATGGTCGCGGGAGCGGCTTGATCAGGGTCAGTCCTTGTGTTTGCACGCTCGGACTTGTTGGCTTTGTTGACTTCTCTCATAACTTGTTGAATCTCACATAGTTGTTCTGCGTTGGATATAAGTGGGTCATAGTAAGACTGCTTGGTAAGAAAAGCTCCACGAAAAAAAACAGACGGCTCACCAGTCGTTTGTTTGCTTGAATTTGCTGGAATCATCGCCTGCGCTGGGTGCAACGGTACTTGGTACATGAACTGCACTTAGGACTGCTTTTTTAGCATGTGTGTGAATGGCAGATTCTTTAATAAAAGTGGCCACTGGTTCTTGTGAGGCTTCATGGTTGAGTTCAGTGTCACATGAAGATCTGACAAGATCTACGCCTTCCTTCTCTTGGTTGTTTGGGACCACAATGTTGCTGTTAGTTTCACTCTCAGATAGAGCGACTGTCTCTGTGGAAGTGGCAGCTAGTGACTCGGCGGCAGGGTGGGAAGGTGGCTTGACTTGTTCAGTAGGGATGTCATCCTGCTTGTTGGTTTGAGAGGCAGGTAACGTAGTCACATGCAACGTGGGACCATCCTCTTGAGCAATCTTGACTAACAGCTCCTCCTGTTCAGTCATTAGAAGGGACTTGGTTGTTTCAACAGGTGCCGATGGATCCGCAGGCGTGGTTCCAGAAACATTTTGAACTGGCTCCTCCTCTTGCAGGAGCTTTGACTCTTCATCTTGCGGGAGCTCCGTCTCTTGAGCCGGCGCTGGCTCTTCCTCTTGCAGGAGCTTCGTCTCTTCAGCCGATGTGTCCAAAGGCTTGTCAGCTTCCAATGTGGTTACTGGCTCAAGTGTTCCCTCTGATAGCTTATGGACAGATGTTGCTTTGTCTTCAATGGCGGCCTGGCCTTCCTGCTGCTCATTTTCAACATCGTCGGGAATGAAAGTTTCAAGCAGCCCCACCATGTCATTGACATGATTTTCACTAGCATTGGATGAGGTCAAAATCGGTTCTTCTTCCAGCGTAGCTGATTGCTTAAGGATCGCATCTGCGGCTGAAGTTTGCTGAGGATCTTGATCAGCTGCTGGGTCAGGTGTGGAGCATTGAGGCGGAGCCAATGTCTCCAGAACTGAAAGCTCAGCAAGCTGTCGTACAGATAGATCTGGCGCAACATCCAACTCAGTAATGGTTGGACGCCTAATGGGTTTTACTGATGTGTTGTCAGGCTTGTTAGCTTGGGACATGGTTACACATTCAAGTGGCAGACCCTCTGAAAATGGAGGAGCTGTTTTTCCTTCCTCAGCATTAACAGTAAGCTGGACTTTGTGCTGCTCATCTCGTTCAGTAGGGATGACATTGGAGGATGGAGTTTCAGCCGGAGCAGGCATATCGGTAGCTGGGTCTTCGGTGGCATCAGTCACAACTTTGACTAGTTCTTCTTCCTGCTTGGCAGACTCAGTGAAACTTTCTGGGAATCCTGCTCAATGGGTGAGTAAGACATTGGACTTTCAGTTGAACACATTGTTTCCGATGCTAGGGTCTCTGTGGATGGTGCAGGTTGAATGGGCTTGACATTAACATCGGCATTGGGTGGGTATCCAATGGTTTCTGCTGACGTGCTGTGAGATTCCTGAGCTTTGGATATGGTTGCGGCTTCAGGAAGTGTGCAGTCTAAAGGCTGAGAGGATTTTCCTTCAACGGCATTGACCGCAATCGGAGTTGATGGCCATTCCGGCTCAATGGGAATATTGGTGGGAATTGAGGCTTCAGCCGGTGCGGCAGTATCAGTGGCGGGGTTTTCACTGACATCAATTGTGATCTTTACTGGCTCTTCTTTCGACTTGATTGAATTCAAGTTATTGGATTGAGCTTTTTGTTGAATTGACAAGCAACTGAATGCTCTATGAGTGGCAAAAGATTTGAGATTTTGAATTTCACTGTTTGACAATCCATTGCTTAAGTTTTGAGGATGAAGATTATTAAGATTTGAACAATTTTTGATTAAAGTTGAATTGTTTGAAGCTTTTAATGAATTAATGATTGATGATTGATTGGTATTAATGATGATGGCTTGATTTTGATTTTGATTAAGATTGATTGACAATGAGAATGATGATGATGATGACAGTGAGGGTGGTGATGAATTATTTTTTTTGAAGATGTTTCAACAGTTATGAATTTTGAAATGCGAAAGATTTTCTAACCAACAACCAGAATCAATGGAACCAACGCTGGAACGTCAATGACCCTGATTGTTTCCATAGCATTGGAGAGTGCAAAAGAGTTGAGGGTGCAAAAGAGCAGGTGAAATCAAGGATGAGAATACAATAAGTAAAAAAACAATTGAGGTGATCAAAAAGATTGGGGGGTGATGATATTTAATATTGAGAACAATGAATTTAGGTTTGAGGAAGAATGAAATTTGGATTATAAGAAAGAAGAGGGATGGAGTGGGTGGAATATTCAAATTCATTATCTTGATTTCTTTTGATATTACTATTTCAAGTATTACAATATCATATTTTTTTGGTATTGAAAGATTTTCTCTCTTTATGATGGATCAAAATAGTCTCAGCAAAAGGGCTCACAAAGTAAACCATTCATTTTCCAAAAAAAAAGGAAGTTATGAAGAACAAGGATATCATGAAGAGATAGAAGAAGGTGAAATTTCTGAAGAAGCTGAAGAGGTTGAAATTGTTGAAGAAGCAGAAGAAGGTGAATTTATTGAAAAAGCTCCAAATAACTTAAAAATCAAGAGAATTCAAGTCCAGAATCAAAAGAAGTTTCATATTCAGTTTAACAATGATAATTATAGATTCTACCAAGATGAAAAAACCAAAGATTTAGTTTGTATGATTAAATTCCATTCACTTGAAAAAATCAAAGATCAAAATTCAGTAGCCTTCCAATTATCAAATATAATACAAGATTTTTATTATATGGCACAAAACCGTCTACATCAAAAAACTAACAAATTCTTAATTGGTGGGCAAATGAAATGTCTTGGACTTAGAGGTGGATATGATAAAGGAAAAAGTGCAGGTAAGTAATATTAAATTTTGAATTTAAAAAAACAAAACATTAATTTTTTTCTTTGTTTTTAGGAGTATATACACTACATAAAAAGTGTTCGTCTGAAAGAAAAGTAAAAGATGAAGAATTATGGAACAAGTTACCAAGTTATAATAGTTTTCTCTCTCATAGATTTTATTTATTCACAAAAGATGGTTCTACTAATAATGAACATTTGATGAAACAATGGCAATTATCAAGTTGGGACGACTCTGAATGGAATGATAAAGACAAAATTGAAAATAAAAGATTATTCTCAAATGTATCAATCACTTACAATGATTTTCATAACCATGCTCATTGTGACAACGATTCAAACAATCTTACATATGGCTTATTCAGTTACATAGATATCAAAAATGGAAATCCAGTATCACCACCAACCAAATGTATAGGTCATAGTTTTTCTTGTCCAGATTACAACTTGAATTTTGAATTTGGATTGAACAATGGTATTATAGAATTAATATGGCCTTCAAAAAACATCTTACATCAAACAACCAAACCTCCTCTTGAAGTATTAACCAACAATACAATGACTCACTTTGGTTGCTCATTTCAAATTTCTAATGAATTAATTAAACGGGTGAAGAAACATGAGAGAGAAGGAACAGGAGATTTTGTAGATAAAACAATTGGAAGAGCACAACAATGTGCCAAATATCAAAAAATTGTAATTAGTATTTGACAAATAGGATATTGTTTTCACTATCATTTATCTCACAGAAATCTGAAATATTTTCACAAAAAAATAACACTCAACCTCACATTGTGGATTATTATTCATATTAAAATCAATTATTACTCATTTTTGAATGTAGTATTATATATTCATAATTTAAATTGGTATTTTTGTATTAATTATGAGGTTTGGGAAATTCTTAATATATTTTGTGGTAATAATTTTGGATGTTTGACTTTGCATCAATTTAAAAAATCCATATGAAATGGATTTATTTACAAATTTAAACATTATATTTTCAAGTTGAAGTACTATTAAACTACTAGTTCAGTAATAAAGTGTACTTTTCATATCAACTAGTTGTACATGTTCAGAAACATGAATAGAAAAATTCAATTATATAAAAATTTTAAATTTCTTTCAAGTAGAATTCTTAATGGAAAGAACCTCTTATGTCATTTACAAATTGTACTATAATACAAAGTTTCATTTTGAGGTTGAATGCTCTTAAAATCAAGGTGGTCCACAAAAGGTATGGTTGAAAATTGACATGAATTTCACTTAATCAATAGGTAATACTATATTATGAAAATATAATCAGAAGAATAGTTATAAAGGCTAATGATATTATGTTTGACTAATAGTTGCCACAAATACTTTTTAGCTAACCCTAAATGTTTATATAATATAGAAAGGTCAAGTTTCAAATTTGTATTCATCATATTCTCTGCTATTTGTGCTCACTAGTAACATATGATTGTTTAATCTATTGTCCAAAAATCTTGAAACTTGCATTTCATCTGAATAGTGTGAAAGAAGTTTAATATTTAAATTTGAAAACTATCATATTGTATTAAATATCAATTACAAGGGGGAATTTCCTACTATCATAAGATTATTGTAATAGAATGATGATCAAGTAGTATAATTCAAGACCTGAGGAGAACTCACAAACATAATGTGTTTGAAGTGGTGGAGAATGTTGGAGATGGCCAATAAGAGTGAAGATTGAAAAATTGCAATTGCAAAAGAGTTATTAAAAACATGATAAATTTAAAACTAAGTCAAACAAGATCTTTGACTAGGAGGAAGAAGTGATGTCACTGTTGCTTGAGCTTCCCATTGATTTAAGAAATCGCTGGTGATATATTGTGCTAGTTGATGCCGGGAGGGGGGACAAACAAGTTGAACATCACTAATTGGATTCATGCCTTTAGAAAAAAACGAGTTGAGGTGAAAAGATAGATTTTTCCAGACAGGCTCCTCTGGAGGTGATGGCTGAACAAGCTGATGAGATATGTTAAAAGAACATAATATAAGCATAGCATTGGAGATAGAAAAATGGCAATGATCTTTGTGAGCAGTGAATAAACCCTTAACACCTAATATTAAGAAATAAACAAATGGAAGAAAATTATGCTGACTACGATATTCACTCAATTTCTTTTTGGCTTGGTCCAATTGTGATGCTTTGAGGTCTGTGGTTAATGATTAATGAGGAAATTTCATCTCTTCCAAGATGTTGATTCTTTGTATTTTTGGGACGTTTACGTTGTTCTGATCGGTTGGGAGGGGAAAGTTCCTCTATGTTTGCCTGTGCTTTGAAAATGATGTATGAAATCATAACATCCAAAATTAAATCTTGAAACGACTTGAGTTGTTGATCAGAATTAGCACCCAAATTCTGTTTGGTGTCTATATTGCTAATAGATGGGTTTGGATTTGGGGGGATGGTTGACATAAGCTCCATTGGTGGAATAGAAGGTCACTTCAATCCTTCAAAGTATGTAAGCATATCCAAATAAGCATGTACCTTGCCAGGAGTGGTTGGAGCTGTCATGGGGGGTTTAGGGATACAAAATTCATCCATTTTTGCAGATATAGATGCAGCAATGAGTTTTGCCCAAGCGATGATGGTTAAGTGGCGTGGTTGGGCCATATAAATGAGATGACAAACAAAAATCTTTTCAGGGTGCTTTTCATTATGAACGTGGGGCTCCAGAGAAAAAGGAATAGATATACTTGGTTCAGGTGATGTAATGTCATCATATATTTGCATGTTGAAAATTTGAGGGGAGACATAAAATTCAGCTTTGGTGGCATTAACAAATGGTGAGCCTGTTCAGAAATAGGATAATCTTAAATATTTTGTAATGACTAATTATTATAAGGCAACTAACTATGATAACTTAGTTCATCAATCCATTTGGTATATGAAGATGAGCATTGGTTGAAGTTGAAATTCCCTTGTGCAGGTTTTTCACAACCCAAAGATTGAAGACGCCATTTAACCAAAGAGTTGATTGCTTCAAACGTGGTTTGATATTTGGCTTGAGTTGGTCGTCCTGAATTAAACATTTGGAAAATTTTATAAAATTGAGGACAAAATTCATTGGAAAAGATGGAAAATTCAACATTGGGGGAAGAGACTGGTTGGGAAATGGGAGATTGTTGAGTCTCTTCCAATGTGGGAGGGTTTTGAGTCTGACAATTAACTTCTTGATTGAGATTATTGAGACCTGGTGTTGGGGCATGTAATGGAGGCGATTAACTTGATTCCATTGATTGACGAGGAACATCATCACATGACAGGGGTGGTGGTTCAATTGAGGTATCATGTGGGGATGAACAGACACAAGGAGTATGTGCATTTTGTGGTGTTGAAATAGTGGACTGGATTTCCTGGGTGGTAGTTTTAACATTAATTCCTCCTGCTGAAATAATTGGAGAGACCTGATGAACATCTGCTCTTGAGTGGATAGGTGTCTCATTTGAAATAGGTAAATTTGATGAGCTCTCACAAATGTTGCTGTGGTCACTTTGTTCAGAAGGGTTGTGACGTGGGCTTTCTGTATTAGGTAAATTCTCTTGATGAGTTTGTTCTTCCTCAGTGAATATTGGTGGGAAATCAGACCCATGAGATTGGGAAACCATTAAAGTAGGTGAATGATGAGGAGTATCAGGGGATGGATGGTCATTGGGATGTGCTTGCAATAACATTTGAGGATTGATAGATTGGGGTGGGCTGGAAAAAATGGAGACAAAAGGTGTATTTGTGGGAGGAATCATGGAGAGAACCTGTTGGGTATTATTAATAGTGACAGATTGTTGCATGAAACAATGAATATTTGGTGGTGGTTTATTTTGAATTTTCCTTTTTTTCTTGTGATTTCCATCAGGAACAACCTCCTCTGGGAGGGATGATTAGGATGAGCGTATGAAAGGAACTTCTCTCTCAATAACTTCAACATTGCCATCTACGAGACTGATTGATTGTGATGAAGACAATTCTACAATAAGGGAGATCAAATTAATACAGAATTGAGGACAGATGTGAAGAATAATAATTACCATGTTCTTTTTGAGAAATCAATGTAAGGCCCTTTTTCAAATAATCCTTAATCTCAATTGATACAGGATTCTTTTCAGCTTCAGAAAGGGCATTATTGAGTATTTTCTTGATATGGTGGTGGTTGAGAGAAAAGTCTTCACAGGAGAGGCGAGTTAGCTCAGAAGATAGAATTGGTGAGATGGATTGTATGTGAGTGGGTGGGTTATTCATGTCGAATTCTATGAATGAGGGTGGTGGAAGGGTTTGTGGAGTATTTGGGTGTGGATTACACAAACTCATGTTTGGTGTGTTTGTGATATCTAATATTTAGGGTAAAAATATAATACTAAAAATTGTTGAGGATGAGATTACGTGGGGAGGAAAAAATTTACCAAGTTGAAAGGGGGTTCTATTTATGTTGTTTGGTGGGGGGAAGGGCAAGATGTGAGGATGACTAATGGGAGCTGGTGGGACTAGATTGGGAGAATTGAGGTAGTGAAAAAGATCGTAACATTCCTGAGGTTCAGTGCTTTGGTTTGAGGTGGACAATGAATTGATGGATGAATGGGATGGTGCCTCATTTTGATAAGATAAAGATGAATTAAAATCTGCATTATTTGAAAAAGCCCTATGAAACATTTCATCAAATGACACATTGGAATCAGGTTGTTGGGGTGGATTCTTAGTATTGGGTATTATATTGGGAGGAGAGGGATTTGAATGGCCAACAGAGGTTAAAAACAGAGGTACTTAGGGAAAACACGGGCAAAACAGCTCTATTTATATTGCAGGTCCCAATTAAGTGAAGTGGGGGTGTAGCCCATAGAAATAGAGCAGAAATGAGTTTTGTGGTGTCAAAGGAAAGAAAACTGCAGATCCTCTAGACATAAAACACAATTACACATTAAGGGCAGGATTATGTGTCAGGAAATGTGTATATTTAGAATAATCCTTCAATTACATGGGTGATTAGATTGGATGGTACAGTCACACCTATAGGTGGGTGAGAAATTTGGCCCACCAGTAATGATGTACACAGGTGGTAGAATTATGACCGCTGGTCATAATTTCTACCACTTGCCAACCAATTACGGCCATAATTGGTTTGTCTCTTGGGAATTCCATCAGACCCACTCAGATACAGAAAAAACTGTATCTGAATGAGGTCCAGAGACAATACAGATTTGGCTGTAACCATACACAGGTGGTCAAATTATGACCGCCGGTCATAATTTGTACCACTTGCCATCCAATTACAGCCGTAACTGGTTTGTCTCTTGAGAATTTCATCAGACCCATTCAGATACAGAAAAACCTGTATCTGAATGAGGTCCAGTCACAATACAGCTTTGGCTTTAATTGTACACAGGTGGTCAAATTATGACCGCCGGTCATAATTTGTACCACTTGCAAACCAATTACGGCCGTAATTGGTTTGTCTCCTTGAAATCCAATCAGACCCACTCAGATACAGAACAAACTGTATCTGAATGAGGTCCAGAGACAGTACAGCTTTGGCTGTAACCATACACAGGTGGTCATATTATGACTGCCAGTCATAATTTCTACCACTTGCAAACCAATTACAGCCGTAGTTGATTTGTCTCTTGGGAATTCCATCAGACCCATTCAGATACAGAAAAAACTTTATCTGAATGAGGTCCAGTCACAATACAGCTTTGGCTGTAATTGTACACTGGTGGTCAAATTATGACCGCCGGTCATAATTTGTACCACTTGCAAACCAATTACGGCCGTAATTGGTTTTTCTCTTGGGAATTTCATCAGACCCATGCAGATACAGAAAAACCTGTCTCTGAATGAGGTCCAGAGACAATACAGCTTTGGCTGTAACCATACACAGGTGGTCAAATTATGACTGCCGGTCATAATTTCTACCACTTCCAAACCAATTACGGCCGTAATTGATTTGTCTCTTGGGAATTTCATCACACCCATTCAGATACAGGTTTTTCTGTATCTGAATGAGGTCCAGTCACAATGAAGCTTTGGCTGTAATTGTACACTGGTGGTCAATTTATGACTGCCGGTCATAATTTGTACCACTTGCAAACCAATTACGGCCGTAATTGGTCTGTCTCCTTGACATCCAATCAGACCCACTCAGATACAGAAAAAACTGTATCTGAGTGAGGTCCAGTCACAATACAGCTTTGGCTGTAATTGTACACAGGTGGTCAAATTATGACCGCCGGTCATAATTTGTACCACTTGCAAACCAATTACAGCCGTAACTGGTCTGTCTCCTTGAAATCCAATCGGACCCACTCAGATACAGAAGAAACTGTATCTGATTGAGGTCCAGAGACAATACAGATTTGGCTGTAATGGTACACAGGTGGTCAAATTATGACCGCCGGTCATAATTTTACCACTTGCAAACCAATTATGGCCGTAATTGGTTTATCTCCTTGAAATCCAATCAGACCCACTCAGATACAGAAAAAACTGTATCTGAATGAGGTCCAGAGACAATACAGCTTTGGCTGTAACCATACACAGGTGGTCAAATTATGACTGCCAGTCATAATTTCTACCACTTGCAAACCAATTACGGCCGTGATTGATTTGTCTCTTGGGAATTTCATCAGACCCATTCAGATACAGAAAATCCTGTATCTGAATGAGGTCCAGTCACAATACATCTTTGGCTGTAATTGTACACTGGTGGTCAAATTATGACCGCCGGTCATAATTTGTACCACTTGCAAACCAATTACGGCCGTAATTGGTCTGTCTCCTTGAACTCCAATCAGACCCACTGAGATACAGAAAACGCTGTATCTGAATGAGGTCCAGAGAAAATACAGCTTTGGCTGTAACCATACACAGGTGCTCAAATTATGACTGCCGGTCATAATTTCTACCACTTGCAAACCAATTACGGCCGTAATTGGTTTGTCTCCTTGAAATCCAATCAGACCCATTCAGATACAGAAAAAACTGTATCTGAATGAGGTCCAGAGACAATACAGCTTTGGCTGTAACCATACACAGGTGGTCAAATTATGACCGCCGGTCATAATTTCTACCACTTGCAAACCAATTACGGCTGTAATAGGTTTGTCTCTTGGGAATTTCATCAGACCCATTCAGATGCAGAAAAACCTGTATCTTAATGAAGTCTATAGGGGAGTAATTGGCTTCCATGTTTTCAAAATCAAAGATGCTCAGTTATAAATATAGCTATGCTTGTGTCCACTTGAAAGCTCTTTTGAGCTCACTTTGCCCCCCAAAACATTTCTCATAACCGCCCTACTCCATTTCAATTTCTGGGCCCTTTTTGCTCATTCCCCACAAATTTTCATGGTGCAAAAATGGGTCGCCCCAAAAAAATTTGCACTTGTCACAAGCTTGGCTGTTACAATCAATATCATGAAGATTTGAACAATATTGTTCAGCATGGAAGACCTATGTCTGACCCAGCTTGGAAGACACATCAATTGGAACTACTCAAACTCAGGAGACCCCAGCCTTTGGTTGATCAGATGTTTTTAGCCCAAAATATTGAAAATGTAAGTACTCTTTCCCTCATTCATTTCAATTATTCAAAATTACTTCAATCTAATTTTCCACAATCTTTTGGCACAGCCAACACAGAAAACCCATGAATGCTCTCAAATTGAACAGATATGTCATCAGAGTAACAAAAGGAATTTACTTTTTGATACCAAAAAATATGAAAACAAGACCTTTAAATTTATTGACTCTCATGCTCTTAAAGTTTTGGTTCAAGCTTCCAGCCTATACCTCAAAAATGGAATGTCCAGAGATAGTATCAAAGAATTTCTTCTATCAGAAAGGGAAAAGATAACTAGCCTTGGAGACAAATTCAATTTTGATGGATTATCCATTGCTAAAGAAATTCCACTTTCAATTGAAACTATTTTGGTTCAGCTGGGCATATCCATGGACTTTGAAAAAAAGATTTGCTGTCCAGAATGCTTCAGTTTGTATGATCTGACTCCAACGGGGCACATAAACAAACAGTGTACGTCCAAATTTATTCAACCTTTTCCTTCCTCCATTTTCAAATTAGGATCTCTTGCAAGAAAAGAATGTGGTTCTCTTTTATTTCAAACTGATGACAAGAATGATACTTCACTTCAAAAACCAATCTGTACCTTTACATACCAATCCTTGCAAAAATGGTTGGCCTCCCATATGTGGATTCCTGGCTTTGAAAAGCTATTAAATGCTCACAATACCCTTAACTCTCAAACAGACCATAAAGTTATTTCTGATATTTGGCATAGCAAAATTTGGAACACATTCAAATCTTCCCCACGTAGTAAACAAGCATTTACAAATAGACCAGGTAATTTGATATTTAGCTTATATGTAGATTGGTTCAATCCATTCAGTAACAAAGGGGCTGCAAAATGCATTTCAATTGGGTCAATTCTTCTCACTTGTTTGAATCTTCCTCCAAGTGAACGTCACAAAGAGGAGAACTTGTTTTTGTATGCAATAATTCCGGGTCCCAAAGAGCCATCTCTTGATCAAATAAATTCAATCTTGGAGCCTCTTGTGATTGAGCTTCCAATGTTATGGAATGGTATTTGGTTTTCCAATACCCACAACTTTCCACAGGGTAGACTTATTGGAGTGGCTTTATTACCTTTAATAGCAGATCTTCCTGCTCTACGTAAAGTGGCTGGATTTGCCTCTCATTTGGCCAATCAATTTTTCTCCTTTTGTAATATTACAAGGGTTGACATCAATGAAATAGATATTTCAAAATTTGAAACAAGCACACATGAAAATCATATTTCCAAGGCAAATGAATGGCCCCAACTTCAAACCAAACGGGAACAAGATGAATTTGTAAAATCACATGGTGTCCAGTGGAGTATTCTAAATAAGCTAGATTACTGGAGACCAATTGACTTTTGTGGCATAGATATTATGCATTGTTTGATTTTAGGGGATATCAAAGACTATTGCATATCATTCCTCAAGGTGGGGTTGGCTGGTCACGAGTTAGAGCTTCAAAGGAAAAAGCAAAGTTTTTTGGCACCCTCAAATCCATCCAAATATCCTTTTTGTTTATTGGGGCAACCAAGAAAAAGGAAAAATGAAGATGACAATGATTCTGAAAAAATAAGTAGACCCAAGAAACAAAACCTTACAAGAGCTAACCTTTCTCGCATTCGGCCTCGTACATCCCAAAGGCACAAAGGCTCTAGTGAAGCCTCCAGGACCAAAAGTGATCAAACTGCAAAAAGCAACAGAACTTCAAACTCCAGGTATTCCCTTAGATCCCAGACAACCACTTCTACAGTACTCAACTTATTACCTTTTACACATGGTAGTGATTCATTGGTTCCTTCTGATTTATCTTCTGATGATAATCAGGATTTAAATCCAATGGGGGATGAAACTCCAAGATTAAAAAAAGACGAATTAGAGGTACTTCAAAAAGTCATCAATTAAACAAAAGTCCCATCATGGTTTTCTCTTCTACCCAGAAAATTTGGTTTCAAAAACTTTCAGACACTCAAAGCAGCGGAGTGGCAAATCTTGATTACATTGTATTTACCATTGGCACTTGTACCACTATGGAGTTCACAAATACCTCACAGGGAGGAAAGGGTAAAATTCCCAGGGAACTACCTCCATAAGGATCTTCTACTCAAATCACTAATTTCATTAGTTACATTAACAAACATGTTACTCAGGACAAGCATTCATGAAGAAGACCTGGATAAGATTGAAAGTACTACAAAGATCTATTGTCAAACACTTCGTTTGGGTTGGTCAATGATAAACTCCAAACCTAATCTACACCTAACACAACATTTACAAAAGGTTATCAAGGAGCTAAAGCCACCAAGAATCTTAGCTTTGTGGGCATATGAAAGAATGAACCATACATTTGGGGACAGACCACGGAATAATATGCCATGTTGAGTTTGAATTATATATTTTTATGTCAAAAAATCACCTTAAGACAATACTAACCCACATATAACCAATTGTAGCTGAGATCTCCCAAACAGTACTGAAAAGGTGGATATTCAAAGTATAATATCAATAGATTTCCAAATTGCCTAATCTTCAACAAAGAGTTGGTAGGAACAATCCCCTCATTGCTCTGCATCAATCAAAAAATATCAGTGCCAGTCATAAAATTCAATTGCATGATGCTATTTTTCAACAGTGGAAACTACTAGTTTCAAGAGACTTAAGGGATGTTGTAAATCTCTTTGAATGCAAAAAGTCAATAACTTTTTAAAAAAAAAGGTATTGTAATGTAAAATCACATGTTGAAGACAGTATCATAGAGTATAGCATTAATCATGTCAAATCATTGGGCCATATTGATAATATTGTCTCATTAGTTGGAGGTGATCCCAACATATGGTGGCTAATAATCAAACCTTTTAAGAATCTGGAAAATAATGAAATAGAAAAAGACCCTTTCCATCCTTTTCCAGATCTCAATTGTTCTATTCTATTGGACCAGACAGAGGATGCCATAATCATCAACTCCCAATCAGTTTTGGGTCATGCTGCATGCCTCAAGAACCCCCCTGGAACCTTTGGAATTGATCAGGCTACACTCTGCTTGGTATCTCTACATTCATCAGTAAGTGATTCAGTAGACTTCCACTCATTATCTCATATATTTTAATAGCTTCTTACCATTTCCTTTCAAACCTTGCTAGCAATGGATACGTGATTGAAGCACCACACCCCTTTCAGCCTTAGGTTTCCTTATCAATGCTCAATAAAAATTTCCTTGGAGAAAAAACAATCCTTTTTTCTTTGTTGATATTTTTATATGCTATTAAATGTAGTTTTTTTAGAATAATTCACTCAAATCCCTTTTAAAAGAGATTTAAATTGTCAATCTGCCATATTTAAGCCTTGCAAAGATATTTCAAGACATAATTTGGTTTTTTGGTGCTGGATAGAACAGGTTTGAAAAAACGTTTATATAAACTATCTCTTCTCCACCAAAAATGTTTGTATTTCCACATCACCAAACTGCCTTAAGCTTTCCTGAGATCTCTCATCCACCAAATTCATTCTTATATGTTGAATGTGTAGTCCAGCTCTGTTTAACATCCTAAAACCTTCTCTAATATAATTACCTCATTTTCCTCAATTTATCTCCACTTCTTTAAATTGATATTACAATGTCTTCCAATGCAATGGGTGGCTCCCCCTCGGCATTCCACAGAGAAAATTCTGGATCCTCATCACAAAACCCACCAACAGAGGGTGACTCAATAATTCACTCAGATGGAGAAAACCACAAAAGCATCCATACTGACTCTACTGGACAGAAATCCATCTTTCTGCAAGATCTGGAAAGACTTGGAATAGAGGATGCCGTTTCACAGAATGCCAGTCAGAAGGGACAAGAGGAAATAACATCCGGTGGTGAGTATCTTTCCTAAAGCTGATTGAAAATTACTAACTGATTTGGTTTTCAGTTGTTGGAGTTGAATTCAGCATTCAACAAGAAGAGGACCAACAGAGGGCTAGAAATGATAAGAAAATTTTGCAAGGGAGAAATCATTGCATTACAAGATTGGTAACAAAGAACAATCTTCCAAGTCAGGCATCCACTGAATCAGTCCACCTGTGAGAATTTATCTACTTCTTAATGGGTATGCCACCTTCTGTAGATCACTTCCCACCCAATCCTACCAATGATGAAGAGGAATTCCACATTCATTGGGTCAAAAACCAAGCTAAACACATCAAGACCCATTTGGAAACCTTTGAATATGGACTGAGAGATTGTCCAATTGGTGAGCGCAAAATTCTGGTCAAACAAGAAATCACCTCTATATCTCAACGATTGCAGCCACCTGAATTTAAACCAAGTCATGATGTTCTCAATAACAAGATCAAGGTCTCAATAGTTGAAAAGCGTGCTTGTGAAAAGGAATGCCAGCTAGTAGGCCTCCAGAGAATTACCTGCCAATGGGGAACCTCATTCAATAACTCAACTTGGAATGCAGCCATAGCCGACATTATCTCCAAACATTTTTTCACTTGGAGTCAGACTCAACCCAGCTTAAATATCAACAATCCCGATCAACTAAACCTATTAATTGAACGTTGGGTCAATGGAAGGGGTAAAGAAATGAAAAAGCTTTCAAAACTTGGCCAGGCTGCAGAGGAGGTTAAATTTCAAAAAGCTAAGAAATCCAAAAACACTAGAGGGAGGCAGAATGTATGTGCTTATTCATTTGTTAGACATACACCAAACTCTAATATTACTTTTATATTTAGGTTACAGCTTCCTGTTTCAAAATAGCACGTCAATTATTCCCTCAAAACAACAATTTCTCTGCAATATATACTGATATAAAAGCAACTTCAGATGTAGAGGATAATTCTGACTTGGGAAAAGCACCAAAAAGACTTGTTGGAGTTTGGCGTAGTGAAGCTTTGACCTTGTATACAAGGCAATTGGATCTAGCAATGACCCTTGGTGCCAAAACCCAGCTTGAAAAGAATAGAGTTCAACGTATGCTTCATAGGGATGGAGAGAAACTAGACTATAATTCTGATTTAACTAATGTCCCACATTGCTTACCCTTAGATTGTTATTCCACAATATACCTAAACACAATTTCAGAAGTTGAAAGAAACCACTTACTGGTGAAAGAACCCATTGGACTCCAAAATATTTTTTTAGAGATTGAGGCCAAGACAAAAAGGGGACTTCACATCATACAGAGGCCAGGAAGATCTTCTCTCAGTGGAATTGAAGCTGGTTCAAGTAGTCATAATTGTATGAATCCTGAATAATGTTTATCTCCTAGTCCTTTTTTGTATCCAAGCTTAGAGTTTTGAAATAGTTGTATTTGGAAATATAATTAGAGATAAATTATTTTAACAATTCACCAATTGAGTGAATTAAAAACCAAGTCCAAAGATGCCTTTCAAAATCATGACTGGAAGTCATAAAATTAGTATTTTTGTAGTGTATTTGAGAGGTGAAGTGTCCTATATGTTTTCCAAGCTTATAATTTACTAATAAATGTACTTCAAAAGAAAACATGATTTAAAATATTTTAAAAAGTCACCCATTGTGAGAATTTATAATTTATCCACAATGTGGGCTTTCACAATTATGACCATCAGTCATAAATTTGTTATTTATTTAATGTTTTCAAAGCTGAACTGTGCTATAGGTTCTCAACATTATTTAATATATAAGCCTCTTATTTATTCCTGCTTTGGCTTTCATTTGTCCCCAAGCTATTATATATTGAGCAATGCTCAAACCAAAATATTGACATTTATCAAAAGTCATCATTATATACGCCTTCCCAAAAATCCTACATTCCATAATAGTACAATCTCTCTTGAGCACTGTAAAGAGTGCCCACCTTCTATTTTTTTCAATTCCATTTCAAAAATAAATTTAAAAACTTATTTATAATAATTAACCCTCAGTCAATTTCAAATAATCACTGCTCCAAAATGGATCCATTACTTGAAATAGAGCCAAAGCAAGTTGAAAAATCAGAATTCATATCCAAAATCTCCAAATTTCTTCCTTCTCTCAAGCTTGCTACCTGCGATACTCACTTTCCTGAATATGCAAGAAAAAAAATTCAAGAGGTCTCCAAAATACTTGAAGATGATCTGTATCGTATGTTTTTCCAGCTTTTGCCCATATGGAGCCATTTTTAATTGGAATTTGAATCATAATTTAGGTGTACAGCTAGGTGGATCATTACCCCCTGAAGCCAAGGTTGTTATTTCAGCATCCTCCCAAACATCAATAAAGAGGTATTTCATATCTTCTTCTAGTACAAGTAATAAAAAGGCCAAAATTTATCAAAGTATGAAGGAAAAGAATTAAGAAGTATGTTTCAATATTTTATTTAGGCTTTACTCAAAGATTAAACTATATTCCCTGAATCATTTCTTTCTTAGAAATTGGAATGTAATTATGATACTGAGAAATCACACCCACAAAACCAGTCAGATTCTCAAAATCTAGAACCAGAACCATTCCAACCTCAAAATGATTTTGAAAAAGCCTTATCCACCTCAAACTCCAGCCCTGAAGTCAATAGTATTTCTCAAAATTATCAATCAAATATACAAAGTTTTCCAGCTTCCACCATGAGAAAAAAAGCAAAATCAAAAATAGAGGAGCCCTTGATACAACCTACGTCTACCAAACACTCAAAAGAAAAACCTAACTCCAATTTCATACTTGTCGATAACAACCCATCAACCTCAAAAGTAATGCAAACCAGTAATGAAGAGCCTTCAGCATCCCAAAAGAAGAAAAAGCTTTCTCAATCCGGATTATTCAATCCCATTCACTCAGATCACTTTGAAGAAAAAATCAGCCATTATCAGCCACTTTCTGTATCCTCATGGAAGAAATGCCAGGTTAATGTTGAAAATCTAGTAAGAGAACAATTCCAGGAAATTCCCCAAAGGCCATTTTCTACCAAACTACCCAAAGGAATACACTTTCAAAGTATTGGATCTCTTAGCATTACCAAATGGCTAGTGCATTTGGATAAATCTGGTAAATACAAAAGATATTCATTCATGTTTCATCCAGAACATTGATATTTACTTGCATTTTTCAGGATTAGATATCTTTTCACCAAAGAAATATGATCCTTTCAATGATCCTGACACTTGGAATGTCCCTATCTTTACTTTGGATTCTACAATTTCAATGCAAAACATTCCCAAATCACACCAACCCCTCTTTCAATTGGCACAATCCCTCTTTGTCCCTAATCTTCAAAAGAAACAGTTCTGGGCCAATCTAATACTGGAGTCAATATCAGTTTCTGCACAAGATCTCATACAACCTGAAAAGTTTGAAATCACAAAATCAACAGAAGATGATCCCTTGTTAGTTCGAAGACTCAGCCTGGAATTTCTAGTGTCCTGCCTCAGCACAAGACCATCCCATTCAGCTCAGATTAAAAATACCCTTGATGAAAAGGAGGAAAACCAGCCAATTAATTATGGAATGAATAGCTCGATATCTTTCAATGATTCCATTCTACATCTTATGATCTCATATGTCCTGATACTAGCACATTCAAAAGTTCTTCCAGTCAATATTCCTGATGGATTTGTGCTCACTCATAAAAGGTCCAAAGAACACCTCAAGACCTTATCAGAGCTACAATCAAAAATAGGATTAGTTAAGCCCTGCTTTCATATTTTAGCTTCATTTCTTGCTTCTGGGGTAAGAGGCTTAATGGTTTGCTCAAGAGATTGGAGAAAAAGCTCAGCTAAAGGAGCATTGCAGATGATTGAAATTACTGATAGTGTTATTGCTAAGGAAAGGCCTTATGAGCCTATTTGGAGGAGAACAAATGCATATATTTTGGATATTTTTAACAAGGCATTTTTCTCAAAAACGCATGAATTTGTTCCCACTGCTCCAAAAAAATTGGAAGTGGCAAAATGTTTAGTATTGGACTTCAGTGAGGCATGGCTTGAAATAAATACCATAGATGGACAACCTGTACTAGATCTCCCTGATAAAGCCAGTATAAACACCTTATTAATTTGATCAGTTTTTTCTGTAATTTGATTTTATTCTTTCAAAACAGGGTAATTTTTATTGAACCTGATATCTCATTGCTTACTTTACCAAATAAGCTCCTTTTACACAAGGTCGCTTCTTTCAGGCACATTCAAACTGTAAAAAATAGCTACAGGGCTCCAGAATCCTCTCATTTATGATAAATAGGAGCTTTTCTCTTGATTCTTCCACCTATACCCAGAAATCTGACTTTAATTAACCTGTTTTGCTATGCCTAAAGCTTCACATTACTTTTTTGAGACCTCTATACCCCAATCAAACAGGACTATCAACAAGATATTACATCCCATCATCCTGCTACCTACCAGTGCAATATCAAGATCCATACATCAATTATGCTTGTTGATCATGGAAATCAACTATTTCCAATCTCCATCTGGTATAAATAGTTGGAAATCTCTTCCATCAGAAGAAAGTCTCAAAATTGTTGAGAACTTACCCTTTTCTGGCACTGATAACCCAATTATAAATCCCCACAATCACACCTCAGGAGAGAATAGATCGTCTATAAACCCAAGAATATTAATTTCACCACTGTACAAAACTATGTTTCGAGAGGATCTCATTAAATCAGGCTTCCCAATGTCAACCTTTGCTTGGAATCAATCTTGGGAATCAAATATTTGCAAACTTTGTTCTCAAGCACTGGAACTATTTACACCAACAAGGAGAATTGAAAATATTCTTGATAAATCCAAAGGATAATACAAATGTTAATAAGTCTTTGATACTGATGCGCTGGTTCAGAGGGAGACAAGAGGATCTTAAGAATGATAAATTGGTTCCTCAAGCACTTTCAAAAAAAGCCAGTCAGAAGCAGAAATCAAGGTGGCGTAAAAAAGTATGTTTTTATTTTATTTGTGATTGATTTTTACACCAATTGATGTTATTTAATATTCAGATATCATCAAATCGCTCAGGGACATTGCTATCTTTGAAAATTAATCAAGATGAAGCTTCCATATTTGATGAGCCACAATGCTGCGCTGATACTGAAGATGAAAATGGATCATGAATAAAACTAAAGTCCCCTTGGAGGTCAGCTTTATTCTCAAAGTTAGCAAGCCAATTAGATTCTTTATCAATTCAAAAGCAAATTCAAAAACATAAATTCAATAGAATTCCAAATTTCTTGGAAAGTAGAAGAGTACAAAGTGGTATTTTTGAGAAAGAAGCCAAAGTTCCAATTGGACTTCCAGAAAATCTTTATTCAAATGATTATATTTCCAAGCTTACTAATGATGAGAAGCTAATGTTACAATCAAAGCCATGTATAGATATTCATCATTTACTTCAACTATCTGAAACCTAAAAAAAGAATTCATGATTTTTCTATTGTTTCCACAATCAATTTTTCCAATTCATGATACACAGTACCTAAATGTTGATTGCTCAACCTGAAATGAAATAAAAACATTTTAGCTACCAAAAAAGATAAATATTGGTTGAGTATAAACTATCTTACATCTGAAGCTGCTGTTTCTTCCTTCTAACTTGCTGAATATTCACCTCAATACTACCAACAGCTATATAATGAAATACATGAACTTCTTTTTTTGCCCTAGCCAATAAAGCCTATCAACTGCTTGATCATCAGCTGAAGGGTTCCAACCTAGTTCCTAATTTAAGTAATTGGAATAATATTAGATTAAGCTTCAAGTGTATCTAAATACTGTCTTACCATTATGTAGACATTTTGAGCACATCTCAGATCAATACCAACACCACCTGTGCCTTTTGTTGTAATAAGAACTTAAGATTTTGGATTTTTTCTGAATTCTTCAAGGATTTGGATCCTTTGATCATTTTTGAGCATTCCATGCATCATCAAATTGGATATTCCACTTTCATCCAGTGCAATTTCAATACTTTTTACAATATTTGATCAATAAAATTATTCAAATGACAGGTAGTAGAAGGATTTGAGCTCACATATCAAGAAACCTTTTGTATTCTGAAAAAACAACTGCTTTGGGATATCTTAAGCCTGGCTCCTTCTGAAAAAAACTCCTTGAGATGGCTAACAAGATGCACCACTTTGGATCCTTCTTTCCAGGTATATCTCCTTCCCCCTTCTTCCCTTTCTATTAGTGCTGGATGGTTGCAAATCTGCCTCAAATCTGATAATCTGGAGAAAAATTCTGATGAATCCCATTGAACTGCTTTGGACCTCTGTTTTCCATACAGTGCACTAAACTCTTCATGCTTTTTGAAATAAACTGTTTTCCATGGCTCATAGATCTCAATTCCAACTCCATGTTGCACTTTCTTGGGAAGATCCAGTAGGTTGGCTTTCAATCTTCTCAAGGTGAGTGTTTTCATTATAAGCTGTAATGATTGGATTGCCATTTGATTCCCAGATGATATTTGTTTGATTATGCCCTTTTCCCATAAAGGCTTGAGATTCCATGGTTCTACTTGTAAAAACCTCAACAGACTATGTAGATCCCAAAGATTGTTTTGTAATGGTGTTCCTGTAAGGCATAACTTTCTTTTGGATTTTAAATTCAATATTGTGAATGCTCTATGAGTAGATTGTTCCTTTATGTAGCTAATTGATGTAAAAATTTCAGTACTTTTTTATTTAAGAATCAGAAAGAAAAGCTTACTGGGCTTCATCCAACACTATTCTGAACCAATTCACCAAAAGTGGATTTATTCTCATCCCATGAACATCATCAACATTATAACCAGCAATAACATCATATTTAGTGATGATAATTGCTTTCTGCTTCAAATTTTGGAATGAAATGAAATTATGATTGGAACCATGGAATATTGAATATGGTAAACTACCAGCATGAAAATGTAGTCTTATTTCATTCTCCCAGTTATGCAAAGTAGAAATTGGTACAATGATCAAAGTAGCTGGGACATGGTCCTTAGATATTTCTGAGTACTTCAATGCTTCATTTTGTGTTTTTTTAATCAAGCATAAAGTTGTCAATGATCTTCCAAGTCCCATATCATCAGCCAATATTCCACCCCTACTTTTGCACACAATATCTTGTGGTATCAGCCCATTTTCAACAGCATTAGAAAAAACTTTTTTAATCCATAAGTTATCTGAATGTTTTCATAGGTTTTCACAAATTCTTTCCATATTATTTTCAATATTTAAGAGAAAGGAAATACCCTGGATTTGGTGCAATGAAAGATTGGTTTGACAATTAGGTATTGAAGTAACAGAACTAGTTAAACTTGTATTGTTGGAAGCTTGATAAATATCACAATATTGAGGAATATCAATAAATAAAGGTGAGCTATAGTTTTAAATATGTCTCAGAGCCATGTTTGCATTCTTGAAAGCCTCTCTTGTTTGGAAAATATTCCCTTTATCCACAAAAACACATCCATGTAATAAGATATTTTTATCTTTATTCTTGAAATTTATGAAAGAATTTATAAAAAGGACTTTATTATAGTTTTTGTATTTTTTATATGTTTCAGAATTCAAGCCTTCAGCCACTCCTCCACAAATATCAAGCAGTGGACCCAGATGGAAAATCTGGAAAGAATTAAGGCTCCCAAGATGACTCAAGTCAGATTCTAATAGTATATGAATAGAATTAAATACTCTCCTGAATATTACTGAGCTCAGAGAGGTTGGAAAGTATCGTTCAATATTGATTTTTTTTTCAATTTGAATAATAAAAAACCCAAGACAAAATATTGAAATCATACTGTAAATTTTTAGAATGAAAATTTAATATATCAGTGTGATATGAATTTTTAGGACAAATGGAACCTAAATGATAGGATTGCATGGGTTATATAGTGGAAAGACCCCTGGAGACTTTGTAAGTGATTTTCATAAGCTAAAGATTTAGCCCCTGAATTTTTCTTGATAGCATAAAAAATGAATTATATTTTGAAACTTAGTTTATTAACGGACATAAATATATTCCAAATCTGCAGATCAATTAAATTTCTTATTACTGTTGTCCCAAATCCTTGGATTTTGATTTTAAAAGAAATTATCTATGAGGAGACAAGTTCCTTTCCAACTGTGTAGTTCCCTCCAAGATATATCCAGCACTGGACAAAACTTTTCATTTGTGGCCTATGCAGCCCCTTTCCATCTTTTTTTTAATTCATCAAATTATTCCTATACTTTGTTTATTTTTCCTTTGCAGAAATCATCAAGAATCTAATTTAAAAAGTAATCATTAAATCATGTTGAAGGCCATTGGCTCACTACTTGAAGAGCTTCAAGTTTATTATTTATCCATGTTTTATTTTGAAAAATTATTCTAATAAATTAGGATTAATTTTTATGGAAACATCCTTTCCAATAATTTTTGCCAATTTCTATGATGATAATCACCACTCAAGGAGAGGTATTTTACTTATTATAAAATTATTGGATCTTATTTTTCCAAAATATTCATCATTTTAAGGAGGAACACCCATTTTTAATTTAAATTTGGACAGGATTCCCTCAAAATAATTACCATTATCATTTTTAAATTCATCATTACTTATTATTATCATTGTGTGAAATTAATTCAGGCTTAATTTTTGATTCATCTGAAAACAAGAATTCTGGTAAATAGAATTTCTTAATTCTTAAGTTATCCTCATTCTTTAAGCCAACATGAAAGATAAGTTAAAATCAAATAAATTCAAGAATCAAGGCAGCAGAATGACAATAATATCAAAGAAGCAATTAATGCTAAAAGTATAAAAGAATTCCTTTTCAAGGCTCCCCATATAGCTGGATGAACTTTCAAAATCCACAAGCATTCATGAAGTGAATTGTAAGGAGCTCAATTAATGAGATAATTTGAAGATTATTCTACTAACTATGAGCATCATGAGGGAATTTCAATGTTTTCACAATCCAAAAATTTAATAAGATTCATTACCTATGTTTGTTGCCAGTGTATATATTGGGTTGAGAAAATATTAATAAAAATTAAACGGGGAGTAAAAATGTTAGAATACAATGAATGTGAGTTAAACTAGGGATACTTCCAGAGATACACTCAGACATAAGCTGAAGATACTGTAAAGGACCTGTATGCAAGTCCTCAGTCTTTTTCTGTGGTGATAGATAATATTAAATTGTAAGCTGTGTGAAACTTTCAAGCAAATCCATTAACAATTGGATTTTTAATGAATTTTTGAAGTTATTGCTATTTTTCCATATAAATTAGCAATACACACTAAACCTTAACTTTTAATAAGGTTTTAATGCTTGTAACCTTAAAGGTTTAAGCTTAATTAAGTTCTGACAGTTCTTAAAACCTTAATTTCAAGCCTGCATATAGGGATTTACCCTGTGGCAGCTTGAAATTCCTGTCTAATTTGGGATAAAACCAGTTTAAACTTTAAGGTTGGATCAAAGTCTAATCTCAAAGTTTAAATAAGGTTTAAGATCCTCCAATACAGGTGGAGAACTTTAATTGAATCCTTGCAGATCCAAAAAGTTGGGTACCCTAGCTCTAGTTGGTCTTTTTCCTTTGTCCCACCTTTTTGCGTGGATTTTGCCCTTTTACCTATTTAAAGCCATACTATGGCCTTAAACCCTTTTAAATTGAGCCCACGCAGGATTTTCATATCCTGTATGGTAAATCCTTAGCCAATTCAGTACATATACACAACACCTCAATTTTAACTAAAATTTTGGTAAGTTTGCATAAGCCTTATGCAACTTTAAATTTAATAGTTTAAAGAAATGTTAAAAAAAGTTACATTAGTACTGTGAGCTTCTTAAATCTTCCAATAACAAGAGAAATAAGTATTTTTGGGTGTACCCTAGGTTATTTCTGGTGTAGAATCCAAAAATGACATAATATTTATAACTTTGTTTATCCAAAAAAAAGCTATACTTATTTTTTGTTATTTTTTATTTTAAATTCAATTAAAAAGTCTGTTAAAGACAAATTCAACTCTGTATAAAGTCATTTGTGGCCTTATGGGTATGTTATACATACCTCACAGGCTCACAGTTTGTGCATGACAAAACTCATGTTTAGTGGCAGGCCACCATACATACCTCACCTTCCCACACAAAAAGATCCCCACAGTGGAATTTTCCTTTCCACCACCACCATTTCTCAGTAGGTCACTGTACAACAATTGACCTGGGAAAGATACACTTACTGTTTGCTGTCACACCAGCAAACATGGCTTCATGCCTCCAATTTGCCACTGTACAAGAAGTTGGTACAACCCATCCAACTTTGGATATGCTTATGTCCACCTTGGACCACCAATCCTTGTGTAATATGCAGCAGATCCAGCAGTCATATTGGTGCACCCACATTCTTGCCACCTTTCCTTTATATGTGCCCCGAATTGGATATGAAAATTATCAGTCCAAGAGGTTCATGTATCAAACAACCATGCACATAACCACAGGACATCCCCCTTTGGGTCCATTGCTGCCTCTCATATAATGTTCACCACCTGCACGTTTTTCTCTTCATTCCCTTTAGCTAACCCTTCCTTATCAGATAATTTCCCACTGTCCCCAAATAATTCATAATAGCCATAATGTCAACCCCTTCACAACCACTTTGTATTGGGATGATTAATCTTTGTATTCAAGTAAATAGTGATATAACCTTAAATAATGATAATTCCACTTACCTTCTTGGATTATCCTATGGCACAATCAACACAATCTATTTTTATATCTCCCCAATCAGCTGAATCCTATTGGCTCTCCCCCCGAAACTCTTGCTAAAACTTTGATACCATTCCTTGGGGCCCACAAATTCCATGCACTGGGGTCCTGGTAGGGCATGGATTGAAAATTGCCAATCCAATCCTACTCAAACATTATTTGTTGAGGGAGTATTTATGACTGAGCCAGATGAGCCTTCCTCATCCCAGAAACCCAATCTAGCGTTGATGTTCTTCAAATGGTATCCAAACATTCTATTCATAATTGAAAGTTTTAGAAAACAAGAATTCAAGCTTCAAATGCATAAATAATATGACTGTAATTCTCATAGTCAATGTAAACTTTTTACTCTCACAACTTCCACTTCAATCTTGACTCCACCCTTGTATCCAGCTGTCTTTTCTTTGTCATCTAAGCAAAAAACTGATACAATTACCCAGTGGATCAAACCTTCTCATGATGACCCCGCCCCAATCAGGGTTTAAGACCCCCCTCCTCCCTCATCAAAAAACTGGACTAGCTTTTCTCTGGGATTGAGAAATTCCCAATGGACAATCCGCCCTTAAGCTTTAGGCCACCTCATCACCTGCATCCACTTTTAATGCCAGGCACATCATTACAAACAAGGTCATCAGCTCATTAGAATTGCTTTTGACCAATACCCCTCTTGGAGGACTGCCCATGGATGATATGGGATTAGGTAAAACCATTCAGGCCATTGCACTAATTGGTACCTCCAAGGAGCAGCTAATGACAAACCCCCACCATTATCATTTTCCCACCTTCCTTAATCACCAACTGGAAAGCAGAAATATCCAAGCATGCTCAGGCTGGAGCACTGCAAGCCAACACCTACTATGGCCCCACTTGTCACTCATTATCTGAGGTCAACATCTTGAAATGTGATATCAAAATCACTTCTTAAAATACTATAGCCCAAGAATTTAAACAAACAAATACCTCTACATAATGCATTGTATAATTTTGGATGAAGCACACTGAGTGTCTCATCTTTTAATGATTTGAATTTCCTATCATTTCCAATAATGCTTCCCCCATCTTATAGCTATATTTACTTTCAATACACTGCCACTCACCATGCCATTAATAGCCTCCTATCATCCCATCAAATATGTTTAACAGGCACACCTATTCACAACACCATTTATGACCTTTTGGGCATGATATCATTCATCACCTAACCCCAGAGCTCAGCTCAAGATAGCTGGTAACCATTCATCCTGAATATTCTTTGCAAAGGTAGCAATTATATTTTTTGCATTTGATCTTTAGCTGAACCAAAACCACAAATCTCAAATTCCTCCCAACTATTCACTATCACTAAGAACTGCTCCCACTCAACCCAACAATTCAGAAAGAATATTCTGCATTATACAAAGAATTCCTATCATCAAAAACAAAAGGACCAGGGCAATTTTTTGGAAGTTTTAATATGCTGCAGATATGTTGTAACCATCATATAGTGCGTAACAGTATGGCGGATCCCAATTTGGAAGACCATGAGGATGGGAGTACTGCAAATAGCTCAACAATCACCCAAGCTATTGTGAATGTGGAAAAATGCATGATGAGTAGTAAAATATTCCACCTCCTCAAAAGTTTGCTGAGGAACAAACAATTAAAGTGTGATCCATCCAAATTGGTGGTTTACACCCAATGGACCCAATTTCTTGATTTGTGAGTTAATTCTAATATGCATTCATTACCAATCAAATCCATCTGACCGTCTTATTATGGTAGAATTGGTATTGCACTCGCCCATCAATCTATCCTTTCAGCACAAATTGATGGAACAATTACAGCATGAGAGCAGGAGAAGTCCCTGGATAACTTCTTAAATAATCCTGGATGTGAAGTAATCATTACATCCATTGCAACAGCTGGAATTGGCCTCAACATAACTTGTGCTAATATTGTCTATTTAATGGCTTCCCAACTCTGACATCCAACTCTCCAGGAGCACAATTGGAACCCAGCCATTGAAGCTCAGGCTGTTGATTGACTCCATTGTATTGGCCAACAACAACCTGTGAATGTACCTTTCAAGCTCATCTGTGTCCTTGATTGTATTACTATTCTGAAATCTATCTTTATGGGAATCCCATAATGCACTCACCAATAGGTCCAAGAAAAGAAATACTCATCAGCTGTGTGAGACTTTCTGATATTAACTAAGTTGTGTTTGACAAAGTTGATAACTCCTTTTCACCCTGTCACAGGTCCACAATTATGAACACCATGACCTGGATTGAACTTTCTCAATATTTACTCAATGAAAGTGAGAAATAGACAAATATTGAGAAGGGACACCATAGTACATACAAAGGTATATTGTTTAGATTCTAACTTATTTAGAAAGATGTTGCATATTTAAGAAATAGTAATCAAATTGTATCACACCTGCACAAACACTTCACAAAGCCTTAATTGGTAGCTGCGCTTTGAATTTCTTTTACTCACTTATTGCAAAGCATCCCCATTTGCGCTAATCACTGGCATTTCAAGTATCTTGAGGGCAAGAGTCTGCATCTTACTACAGCCTTTGACCCAATCTTGATCAAATACCTGAAAAGATTTCCCTTCATGAATATCACCATCATCTATCAACCTAATTTCTGGTAATCTATCAATAGTTTTTTTACCCTTTCTTTTGATCCAATTACAAAACTCTATGTCTCTATCAATTTTTAATACCAACTCATTAATTAAGAGTGAGTTCCAGTGTAATCCCAGTCTGCGGTAAACTTGAAATCCATTTTCCAGGACCTCCTCAGTATCTGAGCATACTCAAGGGTGATTTAATTGTGATGCTAGAATGGGAAATTTACTTATATCACACCATTCATGATGGTGCTCACAGTTTTGCACATAATCAATTACATTATCTTCAGACTTGCTTCACAATGAAGAAGAGATACAGTGACTAATCCTTTGACAAATATTTGCAATCTTTTGATTCTCCTTATTTTTTACCAAATACTCTGCATCCTTTTGAATAGACCTCCAGTCTCTATTCAAATAAGTGAAATATCACTCTATTAAAGCTGCCACAACCCCGTAGTTATTATGATCCTGGTTCCAACAGTAATGATAATACTTGGTGGTGACAAGTGCAAGACAGAAGGTATGGTAGAATACCATAGACATCAACTCTTTGAACAGATGTTCCCATGAGATCTCCCAGTCCCAAGTGAATTTCTTTAGTCCTAACTTGTGGAGCTCATTTTTGCCAAAGTTTTGGAAACCCTGAGACTGAAACTGTGTTGGTGGCTCATTGAAAACATCCTTAGGGAAATATCCAAGATGACCAGCCACTTGAATTGCAATTTCATGCTCTTCTGTGCTGGGTGGTGCTGGTAGTGAGGAAAAATCCTTATCCCTCACTTTAAGTAGGAACAGGAAATGGGTGTGTAAAGCTGATCCCATCCCATGTACATTTTTTGGAAGTTCCTCTTTCAGCCATCTTTGTTGCTCCTTCTGGCTTGCACATTTTGGCACATTTTGAGCTTTGCAAGCCTGGTTCCTCCACTGTCTCATCTTGGATTGATCGAGCATACTCTGGGTGAGGGGCATTTGAGGGTGGACTAACTCACTATTTGACTGAGTGTCCTGCTCATGAACCATGAAATTGTCCCTCCTTGATTCATCATTTGTTTCACTTTGAGTCAGAGACATGTTCTCATCCTCATCATCCACAATTTTTCTCTGTTGATGAACTGGCATGTCCCATTCTTGGCTTGGAGGTATATGGATGATGACATCCAGTGACTTTTTCTTTATGGACCAGAGGTGAAGATGCATAAAGCTCCTCACCTGCCATGCAAATCATCAGTCAACACATCAAATAATTGATAAAGACTGGTCATACTCACAATCTTCAATTGGCTCCTGAGATCAGACTGTCTTGCCTTTAGGTGCCATATCTGACCAATGAAACAAACATATCAGATTGTGAAAAAAGGTTATACTCTAAAATGAAAATGACTTACTTTGATCAAGTGTCAATCCTGGATTTCCCTCCAAAAGTCCACTCCAAGTAACATTTTCCAATGGTCTTTTTTGCCACCCACCATCAACCCTCTTTTCCTGGCCCACATGAGCCTGAGATCCTGATGGAATATTGAGCGTTGGCTGTTTACTTTGGTCAAAGGGTTGCTGGGACACCGCAGGATTCTGACCAGGATTAAGGAAGAAGTCACATGGAAATTTGGAGTGTGGATTAGCCTTTGAATAGATTTCTGGTGTGCTTCCTGGCCCATCAGGCACATTCATTTGTGTATTAGTGGTATTTGGGGGAATTGGAGTGATGGAAATATTTTGGATTGACCAAGTGCTTGAAGTTTGAGCCATTGAAATTCCCACAACAATGTTGAGACCTGAGACATTCTTTGAGGATGCAATAGGGGTTGGGAGTGGAATTTTGGGACTCATTGGTGACTGTGTTCAAAAATATTATATGCTATATTCACAATCTGGGTCATGAACAGAACCTTAATGGGATTTATGTGGGTCAGAAGATGACATAAGGCCTAAACAACTACAGTAATATTTTCAACTTGATAAAATGGAGTGATCTCAAACCAAGGATTTCAAATGTATAATAGGGGAATTATATGAATAGTGGAAACCAAGTTGCTTGTGGAAGTCTAATAAAACAGTTTTAGGAGAATCCATCTGGCCTATTTGGATCCTCTGATTTTGTTGGAAACCCCCCTGCACAGCCTACCAGCTTATAATGCGATATCTCCTTCATCTCAAAGGGGACCCATCATCCATAAGTAATGAGATTCCAAAAACATTTTCCCCTCCCCATTGTCACATTGTGTGAGCTATCCAAACTTCCAATATATGCATTAAAATTCCCCAGCATTCTATATCTGTATAAGGGTATATTCATGAAGGATTTACCCACAAAAGAGACATCACCTTTTCAAGAAAGGCAAGACAATACAAATCACATTCAAACCAAATACCAAGAATTTAGCTCCACTGCAAGCCCTTATGTAAAAGAGTTATATTTTTTTGTGTAATAAAATTTAAACCATGTATGATGGGATGCCAGCATACATGGTTTAAATGTTAATCCCCTCAATTCAATGGTAAAACTTAACCAATAGAACCCCCTCAATGGTCAAACCTGCTGTATCACCATGTGTAAATAAACTAAAATATGTATGAGCATTGAGCAGCATGGCATTTTACCCAAGTAAACTCCTAACAAATTCCCCCATTAAGATTTGACATGTTACACTTTATCCCCTGCAGCTCAGTCACCATTACAAATGGGATAAAATCCTCAACTGGCTCAAATCATATCCCCCTTCATAAATAATCACTCTCCTAAACACTTGCACATCAACCATAGATATTCATAAACAAACCAGCTTTATTCATGATTCCTGAAACAATGTCAACCCCCCGCTATTCCTAAATGCATATATGCATGTGTCATCACTTCTCAGCTCAAACATACTCCTCCCCTGAGGGTGATAGGCCGGGACTTGCCTTCACACCTTTCCAATCTAAACATCACATTAAAAATCTCAAATCAGCCATTGAACCCAAATCTCTTCCAAACATCCATACTTCAGCTTCAGGATCTGAGTGCCCGCAAATTTTGTTGGATCAAAATTTCCCAGCTGATTATTCTCAATTCACCCAAAGCCCATTTTCAACTTCACCTGCATCAATTCAATTGGACAGAAATCATACAGTGGCAGTCAACACCTTCCTCCACAAGACCTTGGAATGATAATATCTGCCATTCTATCATTAAGGTATAATATACCCTGCAGGGCTTCATGCATTATCCACCCTGCCCTGAACCTGCTGATCAAGTCCAGTATCTCAAGCTCAGGTAGTCACCCCACTCCCGCATTCCATATACCTTGCAATCTCAGTACCATATTTGAACATCTCCAATTGGAGCCACTGATTAAAAACTATATATGTTGTCCTCAATGTTTCTTTCTTAATGGCCTCACTGAATATGTCACAACTTACCATCGCCACTCTCAACACCATAATGAACCAAATGAACATGATCCCCCTTGCACACAACCATTAGGCAAATTCATCAATTCATTTGAGCCCCGCACTCAAAACACAACCAACATCAAGCAAATATTTATACCAACAAAACATTTCATTTATCAACCATTCAAAAATTGGCTTGCCAGATTTCCTCAGCAGGCTGGAATTATGGAAATTCTGCATCAACATCAACAATCCCAAATTCCCAAAGGTTCATCCCAATGAGACATCTGGGATGGATTGGTCTTGAGAAATTTCACTGGCAATATAAATATCAATTACCCCCATTCATGTCCATTCCTGGTGAACTGGCCTTCTTGATTTATGTGAACTGGTTTTATGCACATGGAAAGGCAACCTGGTTGTCCAGCATTGGACCAATGATGCTTATTTGTCTCAATCTCTTCCCAAATGAAATATTGAAGTAAGAGAATGTCTATGTTTCAGGAATCATCCCTGGTCCAAAGCAGCCAGCTGCCCTTCAATTGATTTTATATTAATTCCACTCATCAAGGAGCTCAAGGAACTATTGCAAGGTTACCATTTTTTACACACTTTGACAGGTTGTTCAGGATCCTTTATCCATGTTGCCATGCTCATAGCCATTGCAGATGTGGTTGCCACATGCAAGCTTACTGGATTTCTTTCTCATTCAGGAAACCACTTTTGTAATTTTTGCACTATTCACAAGGCTCAAATGGAAGAAATTGGCCCTCAATTTCATTACACATGCTCATACCAAAATCATAAATCCACCATTGCTAAATGGGTTTGGGAAACCAAAAAACAACAAGCAATTTCTTCTGAGTATTGAGTGCAATATTCAATTTTGGAAGACCTTCCATGTTGAGATGCAACCAGAATGGTTAATCTTGACATAACGCATAATTTAATACTTGAGATTTTGAAGGATTGTGCATCTGGTACATCAGCCTTCTCAATTTATGTGGACTGGTTTAATGAATATCAAAAGTCAAGCTTCTTGGCCAGCATTGGACCTATCATGTTTATTTGTCTTAATCTCCCCCCAAGTAAAGGATTGAAGCAAGAGATTGTCTATGTTGTAGGAATCATCCCTGGTCCAAAGCAGTCAACTGCCCTTCAATTGAATTTCCCATTGATTCCACACATCAAGGATCTGAAAGAACTATCCCAAGGTTACCATTTTCACCCACTTCAACAGGTCCTTCAGGATCCTTTGTCTGTGTTGCCATTCTCACAGCCATTGCAGATGTGGTTGCCATGTGCAAGCTTACTGGATTTATTTAACATTCAGAAAACCACTTTTGTAATTTTTGAACTATCCACAAGGCTCAAATTGAGGAAATTGGCCCTCAATTTCACTACACATGCTCATACCAAGATCATAATTCAACAATTGTGAAATTGCTTTGGGCAACCCCAAAGCAACAACAAGCAATTTTCTCTGAGTATGGAGTGTAATATTCAATTTTGGAAGACCTTCCATATTGAGATGCAACCAGAATGGTTAATCTTGACATAACGCATAATTTAATACTTGGGATTTTGAAGGATTGTGCATTCCGGAGTCCAAATCCAAAATATATTTCAGGTCCCACAGGAAATCCAATGACACCAACAGTTTAGACTCAAATTCCATGACCTCCACTAGCTCTCTTGATCAAATCACATTGAGAGAGGCCAGCTCCCTGAGAAGAGATGCAGCAAAAATAATAAATGAGTCACTCCCCACCCCTCACATGCAACATCCATCTAGTGGTTCTGCAGAGATTCCCTCATTTGATGTGGATTACATCCCCTCTGAATTAGATATCAGTGCACTTAGTGATCACCAGATCAAGGTTGAGGCTCTGGACCATCTCCGAAAAATCATATCTGATACCATAATTCCCTCATCATGGACAAGAGTACCCCACAAAATGGGTTCCCCCTTGCATGGTAGTTTAAAAGCAGCTGAATGAGCTCTCTTATACAAGGTCTATATTCCATTTTTAATGCTCAGTCAACAGATGTCATTAGATGAACACAATTCTCCCAATACTTGAAGAAAAATGGGTAAATCAGAAGAACTTGCAAATGAACTAACCAAGAATACATTCAATTTGATTAGTGCTATCAACATTTCCACCAGTTGGATGGTTTAAATGGATGATGCAACCACATTTTCTGAAAATTGGAAAAAATTCTGCTTTTCAAAGCAACACCCTTCCAAAACAGAAAATCAAACCAAATCATAATCCAGAACTTTGTCAACATTGGGGCCCAGCACAAGCCTCAGCCACATGGGGTTGTGAGTGCTTGACTGGAGCATTTGCAAAGATTCCAACAAATAAAAAAATATGTATGTTAATTAATAAGAGGAATATATTCACATTCATTAAGCACATGAACTGAATAGAACCTACTTCTTGCAGCTCTGAATAGATGATATAGATAAAACCTTACTTCAGCATATCTGTTGATGTTCCAACCTTTCCGTTCTACTGAAATCCCCACCTGTCCCACGTGAAATAAAACAACTTTGTGAATCACAGCTGCCTGCCCCATTCAATCACCAAAAATCTCACAACCCATCCTGCAATGACGAACAAAATTATGATTGCCTGGTTGAGTACTTACGTAATTTTCATTTAACAAGGGAAATAGTTGAATTGATCAGCTTCGACACTACTGTACAATCCACAAGTCATCCCACTTCAAGGATTGGCTCACCTTGGTATCTTCCAGTTTCAAACATTAATTTGGGAACAATATATTTGCAACTGAATCCAAAAATGTCAGAAACAGTGTGATATGTTTTCTAAGGGGCAACTCACAATGATTTGGTATTATTAATAGCATTCTTAAAGTCTCTGAGCCATCTTTCATTCTGAACAATAGCTTTCTGATCTTAAAAACTTTGAAAATTGATGTGACTTTCTTACCAGATTGGCTAGTCTCCACTTTTTGCTGAAAATAATGACACAAAAATGAAAGTCTCTCAGATTCATTAGGATTTTTGTAGAGAAATAACTGCCTCAAGATTTGGTGACAGTGACATGCCATTGTGAAAAGCAAAGCCCATTATTTCAAATTTCCACAAAGAAGTTACTATTTTGACATTGGGTACAGTGTGAATAAGCCAATTTCAATGATCAAATGACCCACACAATCACCTATCACAGAATCTAAAATGACATGACTGCACCATCATCATGTTGGAAGGGGAATAGGCCCATCATCCAAGTGGGCCTCAGCATTACATTGCATCCATGAGAGTTTGGATTTTTGCAAGTGGCAAGGAGCTGGTCACATGCCCTAATGAGTGCTTTGTGCAGGTAGGTTCCAGAAAGTCACCCCCACACCTGCTCTTGGCTTCTTGCCCATGTCTCACACATATGCAAATGCAACTGCAACCGGCACCCGCGGTATTGTGCGGCAGGCTCTACCAGTCACCTGCAAAATGTCAATCCTGCTGAGGTGAAGTCCTTTCATGGAGGACCTGGGAAGTCACACACCCTTTCCCTACATTAAGACTGGCTGAAGGACTCTTTGATGTGTGTATGGAAACAGGTGGGTATTGTTTCATTTTTACCAACCTTTGGATGGTTTCAGGATTATCAGGTGGTAAGGAATCTCAGTTGAAAACACAGGGGAACCAATATTGGTGAATGTCACAGGATGTGGTGTAAGACCAGAGTGTGACATGTGCTTGATGTGAAGTCAATTGCTAACAATTGATGTGACATTCACCCTGGTGATGGATTAGTTACAGCCTCCAACACAATAGAGGAGAATGTGGAAGTGGATCATGGGTCACACCTGGTGCCCCTTATTAAAGTCACACATTTAAGCCTGGAATCCCAGTAGGTGTGAGACCACAAGAATGTTTGCCAACAGCAAAACTCATTCTTGGTGGCCTGCCACATTACATACCTCTCCCGCCCAAACAAAAAGATCACCATGGTGCAATTTTAATTTCAACTGCCACCATTTCCCTGAGGTTACTTCATGACCATTCACCTGCGTAAGACTCAATTACTGTTTACTTTCACACTAGCAAACATGGCTGCATTCCTCCAATATGCCACTGTACAAGAAGCTGCTACATCTCATCCAATTTTTTCAAACCAAAATTTGAACTTTGGTACACCAATCCTTGTGTAATATGTGGCATGGCAAACAGTCATATGGGAAAACCCACAGTATTACCACCTTGCCTGCATACATGCCCCAAATCAACTATTGAAATCATAAATACAAGTGGCGCATGATCTAAACCACCATCCACATAACCACAGGCCATCCCTATTTTGACCCATTTCTGCCTCTCATATAATCTCATCCACCTCTGATTTTTTCTCTTCATTCCCTTTATCTAAACAGTCCTTATCATATTATTTCCCACTGTCCCCCAATGATCTATAATAGCCATAATGTCAACCCCTTCACAGCCACTTTGAATTGGGATGATTAATCTTTGTACTAAGATTAATAGCAATATATCCTTACATACCAATCATTCCCTTAAGATTATTGGATTATCCTATAGCACAATCAACACAATATATTTGTATATCTCCCCGATCAACAGAGTACTATTGGCTCTCTCCCTGGATCTCTTTCCAACATGTCATTACCATTCCTTGGGGCACTAAAAACATTCATTTTCCCACATCAATGTTGAGACTGGATACATTCATTGAAAAATGCAATAGGGGTAGTGAGTGGAATTCTGTGACTCATTGATGACTGTGTTTGAACATATTCTAGGGTAGATTCACTATCTGAGTCATTAACAGAACCTGAATGGGATTTATGTGGCTTGGAATATGACATAAGGGCTAAAAGCTACAGTAATATTTTCAACCTGATAAAATAGAGTGATATGAGATGAAAGCTTTTCAAATTTATAATAGACAAGTTCTATGAATAGTGGGAACCAAGTCTCTAGTGGAAGTCTAATAAGACTATTTTGAGGAGAATTCTCCCTGCCTACTCTTGAGCTCCTCCCCTTTTGTCAGAAACCACATTGCATGGCCTACCAGCATATAATGTGATATTTACTTGATCTCAAAGGGGACCCATCATCCATAAGTAATCAGATTCAATAGAAATTCCCCCTCCCCATTGTCAGATTGTGTGAATTATCCAAACTTCCAATATATGTATCAAAATTCCCCAGCCTTCTATATCTGTATGAGGGTATATTCATGAAGGATTTACCCACAAGAGGGAAACCAATGCTACAAGAAAGGCAAGACAATCCAAATCACATTACGGCCAATTAAAAGCCCGCTGCACTCAAACCAAATACCAAAACTTTAGCTCCACTCCAAATGCTCATGTAATAGAGTTATATTGTTATGTCTGTAATAAGGTTTAAACCATGTACAATGGCATGCCAGCATACATGGTTTAAGTGTTAATCCCCTCAATTCAATGTTGATACATTGCTAATGGAACACCCCTCAAGGGTCAAACACACAGTATCACCATGTTTAGATAAACTTGAAAATGTATGAGCATTGATCAGCA
Organism: Austropuccinia psidii; assembly: GCA_023105745.1. Classification (NCBI taxonomy): domain Eukaryota; kingdom Fungi; phylum Basidiomycota; class Pucciniomycetes; order Pucciniales; family Sphaerophragmiaceae; genus Austropuccinia; species Austropuccinia psidii. Next base: position 54,958,670 of record JALGQZ010000005.1, on the reverse strand, counting down.
TGGCATTTTACCCAAGTAAACTCCTAACCAATTCCCCCATCCAGATGAGACATGTTACACTTTATCCCCTGCAGCCAGCCACCAGTACAAATGGGATAGAATGCTCAACCGGCTCAAATCATCTCCCCCTTCATAAATAATGACTTAATTTTTTCCCAATTAATCACACTCCTAAGCACTTGCACATCAACCATAGATATTTATAAACAAACCAACCTTATTCATGATTCCCGCAACAACATCAGCCTGCCGCTATTCATCAATGCATATATGCATGTGTCCACACTGCTCAACTCAAAAACACTCTTCCCCTGAGGGTGATAAGCAGGGAGTTTCCTTCACACCTTTCCAATATAAATAGCAAATTAAAAAGCTCAAATCAGCCATTGCACCCAAATCTCTTCCAAATATCCCTACTTCTGCATCAGGATCTGAGTGCCCGCAAATTCAATTGGATTGAATTTTCCCAGCTGATTATTCTAAATGGACCCAAAGAAAATTCTCCACCCCACCGGGTCTCACTTCAACTGCACAGAAACCATATAGTGGCAGTCCAAACCTTCCCCCACAAGACCTTGGAATGATAATATCTGCCATTCTATCATTAAGGTATAATATAACCTGCAGGGCTCCACAAATTCTCAATACTTCTCTGAACCTGCTGATTCAATCCAGTATCTCAAGCTCAGGTGGTCACCCCACTCCTGCATCCCATATACCTCAAGATCTCAGTACCATATTTGAACATCTCCAATTGGAGCCAATGCTTCAAAGCTATATATGTTGTCCTCAATGTTTCTTTCTTAATGGCTTGACTGAATCTTTCACAACTGACCAACCCCACTGTCAATGCTAAAATGACCCAAATGATCATGATCCCCCTTGCACACAATCATTAGGCAAATTCATCAATTCATTTGAGACCCACACCCAAAACACAACCAACAACAAAAAAATTATCCCAACAAAACATTTTGTTTATCAACCATTCAAAAATTGGCTTCCACATTTCTCCAGCAGGCTGGAATTATGGAAATTTTGCATGAACATCAACAATCCCAAATGTGACATCTGGGATGGATTGGTCTGGAGATGCCTCACTGGCACTAGAAATATCAATGACCCCCATTCATGTCTATTCCCAGTGCATTTGCCTTCTCCATTTATGTGGACTGGTTCAATGCACATGGAAAGTCAATCCGTCTGGCCAGAATTGGACCTATCATTCTTATTTGTCTTAATCTCCCCCCAAGTGAAAGACTGAAGCAAGAGAATTTCTATGTTGCAGGAATCATCCCTGGTCCAAAGGTGCCAACTTCCCTTCAATTGAACTACCTATTAATGCCACTAATCAAGGAGCTCAAAGAGCTGTGGCAAGGTTACCATTTTTCACCCACCTCAACAGGTCCTTCAGGATCCTTTATCTGTGTTACCATCCTCACGGCCATTGCGGATGTGGTTGACATGCGCAAGCTTACTGGATTTATTTCTCATTAAGGCAACCACTCTTGTAGTTTTTGCACTATTCACAAAGCTCAAATTGAAGAAATTGGTCCTCAATTTCACTACACATGCTCATACCAAAATCATAAATCAACCATTGCCAAATGGCTTTGGGCATCCCCACAACAAAGACAAGCAATCTTCTCTGAGTATGGAGTGTGATATTCAATTTTGGAAGACCTTCTGTAATGGGATGCAACCAGAATTCTTAATTTTGACATAATGCATAATTTAATACTTGTAATTTTGAAGGATCATGCAACTCTCAAATTGTGCATTCCAGAGTCCAAATAAAAAATTTACTTCAGGTCCCACAGGAAATCCAATGACACCAGCAGTTAAGACTGAGATATCATGACCTCAAACAGTGCTCTTGAACAAATCACATTGAGAGAGGCCCTTCCCTGAGAAGAGAGGAAGAAAAAATAATAAATAAGTCACTCCCCACTACTTCTACCCAAAAGAATTACCTCCCGATGCCCACCCCTCTCATGCAACATTCATCTAGTGATTCTGTGGAGATTCCGTCATTTGATGCATATTAAATCCCCACTGAACTGGATATCAGTGCACTGAGTGATCACCACATCAAGGGTGAGGCTCTGGAGCATCTCCAACAAATCATATCCAATACCATAATTCCCTTGTCATGGACAAGAGTGCCCGGAAAAATGGGTTCCCCCTCTCATGGTAGTTTGAAAGCCACTGAATGGGCTCCTTTATACAAGATCTATATTCCATTTTTAATGCTCAGTCAACAGATGTCATTAGATGAACACAATTCCCCCAATACACAAAGAAAAATGGGCGAATCAGCGAGCCTTGGAAATGAACTAACCAAGAATACATTCCATTTGATTAGTGCTATCAAAATTTCCACAAGTTGGACAGTTTCAATGGATGATGCAACTTCATTTTCTGAACATTGGAAACATTTCCACCTTTCTAATCAACACCTGTTCCCAAAACAGAAAATCAAACCAAATCATATCCCAGAGCTCTTTCAACATTGGGGCCCAGCACAAGCCTCAGCCACATGGGGTTATGAATGCTTGATTGGATTATTTTCAAATATTCCAACAGATAACAAAATATGTACGTTAATTAATAAGAGAAATATATTCACATTTATTATACACATGAACTGAATAATAATAACTTCTTGTAGCTATGAATAGAGGATAAAGATAAAACTTTACTTCAACATATCTTTTGATGTTCCAACCTTTCTGTTCTCCTGAAATCCCCATCAGCCCCATGTGAAATGAAATAACTGATAAAATCACAGCCTCCTGCCCTGGTCAATCACCAAAAACATAATAAAGCACTGTGCCATGACCAGCAAAATTATGATTCCCTGGTTGAGTACTTACAGAATTTTCATTCAACAAGGGAAATAGCTGCATAGATCATCTTAGACACTACCGTACAATCCACAAGTCATCCCACTTCAAGAATTGTCTTACCTTGGTATTTTCCAGTTGCAAAAATTCATATTGGAAACATTATATTTTCAACTGAATCCAAAAATGTGAGTAACAGTGTGATATGTTTTCTGAGGTGCAACTCACAACAATTTGGCATTATTAATGGTATTTTTGAAGTCTCTGATCCATCTTGTATGCTGAACAATAAATTTACAATCTCAAAAACTTTGAAGATTGATGGAACTTCCTTATTAGATTGGCTGCATCTCAATATTTTTAAAGCTGTTGGTTTTGATGATGGACATTTTATTATATCTGAAGAAGAAATAGAAGTTAACTGTGAATTGTATGATAACAAAGTGATGTCATGTGGATCTTGTATAATGATAAAACCCTTATTTCATGATATTTAGTATCTTCTTTTTGATGAAAATATAGTGATACAATAATGCAATTATCTTGTCTTCATTAAGAATTTTTCTAGAGAAATAACTGCCTCAAGATTTGGTGACAGTAACATGCCATTGTGATGAGTAAAGCCCATGAGCTCACATGGCCACAAATAAATGAGCATTTTGATATTGGGTAAGTTGTGAATAAGCCAATTTCAATGATCAAATTACCCACACACTCACATACCACAGGATCTAAAATAAAACAACTGCGCTATCATCAAATTAGAATGGGAACAGGCCCATGATACAAGTGGGCCTCAGCATTACATTGTGTGTATGAGAGTTTTGATGTTTGTAAGCTGCATGGAGCTGGTCACATACCCCTAATGAGTGATGTGTTCATGTAGGTTTCAAAAAATCACCCCCACACATGCTTTTGCCTTCTTGCGCATGTCTCACACTTATGCACCCACCATGGGTGGTTCCACACGTCTCACCTGCAAATGGTCAATGCTGCTTGACATTAGGCCCTCACATGATTTTGCCTTTTTGAGCAAGTGTCACACCCATGCACCAGTGGTATTGTGTGGCAGGCTCCACCAGTGTGACATGCAAAATGTCAATCCCGCTGAGGCCAAGTCCTTTCATGAATGACCTGGGGAAGCCAAACACCCATCCTCTACATGAATACTGGCTGAAGGACCTCCTTGATGTGTGTGCAAAAGGTGGGTCTTTTGTTATTTTTAACCTTTGGATGGTTGCGGCAGGATCAGGTGGTGAGGAATCTCAGTTGAAGGTACAGGGGAACCAATATTGGTGGATGTCACAAGATTTGGTGTAAGACCAGAGTGTGACGTGTGCTTGATGTGAGCTTGACTTTTATCCTGCTTGACATGGAGTCAATTACTGACAATTGATGCAAAATTTGCCCTGGTGTCAATACCAATTATACCAGTCTCAAGCTTGCCAAATCATAAGTAAATATTTCAGAATTACAAAACAATCCTGGAATAACTCTGGAGAAGGAAATATAATTGAAGAACAACTTTGGAAATGGGAAGAAAATCACAGAATAACTCCAGAGAAGGAAATCAAATTGCAGAACTCTGGAACTAGGTAAATAAAAGTGTGAAGAAGTCCTGGGGCATAATCAAGGCTTTTGGAAATCTCTAAGATTTTGAGTTTTAAGCAGAAGAATTTCAATTCAAATCATAAATACCGATTTTTCCACCTTATTGTATGATCCATAAAAATACACAGTTCAATGGAGATAAACACAATACATCTATTCAAAGTCATATTGAGCACAGAACCAGAACTTTATTTTCTAAACCTCAAGTCTATGCCAGGAATTGTAATGGAATTACCAAGAGCCAATGTTTGCTTAGTAATTGTCATACATGTCAATTTCAATAGAAGTGATAAAACATATGCCTGAAATGGTGGAATAATCAAATTAAATCACCAGGAAAACATTTTCAAGATTTCATATCAATTTTGAAAACAATAACTTCCCTACCTTTTCCTAAATCTATTGGAAGTTCACTCAATAACAAATTCTTTATTTTCTACAATTTCTTCACTTCCATTAATCATGTCACTGGCTAAATTCTCTCAAAGCTATCATACAGCTAGAAGAATATTCAGCTTTAAGAAGCTATATTTTCTTCAATTTGTTGGGAAAATAGACTCTCACCAGCCAAATTATTGTCAATGACATCCCATGATTTTGATAAGGAAAACACCAGCAGCAAGATTATCTCAGAAAACACGTTGGTTCATCAAGACTACATGTCTCACCAGCTGAAACCTCTCAAGCATTAGTATTTTTAAGTCCCTTGTTTTGAGAAGCTCTATAGAGGTCTTCTCTCCCTCATGTTTTCAGAATAATGGCACAAGTTTGCACTATTCAGGATTGCAACCATGCCTGAGTAGTAGTATTTTTTTGTGAAAATCTCAGTAGCTTACTTAGTATTGTTGAGGAAATAGTGATATAGCTGTAGTGAAAAGCTCAGCATATCAGTATTATTGAATGCTAGTAGTATAATTCTAGTCAAACGCTTAGTAGTGATATAAAAGTAGTATTAGAAACAGAATTGAAGAATTACTATTAGTATTAAATCCAGTTGTCTTATCATTAGTATTCATATGAAAAAATCTTCTTATTAGTCTTAGTAAAATAAGATCAAATAGTGGTCTTTAGTTTATTAAAAAAATTATGGTGTTACATCAGAGTTTTGAGGATAGACTTATAGATGCTACTGATAAGTATTCTCTATCTGTTAAAGCAACTCTTATATTATTTGTTGATTCTCTTTAGTCTGACTATTCAGTATTATATGGAGGGGTGGCTAATGAGACTTAGCAACCATTTTTATTGGAAAGTTCTGTGATTTGAAACATAATTCCCAATAATTTTGCCCTTCAAGTTACTGCCTCATTTTATCCCAAAGAATAAGCATGGTAAATTGTGGAGATGATCAGCCAGCATTGTTTGAGTTTAAGCATGGTTAATTTCAATGATGTTCCATAGGTGTGGAAGGCTATTCTTCCATAGGCACAAGCATGCTAAATGCCAGGGATGATCAGCCAGAGGTGTGTAAGCCTTTCTTTTCATGAGCATGAGCATGAAAAATTACTGGATTGCACCATAAGGTGTAATTACCTGAATATTTTAAATTCTTTGATGATAAGGGTTTCTCGTTTCAGTGACATATTTTATTATTGAAATTGTTCTGACACAGAGGTGATGCCCTCAATGACAATAGTGTAACACTGACTTGACTGCAAACAGATTTTATACTGAAAGTGGTGTGACATTAAATCAATTACCAGCAATTGACATGACATTTGCCCTGGTGATTGTGTGTGGGTTCATTTGATTGAGCTTTGCAGAATGGGTTAATTTCTTTTTTTGGTCATATCAATATTCTGGACACCAGTTTTGTAATATTACAGAGGTCAAGTAAGCTTTTTATGTTCTAGGGACACTTTGAAAACCATTTTTACCAAGGGGGCTTGCCATAAACCTTTTAAATTTGGGCATTTGCCCAGCAGTTTTACCCAATCATCCAGAAAGTCAAATGGGTGTTCATGTTTAAATAACACACTTTTCCCAGGGCCTTGGCTCTTTTTCAGGCTGCTAAGGGTCTCCAGTTGGGATAGTGCATCTCAATTACCTTTTTATGCAATAGTAATGTATATGTTCCTTTAAAATGGTCCTTTGTGTGGGCTCATTTTATTGAGCTTTGAGGCATAGCCATATTTTCAAAAAAAAATTATATAACGATTCTGAGAAGAATTTGTGAAATATCACAGAGCTCATGTTTACTTTTGATTCTCCACAGGCATTTTGATAATATTTAATAGCAAAGGGGCTTGAAATAAAACTTTCCATGTTGGGAAGCTGTACAGCCATTTCACCAAAGGATCCAAAGTTTCCAGTGGGTGTTCAAGCTGAAATACCTCACTTTGCTCAGGAATTTGAGCTTTTTCTAGGCTCTTAAGGGTCTCCAGATGGACATGTCAGTTACAATTTCATGCAGTTGTAAGCCATTTGGACCTATAGAAATGGTCTTTTGTGTGGGTCCAATTGGCTCAACTTGGCCACATGACTGAATATTTGGTTTTCTTCTATATGAAGATTCTTGGGAGAGGTCTATTAATATCACACAGCCAAAATTGATTTTTCCTTTTCTTTGAAAATTTTAACAATCTTTCATCTCAAAGGGGATTTCTATAAACCCTTCAATTGTGGAATTTTGCATAAACATTGCACCTAATCATACAGAATTTCTAATGGATTTTCAAGCTGCAACAACCCACTTTTTTCAGTGAATTTGCCTTTTCCAGGGCCTTAGTGGTCTACAGATATACCCGCGCACCTCCACTCTACTTGAATCTGTAGAAAAGGGCTTTTTCCTTTGGTCATTATATTGAGCTTTGTGGCATGCCTGTATTTGTGATTTTTTTATTTCATAATAATTCTGGCCAGAATTTGTGTGATACCACAAAGCAATAGCTCACTACAAAATTGGAAAATTTCTCATCTGAAGGGGGTTAGCCATAGAGCTTTCAATGTTGGCCATTTGGGAAACAATTTGACTGAGCTATCCAAAGCATGAAATGGGTGTTCAAACTTGAATAGCCCACCTTTCCAGGGATTTAGGGGTTTCAAAATAGAGTATTGCATCTTAGTTATGCTTGCATGCAAGTGTAATCCACTTTGACCCTTACAAATGGCCTCTTGTGTGTGTTCATTTGATTTAAAGTTGTGGCATGGCTGAATTTTCAATTTTTGTTTCATATGTATCCCTTCCAGAGGCTGTGTGATATAATAGAGCCCAAGCAAAATTTGTATTTTCCAGGTACATCTCACAAATTTACAATCTAAAGGTACCTTGCCATAAATCCTTCCATTTTGGGAATTTACACCAAATATTTAACCCAACTATCCAATATTTCCAATGGGTTGTTGAGTCCAATAGAGCCACTACATGCAGGCTGTCAGGGGTCTCCAGATTGTCCAGTGAATCAACATTGATAGTAAATGCTATTGAAGTCCACTTGGAGCTTTACAACTGACTGGGCTTTTTTGCATGTTCATTTGATTGAGCTTTTCTGCAGGGTCTCAAAAGCTTCATAATATCAAAGAGCTCAAGTGCACTTTTGATTTCTAGGGAAATGTTTATGATAATTTATCACAAGAAGGATTGCCTTAAACCCTTCCATTTTGAGCTCTTGCATAGCAATTTTACCTTTTTTGAATCCAATTTTGTGGGGGTTGATTTGATTAAACGTTGCATCCTGGATGCATTTTTCTACTTTCAATTATATACAGCTTTTGTCCAGAAGCTATATTATAGAACAGAGCTCAGCTACCAGCGGTATTTTGCAGTAAATTCTTAGAATTCTTTTTCTCGAGAGAGCTTTCCATAAAGCCTTCCATGTGTTGGATTTACATAGACATTTGACCCAAACTTACAGCACAGTCCAAGAATTATTCAAATGCAATCCATGCGTTATTCTCAATTTTTGAAATGATACTGGTTATTAAATCTCTGAGAGTATTTCTATTAATCCTTACTGATATTTCAACTCAGGTGAACCCACTGAAGTGGTGTTGTTTTTGTTTCATTTGAATGTATTTTGTGAAAAGTATGGTTCTTAAATCTCCCATAAAACACAGATTGAGGGCAGTATTTGGATAATGTCCCACCATTGAGATCTCATATGGAAATCCTGTGAAATTCTCCTGAATACCCAATGCAAGAGTAATGTCCACATGCCATAGTCAACTTCCCACTTCTTCCAAGCTATTGATTAATATTATTGATTTTCAAGGTGATATCAATTACTCAACCTATGTCCCAATAATTCCAAAGATATTTATTTTTGATTTAAATCTAAGCAATTCTTTACTGGGGGATTTCACTTGGACCTTCCTGCAGGTCCCTTAGAAGGATATTGGCTTATGTCTCCAATTTGACTCTGCATTAACTCATACCATATATGTTTGTTTAACTCAAAGTCAAGTCATAGTTAACTTCAGTGATATCTTCATATGTATTTCTAAATTATCTCATTCTTAACTTGGTTCATACCTCAGTATAATCTTACTCATTCTTTACTTGGAACTGGGGTGATTGGGAAGGTGTTTTCCAATAGTCCTAATGTAATACTGTTACATATCTTTCACTTAAGGTAAACCCAAGTAAATGAGATCTTTATATTTGTCACCAGTTTATCTCAAGTCTTGATTCCATTTTCTCTCAGCAATTATATGGAGTTGAATTCAAGATTGATCAATATTATTTCATTCCACCATGTGAAAGTTTTCATATCTATGTGTGGTATTGAAGAGACTATCATTTCTTATTTCATCGTATATAATAATATCAAAGGGAATTCAAAAACTATAATTTCCCTCAAGAAAAGGATTCCACCACATAGCTTCTCAGAAAATCAGCTGTGTGGCTCAGTTTATTAGTTTTTGCTTCAATTAATGTAGCTTAAGGAAAGAACTATATGAAATAACTAGTCATTATCATTTCATAAAATTTCCACAGATTGAAAACATGTAGTATCTCTTAGTTTGGATGTTAATTTTACTTGGAACTTGATTTTTTTTCTGTTAAGATATTCTTTTTATTATGGCATTTTATTAAGAATTTATTTTGTAATTCCCAGTCAAAGATGATTGGTAAACATGTATGTAAATTCAATTTTCTTTCTCTCTTCAGATATAGCTTTCTAAGCCTAAATGAATTTGTTTTTATCCAGATAATACCATTTATTTAACCTGATAAATTTAATTAATAATGAGATTGAACAAAAGCTGAACTATATTCAGATATCTTTTGTTAAAATTCATACCTTATTACAATGTTACACATATTCCCATTGTTCAATTATTGTACTTTAAAGTCCTTGGAAATACAGTGTTACAATAAAAAAACTCTGAACGCTTTAGAAACATTATATATAAAACAGGTATCAAAAATATTAATATATCAAAAAAATAATCATAAATCGCTTAATAACACAAACCAAGCTTACTCTCATTCAATATTGTTCTCAAAATAAATTTTAATTCTGAATCTTCCTCCTTGAGTTGGTCTGATAAGAACCTCTTTAACCTTCCAGTATCTACTGCCTTGTAACTTCTCCTCAATCCTTAATATATGTGTTTTTTATATTCTTAATTAAAGTCTTTGAAAAATTAATTTAATGAGCTCAAATACCCCCCATGAGGTTTCAAGTTATTATAAGCCAATGAAGGTGCTAATACATCAGTACCTGAGAAATTGATGACAGATGTTTACTACCACCAACAAATCTGATAAGAGCTTTTTTGGTAATTTCTTAATTAATCACAATTAAATAATAAATATAAGGCCTAAATTTCCTGTGAACAATCCATCACTAACTACTTTACTAATTGAGTGAAATGTTAAATTTAAGTCAACCTTTAACAATGAAATTGAGAGTACACAAATTGAAGCTTAGCTTCTAATTGATATGCATATATATAATATATGTTAACTACAAATAGGTATTTTTTAGGTGTATGTTTCCTCACACCAGGGAAAATTTCACGTCAATTGCTGGCCATTGACTTCACATCAAGCAAGATAAAATTCAACCTCATGTTGAGCATATACCACACTGTTGTCTTACACCAAATCCTGTGAAATCTGCCAATATTGGTTTTCCTGTGCCTTCAACTGAGGTTCCTCACCCCCTTATCCTCCCGCAATCAGCCAAAGGTTGCTAAAGATAACACAAGACCCACCTGTTTCAACAAACACTCATCAAAAAGGTCATTCAACCAGTATAGATGTAGATGAGGGGTGTGTTACTTCCCCAGGTCATCCATAAAACCACTGGGCATGAGCAGGATTGACAACAAGAATGTGACATGGGTGCAGCCATATGCACAATGCTGTGGGTGTGGGTGTGCATGCGTAAGTGTGACACACAAAGGCAAAAGCATTGGAAGGTTTAATTTTGAGTGGGATTCACAATCAGCATTTGACATGGGTGGAGGCAGCCAAAAAATACTGCGGGTGTGGGTGCATATGTGTAAGTGTAACATGCACACAAAGTCAAAAGCAGATGTGGGATCAACAATTTGCGGGTGACACAGTTGGAACCATGCTACCTCCTGTGATATGTGAGTGTGCAATATGATCATTAAAATTGGCTTATTCACACCATACCCAATGTCAACATGCTCATTCATTTGTGACTATGTGAGCTAATGGGTGTTACTGGTCAAAATGGCAAGTTTCTGTTACAAAATCTCAAGGCAGTTATTTCTCTGGGAAAATTCCTACTGAAGCTGAGAGATTTGCATTATTGTTTTCCTATATTTTCAGAAAAAAATACTAAATATCATGAAATAAGGATTTAATTATTCCAAGCAGTCCACATGACATCAATTTGTTATCATGAAATCCACAGTGTCCTTGTATTTCCTCCTCAGATATAATCAAGTGTAAATCATCAAAACCAACGGCTTTAGAAATATTGAGATAAGACCAATCTAGTAAGAATGTCAAATCAACCTTCAAAGTTTTTCACATCAGAAAATTATCTTTCAGCATGAAAGATTGATCAGAGACTTTGAGAATGCTATTAATAACACCAAATCATTGTGAATTCCCCCTCAGAAAACATATCACACTGTTTCTGACATTTTTGGTTTCAGTTAGATATAAATTGTTGCCAAGATTAATGTTTGAAACTGGAGAATACCAAGGGGAGCATACAGTAGTTTATAAGCTGATGCATGCAACTATTTCCCTTGTTGAATAAAACACTTATAATTACCAAACCAGGGAATCATAAAATTTTCAATCATGGCACAGTGGTTTATTGTATTTTTGGTGGTTGAATGGGGCAGGAGGCTATGATTCACAAAGTTGTCTTATTTCACATGGGGCTGATGAGGACTTCAGGAGAGCAGAAAGGTTGGAACATCTGAAGATATGTTAGATTAGGATTTTGTCTATATTGTCTATTCAGAATTACATGAAGTTATTCTTATTCAGTTCAAGTGTATAATCAATGTGAATGTATTTCTCTTATTAATTAAGGTGCATATTTTTTGTTTTTGGCATATTTTCAAATAATCCAATCAAGAGCTCATACCTCCATGTGGCTGAGGCTTGGTCTGGCATGCAAAGTTGAGATAGCTCTGGAATATGATCAGAAAAATGATTATTTGGTTTACTTTTCTGTTTTGGGAACAGGTGTTGATTGGACAGGCAGAAGTTTTTCCAATGATCAGCAAATGCAGTTGCATAATACATTGAAATAGTTCAACTTGTTTCAATGTTGATGGCACTCATCAAATTCAATGTATTCTTCATTAGTTCATTTAAACGCTTTTCTGATTTACCCATTTTTCTTTGCATTTTGGGGGAATTTTGCTCATAAAATGACATGTGTTGACTGAGCATTAAAAATGGAATATAGACCTTGTATAAGAGACCCCATTCACTTGCTTTTAAACTACCATGAGAGGGGGAACCCATTTTGTGGGAAGCCTTGTCCACAATGATGAAATTATGGTAACAGATATGATTTGTCAGAGCTGCTTACGAGCCTCACCCTTGATCTTGTGATTACTGAGTGCACTGATATTCAGCTCAGAGAGAAATTTGGAAGTGGGGATGTAATCCCTATCAAATGAGGGAATCTCCTTGGAGCCACTAGATGGATGTTGCATGTGAGGGGTGGGCATTAGGAAGTAGTGGGGAGTGACTCATTTGATATTTTTGCTGCGTCTCTTCTCAGGGAGAAGGTCTCTCTCAATTTGATTTGATCAGAAGAGCTGTTGGAGGTCATGGAATCTGATGTGAACTGTTGGTGTCATTGGATATCTGGTGAGACCTGATTTATATTTTTGATTTGGCCTCTGGAATGCAGAATTTGAAAGCTGCATGATCCTTCAAATTTCAAAAGTATTTAATTATGCATTATGTCAAGATTAACCATTCTGGTTACATCCCAATACAGAAGGTCTTCCATAATTGAATATTGTACTCCATACTCAGAGAAAATTGCTTGTTGTTTTGGGGTTTCCCAAAGCCATTTAGCAATGGTTGATTTATGATTTTGGTATGAGTGTGTGTAGTGAAATTGAGGACCAATTTCTTCAATTTGAGCCTTGTGAATAGTGAAAAAATTGAAAAAGTGGCTTCCTGAATGAGAAATAAATCCCGTAAGCTTGCACATGGCAACAACATCACCGATGGCCATGAGAATTGCAACACAGATAAAAATTCTGAGGCACCTGTTGAGACAGGTAAAAAATGGTAACCTTGCCCCAGTTCTTTGAGCTCCTTGACCAGTGGCATTAATAAGTAGATCAATTGAAGGGAAGTTGGCTGTTTTTGACCAGGGATGGTTCCTGCAACATAGACACTCTCTGGCTTCAATATTTCATTTGGGGGGAGATTAAGACAAATTGGCATGATAGGTCCAATTCTGGCCAAGTGCCTTGGCTTTCCATTTGCATTAAACCAGTCCACATAAATTGAGAAGGCCAATGTACCAGAAATGGACATTGATGGGGGTCATTGGAATTTCTGGTGCCAGTGAAGCATCTCCAGACCAATCCATCCCAGATGTCAAATTTGGGGGAACCTTCAGGAGTTTGGGATTGTTGATGTTGATGCAGAATTTCCATAATTCCAGCCCCCTTCAGAAATGTGGCAATCCAATTTTTTAATGGCTGATAAATGGAACTTTTTTGGTATATATTTTTGTTTGATGTTGGTTGTGTTTTTGGGCCAGGGTTCAAATAAATTAATGAATTTGCCTAATGATTGTGTGCCAATGGGTTCGTTATCATTTGGCTCATTATGGCATTGACAGTAAGGTTGGTCAGTTATGACAGATTCAGTAAGGCCATGAAGAAATAAGAATTGAGGACCACATATATAGCTTTCAATCAGTTCCCCCAATTTGAGATGTTTAAATATGCTACTGAGATCTTGAGGTATTGGGAATGCGGGAGTGGGGTCACCATCTGAGCTTTAAATAATTGACTTGATAAGCAGATTCAGGGAGGGGGTGAGAATGCGTGAAGCACTTTGGGGCATATTATACCTTAAGGATAGAATGGAAGATATGATTATTCCAAGGTTTTGACTCCTGCTGTATGGTTTTTTGTGTGGATCAAATGAGACCCGTTGGAGTGGACAATGTGATTTGGGTCAATTGAGAATAATCATTTGAGAAACTTTGATCCAATAAAATTTTCAGGCACTCAGATCCTGATGCTGAAGTCGGTATTTTTGGAATAGATTTGGGTTCAATGGCTGATTTGAGCTTTTTTATGTGCTGTTTATATTGTAAGGGTGTGAAGGCAACTCCATGCCTATCACCCACAGGAGAGAAGTGTGTTTGAGTTGATCAGTGTTGAAACACACATATACACATTTAGGAATAGCAGGTGGTGGACATTGTTGCAGGAATAGTGAATATGGTTGGATTTTTTTAGAAATATCTATGGTTGATGTGCAATTGTTTGGGAGAGTGATTAATTGAGAGAAAACTGGATTGATTATTTATTAAGGGGGATATGAATTGAGCCAGTGGAGGATTTTATCTCATTTGCAAAGGTGGCTGAGTTTCAGGGGATAAAGTGTAACATGTCGCTTGTGGATTGGAAAACTGGTCATGATTCTACTTGGGTTAAATGCCTTTCCATTAAATGCTTCTTCATCATCTAGTTTAGTTACACATGGAGATAAAGTGGATTTGGCCAGTGAGGTGGGTTCTATTGGTGACATGTCACCATCAAATGGAGGGAAGTAAAATTTAAACCATGTATTCTGGGAGTCCATTGTACATGGTTTAAACCTTATTGCAGACATAAGTATATAGCTTTATTACATGATTGTTTGGAGTGGATCTAAGGTCATGGTATTCAATCTGAGTGTGGGGGGCTTTTAATCAGTGGGAACGTAATTTGAAATGTCTTGCCTTTCTTGAAAAGGTGATCTCCATTTTGTGGGTAAATCCTTCAGAAATATACCATTATACATAAATAGAATGCCTGAGTTTTTTTTGTCCAATGGGAATTTAAGTAATCATCAGAATGTGAAAATAGGGAGGGGGTATGAAAGCAGTTTGGAAATTCTTATGGAATCTTTTTACCAATGTACAATGGGTCCCCTTCCAGATAAAGCAAATATCACATTATCTGCTAGTGGGCTGTGCAGTGTGTTTTATGACAAAAGCAGAAGAGCTCAAGATTACTTCATGTGAATTCTCCTCAAAAAAGTCCTATTAGACTTTCACATGAGACTTGGTTCTCACTATGCATTGAATTTCTCTATTATATGTTTGAATTATTTCATCTGATATCACACTATTTTATCATAATCCTGAGCTTTTTTTATCAAGATCAAAATATTACTGTAGTTTTTTACCCCTCATTTCATCTTCCAACCCATGTGAATCATGTTCAGGATCTGTCCATCACTGGGATAGTGAATCTAGCATAGAATATGTTCAAACACAGTCACCAATGAGTCCCAGCATTGCCCTGACAGCCCCCATTGAATCCTTGATTAATGTATCAGGTCTCAACATTGTTGTGGGAAATGGGAAAGCTCAAACTTCAACCACTTGGTCAATACCAAATATTTCTGTCACTCCAATTCCCCCAAATCCCACTAATATGCAAATGCATATGGCTGAGGGATGAGTAAGCACACCAGAAATTTCATAAAAGGCTAATCCACAAACCAATTTTCCACATGACTTCCTCTTGAAGCCTGTGGAGTCCCAGAACCCCTTTGGGAAAAGTAAACAGCCATCCCTCAATATTTCATTGGGATCTCAGGTTCATGTGGGCTATGAAAAATGGGTTGATGGTGGGAAACAAAAAAGACCATTGAAAAATGTAACTTGGAGTGTACTTTCTGAGGGGAATCCTGGATTAACACTTCATCAAAGTAAGTCATTTTAATTTGTGACTATAACCTTTTTTCACAATCTGAGATGTTTGTTGGATTGCTTAGATATGGCACTTAAAGGCAAGAGTCCAATCTCAGGAGCCAATTGCAGATTGTGAGTATGTTCAGTCGTTATGAATTTTTTTATTTTTTAGCTGATCATTTGCATTGCAGGTTATGAGCTTTATGCATCTTTGCCACTGCTCCATAAAGAAAAAGTCACTGGACATCATCATCCATATGGGTCATGCCAGTTCATCAAGAGAAAAGATTGTGGATGATGAGGATGAGGATATCTCCCACTCAAAGTGAAACAAATGGTGAACCAAGGAGGGACAATTTCACAGTGCATGAGGAGGGCACTCAGGCAAATAGTGAGTTCACCTACCTTAAATTCCCATTTCCCAGAGTATTCTCAATCAATTTGAGCTGAGACAGAAAACGATCCAGGCTTGCAAAGCTCACAATGTGGAAAAACATTTGAGCTTGAGGGAGCAATAAATATAGCTGAAGGAAGAGCTTCCTGATAATTCCCATGGGATGAGATCAGTGGTACCTGCCCATTTCCTGTTCCTACTCAAAGTGAAGGATAAGGATTTTTCCTCAGTAGCTGCACCACAAAGCACAGAAGAGTGTGAAGCTGTGATTAAGGCTTCTGCTCATCTGAGATATATCCCTGAAGACCTTTTCAATGAGCCATCAACACAGGTGCAGTCTCAGGGTTTCCAAAGCTAGTGCAAAAACAAGCTCCACAAGCTAGGACTGAAGTGATTCACTTGGGACTGGGAGAGCTTGTGGCAACATCCGTTAAGCAAGTTGATGTACATGGTGTTTTACTGTACCTTTGGACTTGCACTTGTCAGCACCAAGTATCATCATGAGTGTTGGAACAAAGATCATAATAGCCATGGGGTGGTTGCAGCTTTAACGGAGAAGTATTTCACTTATTTGAAAAGAGAATGGAGGTCAATACAAAAGTATTGGGAATATTTGGTAAAAAAGAAGGAAAATTGAAGGCTCACAAAAAATAAGTCAAAGGGTGAGTCATATTATATTTTTAATCATTTTGAAATAATTCTGATGATAATCTGATTGATTATGTGAAGACCTGTGAGAACCATTGTGAATGGTGTGATATGGCTAAATCTCAATTCAAAAACCCTTGGGTATGGTCAGATACTGAGGAGGAAGTGTAAAATGGACGTCAAATTTACCACAAAGTGGTATTACACTGGTGCTCATACTTATCTAATGATTTAGTATCAAAAATTGATAGAGACAGAGAGCTTTGTAATAATGTTAAAAAGGGTAAAAACCTATTGATAGATTGCCAGATATATGATCAATAGATGTTCATTTTATTCCTGAAGGGCTATCCTTTCAGGTATTTGATCAATATTGGCTCATAAGTTGTAGTAAGATTCAGACTCTTGCCCTCAAGATACTTGACATGCCAGTTACTAGTGTTAATGGTGATTCTCAGCAAGAAGTTAGGAAAATAAATGTATAGCACAGTTACATATTAAGGTTTTGTGAATAGTTTTTGCAGGCGTAATACAATCTGATTATTTTTTTTAAAATTTTCAAAAATCTGACAAATAAATTAGAATATAAACAATATGAATTTTCATGTACCATGGTTTCCTTTATCAATATTTGTATATTGCTCATGTTCATTGAGAAAATATTGAAGAAGTTCAATTAAGATCATGGTGTTCATAATTGTGGACCTGTGATGGGGGATAAGGAGTTATCAACTTTGTCAAACACAAATTAGACATTATCAGAAATGCTCACGCAGTTCATGATTGTTTCTTCTCTTTCACATATTTGTAAATTGAATATGGGATTCCCATAGAGTAAGATTTCCGAATAGTAATATGATCATTGACACAGATGAGCTTGAAAGGTACCTTCCACATGTTGACCACAACTGAATCAGGAGTGATATAGTTAATAACCTTCATGGGTCATTGTTGTCCAATACAATGGAGAAAATCAACAGCCTGAGCCTCAATGGCTGGGTTCCAATTGGGCTCCTGGAAAGTTTTGGTGGAAATCTGGAGGTCCCTTCACCATTAAATAGACGATATTAGCACATGTGATGCTTAGGCCTGTTCCAGCTGCAGCAACGGATGAAATGAGTACTTCAAATTCAAGATTATTGAAACATTTCTTTATGGCCCTCTCCTGGCCTCTTGCTGTAATTTTTCCATCAATTTGTGTTGAAATTATAGATTGATGGGCAAGTATAATAGCAACTCTACCAAAAAGGGTTTTCAGAATGATTTATTTTGGAATGGATGCATATTATAATTTACTCACAAGTCAAGAAAGTGGGTTCATTGTGAGTAGACAATGGTTTTGGATGGTCTACACTTTCATTGTTTACTCTTCAGTTAGCCTTTGAGGAGGTTTTCAATTTTACTACTCATCAGGCATGTTTCCACATCAATACTAGTTTGGGTTATTGTTGACTTATTCAGAGTTCTCCCTTCATCATGGTCTTCCAAATTGGGATCCTCCATATTGTTAAGCATTATATGATGGTTACAACATAACCAGAGTTTATTAATAATTCTGAAAAGCTCCCCTGGTCCTTTGGCTTTTGATAATAGGAATTCTTGATATGATGCAGAATATTCTTTCTGCATTGTGGGGTTAAGTGGGTAGTTATTTGAGATGGGTGGTTTTTGTGCAGTGCAATGCCAAATGAAAAATATAATTACTACCTTTGGAAATACTATTGATGATGAAAGGTGACCAATTACCTTTATCTGAGCTCTTGGGTTGCATGATGAATGATATTATGCCCAAAAGGTCATAAATGGTGTTGTGAATAGGTGTTCCTGTTAAAAATATTTGACACTGTGAATGGAGGCTATTAATGGCAAGGTGAGTGGCAGTGTATTGAGAGCATATATGGATTTACAATGTGGGAAAGGTTATTGGATATAATAACTAATTTTTGTATTAAAAGTTCAGAAAATCACTGTGCTTAATCCAAAATTATACAATGCCAATTTATTTGGAAAGTGCATGATTTGGAGATATTTTTGTGATAGTGTTGTAAGAATTAATAATGTTATCATACTGTAGGATTTTGGCCTTGAATAATTATTGACAAGTGGGGCCATGGTAGAATTTGGCTTTCAGTGCTCCAGCCTGAGCATTCTTGGATATTTCTGATTTCCATTTGGTTATTAAGCAAGTTGGGGGTGGTATTTAGCTTCTCCTTGTAGGTGCCAATTAGTGCAATGTCCTGAATGGCTTTACCTAATCCCATATAATACACAAGAATTCCACCAAGAGGGGTATTGGCCAAAAGGGATTGAAGTGAGCTAACCGCCTTTTTTGTAATTATGTGCCTGGAATTAACCATGGATCCAGGGGGTAAGGTGCCCCAAAGGTTATTTGCAGATGGTCCCTTGGGGATTTCTTGATCCCTGAGATAAGCTAATCAGGTTTTATGATGAGGGAGGAGGGGTTTTTAATAATGGGAAGTTCTAAGCTACTGGGTAATTATATCAGTTTCTACTTGGCTGACAAAGACAAGACAGCTGGATACAAGGGTGGAGTTGAGCTTGAAGTGGGAGAAGTGGGAGTAAAAATCTGACATTGACTATTAGAATTACCATCATATTCTGTAGGATTTTTCAGCTTTAAGTCTTGTTTTCTAAGACTTTCAATTATAAATAAAATGTTTGGATACCATTTGAAGGACATCAACATAAAATTAGGTTGTTGAGATGAGGAAGGATTATTCTGATCATTCATCAATCCACCATAAACAAATAATGTTTGAGTATGATTTAACTGGCAATTTTCAATCCATGTCCCACCAGGACCACAGTGCATATTTGTGGTGCCCCAAGAAATGGTATCAAAATTTTAGAAAGAGTTTCAGGGAAACAGCCAATAGGATTCATCTGATTGGGGAGATATACAAATATACTATGTTGATTGTGCCATAGGATGATCCAATAAGGGAACTGGGGATGAACACTATCTAAGGATATATTGCTATTAACTGAAAGACAAATATTAATCATCCCAATGCAAAGTGGTTGTGAAGGTGTTGTGGGATAAATAATAGGCAGTACCTTGGGGGGGAAATTATTGGTGAGTCTGTTTTGAACTTCAGAATTAGCCAATAACCATGGGTGCTAAGGTGTACTAGCTGCCCCTCTAAATATACTGAAAAAGATACCCTTTTTGATGAGATCACAAATCAATTATTTAGTTTTGTGGCTTTTCAATTAGAGAATTTTCTTCAGAAGTCTCTATCAGTCTGTCAATAAAAGATCACTATGATAATAATGGTAATAGTTAATATTTTCTTAATAATTTAAGTTTTGCTTAGCTTTCTTGTTATTGATTATAATTCTTTTTAATTAATTCTTCTAGTATTCATTCTTTCAATACCTGAGATATTTAAGGAATATTGTTTAAGATCACTATTAATATTAATAATAATCTTGATAGCACTACTTGCATTGGTAATTTTAGATGTCTATAAAACCTTAGCACAACCTGGCATTAACTGGAAATCTTGGCTAATTTTCTTTTATAAAAAACCTCATATTTGCTCAGTAAAATATCATTCAGCTCATTTTGAGATCATTGTAATCAGTTTGGCTCAGTTGGCTCAGCTTTTTCAAAATAAAATTCAAGCTTACATCACAACAATCCTCTCAAATTTTCTTCAAAAATTTTGCTCAGTTTTCATATCAGCTAAGCATTCTTTTGAATTAATTTTGGTCCAAATTACAAATTTACAAATAAAATTATCATTTAACAACCACAATATTACATTCATGAGCTCATTTCTATTAAGATAATAACGATACAGTTCTTACAATAAAAAATTGATTATTGTACTATTAATAAGCTGGTTGTATTTCAGTCTGTAACAAAGAAGCTTTGGTAGGTTTTCAATTTATTGCATTGTTGAATCATGATGTAGTATAAGTTTCAAATTTAGCTTATGGACCTATGGCCCTAATTCATGAGGTGAGGGGCTGTTTCTTGGCTGTTGTTTTGGAGTATGGAAGGTCCATCACTTCTAGTTGCTGGATTGAAGGTTCTTCAGCAGTACCTGAGTGGTGGAATTCATCTATGACTTCTTGAGACTCAGGTGCAACTGGGGATTTATTTGGGTGCTCAGTTAATTGATTGTTGAGGATGCAAAGGTCCACTATTTGAGTTACATTAGAGTTGCTGGCCAGTTTGCCTAGAATAATGTAAGAAAGTATTTGAGGGCAAACCTTCACGTTTACCAAGTCTAGATTCATACAGGATTTTGTAGTTTTGTTCATATATCATTGTAGGTCAGCGGTGTAGTTAGATTTTTGCCAGTTGGGCCAGACACTGCCTTTGTTCATTGCTGGTTTTGAAGCATAGAGTTAATTGATTTTATTCCACAACTAGCTAGCTTTGTCTGAGGTATTGGTATTTAATGGGTTGTTGTAGATCCGACAATTAACCTTGGAAGGAATGAGGGTTATTGCATCAAAATTAGCTTTGTTCCATCTGTTTGTGGCGGTAGCAGATGCATCCTTGATTGGAGCCAAAACCTCATCCAACGGTGCCATTTACCATAGTGCTCTCCATCAAGTAGAGGTATGCCGGAGTCATCTTTATCATTTTGTTTTATGGAGTTGTTCACCTTTTTTTGAATGAGAGGACCAAGACTATAAATTGGTTAAAAAGGAAACTAAAGGTAGAATTGCAGAAGTCAGAGAAATCAGTATAAAGGCGCAAAGATAGAGTAAACAGGTAAGGTACCTACAGTTAAACAACTATGTTTTAGTAGCAATGATAGCACAGACAAATTCAATCACGCAGCCAGTATTTAGGCTGGATGATTAGATAAGATGTTAGTAATAGTTTTTATGTAGTGAGATATATATACTGTGATGACTGCGTACCTAGTTGAACAATATTTCAGAGGTTGTTTTGACCGAAAGCAAGGTATGAGGCAGAAATGAAAGTAAAATATGATGAGGTGAAAGTGAGGAAAAAGCAAGGATAAAGGAAAAGGAAGAGCAAGACTTGAGGCTTTGACAAGATTGGTTTTCCAACCAGTTGGCGTGAGTGAGTGGTGTGGTTGATATAGCATTGAGAGGTTTGTGGTGAGTTAAGTTGATTCTTTTTTTTGGTTAAAGTGCTCTTGATTTCACATATCGCACTATGGTGTATGTCTTCTTTATGTACAAAAAAACACTGTAGGTGCATATAAAATTAGGTATAAGAATTTGGTGATGTATGAATAGGTTTATGATTCTGATGTGAAGCTGACAGGAAGAAAAGTGAAAAAGCATACTGAAGAAAACTAAGCCTTCCAATGACGTCTCTTGCCTTTGCAGATGGCTTGTGTCAATGTTGGGCATGTTTGTGACCAGTGTGGGTGTGAGAATCATTTTTGCAGTATGTTTATTACGGAGTTTGAAGATATTTTTGCCTGAGCAATGCATGTACAGCAGGTCGTTGGTATATCATTGGTGTTGGAGTTGGGGCAATAGTTGGATTCATGAGGTCCATTACACTTACTTCACAGGGGATTTTGTTTTCACCAAGGGGCAGTGTGTCCGGTTTTCCAGCATACAAAGCACTGGGGGATTGTTCTAACGTAATGTGCTCCTCAATAAAAGGTGTGTTGATAAAAGAGGCTTGAGCTTTTGATTTTCAGAGCTGTTGCTTTATCTAGGCATGAGACTAACAATCCATTTGTTTTTCCTTTTGTGATGGGGTCCCATAGCCATCTAGCTGATTGGATTATGAGTTGGTCAATTTTATTTTGCATTCCTAAATTCATCAATTGAGATGAAGTGTGAGGTTCTAAGGCAGTTGTGAAATCTTGCTGGGTAGTTTTTCAAGTTTTTGTTTATTAAATCTGTCCATCAATGGTTGTTGTTGAGTCACCATTGGGCTTCCAGTCTTGTGGCAATGTGAATCTTGAGGTCATTGGAAGGTAACATTGAAATTCCTTCAGTTTCGATTCTCTTTCCGTCTATTTCAGCATGTATTGCTTCAATTATTTTGTTTGTTATTTCTGTTGCTGAGGTATTCTTGAGTTCTGAGAACCCTGGTGGAGTACGTATGACAAGGGAGGATTTTTTGAGCTCATTCAGTTAGGTGTTTGTGAGGATCCTTGAGTGTGTTCTATTGTTACCTTGTGGCGTTTTCCTGATGTTGGTAGGGCTTTTTGAATTGTTTGAAACAACCAATGTCCAAGTTGGAGCCTGGATAGTTGAGGCAGTGGAGCGTTGCTCTAATCAGTCCAACCAATTTTCATCATCTTATGTTGGTCCATTGGTTTGATTATTATGTTTAAGATTAGCAATTGATGAGAGAAGAATTTGATTTGGTTCTTCTTTAAGGTGTGGGAGGGGTTTTGTGGGGATAGGGCATTGTTTAAGTAGCAGATCATTTGCTCAATCATTGATGATGGGGAGTCTGTATGAGGTTTGACATATGTTTGTTGCCTAGTTAACGCAGGAGGGGGGGAGGGGGCATGGGGTTGGAATTTTTGCATGGTTGATGGTGGGGGAAGAGCCCTGAAAAATCCATCTGCGTCCCCACTGTCTGGAGTCTTGTAAGCTGATTCATGGGTGGTGAGTGCACTCCTAGTTGTTAGGGTGAGGAGCGGTGTTGGTTATCCACTTGAGGAGTGTAGGAGTTTGAGGGCCCTTGGGGATAGGAATTCATACTTCAACAAGAAGGTTCTGTTGCTGTTAATACTAATTTGGTGAAAGACACGTTGAGGTTTAGGTTCTGAACAGGATGCACTGGTTTGACGAGCTTTGAGAGGAAGTTGTACAGGTGATCTAGTAGAAGGAGTGGTTGATCAGACATTTGAAATTAAGTAAGTGGTAGCTTTTTGTCAAAATTTGTTGTCCTTGAAAAAATAAAGTGAGAACTTCAGGATTTATCAAATAGAGAAGCGACACCTGGGGCATAAGGAGCAGACCTGAAATCTGTGGTGCCATCACAGTTAGTTGAGTGAGTATTTCGCAAGCAAACAGATTGTTTTTTGAATGGCGAGTGGATTGGATGCTGTAAAAATGAAAAAGACCAGCTGGTGAGAAAAAGCAGAGAAGTGAAAGCCGTCATAGATAAGGATTGCTGGCGATGGAAGTGAGAGGCTTGAGTCTGAGAAAATGGTGTTCAAATGAATAAATCATAGTGGATTGTGGAGTGAGGTGCTTTTTATTTTTGAAATGGAAGGCGAATGCTGTGTGTGGCAATCCTCAGCTCAGATGAACTGCCCGGATGCCACAGAAGGACAACATGACCACTCAGCATCTCTTCCTACTCATTTCACTTGGCAGTACGCATTTCACCAACAGCTTTCCCTTGAAATTTTTTGGTTTCATTTCTGAAGGCAACCATCAGCATCTTTTCACTCGTTTGAAACTGACATTACTACAAATTAATTGGCGTTACATGGATGAAGCAATTGATACAACTGTTTTTTTGAATGTAAAGTACAAAGGTGCGTTTCTTAGTTCTTTCTAGGTATGTGGATCCATTTTTGCATTGAATCGATGATTTGATCTTTTAGAAAACTCACCCTATGTCAATGATGAAAGGAAGGCCTTCTGTTAATGTAAAAAAGCGTGGTTTCTTACTAGCATTCTATGAAATTTCAGGCCCATCACTCTCCAAATGGGACATTGTTTGCTAACCAGGGTCAGTTTTTCTGTTGCATTGTCTGTTTCTCTTTTGATCATCTTCTGAAAAGCAAACAAATCAAAATAACTGTGTTTCAACCTGTTTTTGTCTCAAATTTATTTCAAAATTCATTGATCAAACCATCCTGACTTTGTCTCAAGCTGATGTTGTGCAAACCTACACCTCTCAACACAAAACCTCTATACCTCTTGACGCTTACCAGCTCTCATTGCTTCCTCAACACAATCTTTACCAAGTAAAAATACACCAACAAATCAATTGCTTACCAAGTCCTCAAAGGTGGACTTATCACCAATGGAGGCTTCTGACCCACAATGGCGTACACTAAGCATATCCCTCAATGCCTCAACTGCTTACAGAGAGGCCACTTTTCTTACCAATGTAATAATGAACCGATGCGCATCAAATGTCGCGAGAAACGTCAAACAACCAGTTTTAAAGACCCTAATTACCCTCCATCAATCAAGAACTGCGTTTGATGCATAGAAAAAGATAAATCCACCAAACAATCAGCTGATGTCTTTGATGACATTTACCTTCATTCATGCTTAAGTCAACACAGCCCAATTCATCAGAATGAAGTACTGCGACAACAAACCAAAGCAACTTATCATGGCATATAATAACTACAACACATTATCATACCGCCTGAAGACCTCCAGAACCCTAACTATCCATTCGGAACTACCAGTAATCCCCCTCCCACACTCTTCACCCCGTCCCTTTCCTTCTTACAGCTTGACTGTCATAATAGATTTGACACCACTGTTAGCATTCTTCCTTTTTCAATCCAAAGAAAGAAAGAAAGTAACATTTCTTTTATCCTTTGAGGCGATACTGATGTTCCTATTATTATGATATTACTGAATTGATTTTTTGATAATAAAAAAGATTATTATTTCAAAATCAACAACTTGTTATTTAAATAATTAGAATGTTTGTACTATTCAAATCATGAAAGCAATGTCATGAATCAACAAAAAAAATATGTTGCAATTTCAACCAGTTGACATTTTTAAAAAATAGTTTTGTGCATGAAAATGCTCAGCCTATAAGAAAACTAAGAAAAATTTCCAAAGAGGATGCCACAGGATTATTATGTGAGCTTTAATTTCATTTTTGTAAAAAATCTGAGCCAACTGAGCCAAACTCAGTGAATTGAAGTCAAACTGAGCAAAATTCGGTTTTTACTGACAAAATGTGAGGTTTTTTATAATAGGAAATAAGACAATGGGTTGAGTTAATGCAAGGTTTTACTATGGTTTTATAAACATGTAAAATTACCAATGCAAGTAGTGTAGCTAGCTAATACCTTTGAAGGTGATTTAATAATACTATCAATATAGCTATAATAATTTAAGGGCAAGATACTTCTTTAAGGGTGATTTTGTTTAATATAAGGGTAAGATATAAATGATATAATAGTAATATTATACTATTCAGATAAATATAAATATAATCCAATATACCTAAAAGGTTTATGATACAAGATATAAGGGTAAGATGATATCCCTTCTATAAATAAGGGTTATTGATAAATTAGATAAGATCACTAACAATAATATCTTCAAACACTACTTCAACACTACTACTATAATGGTAAGACTATTAAATATTATTAAACTCTTTCATTGATATTATAAATATCTTTCATTCATTAATCATAAATAATACTATAAGATACTGAACCTTGCTACTGATCTTTTTCAATATAAATACTAGATTATCCTACTAGAGGAGGGATGGATTGATCCTCCAGATTATTGTCTGAATCAGAAGCATGGGGGGGAAACAGGGAGAGAGGCCCTTTATTTATACCTTTTGGGGCCTCCATAGAGCCTTCCCAAAACAAGGGACTTAGAAAAATTCCACCTTGAGACAATTTTGCTGGTGAGTAAATTAAAAATGGTATCATTTGATCAAGATATTGCACCATATGTTTGGTTGATTGCACCATTCTGAACCTTATTATTGTCAGTGCACAGCCTTGAGACATTTTTGCTAGTGGTTAAATTTGGAATGGTGTCATTTGTTAGGGATATTGCACCATATGTTTGGATTATTGCACCATAATTTTTGAATTATATTGATATTATAACTAAACTTTATTCTTATTATGCACAGCCTTGAGTCTTTTTTGCTAGTGGTTAAATTTGTAATGGTTTCATTTGATACAGATATTGCACCATATGTTTGGTTGATTGCACCATTTTTTAAAACTGTATTCTTATCTCTACTAACCTTATTTTTCTTCTTCACAGCCTTGAGACACTTTTGCTGATGGTTAAATTTGGAATTGTGTCATTTGATACAGATATTGCACCATATGTTTGGTTTATTGCACCATACTTTTTGAATTTTACTGATATTTTAACTAAACTTTATTCTTGTTATGCACAGCCTTGAGTCTTTTTTGCTAGTGGTTAAATTTGGAATGGTGTCATTTGATACAGATATTGCACCATATGTTTGGTTGATTGCACCATTTTTGAAAACTGTATTCTTATCTCTACTAAGCTTATTTTTCTTCTTCACAGCCTTGATCTGTATTTAGTTGAGTATTTTTCTATGTAAAATTTAATTCGTAAGTAATACCTGTAATGTTTGGTTATGGGAGTTTAAGTGGGGATTGAGTAATGTAACACTATGTTAACTTATATGTAAGTGTTTTTTTATGTCAAGACATGTAACACATGATTCTGTAAGAGTAATGGTATCACTTATGTAATATTACACATGTTTATTCATATTGAATATTTGGACAAGCTGAATTATTCTTAAGCATATTCTTGTACCTAGTATAGAGTGTATAGTATCATTTCTCTTCTTTAATCCATGATATCTAGAGAATTATTGATATTATGGGGTTGAGGCAATATGTGACTATAGGTGAATTTTGATGTGGATTCCAGTGGAATACTTGTTTTTGTTACTTTAATATCATTCTCTTCCTTTTTCTTGCATGTTTTTTACTTTTATCTTTCACTTTTTATCTTTATTTTCTTCTTATATTTATATTATTATTATTATTGATTAGAGTTTTGGATTTGAACCTTGGCAAAACTGGTATGGAATACCACAGCGTTGACATTATGGTTATTGTGAATTATTTGGGAAAAGTGGGAAATAATATGATCAGGAAGGTTTAGCTAAAGGAAATGAACTGCCAAAATGTGAGGCAGAAATGGCTCAAAAGGGGGATGGCAGTTCAGATTGTGCGCCACTTGGATTTATAATTTTCATATCTAATTTGAGGCAGTAATCCAGGATAGGTGGCAAGAATGTGGGTGCGCCCATATAATTTCTGACCATGTCGCATATTAGGCAAGGATTTAGGCACCAAGGCTCACATCAACATATCAAAAATTAGGTGGGATATAGACACTTCATGTATGCTGGCATTCCACCATATTGTAAATGGATTTTATGGTGTGACAGATAACAGTAAAGGAATTCTCTGCAGGTGAATTGTGGTGCAATGGAGGCAGTGAAAATGAAGTTTTCACTGTGGGGATCATTTTGTGTCAGAGTATGTGAGCTATGTACAGTGTCATGCCACCAAATATTAGATTTTTTGTGGGTGGAAACACTTGTGGACTCAGTCCCACCAAGATGCAAGGGGAAAACTTGTAATTTGATCAAGGGGTGCTGGGAATGACCCAAGAACAAGGTTGAGTGCCAGTCTTACAATCTATTGATTATGAGGGTGTAACCAATCCCCACAAATTGGCCTCAGATATGAGAATCCATGGTGCATTTGACCACCTGCACATGAAATGGTCATGCCACTGAGCATGAGATTTGTTGTGGGTGGAAACCCTTGTGGACTCAGTCCTACTGGGATGTCAGGGGTGAATGTGTAAGCTGTTCAAGGGGCACCAGGCATGACCTGTGATCAACTTACACCCAAGTGTTATGCCATTTTGTCTGAAGTTTTAGCTAATCCACACAGATGGGCCCCAGGTTATCTTCCCCGCACGTTTGAGAATCTGTGGTGAATTTGGCCACCTACACAAGTGAATTGTTGCCCAGAAGACAAGCCTGCAAGGTTACCCAATGAATCTAACAATACCCTGCATGTGAATGTGTGTGCTTGCATCACAATATGCAACTGCATTGGTCACCAGCAAATGCCAGTCATAGTTTCCTTGGGCCTCAACACCATATTGAGTCCACATTTTGCATATGATGCTGATCCTTCCTAATCCCAATAAGAGCCTCACAGAAAAATCTGGCAGACTCCATAATCCATGCAGGAGTTAGCCAGAGCTCTCATACAAGGTGCATCAAAAGCATGCATTTTGGAAATGTGTGTAAATGCCTCAGCAGGATTGCATGTTACATTCTTTTACAGAAATTTCTCAGCCACACAGTTTCCCTGAATGGGGTGCACCAGAATGTTGGCTGATCTACAATTTAATATAGTGTAATAATAATTCACTTTGCATGCATATTACAGTTTATTATCAAATTTCCCCACAGCTTCATACACTTAGATCATGCTCCAAAAGCTCAGCCAGGTTATTTCCTTGATTTTCATCCACAAGCTCAGCATGTATGCATCTCCCAACACAGTGCCAAAAGCTCCGCAGGGAAGACTTTTGGAAGGCAATTGTTTTAGTGATTTTTGTAATGGTTTATCAGAAGGCCCGCTGCTGTGCAATTGAGAAAAGTGTATGAAATGCTCAGCTTGGCAGAAATCTCTTCCAATGTTATTCAAAACACTCAGATTGTGTGCTTACTAAGATTATATCCCAATACCTCTGAAGCAGAGAAATGGATACTTGTTTAGAAATAGCTCTGCAGTTGTGCTACTCGGAGGTTCAGCCACTGATCATTTAAGTTATGACACCAAAGCACACCTGTGCAATGGGTCAAGCCAAGCTACTTCTGTATTCACTTGCCATACAGCCTCCTCACCCTTTGTTCAAACTCAATCACCTAGCCACAGCAGTGGTATGCTTGCTGCAGTGACCTGTGACCAAATGCACCATGTACTTTTCTGCATGGTGAATTTGTGGATTGCAGCCACCATGCACAATCAACAATTCCCTCACAAAAGCACTCCTGGGAGATTGTGTGGCTTTTTAATGTGAAAAAGGGGATCTCACTGAGTATATCAATTGAATGAATTATTGTACTCACTCAGAACCCCTTTATTTTCCTACCTCACATGGGCATTTCCCTTCTCATCCACAGAATTGGCTGTGAATGAGCTTTTATGAACTCAACTGGCCTTGAAGCTGAGCCCTTGCGGGTGCTCCAACTGCTACAAATAGCTCAGCTTTACCCTGGTATAAAATACCATCTTCTCCCAACACACACTTGTCTTTTTTTCTCACCCACTCCACTCTCTTCTACTTCACCCACACCTTCTTATCCCAGTGTATATTCCACTATTTCTTCACCCCTTTCCACTGCATTCCATTGCACTAAACTAAAAACTCCCCTTCCCTTTTTCTATGTTATTTTGCCAATTATACCTCCAAAATCTGACTTCTATCTCCTTTGAAAACATGTTCCTGATTTAAAACCTTTCTGAGCTCATCACCCAATTTTCATACTAAACCTTTTTTTGATTCCTTTGTCTCAGACTTTTCAACACCTTCTACTAACATGTTTCTCATTTCAATTATGTTTTAAATTTAACATTCATTGTATATATTAATTTTCACTTGACTTACTACTCTCCATTCCAATACTAACATGATTCAGCTTTCCAGATGTTGTGCACTTTGTGCTCTAAGAGGCATATCCTCTGCAACAACTGATGCATGTGATGCTTGCTGACAAGCACACAGGAAATTTTCCTTTGTTGCATGCTCCTTCCAACCATGAGCCCAGAGCAGTTCCTGTGCAAGACTCCTTTGTAGTCAACAAGGATGAAAGCAATCCCAAGTGCAAATGGACCCCAGGACCACAAACATGCTTACAGGAATGCTTCCGCACAATTAGCCTGGCTCCCTTTAGTATTGACTTGTCCATCCACCATCCAATGTTCACTTCACTCCTTAACTGGAGAAAAGTGATTATCCAGCCAATGAAGGATGGCAATGGCAAGAGGACATTGAGGCTTGGGGTTGTTGTCACCCATGGGATTTGAATGCCAAAGCAAGTTTTCTCTCTTCTCTTTGACTCATCTTTCTTAATGCAATCATACTGACTCTTCTTTATCACCTCCAGAACAAAATCCACCTCAACCAGACTCTCCTGGTCCCCATATGCTTTGTGAGCAAACTCTGTGGCAGCTCACTCTATGCCTGAGTGGCACCCAATGGTCAGAGGACTTATTCTGCAGCAAGCAATAAGTTAATCCTTCACCAACTTTAGCTTTCAAAGTAAGTGAACTGACTTTGACTCCTTTTTTAGAGCCCTCCAAACACAATGAGCCACCTTTTCCCACCCCCACCCCACCTATTCCAGGCGTGAGTCTAATTTCAGATTCTCAAGTGCCCTCACATGAGAATGATTCAACTTGTGAGCCTGAACCTGAGGTGGCTTCAGCATGCGCAATGGAGGGACCTTGTGGTAAGCAAAACAGCTTCATTTTCTTCTGTTACCAACATTCCCTCACCCCTCCTTTGGCCATCTTCAGCTCATCCCCCACTTCCCTCTGTTTTATCTTCATTGACAATAAGCCAGTCAGAACCCCCCCTTCCCCAGAGGTACCTCCAGTTTCAGCCAAGAACCCAATTGTCTCCTTCCACAGGCACAAGGCACCTACTTCTTACAATCACCGGGGCAAATCTTGTGTCAAGTGTTGGCGATTGACTTCATGCCAAGCAAACATTGAGCACACATCATCCTCTGGTCTTACACCGAATCCTGTGACATCCACAAATATTGGTTCCCCTGTGCCTTCAACTGAGATTCCTCACCACCAGATCCTCCCTCAACCATCCAAAAGTTGGTAAAAATTACACAAGACCCACCTGTTTCCACACTCACACATCAAAGAGGTCCTTCAGCCAGTTTTGATGTAGAGGGGGGGATGGACCTTGTAAGGTTTGTCTATGAAACTCTTGATAATAGTAACAATATCAAGAGTACTATGACTGTCCTCAGTAGAAAAATATAATATAATGAAATATTATAACCACAAATTTAAATATAATTATTAAAAATAATTATATAAAAAAATAAATTTAATTATTATTATAATAATATAATAATAAAAAAAAATATAATAATTATAATAAATTATAATTATTCTATTATTGTTATAGTCACTGACAGTTATAACAATAAGAAGTGTAAAGCTCTTAATGAGACAATTACACGTGGAAAATATAAATATTTAACCACTTATAAATAATATAAATATTATTTATAAAAAGAATTAAACACACACTGTGCAGAAATAATTCTTTATAGAATAAAATTCTATATAAAAAAACTAATAATAGATAAGAAAAATATAGAACTTTAAAGAAAACTTACTTATAATATTTATTTAATACAACAAGTTATAAAACAACAGTTATTATATTAAATAATGATTATAAGTTAAAAACACGCCAAAAATCAATAAAATCAAAGATAAAACAACTTTTTATACTAAAATTTATGATTAAAGAGTTTTTGAGAGGAATTTGTGGATTTTAAAAGATATTTAAGATGAAAATTTTATATAATAAAAGTTATTATAGATGATTACAACAATAATCTGAATTCTATGACTTCAATTCTTTAATTTAATAAATAAAGAATAAAAATAACTTAAGAATTACTTTTAATAATAAGATTTTATATTTAATAAAACTTTACCTGTTTAAATGTCTAATATGATTGGATTGATTCTGAATTATGGACAAAAACAGTGATGAAAAGACTCTTTTTATGTCTACAGAGCAGCTCTCATGATTCATAATGGATGTAGAGGGCGTGCTCAGATCAAAACTGAAAAACCATGCTTAAAAATTAAGTTCTTAACTTAAGGCAACTTATTTTTACTTCCAATTTAAAGTTACCAGTGTTATTCTTAACTCCAAGTAACTTTAATCCTCATTTAGTTTAATTATTTTAAGTTTTAATATAAAATAAGTTTATTTATATTAAAGTTCATCACATGAACAACATAAAATCAGAGTTTCAAGCAGAAATCTCTTAAACTGAATTTTTAATTAATTTTTAAAGAAATCATAATTTTCTTTAAGCTTAATTAAAAAGTAATTTTCCAGGCTAATTACCCAGGAAACTTATTAATAAAAGATACTTAAAATTTAATTTATATATTGATAATATTAAACTCCAAGCTGTGTGAAATTTTCAAGCAAATCCATTAAGATTTGGATTTTTAATGAATTTTTGAAGTTATTACTATTTTTCCACGTAAAATAGCAATACACACAAAACCTTAAGTTTTGATAAGGTTTTGATGATTGAAACCTTAAAGTTTTAAGCTTATTTAAGCTTTTTAAGCTTGATTAAGCTTTGACAGTTCTTAAAACCTTGATTCCAAGCCTGCTTATTGGGATTTACCCTCTTGGCAGCTTGAAATTCCTGTCCAATTTAGGATAAAACCAGTTTAAACCTTAAGGTTGGATCAAAGTCTAAT
Organism: Austropuccinia psidii; assembly: GCA_023105745.1. Lineage (NCBI taxonomy): Eukaryota > Fungi > Basidiomycota > Pucciniomycetes > Pucciniales > Sphaerophragmiaceae > Austropuccinia > Austropuccinia psidii. Next base: position 54,925,615 of record JALGQZ010000005.1, on the reverse strand, counting down.
CTTAAAGTTTAAATAAGGTTGAAAATCCTCCAATACAGGTGGACAACCTTAATTGAATCCTTGCAGATCCAAAAAGTTGGGTACCCCAGCTCTATTTGGTCCTTTTCCTTTGTCCCACCTTTTTGTGTGGATTTTGCCCTTTTATTTATTTAAAGCCATACTATGGCCTTAAACCCTTTTAAATTGAGCTCACGCAGGATTTACATTCTGTATGGCAAATCCTTAGCCAATTCAGTAAATATACACCACACCTCAATTTTAACTAAAATTTTGGTAAAGTTGCATAAACCTTATGTAACTTTAAATTTAAGCTTAATTAAGCTTAAATTTAACAATTTAAAAAAATGTTAAAAAAGTTACATTAGTACTGTGAGATTCTTAAATCTTCTAATAACACAAGAAATAAGTGTTTTTGGGTATAACACCCTATGGGTGTACCCTAGGTTATTTTTGGTGTAGAATCCAAAAATGACATAATAATTATAACTTTGTTTATCCAAAAAAAAGTTATACTTATTTTTTATTATTTTTTATTTTAAATTCAACTAAAAAGTCTGTTTAAGACAAATTTAATTGTTTATAAAATCATTTGTGGCCTTATGGGTATGTTAAACATACCTCACAGGCTCACAGACCTCACCAGGTCATCCATGAAAGGACTCCACCTCCGCGGGATTGTCATTTTGCGGATGACACTGGTAGAGCCTGCCACACAATACCGTGGGTGCGGTGTGGTTGTCTTGGCATCTGCAGGTGCGTTTGCGTGCACATGCGCGGGGGCGGGTGCATAAGGGCCTATTTCCCTTCCAATGTTATCATGGTGCAGTTGGACATTTTGGATGCTGTGATAGGTGAGTGTGTGGGAAATTTGATCATTGAAATTGGCTTATTCACACTGTACCCAATGTCAAAATAGTAATTTCTTTGTGGCAATGTGAAATAATGGGCTTTGCTTGTCACAATGGCATGTCTCTGTCACCAAATTTTGAGGCAGTTATTTCACTAGCAAAATTGCTAATCAATCTGAGAGATTTGCATTTTTGTAGACTAAATATCATGAAATAAGGGTTTTATCATTACAAGCAGTCCACATGACATAACTTTGTTATCATACAATCCACAGTTACCTTCTATTTCTTCTCCAGATATAATCAATTCTCCATAATCAAAACCAACAGCTTTATAAATATTGAAATGCAGCCAATCTGGTAAGAAGTTAACATTAATCTTCAAAGTTTTTAATATTAGAAAGTTATTGTTCAGCAACCAAGATGGCTCAGAGACTTTAAAAATGCTATTAATAATACCAAATCATTGTGAGTTGCCCCTCAGAAAGCATATCACACTGTTGCTGACATTTTTGGATTCAGCTGAAAATATATTGTTCCCAAATTAATGTTTTAAACTGGAAGATACCAAGGTGAGACAATCCTTGAAGTGGGATGACTTGTGGATTGTATGGTAGTGTCTAAGCTGATCCATTCAACTATTTCCCTTGTGGAATGAAAATTCTTTAAGTACTCAACCAGGAAACATCATTTTCTTGGTCATGGCGGGATGGCTTGTTATATTTTTGGTGCTTGAACAGGGAAGGCAGCTGTGATTATAAAGTTTGTTTCATTTCAAATGGGACGGATTGGGATTTCAGTAGAGCGGAAAGGTTGGAACATCAACAGATAATTCAGTTCATGTGTTTAATAAATGTGAATATCTTGATCTTATTAATTGACATACATATTTTGTTATTTGTTGGCATTTTTGAAAATACTCCAATCAAGCTCTCATAACCCCATGTGGCTGAGGCTTGTTCTGTGCCCCAATGTTGGAAGAGTTTGGGAATATGATCAGCAAAATGATGATTTGGTTTACTTTTCTGTTTTGCAAACAGGTGTTGATTGGAAGGGCAGAATTTTTTCCAATGTTCAGCGAATGCATTTGCATCATCTGTTGAAACAGTCCAGCTTGTGGAAATTTTGATAGCACTAATCAAATGGAATGTATTCTTGGTTAGTTCATTTGCAAGTTCCTCTGATTGACCCATGTTTCTTTGTGTGTTGGCAGATTTGTGTTCATCTAACGACATCTGTTGACTGAGCATTAAAAATGGAATATAGACCTTGTATAAAGGAGCCCATTCAGCGGCTTTCAAACTACCATGAGAGGGGGAACCCATTTTGCCGGGCACTCTTGTCCATGACAAGGGAATTATGGTATTGGATATGATTTGTTGGAGATGCTCCAGAGCCTCACCCTTGACCTGGTGATTACTCAGTGCACTGATATCCAATTCAGAGGGTGTTTCACAAGTGCGGATGTAATCCGCATCAAATGAAGGAATCTCTGCAGAACCACTAGATGGATGTTGCATGTGAGGGGTGGGCATTGGGAGGTAGTTTTTTCAGGTGAAAGTAGTGGGGAGTAACGCATTTGTTATTTTTGCTGCGTCCGTTCTCAGGGAGCAGGCCTCTCTCAATGTGATTTTATCAAGAGAGCTGTTGGAGGTCATGGAATCTGAGTCTGAACTGTTGGTATCATTGAATTTCCTGCGGGACCTGAAGTAAATTTTTGATTTGGACTCTGGAATGCACAATTTGAAAGTTGCATGACCCTTCAAAATTCCAAGTATTAAAGTATGCATTATGTCAAGATTGACCATTCTGGTTTCATCGCAATATGGAAGATCTTCCAAAATTGAATATTGCACTCCATACTCAGAAAAAATTGCTTGTCTTTGTTGTGGGGATGCCCAAAGCCATTTTGCAATGGTTTATTTATGATCTTGGTATGAGCATGTGTAGTGAAATTGAGGGCCAATTTCTTCAATTTGAGCTTTGTGAATAGTGCAAAAATTACAAAAGTGGCTTCCTGAATGAAAAATGAATCCAGTAAGCTTGGGCATGGCAACCACATCCACAATGGCCATGAGAATGGCAACACGGATAAAGGATCCTGAAGGACCTGTTGAGGTGGGTGAAAAATTGTAACCTTGCCATAGCTCTTTGAGCTCCTTGATGAGTGGCAGTAATAGGTAATTGGATTGAAGGGCAGTTGGCTCCTTTGGACCAGGGATGATTCCTGCAGCATAGACATTCTCTGTCTTCAATCTTTCACTTGGCGGGAGATTAAGACAAATGAGCATGATAGGTCCAATGCTGGCCAACCGGGTTGACTTTCCATGTGTATTAAACCAGTCCACATAAATGGAGATGGCCAATGCACCAGGAATGGAAATGAATGGGGGTCCCGAATATTTCTAGTGCCAGTGAATTGTCTCCAGACCAATCCATCCCAGATGCAACATTTGGGGAACCTTTGGGAATTTGAGATTTGTGATGTTGATGCAGAATTTCCATAACTCCAGCTTGCTGGAGAAATCTGGAAAGACAATTTTTGAATGGTTGTTAAATGAATTGTATTTTTGGTATTAATGTTTGCTTCATGTTAGCTGTGATTTGGGTGTGGGGTTAAAATGAATAGATGAATTTTCCTAATGATTGTGTGCAAGGGGGATCATGATCATTTGGGTCATTATGGCATTGACAGTGGGGTTGGTCAGCTGTGACAGATTGAGTAAGGCCATTAAGAAAGAAACATTGAGGACCAAATTTATAGTTCTGAATAACTGGCTCCAATTGGAGATGTTCAAATATGGTACTGAGATCTTGAGGTATATGGAATGCAGGAGTGGGGGACCACCTGAGCTTGAGATACTGCACTTGATCAGCAGGTTCAGGGAGGGGTTGAGAATGTATGAAGCGCTGCGGGGTATATTATACCTTAATGATAGAATGGCAGATATTATTATTCCAAGGTCTTGTGGGGGAAGGTTTTGACTGCCACTGTATGGTTTCTGTGCAGTTGAATTGAGACCTGCTGGAGTGGAAAAAGTGCTTTGGCTCAAATTTGAATAATCAGCTGGGAATATTTGATCCAATAGAATTTGCGGGCACTCAGATCCTGATGCAGAAGTAGGGATGTTTGGAAGATATTTGGGTGCAATGGTTGATTTGAGCTTTTTAATGTGCTGTTTATATTGGAAAGGTGTGAAGGCAACTCCCTGCCTATCACCCTCAGTGGAAGAGCGTGTTTGGGTTGAGCAGTGTTGACACATGCATATATGCATTGATGAATAGTGGCGGGTTGTCATTGTTTCAGGAATTGTGAGTAAGGTTGGTTTTTGTATAAATATCTATGGTTGATGTGAAAGTGTTTGGGAGTGTTATTAATTGGAAAAAAATTGAGTGATTATTTATGAAGGGGGAGATGATTTGAGCCAGCTGAGGATTTTATCCCATTTGTAATGGTGGCTGAGCTGCAGGGGATAAAGTGTAACATGTCTCATCTGGATGGCGGAATTGCTTAGGAGTTTAATTGGGTAAAATGCCATGCTTCTCAATGCTCATACATATTCTCTTTTATTTACACATGGTGATACTGCGGTTTTGACCCTTGATAGGTTTTCCATTGGGAATGTGTCAACATTGAATTGAGGGGATTTACATTCAAACCATGTACGCTGGCACGCCATTGTACATGGCTTAAACCTTATTACAGACATAAAAATATAACTCTATTGCATAAGTGTTTGGAGTGGAGCTAAAGTCTAGCTATTTGGTTTGAGTAAAGTGGGCTTTTAATCAGTTGGAATGTGATTTGGGTTGTCTTGCCTTTCTTGAAAAGGTGATGTCTCTTTTGTGGGTAAATCCTTCATTAATATACCCTTACACAGATACAGAATGCTGTGTAATTTTGATGCATATATTGGCAGTTTGGATAATTCACAAAATGTGACAATGGGGAGGGGGAAATGTTTATCAGATCTGATTACTTATGGATGATGGGTCCCCTTTGAGATCAAGGAAATATCACATTTTATGCTGGTAGGCTGGGCAGGGTGGTTTCTGACAAAAGTGGAGGAGCTCAAGAGGAGGCAGTGAGAATTCTCCTAAGAAGTGTCTTATTAGACTTCCACAAGACACTTGGTTCCAACTATTCATAGAATATCTCTATTATAAATTTGAAAAAATTTCATCTCCTATCCCTCTATTTTATCAAGTTTAAAAAATTACTTTACTTTTTTAGCCCTTATGTCATCTTCCAGGCCACGTAAATCCCGTTTGGGTTTTGTTCATGACTCAGATAGTGAATCAAGCATAGAATATGTTGAAACACAGTCACCATTGAGTCCCAACATTCCTCTCACAGCCCCTATTGCCTCCTCAATGAATGTATCAGGTCTTAACATTGATGTGGGAAATTCAAAAGCTCAAACTTCAAGCACTTGGTCAATCCCAAATATTTCCGTCACTCCAATTCCCCCAAATCCCACTAATACACACATGCATGTGTCTGAGGGGCCAGGAAGTACACCTGAAATCTCATCAAAGGCTAATCCCCAACCAAAATTTCCACATCAGTTCCTCCTTAATCCTGGTCAGAATCCAGTTTCATCCCAGGATCCCTTTGGACAAAGTAAACAGCCAACCCTTAATATTCCATCAGGATCTCAGGTTCATGTGGGCAATGAAAAGCGGGTTGATGGAGGGCAACAAGAAAGACCATTGGAAAATGTTACTCAGAGTGGTCTGTCAGAGGGAAATCCAGGATTGACGCTTCATCAAAGTAAGTCATTTTGATGTTGGGGTAGAAACTTTTTCACAATTTGATATGTTTGTTTCATGAGTTAGAAATGGCACCTAAAAGCAAGTCAGTCCAATCTCAGGAGCCAATTGAAGATTGTGAGTATGACCAGTCTTTATTAGTTTTTTGATGTGTTAACTGATGATTTGCATGGCAGGTGATGAACTTCATGCATCTTCACCTCTGATCCATAAAGTGAAAGTCACTGGACGTCATCATCCATATGCCTCCAAACCAAGAACAGGTCATGCTAGTTCATCAAGAGGAAAAATTGTGGATGATGAGGATGAGAACATGTCTCCGACTCAAAGTAAAAGAAATTATGAACCCGGGAGGGACAATTTCATGGCGCATGAGCAAGGCACTCAGTCAAATAGTGAGTTCACCCATCCTCAAATGCCCCTTGCCCAGAGTATGCTCAATCAATCCAAGATGAGACAGCAAAGGAATGAGGCTTGCAAAGCTCACAATGTGGCAAAACATGTAAGCCAGAAGGAGCAACCAAAATGGCTGAAAGTGGAACTTCCAGAAAATGTCCATGGGATGAGATCAGCTGTACATGCCCATTGTCCGTTCCTACTCAAAGTAAGGGATAAGGATTTTTCCTCACTACCAGCACCACCCAGCACAGAAGAGCATGAAATTGCAATTCAAGTGGCTGGTCATCTTGGATATGTCACCAAGGATGTTTTCAATGAGCCATCAACACAGGTTCAGTCTCAGGGTTTCCAAAGCTACTGCAAAAATGAGCTCCACAACTTGAGACTGGGAGAGCTCATGGCAACATCACATCCATTCAATGAGCTGATGTATATGATGTTTTACCATACATTCTGTCTTGCTTTTGTCAGCACCAGTATCATCCCTACTGTTGGAACAAGGATCATAATAGCTACAGGGCTGTGGCAGCTTTAATGGAGCAATATTTCACTTATTTGAAAAGAGAATGGAAGTCTATTTGAAAGGATGTGGAGTATTTGGTAAAAAAGAAGGAGAATCAAAAGCTTGCAAAGATTTGTCAAAGGGTTAGTCACTGTATCTCTTCTTCATTGTGAAGTAAATCTGATGATGTGCAGACCTGTGAGCGCCATTGTGAATTGTGTGATACAGCTAAATTTCCAACTCTAGAATCACAATTCAATGACCCTCAAGTTTGCTCAGATACTGAGGAGGTAGTGGAAAATGGCTGTCAAGTTTACCACAAAGTGGGCTTACACTGGCGCTTAGGCCTATTTAATGAGTTGGTATTAAAAATTGATTGAGACATAGAGTTTTGTAATTGGATTAAAAAAGGGTAAAAAACTATTGATAAACTGCCAGAAATACAATCAACAGATGATGGTGATATTTCTGAAGGGCTATCTTTTCAGGTATTTGATCAAGATTGGCTCAAATGTTGTAGTAAGATGCAGACTGTTGCCCTCAAAAAATTTCAAATGCCAGTTACTAGCGCAAATAGCGATGCTCTGCAATAAGCTAGGAAAATAAATGTATAGCACAGTTACAAATTCACATTTTGTGAATTATTTGTGCAGGTGTAATACAATCTGATTATTATTTCTTAAAGATGCAACAACTTTCTGAATATGTTAGAATATAAACCATATGAATTGGAATGTATCACTGTCTCCCTTAGAAATAATACTCTATTGCTCATTTTCATTGAGAAAATATTGAAGAAATTCTATCCAGCTCATGGTGTTCATGATTGTGGACCTGTGACGGGGTGAAAAGGAATTATCAACTTTGTCAAACACAAATTAGATAATATCAGGAAGGCTCACGTGGTTAATGAGTTTTTTGTTTCTTGGACCTATTGGTGATTTGAGTATGGGATTCCCATAAAGAAAGATTTCAGAATAGTAATACAATCAGGGACAAAGATGAGCTTGAAAGGTACCTTCCGCATGTTGACCTCAATTGAATGAGGAGTGATATTGTGAATGACCTTCACAGGTTGTTGTTGGCCAATAGGATTGAGTCAATCAACAGCCTGAGCTTCAATGGCTGGGTTCCAATTGGGCTCCTGGAAATGTGGATGTCAGTGTCCTAAAATCACAGTGGAATTTTGGGGGTCCCCTCACCATTAAATAGACCATATTAGCGCAATTTATATTGATGCTAGTTCCAGCTGCGGCAATGGATGCAATGAGTACTTCACATTCAGGATTATTGAAGAAATTCTCCAGGGCCTTCTCCTTCACTTGTGCTGAAAGGATAGAGTGATGGGCAAGTGTAATACCAATTCTACCATAAAGAAAAGGTCAGATGGATTCAATTGGTAATGGCTGAATATTAGAATTAACTCACAAATTGAGGAATTAGGTCCATTGCGTATAAACTACCCAATTGGTTTGACCACATTTTGATTGTTTGTTCTTCAGTAAGGGTTTGAGGAGTTGTGCAATTTTACTACTCATCATGCATGTTTCCACATCCACAATAGTTTGTGTGATTGTGGAGGAGTTATCCTGAGTGCTCCTGCCATTGTGGTCTTCCAAATCTGCATCCGCAATTGTGTTAAGCATGATGTGATGGTTACAACATATTTGAATATTATTAATATTTCTGAAACATTCTCATGGTCCTTTGCTTTTGGAGGATAGGAATTCTTTGTATAATGTGGAATATTCTTGCTGAATTGTTGGGTTGAGTGGGAGCAGTTCATAATGATGGCTAATAGTTCGAAGGGATTTGAGATGTGTGGTTTTGGTGTGGGGCAAACTTAAATGCTGCAATGCCAAATGAAAAATATCATTGCTACCTTTGGGAAGACTACTCAGGATGAATGGTGACCAGTTATCTTGATCTGAGCTCTGGGGTTGAGTGATGAATGATATTATGCCCAAAAGGCCATAAATGGTGTTGTGAATAGGTGTGCCCATTATACATATTTGACAGGATGATGGGAGGCTATTAATGGCACGGTGAGTGGCAGTGTATTGAGAGCGAATATAGCTTTAAAATGGGGGAAGGGTTATTGGATATAAAAGGTAATTTGAATCATTTAAAGAACAGACACTAACTGTGCTTCATCCAAAATTATACAATGCCAATTGATTTCAAAAATGAATGATGTAGAGGTATGGGTTTGTTTAAATTCTTGGGTGATAGTATTGTAAAAAGTGAGGATGATATCACATTTTAAGATGTTGGCCTCAGATAATGAGTGACAAGTGGGACCATGGTAGATTTTGGCTTGGAGTGCTCCAGCCTGAGCATGCTTGGATATTTCAGATTGCCAGTTGGTAATTAAGCAAGGTGGGCGTGGAGCGTTGGGGGTTTGTAATTAGCTGCTTCTTGGAGGTACCAATTAGAGCAATGGCCTGAATGGTTTTACCTAATCCCATATCATCCGCAAGAAAACCTCCAAGAAGGGTATTAGTTGAAAGGGATTCAAATGAGCTGACGACCTTGTTAGTAATTATGTGCCTGGAATTGAAAGTGGATCCAGGGGGTGAGGTGGCCCAGAGGTTATGGGCTGATTGTCCATTGGGGATTTCTCAATCCCAAAGCAAAGCTAGTACGGTCTATTGATGAGGGAGGAGGGGGTTTTGAATAATGGAATGGAGCAGGGTCATCATGGGGAGGTCTGATCCACTGGGTAATTGTATTAGTTTTTTCTTGGAAGTCAATGAAAAGAGAGCAGGATATGAGGGTGGCATGTAGCTTGAAGCGAGAAATGTGGGAGTAACAAGTTGACACTGACTATGAGTATTACAGCCATATTCTTTAGGCATTTCAAGCTTAAAGTCTTGTTTTCAAAAACTTTCGATTATGAATAGAATGTTTGGATACCATGTGAAGAACATCAATGCTAGATTGGGTTTCTGAGATGAGCAAGGATCTTTTGGATCAGTCATAAAAACTCCCTCAACAAATAATGTTTGAGTAAGATTGGATTGTCAATTTTCAATCCATGCCCCACCAGGACCACAATGCATGAAAGTTTGTGGTGCCCCAAGGAATGGTGTCAATGTCTTGGAAAGGGTGCCAGAGAGAGAGCCAATAGTATTCTGGTGATTGGGGAGATATAAAAATATGTTGTGTTGATTGTGCCATAGGATAATCCAAGAAGCTAAGTGGGAATTATCAGGATTTAAGGTTATATCACCATTTATTTGAAAACAAATATTAATCATCCCAATGCAAAGTGGTTGACATGATGGCTATTATGAATTATTTGGGGACAGTTGGAAATTATATGATCAGGAAGGGGTAGCTAAAGGGAATGAAGACCAATAAGAGCAGGTGAGGAACTTATATGAGAGGCAGAAATGGGCTCAAAGGGGGATGGCCTGTGGTTATGTGCATGGTTGTTAGGAAGATGGGCCTCTTGGCCTCATAATTTTTATATGCAATTTTGGGCATATATCAAGGCAAGGTGGCAATAATGTGGGTGCACTGATATGACTGCTGGATCTGCAGCATATTATGCAAGGATTAGTGGACCAAGGTTGACATTAGCATATCCAAAATTGGGTGCATGGTAGAAATTTATTGTGCAGTGGCATATTAGAGGCATGCAGCCATGTTTGCTGGTGTGACAGCAAACCTTAAGCATATCTTCCCCAGGTTAATTGTCTTACAGTGACCTACTGGGAAATGGTGGGAGTGGATAGGAAAATCTCACTGTGGGGATTGTTTGGTGTGGGCGTGTGAGGTATGTTCCATGGCGTGCCACCAAACATGAGTTTGCTTTTTCCCAAAAATCCTTGTGGACTGATGCCTACTGGAATTCCAGCGGCAAATGTGTGGCTTGATCAAAGGGGGCACTGTCTGTGAGCCATGATCCACTTACACATTCACTACTCTTGCATTTGAGGCTGTTACTAATCCACCCAGATTGGCATCAGGGTATTTCCCTCACACGTGTGAGAAACTCCAGAGGAATAGGCCACCTGCCCAAGGTATTTTTTGGCTGCAAACCAGGCGCCAAAGCTTCCGTGGGGCATGTGAGATTGTGGGTATATGACCCGCAGTGGCGGATCCCCACAAATAAATAACCAGCCTCAGGGATCATAGGCGGGGGTTATGCTAATGTGTATGAGGCTTAAGCAAATCCACGCTGATTGGCCTCAGATTTCTGCGCACAAGTGGGTGAGCATCTGCAGTTAAGCGGGACACCAGCACAAGCAAATAGCTGGTCGGAAGACAGGTGTGTGAAAGTGTGTGGGGGCAAAAAGGAAGCAGGGCCAGTCATTGTTTGCCCCAACCTTGGCACCGGAGTGAATCCAGTGTTTGCGTATGACCCAAATCATTAGCCATCCAATTATGCACCCCTTACATTAACCTGGATTACACCAGAATTGGTGTGGTAGTTAGGCAGAGCTCTCCAAAAAGGTGCATCAAAGGGATGCATTTGAGAAATTTGACTCAATGGCTTGGCGTGATTGCATGTTACATTCTTGTACAGCTTTTTCTCTGCCCCAACATTGTAGCACATACAAAGGTGTATGTAATACTACATATTACAGTGTTGGCTGTACAGATTAGGATGGTGTAATACTACTTCATCCTGCATGCATACAGCCAATGGGTATCCACCTTCCAATTGTTTGCATATACGTAGCTCATGTGCCCAATGCTCAGCATTGTGATTCACTCAATTTGCACACACAAGCTGAGCATATCATGGTCAAAGGGTCCGTGTGGAAGTTTCTGGTAGAGCCATGGTCAGAACACTTTTGCAATAGTTCATTGGAAGGCTCAGCTAGGGGCACTTCATTAAAGCCTGTGATATGCTGCGCCTGGCTGAAATGTCATCCAATGCTGTGCCAAATGCACAGATTGCGTGCTTACAAAAATGACCTAGCAATTGCTCAGCATGGTGCACTTGATATTGTTATATCAATAGCTCAATAACTGTGCAATTCAAATGTTCATCCACTGAGCATTTCAATTATGACCTTAAAGCAGACCTGAGCAGTGGGTTGACCCAAGCTCACGCTGTATTCACTTGTCATACAGAAGCCCAACCCTTTGTTCAAACACTATCACCCGGCCATAAGGCTGGTATGCTTGCCACGGTCACCTGTGACCAAACACGCCACATGCTTTTCTGCATGGGGGATTTGTGGATTGCACCCACTGTGCACATTCAACAATGCCCTCCTGGGCAATTGGGTGGCTATTTAATGCAACAAAGGGGATTTGACTGAGTCTGACAATTTAATCAATTGCAATACTCAGCCCAAACCCCTTTGTTCTTCTGCCTCACACAGGCATTTCCCTTCTCAGTTGCAGCATTGGCTGTGACTGAGCTTCAATTTTCCCAAAACACCTTGAAGCTGAGGATTTGAAGGGTGCTGCAACTGCTGAAATTGGCTCAGCTTCACCATGGTTTAAAAGACAATCTTTTCCTGACACACCCTCCACTTTTTTCCCACCCACTTTACTTTTTCCCAGTTCACCTGCTCTTCTAATTCTTGTGCGCTGTCAACTTTGTCTTCCTGCCTTTCCACTCTTTTCTATTGCACTCCACTAACTATTCCCCTTTCATTTGGCTTTATTTTTTTCCCACTTATATGTCCAGAACCCTCTTTCTATCCACCTTGTGCATCTCCTCCATTTGAAAATTTTGTCTATATTATATTCTGATATTAACAATAAATTTACATTATGACTTTCTTTCAGACTTTTACAAACTTCTCTCTAGAGCATCTTCATTTTGATTACATTTTAAATTTATAATTCATTGTATGTCTTGCTCTTTGTTGGAACTATTCCTTTCTATTCTGTTACTAACCTGAATTGTTTTGTTTTTAGATGTCATGCACTTTATGCACTAAGCGGGGTATCCCGCTGCATCTGCTCCTCAACAACCGAGCTTGTGATGCTTGCCAACAAGCACACAAGAAATGCTTGTTTGTTGTCCAACCCTTCTGACCACGCGGCCAGAGGAGTTCCCAACCAAGACACCCTCACAAGGACTCCTTTGTGGTTGACAATGGTGAAAGCATTCCCAAGCAGGAATGGACGCCGGGACCCCAAACAGGAAGACAGGAATGATTCCAGACAATTAGCCAAGTCCCCTCAAGTATTGATTTGTCCACCACCCAATGGTCACTTCACTCCTTGACCGGAGTGAAGTGATTATCTGGCCAATGAAGGATGGCAATGGCAAGAGGACATTCAAGCTTGGGCCAATTGTCACCCATGGGATTCAAATGCCAAAGTAAGTTTTATTTCTCCTCCTTAAGTCATTTCTCTTCACGCAATCATACTGACCTTTATCCATTACACATAGAACCAAACCAACCAAATCCCCTGCAACAAGACTCTCCTGTTCCTAGTTTGCCTTGCAAGCAAACTCCATGGCAACCGACCCAATGGTTGGAGGACCTATTCCTCGGTAAGCAGCCAGAATTTCATTTACTTTCCACTTTTGACTCAAGTGAACTGACTGCTCCTCCTTTTGTAGAACCCTGCCAAATGGATGAGCCACCTATTCCTGGCCCAAGTCCATCCCCCGAACCACATGAGGAGGTTCTAACTTGTGAGCCTGAACCTGAGGTGGCTCCAACACAATCCATGGAGGAACCTTTTGGGAAGCTCAAACTTTCCTTTTTTACTCTTCCCAAATTTCCTCACCTTTCCTTTGACCATCTCCAGCTTTTCCCACTCCACCCTACTCTGTCATCACCATTGACGATACGCCCGTCGGATCCCCCCTCCCGGTACCAAGCTCCCCTCATTCCCACAATGATGCTCGCCAGGAATTTACCAACTTACAACCAACTTTGATGATTCCTTGAGCCATCAACCAAATCTTGTTGGAGCATCGCCGATTGCTCCACATGATTCCCTTTGTGGATGCAATTCATCAAAAGGAAATGCACCGGGAATTCCGGGAGGAACTAAACTCCCTCCTTGCCCAGGCACTGAAGGCTTATCCAAAGGAGGACATTACTGGTATAGTCTGCAAAAACTTAGAAAAATAAGATTCAAAAAAAAATCACATTCTTTCCTCTTTTTATCTTTTGTAATACTTTCTTTTAAATAAATTTTTTTTATTCAATGATTGTTATGTTCCATTTATATTACATTCTTTGTTGACGTGAAATTATATTTTCCTCAATGGTTCAGATATCCTATTGTGTGAGAATAATTTTTGTAAGTGCCCCACCAAATTTTTGAGTTTGTATTTCTTTTTGTGAACCTCTTTTGCAGAAAATGCGCAAATAGTCACCATTCCCCCCCTATATTTTCTTCTTCAATGGATTACAACCACTTCAGATCTTAACTGTAAAAATGTGGGGGTTCTCTGCATGTGAGCAATCCACTGGAGCTGGATGAGTCATGGCTTTTCCTATGGTCACACGCTATTTATCTTAGTCATGCAAGGAATTTTTAGAATTGTTGGAGGCTTCCCAGGCATAGCCTGTCCTGGCGTAAGCAGTTTTTGAATTGTCGGGAACCTGCACAAGTGTGAGGATTTGGGTGTGAAGCATTGGGTGCCTGCACCCGCATAAGGAAGTGTTGGAGCTGTGGCAAGGCTGCCCTGGCGTAGGCAATTATTTGAATTGTTGGGAGCCTGTACAAGCGTAAAGATTTTGTGTGTGAAGCATTGGGAGCCTGGACAGGTGTAGGGAATTGTTGGCATTGCTGGAAGGCTTCCCCAGTGCAAGGTTTTGCATGTAACGTGTTGGGATCCTGGACAGGCATAAGGATTTGCGTGCGACACGTTGGGATCCTGGACAAGATCAAGGAACCAGGACAAGCATACAGTGGCATGCCACCGTACATGAGCCATTTCACCTCTTTTTCATGTGATCCACCATATAACCCCAATTCCAACCAATCAAAACCAGGTATATGCTGTACTGTGCATTACCACACCCCTATTCTCCAATGACCCTCTAACTCCCAGACGCATCCACACTCCCTCATTCTTCTAAATGGGATGAGATTTTATTACCATCCCTGATGTGATAGCCCACTCCCTCACCAATCTCATAATAGCAGTGGCTTTTCCGCCACATTGTTTTTGCTAACCTCCTTGAGCATTGTGCGGACATACCCACCAGTATTGTGCTGGATCAGTATATTGAAAGAGTGTACTACTGGCCCAGACTACCTGAATGAGCCAATGAAATTCAAATAGATCAATCCAAAAATGCTGATTTAAGAAAAATCAATTTCCCCCCTGTACACCGCTTTGACACATCTCTTTGAATTCAGACAGTCCGCTTATCAGCTTGAAACCACCATCCCAAAGCATACAGAAATTCATCCTTATCAAGATGAGGTGAGTTTTTGAATCTGTTCATGGTGAAAGTGAGTGCAGAAGCAAACTTGAATGCACCCTGATTTGAGGAGATATGGGCTTCATAGTTAACTTGATCAAAGGATGGAACCCCCAATGACTTGTAGCAAGTTTGAATCTTTTGAAATAATTTATCCCCAAAATATCATAAGGATTGACCTAGAATGCAACCAGCTGAGCTAAGAAAAGCCCCTTGGTTCCTCCATTCATCTTTTGTGTTTTCAATTTTCCCAAGACTTCCATAAAGACCAAATTGCTCATTCTTTGTGCTGCATTTGCGGCACCCAATTGCAAACATAAATCAATCCAGTAATGCCCCATTTGTTGCAATTGGGTCGGTGATTTTTCTTTCACAAAGTAAGAATTGTGATAATTCATCCCATTGATTGACCTCTACTCCACTCATTGTTGTAAATGGTCTGAATTCGACGAGAGCAATGAGTAATCCAGTTGAAGAGGAAATTGCCACATGGCCAAAGTGAATGCATTTCATCTGATTGACATCCAACACCCTCTGAATTTCACTTGGGGTCATATTTGCTGATACTGGCATTGATATTTGTGCTGTCAGTCGAGTGGAGGGAAAAGACTTATTCTTTTGGGGGGTTTTGGCCTCATTTGTCTTTTGGGAGGTCCCACTATTTCTGAGTGAGTGAGGGATCACTTTGTGTTGAAGCACAAAAGATATCAGATACTGCTTCCTCCCATTTAAACCTATGGCCTTTTGAGTCCAGAATAGTACCCAAAGCCCAATGAGCTTTATTCAGCACACATCTTTGACTTCCCTGTTGGAGCCCACATGGCATTGGCTTGATCTAAACCAACTGAAGCCAATTTTATTCCATGGGGCCCAATGAGGGTGCCACATGAATGCCAAACCATATATATATCTATATATATATGCTGAGAATAAGTGAGCCACCCACACTTTCCTTCTTCACCCCAATGCTTTCCCACAAGTTCTCTTTTACACTCCTTTCCTTTTTTGTGAATGGCATGCTTGCAGTGGAAAATAAAATGAAACCAAATGATTACTGACTGTTGTGTGAAATATTAATTTCAACTAAATTTGATTTTGGTCAATGATTCTTTTTTAATTGCGGCTGAAAATGAAAGATTACATCTGACTTGTGCAAATTGGCGATCTCAATTACCTGAACCTGAAAAATGCAGCGGATACCAAATTATTCAATTTGATATATTCATATTCCCATTCAATGAGGTTCAAATCCAACCGTGTGGAATATTGCAAGCATGCGCTAATGCAATATGCACTCCGCTGCGGATCCCTCATCATCCTAGTCCTCTATGGAAGAACCAGTGCCTTTTGGCCTATCATGAGCTGGCAGGAAGTGTTAAAACCCAATTTCTGTGATTCCCCTGCATGTGCTAATCCCAGGCACAACTGCCCAACTCAGTTTGCATCTTGTTGGAGTATTTTCAATGGTGTACAGAGGCATTCCTCCATACAAAGGCAGTTATTATTGGTATTCATACTGTGGCATCTGGGCAGTAGTAGGATAGGTAATCACTTTTAATAAATTCATGAATGACTTTGCAAAATTAAATTACAATCTATGTGGTACAAAGCTAATCTAAAATGGGTCAATCCTGGTTGTAAGTTTAGCTGACCTGGGTATAGTCAATGAGACCTCATCACTTGAGCCAAGACCCCACTTCTCCACCCAGGCATCACCAAAGTCTAATTCCAAGCATTGTTCAAATTCAAATCCAGAAGGTACAGTGGGGTTAAAAGACTCTGATGAGAAGAAACTCTTATTCAGTAAGCTACATATATACTTATTAGTACATAGCCACACCAGCTCTATTAGATTTTTACCCTCTGAAAGTCTTTTGGAAATGTCAATGAGTGATAAAGCCCCTTTCACTGAGCTTGTTCTACAGTCATCTGAGCATACCATCAAACCACAAACCCCCGCCACACAGAAAGTCACTAATATACCATAGAAAATTCAATTTATTCCGCGATTCTTGTGACACGTCAAAAGATCTTTCATGGCCTCATTTTTTTTCAAGCTCGTGAGTTTGCCTTTAATGCCATTGACTTTGACCTTTGTATGTGCACGTACAATTTTGTACACAATCATCAAATGGATAACTGTATCCATTAGATCCTCCAGGTTCTTGTTCAGCTTTGTCAATATCTCATTTTCAGCCCCGCCACCTTCAATGCTAAGCTGTGTTGCACGTTTCTTCGATTTACTCAAGCAGGAGGCAAGGTATTCAATTTCTCCCCGTTCAAGTCCAAGAGGATTGGTCAAATTTGATGTTGGCGAAACATATGGTTTGGGTGCAATCACACTGTATGAGACTAAACTGATGGATTCAAACATAACATTTGCTCAAAAATGTTTAATTGGATTGGAGGGGTAAAGAAGGCTCTGAACCACTTTGAAGAAGGAGTGTTCAGAGTTTGGGAGATTATCTGGAGGTTTAGCTGCTTCCTTCATCAATTTGATATTCCGAATGTTTTTATTAAAAAATTCTTCTGTTTCTGTTGGCTTAAAAAAATCTAACCCTGTATATTGCAATTTATATGACAAGTCAATAGACAATAATCATGCAGCATGCACAAAGATAAAACTAACCTGCAATTTTAAGCTCCTCAAGCCAGGCCAGCATTTCAAGCTCTTGGTTACTGGTCATCTTAATACCAATGGGCAGGAATTTATCAGCATCATCTGTTGGTAAATTGTCCCATTGATTTTTTTAAATACTATTGATATTATCAAGCCCCCTTTTCCATGATTCTTGAGTAATATTGGAATGATAAGTCAAACTGTCTCCAAACTCTTCAATTTGGGATAAAAATATTCCTTGAAAATTAGGGGAGGATGACACTTTGGGCTCAGGGTCAGGCATTATATCAGTCCTATCTTGTCCCATTGTGTCATGTTTAATTGTCTCCCTTTCTTGAAAAGCTTGAATATTTTGAGGAGAGGCAGGAGGGGTTTCATCATGGATTGTTTCATTGAGTATGGGGGGCTTTCAGTATGCAGAGGTTCATTATCAATATGGTCCACTTCAACATTGATCATGTAATCACCTTGATCCCCGGCATCTTTTGCGGCTTCAAAGGTACGGCTTTTTGTTGGTTTTTTTGGTGGAATTTATATTTGGTATTTTTCCTAATCCTTTTCCTGGAACTCCAATTACCACTCAAGATCCTTCAGGTAGAGATTCTCCCACCTCCACACCTGCCCATATATTGTAAGCAGCCATTTTGACGTTTTTGTATTGAATTAGTAATGGACTTACGGTTCAAATCCATTTTGAGGAGGCTCATTGCTTCAGTAATCTTTTGATGCACATAATCAGGATTTTTACTATCATTTTGGATTGTTTGAGCAATGTTTGAGACAAATTGTTCCTTGGATATGATTTCAACCTCCCCACTGAAAATTACGTCATCTTGCCCAGCATCTTCTGTTGGTGCACAAGGTTCAACAGTCTTTTCCTTCTCATAGCTTTTAAAATTTGGTTTCTGAGAGCTTGGAGGCTGAGCTTAAATAAAGGCTATGAAAAAAGTATCAGGTTTGGAGAGACTACAAATATTCAAGATAAATCTATGCTCACATTCTGGAAGAACTGGTGGATCTGAATTACTTTCTTGTGACAGGCTCTCTACTTCAATGCCTAATTCATTACTACTGACCATATCAGAGATTTCACTTCCACTCTGTGGGGCTGAAGCTGTTTGTTCATGCAACTCAGTTGAATTTGCCAGGGTTTGGGACATAGCGGGGATAGTTTATTAAGTAGATAGATGGTGACAAGTTCATTGATAACCTGATTGAAAATTGTAGAATAAAAAGATCAAAATTGAAGGGAAAAGGCGGGAGTTCTGAAAGTGGTGGAAGTAAAATAAGTTCAAGATCACTGATTCTTTGTTAGTTAATATCAATATTGGAGAGTTTTGGAAAGTTTGAAAGAAGTTAAATATCAATTCAAATCAGCTCAATAGTTGGTGAATTTTCTAGAAAAAAGACATTTCAGAACCACAAGCTGACCAAAAGAAACCTACCCATCAACAGCCTTGGAACCTTCCATCCATCTCTATTGAGCTTGTCATGGATTTGCAAAAGATGATTTGTTGGGAAATTCAAGCAGGTGGTGTGTTGCAAATTATTTCATATCATTCAAATGAAATCACTTCCCTGTGAGAAATTGAATAAAGTAGACTAGTGAGAAACCTACTAAAGTCAACTTTTGAACTGTTCAATGCTCATGAGGTAAGGACTAAGCAAATTGTTCCACTTGAATGATATGAAATAAAATGCTTTTGTTGCAAAAACATAAGATACAATTTGGGTAGTAAACAGTTCACTTATTAGGTTTAAATTTGTGAGCCTCATGATTTAAACCCTAACCACAACATTGTGAATATACCTACCAATTTCCCCCCAGAAGCTGTTGGCAGAGATGGCCACTCAGCATATCTCCCTGATTGCATTCATCATGTACGCCAACAAGCCACTGTACCCTATGGATATAGTACCTGAGCATAAGGATGGCAAGCGGCAGTGGTGGTGAGGGCGGAGATGGGGGGCTGCAGGAGCATAAGGATCATAAGCGGCCTTGAGGATTAGGCCAGTGTGAGGGGGGCGTTGGAGGCATGTTGGGAGGGCAATGCAAGTGTAAGGATGGTAATTGTGGCTTTGGAGGCATGTCGGGAGGGCACTGCAAGCGTAAGGATGGTAAGCAGCATCAGAGGCATGTTGGGCGGGCACTATACAAGTGTAAGGATGGTAAGCGGCATTGGAGGCATGTGGGCAGGGCACTGCGAGTGTAAGGATGGTAAGCAGCATCGGAGGCATGTCAGGAAGGCACTATACAAGCGTAAGGATGGTAAGCGGAGTCAGAGGCATGTTGGGAAGGCACTCCACAAGAGTAAGGATGGTAAGTGGCAGGTGCAAGGAGGCGTAAAGGGGGGTGAGGGCAGGCGGGAGGCATAACTTGAAGGTCCCGCAGCAGCATAAGGATTGTGAGCCAAGGAGAAGATGAGGCGGGGGTGCGGAAGCATAAGGAGTGGTGAGGGCGGAGATGGGGGGTAGTGTTGGAGTCTCATCTGGAGGGGGGTCCTGGCGCGTAAGCATGCTAAGCGTAGGAGAGGATTAGGCAGGGATGTGGAAGCCAATTCAAGTGTGAGAGTAGGCATGGTAAAGAAGTGAGATGACCAGGCAGTGGGGCGGAAGTCTTCTCATGCCAAACTGCTGGGTAGCACCATGAGGTGTAATTACCCAAACATTGCAAATAGTGTAGAAATGGGTTCAGGCTTTGAGTGACATTCTCATGTGACACATGTGACAATTGACGTTGTCTTGATGCAGACGTGACATGACCCACTAAATCCAGTGACTAGAAAGTGACACTAATGCAACTGAAGAAAGGTTTTATACTGACCGTGGTGCAATGTGAAGTCAATCTTTGACGATTGATGCAAGATTCACCCTGGTAAATAAGGCTCTGCAGGAATTTACTGACTTGTGACCAACACTCATGATTCATCAAGCAATTGTCCCCAAATTGATTAACTGAGTCTTGTTGGAGCATCACTGATTGTTCCACATCATTCCCTTTGTGGATGCCACTCATTGAAAGGAGATGCACCAGGAATTCTTCAAGGAACTAAACACCCTTCTCTGCAATGGATTGGAAGCTTATCCAGTGGAGAAAATTACAGGCATAGTTTCCAAATTTCTTCAAAAATAAAAACAAATATCAAAAATAGTCTTAATCTTCTCCTCAATTTTTGCTCTTGTAATACTTTACTTTACTTAACATAATCATAATAAAAGAAAGAAATATTTACTTTGTCTTACCTTCTTGCATCTTTCCTATATTCAATTGTGCAAATCACCTCTTTTTTAAGAATAATTTTGGTGAGAGCCCCACCAGATTCTCGACTAAGTATTTCTTTGTGTGAACATCTTGTGCAGAAAATGTGCAAATAGTAATCACTAATGCCTTCTACATTTTCTGCATACATGGGCCTATACTTTTTTGTGATCTTAACTCTATAAAACCTGGGGTTCCCTATATGTGAGCAATCCACCTGAGAGGCATGAGTCATTTCCAGTCCTAAGTTCACACACAATTAATCTTACATACATAGACAATTACATGTGAAGGTCCAGGATCCTGGACAAGCATAAGGATTTCCTTGTGATGCACAGCTATACTGGACATGCATAAGGATTTGCCTGTGAAGGGCCAGGATCCTGGACATGTATAAGGATTTGCATGTAAAGGGCCAGGATCCTGGAAATGCATAAGGATTTGCATGTGAAGGGCCAGGATCCTGGCCAAGCCCAAGGATTTGCGTGTGATGTGCTGGCATACTAGACATGTGAAGATTTGCATGTGAAGCCCAGGTATACTGGACATGTGGTATTGGTTGCATGTGACATGCAGGTATACTGGACATGTGGGAAAAATTGCATGTGAAGTGCAGGCTTCCTGAACATGCATGTGAGCTGCAGGGATACAGTACCTGTTTATGACCTCTATGCCCTGTTGTGTGGAAATGAGGCAAACAGGAATAATGGGAGCTAATTCCCCTTTTTCAGGGTGACCAGCAGGTCCCATTATTCTAAACAAGTGAGAATTGCATTTACGACCTCAGTATATGACCATGTAGGGTTTTATGCCACCATACATGAGGCATTTCCATCCCTTTTCATTTGAGCCACCATATCTCCACAGCTCCAAGCCATCAAATCCTGGTGTATATTGAACTCCGCAGTACCATACCATTATTTTCCAATCCCCCTCTAATTCCCTTCATTCTTGTGATTGGGATGAGATTGTATCATCATCCCTGATGTGATAGCCAGCTCCCTCACCAATTTCATAGTAGCCATAGTATTTCCACAACATAGTTTTTGCTAAATTCCTTGAGCATTGAGCAGACATCCCCACTAGGTTGTGCTGGATCAGTATAATGAAAGAATTTATTTACTACTGACCCACATTAACTGAATGAGCCCATGATATTTGGATGGCTCAATCCAAAAATGCTCATTTGGGAAAATCAATTTCCCCCCAGTAGAGCACTTTGATGCATCATTTTGAATTTTCCTGGTCTGCTTATCAGCCTGAAACCACCTTCCCAAAGCATACAGAAATGCATCCTCATCAACATAAGGTAAATTTTTGAATCCGTTAATGGTGAAATTGAGAGTGGACGCAAACTCAAACTCTCCATGATTTGTGGAAATCTTGGCTTTGTAGTTGATTTGATCAAAGGAGGGGACCCCTACTGACTTTTAGCAAGTTTGCAGCTTTTGAAATGATTTATCCCCAACATATTGCAAGGTTTGACCCAGAATAAAACCCACCAAGCTCAGAATTTCATCTTGGTTCTGCCATTCTTCTTTTGTGTCTTCAATTTTCCCAAGACTTCCATAAATACCAAATTGTTTGTTTTTCATGCTGCATTTGTGCCAACCAATAGCAAACATAACTACCTCACGTAATACCCCATTTGTTGATATTGGGTCTTTGAAAATCCATTTGTGAAATAATAATTGTGATAATTCATCCCATTGATTGACCTCAACCTCACTGATGGTTGTGAATGGTCTGAATTCAACAAGGGCAATGAGTAATATGGTCAAAGAGAAAATAATAGCCACACCACCAAAGTGAATGCATTCAATTTGAGTGAAATCCACAATCCTCAAAATTTCAATGGCAGTTATATTTGCTAATACTGGTATTTATATTTGTGCTTTTGGCTGACTGGAGAAAAAAACCATATTCCTTTGGGTTGTTTTGGCCTCATTTGTCTTTGGGGATGTGCCACTATTTGCAAGTGGTTGAGGGATCACTTGGTGTTGAAGAAGACAAGATATCAGGTACTTCTGACTACAATTTGAAGCAAGCCCTTCTGGATCCTAAATTGAACCAATTAATGAATGGTGCCCAATTCCCAAAGAGCTTCATTTGGCACACATCCATGAACTCCCTGTTGGAGCCCACATGGCATTGGCTCAATCTAAACCAATCAAATCCAATGTTCCTCCATGGGGCCCAATGAGGGTTCCACATGAATTCTGGCCCATGGATACATATATATATACCTTGAAAGTTACTTAGAAACTCACACTTGCCTTCCTACACCCAACATTTTACCGTGAGTTCCCTCTTACACTCCTTTTGTTTTTAATGAATGAAATTCATGCACAGGAAAATGAAATGAAACCAATTTATGTGGATTATGATTCTCACCTAAATTTGTTATTGTTGGTGATGGTTTGGTTTTTCCTGCTGAAAATAAATGATTACATTTGACTTCCACAAATCAGCAACATCAAGTACCTGAACCAAATACGCTAAAATGGATACTGCATTATTCAATTTGATAGATTTCTGTCCCCATTCAATGAGTTTCAAATCTAACAATCTCAAACATCTTGAGCAAGGGCTGCTGGAACATGCGCCCCATGGACAATAGACATTTCTCCATTCACCCTGCTGCAGATGACTGATACCCCCTGTCCTTTTGAAAGAAGTAGTGCAATTTAGCCCATTATGAGCCGGAGGTAAAAATATTCACCTGTTGAAATGCCCCTGCATGTGGTCATTTCTTGAACAAGTGCCTGCCTGATCCTGTGCCGTGTCAGAGGAATATCTATGATTTATGGAGGTATACCTCTGTACAAAGTTCTTTATTATTGAAATTTATACTAAGGCATCCAGAGTAGGCTTGGCACTAACAATTATTAAGTACATGAATCACTTTCTAAGGTTAAATCACAATCCATTTAATACAAAGCAAGTCTAAAATGGGTCAATCCTGGTTGTAAGCTTAGCAGACCTGGGTACAGTCAATGTGACCTCTTCATTTGAGCCCAAACTCTGATCCTCCACCCAGGCATTACCAAAGTCTAATACCAAGAATTGTGCAAATTCAAATCTAAGATGTACAGTGGTGTTAAAATACTCTGATGAGAAGAAACTCTTATTCAGTAAATTAAATATATTTATGAGTACATAGCCATACTAGCTCTACTAGCTTTTTTCCCTCTGAAAGTCTTTTGGAAATGTCAATGAGTGATAAAGTCCCTATCACTGAGCTTGTCCTCCAGTCATCTGAGCATACCATCAAACCACAAACCCCCACCACACAGAACACAGTTAATATACCATAGCAAATTTGATTTATTCTAAGATTCTTGTGAAAGGCCAAAAGATCTTTGATGGCCTCATTTTTTTCAAACTGGTGAGTTTGCCTTTCATGCTGTAGACTTCAACCTTTGTATGTGCAATAATCAAGTGGATAACTGTATCCATTAGTTCCTCCAAGCTCCTGTGGGGCTTTGCCAATATCTCATTGTCTGCCCTGTCACCTTCAATTCTAAGTTGTGTTGCACGTTGCTTCAATTTACACAAGCAGGAGGCAAGGTGTTCAACTGCTCCCTGTTTGAGTACCAGGGGATTTTTGGTGCCACATATGGTTTGGGTGCAATCACATTGTATGAGACTAAACTAATGGATTAAAAAATAACATTTTCCCAGAAATATTGAATTGGATTGGAGGGGTAAAGAAGGCTCTGAACAATTTTGAAGAAGGATTGTTCAGATTTCGGAAGATTATCTGGAGCTCTCACTGATTCCTTAATCAATTTGAGATTCTAAATGTTTTTACTAGGAAATCCTTCAGTTTCTGTTTCTTTAAAAAACCTAACCCTATATTGCAATGTATATCACAAGAGTCAACAGCCAAATCATCATGTATCATTCACAAAGATAAAACTCGGCTCAAATCTCAAGCTCCTCAAGCCAGGCTGACAGCTTGAGCTCCCAGTTACTGATCACCTTAATACCAACAGGCAGGAACCTATCTGCATCATTTTTGGTAAATTGTCTGATTGATTTTTGTAAATAGTATTGATATTTTAAAGCCCTCTTTTCCATGATTATTGAGTAATATTTGAATGATATTTCAGAATGCCTCCAAACTCTTCAATGCAGGATGAAAAAATTCCTTCATAATTAACAGAGGTGGACACTTTGGGTTCAGGTTCAGGCATTACTTCACTCATATTTTGACCCATTGTATCATGTTTGAGCTTCTCACATTCTTGGGATGCTGGAATATTTTGAGAAGGGGCAGGAGGGGTTTCATTTTTCAGAGCTTCATTATCATTATGGTCAACTTGAAGATTGATAATGTCATCACCTTAATTAAGAGAATCTTCTGCAGCTTTAAAGGTATGGTGTTTGTTGTTGTTTTTTTGGTGGAATTTATATTTGGTCTTTTCCTAAACCTTTTCCTGGAACTACAATCACCACTTGAGATCCTTCAGGTAGATAGAGATTCTCACACCTCCACACCTATCCATATATTGTATGCCGCTTTTTTTAGAAATTTGGTTGCTGTTCAAATTTATCTTGAGGAGGCTCATTGCTTCACCAATCTTTTTACATACAAAATCAGGAATTTTACTATCATTTTATATTTTTTCCTGCCTGGGGATTGTTTGTGTGATGTTTGAGACAAATTGTTCCTTGGATATAATTTCAACCTTGCCACTAAAAATTATGTCATCTTGCCCAGCATCTTCTGTTGGTTCAAAAGGTGCAACAGTCTTTTCCTTCTCATTGCTTTTCAAATTTGGTTTTTGAGAGCTTGGAGGCTGAGCTGAAAAAATGGCTATGAAACAACTATCAGGTTTTGAGAGATTCCAAATATTCCAGATGAATATATGCTTACATTCTGAAAGAACTGGTGGATCTTGATTATTTTCATGTGCCAGGCTCTTCTCTAATTCAACTCCTAATTCATTACTACAGACCATATCAGAAATTTCACTTCCTCTCTCTTGGATGGAAGTTTGTAGTTCATTGAATTCTGTTAAATTTCCTTGTGTTTTGGCAATTGATTGGGGCATATTAGAGGTACTTTATTAAGTAAATAGATTGTTAAAAGTTGATCAATAACTTTTTGGAAAATTGTATAATAAAAAGATCAAAATTGACAAAAAAGGAAGGAGTTCTGAAAGTGGTGGAAGTAAATTAAATCCCAGCTATCAATTATTGATTCTTTTTTAGGTAATATCAATATTGGATAATTTCTGAAAGTTTGAAAGAAGTTAAATATCAATCTAAACAATTTCAATATTTAGTGAATATTTTGGAACCACTTTCTCACCAAAAGAAACCTGCCATAAACAACCTTGGAACATTCCATCTGTATCTATTGAGCTTTTATTTGATTTGTTGGGAAATTCAATGAGGTGATGTGTTGCAAATTATTTCATCTCATTCAAAGGAAATCACTTCTTTGTGAGAAATTAAATAAAATTGACTAGTGAAAAACCTACTAAAGTCAATTTTGAACTATTCAACCCCCATGAGGTAAGGACTAAGCAAAGTGTTCCATTTCAATGATATGAAATAAGCTGGTTTTGTTGGAGAAACAAAATAAACAATTCTGGTTTTAAATAGTCCGTGTATTAGGTTTCAATTTGCAAGTCTAATGATTTAAGCCCTAACCACAGATGGTGGCAGAGAAAGTCATTTAGTAAGTGTATAGAGCCATAGGGTACAGTCCCTTACTCATATCAAAATGAGGGAGAGCATTGGGGATGAGGTGAGACAGAAGGATCCTGCAATAAAATACTTGTGTAGTGAGCTTTTGACACTGTAAATTAGAATTAAAGAGTTTGATATCAATTTCTAATGGAAATGATGTGTAAGAAAATTTCTCTGTGAGCATAAGGATGGCCAATTGGGCAAATGAAAAGCCCTCAGTGCAGAAGACAATCATTGCAGGTGCGTAAGGATTGTAAATTGGGAATGTGAGAGGGAAGTGTGGGAGTGTGATGATTGTAAGCTGTGGAGATGATGAGGCAGAAGATGTGTCGAGATGGTAAATTGCAGAGATATGGAGGTAAACAGCTCTCAGTTCAAAAGACAATCATTGCATTTTCATAAGGATGGTAAATTGAGAGGGGAAGAGAGCAGTGCAGGAGTGTAAGAATGATACAATGTGGGGGTGCAAATGTGTAAGGATGGTATACAGGGGAGATTCAGAGCCAGTGTTGCAGAAGCCAATCTTTTCATGAGCATAATGATTAGAAATTTGCCAAGTGAACTGTCTTTTGCATGGAATCCAATCATTGTGTGAGCATAAGGATAGTAAATTGAGACCATGAGAGGTCAGTGTGGAAGCATAATAATGGTAAGCTGGGGAGGTCATGATGTGGGGTGCAGAAGTATAAGGATGGTATATGGCAGAGATGATGAGGCAGTGGAGGGGAAGCAAAACTTTGTGTGAGTCATTGTCAGGTGAAGAAGCCAATTTTTGTGTGGGAGTATGCATGGTACACAGGGGAGATGATTAGCTGGAAGCAGAGAAGTCATCTAATACATGAGCATGAGCATGCCAAACTGTTGGCTTGCACCATGAGGTGTAATTACCCAAAGATTTTCAATGGTGTTGATATGGGTTTTTGCTTTGAGTGACATACTCATGTGACATATGTGATGATTTAAGTTGTTCTGATGTAGACATGATGCAACCCACTAAATCCTGTGAATCTAATATGACACTAACACAACTGAAGCAAGATTTTATACTGGCAGTGGTGTGATGTGAAGTCAATTGCTGGTGATTGACACAGCATTTTCCCTGATGTCAAATGAGATCAAAGGCTATCTCAAAACTTTCCTTATCTCCAGACTCCTTTTCTAATTAATGCTCTATCAAGTAGACACCATTAGCTTAGTAAAGTATGTTGAAAGGTGTTGAATTAAAATAGTGGTCTTGAGGTGTAATTTTCAAGTGGGTTTTTTGAAGTAAAATTTCTAATATTTCAGCTTCTATTTTTTCCATTTTGTATACTTTAAGCTATTTTGATGAGGAAAATATCAATTAAAAGGGTTTCAGAATAAATACTTGTTTGATTCAGTCAAACACAGAAATCAATTTGTGACTTAAATGAAGAAAAATTTAAAATTACAAATAAATAATCATTTTTAATATTTTATCTATTTAATTTCATAACTTCCATTTTTTGAAATTCTTGTGATGGTTTCTTTAAATAAAAGTTTTTTGAAATCAATTTAATCATCTCAGGATAAAAAATATTTATACAAAATGAGGTTTGGTGCTAATTTTTTTATTCATTCTAATCATTTTTTGTTCTTTTACTTTTTGGAAAAGATATAAATATATAATACACAAAGAATACATATTATCAATTTTAATCTTTTCTTTTTTTACCTTTAAATGAAAGATTTGCATTTTTTGCTGAAAATATGCAAAATAGTCAGTATTCTTTCAAATGACTGAGTACCTCCATGCCATTTGTTTCAGCATCATTTTAAATCATTCATACTAATTTTCAGTACCAGACTGCATACAGTATGTAACAATTCCAGGCCAAAATGGCACATTTTACAGTGAAATACCATAATTCCTCAAGAATAACATTAAAGTATGACTGCAGACTGAAGATATACTTCCTTTCCAGCCTTCTTTCACATACTGAAGATATTTAAAATTTGTCTGCTTGTGAGTAACAATTAATTTGTGAAATAATGAATATTAAAACTGTAAAAATGAAATTAATATTAAAGATTTTTCCTTAAAAGGCAATTTCAATAACAGTTTCAGTAAGTGGCTGAAGAGTGAAATCATAGTTACCCTCAGCTTCTTAGGGAAATACCATTTTTATCTTTGAATGCTCTCTTCATGAAAAACATTAAGAATTATTAATTTTGTATATATATTATTGAACCTTTTGTTGTAAAATTGTTATTATTGTGTTTAAAAATCAAGTAATACATGAAATAGCAATAGTTCCTAAATTAATTACATTGGACCTGAGAAAATTAGATTAATTCCTTTTTCAAAGGATAGATTTTTTTCATATCAAAAATAGTCCCATGGCTGTCTTATAAAACTGTAGCCAAGATAAAGCTTCTAAAAGAGTTCCTCAGTTAATTAAGAATCACAAATACTCTTTGATATATAAGTATCAATGTTTACTTTTTTATAGAAAATGGCCTATCAGCTCATTAATGTAATTCCACATTATGCTTTTGATTCTGAGCTTTGTTCATGTTAGAAGAATTGTAATCAAGACCTGACATGGTTCTATATTGTTCTAAAATCATTTCTTTGGTCACATCAACTTATTTCCTCCTTAAGTAATATTCAAGCTTGTATATAGTTTCTATTACTGTTTCATTAAAATGTGATGTGATGGGACAGTGATCAATTTGATATATAGTAACATTTTGAGTCATATCTTATGCTAATATATATAGCTCAGACCATTGTTTCTGATGCTATGTTTCTTCAGTTAAACATTAAAAAATAAAGAATTACCTTTGAATGTTTTTTGTTTAATTTTGTAGTAATAGTTAGATGTTCTGTCAAAAAAATCAAGCAATTCAAATTCCAAGACTTAACTTAAGCTTAAAAATCAAGTTACTTTCTATCATCCTTCAAAACATGGCTAAATACTTTAAAATTCAGCTGTGTTGATACCCCTACATTATTTGTGCAACTGGCTTTCTTTGTAGGTGATTTAAACACCTTGCAAGGAAGGATAAATTTATGCTCTGAGTCTCTTGTCAATGATGGAAATGCCTATGCCTTCCAGATTGATAGAAGAAAAATTGATGTGATCAGGGTAAAATTTTGGTAGCTTCAAATCCACTTTCCATCATGCTTCTGGAAATATTGGAGTTTTAGAGCTGGGGTGTTGGGCTCATTCTTTTTTGCAACTTTCCAAATGCTTGTTGCCTTGTCATGATCAGATATTACTGATACTTGAGCTTTTCCTGAAACTACAACATCAAATGCTAATTTGTGCACCTTTTTCTTGGAGGTTCAAAGGACAAAAAACGGAATTTTTCTGTTCCAGGAAATATTTGACTACAGAAGTAAGACTTACTTGTGTATGCACAGACTCCAACTTCCCAACTTCAAGCATCTGCATATCACATAAAAGTGCAGTTGGAAGCAGCTTGGAAGAGGATTCCTTAAATTTATTAAGTAAATTTTATTAGTTCATTTATTGAATATGTTGAGGTTTGATGAATCAATTCAGAAATAACTCACTGTTAGTTCTTGAAGCTTGGTAAGCCAAATTAAAGACAAAAGGCCGGAATTTGATAATATTGTTAGATCCATTAAGTAAATTTGATTAGTCTATTTATTTAATACATTGAGTTTTAATGAGTCAATTCAGTAATTACTCACTGTGACTAAACCTTGTTCAACTTGTTCCCTTTTTGCACTGACGAGCAAGAATTCTGGTAATAGAGTCATGACCAGTTTTAAAACAGCCCAGAAATCATTCATAGGGAATAGTTAGTGTTAAAAGTTTTCAGTAGATTGAGGTTGCTATTGTTGAGAACTATTTTGAGCTATTGAATGATATTTCTGAGCTTGTAATTGAAGGATTTACCAATGGTTGGATCATCATGATGGTAAGGAGGACAAGGTTGATAGGCTGATGAAGAAGAGCTAGTAGATCAGATAATGACAATTATTCAAGTTATTTTTTCATCAAAAAGACATCACAGCCCAAAAACCATCAAAGAACGCTGGACATGGGATATAAATATTGCACCAAGTCAGTTGAATCAGTATAAACAGGAGATAAAGTTTTGAGCTATATATGATGCTACATACAGTTTCAATGAATGTCCGACCTTTTCAATACTTTCAATTGACACATTCTAGGAAAATTTATTAGCTACCCATTACAGCTCTATACAGCCAAATCACTTGGATGTGAAGGTTTAGCAGCTACATGACCTCCAGAGAGTTCCCAAAAGGCAACGCTGCCCAAAACCTTTCCCTTGACAAAATCAATATTTTCATTCATACTTGTTGGTGAATCATAAAAACACAATTCTTTTCCATCATATGAAAATGCCACACCCAACTGATTGTCATGAGACTCTGTCAATCACACCAAAGGTAACAGCTTAATAAATCCAGTGGGGGACTTTTTGTGCAAAGTCAAATTCTGGGTGATATGGTTTGAATTCATGGCACAAAATTTATTTGTTTCTAATTGAGTAGCAGTTACATTTGTTTGAAAATTAAGTCCACTGAGATTTGGATTTTCCGTTTCATCATTTAAACAATAGCTGCTGAAGGTGCTTAAATAACTCCCCACTGCATGAATGTTTCTTGCCAAATGAATCACTTTAGAGTCTGGACTAGAAGCAATAACTTTGGGCAAATTTCCAAAATAAACACCAAGTGTAGATTTTACCCAATCTCTTATCTGAGTATCAGAGATCCCTAGAGCTCACCATTGGACATGAATTGAACTGCCTCTAACAAGGAATAATTCATTGACAAATTGAAAACTTTCAACCAAGTCTCTAATAACATCTGCATTGGGTTTGATAAGAGCTTCCCATTCATAATTGGGTGTACTATACCTTCAATGTTTTAGGCCATTCAAATTTTTCAGTGATCCATTGCTTGTTTTTTGAAAGTTTCTACCTAAATAAAATGCACCATCCTTAGCTGTCAATGCTCTTATTGAACCGTTTAAGCCAACATTGGGAAAGGTAAGGTTATTGGTAGGAATTGCTGATGGACCATTTAGCATTGAGAGTTGCTCACCACCAACAAAGATGATTTGATTATTGTTAATGTTTGTAAAAAATATCTAATTGGGTTTCAGGGTTACTCCAAGTTGATCTATGGTGGTTGAGAATGAGTTATTTGAGCTGGTTGATTCTTGGCTAATTGATCCATTTCCTGTTGGGATGAGCTCATAGAGACCATTAGAAGGTGCTCTAAAGTTAGTTAACAAATTAGACAAGTGAGCTTGAAGGATTATTTGATCTACTGCAATTGGGCCTGACAAAGATTGATCAATAGGATTAGCAAGCTTAATTGTGATGGTCAAACCTGGACTAATCGGAATAGTACCCTCAAAAATGTTGAGGGATTGATTGTCAAGATTGTGATTATTGATGGTGATGGTTTTTGAGTTTATACCAGGACAAGATATGGTAAAATACAAGGTCAATTGAGCCAGGGATTTGAAGTAAAAGATTGTAATTTCCTAATCAGGGTACTGATATTGACCAAGCTATACTAGGACCATTATTGGGTGTTGTACCTGAAGGGATTGAAGTGAAAAGAATAGGTTGAATAGTAACCATTGGAATTGTATTTACTGAGATCAATTCCCAGGATCCATTAGTTGAGACTTCATTGGATTATTGAATGAGCCAATCCCAGTATTACAAAATGAACTATTGTTTGGATGATTGAGGTTTTGAACTGCATAAGCTATATTAACGTGTAAAATTAACTGAACTAAATGAAGCCCGGCAAAGTTGACATATTTTGAGTTGATGATGAATTAAATGCCAGTGATGATAGTATTAAAAGGAAAAAGACAATCTTGATAGCCAATTTTCAAATCACGAGATAGAGTGCAATTGGCTTGACAATAGTTAATTTGTTTTGTGACAGGATTTAATATTTGACCAATAGGTAAACTCATAATACTAATAAACCAAAGAAAGAAATTGAATTAGTCTTTTGATGTCATTCTAGATTTGTTAAGAATGAATGCATTAATAAAATGACCCACTGAACTCCAGCTGTGCCACCACCATTTGTGAATGGGTTTTCAATTCTGATACCTCCAGCATTGACTGATTTACCTAAGTTTAAAGTTAGCATACCATTATCAAAAGAAATATTGATTTCACAAGAGTTTTGTGGACCATCTGGACCACTAGGGAGATACAATACATTCGGAGATTGATAATCATGAGATAAAGATGCAGGTGAACCTGACCAAGTAGCTTGAGGTGATAAAGGAATTTATTTAAAGGAGTGGATAAAGAGAAATTACTATGAGGATCACTTGTAAGATTGTTAATTAAATTCAAATATCCAGGATTGATTGAAGTGAGAATAGCAAAATGACATCCTAAGATTAAGTTTTGACCTGAAGGTGATATTGATTGATTTAGAGAGTAAATGGGACCATCAAAGATTAAAGTAGAGGAGTTTGAGATCGATTGATAACCTGATGAAGTTGACCAAGTGATTCAATTATTTGAATTATTATTTAATGAATTTGAGAAACCCATGCCTATGAAGACTTCATTGTCATTTGAGAAAGTTAAAGAATGAATTATGCAGAATAAATTGATCAAATTAAATAAAGATTTGATTGAATTTGAACTTAAATAAAAAAACCAATATTATTAGTTTTTGGTATAGAACTTAATGAATCAAATTTACTACCAACAATTATTTTATTTGAATTAAAGCATATTGTTAAGATTCTACTGTTTGGATTTGCTGTAGTCAATATTTAAGGTGAACTTAAATTGGCTGCTTGGGGATCTAGGCAAGGAGTATTGAAAGAAGTACCAAAAAATGCAAGTTGGGATTTTCTATTTTTTGAATTATGTTAATCTTTATAAATATTTTTATAGTTTCTTTTAAAGCTTCAATAGTAGACTTATGGAAGATATAATAAATGAAAAAAAATTGAGTTTGAGATTTATTCTCCTTGTATAAAAAGAATTATAAGATGAAATAGAGAATTTCTTAAATAATTAATAATAAGGATGATTCATTGAAAAAAGAATAACAGATAGAATATTCTTATTTATTTAGAAGTAGAAGCAAGTCTATTGATAATAGAGAAACAATTATCAATAGTAAAGCTTTCAATTTTTCCTTCTTGTAAATTTTTAAGAATATTATAACCTTTGTGAGATTTGTAAGGACATAGATAATCCAGTAAAAGAGTTACTACAACTACCTTCAGGTTATAATGTGAAATGTCTTGTATTTTTAGCTTTCCAAACCATCTGTACTATGCCTTGTTCTTTACCAGTTAAATTAATATTTGTAGAGTAATCAGGAAAAACAAAAAACTCATTAAAAAATTAAAAAGAGAAAAAATAAAACTACCATCTAATCTAGAAATCAGTATAGATAAAAAATAAGCATAGTCAGAACAATCAGTTTTGTCAACATGAGGAAAGTTTAAAAAATTACTAAAAGTAAAATTTAATTAATTAGCAAAGGAAGTAGAGTTAAAATAAGCAAAATTTAATGCATGGATTCCTTGAATGTTGAATTCTTGCATTTTATTACAATTATTCTGAAATATTGTTGAGGAAAGCATCTGAAATAAATTTTTGAGTATGGTCTGAATTTTAGAAAGTTGTAATGTTAATATAGCATAAGTTTCCAGGTTTTTAAAAATGGTAGTGGAATTGATATTGTTTTGAATAGTGAAATCTCAAAGCCTAGGAGGCTTTAATCCAATAGCATACATAGTGCCTGAAATTTTATTTCCCAATTGTTTGAGTTTATTCAAAAAAATATATTTAAATAAAAAAGTAGATAACCAATTTAATCTCAATCTTTTCACATTTATTAAGCTTTGTGAAAGGTATAAATTGTACCATTTCAAAATATTTAAAATGAGAATCTGAAAGATTATTATCATTCAAAATTATAAAACCAAAATCTAAAGAAAAAAAGTTTTCTTGAATACATTTTCTATGCAAGGAGTTTTAGTTAAAAGGATGGGTCTTAAAATTCTTCTACTGTTATCCTTGAGAGGAATGGGATTGAATTAATCATTATATAGCAATTTAAATTTTCTAAAATAAGCAATTTGTAAATTGATACCTAATTTTTTTGTTTCTTTCCAGTTGGAGTGTTGATGATATATTTGAGAATCAGAAATAATAGCCTTTCTATTTTGCATTCTGAAAGATTGTTTGTTTTAATTTTCTAGGGATGGTAAAGGCAATTAAGAATTATGATATTGAAACTAACTAAAAAGAATAATTAAAAGAAATGATATCTTTACAATGGGCCACTCTTTGACATACTCTCATACATTCAGTTTTTTAAAGAATCATTTGATTTAATTATTTAATAAAATATTGATAGGAGAAATGATTAGATAAATGGAAAAAATTAATTAAGAGCAGAAAATTAAAAAAGTTATGATTTGGTTACTATGAGAGTTGATAAATTATTTTGAGAATTAAAATAGAAAATTCATTTTCAAAAAAATTATAAAAATTTAGATTATTTCAACTGATTGCAAATGAAATCAAAAAGGAAATTAATGAGAAAGTATGAATACTTGAATTTGAAATAATTACTTTAATCAATTGATTGATAATTTAAATTTCAATTAAGTGATTTTATTAGTTGGAAATGTGATTTAATTAATCAGTTTCATTACTCAATTCAATTCATTTAGTTATTTAGTTTAATTAAATGAAAATGAAATTTAATTGATTAATTTGACTCATTTAGGAATGTAGTTGATTTAATTGGAAATGAGATTTCATTATTGAAAATAAAATTTAAATGATTGAAAAAAAATATTTAGTTATATGAAAATTAAATTTTAATAACTGACTTAATTAGTAATTGAGATTGGAAATAAATCATCATTTGATCAATTTGAATCATTGAAATACACAATTGATTAATTAAGCTTATTAATTTGAAATATAATTTATTTGATTATGATAAAAGCTAAATTTATTAATTTAAGTCATCAAGAAACTGAAAGTAATGAACCTAATAGTTTAATTATGAGTTTTTAATTCAATTAAATATTATTTTAACATCATAAATTGATGGTTCAACTAAAAGAAAATATTTATACACTTCTTGCAAACAGGAAAGTACTCATTTTCTATTGAAAAAAAATTGATGGGTTGTCTGTTGGAAAGTCATGGTTAAATTATTCATTGTATGAAAAAAGAAAGCTTATTTATTACTTGAATTTAATCAAAAAGTAAGGTTCATTTGGAATTATAAAAAATACAATTAGAATATAATAGAAACAAAATTAATATAAGAAAGAAAAAAATGAGATTAAATCAATAAAAATGGATGAAAACAATTGGTTCATAGTTGATTTTTCTTTGCCAAATATAGATTGAAAAAAGGAATTGGAAATTTGGTAATGATCTGATAATAAGAAAAATTAGATGTTAATACTAACCAAAAAATAAATAAATAAAAATAAGGATGAAATTAACTTAACTTATGGGTAGTTATGCAAATCAAGTCCAAGGGGTTTTGTAAATTGCAAAGAAAACTTCATTTACTTGCAATTTAAAATGGACACAGTGAGTATGCCATGAGTATGAGTATATTAAGAAGGAAAGCAACACAATTAATTTGTTTTCTTCTAAATAAAATTGAGAATAAAACAAAAATAGTGTGTTCTTTGATTGAATAAAAATAGAATTCATTTATAGTGAAGTAAAATAATGTCTTGGAGTTGTTGAGGAATTTTAAATACAAGTGATTTACTTGTTGCACTAACTGAAGTTTTATAAAATGAAAACCATAAATAATGAATTAATATAGATCTTTTGGATAAATGAATCATTGGTAAAAAAAGCTATTCTAAACTAAAAGCAGTGGTTAATAAAAATTATTCAAGCCAATGGAATGAGTAATATTGACCTCATGAAAGGAGTATAGAATAAATGAGTTTTTGGGATCAAAACATTTATTGAGCAAATACTTTAAAAGCCATTGGAAGTAAAACAAAACTCCATGTTGTCTCATTTACCACAGCTTGGAAAACAGTTTCATTGAGGGATCAGGAAATCCATATGAAAATATAAAAACATGAGCTTTTTCAGGCAAGAGGGAACTAATTACAATTGCTCAAACATCTTGTGTAAGTTAATTAAATGCAGGAGGTAAAGCATCAGATTTTGAAGGGTGGAAGGAGTGAGTTCACTGTTTCTTGTGCTTCCCATTGATTTGGAAAATCACTTGTAAGATATTGAGCCAATTGATGTTGTGAAGGGGGGAAAACAAGTCAGACATCACCAAATGGTTTGAGACCCTTAGAAAAAAAGGATTTAAGATGAAAAAATAGAGATTTCTCCAAAAGGCTTTTTGGGTGGAGGTGGCTTACAATTTTGGTAAATGAGATGAAAGGAGTACAGTATGAACATGGAACTTGAAATTGAAAAGCTTGGATGATCCTTTTGTGCAGTAAACAATCCCTTTACACCTAATATCAAATAGTAAACAAAAGAAAGGAAATCATGATGGCTAAAGTATTCAACAAGCTTTATCTGGGCAGTTTCTACTTGGAATTCATTTTCAGCAGTGAAGGCTACCACTTGAGGAACTGGGTGGATTATTATAGAAGATAATTGGTTAGTAGAAAATGGGGCCTTCCTTTTTTTGACACATTTAGATTGTTCAGCGTGGTTAGGGGAAACCTCATCAAGGAAGACTTGTGCTTTGAATATGACATAAGAAATCATAACATCTAAAATAAGGTCTTGGAAAATTTTCAACTGTTGGTAAGAGTAGGAATAAGAATTGTATGAATCATCTATATTGTTTGAGCCACTTGGACTTTGAAATGCCATGGAAATGAGTTCCATTGGTGAGATTGAGGGTCTTTGCAGGCCTTCAAAGTATGCAATCATGTCCAGATAAATTTTGACCTCATCGATTTGTGCTTGAGGGGGTACAGGAGATTTTGGAATGCAAAATTCATCCATTGTTGCTGAGACTGAGGCTGAAATGAGTTTTGCCCAAGCAGTGGTGGTGAATGATCTGGGCTATGACATATACACAGCAGGCAAAGCGGCTGACACCGCAGCCCTGGCGTCGCGCCAACCCCCATTGTGGACTGGGGCATTGGCTGTAGTGTTACCTTCTAATATGGTTTGGCGTCACCTGACCCCAACCACTACTTTCATTTTTTGCTTGATCTTTTAACTTCACTTCTCCTTTTGTCTTTTTTTCAATTCTATTTTCACTGTCCAACAATGGAAGTTTGCGACTGTCCTGACTGCCACAAATTTTATTTTACCAATGAAGCTGGCCAACAATATCAAGGTGTGCTTGTTTCCCAAAGCACTCGCAACAAACATTGGGCTAAAGCCTCACAGGTTGATGATAGCATTGCGGAATTTGCTTCAAAGCTCAAATTATCAGAAGATAGCTCTGAAGAGGCTTCACAATCATCATTTGGGTTTTCTGAAACAAACAATAAAAATCTTGCCTCAGAACTTATTTGTGAGTCTTTAACATATTTTTTTAAATCACAAAATCCTACAAAACTAATGTTACCAAGAAATTTTATTTTTCTTCATTGCATGGCTTCATTTAGTTGGTGGTGTTAGTCGTTGAAAGTGTCAATTTGCAAGAGAATATATCCTACAGCTTGTTAAAGTATGTCAAGACAACTTAAACAGCCAAAATAATGCTTTGAATGTTCCTAAAGATGTCCAGACCATTATCAAGAAACTCAATCTCAATCCTCAACTTGGGCAACACAATTTCTGCCCAAGGTGCTATTGCCTGTACAATCTTGAAATAGCTCCTTCCGATTGTGGTTACCAGGAATTCCCTCAAGCGTCTCCTTGTGGTGAATCCTTGTTCATTTCTCCAACTATTGAGCCCGTTCCTGAAATACAAAGATTATCCCAACAACATCCTCAATCCTTCCACTTTCTTAATAAGAAAAGCCACACTCAATCTATATTCATCAAAACTTTTCTTGTTGGCTCAAGTGGTTCATAATACCACAGGTTGAAGAAGCGATTGAGCTATGGAAGCAACAAATCAACTCTCAAAAAGTCCCCATCTCAGATTATCAGCAGTCAAAGGCGTGAAATGAGCTTTATCCAAAATCTCCAAGGTCTCAAGATTCAGCAATCCCTTTAGCTTTTAGCTTGTTTGTAGATTGGTTCAACCCACTCTCAAATTAACTGGCAGGAAAGCAAGTTTCTCTTGGGGTTCTAGCATTGAACTGCTTGAATCTTCCACCTACAATGCAATAGAAGATGCAATATACGTTTATCTCTGGTATTGTTCCCGCCCCTAATCAGCCTAATATGATTACAATTAACAGCATTTTGTGTGAATTTGTTGATGAATTGCTTAAACTCAACTCTAGAATCAACATCAAAGCCCCAAAACATCCAGAGGGCCACAAGATAATGATCAAGCTTGGCTGCTTAATAGGTGACATGGTTGCTACGCACAAGATAGCTGGGTATGCCTCTCACTCGGCGACTTGCTTTTGCACCTGGTGTGAGTGCACAAAAGCCAATATTCAACACTTAAAAATTGGATGGATACATCAATACTGAACTGTTAAGGACTACTCACATGCCTTCAAAGAAGCAAAAAGTAAAGTTGAAAGTGATTGCATTTTGAAGAAAAAAGGAATTTGTTGGTCTGAATTGAACCATCTTCCTTACTATGATCCAGTTAGCCATTTTTCTCTTGGAATTATGCACCTGTGGTTTGAAGGGATCCTTCACCATCACTGCATTTATTGATGGAAGTGGAGTTTGGCACAGCAAAATCAAAATAATTCCAATCAAAACCCAACCCCTGAAGATTCAATTGAGGTTGAAGAATTTACTCAATAAATCAATGGCTTATCCTCCAGCCATGTAAATAGGATGAAGGTATTGTTAAAGGATGTTGTTTTACCTACTGGTATGACAAGTGTACCGCTTCAGGTTGGGGAAACTAAAGAGGGAAAATTAAAGGCCAGTTAATGGAAGTCATTATTCACAATTTATCTACCATTGATCTCCCTTGACATATTTCTTGGAAACCTTGAAACAAATCAATCATCCTCAAAATATAGCTTCTATTACTTGACAACCTTGCTCACTGGTTGCTTGTACAAATATATTGAATTCAAATTCAATCCCAAAGACAATGGAAGATTTTTTTTAAAGAGTAAAAAAAATATTTTACAACGTCACAGCAACTGTTTGTTTGCAAATTGCAAGTCAAATCCCAACCATCACTATGTGCTTCATGTAAAAGCGCAACTTTCATGGTGGGGTCCCTTGAGGGGCATCTCTGAAAACTTGGGTGAAAGGTGGAATGGATTTCTTCAGAGATTGAAAAACAATGGACAAGTTGGTAAGTGGTTAATTAAAAGGCAAAGTAACTAATTTTATGTTGGATTTTTATGCAGACAAATTTGGTCTTACAATTATGAAAAGCTTTTGTCAGTGGCAACGGCTCTTCATCCAAACAATTCAAAATGCAAAGAGCCCAAATTGGATTTCCAGCTTGATCAGTCCTTATACATTCAGCTTCTAGATTGCTTGAAAAAGACATCCCCTGAAATGCGTGATTATAGCAACTTACCACATCCCAAAGGGGCAAATATTTTCCTTAATTATGCAAAGGAATTACAATCAATTGAGTGTGGAAAAGGACCCAACATCTTCAAAGCATTGAATAAGCCACCAAATAACATTATTCAATATGAAGCCACTCACAGAAATGTATTGCATGGTGCTGTAGCTCACATTCTCAAAGTGTGTTCAACTGACAACACTTATGTCTTTCTAGTTGTAAAAACTATGAAAAAAAACATCATGCATCAAATACACTGGATGTCATTTTGAAAAGGTTATCAATTTTTCGTTGTGAAAGAGGCTTAGTAAATGACTTAGTGGAAGCAGAAAATGTATCTGGAATTTGTGTGTATCACAATCTCCCAGCATGGAGTTTGGATCAGAAGGATCCAACCATAATGGTGCATGTTCTCAAGGATTGTGAATCAGGTCCAACTTCCAAATTAACTAGTGTTTAGATTTTTTTATTTTCAATTTATGTGTGTTTTCCTGATTGTATTTATGCTTGTTTCAATCAAATAATAAGAAGCCATGCTACAGGCTGAAATGCATTTCAAGTGCCAAAATACAATGTTTTTTGATAAAGAACAGAATCAAAGTAAGAAGGTTTTCATCACAGGTAAAAGATACTTTTTCATTGAAAAGGAATATGGTTTTGGAAGAAAATTTAATGGAAATTAAAGTTTTTTTATGAAAAGAAACAGAAATTTATATTTAAGCCAAAAGAAATATTTGAAAAAGTATTTTGAAGACAAAATAGTTTGGTCAAGGTATTCTTAAGCTATAATGATTTGTGTATTTTATATTAAAGCCAAACATACTTTGTTCAAATACCTTTTTGACTTAAAATACATTGGCCTGTGTAATCTTAATACAAAATACATTTTTAAATATATTTTCCTGCCAAAACAGTTTGGGAAATTTAGTTTGATGAAGAAAAATATCCAAACATGTATTTAATACAAAAATATTTTTTGAAATTTATTCAAAGGAAAATACATTGTAAAATGTATTTTGAAAGCAAAATATGCTGTAAAATGTATAAAATGTATTCTTATGGGAAAATGCATTTCAAAATGTCTTTTTAAGGGAGAATGCATTTTAGATCTTATTTAAATGAAAATACATTGTAAAATATCTTTTTAAGTTAAAATAAATTGTAAAATGTATTTTTCAGCGAAAATACATTGTAAAATGAATTTTTAAGTAAAAATGCCTTTTAAAATGTATATTTTAAACAAAAGAAATGTATGTTGTATTTATAAGTGAAAATACCTTTTATAAAATGCATTTCTAAGTAAAAATACCTTTTATAAAATGTATTTTTAAGTAAAAATAATTTTAAAATGTATTTTTTATTTTTCAAACAAAAATACATTGGCAAGTGTATTTCTTAAAGAAAAATACATTGTAAAATGCATTTTTAAGTGAAAATACATTCTAAAAAATGTATTTTTCAGAACATTATAAAATGTATTCTTCTGGCAAAATACATAATAAATTCTTTTTTATGGCAAAATTCATTATAAATTTTTTTTAATGGCAAAATACATTGAAGAATGTATTTTTAAGGGAAAATTTGTTAAATATTTTTAAATGGAAGATAAATTGTAAAATATTTTTTAAATGGAAAATAAATTGTAAAATATATTTTAAATGGAAAATACTTGGTGAGATCTCTTTTAAACCAAAATACTATTTCAAGATGCATTTTTATGACAATAAACCCTCTTGAAATTGTTTTGTAGGCCCACCTGCATTTTAAAAACTATTTTTAAGCCATGATAGTTTTTCAAATGTGCTTTTATGCCAACAAAAATTCCAATCCATATCTGAATCAAATAAACTTTGTGAAATTTATTTTCATGGCAAAATATTGTTCAATAATCATTATTTTTATTTCAGTGTGGTTCTTTCCAAATGGAAGATAACAAATTTTCTCAAGACAAGGAACCATTCAAGCATAAGCAAACACAAGCAAGTTCATTCCAGACTCTCAAAGTGGTTCAGGCATACAATTTTAGAATTAAATAAAAAAAATCATGTATATATTGAATAAGCAAGCTAGACAAACAATAGGAATCTATAAGGACCTGTGATCCTGTTGAGAATAAAAGAAATAAAAGCACATGTGTTTCTCATAAAGACATACATAACAAAAACTAAATTTCAACTTATCACTGCCACACCTGGGAGGCCATTTCTTTGCTTAGGTAAATTTTATTACCCATACTTGGTGTTGGCTCAAAAACATCTGCCATCTTCTCATTGTGGTCATTGCTTATATCATTGTCTGAGCTTGGGACTTGGGGCAG
Organism: Austropuccinia psidii; assembly: GCA_023105745.1. NCBI lineage: Eukaryota > Fungi > Basidiomycota > Pucciniomycetes > Pucciniales > Sphaerophragmiaceae > Austropuccinia > Austropuccinia psidii. The sequence continues at coordinate 54,883,213 of JALGQZ010000005.1, read as the reverse complement.
CATTGCACTCTTTGCTGTGGTCTTTGGCCTCTGACTTGTTCAGCTTGAGTAATTTTTCATCCAAGTTCTTGAAAAAGACATTAGCACTTTGTGATCAATAGCCTAGTGTTTTCACAATTTAAACACCATATTTTGGGTTGTATTCATCATTGCTGTGAGAATTTACATTTTCTAAGACCTTCAGGTATCTTCTTGGATATTTTCTGGCTACAGCAAAACGGTATTGTTGGTTGAGCTATTCAGAAGTACCAATAAGCTTTGGTCAGTATATTTCTCAGCGAAATGAGAAAGAAAGATTGCTTACCCTTTGGACTACTTTCTTTTCTTCATTGCAATTATTCTTGCCTTCCTCCCTAATTTCTTTTTTGTATTTTTCCACCATGAGATAGTGAACATAGTGATCATACACAGAACAAAGCAATGAAATATCATTCAAGAATGATAAGTTAGCCTGCATGTATTGATAGGCACCACTACTGGCGATTTGACAGAAACTCATTATTGCAATGACTCGACATGCTTCATTATATAAGGAATCAGGGGCTTCCTCAAGGTCCGGCCCCCAGACACAAATGCCAACTTTAGCTAAAATTGAATGGATGTATAGAATATAGAACTCTTGAAAGTTAACTATATTCCTCCCTACTGTTTTACATCCTGCATGGGCATCACATAGAGTTTGGACTTCAGTAAAATTAATAAGGCTGACATTTGAGGTAGTGTTTGCAGCCTCTAAAATTTCTTCATTTGTTGAAAATCAACCATAGAATTCCTTCAGAAGAGAACGATCAGGTAAAGGGGGAACCTTTTGTTGTTCAGTCATACCCCACAAGATTCTGATATGCACATGAAGTGCTTCCTACACAAACAATGTTTGTAAATAAGCATTTTATTGCAATAAATGAATTGAGAAACTTACTTTTGTGTGTTTGAAATTTTCTGGTACTTCGCTCATGAGTAACTGATTAAGACTACATTTGGGACATGGGGCTTTGGAGTTGGCTTTTGTTGATGATGATTGGATGAGGTATGTTTATTTACAGTTAATTTACGATGTGGGGTAATTTTTTCCTTTTCTTGTTTATGAGGCAGACAAATATCCTTTGTAGTTCCTGGCTTTGGTTCAGTGTTGCTTGACTTTTTGCAAGTATTTTCACTTCCAACCTGGACTTCTAATGCCTCAACCTTCTGAAGTAATACTGAAAGCGGTTGTTCCCTAGTGGCAAGGGTTATCTTGAGATATTGTATCTTGTTATGTTGAAAATTTTGCCTTAAAGTGTCTTCTAAGTTGTAAGTGTAGCTCATCTATAATAAGAACAATAAGAGCTAAATTAGAAAGACAGAGATTGAAACTTGAATTGCAATACGGAGATACTGGAAAAAAGATATCATATAGTCAAATAAAAGCTTGAACAACATATGTTGAATGTCTGGAGGATTGGCGTTGAAATTTAGTAAAAGGATGTCTATTTATAGAAATAAGAGCAAGTGAAAAGGAACATTTCATTGGGCTAGGTAAGGCATTAGAAGCACCACTGAGTCAAATAGGTGATTGATTACAAAAAGATGGCTAGCCAAATGCCTGAGTTGAATAGGTGAATTGATTACAAGATAATTAGTATCAGGGGAAATTGCTGAGGTACAAACCATACAATAGATTAGACCTGAGAAATGAGAGATGAATGATGTAGCATCAGCTGCTGGGTGAGATGACGCTCTCAGGCATGCGTCCATACAGGCTGAGGTTTCAGCGCAACACTGCTGCCACAGTGTCAGCTGATTTCCCAGTGTGTATAGATTATGTTACAAATGGAATGAGTTTTGTCCAAGCAGTGATGGTGAATGATCTGGGTTATGACATATAGATTATGTTACAAATGAAATGAGTTTCAGGGTGCTTCTCATTACAAATGGGAGTGAAATGTTAATTTTAGCGGCAGTGACTTTTTCATCGATTAGAATCTTAAAGATTTTGGATGTGACATAAAATTCACGTTTATGGCATTGAGAAATGGAGAACCTGGAAAAAGCTATTATGAGCAGGAGTTCATTTTTGGGAAATAAAATCAAACAAAACATTATATCACAGAGCTCATCAATCTACTTTCTATATGAAGAAGAGCTCTGTTTAAAATTAAAGTTTCCCTTGGCAGGCTGTTTGGAGCCCAAATTTTGGTGGCACCAGGAAAACAGTGAATCAATTGCTTCAAATGTTGCTTGGGTGGGGCAGCCATGGGTGAATACTTTAAACAGCCAATTAAATTTTGATTGAACTTCCTATGTAAAAATGGAGAATTGATCATTGGGGGAGTGGATGGGCTGTGATTCTGGGTAACTGAGCTATGAAGGAGGATTTTGTTGAGTTTCAAATGAGAAGGTTGATTAGATGGTTCTCTAACTCTAGGAGCTGAAGCATTAGATGGTGTAAATGGCTTTGCTGAGGAATTCAGAAGATTGGTTTCAGGATTTTCAAAATTATGAGCAGATAGTGTATGGGAGCTTTCAAAATGGTTATTTTGCATTGGTGACAATGTGACATGGAATGTGGTTGCATTAGCTGGAGAGGCTATATTGGAAGGGATTCTGGAAGGAACATGTGGACTACTATTATTTTCTACTATCAAAACATGTAATTCTTGAATATTTTCATTTGTTGGAGCCAATGGATGAACCTGAGCTGGAGAATTTGGTATGCTATTGGTTGAAACTTCCAAAGGTTTGTCATGGACAAAGTGAGGAGATTTGTGTTGAGAATGAGATTGGGTGTTGATGGGTCAGTAATAATTGGAAGGGTGGTGGCAGTCTCAAGTGGTATGGATGTTGTAGTTGTTGAGGAAACAGGTGGTTCTACAAATTTTGATGGTAAAGAATAGGGGATGTCATTCAAATGAGTGTTCAATGACCATTGGGGGTTGATAGATTGTGGAAGAGTGGAATTAGTAGGAAGGGTTGATGTAGCCAAGACATATTCATGGAAACCACCTCTTGAGTATTATTTATGGGAACAGTTTGTTGCATAAAACTACAAATATTTGGTGGTGGTTTGTTTTGAATTTTTTGTTTTTTGTGTGAAGTCCATCAACAACCTCTTCCAATAGTGATTATTGGGATGATTGTATTGGAAAAACTTCTCTCTCAATAACATCAACATTTCCATCTATGAGACCAATTGGTTGTGATGAAGATAATTCTACAGGAAGGGGGATTGAATGAATACAAAATTTGGGAGAGAGGTGCAGGCTGAAAATCATCATGTTCATTTTGAGAAATGAATGTATTTCCCCTTTGCAAATAAACCTTAATCTCAATAGATACAGAATTCTTTTTAGCTTTGGAAAGGGAATCATTAACAATTTTCTTGATACAGTGGTGATTGAGAGAAAATTCTACACAGGAGAGGCAAGTTGGCTCAGAAGAAAGAATTGGTGAGATGGATTGTACCTGTGTAGGTGGGTTATTCATGTCAAATTCTATGAACAAGGGTGATGGAAGGGTTTGGGGATTATTTTGGTGTGCATTATATAAACTCATGTTGGGTGTGTTTTTAATATCCAATAATTTCTTGTTAAAATAAAATATTGAAAAAGGGTGGGGGAAAAGAATTTACCAAGTTGAAAGGGGTGCTATATGTTGTTTGGTGGGTGGGTGGGCAAGGGGAGCTGTTGGGACTATATTGGGAGAATGAAGGTAGAGAAAAAGATCATAACATTTGTGTTGAAAATGAATCAATGGTTGAATGAGATGGTGCATCATCTTGATAGGAGAATGATGGATTCAATTTCATGTTATTTGGAAAACCCTATTGAACATCTGAATCATATGATTGGGGAAACTCATAGTATTGAGTATTATATTGGGAGGAGGATGATTCAAATGGCCAACCAAAGCTACAAAAAAGGGAATTTAAGGAAAACACAGGAAACAGAAATATTTATATTGTAGCTCCCAACAAAATAAATTGTGGTGATTAGTGCATAGAAACAAAGCAAAAATGAGATTTTGTGGTTTCAAAGGAAAGGAAAAAAGAGATCCTCTAAAAATGAAACCCAATTACACATTTAGTGCAGAAAAGCCTATTAGGAAATATGTATTTGCAGAATACTTTCTCAATTACACACCTGATTATGTTTTCTGAATCAGTAGAACCTGTAAATTGGTGAGAAATTATGACTGCCAGTCATAATTGAGGTCCATTAATAGGTAAACCTACACCTAATACAGATTTACTGGAGTTTTGATGTGAACAAATTATGACCACAGGTAACAATTTGTACAACATACAAACTAATTATAGGCATAATTTGTTTGCATCCTGAGCATACCAAGAGACCCACTCAGATATAGAAAAAGATGTATGTGTATGAGGTCCAAGAACCATACAGCTTGGTTGTATTGGCAAAAACGTTGTCAGATTATGATTGCTGGTAATAATTTGTACCCATAGAAGCTAAATCATGGCTGTAATTTACAATGTCCTCAAATTATGACTGCCAATCATAATTTGTCTATTTTCATTTCTCAGGCCCTAATTTTTTCCTTCCCCAACAAATTTCAGACTGCCAAAAATGGGATGACCTAGAAGAATTTGCACTGGTCACAACCTTGGTTGTTACAGTCAATATTATGAAGATTTGAACAATATTTTTCAGAATGGAAGACCAATTTCTGACCCAGCTTGGAAGACACCAATTGGAACCACTCAACTTCAGGCAAACCCAGCCTTTGCTCCATAAGATTTTTTCTAAAAAAACAAATGAAAATGTAATGACTATTTACCTTGTTTATTTCAATTATTACTCATGATTTCAATCTAATTTATCACAATCTTTCAGCTTAGCCACCACCAAAAACCCCTGAAAGCTAATGAAATGCACAGAACTGTAGTCATAATAATGAAAGAAATTTACTTTTTGATACCAAAAAAATGAAAACAAGACCTACAAACTCTCATTGATTCCCATACTCTAAAAGCTTTTCTTCAAGCTTCCAGCCTATAACTCAAAATGGAATATATCCAGAGATAGTATAAAAAAATTTCTTTCATCAGAAAGGGAAAAAATAACTAGCCTGGGAGAGGAATTCAAAAGAAACAAAATCTTACAAAAGATAGCCTTGCCTGAATTTGGCCTCCTCCTTCCAAAAGGCACAAATGCTCTAGTGAAGCCTCCAGGACAAAAAGTTATTACACTGCAAAAACAAACAGAACTTCAATTTCCAGGCATTCCCTTAGATTTCAGACATCCACTCCCACCATATTGAATTTCTTAATGTTTACACATGATAGCAATTCATTGGTTCCTTCTGATGATAATCTGGAGTTGAATCCAATGGGGGATGAAGCTTCAAGACTGAAAAAAGATGAATTAGAGGCGCTTCAAAAGGTCCTTGCTCATACAAAAATCCCTTCATGGTTTTCTTGTCTTCCCAGAAACTTTCAAACATCAAAGCAGCAGAGTGGCAAATGTTTGTTAATTCTTCAGGAAATTTCCTTCACAAAGATCTTTCACTCAAGTCCCTAATTTCATTAATTACATTAACAAATATGTTACTCAATACAAGAATTCATGAACAAGACCTAGATAAAATTGAAAGGACTACAAAGATTTATTGTCAAGCTCTCTGTTTGGGTTGGTCCATGGCAAACTCCAAACCTAATCTACATCTAATACAACATTCACCAAAGGTCATCAAGGAACTGGGCCCCCCAAGAAGCTTAGTTGCTTAGGCATATGGAAGGATGAAACATACATTTGGGGACATACCACAAAATAATGAAGGCATATTGAATTTGTATTAGCTTACTTTTATGTCAAAAAACAGCCTACCAAAGTACTTACCCCCACATATAACCAATTGTAGCTCAGATCTCCCAAAAAATAATGAAAATATGCATATCTAAAGCAAAATATCAATGGATTTCCCAATTGCATAATCTTCAAGAAAGAGTTGGTAGGAGGAATAATGGCTTCATTTTTTTGCATCAATCAAAAAATATCAGTGCCAATCATACAATTCAATTTAATGATACTATTTTTCAGCAGTGGAACTACTAGTATCAAGAAATTTAAGGGATGTTGTAAATCTCTTTGAATGCAAAAAGTCAATGATTTTTTTAAAAAAGGGTATTGTAATTTAAACTCTCATGTTGAAGACAGTATCATAGAGTATAGCATGAATAATGTCAAATCATTGGGCCATATTTATGATATTGTTGCAGTAGTCAGAGGTGACCCAGAAATATGGTGGCTAATAATAAGACCTTTTAAGAAGCTTGAAAATAATGAAATAGAAAAACACCCTTTCCATTGTATTGGACCAGACAGAGGATTCCATAATAATCAGCTCCCAATCAGTTTTGGATCATGCTGAAATCTCCAGAATTCCTCCTCCAGGAACATTTGGAATTGATCAGGCTACACTCTGTCTGGTATCTCCACATTAATTGGTAAGTGATTGAATGGACTCCCACTCATTATCTCATATATTTTAGCAGTTTGTTACCATTTTCTTTCAAACATGGATATGTAATTGAAGCACCTCACCAGTTTCCGCCATAGATATCTTATCAAAGCTAAATAAAAATCTTAATGGAGCCAAGACATTATTTTTTCCTTTGTTTATATTGTTATATGCTATTCAACAAAGTTTTTCTTAGAATGACTCACTCAAATCCCTTTCAAAATAATTTTAAATTGTCAATTTCCCATATTCAATCCTCCCAAAGATCTTTCAAGACTGCATTTGGTTGGCTGGGGCTTGATAGAATGTGTATATAAACTATCTCTTCCCCACTATGCATTCTGTATTTTCACTTCACCAAGTTTCTTGGATCTTTCATGAGCTTTCTAATCCACAGAAATAATTCTCATAGCTTGAATCCTTTGCTCAGCTCTTGAACTTTCCTCAAATTTGTTAAATTAGTATTACAATGTCTTCCAATGAAATAGGTAGCTCTCCCTTTGAATTCCACAGAGAGAATTCTCAATCCTCATCACAAAACCCCCCAAGAAAGGGTGACTCAATGATAAACTCAGATGAAGAGAACAATGGAAGAATCCATACTGCCTCTACTGGAAGGCAATCCATCTTTCTTCAAGATTTGGAAAGACTTGGTATAGAGGATGCAGGTGTACAGAGTGCAATTCAGGAGGGATAAGAGGAAATAACTTCAGGTGGTTTGTATCTTTCCTTAACCTGATTGAAAATCACCCACTGATTTGTTTTTCAATTGTTGGAGTAGGATTCAAGATTCAAAAAGAGAAACAACAGGGGGCTAGAATTAATAAGAGAACTTCACAAGGAAGAAATCACCAAATTCCAAGTTTGGTAACAAAGAACAATATCTCAAGACAGGAATCCACTGAATTAGTCCACTTGCAATAATTATCTCTTTTTCAATGGGTATGCCACCTTCTGTTGATGAATTCCCACCCAATCCTACTCATGATGAAGAGGAATTTCATATTCATTAGGTCAAAAGCCATGCCAAGAGCATGAAGATTCATTTGGAAAGATTTGAATATGGATTCAGAGATTATCTAATTAGTGAGGCTGAAATTCTGGTTCAACAAGAAATCACCTCTATATATATATCTCATAGATTGCAGCCACCTGAATTTAACCCAAGTTGTGATATTCTCAATAGTTGAAAAGTGTACTTGTGAAAAGGAACACCAACTAGTAGGCCTCAAGAGAATTTCCTTCCAATGGGGAACCTCATTCAATAACTCCACTTGGAATGCAGCCATAGCCAAAATCATCTCCAAACATTTTTCCAATTGGAGCTGAACTCAACCCAATTTGAATATTAAAAATCCCAATCATCTAAACCTATCCATTGAACATTGGTTGAATGGAAGGGATAAAGAAAGGAAAAATCTTTCAAGACTTGGCCAGGCTGCAGAGGAGGTTAAAGTTGAAAAAAGCAGCGGGAGGCAGAATGCACATGCTTAATCTTTTTTCAGATATACACCAAACTCTAATATTGCTTTTATATTTAGGTTACAGTTGCTTGTTTCAAAATAGCACATCAATTATTCCCTCAAAACAATGATTCTTCTACAATATGTATTGATATCAAAGCCACTTCAGATGTGGAGGATAATTCTGACTTAATAAAAGCACCAAAGAGACTTGTTGGAGTATGGCATAGTGAATCTTTGACCTTCTGTACAAAACAATTAGATCTAGCAATGACCCCTAATTCCAAAGCCCAGCTTGAGAAGAAAAGAGTTCACCATATGCTTTAAAGGGATGGAGAGAAATTGGACTCTAATTCTGATTTAGCAAATGTCCCACATTTCTTACCTTTAGATTGTTATTTCAAAATATACTTAAATACAATTTCAGAAGTTTTGAAACCACTCAATGATAAAGGAACTAATTGGACTTCAAAATATTTTATCAGAGATTGAGGCCAAGACAAAAAGAGGATGTCACATCATACAGAGGCCAGGCAGATCTTGTCTCAGTGGAATGGAAGTTGGTTTAAGTAGTAATAATGGTATGAATTCTGAATAATTCTTATCTCTTAGTCTCTTTTTGTATCAAAGTTTGGAGTTTTGTAAGTGAGATGTATGGAAATATAATTAGAGCTCAATCATTTTGAAAATGCACCAATTGAGAGAATACATAACTCAGCCACAGGATGCCTTTTGGAATTATGATCAGTGGTCATAATTTTGGGATTATTGTAGTGTGTTTGGGAGCTTAAGTGTCCCATGTGTTCTCAAACTTATTTAACATATAAATCCTGAATATTATTCATTTCTCAGTCTATGTTTGTATCCAAGTTTAGAATGTAGTAATAGATATATTTGGAAATAAAATATGAGGTAAAATATTTTATAAAATCACCCATTGAGAAAATTAATAATATAGCCACAATGTGGCCTTTCACAATTATGGCCAGTGGTTATGAATTTGGGATTATTGTAATGTAATTGAGAGCTGAGCTGTGATATAGGTTCTCAACATTATTTAACATATAAGCCTCTTATTTGTGACTTCTCTGGTAAAAGTCTCTCTCCAATTTATTCTATCTTGAGCAATGCTCAAACAGAAATATTAACATTCATCAAAAGTAAGCATTATTCTTTCCTTCCAAAAATCCTACATTCCTTTGTAGTCCCTTCTGTCTTGTAAACTGTAAAGAGCCCTGGCTTTCTATCTTTTTCAGCTTCATTCCAACAATAAATTGAAAATTCTTTATAATAATCCAACCTCAGTCAATAATAGATAATCCCTCCTCCAAAATAGAGGCAAAGCAAGTTAAAAAATCAGAATTCATTTCCAAAATCTCAAAATTTCTTCCTTCTCTCTCAAGCTTGCTACATGTGATAGTCGCTTTCCTGAATATGCAAGAAAAACAATCAGGAGGTCTCCAAAATACTTGAAACTGATCTGCATTGTATGTTGTTCAAGCTTTTTTCCATATGGAGATATTTTCAATTGGAATTCAAATCATAATTCAGATGTACAACTTGGTGGATCATTACACCCTGAAGCCAAGGTTGTGATTTCAGCATCCTCCCAAATCTCAGAATAAGGACTATTCCAACCTCAAAATTATTTTGAAAAAATCCTACCCACTACCAATTCCAGCCCTAGAGTCAATAATTTTTTTCTCAATGATTATTCAAATATACAAAGTTTTCCAGCTTTCACCACAAGAAAAAAAGGAAAATCAACAATAGAGGAAGCCTACATACAGCCTAGATCTACCAAAAAATCAAATGAAAACATAATTCTAATTGCATTCTGGTTGCTAATAATGCATCAAGCTCAAAAGTAACCCAAACAAGTAAGGAAGAAACCTCACCATCTCAAAAGAAGAAAAAGCTCCCTTAATCAGGATTATTCAATCCCATTCACTCAGATTACTTTGAAGAAAAATTAGCCATTATCAGCCACTTTGCATATTCTCATGGAAGAAATGCCAGGTTGATGTTGAAGCTCTAATGAGAGAACAGGTCCAGGAGATTCCCAAAAAGCCATTTTCTAAAAAACTAGCCAAGGAATACACTTTCTTAGTATTGGGTCTCTTAACGTAAGAAAAATGGCTAGTGAATTTGGATAAATCTGGTAAATACAAAAGTGAATTAAGTCATGTTTCATTCATAATATTGATATTTATTTGTTTTCTTTGGGATTAGATATCTTTTCACCAAAGAAAAATGATCCTCCTGAAGTGTGGAATATGCTTCTCTTTACTTTGGATCCTACCATTTCCAAATCACACCAACCGCTCTTTGTCCCTACTTTACACAAGAAACAGTTCTGGGAAAATCTCATCCTAGAGTTGATATCAGTTGCTGTAAAAGATCTGGCACAACCTGAAGATTTCCAAAAAGCCAAAATAACAGAAGATGATCCCCTTTTAGTTTAGCAACTCAGCTTGGAATTTCTAGCATCCTGCTTGAGCAGAAAACCATCCCATTCAACTCAAATTAAAAATACCCATGTTTAAAAAGAGTCAAAGCAGTCATTCATCATGGAATAAATAGTTCTTATGATTTCATATGTCCTGATACTAGTAGTACATTTGAAAATTCTTCCATTCAATATTACTGATGGATTTGTGCTCACTCATAAAAAGTCCAAAGAACACCTTTACAATCAAAACTAGGATCAGTTAAGCCATGCCATTATCTTTTAGCTTCATTTCTTGCATCTTGTGTTCAAGAAGCTTAATGGTTTCCTTAAGAGATTGGAGAAAAAACTCAGCTAAAGAAACAGCATTACAGATGATTGAAATGACTGATAGTGTTAGTGTTGAGGAAAGGCCTTATGAGCCTATTTGGAAGAGAACAAAGGCATATATATATTCTGGACATTTCTAACAAGGAATTTCCTCAAAAACACATGAATTTGTTCCCACTGATACAAAAAATTGGAGGTGACCAAATGTTTAGTACTGGACTTCAGTGAAGCATAGCTTGAAAAAAATACCATAGATGGACATGTACCAGATCTCCCTGATAAAGCTAATGCAAACACCTTATTCATGTGATAAGTTTTTTCTGTAATTTTATTTTATTCTTTCAAAATACCCTGAGGTTTATTAAAATAATATTTGAGTTTGCCAAAACCATTTTGCTTTACCTGATACCTCATTTACTATTTTTCCAAATAAGCACCTTGTACAAAAGATAGCTTTTTTCAGGCTTATTCAAAATGTATGAAATAGCTACTGGGCTCCAGAATCCCCTTTATCATGAGAAAAATAGAAGCCTTACTTTTGATTCTTCCACCTATCCCCAGAAATCTGACTTGAATTAACCTGCCTAAAGCTTCACATTACTTTTTTGAGACCTCTATACCTCAATCAAATAAAACTATCAACAAGATATTACATTCTATCATCTCACTACCTACCAGTGCAATCTCAAGATCCATAAAGCAATTATGCTGGTTGATCATGGAAATAAACTATTTCCAATCTCCATCTGATACAAATAGTTGGAAATCTCCTCCATCAGAAGAAAGTCTGGAGATTGTTGAGAACTTACCATTTTCTTGCACTAATAATCCAATTATAAATTCCCATAATCACAACCCGGGAGAAGATAGACCTTTAATAAACTCAAGAATAATAATTTCACCAATGTAAAAAAATATGTTTCCAGATGATCTCTTCAAATCAGGGTTCCTAATGTCAACCTTTTCTTGGAATCAAAATGGAATAAAATGTTGTCAAAATATGTTCTCAAGCATTGGAACTCTTTACACCAACAAAAAGCATTAAAAATATTCTTGATAAATCCAAAGTATAATACATATACTAATAAGTCTTCAGTCTGATGTGCTGGCTCAGAGGGAAACAAGAGGATCTTGAGCATAATAAATTGGTCCCTGTAGCACTTTCAAAAAAAGCCAGTGAGAAGCAGAAATCAAGGTGGTGTAAAAGAGTATGTCTTTCTTCAATTTGTGATAGACTTTCACACCAATTATTGTTATTTTGTATTCAGTTATCATCAAATTTCTCAGAGATGTATCATTCAAAATTAATCAAGATGAAGCTTCCATATTTGATAAACCACAATGCTTCTCTGATACTGAAGATGAAGATGGATTTTTAATAAAACTAAAGCTCCCTTGGAGGTCAAATATATTTTCAAAGTTAGCAAGTCAAGTAGATGCCTTATTATTTCAAAAGCAAATTCAATAGAATTCCAAATGTCATGGAAAGTAAAAAAGTAAAAAGTGGTATATTTGAGCAAGAAGCCAAAGTTCCAATTGGACTCCCAGAAAAAAATCTTTATTCAGCCAAGTATATTTCCAAGCTTCCTCATGATGAGAAGCTAAGGTTACAACCAAGGCCATGTATAGATATATTAATCATTCACTTCAACTCTCTGAAACTTAGATAAATATAATTTATGATTTTTCTATTGTTTCTACAATCAATATTTATTCACCTCAATACTACCAACTGTTATATAATGAAATACATGGACCTCCTTTTTTTGCCCTATTTGATAAAGCTGCTTGATCATCATTTGAAGGGTTCCAACCTGGTTCCTAATTCAAGTGATAGCAATAATATTAGATTATATTTAAAGTGTACCTAAATACTGTCTTACCATTATGTAAACATTTTGAGCATATCTCTGATAAATACCAATGCCACCTGTTCCTTTTGTTGCAAGAAGAACCTGAGATTTTGGATTGTTTCTGAATTATTCAAGGATTTGTATCCTTTGATTATTTTTTAGCATTCCATGCATCATCAAATCGGATATTCCACTTTCATCCAGTGCAATTTGAAAACTTTTTACAATATTTGATCAATCAAATCATTCAAATGACAGGTAGTAGAAGGATTTGAGCTCACATCAAAAAAGATGCCTTTTTTATTCTGAAAAAATAACTGCTTTGGTATCTTTAAGCCTGACCTCTTGAGATGGTTAACCAGATGTACCACTTTGGATCCTTCTTTCCAGATATATTTCCTTCCATTTCCTCTCTTTCTATTAGTGCTGGAGGATTGCAAAGCTGCCTCAAATCTGCTAATCTTGAGAAAAATTCTGATGAATCCCATTGAAGTGCTTTGGACATTTGTTTTTCATATAATGCACTAAACTCTTCATGCCTTTTGAAATGATGAATTTGACATGGCCCATAGATCCCAATTCCAATTCCATGTTGCACTTTCTTGGAAAGATCCAGGATGTTGGCTTTTGATCTTCTCAAGGTGAGTGTTTGCATTTCAAGTTTTGATGATTGGATTGATTTCTATTTGATTCTCAAATAATATTTGTTTAATTATGCAATTTTGCCATTAAGGCTTGAGATTCCATGGTTCTACTTCTAAAAACTTCCAAAAGATTGTTTTGTAATGGTGTTCCCATAAGGCAGAACTTTCTTTCATATTTTAAATTCAATGTTGTGGAACCTCTATGTGTAGTCAGATTCTAATAGTAAATAAACAAGTTCCCACAAAGAAATATCCCAACACTATACATAATTTTTCAGTTGTGGCCCATGCAACCCCTTTCCAAATTCTTTGTTTTTCACTTGATCGAAGTATTTCTATACTTTGTTTATTTTTCCTGCTCAACAATTACCATGAATTTAATCTCAAAAGTATTTATTAAGTCATGTTGAAGCTCACTATTTGAAGAGTTTCAAGTTATCTTTATATATTTTTGATTTTGAAACATTATTCTAATAAACTAAGATTCTTATTAAAAATTCTTTACAATATTTGGCTCAATTTCTATGATGATAATAATTACTCAAGGTGACATATTTTGATTATTATAGAATTTTTGGTTTTTACTTTTTTGAAGAGGCACACCAATTTTCAATCTAAATTTCAACATGATGCCCTCAAAAATCATTGCCAGTTTAATTTTAAAATTCTTCACTATTTATTAGCCGTGTGGGCAATCAATCCCAGTTGTATTTTTGAATCATCTGAAAACATGTGTTCTGGTAAATAGAAATCCATAAATTCATAAGTTATCATCATTTTGGTAGCTGAATGACAATAAAAACAAAGAAGCAATTTATGATATGAATATAAAAGAATCTATCTTCAAAGCTCCCCACATAGCTGGATGAACTTTTAAAACAGAAAACATACATGAAGTGAAGTGGAAGGAACTCAATTGATGAGAGAATTTGAATATAATCTTACTAGCTATAAAGATCATAAGGGAATTTTAATGTGTTAAAAATTCACAAGTTAAATAATAACATTAATTACCTATATGTGTTGCCAGTGTATAAATTCAGTTGAATAAATATGAATAACAATTGAAGGGGGAGTAAAAATATTGGAATATAATGAATGTGAGGTAAACTAGGGATACTTTCAGAGATACTCTCAGACATAAGCTGAAGATACTGTAAAAAACCTGTATACAAGTCCCCAGATTTCTCCTGTGGTGTGTACAGCTTTGATTAAAGTATACATGAGAAGCAAGGAATTTGTAGACTGATGTGATGTGATCAAATATGGTAAATGAGAATTGTTGACATGTGAAGGCAGAATTCTCCACAACACATTGTTTTAACAGTTTCTGTAAATCCCACTGGCTCTTGAAGGAGTAAAATCAAGTGGGAGGCTATATTATAGCTGGCTAAATTATTAGTTACTATTGTATCCTTGCAAAAAATGTCCAGTTCATCTTTATCCAATACAATTGTATTTTCTTTCAATGAAAAAATATAAAATCCCATTTGCATCCTAGCTATTTTCTCCAACTATAGTATAATATAATCAACCTTATAGCTAGCTCAAACTAAAAGCTCTTATACATTTTTTGTTTGACTAACATCTATACTAAATTTTGAATTTCAACATTAGACTTCTCCAATCTGTGAAGCCTGCAGCCAGAGGCATATGTTTTGCACTTCTTATCTAGGATGGCCGCCAGCAACCAATTTTCCAATTGCCACCAAACTTTTTCTTTTGTGAAGAGACTAATAAGAAGTCTAGTGATGATTCATTTGTGGGAGCTGATGATGATGAGCCAATTCGAAAACAAAAATGAACACCATCCCTTTCTGGTGCTCACAAAAAGCACCCGAGAGCTCCACCAGCCCCACCTTCTGGTGGAGTACCTACAACACTAACTCTATCCTAATGATATGAAGGTGTGGGCTGTCAAACATGGAGTATACACTCCTTCAAGGCATGAAGGTATGTAAAAAGTCTAGTGGTTTTCTTTTCCTTTTTTAAAATTCTTGGCTCCCAAATTCCAAAATAACCCATTCTTTGCAGGGTTTCAATTCATGACATAGTCAGTATCTGAACGTGTTGTGCCCAAAAAAACACCCAAAGTTTGGCCTGTCAATTCCTCTACTCCTCCTTCCAACTGCACAAGGACTACTTCACCAGTCCCTTCCAAGCCAAGCAAAACATGGCAGACCCCACTAAGTGTGAGCTTTAAAGCAAATCCAATGGATAATAAGTCCCCAAAAAAATGAAGATAATAATCCTCCAAATAACTCAGATCACCCAAAACAAGGAATTTCTCACAACATTACCCTGGAAGTTTAAAAAGAAAAACCAAATTCAGTCTCCTGTTAAGTCATTTGACAATCCTATGCCAGAACCATCAACACAACACAGATCTTTTTGATACATTCCCAACACCACGGGACCAATTACCAAGCTTCTCATTCATGTTGAATCAGGATTCAGAGAAATTCCCTTCAGCTCCAAAGTGGTCTCCAAATCCCAAAAACACACCAGAATATCCTCAAGAGCCTCAGAGTCCAGCCCCTGAAGATAATCAAGGAACACACAATTGGAAACTGAAAAATGAAGTTAAAATTCCTAGCTCTCATGGATATGATAGAGGTGCATCTTGGAGTCAGTCAGAGTCCACAACTCTAAATTTCTGAGTTCCAGACAGCTCCACCATGACAAGTTATTTCAAAAAAATGAGGTGATTTTTGGATTACTGGCTCTAAGAAATACGTTTGTGGACATTCTGAAAAACCTTGTTCATTTTAGTCCTCATAGGTGTGAGAAATTACTCACTCTTAAGTGTTAGTTTGGAGTGTGGGAAAATAATGCAGGAGACACCCAAAATGTTTATGTATGCATTTTAGGACTTTAAGTGCAATTGAATAAAGAAATGCTAAAGTACAAAGAAGTAAGTTTTGGTCAGATCCAAGTGGGGCAAGCTAATTCTAAATTTGTAGCTGTGGTGTTAAACTGGTGTTGGGCATCTTTGAGAAGAAACTCTGAAAATATGTTTCTTTGCTGTTTTTGATCTCCATTGTATAGTATGAGGGAAAAACTACAGTAATGAAGCTTGTTAGGTCATAAGTAGGTGTTCCTTTGTGAAGCATATTTTATTTCTTTCCACAAAGGAACAGATTTGTGAATCCAAGTTAATGAACATGGGTAAGTTTACTTTTAGTAAAATGATTTTATTATCCTTTTGTGAAGGTTTTTCAGAAAAACTATCTGTTTTCAAGCTTTACTTTGTATGATATTACTACTCCCTTTCTCTATGTTGATATTTTGTCAAAAAAACTTGCTAAACCTTTCCATTAGAATTATTTTTTGCATACCATCCAATTGGCTTGTTCATAGGTTTCTCAAAGTCAAAGCATCCTTTTCTTCCTTTAGAAGAAATATCATAAGGACCATGAGGCTCTATAAACAGCCACTATTAACCATGGATGTGGTTTTTGAGGCACAAGCAAGGGAATTCCACAAAGAAGAATATTGCTGAGGTGAGTCAGGAAAGTGCAGTTTTCACTTTTAAGATACTTTAAATATTTGCAAAAAGAATGGAAGGCAAAATCCCAAACATGTGCCCACAAAAGGGGAGAAACAAAGGAGATCAACAATTTGGGAAAAGGTATGTATCTTTGTAATAGTGGTCATGTGAAGTGTGTCTGAAGCATGAATTGAATTATGACTTATAGGAATGCCAATGCCAAGCAAAATGGTGTGATAATGCCAAATTTTCCTATTCTACCCTCATAGCTTAATGACCTGAGACAGGAAAATACTCTGGCAGAAGATTGGGGTAAAATGGCACTCAAATTTGTTCAATCAGTCAATTGAAAAGATAGATAACAATATTTCTATGGGATTCTGCATGAAGAAAAACAGGAAGCCATGGTTTCTAAGCCAACTGCCTGCCAATAGAAGTGTTGATGAAGGTGATATTCCAAAACATCTTTGCAAACAGATTTTTACCTCTAAATGGCTAAGGGGTTTGAGAAAGCCAAATATAGAAGCCCTTAAAATTTTAGACATGCATTACTATCATATAGAAAGATTGTGTTTTCATATACTCATTAGCCTAATGATTGTGACAGAAACTTATGCTTTGGGAAGTATAAGGTACTTTTTCACTTGATATATTAATGAAAATGTCATAATCAAATGTTTACAATGCCATCCATCCAATGAGATGTATACAATGACTGTGAATTCTCTCATTTGTATGGGTTGATCCCTATTTTCTAAGCTTAGTGCCCCAAGCTTTGATTAGATG
Organism: Austropuccinia psidii; assembly: GCA_023105745.1. Taxonomy (NCBI): domain Eukaryota; kingdom Fungi; phylum Basidiomycota; class Pucciniomycetes; order Pucciniales; family Sphaerophragmiaceae; genus Austropuccinia; species Austropuccinia psidii. Next base: position 54,865,739 of record JALGQZ010000005.1, on the reverse strand, counting down.
CATAAATATCAAAAATTTGTAGTGGTAAACCACTATTCATTAAAGGCCCCTTGCCTATCCAGCCTTCTCCCTTAATCCACATTTCCCCAGATAGTGTTCTTCCCATATCAAAAGTGATTTGAAAAAGGCAAATATTTTTTGAAATGGATTTTTAGGATATCATTTCATTTGATTTTCTTCTACATTTCAATTTGCAGAATTTTTCTACTGTTTTGCTTAAACAGCCCTAGGCTGTTACCTACCAAGTAAGTATTACTTTCAACCTACATCATAACTTTTTCCCTGCTTCTTTGCTGCATTTTCTTAATGCTCCACATTTCTCCCACCCTCAAAGTCTGATTGAAGAAAACCACCTTTTCTTCCCAGACTTAATTAGTTAACTTATCATTTCCTATTTAATCTTGTTGTTCTCAACCACCAATTTAGCTTTTGTAAGCCCTTCATTTTTTACTTTGACATTTTCAGCCATCTCTGAAATAAGTCATGTATTTGTCTTAACTAGAGCAATTGCATATTGAAATTTTAGGGATTTTTTTGCTTTTTTTCAAACTTCTCTAGCGCCTTACAGCATACTTTGTTTACTTGAGAAACAAATGGAGCTTTGTATCCTTGTGCCACCTCCTGATTAATACATTTCTTCCTACATCAAAGAAGATTTGAAAAAATCCACTTTTTTTGAAAATTCATCTCTTAAGAACCTCCTTCCCTATTGTCCATCAAGCTGCCAGGCTCTTTTCTCCTTTCTTCATATATCCTGGATGTTTGCTTGGCTGTGAAAGACGCATTAAGCCCATTCTTTGGGGCTGTAAGAAATTACCCAGAATAAAATTTAATTATTTCCTCAGGTCATGAAGTAATACTGACTTGATAATTTTGAGTTTTTCTCTTTTGAATTCAAAAAGCTCTAGCTCTTCAACTAAAAGGTAGATAAACCTTCAAGGCTTGAATAGCAATTGTAGCCCAGTATCTTAGCTTCATCTGCTCATCAGGCCACTGCTTCCTACCTTAAAGGGGATTTGAAATATCTCACTTTTTTTCAAAGATGGTGCCTTCTATGGCTAGAAAACAAAGAGCAGATCAATGTTCTGGAAAAAGCAAGACTTGTTCCCAACTTCAGAATAGGAAACATGGTTCCTCATCTTTAAATCATTATTTTAGATTTCGTCATTCTGTTGAAGGTTTTTTCAACCCACTTCCTTTTAATGAGCTTGAAAGAAAATAATTGAGGTCCTGTTTTTTGAGATTTCATTCAAAACTATTATCATTAAATTGATTTGGGCCTTATAATTCTTTATGATAAATCAATTTTTCCTTCCTGATCAAGTCTTTTCTATTATTAAGTTCATTCCATTCCATGAGATAGACAATGATGGGAAATTAAGATTGAGTTTTGTTTCTAATTTCCAATGGAATACATCCCATTCCTATCAAGGTTCCAAGAATCAGGAAAAAAACACTGGTTCTACATTTGCTAGGCTGGCATCTTCAAAGGCTTGATGAAGTAACCATTTCCCGCTATATCTCTTCTCCAACATTTCCAAAAACATCCCAATGTATGGAAAACAAAGGAGCAAGATGTCTGAAGTGGCCAAAATCCTCTGACAAATTTTTTCAAAACCTTCTCCAACAATCTTTCAAAAGAACAACAAAGATATGTCTGAAGCTGGCATTCATGGTTTTGAAATTTTGCATTTTTCTAATTCTAAGACTGAATCTTTTGTAAATCAATTAAAATATGAAATTCATAATATTTCTAACTTTCCACATTGTGATAAAACTGATTATTCTGAATTTGCTTATTTTCTCTCCGCCAATCCCCCCAAAATGTATTATCAGAAGTAATTATGATTTTTTTGATGAGTTTTTTGTATTTCCAGATTATTAAATAATCCTCAATTTAACAGGAATACACCTTGGAAGCATTCAAATAGTGTGAAAAGCAAAAAGTGTTTGCCATTTTACACTTTATCCAGAGAGGGTGGGTCCTCTCACTTTTTAATATCATGATCAATGTCATTACATATTTCTTTTCAAAAAATTAGATGAGGTTAAAATATGAAATTTTTCTGTAGATTATCATACCCATATTGAAACTAGATTAGCCTCTTTCTCAAAATAGGATATTAATTTTATTCTTGAAAATCAATTTATCATAGAACTAATAAGTTAATCAGAAAATTGAGAAATTAGCTCTAAAATTAAGAGAATTGACAAATTAATGCTTAAATTTAGAAATGAGTGATAAAATCAATGAATCAATTATAAAGCTAAACATTTAACTATAAAACTAAAAATATATTCTAAAATTAATAAATTAATTAGGAAATCAAAAAATCATTAATGAAACTAATAGATTAATTGGAAAAAATAGTGAATTATTTCTTTACATGGTAGGATTTGTTCAATACCTTTGACATTTTTTTTTAAATTCATTGGGGGAATTATTTTGACAAAAATGCAGGATTGATTTAGTACCAATCAATGTGCATTCCTTTTTTTCTATATCAGAGAATTCATTTTGTCAAAATTGCATTCCTGAGCATGTTTAACCATCTGATTTGGCTTCCCAATCTTCCACAAGTTTTCTTCAAGCTCCTGAAGTAGCTACTCCTGCTTTTACAGCTTTAAGCTCAGAGTTAAGCCCCCAAAAGAGGGGTAAAATTTCCATCTTTTCTGAAGAATTTTACCCCAATACTATGGTATCTTTGAAATGTTTGGCCCAGGGAAGACTACCCAAGCCAAATATCAATTAGTTGAAGCTATTGATAATTTGGTTTTGTGGAGGCTAAAAAAAGGGGAGTGAGAAAGTAGAAAAGGGTCACTTTGATTTCAAAAAATGCTCAGCATCATATATCAAATGGATTTATGACCTTGGTAAAAATAGTAAGATACTTTTTATTTCCTTGTATTGTGCAATTCTGATGTAGTTCTTATATTTCAGGCTCACCAATGTGAAACCCTCCTTGTTTGCCATCATATTTATATGGTACAGCCTCAGCCATATACAATTACAGCTTGGGAAAATCTTATTGATGCTTCTGTTTCAGCTACAATAAGTGAGTTTTGAATTTTAACTCAAGGTCCACTAGAAGAAGCCAATTTATATATTGATATGATTCTTTATTTTGAAGGTCTTGAAAAACCTTCAATTCAATCAATGAATATTGTCTCAACTCTTCTTCAACTGGCATAGCAAATGCTGATAATCCATCTAATTGCTCCTCTAATTCTGATCATCAGCTGAAAGAATTTCAAGATCTCCTTTTAGATGAAATGATATTTGATATCACTCTTAAAGTACCAGTAAATCTTGAAGAAACTGCAATAGTTAGGAGATCTATTAGACATAGAAATCTAAAATAGGACCATAGGCACTGACTCCTCACAGTCTTCCTCTTTAGTCACTCAACCAACCCCTCAAGAAATCACAATGCCTTGTACAACCAAGAAAAGATTAGGTGATTATCACAGCTCCCATAATTTTCAACCCTTTGTTTATTTTGTAATTTTAAGCATGATTCCTGTGCAAGATTGCTGCCTATGCTCACAATTATATGAGGCTATAAGATTGTTATGCAGCTTCTCAAAAATTGATTACTCTTTTCAAATTCCAAAGTGCCTAGAGCAATTAAATCCAACAAATATTGAAGAAAAAGATTGAAAAATTCTCAGAAATGTCATCAACTCCACCCCCAAAATAAATGGAAAGCTAAGATGTAGTTACCAAGCTCCTTATTAGGATACAAGTAATTTTTTACATAAATCTTACTTTGATCCAATTTCTCGTAATCATTTTAATGGAAAAATCTTGAGATCAATTTGTTTCACAAAAACTTTCCCTTATCAAGTCTTTTGTGTGCAGATTTTGGATGATGAATCACTTCTTCATTCACCTGATAAAGCTTTTTCAATTATCCAATTTATTCTGTTTAGAAATTTGAATGATTACAAAAAATCTCAAATCAACATTTGAGAACCTGTTTTATGCAAATATAAATTTCTTAACCAAATCAGTTGTTCAATGTATGCAATTGGATTGGGGCCACCCCAGCTTGACAACTTGACTATTGGGTACTATATTGATTCCACTTCCATTTCTAATAACTCAGGATGTTGCAGTTCTTTCCCTTCACAACTCTCAAAATTTCTTTCAAAAATTATGACCAACAATTTTCAAAATCAATTCAAATCAAATGAAAAAATTAAAATTTGAGGCTTTCAAATTGTATATTTTTCATGTTTTTGTTACTCCCTTTGAAAATCAATTAATATTCACTTGCAACAACTTTCATAACTTGTCTCCTATTGATTAAACAGATTCTTCTGAGTTTGCTTATTTCCTTTCTATTACAACTTTTACAAATGATAGCACTTCAATCTTTGATGAATATTTTGTCATTCCAGAACACTCTAATAATTTTAATTAGCAGGTCAAGAACCTAGTATTGTACAAATGGTCTAGAAACCAAAAAGCACCAGACATTTCACTCTTTATCCAGCTGATGGCAATAGTAATTCTTTTACTAGATTATCTATGTCATTGCAAATTTCAAGAAAGCCTACAGCTTATTTAAAAAATGTAAAATTTAATGAACTCATAGGTGATCATAATTCCATCATAAATAGACTTGGTTCTACTTTCAAATGAACAATTCCTTTTTTTCTTATTATATTTTAAAAGCACATATCTTGAACATCAGTACTCAAAGCATTCTTAAACAGATTCAAACTAATTATTAATATGTTAAAAAAAATATTCTTCATTGAAATTTAAAATGATAAACATTAAATTTTATCAAATTTTTTCCTGATCATCATTTATATCTTTGTAATCCCAAAAGAGAAAATTGAAAAATGATATATTTTTGTAAATTCAATTCACTTTATATTATCACAATCCTTTGTAATACAAAACTTTCTGCTTAATTTCTAATGTGAATCCAGTTTTTGCTACCCCCAACTCCAAATTCTCATCAATTGGTCAACCCTGGTCATTTTTGTCAAAGATCAGTTACTTTTGCTCTCACTCAATCTTCCTGTTTATCATCCAATGACTGACCTTCTCAAGCTCATTTTATTAGCAACTCCCTTAGTATCTTAAAATCAACCCATCAGCATTTACTTTGAAAATTATCAAATTGTAATTACCATGAAAAAAGGGGCAGACCCGGGGGTCAGGAGCTGCAGGTCAGACAGGCCTTCATATGGGATGAAAATGACTTGAACTTGACTACCAACATGGAATCTTTTACAAAGATTCATATTTGGCTCACACTCTATATACTCTTACAAAGTTCCTCAATTAAATAGGAACTTGTAAGAATATTTTAGATTTATGTTTTGACAAATGCAAATTACCCACATTGAATATCAAGAAGTCAGAAATAATGCTTCAGTATTCACTGCTCAATTTTGGCTGATAATCATAAATTATTCAAAGCTATTTGTGAAAGAACATATATCTTCTGATTCACAAAGAAAGTCAATTCCCAACACATAATACTTCCTACCCCAAATAAAGCTTACAAAACCTGCACTCATGAAACACCTGGCCCATTTCATCAAAACTGAAAGCTCATGAAGGACAAATTTCAATCCAAATATATAAAAGAGGTAGCTTAATTCTTAAATGGAGATCCTTTGCATCAAGTTATTTCAAACTTCAAGAGGAAAAATAATATGAATTTTAAGCCTAAAATCTTGTTGAGATAATTTGGCTGGTGTTTATTCCTTATTATTATTCCTCAAAGAATAAATTGGAACACGCATCCCATTTATTTAACATTTAGAAAAATGAGTGAAAATGAAAATTTCAAATGCTTACATCCTGACTTATATTTGGAACTTAAAAGTATTTGCCTACAATTTGGACATTTATCTTGTAAAATAAGACATAAAGAAGTGTTTTTTACCTCAATGTTTCATTTCTGATGTTAGAATCTTTACTTTCAGAAAGGTTTTTCTAGTAGTCTTTTTAACAATTTTTGGTACTTTCTTGATTTATCCTTTTATCAATTTCCATGTAGATATAATATTGACAAATAATTCTTTAAAAAGATTTTGGATTCTCAGATGGGAATTAATAGTTATTTTGAAATAGTTAACATCTAATTTTGTACTTGAGAAACCTTAATATTTGTGAATAATTTCTTCAATTGAATGAATATTGTAACTAAATTTAAGTATGCATTGATTATTTTTTTCCTCAGCAGTAAGCTCAAAATATCCAAGTGTAATAATTACAAGCTTAAAAAATTGCTTGGTAATATTCAAGTATCCATTTCCAAGCTAAAATATTTAGTGTTTCACAATTTTCAAGAAAAATCATACATATTTGATTATAAAATCTAAAAACATACTTTTTATACCATTTTAGTCTCTTTGATTAATTTGTGACATTGGATGTACTTTATTAATAAAATTATCAGATATATCTAGTTCTTTGGACCACAGGGAAGTTATGAGATTATATCATGATTCAAGCTTATATAAGATGAATATATCATACTTCACAAATGAAAGCAGAATCTTATAACAAAAAAAGATCATTCTTCATGATTAAGATTTTTATCAAACATTTTTGCAGACTTAAATTCACAGATCATGAGCTACTTGCACCTATAAAAGTCCAAACACAAAAATAGAAAAAGGTTTCTTTTGAGATTGATTCTGTCAGTCCAATTAAACTATTTATTGAATAAGGTATGGAAAAATTAAGCTTTGAAATGCTTAATCTCACCCTCCTAACAAGTTTTCACAAAAAAGGCCCAAGCTCTTGCTATTACTACTTGAAAAACATCAGACCATATGCATGATTGTGAATATTTGGCCATACTGCTGGAAAATTTGAGGTGATATTTACACTGTTGGTACTAAAAGTGTGGAAAGCCCCACTTTCAATGATGGAAACACCCTCAATTCCATGTTGTCAAATGTTTTTTTTAGCTCTCCCTCGAAACCTATAATCATTACTCATAAAATGGGTAAAAAGGAAGATATGGTTGGTGCTTTTGCCACACTCAAGTAGCCATCTAAATATTCTCGAAGACACACACACAGAACAAGAACCCTGAGAAGTTCATATCATTGATACTGGCAGAAAAATATTGATTTTCATATATACAAAAGAAATAGAGCTCTTTTGGAACTTTTCAATTGAAGAAAATTTGTTATCAATTGAGTAAAAAATTACATTTATACTACATATCATACATATTCCATATTTAATTATCTTTTTTCTCTTTTGGAGTGACAATAAATTATGGATTAATTGTAAGCCCAAGCACATCCAATATACAGCCCTTGCTATTCCTCACAGATTTAAATATGGTCCAGGAAAGCATATATTAAATCAAATGAATCATAAATCTCTTCATTCTTATTTCCTCTGGATCTTCATATACAAGCAGCTGTTTGAGATATCTGTAAGGTTAATTTTGCTGAAAATAATGCCTTGTACCAGAGGTTTATCATCTGGTACACCCATTAAAAATTGAAAAGGGTGTTTTGGGCACCTAGCTATTATTCTGTGGTCTCAGATGATGATTCCCCTTTGCTGATGAGAAATTGAAAAAACATGAATGTGCAGCTACATATTTCCATTAATAAAGTACTACAGCTAGCTTTTGAAGTGCCAATTATACCCTTTAAAGTTGAGGTTTACACTCTGAAGTTGTGTAGGTGATGGAATATGCTCCCAAAAAAGAAATTTTATCTTCTGAAAACGGAATCCCTCATGGCATATAGTATTTTTATATAATTAAAGGATTATAAAAAGCAATACTCTTGTGTGTAGATCAATATAATCTCAATTATTGAGTATATTGGTTTGGTAACAGATCATTCCCAATTTGATCTGAAACCAGATAACTCAAAAGAATTATAAACCTTTATTTTTGCAACATCATGATCATCAATCATCACATTTTACATTATTGAATCAGCTTAAGATTAAGATTTATGCTCTATTATGTTTATTTTTGATTCTATTATTATTGCTTTTACATTGAACCATATATTATTCCTGAATATGTTAAATGGAAATACAGAAAACATTTGGACAAAAACTCCCTTTTTGAAGCACTGGTTAAAAAAAGGATTTCCAATAGACAATATCATTTTCTCACTACATTTTTTCTCAATTTTAAGCTTATTCTTGAAAAACACATTGTTGGGATATAACAGTCATATACCTAGAGATACCCTTATAAAAGTCATTAACATCAAGATAGAATGAAAGCTCATATAAGCTTTCAGTTGCTTTAAGTGTCAGTTTTTTCATTTCACCTTATATAGTTATTTGATACATGAATAAAGCTCCCAAATATTTTGATTTGAAGTAAAAATGTTTTACTGTTTATTCTTTTCATCACAAAAACACACACAATGCTTCAATTTTCCCTTTGAAAAGTAGAAAATATGTGCATATAGCTTTAAAATATTGTTTTTGTATTATTATAACCTACAACACTTATTTGAAATATGTTATTGAAGGTCTTATCTTTACTTTTCTCAACATTACCCTTCTTTTCCATATCTCTAAAATAGAAATGGAGTAATGATTAGACTTATTGGAAAATTATGAAATAACACATTTCTGTCCTGCACAAAAAGCCTTCATTGAATTTTGCATTTTTAAGATATATCATGGGATGAGCTCTTATTGGTTAATTTATATACACTATAGAAAATATCTTCTTTTTTGACATATATATACACAACAGACCTTGTTTAAACAGAATTTGAATTCATCTCCATTGCAATATTTACATAATTTAAGATTTTCTGACTAGTGGAAATTCAGACCTTATCAATTTTGATGAAAGAATGTTTTTCAAGACCTATTTGCTCTTTCAATATTGATAACTTATTTGAATAATATGTGCACTGACACAAATTTATATTCTAGGTTTTTTGGAGTGAATTCTGAATTTTTTTCAATTCAATTTTGAATTATTATTGCCTTCATATGGAATAAAGGTTTTATTTCAATTTTAAGCTCAAATATACTGTTTTTTGAATGAACCCATTATTCTCATTTGATTATTTTTAAGACTGAAATAGTAACATTCACCAAAATTGTAAGTTCAATTTCATGGAATTAATTCAACATGTAAGAATTTGACAAATATCAAATACAGAGTTCTATTTGTGCTATAACACTTGATGTGATAAGATATGAAATTTTCAAAAACTTCTAAATATTATTTGAGCCCTTCTCATAAGATTTCATGGGGTTTAAAATATAGAATCATTTATACTCAATTTATCACAAAATTCTTATCAAATTATGCCTATTTAATAGGTGATCCAGAAAGGAATTCTCCTTGAAAAAATGAGCAAAATTGAATTGTAAATTCAAGTGATTTTATCAAATTCTATGGTTGAAAATACATTTATTACCATGAATATGAAATGGTAAATTAGGTGGTTTTTTGTCAAGCATCTTTTTAGATAATGAATTTCCATATAAGAGGTTTGAGGGTGAAAAAAACTCCAAAGGAGTGGCTGTTACAGAAAGAAAGTTATTTTCTACTAAAAGGGGGATTCAGATCTTCAGATGCCACCAACGGTGAGATTTGATCATCTTTGCTTTAAAAAACATGTTTTGAAAGCATTCAGAACATAAAAAACCCTTCATCCTACATCTATGATGAGTTTCAGTATCATTAAGGGCTATTTACATTTGAATGTAATGGTAGAAATGATAATTATTTGTTAAATCTCACATTTTTTGGAAGAATAAGAATTTTCAAAAATATTCTTCAAGACAAAATATCCGTCATTATTCATAGACTCCTTAATTAGGGAAATGGATATTTAAACTTCATGGCTCTACAATATACCATTTTTATGGTTAAAGATTTGTAGTCCTATCATAATATGTGGCATTAGTTGGTCAGAAAATTTACATTCTGCCTCCCATATATAGTTATAATCATTTAATGAAGGTGCTGGGTAATATTTGAAGTAGTTGATTGTGTTTGTTGTTTCTATGAAATATGAAAGTATGATTAGCCCAAGGTCTGTATAGATATTCTTTTAGGGGTGGCATATATGAGTCAAAGAAGATTTTGTCACTTTCAACTTCTCTCACTACATGGAAAATGTGTTATCCCCCCAGGATCTATCATTTGTTTAACAGTCACATTTTACAATTTCTGTGAAACTATAATGAAGGAAAACTGTATGCTGAAAAGTAAGATTATTTCCATATTCTCAAGAAATCCTTGGCTTATTGAAAAATGAATTGAAGCATGCCCAACCAAGGGGAAACTGCACTAAAATGTGTGTTTTTGATGGGAAATACATCATACACTTCATAATGAAGACTGAGGAGAATTTTCAATCTGCCTACCACTAAAAATATTCTTTTCAGTTTCTTCAAATAAAACACACATTTATTTCATGCATTGTTGAGTTTCATTGAAAATGTACTAAGTGTCTTTTTACACTTGAAAGACACATTTTTGTCTTTTTTGAATGTTGAATGAATCAATATTGAAATAATATATTTCTTATTAATGGTCCAATTGCTGTTGTATTGGTAAAAAGAGAGGGTTTTCCTTGTTAAATAATGAGTTAATTATTCATAAAATACCAAATCTATAATACTTCTGTCATTAGAATGATAAAACTGTTTAATATTCACCAATAAAGTCTTTTGTTATTAAAAGGAAGGGTTTAATTATAAATATGAAAAATATATGTTCCTCAAACTTAATTTTTGTCAAAATGAAATAATAGCTTTAATCTAATTCAAATTTTGACTATATTGATATCAAAACAAGGAAAAAATATTATTGTGGAAGATTGGGATGGAATGGCACTCAGACTTTTTCAATAAGTTGATTGAGAAGATTGATAAAGATATTTCCATGGGATTCTGCATGAAGAAAAAGAAGAAGCCCCAGTTTCTAAGCTGACTGTCCTCAATCAGAAGTGTCAATGAAGGTGATATTCCAAAACAGCTTTCCAAACAAGTCTTTAACCCTGAATGGTTACATGGTTTAAGCAAACCAAATATAGAAGAAATTGAAAGTAGACACAAAACATTAGATTATGATCACTATCAGTCCAAAACAATGCTTACTTGTTTTATCCAACACAGGTGGACCTCTATAATCGCAATAGCTAGTCCTAAGATGATAATTCCCAACTTGTTGAGTTTGTGGTGCTGATTTTCTGAGACCAGGTGAGTTTTTCTGTGAATGAGAAAGACCACCTAAGGTTTTATCTACAATTTTTGAAAGAGTTCTTCCAGGCTCATCACTATCCCTTCATTTTCTTCTTCACAGCTATCCCCATCATCAGCCACACAATTAAATTTTCTCATCTTAGCCCTTGGTCTAAGCCATCTTTTCTGCTGGTGGTTGAGGCCCATGAGGGTCAGAGTCTTGAGGATGGATTCCTGGATTTTGAGAGACAGATCCAAATAAGCTCAGATGTAATTGTTACATTTTTATTTGATTGATTATTTTCAGAGGTGGCAGATATTGAGGAACCAGTTGCACCATTTTTCATTCAAATCACACACTGGAATACTAAATTTTATACCCAAAGAAAACCCACCAGTCTTATCCATTGAAGCTGACACCTCTGATGAGCCGCTTACACTTCTTAGACAATCACCTGATGGACCCCTTTCACCCAGGCTAAGATGAGAACCCCTTGGAGAAGAATGATTTGAAACTACTTGATTAATAGAGGGAATTTTGAGGAACCATTCTTCTATAATTGGTGATTTTGAAACATGATCCTCAGTTTATTGTTGCCTGAAGAGAGGATTTTTCTGTTGGACTTGAGGTCTATCATATGCTTCAGATGCAAGGTTCCCCTTATTCATCACATCTTGATAAAAAGCAATCAGGTTTCCCACAACCCTTCTGTGACTCTTCCTCAGAGCAACATTATCCAATGATTCTTTAAAAATTTTGACCAATCTTTCTTTTGTAGTCCAAAAGAAAATACTCACCATGAGGGAAGTCAGAAATTATGATTAGGAAGCTGATGATAATTAAGAAATTGATGGAGTGAAGTGATTGGTTTGATTTTTTGCATTGATGAATTGATGAGGAATGAGTGATGATCTGCAAAGGCCAGAAAGGTAAGGCACCTCTTATTCTGAAACAAATCCACAACCACCCTGCTTTTTTGAAACCAAAAGGCTCACACACTGTCCCAAGCACATCATTACATGATGACAAATGGCACATTCCAAATGATATCACCAACAGGTAGACCCCATATAGCAATGTATTCCATGCCAGCATCAAGCAATACATACATGCAATGTCATTATTCTTTCAAAAAGGCCTCACCCACTGTGCCCTCTCAAAAACATCCCAAGGACAAAATTTTGTGACACATACTTCAAATCTGACTGAGGCTTGCTACCAAATTTTCATTATTAAGAAGCATGTGTTGTTGAATCCATGAGAAGGGCAATGAATTAAACCTTAATTTTTCATATTTTCTGTTGTCATGCCCTCTGCATCAGACAAAAGAGGCTAACATAAATTCCAGCCAACAACACATAGCCTCTTCATATTTGAGAATCAATTGAATTATGTTCATTTTAGGCAAACACCATCATCAATGGGGATTTGCACATAAAACAGCCGTCCTCAGTACCCAAAATCAAATTTGGTCAGAATATGGCAAAACACAAATTTGGACAAAATTCCTTGTAAAAACACAAAAGCCACAGGTAAATGTGGCATTTCTGTACCATTGCAATGGCCACCTACAGAAACCATATAAAAAATTGAAAAATGTTTGACAAAAGATCATAATTGGCAAATTTATGACCAATTTTGTTTTTAATACTGACAGGCCTGCCTGTATTGTGGCCCCATATTCAATGAAATTAGCCAGCCTAGTTGGGCTGATTTTAATATATTACTCATGGCCTGTACAGGCCCATAGCTCAATGAAGCCAGCCAGTCTTGTCAGGTTGAATGCATACCTCATTGATGGCTTTCAGTCAGCCCCTGTTGGCACCATTAATGGTGCCTTAGATGATTTTCAATAAAAAGTTCAGGATTTATTGAAAAAGCCCCCCTTGGCTTTTTTTAATAAAGATACAACAATATAAAATTCATTGTTGAATGGATTTGTAAGAAATAAAATATCCATTTTTGATAGAAAAAACATGATAGATACATTTATAATAGTGTTTTCATTGAGAAACATTCATTTTTTCTTTTATTAATGTATTTTTCATGAATAATACATTGTTAAATATTAAAAGATGCCTTTTTAATAACAAAATGTATTAAGCATTATACTATTTATTCAAAATACATTGATACATTCTGTTCAAAGCATTTTCAATACAAAATGCAGTGTTAAAAAGTTCATTTGTGATATAAAATACATTTAACAATGTATTTTCATTGTTTTTATGAGAAAATACATTATCAATGTGTTTTCAATAAACAATAAATTTACAAAGTTTTTCCAATGGAAAACACATTTAACCACATATGTTAGATATGAAAACCCCATAAAAGTGTATTTTTAATAAAATATAAATTCCTCAGTATCTGAACAAATCCTTGTGTCATTAAGCATTGAGGCTAGAATAGGTAATTTGGCATTATCATACCACTCTTCTTGGCATTAGCATGGCTATAAGTCATAATGAAATTCATTCCTTAGACACATTTCAAATCACCAATATCAAAAGATACACATATTTTCCCAAATCTTTGATATCCTTTGCTTCCCCCTTTTTGTGGCCACATGTTCCAGATTTTGTTGAATTGCCTTCCATTCCTTTTGCAAATATGAAAAGTATTGTTCCATTAAGCTTCAAACTACATGGGTCTTGTAATCTTTGTCCCAACAAAAGTGATGGTATTCTGTGCTGACCAGTGCAAGAGGGAAGGTACAATAAAAGATAATGGTCATGGGCTCATTGAATGGGTGTTTCCATGAGCTTTCCCGATTCCATGTGAATTTTTGAAGACAAAGCTTATGAAGCTCATTGTGACAACAGCTATGGAAAACTTGTGACTGGATTTTTTTGGATGCATCATTAAAGGTCTTTGCTGTCAAGTAGCCCAAATGACCTGCAACTTCAACCACAACTTGTCTTTCTTCAGGGGTTGGTGGTGCTGGAAGCTTCGCCAAATCTTTTTTAGCAACATTGAGGAGGAACCATCAATGCTGAAGAGCTTTTTATCTCATACCATGAATGTTTCCCGTAATCTGACCCTTCAAACATTTTAGCCTTTCCTTTTTGGATGAAGCTTTTGAGATCCTCTCAATTTTTTTTTGGTTTCACTTTGATGAAATCCACCCTGTGATTGATCAAACAACTGATATTCTAAATCATGTTGGGGATGCCAACTTGACCCTGGTTGTGGACTTGAGCTCAGATTTCCCAACCCTTTGTATGTGCTTGGTGGATATCTTGGCTGATTAAGACTATCTGATAATTCTTCTGATTGCATTTGATCATCATTGTTTATATTGGCTTTGTCACATGTATTCTGAAATGGACTTTTGAATGAATTTGGATGGACCCTCTGGCTATTGTTATAAGGATGTGTCCAGACTTTCCCCTTTTCCTTATTCCCAAAGGGTGAAGAGGTACTGGATCCTGAATGGTACAGGTCATCATCTTCATTAAAAAAATCAAATTCCAGATGATTTTAAAGATCTCAATTACAAATACACTCATGCTCATCCCTTAATTCCCTTGTTTGGAGTGGTTTCTACCCAAGAGGAATCTCTTATTATGAGAAAAATTTGAAACCAATTAGTCCTAATTCCTTCTTAATAATTACTTGTCAAATGAACTCATACCTGTAATAATCCTACTATCTTTGCCTACATTGGAAATATTCCTCTTTTCAGAATACCCATGTTTTTGGATTTTCCTTTCATGTGCCCCAGATACCAAATCCATCTTTAACATTGGTTGTTTGTTGAGCCTCATGGTTTCCCTTGGGATTTGTGCATTTGATTGGGATTGACCTGAAGGGTTGAGTAAAACATTCCTCAGATAAGAGCTTTGCCCAATGGAAGCCTGAGTATTTGTAGGATATGGAGTTGAGCTAATGGTGATGCTGGGAATTCCTTTTGAAGCTTCACTTACAGGGACATCTTGTGGAATTTGGAGAGGAGAAACATTCATTGGTGATGCCACTGGTGTTGTAAGGGATAAATTAGGAGTTGAAGGAGAATTTTCTTTAATGAGCTCAACAGACTTACTACTATCTGAATCAGATGGATTTTGAAGAGCTTGGAAGAAATTCAAGGATGACATTGAATGTATTTAACCAAAAAAATCAAGAACAATAAAAAATTTGGAATTTGAATTGAAAGAATAGATTATAGATGAGAAGGAGCCTCTTTATGATTATTAGTTAGAATTTTGAAAAGGAGTGGAAAATCCAATTGGACATTTCCCAAAAATACAATTCTCAGGAAAACTCTTATCAAGTCCTTTGTTGACACAAAAACATGGAGATAGGTAGTAAAAGTACTGTATACAAATTAAAATATGAAAAACAATAGTTTTTTTAGCAAAACTTCACAAAGGGATAATATAACAAAGTTACTAAAACTAAAATTTTACATCTTCATTATCTCAGCTATGAAAATTTGTACCTTTGTGGAATGAAATGAAGTTTTTTCACAAAGGAACATGTACTCATGAACTACTGAGCCCCATTATTGTGACTAAGATCATCATACTTTTGAATGGAGTGCAAATAAGTAGAATTACACACAATTGATAAAGGACTTACAAAGGAATCCCTCCTTTTTTCACCATTATGAAGCATAGCATTGTATTCTCAGGATTTTCTTCTCAATAAAACTTATTACCATTTTAGCACCACTAGTACATTTTCAAAATGATGTTATCCAAATTGCTTTCTTCCAAAAATTCACTGAAGAAATAATATGAATTTGGAAAAGACCAAATCTAAAAAGCAATGCATAAACATTGATGTAATTATGAATAGTATATAATGTTGCAAAAAATTCCCTATAAATAATTGACTAAATGTAAAGATCAAGCACCTTCGAGATCAGTAAGCAAGTATGAAATAGCTTTATCCTGCAGTATTTTCCCACACTCAGAATCAAAACTCTGGCCTATTTCTTAAAGCCAGTAAGCCAAAAATCAGTTGACTTTTTGTGATAACTTGTTATGGTGAGACTGTGTGGAACTCAGGACATGATTTGATTGACTGACTTGGAGATGCACCTCTTCCATATTCATGAGAAGGTGGAATTTCATCTTCATCTTGTAAATCGGAAGTATGAGTTCCTTGATTATTTTCAGTATCCATTGTATTTGCTTCAAAACTCACACTTGGTTTATAAGCAGATGGCAGTGTCTTTTGTGTTTTGCTTCACCCTGCAGCTGATGAGGTAGTCCTTGTGCATTTTGAAGGAGGTGTTGAGGAATCAACAGACAACACTTTGGGGGCTTTTTGCTTTTTGGGTGAAGAAAGTTCAGATACTATGTAGCTTTGTGGCGGATTGAAACCTAGCAGAAAATGTGTAATTTTGGAATGAGAAAGCCAAGAATGACAAAACCACTAGATATTTTGCATACCTTCATGTCTTAAAGGAGTATATATACTCCATGTTTGACAGCCCATCACTTGATATATTTTTGTATGCTTCTGATTATAAATGGATCTTAATGGCCAGAGTTAGATTTGTAAGTACCCCAACCAGGAGGTGGCACTGGTGAGGCTCTAGGGCACTTTTTCTGACCACCAACCAGAAAGGGGTGGTGGTGTCCATTTTTCTTTTGGGATTGGTTAATCATCATTGGGCCTATATTATTGTGGGCAGCCTTCCTGGCCTCCCTGTCTCTTCACAAAAGAGACAGATTGGTGGGAGTTGGAACATTGATGCCAGCCCAGCCAACCTAGATAAGAAGTGCAAACCACTTTCCTCTGGTGGCAGGTTTCACAAGTAGGAGAATTCTAATTATGAAATTCACAATCCAGTATGGATGTCAGTCAAACAAAGGGTGTGTAAGAGCTTCAAGTTTTGAACTAGCTATGAGGAATTTCAATCATACCATAGTTGGAGAGAAGGGCTTGGATGGAAGTGGGATTTTATAATTTTTGACTGAAACAAATTTGAATTTGGTTCAATTACAAATGACATGGAAAATATTAATGAGGATAAACTCATATTATAACATTTAGCTAGCTATAATGTAAACTCCAACCAGATTGTGTTACTTTGAAATTCCAATGCATAAACCTGTAGGATTTACATAATTTTTAGAAAGGCCTTGTTGCCAAAAATCAGCCTTCACGTGTCAAAAATTCTCATTTCTCAGAAAATTTTAATTACCATTAAATGTCATCACATCACCCTAAAGAATATTTGCTTGTCATGTATACTGTAATTGAAGCTGTGACGTACAGCTAAAGTATGTTCAGTATTGCTGTAGGCAGTATAAAACACAGCCAGCGTTTTGTACAGGTATTTTGAGTATTCCTAATCTTGAACTCAGGAGAGCTGTAAATTATGTTACTGTACCATACAATAATTTTTGAATATTCTAAGGCCTGTGTAACAAATTCAAAAGGCTCATATTTCTGAGGTCATTAGAGCTTTTCAATTTAAAAATAGCACATTGTCATGCAATCTGTACATTACAGTACATAAAATTTCTGAATCAATGTGTATAATCTGTACAGCTGTATGGTACACTGTGCAATAAATTGAAGTTCATATTACAAAATGAATGCTTATTTGTTTTCCAAATGGTGTTGAAATGGTAATTAAGGAATATTGGGCAATGAAACAAGATGAAATGCAAAGGATAAACACTATACAAGTGTTCTTCATTACTTTTAATCCAGCAGGCCCCTGCTTCAGAATTTACTAACACCAATCCTTTAATGAATACAGATGTCTTTATTGTAATGCTCAGGGATGGCTTTTTGGTACATTTTTGGCCCATAATAATTACTGAGCGTAGCCCCTTCAGTAATTGTTTGATACTAGAACACTAAATTCACGTGTACTGTGCCTACAATTATTAGAGTTATCAAGCACATTTTTTTCTATGTGTGTAGGTGCCCATTTCCCTGTGTTTGTAAATGTAAGAAATGTAAGTACCAGCTGATGTGGTCCCAATTAGTCCTCCTTGATGCAGCTCATTGCTGAATCGCAATTTAAGCGTGTTTAGCTGTAATAAAAGGTGGACTCACCTTTTTAATATGTACAGTAAGGCTGTTCACAGTCAATTAACACTTAAAAACTATGCTTCCAACTTTTGTTCTATGAAATTATATCAATCCCATGAAGCTGAACAATATAAAGAGAAGGGCTGGATCACAAATAATGTATCAGTTTTGGTAATCTTGTTCTCACTAGGCTTTTTATTATTTCATACTGACATTGCAACATAGTTTTTCTTAAATGAATAATTTTGGGACTGGAAGAATTTGTATTCAGTATTTTCACTACCCTCATTGATGTCAAGAGATAATGATTTAAACAATTTCTGAAACCATAAAAATGAACCAAATATATATATAATGAAGAGAATTATAGGTATTTATCCTGTACTTTCTTTGATATGAAATGAGAGATTTATTTATCTTCCCTAATATCTAATATGCATATTGCACCTTAAATTCCATGACCAAGATTTTTCAATTTGATATATATACCTAATTTATTATTCATATTGAGTATTACTCAATTTCCAAAAGGATGATGCATTGATGTTCCCAAAATTCTGATAAAATGATTATTAATCATTCAAGGGAATTCCACAAGCTTTATGAACTTTCATTTCAATTCCTCAAGAGCTCTTATTCAATATATATACGCTCCCTAGGTATTGATATTGATTGTGCCTTGAATTCTGCCAAAGATATTGTTCAATATGATAAAAATTCCTCAATTATTATCACTATTGAATATTCCCCAAATTCTGAAAGAATTATCAATTGATGTTCCCACAGTTCTGAAAGCATGATTTTTAATCTTCTTTCAATTGCACAACCCACATTCACTCTACTTAAAATTCCTCAAGAACTATTATTCAATATTCACAAATTCCCTAGGTATTACTATTGACTTTTTATTGAATTACACATAGTATAATGTTCAATTTGATAGAAATTTCTCAATTATTATTACTATTGCATATTTCCTAAGTGTCCTATGAATTATTAATTAATTTGGCTGAGATTCTAAAAGCATGATTCTTCATGTGTTATTTAATCTTCATAAATTCCCTAGGTGTTACTATTGTTTTTTATTTAATTAAACATACAATGATGTTCAATTTGATACAAATACATCAGTTATTATTACTATTGAATATTCCCTAAGCTTCCAAATAATTATTAATTAATGTGCCTGAGATTTGAAAAGCATGATTCTTCAAGATGCTTTGAATTCCATATGTGTTATTCACTCCACCTGAAATTCCTCCAGAACTATTATTCAATGTTCAAAATTCCTGAATAAATATTATTCAATCTTTCTAAACTGCCTATGTATTATTATTCATTTTACTTCAAATTCTGCAAAAATATTTATCAAATCAATATAAATCCCTCAATTATTATTGCTATTGAATTTTTCTTAAACTCCCCAAAAACTGTTTTTGAATGTGCCTGAAATTCCACAAGCATGATTATTCTCTCAGTATTAAGTTCCACAATGGCTACTTGATTTTCCTCAAAATTTGTCATCAATATTTATAAATTCCCTAAGTATTATCATGAATTTTCCCTCACATTCCACAAAAAATGTTGATCACTTTGTTATAAGTCCCTCAATCAACCTTTTTATCTAATATTCCTTAAAACCCCCATGTATTATCGATGAATTCACAGATGAATCCACATGAATGATGATTGGATCTGCTTTAAATTCAACAATGGCTATTAACTTGTCCTCAACATTCCACAAAATTCATTATCAATATTCATAAATTCCCAAAGTATTATCATTAATTTTCCATCAAATTACACAAACAATTCTTACCAACCTTTTATCAATTACTCAATTATAATTCTTATTTAATATTCCTCAAACTCCCCCTGCATTATTAATAAATTTTCAGAAAATTCTGCAAGCATTATCATTAAATTTTCTTTAAATTCTGCAATGAATATTTACTTTGCCTCCAAATTCCTCAACATTTATTATGCAATATTTATAGATTACCTGATTGTTATTATTGATTTCCCCTCAAATTCCACAAACAATTTTGATCAATTTGATATAAATCCCTTAAGAATTATCTTTATTTAATATTCCTCAGATTCCCCCTACATTATTAATGAATTTTCCCAAAATTTCACAAGCATGATTATTGAATTTGGTTTGAATTCCTCAATATTTATTGGCCATAAATTCTTTCAGGCTAGAATTTCTGTAAAACACCAATTGGGGGGCTCTTTCCCATGGTTGTGACACATATTTTCTTGTATTTTAAATAGAATTTAACACCTTTGCAATCATTTGAAACTTCTGTCTTGCTTTGTTTCATTTTTCAAAAAGTCTTTACAAACAGAAGAAGATTACCAAACCACAAAAATAATGAGCTTGCTTCTAAAGCATCAAATGAAACAAAGGAGAGAAAAATTGTGAAGGTAATGGGAAGTTCTTTTCCAAAATGAGTATTCTCATGATACATTTAAAAAGAGAAGCTGTATGGTACTAGAATCCAATGAAATTGATTGATGTGGATTGGCTTGTCAATTTAAGAATAAAATGTTCTGACAGAATATGTCTTCAGCATAGTATTTGAAAATGAACATCTATAATAATACTAAGAAGTTGAAGAAGATAGAGATTGATAAATTAAGAGCACCCCATCTTTTTAAAAAAATATATATTGAGAAAGGAAAATAATAATTCAAGTACTACATACAAACTGGTGGTGGATGATCCCTTTGGGCTTCTGATTGATAGAAATAAAAGCTTTCACTCACTCCTCTGATATATATTCTTAGTTCAAAGCCCCACAGCTGTTTTAAGATAATTTATTAAAATCATTTTCTTTTTATATTCATCATAGTGTAATTTACTTAAAAAAACTTACCTGAGTTTATTTTGATTATTTGTTGGATAAAGATGTTTTTATGAAAAACAAACTTGCTTTTCTTACTGTTTATTGTCTTATTGTTTTCATTTTCCTACACCAAGCTCAAATATATAATATCCTATGTTTGAGATAACATTAGAAACACAATTATCACAAAAAACCATATTTTCTCACCCAATGGTTTGAAGCAAAGGAAACAATTCTCTTTTCCATTCTTTTTTATTTAATCTTAATAGTAATATTTCAACTTGCCTTGGTTATGTATTTATCAAAAAATTGTACATTAATCAATCCTGAAGTTTCTGAATTTTGGAATGAAGTTTCACAAATTTAGGCCAATTTGTACAGGTAAACATTCATTAATAATCTTTTTTCAAAAAACTTCATAGAGAGCTAAATATATTGCTTCTTTGGATTTTGAAACATAGAAAAAATATTCAAGCTTAATACATTGCTAATTTATAATCCACCAACTTTCACTCGGAGTCAGTACCAATAATTCAAAGTGTTTTGGTGCTGTCTGGATATTGTAAGAATTTTCTTGTACTGTATGCCCTATTGTGATTTCTGTGATTTGTATTTGTTGCAAAAGAAGGATTTCAATTTGTCCTTATGCTACCATGTTCCAAGTGGAATTTCTCACATAACTACTATCAAAGGTAGATCTCTGCTGGTTTTGATACTTGCAATTCTTGAAAACATTTTTGGATGAAGATATCCCAATGTTGGTGAGGTTTGAGAATGAATGAGTTCTGCCCCTGCTGTAGATGAAGCAAAATCCTTTTTGCAGGAGATTTGGAAAGCCTCTTCAAGTTGTTTAATAAGAGTTTGACTGATACATTCGAATATTTTTCAAAAACAATATTTTGGTTTCCAGCAACTCAATTCCTTTGCACAAACCTAAAAACAATTTTACAGGTCAGTAAAGCTTTAGTGCCCTCATAACATCTTTGAGCTTCTTACCAAAACTCATAACTGCAATTTAAATCAGAGTAGAATATGATAACCAAGATTTTCTCAAATTTAATAGAAAAATTTGCATGCATTTTCCAGGCTTTTGCTGATCCAACATAGTTTTTGGTATTAATTGTTTCTGAATGCAAAGAAAATACAATAAGGCTAGTATTTGATTAAGTCTAGGTACTTTGAATTTGAAAAGGATTTTAATGTAATAATTCTGAAATGAATACAATATCTTAAGCCATCAAAATCAATGACAATGTGGCCAACAGTTTAGAAAGGGATTTTGTAGTATTGCCATTGTTCTAATACATAATCAAGGTAGGAATCTTGAAATACTGATCATGATTTATCATTCTTTTGAAGCTTAATGAAGAGATTATGGAAATGAACATCAATTTACCAAAAAAGAGCTTTGATGATATTATCTGCAAGGAACTTCAAAGGGTATTAAGCAAATGTTTAAAAAAAATTGGAAATGTAAGCCCTGATTTATTTCTCATATAGCTATTAAAAGGATTATCTTTTCTAAAAACAACTGCCTCAATGTATCAGGACTCACATATACAACTGCTAAATAAATCCAAAAATTTGTTTCAACAATACCAAATCTCATTGAAGCTAGTGGATAAAATAAAATGTATCAAGGAGACAATGATGCTGTCAAATTTCTTCAAAAGCTTATCTCAAAAAACCAAAACTTGGATCTGTTACTTGATCAGGCCATACAATCTCTCCTTATCAAAGCTCATATTCTTCTTGCAAATTGTTATATACAGTTTTCACAACCTGAAAAAGCAAATTCAATATTAGAAGAAAGAGGGGCCCTTGAGAATTACTTCCACACATCCCCTTTTTGTAAGTCTTGCCATTTTTTATTCCTTGGCTCAAGGCTGATATCAAAAGCTGATTGCATCAAACACACTTTATAAAATCAATGTGATTTATTTTCATGTTTTCAAGTGAAATTCTCTTTCTTTTATAGCTCTCTTATCTTTTTGGGGTTTTAGGAACTTATTAGTTCTCCCAATAGAATCGAGCTCAAGCAGGTTTTTGAAATCAGGAAGAAGAGTAGGAACTATATGTTTTGTCAAGATTATAATTCAGCTTCACAAATTTTGGGGATTGGACTGAAGGTTAATATCACAATTGAAATTGAAGACATTACAAATTGAAAGCAAAGGGAAACATTAGAAATCTCTCAATGCAAGATGATACTTTCAATGTCATCTGAGGCAATCCAGTTTTCAGAATCATCTTGGAGTCCAACCAGCCCAATTGGAATTGATTCCCAGAATCCATTATTCTTTAAAATAGAAAGACTTTGGTCCATTTCTCTTGAAGAAATGAACAATGAGCCCTCAAAAGAGATAGTTGAAAGCTCTATTGAGCAAACCTCAATTCCAGAGTCATGTATTTACCCAAATTTTGATCTATACAAGGTAAATTCATCCTGTTATCAAAAAAATACCTAACAAGATACTTGTTCATATGCTTTTTGAAGGTTTTGTGTATTAAAAAAATGCTTCTGAGAAAGAGATTCATGAATCATTTCATAAGCTGAAGAAACTCTTACATCCATACAATGGTGGGATCTGAATATTTGTGGATGAAGTAAGCTGATTATTTTTGAAGTTGAACAAGGCCTATAAAATATTAAGTTGCTGAGAAACCCAAAGGACCTATGATTAACTACTAAAGAAAAGAAATTATTTGTACTTTTCACTGGGTAAAAGCCTCCACATTCTTTGAAAAACAAATTCATATTGAGGTTAAATTTCATTTTCTTTCAAAAGGGAATTTTTTTGGTCTACTGCAATTGCGAGATAAACAGGAAGTTCTTTAAAGCATCATTGGAGATGAAATAAAAAAAATTGAACTGCCTTTGAAAATTTAAAGAGAAATTGTTTAAATGGAAATAAATGTGATTCATAGCAACAGTAGATGAAAACCTAATTGGTCACCAATTGTTTGACCATGAGTTCTTTATTAATGATCAATAAATCATGTATACATGCTTAATGTCTCTTACATGAAGCATACACTAAAAAATGTCTTTTTGCAATAATGCACATGCATCAAATAATAAATTTTCAATATAAACCACATTAAACATGAATTTCTAAGATGAAATAAATATTAAATGAATATTGAAGAAAAGTTAATTTGGGGAATTTCTTTTAAATATACATTACATTTGAAAATGTATTTATAATATACACCAATTTAATAGAGGTATTTTTAATATGGGCCACAAAAAAACTGTTTCGATGATATACATCATATCAAATAACACAATTTTACTATACATCAAATTTAAACAGGTATTTCTAAGACTAATGCAATAACAATGTATATCTAATATAAATTACATCAAAAAAAGGGATTCTAATGTAAATTCAATTGAAAAACATCTTTCTGATAGAAACTGAATTATAAAAGGTGTTTTGAATCAAAATCAAATAAAAAAATTGCTTTTTTAATATAAATTTCATTTAAAAATTTTTGTTAATACAAATTACATTAAGGGTGGTGTTTTCAAGATAGAACATATTAGAATTCTTTTTTTGATATAAGTTCTATTAAAATGTGTTTGTAATTCAAGATACATTCAGAAATGTATTCTAAATATAACTTACACAAAAAAGGTATCTTTGATATATAGATTGAATTGAAAAAAAGGTCTTCTTCATGTAAATTACATGAGAAAGGCTTTCTCAATATATACATTACATAAAAAAATCTGTTTATTAAATGAATTCAATTGGAAAATTTATTTTTATTCTAAATCAAACTGAAACATAGATTTTCAATTTGAATCAGGTTTAAAGATGTATCTTTTAATATTCATTGCATTGAAAATGCACTTTAAATACAAATTACATCAAAAGATGTACTGTATTTTAAATTCAAATTACAGTAAAAGATGTATTTTCAACAAAATCTAAATGTCAAAATTCAATTACATCAAAAAATGACCTTCAATATAGCTTAAATTGAGAAAGAAATTCCAATTTGGGTCACATTAAAAAAATGTATTTTCATATAACATAACTCATAAAATATATTGTCAACATATAATAAATTGAAAATATATATTTAATATAATTCAAATTCAAAATATTTGCAATAAATGTGATTCAGATTGTCTCTTTATTACTCAATTGCATGTATAATGAAAAAGAATTGAATTCTTTTCCTAATACCAATTACAATTAATAAAATATTTACAAAGCAATATAAATTCAAGTTCTCTTTCAAAGACAAAACATTCAGAACTTATTGAAGCACAGAATTTACTTCTCATATGAAGGAGTTTTATTTAATTAAAAAGAAAGATACCAAACGTGATTATAATATCCTCTTTTATAGGAATCATATTTAATGATTTTGGAATTAAAATTTGATAGGGTGTTTATATTGCATCATATATTCAAACTTATAATTTTATTTCACAAAAATTCTTTGAATTTTCTTTTGGAAAATAAGATAGTTGTTGATATTTGTGATAAAAGATAAATTTATTTTTTGAAAAAGTAACAGTACTCCTTGAAGCTGAAACTCTCAACAGAAAATGTTGAAAACTTCAATTTTCATGAGATTTAAACTATGTTGGTGAAGGTTTAACCATTAATTCCAACACAAGAACATATCTTAAGGGCTTTGATAAGCCAACATTAGCAGTTGGGGTGCAAACACATAAGCCCTTATGAATTTTTACTAAAAACCTATATTTTTCTGCCATAAATTGGTAAAAGCATGTAAGGGGTTTTCTGGACCCAATTTCAATTTAAAAAACAAAAGAGAAAAATTAAACAAGACTTGTATTGGGCAAAAACCTGCCAAAACCCACCAAAAAGGAGTTTTTGTCCAAAAACAACCCTCTCACCCAGTTTGTTTTACACATTTCTTCACATCCCCTTCCCAAAAAAAGAGGCCAAACACCAAATAATCCACATTATTTCCAGAGAAACAGGTTTTTTTTCAAAAATTTTCAAACTCATTTTCATATTTTTCCCCAAAGACTGCATTGTACTCCAAACCTCCAAAATCCCACTTTCCCCTTCCATCCTCTATTAAGAATAGCTTTGAACCACTTCATCTGAGCTTTCCCACCTCTTATCCCATCTTTTTTATATTTAGGAAGATTCTTTCCTCATTCCAAATCCCCAATTTTCCCTATTTTTGGAAATTCATACCACTTTTTCCCTAAAAATGCTTCAACTCCCAACTGAAGGTGAATTTTAGACCCTTGAGCATCTTTGGCAGCATGTGCTTAATACTGCTAGGTTGCAGGGGTATGCTGTGTCTACCTTGAGGTCCAAATTGACATAGGTTGTGATAGGTCTAGGGCCCCAAATTCCCACAAAAACTCCTTGAAGACAGTCACTTCAAGAAAGCTTGACTGTCCTTTCAGACTTTATGCAAGAAAATATTCCAAGAGTACCACTTGGACTCTTAAGGTCAAAAATCCTGAACATAGTCATGAAGCCACTGAAAATATCATTCAAAGACAAACTCAACAGTAAACTAACCTTCTGCTAATTAAAAGAAAAGGAAACCTTATGGGAAGAAGACAAAGGTCTTAGTGACTGGAAAATAGCAGTGGAAGGGGAGCAGAGAAAAAGAGAAAAAAGTAAAAACTTTAAGGGATACAAACAAAAAAAATAAGATCAAGTTTAAATAGTCAAAGAAACAATAATTAGTAATAGATCAGAAAACATTTATAGAGAAGAAAGCACTAGGCAGAATGATTGCAGAGAGGAAAACAGGAATCTGATTTTAATTAGAGCTAAATTAGTTAGGAATAACTAAATATATTACTTCACCACTTTTTTATATTTATTACCCATAATAAGCAGTTTCTTTGAGTCTGATCTTCAATTCTCAATAAGCTGGCTGGTATCTTGTGGATTTTATGAAATTTTTACAGTGGAATTTTATAAATACTATTGGGGCTCCCATTAAAATGATAGAATTGATCCTTTATCTTCACACATGTATAATTATGTCTGTTAAAAATATTCAGAAGGCTTTACTGTAGATTAAGATGTCAATGTCATCACACAGACATGGGTCAAAAATCACCTGTTCAATGCACACAAGTTTATGATAAATAGAGCATGGGATAACAGCTGTAAATAAAGGAAAACCATCTATCCTTACTTTCAAGTTTTTGTTTTTCCCTTATCTACAACCTCTGTTTTTATCTAAATGTGCTTGTATTGCTGAGTTAGGAGGATTATAAGGTAAGAAATTATTTCTTTTTGTTACTGATTAATCTGTATTAATTAGTAATCATCTACACTAGAGTAACAAAAGTTAGAAGAAACAACTTTGGCTAGTCCTTGTATGTAGGATACAAAGACTCTCCTTAGTCTATTCAAGCTAGCCACTTGGTTATAGCTACCTCAATTATTTATTATGTTTTTGATTAGTCACATTATGGCTTCTAATTTTACTTGAGCATAAAATGAAATAAAAATAAATAACAATTTTCCTGAAGTTCTATTACTCAGAAAGTCATGAAAGTCTTCTTGATTTTTTTCATGAAAAAAAGTTTCTGGCAAGACATGACCCTCAATCTGTTCATGGATATATCCTTGATAGTTTACCATCCATTCCACTTCAGACTTATCCAGGAACCCATGCATCTTCTCAAAACAAGACACATACAAGCCCTATGTCCAATAATCATCACTATGAAAAAATTTTGGATGTTTTATAAGTATTCCTTCTGGTTAGGGCTTTCAATTGAGCTGATCTGATTTTTTGATATTTTTGTAATTTCATGAAAACTTTGAAAAATGGTAAAGCTGAGAATGCTTTCTCTTTGGGAAATTCCAGATATTGAGATATGCTTATTATGATACATTTTTTCAAATGATATTCAATGTATAAAAATAGATAAATGGCAGAAAAAGTTTGATAGGTAGGTGAAATTCATTTTTGGAATTCTCCAGATGTTGAGCTATAGATTGGTTTTGAGTACCTTTCAGTATTTGAATTTACAGAAATTTAAGATATATATAGACAATCTCTCTTTATCTCTGCCTTTATCACAAAAATTTCTACTCTTACCTCTCATTTTATTTGTATCTTGTCTTCTAATTTGTGCTTAACAATCTTTGAGAAAACTTGACCACTTCTTTTTATCAAAGGCATTGGCAGATGCTTGAAGTATTCAAGCTGACATTTGAATAATTAAGATGGTGTTTGAAAAAATTGAAATTTGCAATGTAAAACCAAATTTATTCAAGACAATTGATATTAAAATACATGGTTCACTAAGCTTTTTTCAAAACTGAAAAATAATTTTCTTTTTAGAATAGAAATGAGATTCAAAATTAATTGACTTTGTTGAAACTGAAGTCAAAATTCTGCAGAAGTTTTTTTTTGAGGACACTATTTATGAAACATTTATTGGTCATGTATATCCATCCATTTGAAAATCTTGGTTTGTTTTTGAAAAAAAGGGGTTTACCAAAGCTAAACTCATGAGATAATAAGAATAATAACAGAGAAAATAAGAAAAATTTGTTTTTGTGATTTGAATTTCAAACTGAAATTAACTAGATTTCCAAAAAATCCATAGATTGATACTTTTTTGTGGTGTATTGAACATTAATTATTATAAATTGAAGTGTTTCTCTCTCAAAATATCCACAGCGTTTCCTGAAGTGGAATGACCCAAAACAGTCAGAAGTCAGTTATCTCTCATTTAATAAAATAGGGAGATTAAATAATACACTATTTTTTGGATATCTTATGGCTCATAGTATTATTTTCAAGGTAGTCTGATTCAATTGTTCTTCCTTGAATCAAAGTTATTTTCCATATTTTCATTCAAGAAAGAGAGTAGAAAATTTTCTTTTGTTTTGAGATCCTAAAATTTCATATCTTGAAAATTCAGGCATTTAAATAATTAAAATCCCTTTGTTTTAGTACTCCAGAGAATTGAAGAATTCAATAAATGGTAATTGAAAGATATCTTCCCCATTGAAAATATTTTCCTACATTTTCACAAACAATCAATTTTTGACAATTTGATATTGATAAATAAACTTGAACATACTTCATTTTTTGGTTTTCCTTCTGCCTTTTCCCTTTTGGCTCCTTCTTCAATTTCAATTAATGTTTCTGGAGTGACTACATATTTGTTGATGAGCTCAAGAGCTAGGGGCTCTTTGTGCTGTAAAATTTTCTGGAAGTTTTTCAATTTGTAATTCTCTATCATATAACTGAAATATGTAAGATTTTTTCTGATTAATTAAAATTGTCTTCTAAAGTTTTCATCTTTTCTATCAAGTCAACAACTTCTTCTGTCTGCTTTTTATAAGCTTCATTTTGTATCATGATGTAATTATTATGAAGGATTTGACCTTTTCTTTTTCTTTTAGTTCTCACTTCAGACCCTCAAAAATTTGATTTGTGAGAGATTTTTCAATTTGGAAAAACTCTTTCAATTGACAAGAAATATCAATGGGACTTTCCAATGGGATAGAGATTTGACCTTCAAAAATATTTTGAGAACTATTTACCACATTTTCCTTGAAAAAATCATTTCATGAATATTTTTGTTTAAAAGATTGAAATTGTCAAATTTAAAAACTGAAAAAGCTCAGCCAGTCTGAACTGAAAATTCATTTGTTGAAAATTTGAGAGTTTTTGTTTCTCTGGAATTCTTGGAGATTCATTTTCAATTTTTTCCTTCAAGCCCAAAAGCTCCATTTTTTGATCCAAGGAGATTATTTGATTGGGAATGGTTGATAAAGCTTTAATTATTCTTTTGGAGGCCTTCATCAGAAAAAAGAGCTGATCCATGGCTGTGTTGCAATTATTTCACAATGAGTAGAAGCTGGGAAAGTTGGGTTTCCTCTGGTACAAGCATAAGTGTAGTTTGAAGCCAATTACAAAAGTTTAAAGTTACAGATGGAAAAATAATTTTTAAATTTTTGAATACTGATGATAATTTTGCTCTAACTATATAAGCTCTAGAGTGGTTTTTTTTGGTTGGAATATTCATTATTTGGAACTGAATGATAAACATAGAGTTTTCTGGATAATAATTGTAAGGATGTTTGTCATATAATTTGATAATTTCCATTTATCAAATCAAATTTAGAAAAGGCCCAAATAAAACCAATCATGAGTCATCATAAATGAGAGAGGATTCAATAGTTTTTTCATGAACAGCTTCTGAACTGGCCATGAGCAAAAAATCTCAGACATAAGTCACAATGCTCAAGAATATTCTGCTCGCTCAGACATGAATGAAAAAAATTAGTTTGAAATTCATTAATTGGTTCAACTCTAATATCAATGGATTTAAATCAGTTTTGAATTTTGAAAAAGTCCATCATGATCCATGAGGCAATAATTTCAATCAATTGAGAGAAAGTTTCAGCTCAAAGGAGTTTATCTTGGGTAAATTTGGCTGAAATTATTCTAATTCAAAGGGATTCATGATCAATTACAAAATTACTTTTTGGTCAAATGTCCAGTATTAAGAAGACTTCATAGGAAAAGATCTCTTTGTTCAAATACTGTTTCATTCTCTTGATTTTTTCTGAAAACCTGATATTTTTTAACTGTGCTACCAAGATAATGTAGGTAGCTTAACAAAAACAAACCTGAAACTAACCTAAAAAGTTCCAAAGTATGTTGAATTAGACTTTAAAATAAGCTTTTTCTGCTCTCTTATCAAAAATAAGACAAAGGATAGTTTACAATTGTTCAGAATACAAAATAAAGTCTGAGAAAAATCTTTGCTTCTCTCATACTTGCAAATAAATCAATGTATTCCTATACCAGTACTATCTAATAACTTTCTTATCAACTGAAAAATCATCAAAAATTGGAATGGTTCAGACTTATTTTTGTCCAGATACAAGCAAATTGGATTTCATCCAAAAGCCTGTTCAAAATTCTCAGAAATGAATGCTGTGAATGCTAGAATCCATGCAGAAAGCAAGGAAGTACATCCAAATTGTCATTCTGCATTCCCTGTATATGGTTTAGACTGCAAGTCTGATTTTAATGCTACAAATAAGCTTAACTAGGGGTGTTTCATAATGAAGTTATGCTATTTAGCATTAGCTATAGTTTTTGCATGTTATCTCAGTTGAACAATTGAAAACATTTTGATTCAAAAGGGTCAAAGATTACAATAGCTCTCTGATTAATTCCAATTTTTTCAATAAAAATATTATACAAAAAGTGGTTAATAGAAAAACAAACCAACAAGATGGAGTTCCAAATGATTAAAAACAAGAAAAACAAAATAAGAAACATATGAAATCCAAATCAAGCCTTAAAAAAGGGGCAAAGGTTGGTTCATCATAAAACTCATTTCTCAGAAATTCAAAAAAACTTTCTGTGAGCTCTCTAAAACTCACTCTTTAGTGTAATATACATAAATTAATATTTTTCATTATTATCAAGTCTTGGACCTTTTGGGAAAATTTACAAACCAATTTTGATTTTAATTTTGATTTACTTTTCTTTGGGCTGGGATGATTGCAAGGGAAATTCTATATTTTTCAAAATGAGGGAAATGAGGTTGAGGTATAAGCCTAAGTTCAATTTTTGTAGTGGTGTGGCAGAATTTAGGAAGCTTGAAGTATCACCTACTTTTTGTGAAATAATATTTGATGGTATCTTACTTAGTTTATTCATATACATAGAATTTTCTCCAACAACTGGAGGTGAAATTGTTTGGAAGGAAATTATATTTGATGTAATTGATTTCATTTGAAGAAAATCTTTTCAACCTATTCAAAAGTTTTATCAGTTTTGTTTCTTTAATGATTTTTTATATTGAATTCAGCATTCACTTGGTTTGTAATTGGAGTCTAAATCTGTAAAGACTCATTTCTTTAATTAGAAATGGGTTTTGACTCAAACATCTTTTGAATTAATTTAGCTTCAAGTGATCAAAAATTCCAAAGTAATAATATCTTTCTTATCTTTAAAATAAAATGTAAATTAACCACAATAACAGCAGAATATTGAGGAATTACATAAAAGAAAATCTTTAGAAGTGAGCATGATTTTTGTTTGAATTTGTTATTATCAAATTGTAATTACTAAACTATTACTTTGTAAATATGTACTTGAGTTCAATTTGTAAATATTGATCATGAAAGGATTTCCATTAATTGAGAGAGAATTTATTCAGGGTGATCAACAGAAACAATAGCTTCTGTTATAAATTGATAATATATATATTTCTGGTAAAGAGAAAACTCATCTGTTAGTGTAATCAACATACACAACAGTTTCTTGGATGAAATGATGAGGATACAAAGGTAATGCAGAGGCATGTATTTATGCCTCTGCTACAAGAAGAATGTGCCCAAAGTAAAATATGCAGATGTTTCCTACCCAAATGTAAGTCATCTATTTACATGAGTGAAAAAGAAATGGTTGAGCTAGGATTGAAGGAAGATAGTTGGTCAGGGACATGAAAGAGTACTGAAAAAAGAATGAAAGGAATAATCTACCATAATCAAAATGTTAATGAAAATAAGAAATGAAACATGAATATTCTATCATTTTTCTTGCAAATTTGACTTGATTCAAGTCTTACAGAACTTGAGTTCAACCAATGAATTAATATGAAGAATTTTTTATAATCAGTCTCAATGACTCTTAGTTAATCCTTATTGATCAAAAATGTATAAGAACCTATTTCAGATAGCTGAATGTGATTTCTATATTTCTGTTCAAGATAATGAATATTTGAACAAGGTTAAACCAATTCATCTCCTCAAAAAATGGTAATTCTGATAACTTGCAATTTTATCCAATTTTATTAATGATATAAAAAAATTATTTTCTCTTGAATAAAGATTGACTTAATGTGCTTTTAAAAAAGCTTTCACTCAAATATAATGTCTTTTCTAAGACTTTGTTGTGAAATTCTAAACAAATGTAAAATTGCTTTTTATGTAGGTTACCACAAAGCTCTCATAATAATTAAAATTGAAAAATGTCCTCTTATATGTTTTTTTGTGTAATTTATTATTTCAGAAGCTTTTCAAATGTAAATTATAATATAAAACAATAGGAAATAACACAGGATGATTCGTCATAAAAACTAACAATGAAAAAGACCGTCAAAAACCTCAACATTTTCCTTATTTTAAGTGAAAAATATGATGAGGTAGAATTGAAAGAACCAATAAGACCTTTAGCCCTAATTGAAATTTTAAATAATCAATCATGAATTTAGGGAAATAGAATATGAATCATAATTTTTAAGATGTACATGAATCTTATGAAAGCCCAACACAAGAAAGAAATTTCTTTGGCTATAAAATAAATATTGAAAAAACTAAATAGTTTATCAACCTGTATTGAGAATTATTTTCAATTAATCCTGATTTTACAATATTACTTGAATGTGGATTTTTGGAAATATCTACAAGAAGATAATTATCTTTATTCTCTCCATATAAATTGAAGTATGTAGAAGGAAAAATATCAGATAATTCCAAGCTCAAAATTCCTTTATAAAGTATTATAATTGGTTTTGACTTTTTCTCAATGGGGATAATCTGAGACCCTTTGTTCAGTTGGAGATAAATAAGGTTTGAAAGCCAAAATTCCTTATGAAATTTAGGTTTAATTGCAAATATTTTTTTAACTAAATATAAAAAATGGACTTGATGGATAATTAAAAATTCAAAATCAATGGTTTCATTTCAAAGGAAAGACAATTCTTGTCTGTTGGTAAAAAGAAAGTCCATGATTATGAAACAAGTCATCAGGAAAGGGGTAAAAGAAAGTGAATTTGATAGCAAAACATGGATGAAATGCCTCAGAGAAGATCCAAAATAGAAAGATCTTACAGTTGAATTCATTTCATTGCAAGGAGACCATGAGAAACCCTGTTCAAGGGGTGTTTCTTTACAGAGTTTTCTGCATAAATTTGAGAAATTTGCAATTTGATAAATATTCATATATTCTGATCAGCTTACATCAAAACCACCTTCAAAAATCATATAATAATGACACATGAAATTTCATTATATCAAAAATGAATTAATAGTAGCTATTAGATGTATAATCAAGAAAGTAGTGGGGTAATATATATATGATATATCATGATGATATAAAAAATGCTAAAATATTGGTATAAAAATGAAAATATACCACAATGTCAATTCCATGACCTCTCACCAATGCTAGCAATAAATGAGATACCTTTCTGTAGTAAGAACATACCATTTTGTTACAGAAATGGTTCTTAACAGTTCTTTCCTTAGTCTAAATACTTAATATTGAATTGTTCTCATCAAAAACATTTTTTTTGAATATGAATGAAGCTATTAAATTATGTGAAAATCATAACAATATTAGTAAGGGAATAGTAAAAGTGCTATTATACAAATGATAATGGTCTCATTATGGAAATGATAACAGTTTTATTATGAAAATAACAGCAGTTTTATTATGAAGAGTGTAACAGTGCTATCATGAAAATAATAAAAGTGTAAATATGAAATCAATAAGAATTAAATTCAAGTCAGTTTATTCTGAATGTAGTGCTATTATTGAAATAATAGCAGTTTTATTTTGAAAAAAATAAGAGTGTTATTATGAAAAAATAAGAGTGCTATTATGAAAACATTTAGAGTGTAATTATGAAAATAAGAAGAGTTTTATTATAGAAATAATAGGAGTTTGATTATGAAAATAATAATAGTATCATTATGAGAATAATAAGAGTGTTATTATGAAATGTTAAGAGTTTTATTAGGAAAATAATAAGAGTGCTATTATGAGAAAATCAATAGTGTTATTGTGAAAAAAAGGAAGAGTGCTATTATGAAAATAAGAACAGTGTCACACAACAGAAAAGGAAAGAGGACTTGTATACAGGTCCTTCGCAGTATCTTCAGCTTATGTCTGCCAATATCTCTGAAAGTGTCCCTAGTTTAACTCACCTTCATTGTATTCTGATATTTTAACTCCCCCTTTAACTGTTTTTAATATTTATCCAGCTCAATATAGAAACTGAAAACACATATACATAATTAATGTTATTCAATTTGTTGATTTTCATCACATTAAAGTTCACTTATTATCCTTATAGTTAGTATAATTATATTGAAATCCTCTCAACAATTGAGTTTCTTCCAATTCAATTCATGTATGTTTTTAGATTGTAAAACTCCATCCAGTTATATGAAGATATTTGAAGACAAATGCTTGAATATCTGTATCATTCATTGCTTCTTTGATCTTATTGTCATTCAGTTACCTTGATTATTGAATTTCTTTGATTTTCATTTATCCTTCTTATTGGTTGAAAAATGATGATAGCTTGATAATTTAAGGAATCCTGTTTACAGAATGCCTGTTTTTTCATCTTATTTGAAAATTATACTTGAATCAGTTATGCACAATGATAATAATAAATAATGAAGGATCTTCAAATTGAAAATGGTAGTTATTATTGAGGGCATCATGTCCAGATTTGTATTAAAAATTGGTGTGGCTCTCAAAAAGATGAATAGTTCAGAAAAATAAAAACAAAAATATTTTTAATAAGCAAAATAGCTCACCTTGAGGTATGAGTATTATAATAGAAATTGAGCACAATGATTGAAAAGGATCTTTTCATTTTAATTAATCTTAACCTATCAGAATAGTATTCCAAAGTAAAAAATGAATAAATAAATTAGATAAAAAAACTTGAATATATTCCAGTAGTAAGTCAATGGAATTCATAATGATTTAATCAATAGCTTTGAGATTATATTCTTGAAAATTTTTGAGCAGGAAAAATAAACCAAGTATGGAAATACTTTGTTGAATTGAAAAAAAAAGAAGTTGGAAAGGGGTTTCATGGGCCACAACTAAAAAATTATGTTCAGTGTTACAATTTATCTTGGAGGGACCTCCATTTTTGAAAAGGGAACTTCTTTCCTCATAGATAGTTCCTTTTCAAATCAGAATCTAAGGATTCAGGACAATGCAAATAGGAAGTTTGATTGATTTTCAGATTTGGAAGATATTTGTGTCCTTTGATAAACCAAGTTCTAAGATATGATTCATTTTTACACTATGAACACAAATTCATGGAAGAAATCTGTAGCTTATCAAAATAACTTACATAATCCCAGAGGCTTTTCCCGTTATATAACCCATACATTTGTATCATTGATGTTCCATTTGTCCCAAATGAATTATATTTCACTCATATTTTCACTTTTTATTTTAAAACATTACAATATGATCTCAATATTCTGGCTTGGTTTTTTATTATTCAAATTGAAAAATCCATTCTCACCTCTCTGGGCTAAGCTTCAGAAGAGTATCAAGCTCTATTCATATACTATTAGAATCTAACTCAAGTAATATTGGGAATCTTAATTCTTTCCAGAGTTTCCATCTGAGTCCACTGCTTAATATTTTTGGAGGAGTTTCTGAAGGCTCTACTCATAGAGAATACAAGATATTTAATTCAAAATCTGAAGCAAGGTTATGCCTTACAGGAACACCATTACAAAAAAGTCTTTGAGATCTTTGTAGTCTGCTGAAGTTCTTAAAAGTAGAACCATGGAATCTCAAGACTTTATAGGAAAGTTGCTTAATCAAACAAATATCATTTGGGAATTGAATGGCAATACAATCACTATAGCTTATAATACAATTCATT
Source organism: Austropuccinia psidii (assembly GCA_023105745.1). NCBI lineage: Eukaryota > Fungi > Basidiomycota > Pucciniomycetes > Pucciniales > Sphaerophragmiaceae > Austropuccinia > Austropuccinia psidii. Next base: position 54,829,044 of record JALGQZ010000005.1, on the reverse strand, counting down.
ACCTTGAGAAGATTGAAAGGAAACATCCTGGCTCTTCCCCATAAAGTGCAACATGGACTTGAAATTGAAATCTATGAGCCATAGAAAACTCATTATTTAAAAAAGCATGAAGATTTTGGTGCATTATTTAGGAAACAGAAGTCCAAAGCAGTTAAATGGGATTAATCACAGTTTTTTCAAGAATATCACCTCTGAGGCGGCTTTGCAATCATCCAGAACTAATAGAAAGAGAAGAAGGGGGAAGAACTATGCCTGGAAAGAAGGATCCAAAGTGGTACATCTGGTTAACCATCTTGATTTTTTCAAAAGAGGCCACTCTTAGGATATACCAAAGCAATTTTATTTTTCCAGAATACAAAACATTTCTTGATGTGTGAGCTTAAATCCTTCTATTACCTGTCATTTTAATTATTTTATTGATCGAAGATTTTCAAAAGTATTGAAATTGCATTGGATGAAAGTGGAATATTCAATTTGATGATGCATGGAATACTCACAAATAATCAAAGGATACAAATACTTGAATAATTCAGCAAAAAAACTGAAATATCAGGTTATTCTTACAACAAAAGGCACAGGTAGTGTTGGTATTGATCTGAGATGTGCTCAACACATTTACATAATGCTAAGTCAAAATTTAGTTACACTCTAAACTTCATAAAATCTAATATCATTGCCATCACTTAAATTAGGAACCAGTTTGGAACCCTTCAAATGATGATCAAGTAGCTGATAGGCTTTATCAACTAGGGGAAAGGAAAGAATTTCATGTATTCCACTATATAAATTTTACAAGTATTGAGGTTAATTTCAGAAAGTTAGAAGAAAGAAACAGCAGCTTCAGATGTACAATAGTTTATTTTAAATCAATATTTATCATTTCTGGTAGTTAAAGAATTTTTATTTCATGGAAGGTTGAGAATTGGAAATTTAGGTACTGTGGATCATGGATTGTAAAAATTGATTGTAGAACCAATAGAAAAATCATGAATTATCTTCATTAGGTTTCTGATAATTGAAGTAGATGATGAATATCTCTATGCATGGCTTTGGTTTAAAAATTAGTTTTTCATAATGATTAAGCTTGGAAATATAATCAGTTGAATAGAGATTTTCTGGAAGTCCGATTGAAACTTTTACTTTTTTCTCAAAAACATCACTTTCTACTGATCTACTTTATAAGAAATTTGAAACTCTATTGAATTTGCTTCTGAATTCATAATGCATCTAATTGACCTTTTAACTTGGAAAATAAATTTGACCTCCAAGGGGACTTCAGCTTTATTAATAATCCTTTTTCATCTTCAGCATCAGAGAAGCATTGTGGTTAATCAAGTATGGAAGCTTCATCTTGTTAAATTTTCATTGATAGTAATGTCTCTGAGCAATTTGATGTTGACTGAAGACAAAAAACATTAATGGGTGTGAAAAAAATCACAAATGAGAAATACATACTCTTTTACACAACATCAATTTCTGCTTCTGAGTGGCTTTTTTCAAAGTTTTTCAGGGACAAATTTATCATGCTTAAGATATCCTCTTGTTTCCCTCTGAACCAGAGCATTAGTATTGAAGACTTGTCAGTGTATGTATTTTCCTTGGGATTTATCAGGAATATTTTCAATTATTTTTTTGGTGCAAATAGCTTCAATGCTTGAGAACAAAGTTTGAAAATATTTGATTCCATTTTGATTCCTAACATTGATTCCAAGCAAAGGTTGACTCCTGATTTGAAGAGATCCTTGGGAAACATAGTTTTGTAAATTGGTGAAATCGATATTCTTGAATTTATGGAAGGTCTATCTTCATCCAGGTTGTGATTATGGGAGTTTATAATTGAAATATCAGCACAAGAAAAGGGAAAATTATCAACAGTTTCCAGGCCTTCTTCTGATTGAAGATATTTCCAGCTATTTATACCTTTTGGAGATTGGAAATAGCTGATTTCCATGATGAACAAGGATAATTGATGTATGTATCTTGAGATTGCACTGGTAGGTAGTGGGATGATAGGATGTAATGTATTGCTTATAGCCCTTTTTGATTGAGGTATAGTAGAGGTATCAAAAGGGTAATTTGAAGCTTTATTCATAGTAAAGAACATTAATTAAAGTCAGGTTTCTGGGGATAGGTGGAAGAATCAAAATCAAGTCCCCTATTTATCATTAAGAAGAGGATTCTGGATCCCTGTAGCTATTTGTTATGTTTTGAATAAGTGTGACAAAAAATCCATATTGTGTAAAAGGTGCTTATTTGGGAAAATGGTAAATGAGGTATCAGGTGAGGCAAAGTAGTCTTAGCAAACTCAAATATAATTTTAAATAAACATCAGGGTGTTTTCAAAGGATAAAATAAGATTAAAAAAAAACTGATTACATTAATAATTAGATTTTTATATTTTCTTTATCAGGGGGATCTAGTACAGGTTGTTCATGTATGGTGTTTTTCAAGAAATGCTTCACTGAAGCCCTGTCACCAGGGCAAATGTCACATCATTTGCTGGTGATTGACTTCATGTCAAGCAAGATAAAATTTAAGCTCATTTCAAGCATACATCACACTCTTTTCTTACACCCACCAATATTTGTTCCCCTGTGCCTTCAACTGAGATTCCTCACCCCCTGAACCTCCTGTAACCAGCCAAAGGTTGCTATAAATAACAAAAGACCCACCTGCTTTCACACACACATCAAAGACGTAATTCAACCAGCCTTGATGTATAGGAGGTGTGCGTGACTTCCCCAGGTCATCTATGAATCAGCTTGGAATTAGTGGGATTGACAATTTGTATGTGACATGGGTGGAGCCAGCCACACAATGCTGCCGGTGTGGGTGTGGGTGTGTAAGTGTGACACACACAAAGGCAAAGGAATGTGCCAGCTTAATTTTAAGCAGGATTGACAATTTTCAGGTGACAGGGTTGAGCCACTTTAGATCCTGCAATATGTAAGTGTGTGTGATATGATCATTGAAATTGGCTTATTCACACCATACACAATGTCAGCATGCTAACTTATTTTTGGCCATGTGAACTAGTGGGCTTTACTGGTCAAAATGGCAAGTTAATGTCACAAAATCTTGAGGCAGTCCTTTCTCTGGGAAAAATCCTACTGAAGCTGAGAGAATTGCATTATTGTGTTACTATATTTTCAGAAACATAAAATATACCAAATATCATAAAATGAGGGTTTTATAATTACAAGCAGTGCACATGAAATCAATTTGTTCTCATAAATTCTACAGTGACCTTCTATGTCTTCTTCAAATATAATAGAGGGTCCTTTATCAAAACCAACAGCTTTATAAATATTGGCATGAGGCCAATCTAGTAAGAATGTCAAATCAATCTTCAAAATTTGAAAGATCAGAAAGTTATTGTTCAGCATGCAAGATGGATCAGAGACTGTAAATATGCTATTAATAATACCAAATTGTTGTGAGTTGCCCCTCAGAAAATATATTACAGTATTTCTGACATTTTTGGTTTCAGTTGAATATATATTCTTGTTGATATTAATTTTTGAAGCTGAAAAATACCAAGGTAAAACAATTCATTAAATGGCATGACTTGTGAACTTTACCAGAGTGTCTAGGCTGGTCCAAGGAATTATTTCCCTTGTTGAACTAACAGTCTGTAAGTACTCAACCAGGAAATCATAAATTTGTTTTTAATGGCAGAGTGGTTTATTATTTTTTGGTGATTTAATGGGGCAGGACGCTGTGATTCAAAAAGGTGTCTTATTTTAAATGGGGCTGATGGAGATTAAAGGAGAATGGAAAGGTTGGAAAATAAAAAGATATTTTTAAGTAAGGTTTTATCTATATCATCTATTCAGAGTTACAAGAAGTTAGTCTTATTCAGTTGATGTGTATACCCAACATGAATATATTTTTCTTATTAATTGACATACATATTTTGTTATTTGTTGGCATCTTTGCAAATACTCCAATCAAGCACTCATACCCCCATGTGACTGAGGATTGTTCTGGTACTCAACCTTGGGAGAGTTCTAAAATATGATCAACAAAATGATGATTTGGTTTACTTTTCTGTTTTGCAAGCAGGTGTTTATTGGACAGGCAGAAATTTTCTCAGTGTTCAGCAAATGAAGTTGCATCATCCATTGAAACAGTCCAACTTGTTGCAATGTTGATAGCACTAATAAAATGGAATGTATTATTTGTTAGTTCATTTTCAAGGTCTTGTGATTCACCCATTTTTCTTTGCATGTTGGAGGAATTGCGTTCATCTAATGACATCTGTTAATTGAAAATTGGAAATGGAATATTGACCTTGTATAAGAGAGCCCATTCAGCTTCTTTTAAGCTACCATGAGAGGGGGAACCCATTTTGTGAGAAGTCTTGTCCATCATGATGGAATTATGGTATCAGATATGATTTGTTGGAGATGCACCAGAGCCTCACCCTTGATCTGGGGATCACTTAGTGCACTGATATCCACTTCAGAGGGGATTTAATCCACATAAAATGAGGGAATCTTTGTAGAACAACTAGATGGATGTTGCGTGTGAGGGGTGGGAATCGGGAAGTAAATTTTTGTGGGTGGAAGTAGTAGGGAGTGACTCATTTTTGCCATGTCTCTTCTCAGGGAGTGGGTCTCTATCAATGTGCTTTGATAAAGAGAGCTGTTGGTGTCATTGAATTTCCTGCGGGAACTGATGGTTTTTTGATTTGGCTTCTGGAATGCATAATTTGAAAGCTACATGATCCTCCAAAATTTCAACTATGAAATTATGCATTGTGTCAAGATTAGCTATTCTGGTTTCATCCAAATTTGGAAGGTCTTTCAAAATTTAATATTGCACTCCATACTCAGAGATTATTTCTTGCTGTTTTTTTGGGTTTCCCAAAGCCAATTTGCAATAGTTCATTTATGATCTTGGTATGAGCATGTGTAGTGCAATTGAGAACCAATTTCTTTAATTTAGCCTTGTGAATGGAGCAAAAATTACAAAAGTGGTTTCTTGAATGAGAAATAAATCCAGTAAGCTTTTGAATGACAACCACATCTGCAATGGCCATGAGGATGGCAGCACAGATAAAGGATCTGGAAGGACCTGTTGAGGTGGGTGAAAGGTTTAACCTTTCCACAGTTATTTGAGTTCCTTGATGAGTAGCCTTGATAGGTAGGTAATTCAATTGAAGGGCAGTTGGATCCTTTGGCCCAGGGATGATTCCTGCAAAATAGAAATTATCCAGCTTCAATCTTTCATTTGGGGGAGATTAAGACAACTTATCATGATAGGTCTAATGCTAGACAAGCGGCTTGACTTTCCATCTGCATTGAACCAGTACACATAAATTAATAAGGCTGATGCACTGGGAATCAACATGAATGGGGGTCATTGATATTTCTGGTGCCAGTGAAGCATCTCCAGATGTCTCATTTGGTGGAACCTTCAGGCTTTTGAGATAGTTGATGTTGATTCAGAATTTGCATAATGCCAGCCCCCTGGAAAAATCTGGAAAGCCAATTTTTCAATAGTTGATAAATGAAATGTTTTGTTGGTATAAATTTTTGCATGATTTTGGTTGTGTTTTGGGTGTGGGATTCAAATTAGTTTATGAACTTGCTTAATGATTTTGTAAAAGCAGGATCATGATCATTTGGTTCATTATGCTGTTGAAATTAGGGTTGGTCAGTTATGACAGATTCAGTAATGCTATTAAGAAAGAAACATTGAAGACAACATATATAGTTTTCAATAAGTGGCTCAAATTGGAGATGTTCAAATATGCTAGTCAGATATTGAGGTATATGGACTGTGGGAGTGGGGCAACCAACTGAGCTTGAGATAATGTAATTGATAAGCAGGTTCAGGGCAGGGTTGAGAATGCATGGAGCCCTGCAGGGTATATCATACCTTAAAGATAGAATCACAGATATTATCATTCCAAGGTCTTTTGGGGGAAGGTTTTGAATCCAGATGTATGGTTTCTGTGCAGTTGAATTGAGTCCCATTGGAGTGGGGAGTTTACTTTGTGTTAATCAAGAATAATAATTTGGAAAAATTTGATCCAATAAATTTTGTGGGCACTCAGATCCTGATGATGAAGTAGGGATTTTTGGTATATATTTGGGTTCAATGGCTGATTTGAGCTTTTTAATGTGATGCTTATATTGGAAAGGTGTGAAGGCAACTCACTTCCTATCACCCTCAGGGAAGGAGTGTGTTTGAGTTAAGAAATGTTGACACATGCATAAATGCATTGAGTAAAGGGGGGTGGACATTGCTGTGGGAATTATGAATATGGTCGCATTTTATTATAAATAAAAAACTTGAGTGATTATTTATGAAGGAGGATTTTAACCCACTTTTAATGGTGGCTGAGCTTCAAGGGATAAAGCATAATGTGTCACATCTTGATGGCCAGACTGGTCAGGAGTCTAATTGGGTGAAATGCCTTGCTTTTCAATGCTTGTACATATTCTAGTTTATTTACACATGAAGATAAAGCGGATTTGGCCAGTGAGGTGGGCTCCATTAATGATGTTTCACCATTGAATTGAGGGGAGTAACATTTAAGCCATGTATGCTGGCACACCGTTGTACACGGTTTAAACCTTATTAAAGACATAAGCATATAGCTATATTACTTGATTGTTTGGAGTGGAGCTAAGGTCTTGGTATGTGGTTCAAGTAAAGGGGTCTTTTAATTGGTTAGAATGTGATTTGGAATGTATTGCCTTTGTTAAAAATGTGATGTATCTTTTGTGGGTAAATCCTCCATAAATATACCATGATACAGATATAGAATGCCTGTGAATTTTGATGCACCCAATGGCAATTTGGATAATAAACAGAATGTGACATTTGAGATAAAGGAAATATTGCATTGTATGCTGGTGGGCCATGCAGTGTGGTTTCCAACAAAAGCAGAGAAGGTCATGATTAGGTTGTGTGAATTTTCCCAAAAATAGTCCTGTTGGACTTGCATGGGAGACTTGGCTTCCACTATTAATTGAATTTCTCTATTATAAACCTGAAAAATTCCATCTGAGATCACTATTTTATCAAGTTCAAAATATTGCTATAGTTTCTTACCCCTTATGTCATCTTCTGACCCATGGAAATCCTGTTCATGACTCAGATAGTGAATCTAGCATAGAATGTTTTCAAACACAGTCACCAATGAGTCTTCAAATTCCTCCAACAGCCCCTATTGAATCCTTGATGAATTTATCAGGTCTCAAGATTGATGTGGGAAATGCAATGGCTCAAACTTCAACTTGTTGTTCAATACCAAAAATTTCTGTTACTCCAATCACCCTGATTCCTACTAAGACAAAAATGCATGTGTGTGAGGGACCAGGAAGCACACCCAGAATTTCATCAAAGGCAAATCCCCAATCCAATTTTTCATATGATTTCCTCCTGAATCCTTGCGGGTGTCACAGGGGCTCTTCTAAGTGAAGAGGGCCTGGCACTCAGTGAACAGACTTACTTATGGAGGGCTCAGAATAAGATACTCAAATGATAAGAGTAATGAAATAAGATAATAATTTCCTAGTCATAAAATAATAAGAATTAAAAGATATGAGAGGAAAACAAAAGCAATAATAAAGAGCCAACCACAAATAATCCTGTACTACTGTTTCAACCTGTTCAGAAAAGAGAAAAGGATTAATGAAGGATATGGCCACCAGGACTCTACTGAACAGGTGAGGGAAGGCAAAGACCAACTTAATAATTAATAAAATAATATTTCTTAATGAGAAATAAAATAATATTAAATAATAAATCCAATATTTCAATTAACTGGGGCAAAAACCCCCAGGTGGATGAAGAGGGGCTGGTATATGTGAGAAATATCAGCCTTGGAGTTTGAGTGTTGAGATACTTGCCTGTATGCTGGAAGAAGTTGGATGTGGGATTGAATCCTGTATTGGTGAATCCAATACAGGCTATACAGTTAATACAGGTATTTGCGCCTGTATGAAACTGTATTTGGAGAATGTTGAATGAAACCCCCTTGCTGATTGGGTTTTGAAGGGTATCAATGAAGTAATGATTGGTAATGCCCCTGCCTCCTTGGCTGTGACAGTGGGAATCCTGTGGAGTGTCAGGAGCCCTTTAGGCTAAGTAAAACCGCCATCCCACATAATTCTGTCAGGATCTTAAGCTCATTTGGGCTATGAAAAACAGGTTGATGGTGGGCAACAAAAAATACCAATGGAAAATGTTAGTAAAAGTAGTCTTTTGAATGGCAATCCTGGATTGAAACTTAATCAAAGTAAATAATTTTAATTTCTGAGTATAATCATTTTAAACAACCCAATGTGTTTGTTTTTGTCTCTTAGATATGGCACCCAAAGGAAAGACAGTTCAATCTCAGGAGCCAATTGAAGATTGTGAGTATTTTCAGTATTTATGCATTTTGCAATTTGTGTGGCAGTTGAGGAACTCTATGCCTCTTCACCTTGGGTCCATAAAGAGAAACTCACTTGACTTCATCATCCATATGCCTTCAACCCAAGAATGGGTAATGCAGATTTGTCAAGACAAAAAATTGTGGATGACAAGGATGAGAGAACATGTCTCCCACTCAGTGAAACAAATGGTGAACCAAGGAGGGAGTATTTCATGGCTCATGAGGAGGGCACTTGGTCAAATAGTGAGCTCACCCATCCTTGAATGTCCCTTTCCCAGAGTATGCTCCATAAATACAAGATGAGATATAAAAGGAATGAGGCTCACAAAGCTCACAGTGTGGCAAAAAGTGTGAGCCACAAGGAGCAACAAGAATGGCTGAAAGGGGAACTTTCTGATAATGTCCATGGGATGAGACCAGCTGTACATGCCCATTGCCTGTTCCTACTCAAAGTGAAGGATAAGGATTTTTTCTTACCACCAGCACCACCAAGCACAGAAGAGCATGAAATTTCAATTCAGGTTTCCAGCCATCTGGGATATGTCCCCAAAGACTTTTTCAAGTATCCATCAACACAGGTGCAGTCTCAGGGCTTCCAAAGCTACTGAGAAAATGAGGTCCACAAGTTAGGACCGGGAGAGCTTGTGGTGACATCCATTCAATGAGTTGATGTAAATGGTGTTTTACCATACCTTCCCACTTGCACTTGTCAAAACCAAGTATCATCATTACTGTTTCAACAAGGATTGTAATAACTACAGGGTGGTTGCAGCTTTAATGGAGCAATATTTCACTTATTTGAAAAGAGAATAGAAGTTAATTCAAAAGTATGTAGAATATTTGGTAAAAAAAGAAGGAGAATCAAAGGCTTGCAAAGATACTTCAAATGGTGAGTCATATTATATTTTACATCAATTTGAAATAATTATTATGATAATTTAATTGATTATGTGCAGACCTGTGAGCGCCATCATGATTGGTGTGATATTGCTAAATTCCCCATTCAAGCATCACAATTCAATGACCATTGGGTATTTTCAGATACTGAGGAGGTAATGGAAAATGGATGTCAAGCTTTCTGTAAAGTGGGATTACACTAGCACTCACACTTGTTTAATGAGTTAGTATTGAAAATTGAGAGAGACATAGAGTTTTGTAATTGGATTGAAAAACTATTAATAGATGATGGTGATATTCCTGAAGTGCTCTGCTTTCAGGTATTTGATCAAGATTGGCTCAAAAGCTGTATTAAAATAGAGAATCTTTCCCTCAAGCTCCTTGACATGTGGGTTATTAGCATGAATGGAAATTCTCTGCAACAATTTAGTAAAATAAATGTATAGAACAGTTACATATTAGGGTTTTGTAAATAGTTTGTGCCAGTGTAATACAATCTGATGATTATTTTTTAAGTGAACAACAACCTTATATATAAATTAGTTTATAAATAATCTGATTTTGCATTTACTATTGTGTCCCTTATCAATATCCCTCTATTGATGATTTTCATTGAGAAAATATTGAAGAAGTTCAATCCAGCTCATGGTGTTCATCATTGTGGACCTGTGATGGGATAAAAAGGAGGTACCACTTTGTCAAACACAAAGTAGATAATATCAGGAAGGCTCACACAGTTAATGATTGTCTATCTTCTTGGACCTATTTGTAAATTGACTATGGGATTCCCATGGAGCATTATATAACAATATTAGTATGATCAGTGCCACAGAAAAGCTGAAAAGGTACCTTCTGCATGTTTACCTCAACTGAATGAGGAGTGATATAGTGAATAAACTTCACAAGCCATTGTTTTCCAGCTCAATGGAGACAATCAACTGCCTGAGCCTCAATTTCTGGGTTTGAATTGGGATCCTGGAAAGGTGGAAGCTCAGAGGGCCCCTCACCATTAAATAGACCTTATCAGTGCAAGTGATGTTGTGGCAAGCTCAAGCTGCAATGGATGCAATGAGTACTTCACATTTGAGATTATTGAAGGATTTCTCAAGGGCCTTCTCCTGGCCTCTTGCCATAATTGCTCCATCAATTTGTGCTGAAAGGATAGAGTGATAGGTAAGTACAATAATACCAATTCTAGAAAATACTTGAGGTTGCAATGATTTAATTTGGAATGGATGCATATTATAATTTACTCACAAATCAGGAATTGGGTCCATTGTGAGTAAACAGCCAATTTGGATGGACCAAAGTTTGATTGTTTGTTCTTCAATAAACCTATGAGGCCGTGTCTAATTTTACTACTCATCATGCATGTTTCCACATCAACACTTGTTTGGGTTATTGTGGATTTATTCAGAGTTCTCCCACCCTCATGGTCATCCAAATCCCAATATGCCATACTTCTAAGAATTATATGATGGCTACAACATATCCTGAGCTTATTAATACCTCTGAATAATTCTCCTGGTTCTTTGGTTTTTGATGATAGGAATTCTTTGTATAATGCTGAATATTCTTTCTGCATTTTTGAGTTAAGCAGGAGAAGTGCATAGTGATGGCTAATAGTGGGTAGAGAGTTGAGATGTGTGTTTTTGGTGTGGTGCAATGCCAAATGCAAAATATAATTTCTACCTTTGGAAAGACTATTCAGGATGAAAGGTAACCAATCATCTCAATCTGGGCTCTGGGGTTAGGTTATGAATGATATTATGCCCCAAAGTTCATAAATAGTGTTGTGAATGTGTAAGGTTTGACTATGAAACAATAAGTAAATATTACAAATATTTAACTTATTGTACTATGAATGTCCTTATGAATAATGAATAATAAGATAAAATTAATTATAATAATTAAGGCATAAAAAATGATTATATTATTAAATAAATATAATAATACAATTTATATTATAAAAAGATAATATAATAAACAAATATATTAATATATTTATAAGCACTTTATTATTGTTACCAACAAATAAGAAAAGTGTAAAAAAAGTTTTTTATAAATAAAAAACAATTAATAGCAATAATATTACTAATATTAAAGTTATTTATTAATATAAATACTATTTATTTCAAGATAAGAATTATTAAAAGTAATAATAAAGAGAAAATAACCTACTTTTAACACTTAATATAATAATTTTGGAATATTTTACGCCAAAATAATGTAAATACAATTTATACAAACTGTAGCTACAAATAAAAATAGAGAAATTACAAATATTCTTTGATTTTACATGGGAATAGAGTTTAAAGAGATTTTTGAGCAAAACAATTAAATAATTGAAGTAATTGTGTCAATATTGATGATTATAATAAAGATGATCTTTGGTCTTGAATAACATAAAAGCTTTATATATAAAGAATAAAGAATCTACCTTTTTTTGATTTAATTATTTAGTGTTTTGTAAGCATCTGAGGGGAAAATAGAGCAAGAAGAGCTTGATTTATAGTAAATACCTCCCTCCTGGAATCCAGTAGTCCTCTAGTAGACGTGTACTGATGCTATCCACTAGAAATCCTCAGTATTTTAAGGTTTGGTGATGATTACATCATGATCAAACCATCTTATCTCATTATTATGCCATTATTTAGTTAGAGTTATCACTATAATCCTCAGTTTGATGACCTCATATACTTGGCAGAATGCCAAAGGTCATGGCTTTTATTATATTTAATCATAAAATAATAGTATTCACCAGTTTTATCACTTGTATGACTGTTAAACTTAATTTAAGATTACAGTGAGTGATCATAAATGATCAAAATTAAGCTCAAACTTTGATCCTTGATAACTTTTATGTTTTACATGCTACAGCTATTCAGAGAGTGAAATCTGATAGCTTGGAATGTCCTTGTAAGCTGCCAAGAGCATTTCATTACATCATCAAAACTCTATTTTTTGATGATTTTTCTTGTAACTCATCTTTTCTGTTGAAATTCAATATTTTGAACTTCAAACCATGATTTCAAGGAGTTATACCTTGAATATTATAATCAAAATTATGTCATTCTTCACAAATGAACTAGTAGAATCTGAAAGTCTACTTTTTTGTAAGTTTGGACCACTTTCACAACAAAGTGGTTCACAGCTCCAATGGTTTTGATCAATAAACCATTACAAGTTTTAACCTTGTTTATAACTTGTTGTAAAATAAAGCTCATATCTGTGTTCTTACAATAATGAAATGGTGACTTTGTTTTTTGGTTTAACCCTCTTTCTTGCATATTTCAAGAGATATTAGCTAAAAACCATGAATATATGCATCAACCAAAAAAGTGCATATATTCAGCTTCATTCCCTAAGTATTAGCTTTAGAGAATAGCTTTATAATTGCTTTATGTGTGAAAATTTGTGGGGAATCCAATGGTACAGTTCATTTCACATGTTTTTCATTGGTTTCTGAAATAATTAATGATTTATGTTTTTTATAAGGTATTATTACTTATAACTCATTAAATATTGACTTTACAGATATGCCAAAAAAATGATATATGTGTCTTTTACCATGAGGAATCTAATCATGTGATTTATTTTCACATGTTCATTTATTAAATTATGCTTTAATTCAGATTTTGTACTTATTTATGGTATTTTACTAATTTTTGAGATGATTATCATAAGTATAATTATTACAGAAATTTTGCTGTGACCTTTTTGGATATGTGGTCATATCTCAAAAGCTCACATTTCCTACCACCAAAAAAGATTTTACCACAATCTGATATAGTTAATTAGGGTATCATCCACTGTCCTACCTCTTCAATAGACTTTGTTAGTCTTGAAGCTCAATAATGCCTGATTCTTCTATTCTTTAGGTTTTCTTTCATGTCTGAACCTTCTTAGTAGTTTATCAGCATTTGTTATATCCTTCTCAAGTAGCCATTCATCTTCTTGAGTTGGATTTCTATACCTTACAAGGTATTCTCTTTCTTTTTTATTTCTTGTCCTTCCTTCTTTGAGGACTTTCACAATTTTCTTTTAATCTCCTTCTTCCAAAGGGGGTATTTCAAGTGGGGGTTTATTTTCAGTGGAAATAATTCCTTGTCACTTGAGCTGTAAGGTATTATCAGACTTACAGGGAAAGCTGGGTGTTTATTCATTAGTTCACCTGTGAGCTCCAATTGCACAGCATTAAGTCCATGTAGTGCTTTTATCATGAATCATCCTGCAAAGGAATCTTTCAATTTCTTTGGTCCTCTTATATTATTGAAATTAAGAGTTGACACTAGGACCAAGTCTCCTATTTTGAAGTCAGGTGGTTTATGACTTTTATCCCATCTTTCTTTTGCATATTTGAAAGAATCTTGCATACATCTGTTTGCATGGTGTCTTGCTTTGTAAAAAATTATTTTAAAACTGCTGGCTGTTGGATGTATATCCACTAAGTCCTTTTTGAGGGTATCATAAGGAGGTCTTGGATTCCAACCTTTTCCTAGCATTGCTGGGGTTTTTTGCCAGTAATAGAATGGATTGATGTTTGATATGTCAGTTCAAGAGCTGGTATTAATGTAAACCAATCATGGGTAAAACCATCAGAATCTTTAAATTCCAGTCCATAAGCACAAAATCTTCTGATCATGTCCTCCAAGGTTTGTCTCATTCTCTTTGCTAAGCCATCAGTTTGAGGATGGTAAGCTGTTGAGAGTGACAATTTTGTGCCAAACAAGTTATGGAGGTTTGTCCATAATGGTGAAGTGAGCTTTGGGTCTCTGTCACTTATGATATTTTGGAATAAGCTTGTGTGGCTAATGAATTTATTCCATATCATTATGGCTGTGTTCATAGCTGTGTCATCTTTGTGACATGGTAGGAACATAGGAGTTTTGCTATACCTGTCAAATAACACTAGGCATGCATTATAACTTCTGTCTCCTCCTGGAGGTAGTGCTGTTACCCAATCCATATGAGCTATTTCCCAAGGGGATTTTGGTTCTTGGATTTGGATCATCATTCCAAATTTCTTTCCTGTGGCTCTGCTGGCTTTTTGACATCTGTCACAGGTTTGGAAGTGTTCTACAACATCTTTCTTCCAATTTGGCCACCAAGAGCAGGTTTTCACCCTCTCTAGTGTTCTATCTTCTGAGAGATGTCCAGCTGCAACACTATCATGACACTCATGTAAAATAGTGTTTATTAGAGTTCTATCTGTTGAGGCCATAACACATGTGTGTTTTGTTCTATGATAGAGGATTCCATCAAGGAGGTGGAATCTTCCTTCATCATATGCCTTTTTCCATATTTCATCTAATTTTGATGAAAGTGATGGGTCTTTACCATCTTTCATTAGAATTTGGCTTAAGATATGGCAATTCTTATCTATCATCTTATAGCTTTCTTTAACTTGGTTCAAGAATTCTGTGACATATACCCCTTCTATATGGTGCTCCTCCTGCCATCTCAGCATATGTCTATTTGGAGTTTTAATATTTAATAGAGATTTTACAGCATTAAAGTCTGTAATCACATCAAATACTGTTCCATCCAAGTAATAGTGTAATTTTTCTAAAGCCCACACTAAGCAGAGGCATTCCATTTGGCTTGCTCCATATCTTGCCTCTGTTGGCTTTATCTGTCTTGAAGTATAACAAATTGGTCCTTCCACTGGTTTATCATTGATGATTTGTGTCTGGTGTAGTGCAGCACCTAGTCCTTCTCCACAAGCATCAATGTAAAGCTTAAAGGGTAGTTTCCAATCTGGCATTAGAATAAATGGGGCATTTGTTAAGGAATTTCTCAATTATTCATATGCTTTGACTCTTTCTTCAGTCATTTCATAGACTGTTTGTTGGTCACATAGTTTATACAAGGATTTGGCAGTTTTTGCAAAGTCATTTATATGCTTTCTATAGTAACCAGCAAATCCTAGAAATGATTGCATTTCTTTTTTGGTTTGAGGCATTGGCTTAAATAGTAATCCTGCTACTTTATTCTTGTCTATGCCTAGACTAAGTCCAGATACAACATGTCCTAGTGCTTTTAGTTCACTATATGAAAAATGACACTTTTTCAAGAAAATTTTCATATTCACTTGCACTATTTTTGTAGTATCCTTTCTAGTCTTGTGAGGTAATTTTCCCAAGTTTCTGAGCAAACTATGATATCATCAATATAGATAATTAACCATCCTTCTGATAATTCTTCCAGAAATATGGTATTCATCATTATTTGATGATGGAAAGGTGCATTCTTTATACCAAATGGCATTCTGAGATATTCAAAAATTCCAGTGGACTATTATCCTTGGTAGTTTCCTTGAATTTTCTGTTAAGACATTTTGATGAAAACCCTTTAGAGCATCCATGGCTGTGATGAGCTTAGCTTGTGACAATTGTGTCAATGTCCCATGGATTCTGGGTATTGGATATCTGTCAGGGATGGTATAGGTGTTCAGGGCTCTGAAGTCTCCTACCATCCTTGATTTTCCATTATGCCAGGTTATAATGAATGGTGTAGTTACCTCTACCTGTTCATTATGTCCTAATTTCCTTAGTACTCCAAGGTCCATTAGTTCTTTAATGGGCACCTCTAAAGCTTCTCTAGCTCTTGGGCTGGCTGGATAAGCTGGTCTTTTTAATAGAGGTGGATAAAGCTTTTCTACATTAAGAACTATGTCTACCTCATGTCCAATTATGGCACCTAGTGGTTCTTTGTCAGTTGCAAAGGCATTTTTATATTTAAATAGGAGGTCAATCAATTTTTCTTTCATTTTTACTGTTAATTTATGATTAAATTCTGCCTCTTTTAGCTGTTCAGTTATGAAAAAATCCATTTCTGGGCTTTCTTCTTCATTCTTGACGACTGTTATTTGTCTTTTATTATTAAGAAAGCCAATTTTTTTGTCTTTTATTGTCACCTATGGTAAAATATCTATCCTTTTGGTTAGAGATATCTATTCCATAAACTGACAAGTAGTCATTTCCAAGTATAAAATTGTTACTAGTGCAGTTATCCATTACTAAAAATTCTACTTTCAATATGATACATTGTGAAGGATGAGGAAAAATGAGTGTTAAGTCAATTATTCCAAGGAGCTTCATGCTCACACTTGCACTTCTAAATTTGACACCTTGTATTGGTATAAGTTTTTCTTGCCAATCTGAAACAATATTTTTTAAATAACCTTTACCAACACAGGTGCAATATGCTCCTGTATCCAAGTTTACTTTTGCCTCTTGGTTATCAACCATGACAATGCTTATACTTGATTTTCCAGCTGTATATCCCATTCTTTTTGCAGGTTTGGTTCTATACAGCTTGGCATCTTGTACATTTGTCAGGTTTGTGTCAGATGTTCCAACCTGTGGTAAGTTTGAGTTAACATCCAGTACTTCATAAATTATATCAATATTATTAATTTGTGCATTAATTATATTAATTTCATCACTCTCAGAAGTTTCTGACTCTTCTGTGTCCTTTTCAGAATCGAATTCAACTTCTTTTTCATTGTGATCTTCTGTTTCCACAATTTCATTGATTTTTGCTTTTTTAAGGCAATTATTGGCCAAGTGTCCAATACCTTCACATTTATGGCATTTTCTTTGCTCATTATTGCTGGATGTATTGGGCTTGAAAGCTTCTTTTGATTTATCTTTTTTGATAAATGGCTTATTTGGAATTTTGATGTCCAATCTTTTCCAAGTTCTGCCAATTTTTGTCCTTGTCACTATGTCTTCTAGTGCATTGATATACTCTTTTCTCAGGGCATGTTCCAGCTCACCTCCACATTTCTTAAGTATTCTCATGTGTACCCTTTTGTGTGACATTTCTGGGTACAGTGCATTCAATCTTTCAACTTGTTTTGAGAACCAAGTCAAAGGTTTATCTTTTTCTGGGTCAAAGAAAGAGTTTTCAAATGCATTTTCTATTTTGTACCTTCAGGCATCATTAGCCCACTTGCTGATTATTTCTTGTTTCCACCAAGACCAGGTATTTTTGCCATTTTTTTGTCTTATGCCATGATACCATCTTTTTGCAGATTTCTCAAACAGTGAATGTAATCTTGCAGTGATCAATTCATCTGGTATGGCATAATCTTCTTGTAACATGTCAATTGTTTTAATAAATGACATATGGTCATATTCACCTTCTCCTGTGAATGTTGGCCATTCTTTTAATTGAGGTGCTTCCTTCATTAAGACTTGGTTATTGTCTTGGTGACTCAAGTCTGTTGTGAATGAATTTGTTCATTCCTCTTTTGGTTTAACAGGGCTTCTAATGTGAGAAAATGGAGTTGATAACTTTGGAATATAAGAGTTAGCCTCATTAATTTTATCCATTTTTTCAGTGATAAGCCTTATTTCACTTTGAATATCATCTTTCAGATGCATTCTTGCTTCATCACTTTTTTCCACATGGTCTAAAAGTAATTTCTGGTGTGTTGAAGTCTTTTCTTCAAATTTTTTACAGAAATACTTAATTAGTTTAATCTTTCAGTAAGATTATCAATACTCACCTCATAATTGATTTTCAAAGTTTTATCTTTAATATCTTTTATGTATTTATACAATTCCTGTTGTCCTTGTATTAATTTTTGAGTATTGTCAATCAAAAGCTTTGGTTTGTTATTTTCAACAATGAATTTAATGTTGTCAATTTCTTTTTTGTTTTGTACAACAATTTTTGTTAAATAAGATAAATTATTCTTTATTTCTTGTAATGATAATAAACTATTTTTAATTTCTTTTAGAGGTAATATACTATTCTTAATTTCTGTTAAAGTATTTACAACATCTGGGGACAAGGTTGTTTCTTTGGGAAATGAGGTTGTCTCATTCTTTGTTCCTCCTTGTCCTTGAATTCCATCAAGGTTCTGGCCATGTTGAAGACATTGTCCATAGAATCCTGTAGCTTGGGGAATATGGTTTTCTTGAATTATTTTTCTTGTTCTTCTTCCCTTCTTGGGGAAGTGGGTTGGCTTGGGGCTTGCTGGTAGAAGCTACTGGGGCTTCTTCCTTGGATGCCTCCTTCTTTTTGGCATGGTACTCCTTGATCTTTTTGTTTTGAGGTTTGGATGATAGTGGATTCCATCCATTGGAGTATCTCAACATTTCCTCCTCTTTGAGGAACTTTCTGAGGATGTGCCAGGAGTTCATCACTCCTTGGTGTATTTGAGGCAAAATTTCCCAGTCCTTGTCTTTGTACACTATGTAGTATTGCTTGTACTGGCTCATGTAAATGTCTATCTGAGCCCTCTGAATGTGATTTGTACCTGTTTGAGTTACTCATACTTAGTTCTAACTCTGGTTCAGATATCATGGGCATTTCTGGGACTTGCCTTTGGGATAAGGCACTTCCTTGTGTAGATTCTGTTACACTGGGGATATTGCCCTTTCTTTTTGCTTTTGAGGAATCAATTCTAACTCTGAGTCCAGATCCATCTGATTGGATGGAGTATTGAGAGCCTCTTCTGGTAGTAATGATTTAAGAAATAAAAAATAAGAGGATTTCAGGACAAGAATTCTTCTTATGGAAATTTATAAATGAGGTACTCACCTTTAGAGTCCTGAATAGTGGGTCCTGGAAAGTCTAATTTCTTAGCTTTCTTTTTCTTAATGGCAATTGGTGTTGGAAAACTTGGTCAAGTTTATTCCACCAATATTTCAACAGTGGCTTGGTTGTTTTCTGTTGGATTGTCTTCAAACACTAAAAAAGACAAATAAATATAAGTCTTTTATATAAGAAGTGTTATTTTTTGGTAAGATATGGCAATTTTCCATGTAAAAATTGATTTTGTATCTTTGGAAAAATGAAATGAATAAAAATGAAGAAAAATAACTTTTTTTATTGGTTTTTAATATTTTTATTTTCAAAGAATAAAATAAACATGAATATGATTATTTTATGAAATTAATTTATAATATAAAATTATTATTAGTTTATAAATATCTTTTTTTTAATCACTAGAGTCACTCAAAGAAAGTTCTTGTAAGTTTAAGGATGTGAAAAACCATGTGTA
This sequence comes from Austropuccinia psidii, assembly GCA_023105745.1. Taxonomy (NCBI): domain Eukaryota; kingdom Fungi; phylum Basidiomycota; class Pucciniomycetes; order Pucciniales; family Sphaerophragmiaceae; genus Austropuccinia; species Austropuccinia psidii. The sequence continues at coordinate 54,809,731 of JALGQZ010000005.1, read as the reverse complement.
AGACAGTACAATTGCTTATCAAATGCCTCAATAGCTTTTAAAATCAATAAAAATAAAAGTATTATATACACCACAGGAAAAAGCTGGGGACTTGCATACAGGTCCTTTACAGTATCTTCAGCTTATTTCTGAGTATATCTCTGGAAGTATCCCTAGTTTAACTCACATTCATTGTATTCTGACATTTTTACTCCCCCTTTAAATTTTATTAATATTTTCTCAACTCAATATATACAATGGCAACAAACATAGGTAATATATCTTATTCAATTTTTGGATTGTGAGAACATTGAAATTCCCTCATGATGCTTATAGTTAGTAGAATAATCTTCAAATTCTCTCATCAATTGGGTTCCTTACAATTCACTTCATGACTGCTTGTGGATTTTGAAAGTTCATCCAGCTATATGGGGAGCTTTGAAAAGGAATTCTTTGATAATTGTAGCATTAATTGCTTCTTTGATCTTATTGTCATTCTTCTGCCTTGATTATTGAATTCCTTTGGTTTTAATTTATCTTTCATGTTGGCTTAAAGAATGAGGATAACTTAAGAATTAAGAAATTCTATTCACCAGAATGCTTCTTTTCAGATGAATCAGAAATTAAGCTTGAATTGATTTCCCACAATAATAATAATAAGTAATGATGAATTTGAAAATTATAATGGTAATTATTTTGAGGGAATCCTGTCCAAATTTAAATTAAAAATGGGTGTTCCTCCTTAAAATTATGAATATTTTGGAAAGATAAGATCCAATAACTTTATAATAAGTAAAATACCTCTCCTTGAGTGATGATTATCATCATAGGAATTTTAAGGACAAAAGTAATAAGAAATTTAATTGATCTGAAGATTTGGAATATATATATGTCCATTAATAAACTAAGTTTCAAAATATAATTCATTTTTTACACTATTAGGAACAATTCAGGGGCTAAATCTTTAGCTTATCAAAATCACTTACAAAATCGCCGGGGGTCTTTCCACTATATAACCCATGCAATCCTATCATTCAGGTTCCATTTGTCCTAAAAAATCATATCACACTGATATATTAAATCTTCATTCTAAAAATTTACAGTATGATTTCAATTGAAAAAAAAATCAATATTGAACAATCCTTTCCAACCTCTCTGAGATCAGTAATATTCAGAAGAGTATTCAATTCTATTCATATACTATTAGAATCTTACTGGAGTCATCTTGGGAGCCTTAATTCTTTCCAGAGTTTCCACCTGGGTCCACTGCTTGATATTTTTGGAGGAGTGGCTAAAGGCTTGAATCCTGAAACAAATAAAAAATACAAAAATAATAATAAAGTGCTTTTTATAAATTCTTTCATAAATTTCAAGAATAAAGATAAAAATATCCTATTACATGGATGTGTTTTTGTGGATAAAGGGAATATTTTCCAAACAAGAGAGGCTTTCAAGAATGCAAACATGGCTCTGAGACATATTGGAAACTATAGCGCACATTTATTTATTGATATTGCTAAAGATTGTGATCTTTATCAAGCTTCCAACCATACAAGTTTAGCTAGTTCTGTTACTTCAATACCTAATTGTAAAACCAATCTGTCATTGCACTAAATCCAGGGTATTTCCTTTCTCTTAAATATTGAAAATAATATGGAAAAAATTTGTGAAAACCTATGGAAACATTCAGATAACTCATGGATTAAAAAAGTGTTTTCTAATGCTGTTGAAATTGGGCTAATACCACAGGATATTGTTGACAAAAGTAGGGGTGGAATATTGGCTGATGATATGGGACTTAGAAAATTGTTGACAACTTTATGCTTGATTGAAAAAACACAAAATGAAGCATCAAAGTACTCAGAAATATCTAAGGACCATGTCCCAGCTACTTTGATCATTGTACCACTTTCTAATTTGCATAACTGGGAGAATGAAATAAGACTACATTTTCATGATGGTAGTTTACCATATTCAATATTCCATGGTTCCAATTGTAATTTCATTTCATTCCAAAATTTGAAGCAGAATGCAGTTATATCATCACCACATATGATGTTATTGCTGGTTATAATGTTGATGATGTTCATGGGATGAGAATAAGTCCTCTTTTGGTGAATTGGTTTGGAATAGTGTTGGATGAAGTACAGTAAGCTTCTCTTTGGGATTTTTAAATAAAAAAGTACTGAAATTTTTACATCAATTAGCTACATAAAGGAACAATCTACTTGTAGAGCATTCACAATATTGAATTTAAAGTCTGAAAGAAAGCTATGCCTTACAGGAACACCATTACAAAACAATCTTTGGGATCTTCATAGTCAGTTGAGGTTTTTAAAAGTAGAACCATGGAATCTCAAGCCTTTATGGGAAAATTGCATAATCAAACAAATATCATCTGGGAATCAAATGGAAATCCAATCATTACATGTTATAATGCAAACACTCACCTTGAGAAGATTGAAAGCCAACCTACTGGATCTTCCCAAGAAAGTGCAACATTGAGTTGGAATTGAGATCTATGAGCCATGGAAAACACTTTATTTCAAAAAGCATGAAGAGTTTAGTGCATTGTATGGAAAACAGAGGTCCAAAGAAGTTCAATGGGATTCATCAGAACTTTTCTCCAGATTATCAGATTTGAGGCAGCTTTGCAATCATCCAGCACTAATAGAAAGGGAAGAAGGGGGAAGGCAATATACCTGGAAAGAAGGATCCAAAGTGGTGCATCTTGTTAGCCATCTCAAGGAGTTTTTTCAGAAGGAGCCAGGCTTAAGATATCCCAAAGCAGTTGTTTTTTCAGAATACAAAAGGTTTCTTGATATGTGAGCTCAAATCCTTCTACCACCTGTCATTTGAATGATTTTATTGATCAAATATTGTAAAAAGTATTGAAATTGCACTGGATGAAAGTGGAATATCCAATTTGATGATGTGTGGAATGCTCAAAAATGATCAAAGGATACAAATCCTTGAAGAATTCAGAAAAAATCCAAAATCTCAAGTTCTTCTTGAAAAAAAAGGCACAGGTGGTGTTGGTATTGATATGAGATGTGCTCAAAATGTCTACATAATGGTAAGACAGTATTTAGATACACTTGAAGCTTAAACTGATATTATTCCAATTACTTGAATTAGGAACCAGGTTGGAACCCTTCAACTGATGATCAAGCAGTTGATAGGCTTTATCGGCTAGGGAAAAAGAAAGAAGCTAATGTATTTCATCATATAACTGTTGGTAGTATTGAGGTGAATATTCAGCAAGTTAGAAGGAAGAAACAGCAGCTTCCAATGTAAGATAGTCTATACTCAACCAATATTTATCTTTTTTGGTAGCTAAACAATTTTTCTTTCATTTTAGGTTGGGCATTGGAAATTTAGATACTGTGGATTATGAATTGGAAAAATTGATTGTGGAAACAATAGAAAAATCATGAATTATTATTTTAGGTTTCAGTTAGTTGAAGTAAATGATGAATATCTATACATGGCTTTTATTGTAACATTAGCTTCTCATCATTAGTAAGCTTGGAAATATAATCATTTGAATGAAGATTTTCTGGATGTCCAATTGGAACTTTGGCTTCTTTCTCAAAAATACCACTTTGTACTCTTCTACTTTCCAAGAAATTTGGAATTCTATTGAATTTGCTTTTGAATGAATGAGGAATGTAATTGAATTGCTAGCTTTGAGAATAAATCTGCCCTCCAAGGGGACTTTAGTCTTATTGATGATCCATTTTCATCTTCAGTATCAGAGCAGCATCATGGCTCATCAAATATGGAAGCTTCATCTTGATTAATTTTCAATGATAGTAATGTCTCTGAGCTATTTGATGATAACTGAATATTAAATAACATCAATTGGTGTAAAAATCAATCACAAATAAAATAAAAACATACTCTTTTACACCACCTTTATTTCTGCTTCTGACTGGCTTTTTTTGAAAGTGCTTCAGGAACCAATTTATCATTCTTAAGATCCTCTTGTTTCCCTCTGAACCAGCGCATTAGTATTAAAGAGTTATTAATATGTGTATTATCCTTTGAATTTATCAAGAATATTTTCAATTCTCCTTGTTGGTGTAAATAGTTCCAGTGCTTGAGAACAAATTTACAAATATTTGATTCCATTTTGATTCCCAACATTGATTCCAAGCAAAGGTTGACATTGGGAAGCCTGACTTGAAGAGACCTTCTAGAAACATAGTTTTTTACATTTGTGAAATTAATATTCTTGGGTTTATAGACGGTCCATCCTCTTCCAAGTTGTGATTATGGAGATTTGTAATTGGATTATCAGTGCAAGAAAAGGGTAAGTTCTCAGCAGTTTTGAGACTTTCTTCTGATGGAAGAGATTTCCAACTATTTATATCAGATGGAGATTGGAAATAGTTGATTTCCATGATCAACCAGCATATTTGATGTATGGATCTTGATATTACACTGGTAGGTGGTGGGATGATGGGATGTAATATCTTGTTAATAGTCCTTTTTGATTGGGGTATAGAGGTCTCAAAAAAGTAATGTAAAGCTTTGGCATAGTAAAACAGGTTAATTGAAGTCAGATTTCTGGGTATAGGTGGAAGAATCAAGAGAAAGGCTCCTATTTATCAGAAATGAGAGGATTCTGGAGCCCTGTAGTTATTTCTTAAAGTTTGAATGAGCCTGAAAAAAGCTATCTTGTGTAAAAGGAGCTTATTTGGGAAAGTAAGCAATGAGGTATCAGGTGAAGCAAACTAATCTTAGCAAACTCAAACATGATTTGAATAAAAATCACCCTGTTTTGAAAGAATAAAATTAAATTACAGAAAAAACTGATCAAATAAATAAGGTGTTTATATTGGCTTTATCAGGGAGATCTAGTACAGCTTGTCCATCTATGGTATTTTTTTCAAGCCATGCCTCACTGAAGTCCAATACTAAGCATTTGGCCACTTCTAAGTTTTTGGAACAGTGGGAACAAATACATGGGTTTTTGAGAAAAATGCCTTGTTGAAAATATCCAAAATATATGCATTTGTTCTCTTCCAAATAGGCTCATAAGGCCTTTCCTCAGCAATAACACTATCAGTAATTTCAATCATCTGCAATGCTCCTTTAGCTGAGCTTTTTCTCCAATCTCTTGAGCAAACCATTAAGCCTCTTACCCCAGAAACAAGAAATGAAGCTAAAATATGATAGCAGGGGTTAACTAATCCTATTTTTGATTGTAGCTCTGATAAGGTCTTAAGGTGTTCTTTGGACCTTTTATGAGTGAGCACAAATCCATCAAGAATATTGACTGGAAAAACTTTTGAATGTGCTAGTATCAGGACATATGAAATCATAAGATGTGAAATGGAATCATTGAAAGATATTAAGCTATTCATTCCATAATGAATTGGCTGGTTTTCCTCCTTTTCATCAAGGGTATTTTCAATTTGAGCTGAATGGGATGGTCTTGTGCTGAGGCAGGACACTAGAAATTCCAGGCTAATTCATTGAAGTAACAAGGGATCATCTTCTGTTGATTTTGTGATTTCAAACTTTTCAGGTTGTATGAGATCTTGTACAGAAACTGATATTGACTCCAGTATTAGATTGGCCCAGAACTGTTTCTTTTAAAGATTAGGGACAAAGAGGGATTGGTGTGATTTGGGAATGTTTTGCATTGAAATTGTAGAATCCAAAGTAAAGATAGGGAAATTCCAAGCTTTGGGATCATTGAAAGGATCATATTTCTTTGGCGGAAAGATATCTAATCCTGAAAAAAGCAAGTAAATATCAATGTTCTGGATGAAACATGAATGAATGTCTTTTGTATTTACCAGATTTATCCAAATCCACTAGCCATTTGGTAATGCTAAGAGATCCCATACTTTGAAAGTGTATTCCTTTGGGTAGTTTGGTAGAAAATGGCCTTTGGGGAATTTCCTGGAATCATTCTCTTACTAGAGTTTCAACATTAACCTGGCATTTCTTCCATGAGGATACAGAAAGTAGCCGATAATGGCTTATTTTTTCTTCCAAGTGATCTGAGTGAATAGGATTGAGGGAGCTTTTGCTTCTTTTGGGATGCTGAAGGCTCTTCATTACTGGTTTGCATTACTTTCTAAGTTTATGGGTTATTATCTACAAGTATGAAATTGGAGTTAGGTTTTTCTTTTGAGTTTTTGGTAGATGTAGGTTGTATCAACGGCTCCTCTATTTTTGATTTTGCTTTTTTTCTCATGGTGAAAGCTGGAAAACTTTGTATATTTGATTGATAACTGTGAGAAATACTATTGACTCCAGGGCTGGAGTTTGATGTGAATAGGGCTTTTCCGAAATCATTTTGAGGTTGGAATAGTCCTGGTTCTAGATTTTGAGAATCTGACTGGTTTTGTGGGTGTGATTTCTCAGTATCATAATTGCATTCCAATTTCTAAGAAAGAAATTATTCAGGGAATATAGTTTAATCTTTGAGTAAAGCCTAAATAAAATGTTGAAACATACTTCTTGATTCTTTTCCTTTATACTTTGATAAATTTTGGCCTTTTTATTACTCATACTAGAAGAAGATATGAAATACCTCTTGGTTGATGTTAGGGAGGATGCTGAAATAACAAACTTGGCTTCAGGGGGTAATGATCCACCTAGCTGTACACCTAAATTATGATTTGAATTCCAATTAAAAATGGCTCCATATGGGCAAAAGCTGGAAAAACATACAATACAAATCATCTTCAAGTATTTTGGAGACCTCTTGAATTTTTTGAATATTCAGGAAAGTGGGTATCACAGGTAGCAAGCTTGAGAGAAGGAAGAAATTTAGAGATTTTGGATATGAATTCTGATTTTTCAGCTTGCTTTGGCTCTATTTCAAGTAATGGATCCATTTTGGAGCAGTGATTATCTGAAATTGACTGAGGGTTAATTATTATAAATAAGTTTTTAAATTTATTTCTGAAATGAAATTGAAAAAAATAGAATTTGGGCGTTCTTTACAGTGTTCAAGACAGATTGGACTATTATGGAAGGTAGGATTTTGGGAAGGCATATATAATGATGAATTTTGATAAATGCCAATATTTTTGTTTGAGCATTGCCCAATATATAATAGCTTGGGGACAAATGAAAACCAAAGCAGGCATAAATAAGAGGCTTATATGTTAAATAATGTTGAGAACCTATAGTACAGTTCAGCTTTGAAAACACTAAATAAATAACAAATTTATGACTGATGGTCATAATTGTGAAAGCCCACATTGTGGCTAAATTATAAATTCTCACAATGGGTGACTTTTTAAAATATTTTAAATCATGTTTTCTTTTGAAGTACATTTATTACTAAATTCTAAGCTTGGAAAACATATAGGACACTTCACCTCTCAAATACACTACAAAAATACTAATTTTATGACTGCCAGTCATGATTTTGAAAGGCATCTTTTGACTTGGTTATTAATTCACTCAATTGGTGAATTGTTAAAATAATTTATCTCTAATTATATTTCCAAATACATCTATTACAAAACTATAAGCTTGGTTACAAATAAGGACTAGGAGATAAACATTATTCAGGATTCATATGATCATGACTACTTGAATCAGCTTCAATTCCACTGAGAAAGGATTTTCCTGGCCTCTGTATGATGTGATGTCCCCTTTTTGTCCTGGCCTCAAGCTGCAATAAAATATTTTGGAGTCCATTCAGTCCTTTTACCAATAAGTGGTTTCTTTCAACTTCTGAAATTGTGTTTAAGTATATTGTTGAATAACAATCTAAGGGTAAGCAATGTGGGAAATTAGTTAAATCAGAATTATAGTCTCATTTCTCTCCATCCCTATGAAGCATACATTGAAATCTACTCTTTTTAAGCAGGGTTTTGGCACCAAGGGTCATTGCTAGATCCAATTGCCTTGTACACAAGGTCAAAGCTTCACTATGCCAAACTCCAACAAGTCTTTTGGGTGCTTTTCCCAGGTCAGAATTATCCTCTACATCTGAAGTTGCTTTTATATCAGTATATATTGCAGAGAAATTGTTGTTTTGAGGGAATAATTGACGTGCTATTTTAAAATGGGCAGCTGTAACCTAAATATAAAAGTAATATTAGAGTGTCGTTTATGTCTAACAAAAGAATAAGTGCGTGCATTCTGCTTCCCTCTAGTGTTTTTGGATTTCTTAGCTTTTTGAAATTTAGCCTCCGCAGCCTGGCAAAGTTTTGATAGCTTCTTCATTTCTTCACCCCTTCCATTGACCCAACGTTGAATTGATAGGTTTAGTTGATCAGGATTTTTGATAGTTAAACTGGGTTGAGTCTGGCTCCAATTGAAAAAATGTTTGGAGATAATGTTGGCTATGGCTGCATTCCAAGTGGAGTTATTAAATGAGGTTCCCCATTGGAAGGTAATCCTCTTGAGGCCTAGTAGCTGGCATTCCTTTTCACAAGCACACTTTTTAACCATTGAGACCTTGATCTTGTTATTGAGAACATCACAACTTGGTTTAAATTCAAGTTGCTGCAATAATTGAGATATACAGGTGATTTCTTGTTTGACCAGAATTTTGTGCTCACTAATTGGATGATCTCTCAGTCCATATTCAAAGGTTTCCAAATTGGTATGATGTGTTTAGCTTGGTTTTTGACCCAATGAATATGAAATTCCTCTTCATCATTGGTAGGATTGGGTGGGAAGTGATCTACAGAAGGTGGCATACCCATTTAGAAGTAGATAAATACTTGCAAGTGGACTGATTCAGTGGATGCCTTACTTGGAAGATTGTTCTTTGTTACCAATCTTGTAATCCGGTGATTTCTCCCTTGAAAAATTGTCTTATTATTTTGAGCCCTTTGTTGGTCCTCTTCTTGTTGAATCCTGAATTCTACTCCAACAACTGAAATCCAAATCAGTGAGTAATTTTCAATCAGCTTTAGAAAAGATACTCACCACCTGATGTTATTTCGGCTTGTGCCTCCTGACTGGCATTCTGTGTAACTGCGTCCTCTATTCCAAGTCTTTCCAAATCTTGCAGAAAGATGGATTTCTGTCCAGTAGAGTCAGTATGGATGCTTTTGTGGTTTTCTTCATCTGAGCTAATTATTGAGTCACACTCTGTTGGTGGGTTTTGTGATGAGGATCCAGAATTTTCTCTGTGTAATGCAGAGGGGGAGCCACCCATTGCATTGAAAGACATTGTAATATCAATTTAAAAAAGTGGAGCTAAATTGATGAAAATGAGGTAATTATATCAATGAAAGTTTGAGGATGTTAAACAGGGTTTGAGTAAGGATTCAATATATGAGAATGAATTTGGTGGATGAGAAAGCTCAGGAAAGCTTAAAGCAGTTTGGTGAAGTGGAAATATAGAAGTTTTTGGTGGAGAAGAGATAGTTCATATACACATTTTTTCAAACCTGTTCTATCCAGCAACAAAAAGTGAAATTATGTCTTGAAAGATCTTTGGGAGGCTTAAATATGGCAGATTGACAATTCAATTCTCTTTTAAAAGGTATTTGAGTGAATCATTCTAAAAAAAACTTCATTTAATAGCATATAACAATATCAACAAAGGAAAAAAATATTGTTTTTTCTCCAAGGAAATGTTTAGTGAGCATTGATAAGGAAACCTAAGGCTGAAAGGGGTGCGGTTCTTCAATCACCTATTCATTGCTGGAAAGGTTTGAAAGGAAATGGTAAGAAGCTGTTAAAATATATGAGATAATGAGTGGCAGTCCAACTGATTCACTTACTGAGGAATGTAGAGATACCAAACAGAGTGTATCCTGATCAATTCCAAATGTTCCAGAAGGATTCTTGAGGCTTGCAGCATGACCCAAAACTGATTGTGAGTTGATGATTATGGCATCCTCTGTCTGGTCCAATAGAATAGAACAATTGAAGTCTGGAAAAGGATGGAAAGGGTCTTTTTCTATGACCTTCTTTTTAAGCTTCTTGAAAGGTTTGATTATTAGCCACCATATGTCGGGATCACCTCCAACTAATGAGACAATATTATCAATATGGCCCAATGATTTGACATTATTAATGCCATACTCTATGATACTGTCTTCAACATGTGATTTTACATTACAATAGCTTTCTTTTTCAAAAATTATTGACTTTTTGCATTCAAAGAGGTTTACAACATTCCTTCAATCTCTTGAAACTAGTAGTTTCCACAGTTGAAAAATAGCATCATGCAATTGAATTGTATGACTGGCACTGATATTTTTTGATTGATGCAGAGCAATGAGGGGATTGTTCCTACCAACACTTTGTTGAAGATCAGTAAATTTGGAAATCCATTGATATTGTACTCTAGATATTCATCTTTTCAGTATTGTTTGGGAGATCTCAGCTACAATTGGTTATATATGGGTAAGTATTGTGTGAGGGTGATTTTTTTACATAAAAGTATATAATTCAAACTCAAAATGGCTTATCATTCTGTGGTATGTCCCCAAATGTACGGTTCATTCTTTTGTATGCCCACACAGCTAAGCGTCTTGGTGGCCCTAGCTCCTTGATAACCTTTGGTAAATGTTGTGTTAGGTGTAGATTAGGTTTGGAATTTATCATGGCCCAACCCAAATGAAGTGTTTGATGATAGATCTTTGTAGTACTTTCAATTTTATCTAGGTCTTCTTCATGAATGCTTGTTCTGAGCAACATGTTTGTTAATGTAACTAATGAAATTAGTGATTTTAGTAGAAGATCCTCATGGAGGTAGTTCCCTGGGAATTTTACCCTTTCCTCCCTGTAAGGTATTTATGAGCTCCATTGTGGTACAAGTGCCAAAGGTAAATACAATGTCATTGAGGGGACTTTTGTTTGATTGATGAATTTGTCTTTTTTTAATCTTGGAGTTTCATCTCCCATTGGACTTAAATACTGATTATCATCAGCAGATAAATCAGAAGGAACCAATGAATCACTACCATTTGTAAAAGGTAATAAGTTGAGTACTGTAGAAGTGGTTGTCTGGGATCTAAGCAAATACCTGGAGTTTGAAGTTCTGTTGCTTTTTGAAGTTTCATCACTTTTGGTCCTGGAGGCTTCACTAGAGCCTTTGTGCCTTTGGGATGTAAAAGGTCAAATGTGGGCAAGGTTAGCTTTTGTAAGGTTTTGTTTCTTGGGTCTACTTATTTTATCAGAATCATTGTCATCTTCATTTTTCCTTTTTCTTGGATGCCCCAATAAACAAAAAGCATATTTGGATGGATTTGAGTCTGCCAAAAAACTTTGCTTTTTCCTATGAAGCTCTAACTTGTGACCAGCCAACCCCACCTTGAGGTATGATATGCAATAGTCTTTGATATCCCCTAAAATCAAACAATGCATAATATCTATGCCACAAAAGTCAATTGGTCTTCAGTAATCTAGCTTATTTAGAATACTCCACCGGACACCATGTGATTTTACAAATTCATCTTGTTCCTTTTTGGTTTGAAGTTGGAGCCATTCATTTGCCTTGGAGATATGATTTCCATGTTTCCTTGTTTCAAATTTTGAAATATCTATTTCATTGATGTCCACCCTTGCAATATTACAAAAAGAGTAAAATTGATTGGCCGAATGAGAGGCAAATCCAGCCACTTTAGGTAGAGCAGGAAGATCTGCTATTAAAGGTAATAAAGCCACTGTAATAAGTCTACCCTGTGAAAAGTCATGGGTATTGGAAAACCAAATACCATTCCATAACATTTGAAGCTCAATCACAAGAGGCTCCAAGATTGAGCTCATTTGATCAAGAGATGGCTCTTTGGGACCAGGAATTATTGCATATGAAAACATGTTCTCCTCCTTGTGATGTTCACTTGGAGGAAGATTCAAACAAGTGAGAAGACTTGAACCAATTGAAATGGATTTTGCAGCCCCTTTGTGACTGAATGGATTGAACCAATCTACATATAAGCTAAATATCAAATTACCTGTTCTATTTGTAAATGCTTGGTTACTACATAGGGAAGATTTGAATGTGTGCCAAATTTTGCTATGCCAAATATCAGAAATAACTTCAGGGTCTGTTTGAGAATTATGGGTATTGTGAGCATTTAATAGCTTCTCAAAGCCAGGAATCCACATATGGGAGGCCAGCCATTTTTGCAAGGATTGGTATGTAAAGGTACAGATTGGTGTTTGAAGTGGAAAATCATTCTTATCATCAGTTTTAAATAAAAGAGAACCACATTCTTTTCTTGCAAGAGATCCTAATTTGACAATGGAGGAAGGAAAAGGTTGAATAAATTTGGATGTACACTGTTTGTTGATGTTCCCCGTTGCAGTCAGATCATACAAGCTGAAGCATTCTGGACAGTAAATCTTTTTTTCAAAATCCATGGAAATGCCCAGCTGAACCAAAATAGTTTCAATTGAAAGTGGAATTTCTTTAGCAATGGATAATCCATCAAAATTGAATTTCTATCCAAGGCTAGTTATCTTTTCCCTTTCTGATAGAAGAAATTCTTTGATACTATCTCTGGACATTCCATTTTTGAGGTATCGGCTGGAAGCTTGAACCAAAACTTTAAGAGCATGAGAGTCAACGAATTTAAAGGTCTTGTTTTCATATTTTTTGGTATCAAAAAGTAAATTTCTTTTATTATTCTGACAACAGATCTGTTCAATTTGAGAGAATCCAGGCGTTTTCTGTGTTGGCTGCGCCAAAAGATTGTGGAAAAATAGATTTAAGTAATGATGAATAATTGAAATGAATGAGGGAAAGAGTCCTTACATTTTCACTATTTTGGGCTAAAAACATCTGATCAACCAAAGGCTAGGGTTGTGCAAATTGTTTTAGGGCGGCCCATTCTTTGCACCATGAAATTTTGTGGGGAATGAACAAAAAGGGCCCAAGAAATTGAAATGGAGTTGTGTGGTATGAGGAAGGTTTTGGGGGGCAAATTGAACTCAAAAGAGCTTTTGAGTGGACACAAACATAGCTTTATTTATATTTGAGCATCTTTGATTTTGCAAAGATAGAAGCCAATTATGCCCCTATATGGTTTGCATGGGGTACAAATGCTATACAGCAGTCATAGTTTGACCACTTCTAAGATTACAGCACCTGTGAAAAAATACATTTAAAGCCAAGCTGTATGGTTTTTGGGCCTCATTCAGATACTGTTTTTTCTGTATCTGAGTGGGTCTGATTACATTTCCAGGAGACAAACCAATTACCGCTGTAATTGGTTTGCATATGGCACAAATTTTGACCGGTGGTCTTAATTTGACCACCTGTACTGTGGCTGGACCTCATTCAGATACAGTTTTTTCTGTATCTGAGTGGGTCTGATTGGATTGCCAGGAGCCAAGTGGTATGGATTATGACCAGGGAGCATAATCTCACTCTGATGAAATTCTGAGGACACAAATTTATTGCAGTCATAATTGATTTCCATTGTGAAGAAATTACTACTGGTGGTCTGAATCTCTCACCCACCTACAGGTGTGACTGTACCATCCAATCTAATCACCCATGTATTTGAGGGAGGATTCTAAAGATACACATATTCTGACACTTAATTCTGCCCTAAATGTGTAATTGGGTTGTATGTCAAGAGGATATGCAGCTTTCTTTCCTTTGAAACCACAAAACTCATTTCTGCTCTATTTCTATGGGCTACACCCCCCCTTCATTTCATTGTGACCTGCAATATAAATAGAGCTGTTTTCCCTGTGTTTTCCCCAAGTTCCTCTGTTTTTAAATTCTGTTGGCCATTTAAATCCCTCTCCTCCCAATATAATACCCAATACTATGAATCCACCCCAACCACCTGATTCCGATGTCTCATCTGATGAAATGTTTCATAGGGTTTTTTAAAATAACACAGATTTGAATTCATCTTTATCTTATCAAAATGAGGCACCATCTCATTCATCCATCAGTTCATTGTCCACCCCAAACCAACGTACTGAACCCCAGGAATGTTACAATCTTTTTCACTACCTCAATTCTCCCAATATAGTGCCACCAGCTCCCATTAGTCATCCTCACATCTTGCCCTGCCCCCCACCAAACAACATAAATAGAACCCCCTTTCAACTTGGTAAATTTTTTCTTCCCCACGTAATCTCATCCTAAACATTTTTTAATATTATATTTTTACAAAAAATATTAGATATCACAAACACACCAAACATGGGCTTATGTAATCCAAACCCTTCCACCACCCTCATTCATAGAATTCAACATGAATAACCCACCCACTCAAGTACAATCCATCTCACCAATTCTATCTTCTGAGCTAACTGGCCTCTCCCATGAAGAATTTTCTCTTAATCACCACCGTATCAAGAAGATCCTCAATAATTCCCTTTCTGAAGCTGAAAGAAATCCTGTATCAATTGAGATTAAGGATTATTTGAAAAAGGGCCTTACATTGATTTCTCAAAAAGAACATGGCAATTATTATTCTCCACATCTGTCCTCAATTTTGTATTGTTTGATCTCCCTTCTTGTAGAATTGCCTTCATCACAAGCAATTGTTCTCATAGATGGGATAGAAGTTCTTCCCATACGCTCATCCCAATCATTCCTTTTGGAGGAGGTTGTTCCTGATGGAAATCACAAGAAAAAACGGAAAATTCAAAATAAACCACTACAAAATATTTGTAGGTTCATTCAAAAAACTGTTACCTTCAGTAATACACAAGAGGTAGTTTCCATGAATATTTCTTCTACTACATCAACCCTTTGTACCAATTCTACCCCCAATAAGATGACCTCCCCTCTTCTTTACCATCTACCATTGTCAAACCCCCTGTTCCCTCAACCATCCCACCACCCCCCAATTATTACTGAGGAAGATATACCTAAACATCCACCAAATATCACCCCCAGCATCTTCACAACATGAATCTCCTCATTTTAACAATGACCACTCTTTGGAAGTACCAGCCAATAACATCCCCAATTCTCCAGCTCAGGTTCATCCACTAACTCCAACAAATGAAATTATTCAAGAAGAATTACATGTTTCAATAGCAGAAAAGAATAGTAGTCCAAATGTTCCTTCCCAAATCCCTTCAAATACAACCACTCCAATTAATGCCCCAACACCCCATTTTGTATTGTCACCAATGCAAATTAACCATGTAAAAAGCTCCCATACACTATCTGCTCCTCATTTTGATAATTTAGAAAACACTCTTCTGACCTCTCAATCAAATCCATCTACACCATCTCATGCTCCAACTCCTGGAATTAGGGACCCATCTAATCATCTTTCTTATGTGGGCCCATCTCCACCTGTTTTGCATGAACCTCACCAAAATCCTCCTTCATCACAGCCTCTTGACTCCCCCAATGATCAATTATCTATTTTCACTGATGAATTTTGATCAAAATTTTATGAGCTTTTCAAAACATTCACCCATGGATGCCCCACCAAGGCCAAATACCAAACCACATTTGAAGCAATTGACTCACTCATTTCCTGGTGCCACCAAAATTTTGGCTCCAAACAGCCTGAAAAGGGAAATTTCAATTTTAAACAGTGCTCTTCCTTATATAGCAAATGGATTGACAAGCTCTGCAATAATAATTAGTTTAAAATTAAACTACTCCCATGAAATAATGCTTATAATAGATTTCTCCAGGTGCTCCATTTCTCAATGCCACTAAAGATGAATTTTACATTACATCCTAAATCTTTAAGATGCTGATCTCTGACCAAGTCACTGTGCCTGAAAGTCATATTTCACTACCATTTTCACCTGACCCCAGCATTTGTAATGAAAAGCACCCTGAAACTCATTTTGTGTGTCATCTAATCTATATGTTGCAGCCCAGATCATTCATCATCACTGCTTGGGAAAAAGTCATTGCAGCTTCAGTCTCAGCAACCATGGATGAATTTTGCATACCAAAGCCTCCTGTAACCCCTTAAGCACAAATTGATGAGGTCAACATTTATCTGGACATGATTTCATACTTTGAAGGCCTCACAAAAGACCCTCAATTTCACCTATGGAACTGATTTCCATGGCATGTCAAAGTCCAAGTGGCTCAAACAATGCTCAAGAATCATACAATATTGCTTCCAACTCAGATCAACAGTTAAAGATTTTTCAAGACCTCATTTCAGATGTCATATTCAAAGCACAAGCCTCCTTCAACAATGTTTCCCCTAACCACACTGAACAATCTAAATGGTAAAAAAAAGGCCCTCCATTCTAATAACCAAATCTCTTTGGTAATAATTCACTCAGCTCCTCTGGGAACCTCTAATGCTGAAAATGATCTCCAAGTTAAAAATGCCAAGAAGAATTTGCGTTGAATACTGTAGCCGTCATAATTTCCTTCCTTTTGTTTACTATTTGATGTTAGGTGTCAAGGGATTATTCACTGCACAAAAGGATCATTGAAATTTTTCAATTTTCAATGCCATGCTCATCCTATGGTCTTTTCATCTTATTCACCAACATGTTAAGCCAACTCCACCCAAAGATCCAGTTTGGAAAAATATATCTTTTCATCTTGAATCATTTTTTTCTAAGGGTATGAAACCATTCACTGATGTCCAGCTTGTTTGCCCACCTTCACAACATCAATTGGCTCAATATCTTACAAGTAATTTTTCAAACCAATGTGAAGCACAAGCCACTGTGACATCACTCCTTCCACCCTTGCAAATCTGATGCTTTACCTCCTGTTCCTAATTTACTTACACATGATATTTGAGCCATTGTAATTAGTTTCCTATTACAGAAAAAAGCTGAATCTTTTCTTGTTTTATATCGTCCATGCTTTTAATTTTAGAATAGTTTTATTTTAAAACTCCCTTTTCATTCATTAGCCATGGCATTTGTTCTTGAATGAGACTTGACTCAGTGAAAAAAGAAAATCCCTTGTTTTCAATATTCCTCAACAACTCAAATCAAAACTATTATCCTTCACTACAAATAATTTCAATTTTTTTTCCATCAAAGAACACCCTATTTCTGTTTTATTCTCAATAATATTTATAAGAAATTAAATGAACTGTATTTTATTTCCTATCTGAATATACTCATACTAATAACATCCTCACTGTCCTTATTTTCAATTGCAATCAAAAAACCTTGTCTTTTCTAATGAGAATACCATTCTGACTTGACTTGCATGATTGCCAATAAGCTAAGTTTTTCATGCTTATGTTTATTTAATTTGTAGGAAAAACCATATTCCCATCTAATCTTTCTTGCTATTAGATCTTTACCCTCTTTTAAATATCTTAATCCACATTTTCCAACCCCAAATCAACTTTTAAATAAGCTCTGAGCCAATTTTTCCCACCCATTTATACTTATTTTTTTTTTCTTGCTTATATCTTTTTTTGTTTTTATTATATTTTCCTTTTTTTTCATTCCAAATGAATCTTTGTTTTTGATGAAATTGAAGCAATTCAGAAACTTTATTTTTCATAAAATCAATTCTTTGCCAATCTTTTTCCTCCCCAATACACATGTAATTTTTTTGGGTCTAACATTTATTTTCAATAAATCATTAGTACTTTCTCATTTTCAAACAGTTTATTATTATTTTCTTTTAATTAAACCATTAATTTATAATATCTAAGTATTTTTCAATTTTGTTTAAAAAACCATAATTAAACTATTAGTATGATTACTTTAAGTTTATAACAACTCCAATTCATAAATTTAGCATTTAACATAATCAATTCATTTATTTTTTGAATTAATAAATTTAATGAATTCACTTTCAATAATTTAAATGAATCCATTGTGATTTAATTTAAATTGTAATGATCAATTACATCAATTTATAAAATTTCCTTTTCACATACCCAAATTTCTTTTTTCAATTAATTAAATTTCATTTTCAATTGTTAAATTTCATTTCCAATTGAATAAATTTGATTCTCAATGAATCAATTTAACTAATTAATTGATTAATTAAATTACTTAATTGATTCATTGAAATTAATTAATCAATTAATTGATTCAATGAAATTAATTAATTAATTGATTCATTAAAATGAATTAATTAATTCATTTTGAAATTTAACTAATTAATTAACTTATTTGATTCAATCCCATTCCAAATTGATTAAATTAATTCATTCAATTCGATTTCAACTTAACACATATTTTTTATTTCTTTTGGGTGGCTGTATCACCAGTCAGACAAATTTAAGAATATATTTTTTTCTTCCAAACAATACAGTCACCTGGGGCTTGTTACAGAGCCTCCAGGCATGTTTTACAGCCCCCCACTGCCAAAGCCAGTCATAAAGAGCAGTGGGGGCGCCTGGAATTCAATTGAGGTATGGTTTCATCATTTTGAAGCTCCCATTATGACCGCCACCACAGAACTAGCAGATTTTGCACCAATTAATCTTGTTGTGTTATTTTCACCGATTCCAGTGCTTTTCTTGGATTTTTAGCCTTACTATTAGCCAAAAAATACCTTTCCACTGATTTATTCATTAATTACTACAATAATCTTCATTAAATAAATTTCATAAAACTGAATGGATGTGTGCTTGTCAAAGATTGGCTAAACTCATAATTTTATGAGACAATACGAACATTATTCAGCTTTTTTAAAATTTATTTTGAGAATTTTATTACTCTTTTCAAATTTTAAAATTCATAGAGCAATGGAATCAAATAGATATCTAAAAAAAATTTAAACAATTCTCAGAAATCTCATCAACTCCACCGTCAAAATCAAAAAAAATAGGATGTAATTATGAAACCCCTTATTTCAGAACATGTAATTTTTTACATGAATCTTTCTTTGATCCAATTCCTTGTAATTATTTTGATAGAAAAACTTTCAGGTCAATTTTTTTAACAAAAACCCACTCTTACAGAACTTATATTAAAAAAAATATTTTTCTATAAATTTTGGATTTACAATTTTAGATGATAAATCACTTCTTCATTCACCTGATAAAACTTTTGCAATCATCCAATTTATTCCTTTTAGAAACTTGAATGATTATGAAAAATCTCAACTCAACTTTTTTATTTTTTTCTTAACAAATTACAAGAATCTGGAAACAAGATCACCGGTTCCATGTATGCAATTGGATGGAGACCACCTTGTCTTGGTGACTTTACTATTGAGCATTATATCAATTCTACTTCTATTTCTAATAACCCAGAACTTCATCATTCTTTATCACTCCAACTCTCAAAATTACAGAATATTATTCAAAATCTCTTTCAAAAATTATCATCAACAGTTTTTGAAATGAATTCAAATAAAATGAAACAATTCAACATTCCAGGATTTGAGATTTTAGACTTGACTGATTTTTATTCTTCTTCCTTTGCAAATCAATTAACATTTACTTTGAAGAACTTTTCTAACTTTCCTCATATTGATCAAACAGACTCTTCAGAGTCTTCTTACTTTCTTTCTATCCCAATTTCTACAAGTGATGGCACCTTAATCTTTGATAGTTTTGATTTCTTCAATGAATTTTTTGTCTTTCCAGACCACTCTATTGATATTGATTTAACAGGTAAAGAGCCTGGTATTGTACAAATGGTCTGGAAAGCAAAAAGCACTAGAAATTTTACTCTTTATCCAGATGGTGGTGATAGTAACTCTTTTAGCACATTATCCATGTCATTAAAAATTTCAAAAAAAGCGTACAGCTTATTCAAAAACTTACAAAATGGAAAAGTTGATAACTTTACAGTAGATGATCATACTTCTATCATCAAAAGGCTTGCTTCAACTTCTAAATAATCAAAATGTTTTTTTTCTTATTAAATTCATTCATTTTTTAATATCAGTGCTTCAAAAATTCTTAAACAAATTCAAATTAATTTTTAATATAATGGAAAAAAACATAAATCTCAATTTTTGTCATTTAAATCTCTTTATTAAAATTCAAAAATAATAAGAAAAACCAAAATAATAAAAACAATGTAAATAAAGATTCATTAGATTTAAAATTTCATTTTATAATCATCATCTATATATTTTCAATTTCACAACCCACAGATTTTGACGGAAATTTGAAATTGTAAATCCAACTATCAATGGGATCTACAATTTTTAGATTTTCACAATTTTATTTAACTTTCTATCATCAAAATTCATCTTAATCAAAAAATTTCCACTTAATTTTTGATTTTAAACCCTCACCCTCAAATATTAAATATCTGATACTCAATTCAATCCGCCCATAGTTTTCAAAAATCAAAATTCTTCTTTCTTTCATATTTTTAGAATATTTAAGCAATTTAATTTTAAAAATCACCATTTCATGACTCAAATCCTTTTACAACAAATCTCATCATGTTAACACTCAAACTCTACTCCAATTTCAAACACTCCTTTTCCCTAAATTCACTTCAACTCAATCTTTATAAATAATCATGAATAGGCCTTTTTGATCTCACAAATAAATTTATTTTGGTTACCATGGTGAACCTCAAAGGTCATTTCTCATAACTCACATTATTAATTGTTTCTCTTCTCATTTGAATTTGAACTGATAAGATTTCAAATTTTGAACTTTTATTTTTTTTGCTTTTTTTAGTCACATCACAGTTCTCACAATACTTTCATGAACTTGAATCCAAGATAAATTCATTTTTCCATTGATAAATCAATCAATTAAAATTTAAAACTCATCATCATAACTATATTGTTTTTAAATCTTTACTCACAACATTATTCATAGCTTTCAGTGAATTTTAAACTCATCCTTATTTTTTACTCCATTCCAAATCAACTCAATTCATCACATCCAAACCCTATCAGCTTTGCATACTCATCAATGATTAAGACCTGGTCATCTTTCATACAACATTTTGTTTAAAGTACGTCAATCTCCCAATCAGCCAATCTCCAAGCTTATCATAAAATGACTGACCTGACAGCATATTGAATGAAGATGACAAGAGAAAGCTCTATTAGGCTATTCAATGGAATCCAGACAAAGCAGCATCCTCAGCCTTTTATCTCCTCAAACAACCAATCATTTTTCAGCCAATGCATTACAGTGGACCAACAATATGTAGTTTGGCATCAGTTTGGTAATATTTTGGGCTTATGATGGCCCAATCAAAAAAAGCAAGCACTTTCAAATTGCTTGAGTGAAAGAAAGCCAGTCTAAGCCTTAATAAGCCTCACATCAATCTCAATCACAACTCAAGAAGCAAAGTGCTTTGCAAGATCATCACAATTTCTTTACTACTGATCATCTAATTTTGTATAAGCCTCTTGACAAACAAGCAGATAATGTAGTTATACATTCAATGGAGCCTATGGAAATCATTTAAAATCCAGGCTATGTCAAGGCTGTTGTCAATTTCTTTCAACTTCTTGCCAGTCAGTTTGAATTGGTTGGGGCATTGATTAATGTGGTGAGTGAGACTCTTGAAGGTATCCTCCAAGATATGCAAGCAGGTTTTGAGTTTGCTCTTCAAACACAAAAAACAGTAGATATTAAGATGGACATTAATGCATAAGAATCCCACCCATTTAATAATTTGAAGAGACTGATTGCCCACTGAACGCCCTTTTTTATTTGGATCTTGGTTGCATTTTCTTTGCATCTCAACAGTACTTCTGAAATGGCATTTGATTATCAAAATTTTCAGTCCAATAGTCATTATTTCTCAGGATTTCCAGAATATAATTCTTGATGCTGGACATATTTCTGTTTTTAGCAACTTAGTACCACCAGAGCACCTCAAAAGCATTACATTCAAGCAAAATGGACATTATTGAGATGCAGATTTTATGAAGCTAGAATCTATGATGTACAACCAGTTCCATGTAGAATTGAAGGACCCTCAGGTGAGCAAATGACTAGTAAATAAAATGCTTAAATGGTGCGGATGGGTCTGCTAATTTAAAAATGTTAGCTTCTGTTGGGAAACTCTTTGGGGCAGTGTCTGTCAGCACTGGATGAACCAAAAAGATATGGAGAAATCCATCTTATTGGACAAATATCCCTGAGTTTTAGTGTAAACAATTTTACTGTTGGCAATACAACCAGCCTCACTTGCTTCAAGGTCCAAGGGGATTTGCCTCAATGGTGCATCAGCTTTTTGGATAACAAGTATTGAAATTTAATGTTGATTATTGAGGATGCTCTCCCCCATTTTACATCTAGTCAAGGTGGCAATTGTTTTGCATCTGTGAATAAACTCAATAACTTTCCAGCAGACCCTAACAATGTCCCTCTTAAATCAACCCAGAGAAAGAAATCAGGCTATGGAATGGCAGCAAACCTTTAGATTATTGATGTATATTTGTCTACCATCAGCATATCTGTAACATGACCCACAATTGTAAGGAGTTCTCATATGTTTTGTTTGACATGTAAACTTAGCTAATGGTATGTTCTTGAATAATAAGCTGAAGCTTTTTGATTGGATCATTTCCACCTTTACTAATTCATCAACTAGTGCTCAAGCTACTGAAGTCACACCGCCAACAACTGAAACTGCTTTTAAAGCTGTTTCTCCCCCACATGATGTGAGTTCCTAAGAAATGAGAGTCAAAGTCAAGATGCGCACAATAGTGTTTCTTTTGAACAACAATGGTGCCAGAATAGCAACATTTATGTTGAATTCTACCAATTTTTCTATCTTTTTTGATGGCTCCACAATGCAAGCTAAAGCTTGATTGGGGAACTTAACAGTACATGATGATACTGCTCAAACCCAGCATTGGAGATTTCAAAGTCTAGTGGAAATACAAGGCAATTATTTAGGCAACCTGAAATATGAGACCTTCTCTTCGGAGGGCTACATTACTTATCCAGGTTCTGATTCAATGGTTTACTTGAGGTCTGGTAGTATTAAGGCTACCTTGGTTGAATACACATGTCATTGTATTCTGGTTTTTTCAAAATTTTGCTCAAATGAAAGCTGTCATGGACACTGCAAGGCAAGAAGCATGTCAGCAAGCAAGTGGTTTCATGCAAACCACCAGCAGTATACATTACAATTTATTGACAAGAACTCCTGTTATCATCTTTCCTCTTCACAAGGCATAAACGCATTGTCTAATTGCCCATTTGGGGGAAGCTTCTGCATCAAATGCTTTTTCTAGTGATGAGCAAAAATTTGTGACTAAGACCAAGGCCAGAATTCATAATATCTCTCAAACCTCTCAAATGCATCACAAAGGTCAACTGAAGATGCTGCAACTACCTGCTGATTTTAAAATAGATGTTTGCCTGGCTTCATTAAACAAAAAACAGCAAAATCAAAACTTGGACCAAGGTTTAGACACTGATGTGAGTGTTTTTGCTTAGGAACAACATTAGCATATTGTATGTAATTTTGCTTTTCTAATATGCTACATTTATACCTAGATTATGGCCCAAATTTTGGATGTGAAAATTAACCTCACTCAGCCACAGTATTTTTCTTTGATGTTGCAAGAGACATCCATGCCAAAGGTTTTTGATTTAAGCAAAGCATAAATTCATTTTAAAGTGTTTTGGACCATTAGCACGTGCACATGAAAAACTATCAAGTTTCAAGAGATAATTCCGGTGGCAGAAAACAATGGTGATCAGCTAGTTTTAAGCTGAAATTAATTGGCGGCAAACTCAAATGGAATAATTGAACTTAATTCACTCAACGTTATTCATTTGTTGGATTTCCTTTTTGCCATTAGCGCCTTCTTTACTCAACCCCACTCTCAATCCTATGATTCACAACGGATTTGTGTTTCTCATCAAAATGATTTCAAATCAACACCGCACAATGATCAACTGGAATCTAATTGTTCATATTTCATTGAAATAATAGAAGCTTTCCTACTGTTTCTGTTATTAAATGAATAATAATTCAAATGTCAAAATCTTCTCAATTGAAATTTATTATGAATTGTATATTAGTTTATCTATCATCTATAAATAAAAATATCTTAAGAAATATATTCTTTTAATATAAAATTGAAATCAAAAGATTTGAATTTTTGATGTTCATTTAATTATTAAGCTAATTAAATCTTATCACAAAGCTCTTATAAGTTTTTTGCAAAAAAAAGGATAAGAAAAAATCAATCCAAATTGTTAATGTAATGGTATTTAATAATATAATACAACAAAACTACCAAGCCTTGTTTTTTGATTTTGAATAGATGCTTTTTGCAAAAAAATCATTTTTCATTTTAGAATGAGATTATATAAAGCTTAAGTTTTCCAAATTACTATTGATACTAATAATCATTCCAATTTCAACAAGAATGTTTTATTATCAATCAAGAATTTTAGCATATAAGACCTTTAATAATATTCATAAGAATAATATCTTCAAAAACAACGGTATTTCAATAGTAAGGTTATGTATTGATATTGAATTGTTTTGATGAGATTTTGAATATAGTTCAAACAAGTGAGAATAAATGAAAGCTTTAGGAATAATGAGCCTGGCTATTTATTTTTTGTCTATGATCCTAGAATGCTTTAGTATAGAAGGGATGGATTTCTGTTTAATATAAGATTCTGAGTTGTAATTATTGGGGGGAAAGAGGGACAAGGGACCTCTATCAGTATCTTTTTGGCTCCCATTGAGAACTTCAAAATAAAATCTCTTTGAAAGATTCAGCTACTGACCCATTTTAGTAGTGGAGCACTTTGTCTTTCTGAGAAAGCATGACCTTCTCTCCATATTTTAGCCAAACCTTTGAGGTATTACATCATTTACCAATTAGGAGAAAAAACTGTAATTATATGGTTTCACTTTTTTGATTCACCATGTTATTCAAATGTGAAGAATATTTCTTTAGTTTTTAACGATTTTTCATTTTGTAAGGATCTGGTTACTGGTTAAATTGAAAATGAATAGTGATTGGAATATGTGATTCCCATGATCCTTATCTTTTTTAAAGTGAATGAATTTTAATTTCCATATTTAAAAATATGATTTATTCACAAATATTTGGTCTATTTGAGTCAAAATTCAAAGCTGAGGGTAAGGTTTGAACTATCAAATAACCTTTTTCTGCAATATATATATTCCACTTTGGTATACATCTCATAGTTATTCTTGGTGATTTTACTGGGTATTATTTCATTAACTTCACTTTTTTTATTTGCATTATGTCTTGATATATTTTGGTCCTACATGCTTGTGAGAATGTGTTATTCTATGTAAATCCCTCTGTGAAATCAATTAGGATACTTAATTCTTATATTTATCTTGTTAGCTTTGAAGCTGAGTATTCCCTTTTCTTATACACTATACATTATCTTATTTCACTCTTATTTTCACTATTTGTATTGCTATTACCCCCAAATGTATTTGATCCTTTTCAAAAAAGGATGAAGTAACACAACAGCTTTTTTCATACTAGTAGTATCAATGTGGAAATCTATGTATTTCCCAAAAAATTATACTATTTCCAATTTGTCATCAGAAGTTTAAATCCTCTCATTTATTGAACCAGAAAAAGTACCAGCATGTATTGAGTTTTCTAATGAACATTTCATAACACTAGGTAAAAGAAAGTAATTTAGGGAAATAAATACTTTTATTGAAAAGAAACGTTCCAAAATTATTATTCTTAATTTCAAATTTGAATTTATTACTCTTGTTCCATATAGTATATCTCATCACAGCTGAGCTGATAATAAGCTGATTTGGGGATGAATACTGAGGTATTCGGAACTTTTTTCCTCTAAGATAATTTTTGGATACACATCAAGATAGTTCTGAAGCTACTGATAAGTTAAAATGAAGATATGAGGAAGGACTCCTGTAAGGGAATACACATATTTTTTGCATAATTGGCATTTGTCTTCATTAAATTAAATGAAATGATGAATGGATAACTTTTGAATAAAAGATTCAAATTATTAATATGTATCTCCTATTTATTACATATTGATATATAGTTTTCCTGAAAAAATAAAAGACCAAAATGTGATTAGAATAAATAAAAAAAGAAAAAGTAAAGCTCAATATTTATATATTGTTTTTTTTTTCTTTCTAAAATTCAATTAAATTGAAAAAGATCATATTCAAAAAACCATTCCAAAGAATGGAAAAAAGAAATATTATAGAGATTGAAGGGATAAACCATTAAAGGAAGGATTATTTAATTATAATTTTATTCATTGATTCATTTAAGACACAAATTCTATTTCTTATTTGATTAAAGCAAACAATAATGTATTCCTCAATACTTGCAATGAATGTTTTGATCATTGAAATAGCTAAAATTATTCAAAATTGAAGTATTAGAAGCTGAAATGGAAGGAATTTAAATACAAAGATCTACTTAAAGATTATATATCAAAATATAATATTAATTGAGAAAAGATAAATCTCAAAGGACCTTGTCTTATGTTAGGTTTGATATTTATCAATCCAAAGAGCACTTTCAAATTAGAGGATATACACTTCATATGATATGGATTGACAATCAGTAGCAAGGAATCAGACACTTGAAGGTTACAGAGGTTCTCCTGAGCTCAAGAAAAGAAAAAATATTGAGAATTAAATCATAATAAAAGGATAATATTGAATTAGATATGGCTTTGTTTGTGAGATAAAAAATTCATTATTAATTATTTACAAACATTCATATTCTTCATGAATATCTTATATAAAAACTTTTGGAAGGGTTCATGTTTTGCATCATAAAACCTAACTTCCAAAAAATATATGGTACAAAAATTAAAAGAAGGGGTATATTTGTAATATTTTGATATGGTCTCATTTAAAGAAAACAATTCTGAAAATTGTTAAGTTTTTACTCAATATGATGATTAATTAATACTATAAGAATAATAGATAGTTTTATCTAGATAAAGACATATTCATGTGGACTTAGAAATATATATCTCAAGAGAGAATGAGAATTCAATTAACTCATGTATTTCCAAATAAATTTTGACTGGGGAATAAATCCAAATTAATATCTATACAAATTCCAAGTAGAAAAAGGAGAATTTAATGGGAAAAATCAAACTCAAATCAGCTTGTATGTGTAATTGATATGTACAATAACTTTCATAATAAGAATTAATTAATCCATATAATTATTTCTTAAATCTAAATTAATTGAAGGAAAAAACCTTATCATCTCTATCAAAAAGCTGAATTTATGAGAAGCTATATGGTCAGATGTTTTTGATGAAAAATTAAATCTACTAATTTCCGTTTGATATTATTATGTATAATTAAATTATTGATAGAATGTTATAAGCTCTTGAATAACACACATAGATGTGAAAACATTCATATAGTGGAATGAAATAGCTTTGATCAATATTTAGCTGACATTGAGATACAGGCTGAGAGAAAATGAAATTAATACTCAAGACAATGAGGTAGTTAATAGAAAGATATAATTTCCTCAGCTTGAAGCTAAATTGAAAATGTCCAACAGTATTAATTTGGAACTGCAGGGAAAACCCACCCTCATCACCCCATTGAGAATGTGTAAGAACTCTACAGAGATATGAACAAAGTGAAGGATGGATTCATTTGGAGATAAATGTGGAGATATGACTGAAGTTAAGGATGTGTTAACTTTGAGATACACATGTAGATAATCTATGAGTTAATTCTGAGCTAACTTGAAGACTTTAGCTCAAATGCTTGTAAGGGACCTGATGATAATTTTATGATTATGATTATAATTTATTATTGAATAAACCCAATTAGAATCTTTTTAAAGGTCTTTTAAAGTAAATTCAAGGGCCAGAACCCCAAATTTATGGTTTGACTATGAAACAATAAGTAAATATTACAAATATCCAGCTTATTGTATTATGAATGTCCATATGAATAATGAATAATAAGATAAAATTAACTATAATAATTAAGGCATAAAAAATGATTATATTATCAAATAAATATAATAATATAATTTAAATTGTAGAAAGATAATATAATAAACAAATATATTAATATATAATAATTAATATATTTACAAGCACTTTATCATTGTTACCGAAAAATAACAAAGGCGTAAAAAATTGTTTTTTATAAATAAAAAACAATTACTTACTAATATTAAAGTTATTTATTATTATAAATACTATTTATATCAATATAAGAATTATTAAAAGTAATAATAAAGAGAGATTATCATAAAAGAGAAAATAAGCTACTTTTAACACTTAATATAATAATTTTGAAAGATTTTACCCCAAAATAATTTAAATACAATCTATAAGAACTGTAGTTACAAATAAAAATAGAGAAATTACAAATATTCTTTGATTTTACATGGAAATAGAGCTTAAAGAGATTTTTGAGCAAAACAATTAAATAATTGAAGTAATCATGTCAAGATTGATGATTATAATAAATATGATTGTTGGTCTTTAATAATATAAAAGTTTCATATATAAAGAATAAAGAATTTAACTTTTTTTGATTTAATTATCTAGTGTTTTGTAAGCGTCTGAGGGGAAAATAGAGCAAGAAGAGCTCTATTTATAGTAAATACCTCCCTTCTGGAGTCCAGTAGTCCTCTAGTAGACGTGTACTGATGCTATCTATCAGAGATTATCAGTATTCTCATGTTTGGTGATGATTACATCATGATCAAACCATCTTATCTCATTATTACACAATTATTTAGTTAGAGTTATCACTATAATCCTCAGTTTGATGACGTCATATACTTTTTAGAACCCCAAGATTTGTGGCTTTTATTATATTTAATCATAAAATAATAGTATTCACCGATTGTATCACTCATATGACTGTTAAACTTAATTTGAGATTACAGTGAGTGATCATAAATGATCAAAATTAAGCTCAAACTTTGATCCTTGAGAACTTTCAGGTTTCACATGCTACAGCTATTCAGAGAGTGAATACGGATAGCTTGGAACGTCCTCATCAAACTGCCAAGCACATTTTATTACAGAATCAAAAATCTATTTTTGATGATTTTTCTTGTAACTCATCTTTTCTGTTGAAATTCAATATCTTGAACTTCAAACCATGATTTCAAGGGGTTATACCTTGAATACTATAATGAAAATTACGTCATTCTTCACAAATGAGATAGTAGAGTCTGACAGTACACTTTTTTTAAGTTTGGACCACTTTCACAACAAAGTGGTCAACAGCTCCAATGGTTTGATCAATAAACCATTACAAGCTTCAACCTTGTTTATAACTTGTAAAATGAAGTTCATATATGCGTTTGTAAAATAATTACATGATGACTTTATTTTTGGTTTAACTCTCTATCTTGCATATTTCAAGAGATATTAGCTAAAAACCATGAATATATGCATTGACCAAAAAAGTGCATATATTCAGCTTAATTCCTTAAGTATCAACTTTAGAGAATAGCTTTATAATTGTCTTATGTGTGAACCTTTGTGGGGAATCCAATGGTACAGTTTATTTTACATGTTGCTTCATTGGTTTCTGAAATAATAAATGATTTATGTTTTTTACAAGGTATTATTACTTATAACTCATTAAATATTGACTTTACAGATATGCCATAAAAATAGTATATGTGTATTTTACCATGAGGAATTTAATGGTTTAATTAATTTCAAATTTTCATTCATTATATTATGCTTTCATTCAGATTTTGTACTTATTTATGGTATTTTACTAATTTGTGAGATAATTATCATTAGTATAATTATTATAGAAATTTTGCTGTGACCTTTTTGGATATGTGGTCATATCTCAAATGCTCACAGAATGGGGTTTCCCATTAATAATATTTAACTTCATTAATGGAACAGTGAGTGGAAGTTTATTCATAGTGGATATAGCTATAATATGTGGGAAGGGGTATTGGATATAGTAGCTAGTTTTATATATTAAAAGATCAGACACTCACTGTGATTCATCCAAAATTATGCCATGCCAATTGATTTGAGGGATTTATTTGTTTAAGTTCTTGTGTCATAGTATTGTAAGAAGTGATGATGATATCACATTGTAAGATCTTGGCCTTGGATAATGAGTGATGAGTGGGCCATGGTAGATGTTGGCTTGCAGGGCTCCAGCTTGAGCATGCCTGGATAGTTGTTTCTGATTTCCAGCTGGTAATTAAGTGAGGTGAGCAGATGCTAATGGTCCAGAGTATTGGGGGTTGGTAATTAGTTGCTCCTTGGATGTAACAATTAGTGCAATGGCCTGAATGGTTTTACCTAATCCCATGTCATCCAATAGCAGTCAACCAAGAGGTGTATTGGCCAAAGGGGATTCAAATGAGCTAAAACCTTATTTGTAATTATGTGCCTGGAATTAAGAGTGGATTTAGGGGGTTAGGTGGCCAAAGTTTACAGGAATATTTTGAATTGAATTTTGCAATCCCAGAGAAAAGCTAGTCTGGTTTTTTGATTAGGGAGGAGGGGTTTTTAATCTTGGGAAGGTCTGATCCACTGGATAATTGTATTAGTTTTTGTTTTGATGACAAAGAAAAGACAGCTGGATAAAAGGGTGGAGTGAAGTTTGAAGCGGAAAATGTGGGAGTGAAAAGTTCACATTGACTATGAGAACTACTATCATATTCTTCATGAATTTTTAGCTTGAAGTCTTGTTTTCTAAAGCTTACAATTATGAATAGAATGTTTGGATAACATGTGAATAACATCAATTGAAGATCAGGTTGTTGAGATGAGGTATGATAATTTTTATCAGTAATCAATACACCCTCAACAAATAATGTTTCAGTAGGGTTTGATTGAAAATTTTCAATAAACGCCCCACCAGGACCACAGTGCATGAACGTTTGTGGTGCCCCAAGATATGGTAGCAATGTTGTAGAAAGAGGTGCAGGGAGAACAAGTAGCATTGAGCTGATACAGGAGATGTATAAAGATATTATGTTGATTGTGCCATAGGATAATCCCAGGAGGTAAGTGGGAATGAGCCCTAGCTAAGGATCTATCACTATTAAATGAAATACAAATATTCATCATCCCAACCCAAAGTGGTTGTGAAGGAGTTGACATTATGAGTATTATGAATTAATTGAGGAAAGTGGAAAAGAATATGATCAGGAAGGTTTAGCTAAAGGGAATGAAGAGCAAAAATCTAAGGTGGAGAAGATTATATGAGAGGCAGAAATGGGTGAAAAAGGGGATGGCCTGTGGCATTCATCATGGGGCACTGGAGTTTAAAGTTTACATGTTTAATTTGGGGCATATATCCAGGAAAGGTGGCAAGAATGTGGGTGAACAAATATGATGGCTGGCTATGCTGCATATTAGGCAAGGATTGGTGTACCAAGGGTCACTTTAACATATCAAAAATTGGATGGGATACAGCAACTTCATGAATGGTGGAATGCCACCATACATGAAGCCATGTTTGCTGGTATGAAAGCAAATGGTAACTGAATCTTCTGCAGGTTAATTTGGTGCAGTAACCTACAGTGCAATAGTGGTGGAGGAAATGAAGGTTTCATTTGGGGGATCATTTTGTGCAGGTGGGTGTGAGTTATTTACAGTGTCATGCCACCAAACATGAGATTTTTTTTGGGCGGAAACACTTGTGGGTCACAACTATTAGAATACCAAGGGGAATTTGTAAGTTGATCAAGGGTGCTGGGAATTATCCCAGTACTACAAGCTATTGTGCATGAGGCAGTAGATAATTCACAAAGATTGGCCTGAGATATTCTTCCTTGTGCATATGAGCCTCTGTGGGGCATTTGGCCACTTGCACAAGGAAATGCTTTTCCTGTGAGACAGGCCTGCAAAGCTCTACAATTTGTGTGACCAGTGCCTGTGTATGACCTGTGGTGGGGTGCATGTGAATGCATGTGCCCAAATGACAATATGTGGCTACATTGATCATCATCAGGGGCCAGTCATAGGTTTCTCAGGCCTCAACACCAGATTGAGTCCTTGTTTTTCATATGATGCTCATAATTCCTCATCCCAATGAGCTGGAAGACTCCAGCATCCATTTGGGAGTTAGCCAAAGCTCTCAAAAAAGTTTCATCAAAAGGATGCATTTGATAAATCTTTGTCAATACCTCAGAGGAATTATGTGTTACATTCTTGTACAGCATTTTCTCAGCCCCACAGCTTCCCCCAATGGTATATACACTAAAAGGTTTGCTAATATACAATTTAGGATGGTATAATAATAATGCAGCTCAAATGCATATTAAAGTTTATTATCAAAAGTATAATTGGTTACATAGGCTAAGATGGTGTGCCAAAATCTCAGCCAGGGAATTCTCCTGATTCTTACCTGCAAGCTCCACATGTATGAATTTCCAAAGGGAGTGCCAAAAGCTCAGCAGGGAAGATTTTTGGAATGCCATGGTTGGAGTCCTTTTCATAATAGTTTATTGGAAGGCCCACTGCAGTGCATGAAATGCTCAGCATTACAGAAATATCTTCTGATATCATTCCAAATTCTCCAAATGAATGCTTAATAGGATGGTATCCCAATAGCTCTTCAGGGGAGCAATCAAGACTTATGTAGCAATAGTTCCACAGTTGTTCAATTCAAATGTTCAGTCACCAAGCATTTTCATTATGATGTCAGAGCACACCTGTGCAATGGTTAAACCCAAGTTAGTGCTGTTTTAACTTGCCATACAGCTTCTACACCCTTTGTTCAAACTCTAACATCCAGCCACAGCAGTGACCTGTGACCAAATGCACCATGGTGCATTTTTGGATTTCAGAAACTGTGCACATTCAACAATGGCCTCACAAAATCACTACCAGGAGATTGTGGGGCTTTTTAACACAATAAAGGGGATCCAAATGAGTATGAAAATTGAATCATTCATTATACTGAGTTGGATCCCCTTTGTTGCCCTGCCTCACATGGGAATTTCCCTTCTCTTCTGAAGCACCAGCCACAAATGAGATCCCATGATCCCAGCTGGCCTTGAAGCTGGGCCAATCACAGGCTCTGTGAATGCTTCAAATGGCTCAGCTTCACCATGGTATAAAAGAACATCTTCACCTGACACACACTTCTCTTTTGTTTTTCACCCACTTCACTCACACCTCATATTGTGGTGCGTATTCCACTTTGTCTTCACCCCTTTCCACTCCACTCTATCACACTAAG
This sequence comes from Austropuccinia psidii, assembly GCA_023105745.1. Lineage (NCBI taxonomy): Eukaryota > Fungi > Basidiomycota > Pucciniomycetes > Pucciniales > Sphaerophragmiaceae > Austropuccinia > Austropuccinia psidii. The sequence goes on along the minus strand of JALGQZ010000005.1, from coordinate 54,776,809 downwards.
ATAGCCGCTCCCCTTCCCTTTTTGTATACTATTTTTCCAATCATACATCCATAACCCACTTGAAACTTCTGTAGATCTATCTCCCCATTTTCATACTAAATTTCTTTTTTGATTGCTTTGTTTCAGACTTTTAAGCACCCTCTACTTGCGCTTGATTATTTTAAGTCTATTTTACTTTTATAAATCATTTTAAACATTAATTTTCACTCGACCTATTAATTTCTATTCAGATAATAACATTATTTGTCTTGTTTTTAGATTTTGTGCACTTTGTGCTTCAAGTGAGGTATCCCCTGCAGCCACTCCTCTGTCAAAATCAATACCTGTGATGCTTGCCAACAAGCACACAGGAAATGTTCCTTTTTTGCATTCCCATTCTGACCATGAGTCCAGAAGAGCTTTCATGCAAGACACCCTTGTGAGAACTCCTTTGTAGTCAACAATTATGAGAGCATTCATGAGTGAAAATGGACCGCAGGACCACAAACAGGCACACAGGAGCACTTCCGCATAATTCTCCCTGTTCCCTGGTGTATTGATTTGTATGCCATCCAATAGTCTTTTCACTCCTCATCTGGAGCAAAGTAATTATCTGGCCAATGGTGATAGGAAATTTGAGCTTGACTTATTGTTACCATGTCTTGTCACCCATGGGATTCAAAAACCAAAGTAAGTTTTCTTTCTTATCCTTGAATCATGTTTCTTCACAAAATAATACTCACTCTTCTGTATCACCCATAGAACAAAAATCACCAAATACCCCTTGACAAGAATTTTCCATTCCCTGTATGCCTCACAATCCACTCCAGGCCCAAGTGGCTGATGTTTCATTCAGATCCCTCAATCCATGTTTTGTTGAGACTCTACCTTCTGTTCACTCATCTGAAATTTCCCCCCAAAATGCCTCTCATTGCCTCTGAGATCCCAATCATCTCCTCCCCTGGTGAAAGGCCCCCTTCAATCCCACAATAAGGCTCTGCAGGAATTTGTCAACTTGTGGCCAATCCTCATGATTCCTCAAGCAATGGTCCACAGATTGATCAACTGAGTCTTGTTGGATCATTGCCAATTGCTCCAAATGATTCCCTTTGTGCATACGGCTCATCAAAATGAGATGTACTGGGAAATCCACCAGGAACTAAACTCCCCCTTGACAACACATTGGAGGCTTATTACAAGGAGGAAACCACCAGAATTGTTTCAAAGTTTCTTCAAAAATTAAAATTAGTTTTCACAATATCTTCACCTTTTGCTTTTGTAATACTCTCATTTAAATAACTTAATTGTAATTAAAGAGCAAAAAATTCAATTTCTCTTGTATTATGAGTGTCCTTTCCATATTCTTATGTGATCCACAGTGCCAATAACCTTTTTCTTGAGAATACTTTTTGTGAGAGGTCCACCAAATTCATGACCAAGTATTTCTTTGTGCGAACCTGTTTTGCAGAAACTCACCAAATAGTGATTATTAAATCCTTCTGCATCTTCTGCATCCATGGGCCTATATTATTTGAGATATTAACTGTAAGACACCTGGGTCTCCCCACATGTGAGCAATCCATGTGAGATGCATAAGTGATTGCCAGTCCTAAGGCCACACACAATTCATATGACATTCATAGGGGTTTGTGTGTGAAGTGCAGGTATACTGGACATGTATAAGAATTTGTGTATGACACACACATATACTGGATGCACAGGAGGATTTGCGTGTGACACACATGTATACTGGAGATGCAGGATGATTTGTGTAAGACACCCATTCATATTGGAGATGTGGGAGGATCTGGGCATGACATTTAGGAGAATTTGTGTGTGAATTGCAGGGATAAAGTACATGCATATAACCCCAACCCCCCATGTGAGAATGAGGCATAAAAACATAATGGGAGGTAATTCCTCTTTTTTGGGATGACCTGCTGGTCCCATTATTGAGAAAAAGTTAGAATTGCATTTATAAACTCAGTATATGACCATGTATTGTGAAATGACGCCATAAATGAGCCATTTACACCCCTTTTAATTTGAGCCACCCAATATCCTCAACTCCAAACCATCCAATCCTGGTGAATACTGTACTCTGAAGTACCACACCATTATTGTCCAATCACCCTTTAATTCCAACACCCATCCAAATACCTTCATTCTTCTAATTGGGATGAGATTGCATTATCATACCTAATCTGATAGCCAGCTCCCTTGCCAATTTAATAACACTCTTGGCTTTTTGGCCACATGGGTTTTGCTCACTTCTTTGAGCACTGAGCAGACACCCCCACCAGGGTCATGGTTTTGTTTCCATGCGCTAGATTAGTATAATGAAAGGAAGTACTACTTTCCCACACTACCTGAATGAGCTCATGAAACTCCAATAGATCAAGCCAAAAATGCTCATTTGGGAAAATGAATTCTCCTCCGGTACAATAATTCAATGAATCCATTTGAATTTAGCCAGTATGCTTATCAGCTTGAAACCACTGTCTCCTAGCATACAATTATTCATCCTTATCAACATAGGGTAAATTTTTCAATCCATTCATGGTGAAAGTGAGAGAAGAAGAAAAATCAAAATCCCCCTGATTTGTGTAAATCTCTGCTTCATAGTTGGTTTTATCAAAGGAGGGGACACCTAATGAATTGTAGCATGCTTGAATCTTTTGGAATAATTTATCCCCAATTTATCATGAGTATTGACCAAGAATGAAAATCAAGGAGCTCAGATTTTAACCTCAGTTGCACAATTCATCTTTTGTGTCTTCAATTTTCCCAAAATGTCTGTGAATACCAAATTGTTCATTTTTTGTGCTGCATTTGCACCACCCAATAGAAAAAATAACTCCCTCAAGTAATGCCCCATTGGTTCATATTGGGTCTGTGAAATTCCTTTTGCCAAGAAATAATTGTGATCATTAATTTGATTTAGTGACCTCAACCTCACCCATTTTTGCAAACACAGTGAATTCAGCAAGGGAAATGAGTAATGTGGTTGAAGAGAAAATAGCAACATGGCCAAAGTGAATGTGTCTGACTTGAGTGAAACTGGCTGGCATTTATATTTGCCAATACTGGCATTGATATTTGTGCTGTTGGTCTACTTGAGGAAAAAGAATTTATTCCTTTGGGTGGTTTTGGCCTCATTTGTCTTTTGGGATGTGCCACTATTAACAAGTGGTTGAGGGATCATTTGGTGTTGAAGCAGACAAGATATCAGAAACTTCTGACTAACATTTGAGGCAAATCCTTTTTTTATCTTGAATGGTTCCAATTTGCAATGAGCTTTCTTCCACACCCATCCATTATTTCCCTGTTGGAGCCCACATGACATTGGCTCAATCTAACCAACTGAAGCCAATGTTCCTCTGGGGTCCAATGAGGGTGCCACATGAATGCCAGCCCAGGTATATATATATGTATGTACCTTAAAAGTAACTGAAAAATTCACACTTTCCTTCCTCCCCCTCACATTTTGCTGCAAGTTCCCTGTTAAACTCTTTTCCTTTGTTTGTAAATGGCATTCTTATGCAGGAAAATGAAATGAAACCAATGGAATAGTGAATCTTGTGTGGATTCTGATTTTTACCTCAATTTGTTATTGGTCAATGATGGTTTGATTTTTCCCACTAAAAAGAAATGATTAAATCTGACTCTTGAAAATTGGCAATATCAAGTACTTGAACCAAATCCGCTGAAAGGATACTGCATTATTCAATTTTCTAGACTTATTCTACCATTCAATGAGTTTCAAATCCAACCATCTCAGATATCACAAGCAAGCCCAAGTTGAATATGTGCCCCATGGAAATTTCTTAGTGAACCCTGCTGCAGATGACCTCCTGTCACATTGAAGGATTCTCTATGGTGTACAGAGGCATGCCATCATACAAATCTTTTTATTATTGACATTTATCCTGAGGCATAGGCAGTAGGATACACCACAGAAAAAGAATGGGGACTTGCATACAGGTCCTTTACAGTATCTTCAGCTTATGTCTGAGTGTATCTCTGGACGTATCCCTAGTTTAACTCACATTCATTGTATTCTGACATTTTTACTCCCCATTTAATTTTTATTAATATTTTCTCAACCCAATATATACACTGGCAACAAACATAGGTAATGAATCTTATTCAATTTTTGGATTGTGAGAACATTGAAATTTCCTCATGATGCTTATAGTCAGTAGAATAATCTCCAAATCCTCTCATCAATTGAGTTCCTTACAATTCACTTCATGAATGCTTGTGGATTTTGAAAGTTCATCCAACTATATGGGGAGCCTGTAAAAGGAATTCTTTGATACTTGTAGCATTAATTGCTTCTTTGATCTTATTGTCATTCCACTACCTTGATTCTTGAATTAATTTGATTTTAATTTATCTTTCATGTTGGCTTAAAGAATGAGGATAACTTAAGAATTAAGAAATTCTATTTACCAGAATTCTTGTTTTCAGATGAATGAAAAATTAAGCTTGAATTGATTTCCCACAATGATAATAATAAGTAATGATGAATTTAAAAATTATAATGGTAATTATTTTGAGGGAATCCTGTCCAAATTTAAATTACAAATGGGTGTTCCTCCTTAAAATTATGAATATTTTGGATAAATAAGAACCAATAATTTTATAATAAGTAAAATGCCTCTCCTTGAGTGATGATTATCATCATAGAAATTAGTGAAAATTATTGGAAAAGATGTTTCCATACAAATTAATCTTAATTTATTAGAATAATGTTTCAAAATAAAATATGGATAAATAATAAACTTGAAGCTCTTCAAATAGTGAGCCAATGGCCTTCAACATGATTTAATGAATACTTTTGAAATTACATTCTTGAAAATTTCTGCAAGGGAAAAATAAACAAAGTATAGGAATAATTTGATGAATTAAAAAAAAGTTGGAAAGGGGTTGCATGGGCCACAAATGAAAGATTTTGTCCACTGCTGGATATACCTTGGAGGGAACTCCACATTTTGAAAGGAACTTGTCTCCTCATAGATAATTTCTTTTAAAATCAAAATCCAAGGATTTGGGACAACAGTAATAAGAAATTTAATTGATCTGCAGATTTGGAATATATTTATGTCCATTAATAAACTAACTTTCAAAATATAATTCATTTTTTACACTATCAAGAAAGATTCAGGGGCTAAATCTTTAGCTTATCAAAATCACTTACAAAATCCCCGGGGGTCTTTCCACTATATAAGCCATGCAATCCTATCAATCAGGTTCCATTTGTCCTAAAAAATCATATCACACTGATATATTGAATTTTCATTCTAAAAATTTACAGTATGATCTCAATATTTTGTCTTGGGTTTTTTATTATTCAAATTGAAAAAAAAATTAATATTGAACAATCCTTTCCAACCTCTCTGAGCTCAGTAATATTCAGGAGAGTATTTGATTCTACTAATATACTATTAGGATCTGACTTGAGTCATCTTGGGAGCCTTAATTCTTTCCAGAGTTTCCATCTGGGTCCACTGCTTGATATTTTTGGAGGAGTGGCTGAAGGCTTGAATACTGAAACATATAAAAAATACAAAAACAATAATAAAGTGCTTTTTATAAATTCTTTCATAAATTTGAAGAATAAAGATAAAAATATCCTATTACATGGATGTGCTTTTGTGGATAAAGGGAATATTTTCCAAACAAGAGAGGCTTTCAAGAATTCATACATGGCTCTGAGACATATTGGAAACTATAGCTCACCTATATTTGTTGATATTCCTCAAAATTGTGATCTTTATCAAGCTTCCAACAATACAAGTTTAACTAGTTCTGTTACTTCAATACCTAATTGTCAAACCAATCTTTCATTGCACCAAATCCAGGGTATTTCCTCTTTTAAATATTGAAAATAATATGGAAAAAATTTGTGAAAATCTATGGAAACATCCAGATAACTTATGGATTAAAAAAGTGTTTTCTAATTCTGTTGAAAATGGGCTGATACCACAAGATATTGTGTGCAAAAGTAGGGGTGGAATATTGGCTGATGATATGGGACTTGGAAAATTGCTGACAACTTTATGCTTGATTAAAAAAACACAAAATGAAGCATTAAAGTACTCAGAAATATCCAAGGACCATGTCCCAGCTACTTTGATCATTGTACCACTCCCTACTTTGCATAACTGGGAGAATGAAATAAGACTACATTTTCATGATGGTAGTTTACCATATTCAATATTCCATGGTTCCAATAATAATTTCATTACATTCCAAAATTTGAAGCAGAATGCAATTATCATCACCACATATGATGTTGTTGCTGGTTATAATGTTGATGATGTTCATGGGATGAGAATAAATCCTCTTTTGGTGAATTGGTTTGATATGGGGTTGGATGAAGTACAGTAAGCTTCTCTTTGGGATTTTTAAATAAAAAAGTACTGAAATTTTTACATCAATTAGCTACATAAAGGAACAATCTACTCATAGAGAATTCACAATATTGAATTTAAAGTCTGAAAGAAAGTTATGCCTTACAGGAACACCATTAAAAAACAATCTTTGGGATCTTCATAGTCTGTTGAGGTTTTTGAAAGTAGAACCATGGAATCTCAAGCCTTTATGGGAAAATTGCATAATCAAACAAATATCATCTGGTAATCAAATGGCAATCCAATCATTACATGTTATAATGCAAACACTCACCTTGAGAAGATTGAAAGCCAACCTACTGGATCTTCCCAAGAAAGTGCAACATTGAGTTGGAATTGAGATCTATGAGCCATGGAAAACACTTTATTTCAAAAATCATGAAGAGTTTAGTGCATTGTATGGAAAACAGAGGTCCAAAGCAGTTCAATGGGATTCATCAGAACTTTTCTCCAGATTATCAGATTTGAGGCAGCTTTGCAATCATCCAGCACTAATAGAAAGGGAAGCAGGGGGAAGGAGATATACCTGGAAAGAAGGATCCAAAGTGGTGCATCTTGTTAGCCATCTCAAAGAGTTTTTTCAGAAGGAGCCAGGCTTAAGATACCCCAAAGCAGTTGTTTTTTCAGAATACAAAAGGTTTCTTGATATGTGAGCTCAAATCCTTCTACTACCTGTCATTTGAATGATTTTATTGATCAAATATTGTAAAAAGTATTGAAATTGCACTGGATGAAAGTGGAATATCCAATTTAATGATGCATGGAATGCTCAAAAATGATTAAAGGATACAAATCCTTGAAGAATTCAGAAAAAATCCAAAATCTCAAGTTCTTCTTACAACAAAAGGCACAGGTGGTGTTGGTATTGATCTAAGATGTGCTCAAAATGTCTACATAATGGTAAGACAGTATTTAGATACACTTGAAGCTTAATCTAATATTATTCCAATTACTTGAATTAGGAACCAGGTTGGAACCCTTCAACTGATGATCAAGCAGCTGATAGGCTTTATTGGCTAGATCAAAAGAAAGAAGTTCATGTATTTCATTATATAGCTGTTGGTAGTATTGAGGTGAATATTCAGCAAGCTAGAAGGAAGAAACAGCAGCTTCAGATGTAAGATAGCTTATACTCAGCCAATATTTATCTTTTTTAGTAGATAAAAATTCTTTATTTCATTTCTGGTTGAGAATTGGAAATTTAGGTAATGTGGATCATGAATTGGAAAAATTAATTGTGGAAACAATAGAAAAATCATGAATTATTTCTTTAGGTTTCAGATAGTTGAAGTAAATGATGAATATCTATACATGGCTTTGATTGTAACATTAGCTTCTCATCATTAGTAAGCTTGGAAATATAATCATTTCAATAAAGATTTTCTGGAAGTCCAATTGGAACTTTGGCTTCTTTCTCAAAAATACCACTTTGTACTCTTCTAATTTCCAAGACATTTGGAATTCTATTGAATTTACTTTTTTGAAGTTGCTTTTGAATTAATAGAGAATCTAATTGACTTGCTAAATTTGAGAATAAAGCTGACCTTCAAGGGGACTTTAGTTTTATTAATGATCCATTTTCATCTTCAGTATCAGAGCAGCATTGTGGCTCATCAAATATGGAAGCTTCGTCTTGATTAATTTACAATGATAGCAATGTCTCTGAGCAATTTGAGGATAACTAAATATTAAATAACATCAATTGGTGTAAAAATCAATCACAAATGAAATAAAAACATACATTTTTACACCACCTTGATTTCTGCTTCTGACTGGTTTTTTTTGAAAGTGCTTCAGGAACCAATTTATCATTCCTAAGATCCTCTTGTTTTCCTCTGAACCAGTGCATTAGTATTAAAGACTTATTATTATGTGTATTATCCTTTGGATTTATTGAGAGTATTTTAAATTCTCCTTGTTGGTGTAAATAGTTGCAGTGCTTGAGAACAAATTTTGCAAATATTTGATTCTATTTTGATTCCCAACATTGATTCCAAGCAAAGGTTGACATTGGGAAGCCTGATTTGAAGACATCCTCTAGAAAAATAGTTTTGTACATTGGTGAAATTAATATTCTTGGTTTTATAGACGGTCTATCCCCTACCGAGCTGTGATTATGGGGATTTGTAATTGGATTATCAGTGCAAGAAAAGGGTAAGTTCTCAACAATTTTGAGACTTTCTTCTGATGGAAGAGATTTCCAACTATTTATATGAGATGGAGATTGGAAATAGTTGATATCCATGATAAACCAGCATAATTGATGTATGGATCTTTATATTGCACTGGTAGGTAGTGGGATGATGGGATGTAATATCTTGTTGATAGTCCTGTTTGATTGGGGTTTAGAGGTCTCAAAAAAGTAATTTGAAGCTTTAGGCATAGTAAAACAGGTTAATTGAAGTCATATTTCTGGGTATAGGTGGAAGAATCAAGAGAAAGGCTCCTATTTATCATAAATGATAGGATTCTGGAGCCATTTAGTTATGTATTACAGCTTGAATGAGCCTGAAAAAAGCTATCTTGTGTAAAAGGAGCTTATTTGGGAAAGTAAGCAATGACGTATCAGGTGAAGCAAAGTAATGTTAGCAAACTCAAACATGATTTGAATAAAAATCACCCTGTTTTGAAAGAATAAAATTAAATTACAGAAAAAACTGATCAAATTAATAAGGTGTCTATATTGGCTTTATCAGGGAGATCTAGTACAGGTTGTCCATCTATGGTATTTTTTTCAAGCCATGCCTCACTGAAGTCCAATACTAAACATTTGGCCACTTCCAATTTTTTTGGAGCAGTGGGAACAAACTCATGGGTTTTTGAGAAAAAATGCCTTGTTAAAAATATCCAAAATATATGCATTTGTTCTCTTCCAAATAGGCTCATAAGGCCTTTCCTTAGCAATAACACTATCATTAATTTCAATCATCTGCAATGCTCCTTTAGCTGAGCTTTTTCTCCAATCTCTTGAGCAAACCATTAAGCCTCTTACCCCAGAAGCAAGAAATTAAGCTAAAATATGATAGCAGGGCTTAACTAATCCTATTTTTGATTGTAGCTCTGATAAGGTCTTAAGGTGTTTGTTGGATCTTTTATGAGTGAGCACAAATCCATCAGGAATATTGACTGGAAGAACTTTTGAATGTGCTAGTATCAGGACATATGAAATCATAAGATGTAAAATGGAATCATTGAAAGATATTAAGCTATTCATTCCATAATGAATTGACTGGTTTTCCTCCTGTTCATCAAGGGTATGTTCAATTTGAGCTGAATGGGATGGTCTTGTGCTGAGGCAGGACACTAGAAATTCCAGGCTGAGTCATTGAACTAACAAGGGATCATCTCCTGTTGATTTTGTGATTTCAAACTTTTCAGGTTGTATGAGATCTTGTACAGAAACTGATATTGACTCCAGTATTAGATTGGCCCAGAACTGTTTCTTTTAAAGATTAGGGACAAAGAGGGATTGGTGTGATTTGGGAATGTTTTGCATTGAAATTGTAGAATCCAAAGTAAAGATAGGGAAATTCCAAGCTTTGGGATCATTGAAAGGATCATATTTCTTTGGCGGAAAGATATCTAATCCTGAAAAAAGCAAGTAAATATCAATGTTCTGGATGAAACATAAATGAATGTCTTTTGCATTTACCAGATTTATCCAAATCCACTAGCCATTTGGTAATGCTAAGAGATCCAATACTTTGAAAGTGTATTCCTTTGGGTAGTTTGGTAGAAAATGGCCTTTAGGGAATTTCCTGGAGTTGTCCTCTTACTAGAGTTTCAACATTAACCTGGAATTTCTTCCATGAGGATACAGAAAGTGGCTGATAATGGCTGATTTTTTCTTCAAAGTTATCTGAGTGAATGGGATTGAATAATCCGGATTGAGGAAGCTTTTTCTTCTTTTGGGATGTTGAAGGCTCTTCATTACTGGTTTGCATTACTTTTGAGGTTGATAGGTTGCTATCTACAAGTATGAAATTGGAGTTAGGTTTTTCTTTTGAGTGTTTGGTAGATGTAAGTTGTATCAAGGGCTCCCCTATTTTTGATTTTGCTTTTTTGCTCATGGTGGAAGCTGGAAAACTTTGTATATTTGATTGATAATTTTGAGAAATACTATTGACTTCAGGGCTGGAGTTTGATGTGGATAGGGCTTTTTCAAAATGATTTTGAGCTTGGAATAGTCCTGGTTCTAGATTTTGAGAATCTGACTGGTTTTGTGGGTGTGATTTCTCAGTATCATAATTTCATTCCAATTTCTAACAAAGAAATTATTCAGGGAATATAGTTTAATCTTTGAGTAAAGCCTAAATGAAATGTTGAAACATACTTCTAGATTCTTTTCCTTTATACTTTGATAAGCTTTGGCCTTTTTATTACTCATACTAGAAGAAGATATGAAATACCTCTTTATTGATGTTTGGGAGGATGCTGAAATAACAACCTGGGCTTCAGGGGGTAATGATCCACCTAGCTGTACACCTAAGTTATGATTGGAATTCCAATTGAAAATGGCTCCATATGGGCAAAAGCTGGAAAAACATATGATACAGATCATCTTCAAGTATTTTGGAGACCTCTTGAATTTTTTTTCTTGCATTTTCAGGAAAGTGAGTATTTCAGGTAGCAAGCTTGAGAGAAGAAAGAAATTTGGAGATTTTGGATATGAATTCTGATTTTTCAACTTGCTTTGGCTCTATTTCAAGTAATGGATCCATTTTGGAGCAGTGATTATTTGAAATGGACTGAGGGTTAATTATTATAAATAAGTTTTTAAATTTATTTTTGAAATTAAATTGAAAAAAAGAGAAGGTAGGCGTTCTTTACAGTGTTCAAGACAGATTGTACTATTATGGAATGTAGGATTTTGGGAAGGCATATATAATGAGGACTTTTGATAAATTTCAATATTTTTTGTTTGAGCATTGCTCAATATACAATAGCTTGGGGACAAATGAAAATCAAAGCAGGCATAAATAAGAGGCTTATATATTAAATAATGTTGAGAACCTATAGCACAGTTCAGCTTTAAAAACATTAAATAAATAAAAAATTTATGACTGATGGTCATAATTGTGAAAGCCCACATTGTGTCTAAATTATAGATTCTCACAATGGGTGACTTTTCAAAATATCTTAAATCATGTTTTCTTTTGAAGTACATTTATTACTAAACTCTAAGCTTGGAAAACATATAGGACAATTCAGCTCTCAAATACACTACAAAAATACTGATTTTATGACTGCCAGTCATGATTTTGAATTCATTATCAATTCACTCAATTGGTGAACTGTTAAAATAATTTATCTCTAATTATATTTCCAAATACATCTATTACAAAACTCTAAGCTTGGATACAAAAAAGGACTAGGAGATAAACATTATTCAGGATTCATACAATTATGACTACTTGAACCAGCTTCAATTCCACTGAGAGAAGATCTTCCTGGCCTCTGTATGATGTGACGTCCCCTTTTTGTCTTGGCCTCAATCTCTAATAAAATATTTTGGAGTCCAATCAGTTCTTTTACCAGTAAGTGGTTTCTTTCAACTTCTGAAATTGTGTTCAAGTATATTGTGGAATAACAATCTAAAGGTAAGCAATATGGGACATTAGTTGCATCAGAATTATAGTCTAATTTCTCTCCATCCCTATGAAGCATACATTGAACTCTATTATTTTCAAGCTGGGTTTTGGCACCAAGGGTCATTGCTAGATCCAATTGCCTTGTACACAAGGTCAAAGCTTCACTACCCCAAACTCCAACAAGTCTTTTTGGTACTTTTCCCAAGTCAGAATTATCCTCTACATCTGAAGTTGCTTTTATATCAGTATATATTGCAGAGAAATTGTTGTTTTGAGGGAATAATTGACATGCTATTTTGAAACAGGCAGCTGTAACCTAAACATAAAAGTAATATCAGAGTTTGGTGTATGTCTAAAAAAAGAATAAGCACGTACATTCTGCCTCCCTCTAGTTTTTTTGGATTTCTTAGCTTTTTGAAATTGAACCTCCTCTGCAGCCTGGCCAAGTTTTGAAAGCTTTTTCATTTCTTTACCCCTTCCATTGACCCAACATTCAATTAATAGGTTTAGTTGATCAGGATTGTTGATATTCAAGCTGGGTTGAGTCTGGCTCCAATTGAAAAAATGGTGGGAAGTGATCTACAGAAGATGGCATACCCATTAAGAAGTAGATAAATTCTTGCAAGTGGAGTGATTCAGTGGATGCCTGACTTGGAAGATTGTTCTTTGTTACCAATCTTGTAATGTGGTGATTTCTCCCTTGCAAAATTATGTTATTATTTTTAGCCCTCTGTTGGTCCTCTTCTTGTTGAATCCTGAATTCTACTCCAACAACTGGAAGCCAAATCAGTTAGTAATTTTCAATCAGCTTTAAGAAAGATACTCACCACCGGATGTTATTTCCTCTTGTGCCTCCTGACTGGCATTCTGTGCACCTGCATCCTCTATTCCAAGTCTTTCCAAATCTTTCAGAAAGATGGATTTCTGTCCAGTAGAGTCAGTATGGATGCTTTTGTGGTTTTCTTCATTTGAGTTGATTATTGAGTCACCCTCTGTTGGTGGGGTTTGTGATGAGGATCCAGAATTTTCTCAATGGAATGCGGAGGGGGAGCCACCCATTGCATTGGAGGACATTGTAAGATCAATTTAAAGAAGTGGAGTTAAATTGAGGAAAATGAGGTAATTATATTAATGAAAGTTTGAGAATGTTAAACAGAGTTGGAGTAAGGATTCAACATATGAGAATGAATTTGGTGGATGAGAAAGCTCAGGAAAGCTTAAAGCAGTTTGGTGAAGTGGAAATACAGACATTTTTGGTGGTGAAGAGATAGTTTATATACACATTTTTTCAAACATGTTCTATCCAGCACCAAAAAGCCAAATTATGTCTTGAAAGATCTTTGGGAGGCTTAAATATGGCAGATTGACAATATAAATCTCTTTTAAAAGGGATTTGAGTGAATTATTCTAAAAAAACTTCATTTAATAGAATATAACAATATCAACAAAGGAAACAGTATTGTTTTTTCTCCAAGGAAATCTTTAGTGAGCATGGATATAAAAACCTAAGGCTGAAAGGGGTGCAGTGCTTCAATCACCTATCCATTGCTGGCAAGGTTTGAAAGGAAATGGTAAGAAGCTGTTAAAATATATGAGATAATGAGTGGCAGTCCACTGAATAACTTACTGATGAATGTAGAGATACCAAGCGGAGTGTAGCCTGATCAATTCCAAAGGTTCCAAAAGGATTCTTGAGGCTTGCGGCATGGCCCAAAACTGATTGGGAGTTGATGATTATGGCATCCTCTGTCTGGTCCAATAGAATAGAACAATTGAGATCTGGAAAAGGATGGAAAGGGTCTTTGTCTATTTCATTATTCTCAAGCTTCTTAAAAGGTTTGATTCTTATTCACCATATGTTAGGATCACCTCCAACTAATGAGACAATATTATCAATATGGCCCAATGATTTGACATTATCAATGCTATACTCTATGATACTGTCTTCAACATGTGAGTTTACATTACAATACCCTTTTTTCAAAAATTATTGACTTTTTGCATTCAAAGAGGTTTACAACATCCCTTAAATCTCTTGAAACTAGTAGTCTTAACTGTTTAAAAATAGCATCATGAAATTGAATTGTATGACTGGCACTGATATTTTTTGATTGATGCCGAGCAATGAGGGGATTGTTCCTACAACTCTTTGTTGAAAATTAGGCAATTTGGAAATCCATTGATATTGTACTTTAGATATCCATCTTTTCAGTATTGTTTGGGAGATCTCATCTACAATTGGTTATATGGGGGTAAGTATTGTGTGAGGGTGATTTTTTGACATAAAAATATATAATTCAAACTCAACATGGCTTATTATTCCGTGGTATGTCCCCAAATGTATGGTTCATTCTTTCATATGCCCACAAAAGCTGAGCTTCTGGGTGGCCCTAGCTCCTTGATAACCTTTGGTCAATGTTATGTTAGGTGTAGATTAGGTTTGGGGTTTATCATGGACCAACCCAAACAAAGTGTTTGAAAATAGATCTTTGTAGTACTTTCAATCTTATCTAGGTCTTCTTCATGAATGCATGTTCTGAGTAGCATGTTTGTTAATGTAACTAATGAAATTAGTGATTTGAGTAGAAGACCCTTATGGAGGTAGCTCCCTGGGAATTTTACCCTTTCCTCCCTGTGAGGTATTTGTGAACTCCATAGTGGTACAAGTGGAAAAGGTCAATACAATGTCATCAAGATTTGCCACTCCGCTGCTTTGAGTGTCTGAAAGTTTTTGAAACCAAATTTTCTGGGTAGACAAGAAACCCATGACGGGACTTTTGTTTGACCTATGACTTTTTGAAGTACCTCTAATTCATCTTTTTTTAATCTTGAAGTTTCATCCCTGATTGGATTTAAAAACTGATTATCATCAGAAGATAAATCAGAGGGAACCAATGAATCACTACCATGTGAAAGGTAATAGCTTGAGTACTGTAGAAGTGGTTGTCTGGGATCTAAGCAAATACCTGGAGGTTGAAGTTCTGTTGCCTTTTGCAGTTTGATCACTTTTGGTCCTGGAGGCTTCACTAGAGCCTCTGTGCCTTTGGGATTTAGGAGGTTGAATGCAGGCAAGGTTAGCTTTTGTAAGGTTTTGTTTCTTGGGTCTACTTATTTTGTCAGAATCATTGTCATCTTCATTTTCCCTTTTTCTTGGATGCCCCAACAAACAAAAAGGATATTTGGATGGATTTGAGTGTGCCAAAGAACTTTGCTTTTTCCTTTGAAGCTCTAACTTGTGACCAGCCAACCCCACCTTGAGGAATGATATGCAATAGTCTTTGATATCCCCTAAAATGAAACAATGCATAATATCTATGCCACAAAAGTCAATTATTCTCCAGTAATCTAGTTTATTTAGAATACTCCACTGGACACCATGTGATTTGACAAATTCATCTTGTTCCTTTTTGGTTTGAAGTTGAAGCCATTCATTTGCCTTGGAAATATGATTTTCATGTGTCCTTGTTTCAAATTTTGAAATATCTATTTCATTGATGTCCACCCTTTTGATATTACAAAGGGAGCAAAATTGATTGGCCGAATGAGAGGCAAATCCAGCCACTTTACATAGAGCAGGAAGATCTGCTATTAAAGGTAATAAAGCCACTCTAATAAGTCTACCCTGGGGAAAGTCATGGGTATTGGAAAACCAAATAAAATTCCATAACATTTGAAGCTCAATCACCAGAGGCTCCAAGATTGAATTTGTTTGATCAAGAGATGGCTCTTTGGGACCAGGAATTATTGCATACAAAAACATGCTCTCCTCTTTGTGACATTCACTTGGAGGAATATTCAAACAAGTGAGAAGAATTGACCCAATTGAAATGGATTTTGCAGTCCCTTTGTTACTGAATGGATTGAAACAATCTACATATAAGCTAAATATCAAATTACCTGTTCTATTTGTAAATGCTTGTTTACTACATGGGGAAGATTTGAATGTGTGCCAAATTTTGCTATGCCAAATATCAGAAATAACTTTAGGGCCTGTTTGAGAATTATGGGTGTTTTGAGAATTTAATAGCTTTTCAAAGCCAGGAATCCACATACGGGAGGCCAAACATTTTTGCAAGGATTGGTATGTAAAGGTACAGAGTGGTTTTTGAAGTGAAGTATCATTATTGTCATCAGTTTTGAATAAAAGAGAACCACATTCTTTTCTTGCAAGAGATCCTAATTTGACAATGGAGGAAGGAAAAGGTTGAATAAATTTGGATGTACACTGTTTGTTGATGCAACCCATTGCAGTCAGATCATACAAGCTGAAGAATTCTGGACAGAAAATCTTTTCTTCAAAGTCCATGGATATGGCCAGCTGAACCAAAATAGTTTCAATTGAAAGTGGAATTTTTTAGCAATAGATAATCCATCAAAATTGAATTTGTCTCCAAGGCTAGTTATCTTTTCCCTTTCTGATAGAAGAAATTCTTTGATACTATCTCTGGAAATTCCATTTTTGAGGTATAGGCTGGAAGCTTGAACAAAAACTTTAAGAGCATGAGAGTCAATGAATCTAAAGGTCTTGTTTTGATATTTTTTGGTATCAAAAGGTAAATTTCTTTCATTATTATGATGAAATATCTGTTCAATTTGAGAGCATCCAGGGGTTTTCTGTGTTGCCTGCGCCAATAGATTGCAGAAAATTAGATTTGAGTAATGATGAATAATTGAAATGAATGAGGTAAAGAGTACTTACATTTTCACTATTTTGGGCTAAAAACATCTGATCAACCAAAGGCTGGGGTCTCCTGAGTTTTAGTAGTTCCAATTGCTGTGTCTTCCAAGCTGGGTCAGACAAAGGTCTTCCATGCTGAACAATATTGTTCAAATCTTCATAATATTGGCTGTAACAGCCAAGCTCATGACAAGTGCAAATTATTTTAGGGCGACCCATTTTTTGCACCATCAAATTTTGTGGGGAATGAGCAAAAAGGGCCTAAGAAATTGAAATGGAGTAGTGTGGTTATGAGGGAAGTTTTGGGGGGCAAAGTGGACACAAACATAGCTTTATTTATATTTGAGCATCTTTGATTTTGCAAAGATAGAAGCCAATTATGCCCCTATATGGTTTGCATGGGGACAAATTTTATACAGAAGTCATAGTGTGACCACTTTGAAGATTACAGCACTTGTAAAAAAATACATTTACAGCTAAGCTGTATGGTGTCTGGGCCTCATTCAGATACAGTTTTTTCTGTACCTGAGTGGGGATGATTGGATTTCAAGGAGACAAACCAATTATGGCCGTAATTGGTTTGCATATGGTACAAATTATGACTGGCGGTCATAATTTGGCCACATGTGGATGATTACAGCCAAAGCTGTATTGTTCCTGGACCTCATTCAGATACAGTTTTTTCTGTATCTGAGTGGGTCTGATTGGATTTCAAGGAGACAAACCAATTATGGCCGTAATTGGTTTGCATATGGTACAAATTATGACCGGCGGTCATAATTTGACCACCTGTGTATGATTACAGACAATCTGTATTGTGACTGGACCTCATCCAGATACAGTTTTTTCTTTATCTGAGTGGTTCTGATTGGGTTTCAAGGAGACAAACCAATTACGGCCGTAATTGGTTTGCATATATTACAAATTATGACTGGCAGTCATAATTTGACAACCTTTGTATGATTACAGCCAAAGCTGTATTGTTTCTAGACCTCATTCAGATACAGTTTTTTCTGTATCTGAGTGGGTCTGATTGGATTTCAAGGAGACAAACCAATTACGGCCGTAATTGGTTTGCATATGGTACAAATAATGACCGGCGGTCATAATTTGACTACCTGTGTATGATCACAGCCAAAGCTGTTTTGTGCCTGGACCTCTTTCAAATACAGTTTTTTCTGTATCTGAGTGGGTCTTATTACATTCGCAGGAGACAAATTAATCATGGCCATAATTTCTTTGCAAGTGGTACAAATTATGACCAGGGGTCATGATTTGACCACCTGTGTATGATTGCAGCCAAAGGTTTATTGTGGCTGGACCTCATTTAGATACAGTCTTTTCTGTATCTGAGTGGGTCTGATTGGATTTCAAGGGGAAAAACCAATTACAGCCGCAATTGGTTTGCATATGGTACAAATTATGACTGGCGGTCATAATTTGACCACCTGTGTCTGATTGCAGCCAAAGCTGCATTATTTCTAGACCTCATTCAGATACAGTTTCTTCTGTATCTGAGTGGCCTGATTGGATTTCAAGGAGACAAACTGATTATGGCCGTAATTGGTTTGCATATGGTACAAATTATGACTGGCAGTAATAATTTGACTACCTGTGTATGATTACAGCCAAAGCTGTATTGTTCCTGGACCTCATTCAGATACAGTTTTTCCTGTATCTGAGTGGGTCTGATTACATTTCCAGGAGACAAATCAATTATGGCTACAATTGGTTTGCAAGTGGTACAAATTATGACCAGCAGTCATGATTTGACCACATGTGTATGATTGTAGCTGGACCTCATTCAGATACAGAATTTTCTGTATCTGAGTGGGTCTGATTGGATTTCAAGGAGACAAACCAATTACAGCTGTAATCGGTTTGCATATGGTACAAATTATGACTGGCAGTCATAATTTGACCATCTGTGTCTGATTATTACCAAAGCTGTATTGTTTCTAGACCTCATTCAGATACAGCATTTCCTCTATCTGAGTGGGTCTGATTGGATTTCAAGGAGACAAACTGATTATGGCCGTAATTGGTTTGCATATGGCAAAAATTATGATGGGCGGTCATAATTTGACTACCTGTGTATGATCACAGCCAAAGCTGTATTGTGCCTGGACCTCTTTCAGATACAGTTTTTTCTGTATCTGAGTGAGTCTGATTACATTTCCAGGAGACAAATCAATTATGGCCATAATTGGTTTGCAAGTGGTACAAATTATGACCAGTGGTCATGATTTGACCACCTGTGTATGATTGCAGCCAAAGGTTCATTGTGGCTGGACCTCATTCAGATACAGTCTTTTCTGTATCTGAGTGGGTCTGATTGGATTTCAAGGAGACAAACCAATTACAGCCATAATTGGTTTGCATATTGTACAAATTATGACTGGCGGTCATAATTTGACCACCTGTGTCTGATTACAGCAAAAGCTGTATTGTTTCTAGACCTCATTCAGATACAGTTTCTTCTGTATCTGAGTGGGTCTGATGAGATTTCAAGGCCACAAACTGATTACGGCCGTAATTGGTTTGCACATGGTACAAATTATGACAGGCGGTAATAATTTGACTACCTCTGTATTGTTCCTGGACCTCATTCAGATACAGTTTTTTCTGTATCTGAGTGGGTCTGATTACATTTCCAGCAGAAAAATCCATTATGGCCTCAATTGGTTTGCAAGTGGTACAAATTATGACCGGTGGTCATAATTTGACCACCTGTGTATGATTACAGCCAAATCTTTATTATGCCTGGACCTCCTTCATATACAGTTTTTTCTGTATCTGAGTGGGTCTGATTACATTTGCAGGAGACAAACCAGTTACGGCCATAATTGGTTTGCAAGTGGTACAAATTATGACCAGCAGTCATAATTTGACCACCTGTGTATTATTACAGCCAAAGCTGTATTGTCTCTGGGCCCCATTCAGATCCAGTTTTTTCTGTATCTGAATGGGTCTGATTGGATTTCAAGGAGCCAAGTGGTACGTATTATGACCAGAATTCATAATCTCACTCTGATGACATTCTGTGGACACAGATTTATTGCAGGCATGATTGATTTACATTTTGAATAAATTATTACTGGTGGGCTAAATCTCTCACCCACCTACAGGTGTGACTGTACCATCTAATATAATCACCCATGTATTTGAAGGAGGATTCTAAAGATACACATATCCTGACACTTAATTCTTTGCTAAATGTATAATTGTGTTTTATGCCTGGAGGATCTGCAGCTTTTTTTCCTTTGAAGCCACAAAACTCATTTCTGCTCTGTTTCTATGGGCTACACCCTCACTTCATTTCATGTGGACCTGCAATATAAATAGAGCTATTTTTCCCGTGTTTTCCCTAAGTTCCTCCGTTTTAAACTTCTGTTGTCCATTTAAATCCCTCTCCTCCCAATATAATACCCCATACTATGAATCCACCACAACCACCTGATTCCAATGTCTCATAGGTTTTTTTTAAATAACACAGATTTGAATTCATCTTTATGTTCTCAAAATGAGGCACCATCTCATTCATCCATCAATTCATTGTCCACCCCAGGAATGTTACAATCTTTTTCACTACCTCAATTCTCTCAATATAGTCCCACCAGCTCCCATTAGTCATCCTCACATCTTGCCCTGCCCCCAACCAAACAACATAAATAGAACCCCCTTTCAACTTGGTAAATTTTTTCTTCCCCACGTAATCTCCTCTCCAACATTTTTTAATAATATATTTTTACAAAAATTTATTAGATATCACAAACACACCAACATGAGCTTATGTAACCCACACCCAAATACTCCACAAACCCTTCCACCCCCCTCATTCATAGAATTCAACATGAATAACCCACCCACTCAAGTACACTCTATCTCACCAATTCTCTCTTCTGAGCTAACTCTCCTCTCCCATGAAGAATTTTCTCTCAATCACCACGGTATCAAGAAAATTTTAAATAATTCCCGTTCTGAAGCTGAAAAGAATCCTGTATCAACTGAGATTAAGGATTATTTGAAAAAGGGCCTTACATTGATTTCTCAAAAAGAACATGGTAATTATTATTCTTCATGTCTGTCCTCAATTTTGTATTAATTTTATCTCCCTTCTTGTAGAATTGTCTTCATCACAAGCAATTGGTCTCATAGATGGCAATGTTCAAGTTATTGAGAGAGAAGTCCCTTGCATACCCTCATCCCAATCATCCTGTTTGGAGGAGGTTGTTCCTGATGGAAATCACAAGAAAAAACGGGAAATCCAAAACAAACCACCACCAAATATTTGTAGGTTTATGCAGAAAACTGTTACCTTTGATAATACTCAAGAGGTAGTTTCCATGAATATGTCTTCTACTACATAAACCCTTTGTACCAATTCTACCCCCCTGAAACAATCAACCCCCAATTGTTATTGAACACCCAGTCAAATGACCTCCCCTATTCTTTACCATCTACCATTGTCAAACCCCCTGTTCCCTCAGCCATTCCACTTGAGACTCCCACCACCCCTCAATTATTACTGAGGAACAAATTCCCAAACATCCACCAAATGTCACCCCTAGCATATCTTCACAACGTGAATCTCCTCATTTCAACAATGACAACTCTTTGGAAGTACCAGCCAACAACATCCCCAATTCTCCAGCTCAGGTTCATCCACTGACTCCAACAAATGAAATTATTCAAGAAGAATTACATGTTTCAATAGCAGAGAATAATGGTAGTCCAAATGTTCTTTCCCAAATCCCTTCAAATACAAACACTCCAATTAACGCCACGACACCCCACGTTGTATTGTCACCAATGCAAATTAACCATGTAAAAAGCTCCCATACTCTATCTGCTTCTCATTTTGAAAATCCAGAAAACAATCTTCTAACCTCTCAATCAAATCCATCTACACCATCTCATGCTCCAACTGCTGGAATTAGGGACCCATCTTCACCTGTTTTGCATGAACCTCACCAAAATCCTCCTTCATCAATCATGCCTCAATAACCACAGCCTCTTGACTCCCCCAATGATCAATTCTCTATTTTCACTGATGAATTTTGATCAAAATTTTATGAGCTTTTCAAAACATTCACCCATGGACGCCCCACCCAGGCCAAATACCAAACCACATTGGAAGCAATTGACTCCCTTGTTTCCTGGCACCACCAAAATTTGGGCTCTGAACAGCCGGCAAAGGGGAATTTCAATTTTAAACAGTGCTCTTCCTCATATAGCAAATGGATTGACAAGCTCTGCAATAATAGTTAGTTTAAAATTATACTACTCCCATGAACTAATGCTTATAATAGATTTCTCCAGGTGCTTCATTTCTCAATGCCACTAAAGAAGAATTTTATGTTACATCCTCAATCTTTAAGATGCCAATCTATGACCAAGTAACTCTGCCTGAAATTCAGATTTCACTACCATTTTCACATGACCCCAGCATTTGTAATGAAAAGCACCCTGAAACTCATTTTGTGTGTCATCTAATCTATATGCTGCAGCCCAGATAATTCACCATTACTGCTTGGGCAAAAGTCATTGCAGCTTCAGTCTCAGCAACCATGGATGAATTTTGCATACCAAAACCTCCTGTACCCCCTCAAGCACAAATTGATGAGGTCAACATTCATCTGGACATGATTTAATATTTTGAAGGCCTCAAAAGACCCTCAATTTCACCAATGGAACAGATTTCCATGGCACGTCAAAGTCCAAGTGGCTCAAACAATGCTCAAGAATCATACAATATTTCTTCCAACTCAGATCAACAGTTAAAGATTTTTCAAGACCTCAGTTTAGATGTCATGATTTCTTATGTCATATTCAAAGCACAAGCCTCCCTTGACAATGTTTCCCCTAACCACACTGAACAATCTAAACGTGTTGTGGGAACTCCTCTTGTGTGGAATTAAAATGAGGCAGTACCTGGAGGGGGAAATCACAGGTAACTAGTTTTGAATTGCTAATAACTCCTGTAACCAAGGGTGGCAAGGGTGTATTGCCTGCCTCTCCTAAAATACTGAACAAAATCTTCCTTGGGGCTCCCAAACCAAAATAAAATTAGTAAGTGGCTTTACAACTTCAGAAGACAAAACTCAGCAGTCTCAGATCAGACCTATTCAATAAATAATATAAAAAATAATGTCAGTTATTTTGGTTAAATTTGAGATCTTAATGAAATACTTGTCTGTTTAATTTTAATAATTTTGGTTAAATTGAGGTGAGTTGTTTCTTCTTGGTGATAAATCCTTGGTAAGATGAGTTATTTAAGGGTTTCTGGATAATTTGATGAGTTTGATAAAGGTAATTTTGTTAAGTTAAAGTTTTAATATAGTAAAATAATTTTTTAAAGGTTTGTTATTTTTTTAAGAGTGGTTAATAATAAGATAAAATTGTAACTGTTGAATTTAAGAGGTAAGATTCTTTGATATTGTATTTTTTAAAGGGGTAAGTAATTTTAAGATCTTGATAAATGGTATTAATTTCACTGGATAAAATATTTTAATAGAGTAGTAATCCCAATCTTGGGTACTGGGTAATTTTTATTTTTATTTTAATAATAATAAGATTCCACTGAGCTTAGCTACGGGGTAACCTTCAACACTATACTTCCACTGAGCTTAGCTACTGGGCAAGTAAAATTTCACTATAATTTTCTGGACTACCTCCCAGGTGAGGGATGAATTATTCCTGTGCTTGCAATGTGCAGGGGATATAATCTTTTATGGAGGGAATTTGAAATTTGGGGGGAGAGAGCCCCTCTATTTATACCTTTTGGGAGCCCAGGGGGCCCTCCATGGGAGCTGTCTTTTTCCACTTTAATTCCTCTTGATCTCATCATGTGACACCATTTTTGGTGAGGACCTTTCTTGCATGGGTCAGGTGATTTAAGGTTTGGTGATAATTTTCTCTCTGCACAGCCTCCATTTATCACATGATTGTCTTTTGGTGAACTAATTATGATGTGATATTCTTGCATTTTCCTTGCATACATGAGGTGATTCAATTTTGGCTGGGGATTTTTGTTGTGCACAGCCTCTTTCCTGTCACATGATATTCTGTTGGTGGATACAGTATCACATGATGACCTTTTAATTCCTTTGCATGTCCTATTTTAGGTTTGGTAGAAGTGGCTGTGTAATTTATGCAGGTGTCATGGTTGTTTTTCTTCTTTTTGAACTTTAAAATGAAGTCAGGTGATAATTTCTTGCACTGGTGAGTTTTACTGTTATGTATGAGATGATGTGATTTTTGAGTTTGACACATGCTTTGCATAGTCATGTGGTTGAGATTTAATTAAAATTGTGTACTGCATGCAGCCTGTTGTAACTAGCTTTGGTTTGCATGAGGTGATTAGTGGTGTAAATAAATCTGATTCTGTTTTAAGGTTTCGAGTGGGGTTACTTTGGATATAAGATAAGGTACTCCTGTGGCTGTGTTGTAAATGAGTTTCAGGAATTCCATGGGGCTGGGCTTTGCATCATGTGACTTTGAATGCAAGTTGGCTGTATAACTAATGCATGTGTCATTTTCTTGCTGCATGAGTCCTGTGGCTGTAAGGGGGTGTAAAGCTGGGTGGGGTGTGTAACTTAAAGGGTGGTACCTTATTTGTTGTAGCTAGTTTACTATGTGTAACTTGATTTTTACATATGCGTAATGAAATTGAAAAATTTATTTCAACACATACACTGCCATTTTGGTGCCTGTTCCATAGTTTTATGAGTTAAATCCAGCTTCTTGCTGTAACCTTGACCTTTTGGTGTAAAATTTGAGTGTAAGTCTGCCTGTAAGCTGGATTCACTGCTGTTTTGGGGTACTATGAGCTTGAGCCTGGTGAAAAAAATGGTATGGAATACCACATCCCCCTCTCCATTTAATGCTGTCCCCAGCATTCCAGGTGAGAGCTCTCTATTCTTCATATGATTCTGTGGTCTCCTCAAATACCTCTTCCTCATTTATTGATTCATCTTCTTCACTTTGTTCTTCTTCTGTGTCTTCTTTTGTGTTTATCAACTTTCCTCTTGGGTAGAACCTCTTGACTTGAGATGCTGCAAATATTCTTGCTAATTCTGTTCCATCAAGTTCCTCAAGTTCATATGGTGCATTGTTTATTTGTCTGATTACTCTGTAGGGTCCATTCCATTTGTTTTTGAAAATTAGCCCCCAATTAGTTTTTATTGCTTTGTTGTAAACCAGGACCAAATCTCCTGGATTGAGTGGTGATCTTAGTTGGTGTGCCATTCTTCTATCCCAATATTTCATTGAGTCCTCCCTTGATTTTTTGAGTTTTTCTGCTGATTTCCTTCTCATTTCTTTTTTCCCTTCTAACTGTTTAGCTCTGGCTTCCAGTAATTCCTCAGTTGTGGATATTTTGTGCCATTCTACTGCTAAAAATGTTTTTGTTTCAATGTCAATTGGTAATACTGGTATTTGTCCAAATTGGAGCTCAAATGGTGAGAAACCAGTTGTTCTTTTAGTGGAAATTCTGTCAGCCAATGTAACTAGTGGTAAATATTTTTTCATTTCCCTCCATTTTCTCCACACATCTTGACTAGTGCATCTTTGAGTTGCTTATGGCCCCTTTCCACCATTCCTTGAGACTCTGGGTAATAGGGTGTGGTGACTCTGCTCCTTGATCCTGCTTTCTTTACTGCATCTTGCAATTATTCCCCAAACTCTGGCCCCCCATCAACAGTTACTTCTTTTGGTGAGCCATACCTGCATATCCATTCTGAGGTGAACCATTCTGCAACTGCTTTTGCTGTTAATTTGACTAGTCCAACTGTTTCTGGCCATCCTGAAAAATCATCTCTTGCCACAACCATATACTTCCATCTTCCAGATTTGATATGGACTGCATCCATACTGACCCTCTCAAATATTGTTGATGTTGCTGTAGATTTTCCTTGTTCCCTTTGTAAGTTTTGACTTCTCTTTTGGCAGGCCAGGCAAGATTGAACCCATTTATTGACTGATTTCTTCATTCCTTCCCACCAAAATCTTGCTTTAATTCTTCTATAAGTTTCATTTTCCCCTCGGTGGCCCATGTCTTCATGAAGTGACTTTAAAATGTAGCTTTGAACTTCTTGACTTGATATCACCAATTGAGGGTTTGGGTTATTTCTTCTTTTGAGTTGGCCATCTTCCAAGAAAAAGCTGGATGACCTTCTTTTTATCCTTCTAAACTCCTCATCTTTTTTTGATTGTAGTTCTTTCATTGTACTTAAGTATTCTTGCATTCTCTTCCAAAATCCTTCTTGTTTGGTTGGTACCTGTATTCCTGAAAAATTGAGTGAATTTATAGTCTTAGCCCCAAATCCAGGGTGTGGCTTGATCCAATCTTCTTCTTCATCAAATTCTGGTGCATCTTCATCTTCTTCTTCTGAGTTTTTTGGTCTTCTGGATAGCCCATCTGGCATAGTAAAAGTGTTCCCTGGTTTGTGTACCAAATCAAAGGAAAATAGTTGAATGAAAGCCACCCATCTTGTCATGGGGGCATTGGGTAAGCAAGGGGTGTTTATCATTTCAATTAAGGCCTTGGCATCAACCTGTAATTCAAAATGATGCCCCCAAAGTATTGTTTGAATCTTCTTGAGAATCCTTGCAACTCCACAGAGTTCCAATTTGGGTTGTGAGTATTTTGATTCTAATTTTGAAAAAGTTATTGATTC
Organism: Austropuccinia psidii; assembly: GCA_023105745.1. Lineage (NCBI taxonomy): Eukaryota > Fungi > Basidiomycota > Pucciniomycetes > Pucciniales > Sphaerophragmiaceae > Austropuccinia > Austropuccinia psidii. Next base: position 54,750,462 of record JALGQZ010000005.1, on the reverse strand, counting down.
ATATAATACTGGTCTGTCTTTTCCTTCTTTGTCTTCTTGAGTGAGTACTGCTCCTGCAGCAATGTAGCTTGAGTCTACTGCTAGCTTAATTTTTCCTGCTCCTTTGTCATAATCCAATTTCTTGAGGGTTACTTCTTCTCCAACTATTCTTCTGAGCTTATGGAAAGCTTCTTCACATTTTTGATCCCAGTCCCAGTCAACATCTTCTCTGGTGAGCCTTCTGAGTGGTGATTCAACTTGTGACAAGTTTTCAATGAACATCCTTACATAGGCACAAAGTCCAAAAAATCCCCTTATTTCCTTCTTGTTAAGAGGTGTTGGCCAATTCTGAATTTTGTTAATCTTTTGTTTTTAAATTGTTCTTTCTTTAAATGATACAACATGCCCTACTATGTCCAAAGCTGGAACACAGCATTCAAACTTTGATCCTGAGATAGTAAGTCCTGCTTCTTCAATCCTGAATAAAACTCTTTCTAAGGTTATGGCACATTCCCATATAAGTCTTCTGTTTGAGGGGTTTTCTGGTAGTGCTTCTTGGTTTTAAAGGGATCTTGGTCCTTTTATTCCTCCATCATAAATGAAAATTCTTACACTTTCTGGTATTTCTTCTTGGAGTATACAGGTCATTTGGGCTTGGTATACTGCTACTGAGTTGGTGGCTCCTTGGGGTAGTCTTGTGAGTTTCATCCTTCCAAGGGGTGTTTCAAAAGTGTTGAGGGTTCTTGTAGTGACATCTAATTCTCTTTCATCATATCCTCCCATGATGTCTCCTAGTCCATAGCATGCTCTTCCTGAAAATGCATCTACAAATTCTTCAATATGAGGTGGTAAGCCAGCATCCTTGATGATGACTTTGTTGAGTTCTTGAAGGTCATGGACAATTCTGAGTTTCCCATTTGATTTGGCCACACAAAAGATGGGGCTTGTGTAGCTTGATGTGGATTGCTCATAGAGTCCAGTCCTGATTCTTTCTCTGATCCATTCAGTAAACTGAGGTAAAATTGATTTGTGAATGGGAATTGGTTTCTTCTGTCAAGGTTCATTAGGTATTACTGGTATCTTGTAAGGTTTTCCATATGAGTGTTTGAGTAATCCTCTTTCTTCTTCACAGAAAGCTATTGCTTTTTCCCTTAAGGTAATAACATTTTTGAGTAAATTGATTTCTTCATTTGATAACCATCCTGGTGGGCCAAAATTGACTGCTTGGAGTCTTTCATGGGTGACCTTGAAGGTTTCTTGAAATATAGGTGGGTTTGGTGATAAAGGTTTTTCATAAGGATCTCTTGACAAAGGTGATCTTTCCAAAGGTGGGTTAAGTTCTTGAGGCATTGGCTCATTGACTGGTCTCACCTTCTTCAGGACTGACTTGTATTTGGCTGCTAAAATTTGGTGATCCATCTTCAATTAGTGATTGTTTTTTTCAATTATTATTTCTAAGAATTTGCTAGTGTCCTGAAATATTGAGGTCTTCACAATTATTCTTTCTTCTTTCTTCCATAAAAAATGTAGTTTAAGGTTATACAGGACCTACAACTAGGTGTGTAACCCCTGTATATTAGGTATACAAGTCCTGCAGTTTAAGTCATGCAAGGACCTCCTGGCCTAATCCAAGGGCTTATCTTGATTCTTGAGCTCCTTTGGGCTTGAATTTGGATTCCACTTGACTCTTCTTTTATTCTTCAATCTGAATGATTCCCACTTGATGCAAGATTCTTCTGGTTGTTTTATTTCTTGATAAGGAATTTTCTTGTCTTAATTGATGGCTTGAGACTTCACTTTGTTCATTTTGGCCAATTTGATAATGCTAAACACCTGTGAAACCCCCTTTCCCTGTTACACAAAGGGAGCAGTTTATTGTCATGCTAAGGACAAAAATGGTCCTTCAGCACTTCTCCTGACTTGGACGATCCCCTCCAGCTTCTTGGCTGTTAGTATTTTTTTTATAAGCTTCCCTGCCCAGGTCTACAGCGGAAGCAGTTTAGTGTCATGCTGAGGACCTCTTGAGTCTTCAAGCTTCTTTAAAATACCAAGGGCAATTTGGGTTGAGTTTTTACATTATCTTGTTGGTCCATCATATTGAGTGAGTCCTGAATCAATAATTAATCCAATGAGCCATCCTTCAGTCTGTAAATCCTGGCCAGTGATTCTTGAATCCCAATTGAGTTTCAATCCAGAATCAAAGAAATTTCCAAGGCCTGGTGCTGTCCAAAGATCAATCCATGAGGAACTCCTGCTTTTCTTCATAAATAATCTTCCTCATTTTCAGTATTCTGAATAATTTTGCTATAATGAGTTGTTTCCCAATTCTCTTGCTATTTCTCCAAAATAATCTATGTCCTTTTGTTCTTTTGTATTCCTGAATTATACCTGTTATAAAGAAATGAAAAATAAAAAATTGTAATAATATGGTGATTTGAAATTGATTTTAATATTAATTTATTTGTTTTTTAATAATAATTGTGCCTGGATAAGGGCCCCCCTCTCCATTTGAAAATCTTGAGTTGGTTTTCCAATTTTGAAGAGGATATGTTCTCATTCCCCAAAACTTCCACTATAAGGGATAGTGTAAGAAATAAGTTTACCCACCCCTTATTTTTTATAATGATTTTGATAATAATAAATAATGATAAAGAAAATTGACATAATTTTATTTTAATGATGATTCAATAATATTCTTTTTCTGTAAGTATAAAATAACCATTAACTGAGATATCTGAGTAAAAATCACAATTTAAAAGAAATAAACCTGAATCACAATTAAGATCATGGAGCTGTTTGGTTGAAGGTGGTAATTTGTGCCAATCAGTAAAATTGGTGCTCTTGAGAGTATTTATAATTAATATTACATAATTGAATGATCATCATTTGAGTCCTTTATTCATATAATGACCCTTATGATACCAAAACACTTCCTTTTGGAATCATCATTGTGACTCAGACTTTATTTCAAGTCTATCCCCTTTATAGTTCAGATTTTCTGTTACCCATAAATGCATTTGAGTTGTTAAAAAAAGTATAAAAAGTGAAATTGAAAAGCTGTACAATTTAAAAAAACTCTTTTTTGCTTTTTGGGGGGCTTTTTCAATTCCATTTGGAATAAACAGTACATTGAGGTGTTATTAATATGTAAATTCCCCAAATTATGTCATTAATGTATGAGGTTTTGATATAAATAACTCCTTCAGAGTTCAATTAATGCCTTCATGACACAAATACTTCTTATTTTCAAACAAGTTCCAATCACTCTCTTGTAATTGAAGAAATATTTCAAATAAATTGATCATTTTTTTTTGAAAAATACTTGATGTAGAGTTTTTTTGTTTTTGTTTCTTTGTTTTTTTTTCTTGAGTTGAAAAGTTAAGCCAATTTAATGGACCTTGTTGTGATAGTAGGAAAAGTGTAATAAAGATAATAAATAAAATATTCTTGAGCTCATGAATGGGATATGACCCTTATTCTTAGTGAAAATGAATAAATAAATTCAAAAAAGAAATAAAAGAATATGTTCAAAAGGTTCCAGTGAGTACATCTTTCTAATACTTGTTTATAATAAAATAAAATTAAAAAAATAGGAAATAAAACCTTAGGTAGTTTATAGTCTTGCCTAGGACTTATCCTCCTTTGATAGTCCTTGTTCAATCTTTTTAAATAGGCAGTTTATGGTCTTTCCAAGGACCATTGGCTGATTGTTTTTTATTTTTGAGTCCTTGTTGATAATTTTAGTGATGGGAAGTTTATGGTCTTTCCAAGGACCATTGGTTGATTTCTTTTCTTGATAATACTTTTGGTTTTGATTTATCTTCAAAGCCAAGTTGTATAATTAGTTTAGACAGTTTATAGTCTTATTGAGGACTCATTTTCACCGTAAAAGCACTTTTAAGCTTATAAAATCAGAGAACTATTTTCTTGATGAACACCTGTAGCATTCAAAATCAAATATGTCAGTATAATATATTATAAAACATAAGAAAGAAGCATAATTAAAAAATAGAAACAGCAGTTTAAAGCCTTGCTTAGGGCTTTGCATTGTCCTTTATAGCCCTGTAGCACGTAAATATAAATATGTCAGATTCATGTATTATTAAGGAGAAAATGAAAAAATACCTGCAGTTTAATGTCTTGCTGAGGACTTTTTTTTTCAAAGCCCTGTTCATTCATAAAAAAAATCGGTTAGTCAACTAATTGAATCATGATAAAAAATTAAATCAAGAAGGTTATAGCCATGCTGAGGGCTCCTTTATTTTCTTGTTTTTAGCCATATTCAGTTATATATATATATATATATATATATATTTGATTAATGAGAACTAGGGTGTATTCTGTTTTTTACCCTTTTTGTTCTTATACACATATTTTAACTCATATAAAAAGATGTAAAATAATAATTCATCAGTAGAATGAAAAAATCAGTAAATGATAATAAATAATAAAAATAAAATTAAGCAGTTTAAATCCTTGCCCAGGGCTTTTTCATTTTCAACCCTCATTTTGTTATAACTAAGAAATTTGAGATATGATAAGAAATAAAAGTGAGCAGTTTAAGGCCTTGCTCAGGGCATTTTCTTAGTTATAGTCCTTTTGTAATCTTTGTTGTTTTTCTTTATCAGACCTGTAGCAATTCAAGATAAGAAATGTCAGATAAAGTCATAATTTATAAAAAAGAATAAAGACAAAACATCAGTTTTCAGCCTTGCTTAGGGCTTTTATGATTTATAGCCCTGTAGAATTTTAAAATAAAAAATCAATTAGGAAAGAAAAAAGCAGAATTATAATTCATAAAAGAACTAAGCAGTTTTAAGCCATGCTGAGGGCATTTTCTTGTTATTTATAGCCCTGAATCATAAAAAGTTAATAAAAAAATAATTTAATTAAAATCAGCAAACCCAGCAGTTTAAAGCCATGCTGAGGGCTCCTTGTTTTTATTTAATTTGGAGCCTTTTATGTTGTTTCAATCTTTTTGCAAGTTGACAGTAATTTAATTTATTGTTATGTATTTTTTTTTTATTTTTATTATTTTTTTATTTTGATTTTTATTTTACTTTATTTTATTGTTTATTTTTTTTAGAAAATTTATCAAAAGAACAAAAATCAGTAGTATTCAGTTTTAAGAAGAAAAATAAAAAAATAAACAGTTTTATGTCTTGTTCAGGACTTTTTGTTTTTGTTTTCTATTTTATTTTTATTTTATTATTATATATATATTTTTTTTATACGGGACTTCTTAATTAGTCCTATTTAGCTAATTGGGTTGTACAGCCCGGTACTGGCTGTACAAGGTCAGCTTCCTATAACCTTGCTGCAACTCCTGCCTCCCAGATTTTGTATTCTAATTTCTTTATATTTTTTTTTACTTTCTTATTATTATTATTTTTTTATCTTTGTGTTATGAACCTTTTGCAATGCAAAAGAACTTCTTGAACACTCTTTTCCTTCAAGGACAGGGCCCTAGAGATGACTTCTGGCCTTGTGAGCACCTTAAACACCACTCCTCGGTGTAGTATTCCCCCTCAACGTACTTCAGGAAGTGGTTAGCGAGCCAGGCCAGGTTGTTACAAGAAGCGTAAGGTCATTTCCCTAGTTATTTCCGCTCTTGGAGTGTGGCTTGTTCCCAATGATAGTACAGAAAACCAGTGATCTTATCCTTCCAAGCTGAGCAAGCTAAATCCACCCATCTGTTATGGCTTTGTACGTCCTATATTTCCCTATGGGTGCATCTTCTTCCAATGCCCACTGCTGTTGTAATTCTTCATCAATTATAGTACTTTCATTTACTGCTTTTGTGCCTTAACGCCCTCCTCAGACCCGAAGTGGTATTTGTCATTTTATTGGATGACTAATTTCTCTATCATTTCTCTTGTTGTATTATGGTGGTTGGTAAGTCATGTAACCTTACTCATTTTCAGTATAGCTCGGTCATTGGATCCGTATTTTATGTGACTGGTACCATCAGCCATTCTGCAAGGTGGTGGCACTGCTTCTGACTGCACCCGATAAGCAAAACGTTTAATGGATTCCACGCTAGCTAAAGTCGGTCGCCATTGAACTACCTGCAGCTTTATCTATTGATGCTTTGATCTATTATTATTTTTTATTGTAGGTATCAGCTGACGTAGGATTTTGAGAGCTTTTAATAAAGTGAACCCTGGTATTATCAGAGCACAGTAGAAGAGATACCAGGGTTATTGGTTGATGCTGTCTTGAGAGTACCTTACATACCACGCTTGTTTGGATTACTCCAAAAATAATATAAATAGGACTTCAATCTTCCTTTTTTCCCCATTCCCACTAATCCACAAGTCGTTTTTTCATTGGATTGTTGCGTTAACTTGACACTTGAGGTATGTCCTTGTTCCAGCTTAATTTAATCCCACTGTGTAGAGTAGCCCTCACTGAGATTGGAGAAATCCTCTTTTACAGTTTCCCATCCTGTTTCAAAATGAGCTTTGATAACCCCATATACTTGTCCACCTTCTTAAAGGCAATTGGGCCTTTTACAATTGAAGAGCTCAAGGAACTGGTTTTTGGTACTCCAGTGATGCCTATCAAGCAATCCATGCAGGAGTGAGTCACCTCGATGACTCCCCCTTCAACACCAGCTCTTGCTAATTGCTCCTTCAGCTCTACCAGAGCCTCTGTCTGCAGCTTTTGCTTTTTACACCTTCATAAACGGCGATTACCTCCCCAAACTTTTCATTGATGATCTCGAGCTTTTCTTTTTGAGTGGACCGGCTTCCAACCCTCAAGGCCCTAATCACCCTGCTATGCATACTTACGCATTGCGACCTTGTGGTTGAGATGTTCACGCAATTACCTTTGCATTTTAAATGATAAATAAGCCAAAGTTTTGTTTGTTTAATTGTTGTTCCTTAAAGACTAAGTTGGGATAAAGCTGATTATTCCTTTATTTCATTGTTGTTGTTTTTTTTTCTTTTTTATATCATTTATTTATATATATGCATTGTATTTTTTATTTTGCTATTTGTTGTATCATCATGGACTATGGTTATTACAGTGATTTGCGGTTCTTGAAGAATTTTAGGTCTCGCCTTCTGATATAATCTAATTTGATGTAAATAATACATTGAATGATATTAATCTGAGTTGTATAATCCAGATCAAGTCCCTTCTTTGAGACGCTTGATGCAATCAAAATCAAATTTCATTTCTCAGGCATGTCTGCTTTCTTGAAGCATTTTGATCCCTATCTTTCAAGATAATGACTTTTAGTCAGACAGCAAGAGCTTTAAGACCCAAAGAGAACTAATTTGAGCCAAAGTCAAGTGGAGAATTAGACTATCTAGAATAAATTCAATTACATAGAAAGTTAATTTTTTCTCTTCTCTCTTTTTTTTTTTTTTTTTTTTTTGAGTTGGAAAATTAAAAAAAAAAATAATAAATAAATAATAATCTTGAGTTAAATTTAAGTTAAAATATGAGTTAAGCTAGGTTCTACAAAAGAAATTAAAGGTAGATAAATTAAAATTAAATTAATTCAACTTCAATAAAGTAGATAGCTAAAGAAATTAAACCAGAAGCCTATCTAAAAAAAGATTATAGTTAAAGATAAATTAGTTATTAAAACTTTTAAAAGTACTTTGTCTATCTGTTCTTGCTTTATTTTTTAAAAAAAACAAGAATCATATAATTTGAATATAATGTATGTTTTTTTTTTTTTAGATCATATTTACTTATTTATTTATTTTTGATGAATAAAATAAAAAGTAACATAATTTAAATAGTGAAATAAGAAAGAAATGAGATAAATAAATAAATAATTTTTTAATCTCATGTAGGTTTTTCTTTAGTTATTATCTACTGATATGGACTGGATTGAAACTGATTATTTTTTTTCTTATTTTTATTTTTTTATTTTTTTTTTACTAATTTGTTTTTGAATAAAATTAGAAATGAGATAAAATAGATACAAAAATGGCAGAAATAAAATGAAATAAATTAGGTATCCTAATATTATGTAGGTCTTTGTTTTTCATTATAGTTGTCATTTGTTAATGGAAATTGAATCAAGACAGATTGTGTATTTTATTTTTTATTTTTTTGAAAGGGGAAACAAATTCAAAAATAAAGGAGAAAAAATCTGATGGATAAAATAATGAATTAAGGACTTAGCAGGTCAGATGTCTTGTCTTTAATTCCTTTTACCAAGTATTTCCTTCACTAACTCTTGTTTGATAAAATTCCCTCCCCTCCTTTTTTCTCTTCTGAGAGGTTTGGAGAAGTATTTCTGGCAGAATGATTTCCAATCTTCTGTATTCAACTTAGCTGCACCACCTCTAAGGCTGAATATTGCTGGTATAAGTGTTTTGGCCCAGTGACAATCCCAGGTGGAATTATTAATAGTATAACCTTTTGAGATCTTGCTGATTTTCCCATTTTTAATTTCAAAATCCTGGAGGTTGAGCCAGTCTTGGCATTCCCAGGTCCTCCAAAATAGTGATTTCCTGGGTGTTCATCCATTTCAAATATTTTATTCCAGTATGGGTTTCCAAGGTTTCCATTGATTCCATCCCAGGTCAGTAATTCCAAGAATTCATATTTTGTAGGGTTGAATCCAGGTAATTCTTTCCATGGATGAGATATGAGAGTTTCTGATGGTGAGTTTTCTTTTTCAAAGATGTCCTCAAACTCAATGTATGGAAGGACTATGGTGGAAATATCAGGACAGGGTTCTGGTTTTACTTTCAAGAACCAGTCAAGATTTTCATCTATTTCTTGTGGATTAATGTAATTGGCCCAGACTTCTTTTTCTTCTATCAAGCTGATATCTTTGTCCATTGACCAGGAATTTCCTTCAAGTAATGGCCATGATTCCATTTTGAAGGATTTGGTGGGTTTGAAAGTGTCAAAAGGTAATAAGATTTGAAAATTTTATTAGGTTTATTTATCAAATTAGTTTGAGGGTAGGTTTATTGGGTTTTGGATGGTAATTTTGAGTAAGAATTTGGATATTTCTCTTTGATCAGGCAGGAGGTCACTGCCTAGTGATCTTATGGTTAGTTGGTTTTTTTTTCTTGGTGAGTGCAATTAATGATTTGAGTTGGTAAGAATTTGGATATTCCTCTTTGATAAGGCAGGAGGTCACTGCCTAGTGATTATTGAGTTTTGGTGAAGGAAAATGGTGATTTTGGTTTCTAAAAAAATGATTTTCCTCTTTGATAAGGCAGGAGGTCACTTCCTAGTGCTTTTTGATTTTGGGTGAGTGAATTTGGTAGTTTTGGTTGATAAAAAATTATTTTCCTCTTTGATAAGGCAGGAGGTCACTGCCTAGTGATTTTATGGTTAGTTGTTGAGTGAGTATCCTTAAAGTGCCAAAAGGGTTTCCTTTATTGATATCTTTATATTCTGGTTTCCAAATTTAATATTCAGTGATAATTTAGTCTCCTTTGTATGAATTCTTGCCCATACAATCCAAAAAGCTGGTGAATTGGCCATGGTGGAAGTGATTGATATATATTTTTTAATGTAAGGTTTGTTTTTTTTTATTTTTTTTTATTTTTTATTTCTTATTTTTTTTTTGAGGGATAATTTGTTGATTAATTTCTTCTTTGTTAAGGCAGGAAGTCACTTCCATAGAGAGAAAATATAAAGAAAAAAAACTAATGATACATTTTATGGATGATACTGATACATTTTAAAAAAAAAATCTTGATTTTGTTGGTTTTATTCAAAGTTGAGCTCCCCCAAGTGGGAAGGGTGAGTGTCTGTTGAGCAATTTGGCCAAAATAAGGTCTTTGAGGGCTTCCACAAAGTTATTTCTTTCCTCAATTTCTGGTTCTGATGGAAATTCTGACCACCATAACTCTTCATCAATGAATATATATCCATCTCCAACCCATTTCAGTATTCCAGTTTGATATGTTGATCCATTTAATCCAAGGTACCACTGGGCCAAAATTTGATTGAAGTAAAGTCCTCTTCTTGGTAGTGTGGCAATTTCAAATATTTCATCCCACAATTAATTTTCAAGGTTACCTTTAATTCCCTCTGCAGTTAATAGTTCTAGGAATTGAATTTTGTTCAAGTTTTCTCCTGGAAGTTGACATAAATATTTATCTTCACATAAAGTTTCTTGAGCTTCATCCCCATAAATGTCTTCAAAGGTGATGTATGGCAGGTAAATGTAATTTTATCCATTTTGTAAGGTGGATTCTGTTTCATCCTCTTTATTGGGAGGTTGCTGGATAAATTCAGGGTTTTCCAGCTGCCATTCATAAAGTTCTTCTTGGTTGATCAATGGTCTGTCAAAGAAGTTGATATGGTAAGTGTCTTTTAAATTTTTGTCTCTTTTTTCCATAATTTTGAGGTCTTTTTCAATTTCATTTATAATCTCTTCATCTGAGAGCTCATGATTCTCACTAAATCTGACTTTCTTCTTTTTAAGTTTAGGTTTGAAAGGGTTTCCATGTATTTTCTCATTTCCATCCACCAAAATTTGGAATGTTTCTTTATTATTGTTGATTGGCTTGTAACTTATACTGGGTAATTCATCTTCAGAGGTTGAGTCTACAAATTGTCTTTTGAGGTTGTTTGGCCAGTTGTTATTTTGTAAATCTTCGCCAAATTCATCACTTTTTGGAGATATGAATAACTCTTGGGTCTTCTGGGTTAAATTGCTTATGGTATTGTCTCTTTTTGCATTTTGATGCTTCTTTCCTGGGGTATTTCTGAGCAATGTTGCCATATTTAATAAATCTATTCCTCTAGGTGGACCAGTTTGCCATCCAAGTGCTTGAGGTTTGCATATTGGCATGCATAACCTTCTTCCATCAGGTTCTTGATAACTGAGTATCTCTCCTTGTTTATGGGAAAATTCCAGCCTAATGTTATTGTCTGCCAAGAAGGGTCTTCCAAGTACTGTATGGACAGATCCTTTTGCAATGAAAAAGTGTATTTGAGTTTCTTCACCTGAAGCCAAAATGATTGGAGTGAATTCTGATAGTGCAACCAATGAAGTGGTATGCCCTCCAATACCTCTGAGGTTCATGTTAAGATTTCTTGTTGTGAGTGAGGCTTTGATTGCTATTTCTTCTGGTATAATGTTGAGTTCTGCTCCAGTGTCCACTGATGCTCTGATAGGATATTCTTCCTTTCCAATGAAGATTTCCATAAATCCCAAAGGACAAGCATAATGAATATTGGGCTTGGGTATTTCTTTGAATCCAAATGTTAATAGTCTTTCTTGAAGATCCATTGAGTTGAGTGACTTAATTTTTTCCTTGTCTTTTTCTGATAATTCTTGTAATTTATGGACAAAATTGGGTGACATCCTTAAAATTTCTTCAATGGTGAGGTTGATCTTTTGTTGCATAACTTTCTTAATAATTTTGTCAATTTCCAATTTGGTTTCAGCTTGTTTCTTTGGAGGCTTTCTGAGCTTCTTTTCTTCCTTGGAAATTTCTTCATCTTCATTCTTATTTTCAATATTCTCAATTTCCTCCTCAGGTTGGTCTGGTTTTGGAATATTTGAATTTTGGAATTTGGTGGGGATTATTACTCTCTCTTCTTCCTTTTCTTCTTCAATGTAAGTTCCTGGAATTTCTGCTTTCTTCTTTGGCTCTTGATTTTGGGATTGTCTTTCCAACCTTTGTTTTTTCTGTCTTAGTACAATGTGTGATTCAAAAGGATCATTGGCTAAGGAAATGGTAGGTGGTTTCCAATTTGACCAATCTTCAACATGTGCAATTGAGGTTGATTTATCCTCTGGTTTCTTTTCAGTGGGCTTAATCTCCTCTTCTGGTTTTGGTTTTACCACAGGTTTTTCCATAAATTTCTTGTTAATCTCTGCTTGTTCTTTTGCAAAAGCCCTGACTATGTCTCTGGCACTTTCATTTCCTTCCATAGGTACTCTCTGATAGTTGGGAAACAAGTAAGATGCTCCTTGAGTTCTGACAATTCTTTTGTCCAAATCTTCAGCAGGGTGAGTGCATCTAGTTGCTGAATGGCCTTCTTCCTTGCAGTAAGCACAGCTTAATGGTAGTCTTGGAGCCATTTGAGCTGGTATGTAGGGTTGATAACTGGATGAAAATGAGGGTAAAGAATTCCTTTGCCTGTATGGCTGATTCTTTTGAGGTAATCTTTGCTCTTGATTATTGTTCCAGTTTCTTCTTGGTGGATTAACTGCTTCTGAAAGTGTTTTGAGTTGATTTAAAACTTCTTTAACTTATTCTTTTCCCTCATTTCTTGGTTGGGGCTCTGGTTGAGGAGGATTTTTGATCTTTTGGGTGAGTTCTTTTACTTGTTTTAAAACTTCATCCCAGCTTTCATCCTCAAATCTTGTTTTCTTTTCTGCAGGTTTTGGTTTAGAAAATTCCTTTTGTTGAATCAGTACCTTGGCCTTCAAGTCTTGTTCAATGTATAATCTCAAAATATCTAATCTTGGTATGATGTAACCTCCATCCAAGGCTTGAACCATAGCTCTGTCTTTAATCATTTCTTTGTAAATTGATTCTTGAACACTAGTGGAAAGGCTGGCCAATATTTCCTGGTTATGATTGATATCACCTTGGATATATTGGTATCTTTTGAGGTAAGTGATGATTGCTTCATATTCCCCAATGAATTTTCTGTATTGAGTCATGTTTCTTATTCCACCTTCTTGTTGAGTTTTTGTGAACAAATCAGTAATTGAGGATAATCTGTATCTTCTTTCAGGTGAGACTGTTCCCCATCTTCTTTTCATATCCACTTTTAATTGATCCCAATCAGCTGTTTTATATCCTGGCATTCCTTCAATATGATAACTGATTTCTTCATCTTTTGTCCAAAATGCTATTTGCCTTGCAATGTCCCTTCCACTTGCTCCTTCAATTTCTGCAATATTTTCAACTTTCTTTATGAATCTTTCAAGATCCTTCCCATCAAGCCACAATTTATAGTTGTTGGCTCTGATTTTCACTATTGGAATAGTATTTCTTGGAATTTCTTGATGTAATGGAGTTGGCATTTGGGAAGAAATGTTTACTCTTCTTGGTAAGGTACTTGGTCTTTGTTCTGTGTAAGGTGGTGATGTGGCCATGGGTCTAGGATAAGGTGAAGGTGATCCATGTTGCCTGAATGATCTTGGAAGGGTGGTTTGCTCTTCAAGTGGACTATTTTGTGGAGTATAACTTGATGATTTTTTTTCCTTCCTTTTTGATTAGTGCTAGTAATTCTGCTTGCATTTCTAGCATCTTCTGCTGTAGTCTCTCTGTTGAAGACATTTCTTCCTGTCCTTCAACAGTTTCTTCATTGAGGTTTTCTTCCTGGATTTTTTCAATACTGGAAGGTAACTTTGATGATGAGGGTTTATTCATTTTTGATTTATTTATTTCTTCCTTTGATTTTGGTGTTGAGCTATTAATTTTATTGCTTTCAAGGAGAGAAAGGAAGAATTTCTCCAAAACCTTCAAGTCCCTTTTATTGGTTGTTGGTGTTGCAATTGGGAAATTGGAATATTTATTTGATTCCTCCCCTAGTTCTATTTCTTGCTTTGGTGGATAATAGTAATGGCCAGAGTGAGTTGATGATTCAGATTCTTGAGATAATGGTTTTGGCTTATTTTGATTATTTGACTCCAGTTTTTGTTATAAGCAAAGTATTCTGGAGTAGGTAAGAATTTTGTAATTGATTGTAATTTAATTGATTTTTTTATTGAAGTTGAGGTTGTCTGCCACTGTTGAGACACCAGATTTGGGAACTACTCTTGAGTGGGATTAAAATGAGGCAGTACCTGGAGGGGGAAATCACAGGTAACTAGTTTTGAATTGCTAATAACTCCTGTAACCAAGGGTGGCAAGGGTTTATTGCCTGCCCCTCTTAAAATACTGAACAAAATCTTCCTTGGAGCTCACAAACCAAAAGAAATTAGTAAGTGGCTTTACAACTGCAGAAGATAAAATTCAGCAGTCTCAGATCAGACCTATTCAATAAATAATATAAAAAATAATGTCAGTTATTTTGGTTAAATTTGAGATCTTAATGAAATACTTGTCTGTTTAATTTTAATAATTTTGGTTAAATTGAGGTGAGTTGTTTCTTCTTGGTGATAAATCCTTGGTAAGATGAGTTATTTAAGGTTTTCTGGATAATTTGATGAGTTTGATAAAGGTAATTTTGTTAAGTTAAAGTTTTAATATAGTAAGATAATTTTTTAAAGGTTTGTTATTTTTTCAAGAGTGATTAATAATAAGATAAAATTGTATTTGTTGAATTTAAGAGGTAAGATTCTTTGATATTGTATTTTTTAAAGGGGTAAGCAATTTTAAGATCTTGATAAATGGTGTTAATTTCACTGGATAAAATAATTTAATAGAGTAGTAATCCCAATCTTGGGTACTGGGTAATTTTTATTTTTATTTTAATAATAATAAGATTCCACTGAGCTTAGCTATGGGGTAATCTTCAACACTATACTTCCACTGAGCTTAGCTACTGGGCAAGTAAAATTTCACTATAATTTTCTGGACTACCTCCCAGGTGAGGGATGAATTATTCCTGTGCTTGCAATGTGCAGGGGATATAATTTGCATGGGATATAATTTTTTATGGGGGGAATTTGAAATTTGGGGGGAGAGAGCCCCTCTATTTATACCTTTTGGGAGCCCAGGGGGCCCTCCATGGGAGCTGTCTTTTTCCACTTTAATTCCTCTTGATCTCATCATGTGACACCATTTTTGGTGAGGACCTTTCTTGCATGGGTCAGGTGATTTAAAGTTTGGTGATAGTTTTCTCTCTGCACAGCCTCCATTTATCACATGATTGTCTTTTGGTGAACTAATTATGATGTGATATTCTTGAATTTTCCTTGCATACATGAGGTGATTCAGTTTTGGCTGGGGATTTTTGTTGTGCACAGCCTCTTTCCTGTCACATGATATTCTGTTGGTGGATGCAGTATCACATGATGACCTTGTAATTCCTTTGCATATATCCTATTTTAGGTTTGGTGGAAGTGGCTGTGTAATTTATGCAGGTGTCATGGTTGTTTTTCTTCTTTTTGCACTTTAAAATAGAGTCAGGTGATAAAATCTTGCACTGGTGAATTCTACTGTTATGTATGAGATGATGTGATTTTTGACTTTGACACATGCTTTGCATAGTCATGTGGTTGAGATTTAATTAAAATTGTGTACTGCATGCAGCCTGTTGTAACTAGCTTTGGTTTGCATGAGGTGATGAGTGGTGTAAATAAATCTGATTCTGTTTTAAGGTTTCAAGTGGGGTTACTTTGGATATAAGATAAGGTACTCCTGTGGCTGTGTTGTAAATGAGTTTCAGGAATTCCATGGGGCTGGTCTTTGCATCATGTGACTTTGAATGCAAGTTGGCTGTATAACTAATGCATGTGTCATTTTCTTGCTTAATGAGTCCTGTGACTGTAAGGGGGTGTAAAGCTGGGTGGGGTGTGTAATTTAAAGGGTGGTACCTTATTTGTTGTAACTAGTTTACTATGTGTAACTTGATTTTTATATATGCATAATGAAATTGGAAAATTTATTTAAACACATACACTGCCATTTTGGTGCCTGTTCCATGGTTTTATGAGTTAAATCCAGCTTCTTGCTGTAAACTTGACCTTTTGGTGTAAAATTTGAGTGTAAGTCTGCCTGTAGGCTGGATTTACTGCTGTTTTGGGGTACTATGAGCTTGAGCCTGGTGAAAAAAATGGTATGGAATACCACAGTGTCAAAAAAAGAAAGGCCCTCTGTTCTAATAACCAAATCTCTTCTGTAATAATTCACTCAGCTCCTCAAGTGGTAACCTCTAATTCTGACAATTATCTCCAAGTTGAAACTGCCAAGAAGAAGTTGGTTGAATACCGTAGCCATCATAATTTCTTTCCTTTTGTTTACTATTTGATATTAGGTGTCAAGGAATCATTCACTGCACAAAAGCATCATTGGAATTTTTCAATTTCCAATGCCATGCTCATACTATGCTCTTTTCATCTTATTAACCAACATGTTAAGCCACCTCCACCCAAAGAGCTAGTTGGGAAAAATCTATATTTTCATCTTAAATAGTTTTTTTCTAAGCGTATGAAACCATTCACTGATGTCCAGCTTGTTTGCCCACCTTCATGACATCAATTGGCCCAATATCTTACAAGTAATTTTTTAAACCAATGGGAAGCACAAGCCACTGTGACATCACTCCTTCCACCGTCACAACTCTGATGCTTTAACTCCTGTTTCTAATTTACTTACACATGATATTTGAGCCATTGTAATTAGTTTCATATTACAAGAAAAAGTTGAATCTTTTCTTGTTTTATATTTTCCATGCTTTCAATTTTAGAATAGTTTTATTTGAAAACTCCCTTTTCATTCATTATCTATGGCATTTCTTCTTAAATAAGACTTGACTCAGTGCACCAAGAAAATCCCTTGTTTTCAACATTCCTCAACAACTCAAATCAAAAATCTTATCCTTCACTACAATATACTCATACTAATAACATCCTCACTGGCCTTATTTTCAATTTCCATCAAAAAACCTTGTCTTTTCTAATGACAATACCATGCTGACTTGACTTGCATGATTGCCAATAAGTTAAGTTAATTTCATGCTTATGCTTATTTACTTTGTAGGAAAAACTATATTCCCATCTAATCTTTCTTGCTATTAAATCTTTACCCTCTTTTCAATATCTTACTTCACATTTTCCAACCCCAAATCAACTTTCAAATAAACTCTGAAATACACCTTTATTTTTTTTGGGTCTAACATTTATTTTCAATAAATCATTAGTACTTTCTCATTTTCAAACAGTTTATTATTATTTTCTTTTGATTAAACCATTAATTTTTAATATCTAAATATTCTTCAATTTTGTTTAAAAAACCATAATTAAACTATTAGTATGATTACTTTAAGTTCATAACAACTCAAATTCATAAATTTAGCATTTCACATAATCAATTCATTTTTTTTTGAATTAATAAATTTAATGAATTCACTTTCAATAATTCAAATGAATCAACTGTGATTTAATTTGAATTGTAATGATCAATTACATCAATTTATAAAATTTCCTTTTCACATACCCAATTTTTTTTCAATTAATTACATTTCATTTTCAATCGTTAAGTTTCATTTCCAATGAAATAAATTCAATTCTCAATGAATCAATTTAATTAATTCATTGATTTCTTGAAATTAATTAATTAAATTACTTGATTGATTCATTGAAATTAATTAATTAATTAATTGATTCAATGAAATTAATTAATTAATTAAATTAATTGATTGATTCATTGAAATGAATTAATGGATTCATTAAAATTAATTAATTTATTCATCAAAATTAATTAATTAAATCAATTGATTGATTCATTGAAATAAATTAACTGATTCATTGAAATTAATTAATTTATTCATTAAAATTAATTAATTAAATTAATTAATTGCTTCATTGAAATTAATTAATCAATTAAATTAATTAATTGATTCATTGAAATTAATTAATTCATTTTGAAATTTATCTAATTAATTAACTTATTTGATTTAATACCATTTAAAATTGATTGAATTAATTTTATCAATTCAATTTAAAATTAACGCATGTTTGTTATTTCCTTTGGGTGGCTGTATCACCAGTCAACCAATTTCAGAATATATTTTTTTCTTCCAAACAATACAGTCACCTGTGGCTTGTTACAGAGCCTCCAGGCATGTTTTACAGCCCCTCACTCCCAAAGCCAGTCATTCAGAGCAGTGGGGGCCCCTGGAATTCAATTGAGGTATGGTTTCATCATTTTGAAGCTCCAGTGATGACTGCCACCTCAGAACTAGCAGCTTTCACACCAAATAATCTTTTTGTGTTATTTCCACTAATTCCAGCGCTTCTCTTTGATTTTTAGCCTTACTATTAGCAAAAAATACCTTTCCACTAATTTCTTCATCAATTACTACAATAATTTTCATTAAATAAGTTTTTTAAAACTGAATGGATGCGTGCTTGTCAAAGATTGACTAAACTCATAACTTTATGAGGCTATAAGATTGTTATTCAGCTTTTTTAAAATTTATTTTTTTGAATTTTATTACTCTTTTAAAATTTCAAAATGCCTAGAGCAATGAAATCAAATAGATATCTCAAAAAAAACTTAAAAAATTCTCAGAAATCTAATCAACTCCACCGTCAAAATAAAAAGAATTAGGATGTAGTTATGAAACTCCTTATTTCAGAACATGTAATTTTTTACATGAATCTTTCTTTGATCCAATTCCTCATAATGATTTTGATAGAAAAGCTTTAAGATCAACTTTTTTAACAAAAACTCACTCTTACAGAACTTATATTAAAAAAAAATTTTGTATAAATTTTGGATTTACAATTTTAGATGATAAATCACTTCTTCATTCACCTGATAAAAATTTTTCAATAAACCAATTTATTCCTTTTAGAAACCTGAATGATTATGAAAAATCTCAACTCAACTTTTTTTATCTAAATATAAACTTTTCTTAACAAATTACAAGAATCTGGAAACAAGATCACCAGTTCCATGTATGCAATTGGATGGAGACCACCTTGACTTGGTGACTTTACAATTGGGCGTTATATCAATTCCACTTCTATTTCTAATAACCCAGAACTTTATAATTCTTTATCACTTCAACTCTCACAATTACAAAATATTATTCAAAATCTCTTTCAAAAATTATCATCAATAGATTTTGAAATGAATTCAAATAAAATGAAACAATTCAACATTCCAGGATTTGAGATTGTAGACTTTACTGATTTTTATTCTTCTTCATTTGCAAATCAATTAAAATTTACTTTAAATAAATTTTCTAACTTTCCTCATATTGATCAAACAGACTCTTCAGAGTTTTCTTATTTTCTTTCTATCCCAATTTCTACAAGTGATGGCACCTTAATCTTTGATAACTTTGATTTATTTAATGAATTTTTTGTCTTTCCAGACTACTCTATTAATATTGATTCAACAGGTAAAGAACCTGGTATTGTACAAATGGTCTGGAAAGCAAAAAGCACTAGACATTTTACTCTTTATCCAGATGGCAGTGATAGTTACTCTTTTACCAGATTATCCATGTCATTACAAATTTCAAAAAAAAGCCTACAGCTTATTCAAAAACTTACAAAATGGTAAGATTGATAGATTTACAGTAGATGATCATACTTCCATCATCAACAGGCTTGCTTCAACTTCTAAATAATCAATTTTTTTATTATTAAATTATCAAAATATTTATTTAATTTTTAATTTCATTAAATTGAAGATTCATTTTATAATCATCATTCATTTAATTTCAATTATAAAGCAAAATATTTCTGACAAAACTTAAAAAATGAAAATCCAAATCTCAATTGGATCTACATTCTTTAGACTTTCATAATCCTATTTCACTTTTTATTGTCACACTCCTTCATTGTTAAAAATCTTCCAATTATATTCAATTCCAAACGTTACTTCTTCTAATTCCAATTTCAAAATTGTGCCTCTATGTTCAAAAAACATTTTTATGAAATTAAAACAAAAAAAATATTTATTTAATTTTCTTCAATCAAGTGTTTAAATTTATACTGAGTCAACCCTCCTCTACATAAATTTATTTAGACTTTCTCAATTTTATCTTACATCTTATTATCATACCTTTTCATTGTAATGATCAGAAACTTAATTTTCAACGTAAATCCTTTTTTTCAAGCTCCCACCTCAAATCTCAAGAATCAATTCCTTCCACCCATACCTCAAAAAAGCGCCTTTTGACATTTAACAACAAAAACTAATTTCTTTTGATCTCACAGCTTTCTGTGCTTTTTTCACTAATCAATCTTTTTCCCTCGATTCCTACTCAACTTAATCATCTCAACAGGATTATTTTAAAACCAAATATCACATTATTTATTCAACCCTTCTCAATCATCAAATGTGTGTCTCTCCTCAAAACCTCTTACCTGTTACTTTCAGTCATTCTGATAGTCTTAATTTCTCTACTCATCATCTAAAACCTAGCCCTTCAGTCTCTCATGCTTGTTGATTTTTTACCAGCAACTCTCTTTTACTTCATTCCAAATCAACTCAATCCATCTCATCAAAACCAATCATTTGCTCTTTCCACTTTCAACTCTCATCAATGAGTCAACTCTGATGATCTTTAATACAATATATCAAATGAAAAGTCAGTCTATCTCCCTCTCACCCAATCTTCCAGCTTATCATCTAATGAATCACCATCTCAAGCTCATTGGCTTAGAAAAGCTCTTAGCATCCTAAAATCACCCAATCAGCATCAATATTCAATATTTTATCAGCTTCAAAAATTATTAGATAGTTATGTCTCTTCAACCGCTTCACCAAGCTTGGCCACAATAAATTTAATGTTTTGGGGTATGGTTGTTCACAAACCCACCTTTGAACCAATCACAAATTTATTGAAAAATCATCATTTTCCTATCAAAAACACACCATTCAAACCCTCTCCTCAAATTTATATCACTTTAATCACAGCTCTCTGCAAACACAATTTGGCCAATTCAGCCAAATTAGAGCATTGGCAAAAACGTTTAGCCAACACTAGTATCAATCAAAAACTTAATCAAAGTCTTCCAAACTTGTGTTTGGCCCCAATCCCAACAAATGAAGACTTAACTACAATCAGTCATTTGAGCGCTGAACCTAACTTTGATTATGCCATATGACTCTTTAAATCATTGGACTGTGAACTAATCAATCAGCTTCAACCTGCAGCTTTAGACTCTCTAATCAAATCTTGTGCAAATGTCAATAAACTCAAGTCCATCGACTCCAAAGCCGATATTGCTATCCGTCTTGATTTAGCTACAAAGATTTTTGGTCAGCTTGAAGATCGTGAAGCTTTAACATCTCAATCTTTCGTCAATTTAATCACTTTCCGCTGATTGGAAGGAAACTTGTTACACGCCAAGATTTTAATCAAAAATTATTGCCAAATTCAATCTGATACTCTCAAAACTGACACTACCCTCAACCCATTATATCATGATCATCAACTTCAATCTCCACTTACTTTGACCCTCAATCAATCTACTTCATCCTCAAATCAAATCCCGAACTCTCACTTAGCTGATGAGAAGAGTGGTAGTCAAGTGCTTTTAGCTTTTATGTGGGCTTACTTGGTAAGTGGTGACTCTGTTTCCGCTGTTACTTTATTGGAACAATCACTTTCACCCACAATTGATCAAACATCTTCCAACTTTAAATCCAACACCAATCACATTCTTGAAATCATCCTGGGATTTATTAGATTAAAGGATTATGCCTCTGCTTCAAAGTGGATCAAGAGACTTTTTAATGGTGATCATGCCTCTTACCATCTTGATAACCCCAGTTGTCGTCAAGAGTTTATGGATCAAATCGTTTGTCTAGCCTGTGAACCTGGTTGTGGTGCTCCAGGGCTTGGTGTTGCTTATGACGCTGTCATGATCAGCATTGACCAAATAGATTCTCAATTTGATACCAAAGCTATGGGTGTGGTGATGGCAAGGTTGCAAAATGTTTTAAATTAACTTTTAGTCTTTGCTTTACATCACTCAGCTTCCTTACTCTCAGCAAAAAAGCAAGTGGGCCATATTCAATCAACAATCAAAATGATTCAAGATACCCTCAAAAACGCTTCTTCAATTGTTTGTTATATGATCATAAAGCAATCAGCTTTACTCAAAGCCAATAGTACCAAATTTGAAGCAATTTTAGATCTACAAACTTATGGTTCAATCAAAAACATTGCCAAACGTGTCAAGCAATCAAAAATTAATGTATCACCCATACCTTGGAAGATTTAATGCATCTTGGTTTTTTTAGTGAAGACTTATTGACTCGATTCTTTCATCATTACTCTATCCTTCCTGACGTCTGCGACCTTCAATATGCTACTTCTGAATTTTGCCATCAATCTTCTTACTTGACAGGCTTATTAACTAGTTATCAAAGTGTCCTTCATTCTCCAGTAAAAGCTATCATCACCAAACTTGGTCAACAACTTCAACAACGTCAACTAGTGTTTGGGTTTAAGATCACAACCCCAATGATTCTTAATAATCTGACTTTGGTTCTTGCAATGCAATTCTATCAACTATATTAATCTTGCCCTGATGCTGAACATTGTCTTTCTTCAATAAACGATTGGATTGTACTTTTGACAGTTAGTGTGATACTTCAAGTTCAAGCCAAAGATGGAAAAGTATTGCCATCGATTCAAACCAAT
This sequence comes from Austropuccinia psidii, assembly GCA_023105745.1. Taxonomy (NCBI): domain Eukaryota; kingdom Fungi; phylum Basidiomycota; class Pucciniomycetes; order Pucciniales; family Sphaerophragmiaceae; genus Austropuccinia; species Austropuccinia psidii. The sequence continues at coordinate 54,728,244 of JALGQZ010000005.1, read as the reverse complement.
CTGCCAATGGATTCTCAAGATTTTATCAAACCAGTTCTAAGCCAATTTGAAAACTTCCTAACAAATTCCAATGCTCACATCACTCAATTCAATTCCAATTATGATATTGAATTTCTTTTAGAGTTTTTTTCAACTTACAAAGTAAAGATGCCAACCCAAGGCAGAGCTCAGGCTTTATTTAGCAAGATTAAATTGAATAACATTGATGAGGAACTCAAAGCTAAAGCTTGTTTACGTCATTGCATTGAAGAAGGTGATAAGTATTTGTCAAATTGCTTTGGCTTGTTACATGATCAAAATTTAACTGGTATTTAAACAAATTTTTTAAATTAATTCTAAATCATTTGAACTTTTGCTTATTATTCTTGCATTGTTTAAATTGATTAATTTTTACAGGAAAAGTACCTTTATTATCACCAACTTCTTTTGATAGTGTGCTTTTATCAAGATTGACTTCTTTTGCCAACTCATCAATAAGCCCCCCAACTTTATCCTCAATCCATACCAATACTTCTTGCCAATTTACTCAACCTGCAGTACCAGTGCCCCCACACCATTTCAATCATTTATTAATTGCCTTAGTCAACTCGCTCTCAGTATGTTTTGCTCTAAAGACCTGATTCAACTCAACAGGTTGTACAACGCCGTGCACCAGTTGACCTTGCAAGGCCATTATTTAACAGCTGATGCATCATCTTCTTTGATTGAAACCTATGGACATCATCATCAGATTGACAGAGTGAGGCATATGTATGTCAATGCACATGTTGCATTAGCTTCACTGGTTAGTGTGTCAGCTAGTGACCAAGCTATCAAATCAATAAGTTGGACAAGAGTTGAAGATAGAATGATAATTGCTCTTGCTTATTGTGGATTTCTGGAAGAACTGGCAATCCACAAGAATTGATTAATTAGCAGCGGAGCGGCCCCATCTGCTGACGCTTATGTGGCCATGATTCAACATGCCCATGAAACCACCGATGATGCTAGTGCAGCTTTAGCTGTAAGCTCTTGTCTATTTATATATATATAAATTTTGCTACAGTTTTTGATTCTTGTTATCTTGACCAATATGATCAGCACTTTGAAGAGGACATTCAACATCAAGTTACACCCAATACATTTTTATGCAACATGATTATTTCAAAGCTACCTAAAGACGATTCATTGTCATCCCAGAAGCTTTGTCCTTATCCAAAGAAGAGAAGGTGATAGTCCTGGATTACTGGATGCAGTATGTTATCAAGCCCTTTTCAATATATTCGTACAATTCAAAAGAGTAGATTTGGTCCTGAGATAAGTGGCACAAATGGATCAATAAGGTGTACACATGACAGCATATGTAGTCAACACTTTAATCAAAGTGTATGCATTGAACAGTGATATTGAATCAGAACAAGAATTATTCAAATAATTATTAGATCAACCCAGTGTTAATAATGCAGGAATAGAGACTCATGACTCTATCATCAAGATACATTATCTGTATGCATTTGACTTTTTTAACTTGTAATAGTAAAGTTAAATCTGAATTTTTCAGATTAATATGTATGTATGTAATTTTGAGTGACCCTGCTATTCTTTCTTTGTGAAGCAAAATCATTGACTTGATTCAATTTTGAAGACAAATTTGTTTTGATAAAGCAGGTGTCAGGGTTCTACTCTTAAGAATAGGTTATGAATGCCTTTTTTAAACAAAAGCCATCTTTGGCCATGGAAGTTTTGATTTTTTATAGCTTTTTCATATATTATTCTTGCCAGCGTATGGCTCATTTGTCTTAATTTCATTCATTTAATTGAAGTTATTTTTACCTTGCAATAAAACCTTTATATTCTCAATTTTTCCTATGGAAAAAAAGGTATATTTAATGTTTTTTTAAGAGAAATATGTAATAATGTAATTATTCCAAAATAAAAATATAATATAAGCAAAAAAAGAAACAAAAAAACTTTACAGAAAAAATAAAGATAAAAAGCTTAAGAAATAGTGAATTTAGTTTGAATTATTGAATGTATTTGTTCTTTTGTAATAAAAACAATCAAAATAAATAAAAATAAATAATTAAAGTCTAAGAAAAAAAAGAAGTAAATAAAAATAGAATCAACTTTATTTATTAATTATTGTTTTTTTTTGACATTTAATAAAATTTAATTTAATACATTATTTATATATATAGCTTAATGTAAATATTTTTGGAAGGGATTTATTCATTTGCATAAGAGCTTGATGAAATAATGTAACAACTTATTTAATCCACATTAAAAATTCCTCTTAACCATTTACAAAAGAGAATAGGCAAAGCTAGAAGAAATGAGGTTAAATATTATTCTTCCCCAAAAGGGAAGCACATTGGAAATCATAAAAAAAACTTACTACTCCAATTTTTTTTAATTTTTAATTTTTTATTGACTTGATTTTGAGGATCTTTATACTAAATAAAGTGAATAAATATCAACACACTAATTAAGATTGAATATCATTCATAATACCCTGCTTGAAGATACATTTGTAGCACACACCTGAATTCCAAACAGTGAAGGGAACTTTAGTACAATTCAGCCTTTTTAACTTAAAAATATTTTCAGGGCATTGAGAATCATCTGAATCAAGTTTTGGTTTCAAATGACCCAAACTGTATTACAAAAATTGGGGTTGGTTTGATTTGGCCATAAGATTCTTTATGAGAGTCTTTGAAAGAAACTTCAAAAGAGGATTAATAAAAATAAATTGAAAACTCAATTTGGTTAACCTTTTTTTTTCAAAAAAAATGGAAGGAGTGGTATTTGGCCCCAATTCCAAAACAGGCCCCTTTTTTGGGATTAAATAAAGTATACATAAAGATTGGTCATTATGCCTTCTCTCAGAATTCCTTTCTCACATGACACATTTTTGTTGAAAAAAACTTTTTGAAATCAATATTTATATCAATTATTTGATAGCCTCCCCCTTGAAAAAATATAGGATGGAAAGCTTCCCAATTCTAACAGTTTTCACACCAAAGAAAGATATTGAGAATATTAAAGGAATTTTGGATAGCCAGAATTATAATTAAGTCCATTTTAATCTTTCTAATTGATTTTACAAAACAGGAATTATGTGAATTTAAAAATTTTTGGTAATTCCACATAAGGGATTGAATGAATTTGCTAAGATATAAAGGTTTTTTGTAATTTGAATTAAAATAATGTTTAAATTTTCACTTACCAAAAGTAATGAAAAACTAAAAAAAATGATTTCAAAGAGCTCTTTAAACTTGCGAAAATAAGGATTAATTTTTGAAATCTTATTTTGTAATAATTTGCCCCAATTTAGTAAATACTGAGAAAATTTCTTTGATTACTTAGTTACCCAAAATAATCAGCTTAGAAATAAAATATTTACCATGAAATTAATATTGTCAGGATTCTGTTAAGACCTGTTTCTTCTATATGGAATATATTCCATGAGCATAAAACCTCAAAATATTCAATATTTTGAAGAAAACAAATTCAAGTCAATCCACAAAGTTGAACCCAAAAGTTCCAAAGATCTTACTTTTATCAATTTTTTGAAGTAAATTTCTACCAAGTTAAATTAGAAAAATTTCAGTTTAGCAAGTTATTCAAAAATTTAAAAATCGCTTTAATGGAATTTTGAATCATTTAATGAATTCAAATTTTTAAATTACTTCAATAGAATTTTGGTGAAAAGTGGGGGGCAGGATTGAGTTTTATGTATTTGACTTTGAGATAAAATATAGTTTTTTTTCCTTAAAGTCATTAATCTTTCACTCACTTAAAATTTTAAAAACAGTGATTCATAAGTTTGTAATGAAAAATACAAATATTAAAGCTTATTTGAGTCCATTCAATCCAATATGCAAAGTAGCCATTCAAGGAGATATAACATATATATGTTAAGGATTGGGTAGAAGTAAAAACACAGTAAATACTGAGAATTTAGACAGATTTTTGGAATATAAACTCAAGAAGTAAAACCAGAATTGTGATTTAACAAAAGAAGGAAATAACATGAGATTCAAATTGATTTATATTATTTAAAATTTTAAAAAAAAATTGTTACATATATTTAGATTTTTATCATATTCTCTATATATAATCCTTCAAAAGTGTTCATCTTTATTTGATCTTAAAACCTCATTCCCTGGAGATTTAGGACACAAAAAGTGTGAAATTTTCCCATTTTTAATTTTTTACTATTCCATCCAAATTGAAAAACATGTCTGAACACTAATAGATTTATATTAACTCTGATTATTAGTTAATACTACAATATTTAAAAATTAGGATTATCAATGAAATGAATAATTAATATGAATTTATAGAGCTATATATCAAGAGAGAATCAAAATTGGTTTCATTTCTGTATTAACAAATGAATTTGAAGTGGGTACTCAATCTACATGAATATCTATAAGTTTTGCAAGTAAAAGAAATGTTTTTTAATGGAAGTTAAAATTGAAATTAAATTATACTGTGTCTTCAATATAGGTAATATCATGGGATAATAGGAATAACTATTTTATATAATGATAGCTTCAAACCATATTAAATGAAACACAAAATATTATCAAATGAACTTCATAGCTGATTCTATCAAAGGATAAATTATGATATTATTTTGTGCTTCAGAAGTGTATATGATGAGTTGAATTTAATATTATTATTTATAAACTGTATATATAGATGGAGTCCTGGGTTCTTGCATAGCAAAAAAAAATATTAAAACTTTCATATAGCGAATTTGGAATTTTGAATTAATCTTGAGGTTGAATGAGAGTACAGACTCAGAGAATATGAAAGTAAGCCTTGAGATAATTTGGTGATACATACCAGGAAACAATCTGACTTGGTTTTGCATTAAATGGAAGAAAACTGACAGGATTACCCTATCACTGTAGGAAGTCCCCACTCTAATCACATCAGTGATAAGTAAAGAATTTGTAAGGGATCATTAAAAAGCTTAGATGTAAGCCAAGTAAAGAATAATTCCATTTTGAGATACTAATGAATATATGACTGTAGTGAATGATGAGTTAAATTTAAGATAAACATCAAGATATTCCATGAGTCAAGTATGAGTTAGCTTGGAAATAAAAATGTAGATATTCCATGAGATAATGATAAGTTCAATTGGAGATAAGAATGTAGATATGACATGAGTTAATGTGGAGTTAACTTGCATATAAACATATAGATATGGAATAAGTTAATGATGAGCTAGCTTGGAGATAAAGATAGAGATATGAAATGAGTTAATGCTGAGTTAACTTTGAGATATAAGTCAATATACTTGTAAGAGACCTGAAGGAAGGTCCAAGTCAGATCCCCCCAGCGATAGGTAGTAAAATTACAAAATTCATGAATAACTTTCTAAAATTAAATTAAAATCTATTTGATTCAAAGCTAATCTAAAATGGGTCAATCCTAGTTGTCAGTCTAGCTGACCAGGGTACAGTCAATGTGACCTCTTCAATTGAACCAAAACCCTTCTTCTCCACCCAGCCATCACTCAAGTCTGATACCAAGAATTGTGAAAATTCAGATTTATAAGGTAGAGTGGGTTTAAAAGACTCTTATGGGAAGAAACTGTGATTTAGTAAATTAAATATATACTTATTAGTACGTAGTCACATTGGCTCTACTAGATTTTCAACCTCTGACAGGCTTTTGGAAATTTCAAAGAGTATTAAAGTCCTTTTCACTGAGCTTGTTTTCCAGTCATCTAAGAATACCATCAAACCACAAACTCCTGCCACACAGAATGCAGCCAATATAACATAGTGAATTTTATTTGTTCTGAGATTCTTGTGACAAGCCAAAAGCTCTTTGATGGTCTCATTTTTTGAGCTTGTGAGTTTGCTTTTCATGCCATATACTTTGACTGTTGTATGTGCATTTACCATGTTGTATGCAATCATCAGGTGGATAACTGTATCCATTAGGTCCTCCAAGTTCTTGTAGGGATTTGTTGATATCTCATTTTCAGCCCCACCACCTTCAATACTAGGTTGTGTTGCAAATTGATTTGATTTACTCAAACAGAAGGCAAAGTATTCAACTGCTCCCCATTGAAGTCACAGAGGATTGGTGGTATTTGTTATTGGTGCCACATATGCTTTGGGTGCAATAACCTTGTATGAGACTAAACTAATGGATTCAAACACAACATTTTCCCAAATGTGATTAAGTGGATTGGAGGGGTAAAGAGGGCTCTGAACCACTTCAAAGAAGGAGTGTTCAGCTTTTGGAAGATTATCTGGAGGTCTCTCTGATTCCTTAATCAATTTGAGATTCCAAATTTTGCTTAAAAATTCTTTGGTTTCTCTGGCCTTAAAAAGTTCCAATCCTGTCTATTGAAATGTGTATTACATGCCTCAGAAATAAAATTTTCATGTATCATTCACAAATATAAGCTCACCCACATTCTCAAACTCCTCAAGCCAGGCTGACATTTTAAGCTCTTGGTTTCTGATCACCTCGATACCAACAGGCAGTAATGTTGTGGGATGAAATAAGGCAGGATGTTGAGGGAGAAATTATTGGTAAGTCTGTTTTTAATTTCAAAATTTTCCAATAACCATGGGTGCTAAGGTGTATTTGCGGCCCATCTAAATAATACTGAATTTTCAGCCTACAGAGAATCACAAAATAAAATAAAATTTTTGGATTTAACAGATAGAGAAGACTTATCAGCAGTCTTTAAATCAGACCTATCAATACTACTACAGTACAAACTCTGATTTAAAACTAGAATTTCTGATAAAGTAAAGAATAAGATTCTTGTTATCTTAATAAAAGTAATGATAATTTATGTTTATTATAATGATTTTTTTATATTAATACTAATAATAAGACTGCTAGACTTCCTTCTTCTTAAAATATGTTTAATATTGAGTTTAGATTTTTACTTCTTTTCTTTTAATAATACTAGGCTTCTGAAAAAAGCTACTAACCTTTTAACTAAGGTTATACTACTATTACTTTAATAATGCCAAGCTACTGAGTTTTTCACAATGGCTATACTACTATTCTGAAATAATGCTAACCTACTGAGCTTTTTCACTATGGTTATACTACTATTCTTCAACAATAATAAGCTAATGAGCAAGGATATTGAGCTTTTCACAACTAAAAAACTACTATTACTACTGTAGATATCCTGCTAGTTCAGGGATGGTGGTGATCCTGGGTAGTGGGAACTTGTTCCATGGTTATAGAAAAAATGAGGGAGAGAGGGCCTCCATGGAGCATCCCAAAACAGGGAACTTGGGAAAAAATCATAGCTTAGAGATTTTAGCTGGTGAGACATGTAGTTTTTGTGTAGCAATGTGACACAGGCTGCAAGTTCTTATCAATGGAATTGAGTTGTCACATCAGTTGGTAATTATAGGTATTTACCTGGAATTGATTTGAATCCTGACCAATCAGATGGTGTTATTATCTTGATGGACTTTGGACATGAATTCTGACCAATGAGATTGATTTATCATGTGCATTTGTAATTTTAGGTATGTACCATGAACTAATTTGATTTCTGACCAATCAAATGATGGTCTGATAAGTTTGTAATAGTTTGTGGTTTTTATTTGAAAGCATTAGTCAGCTGCTGTGCAATTGCTGTCCAACTTATGGGTTAGGTTAAAAATAATTCTTTTTCTTTAAAAAAGATATTGTCTTTTTCTTCCAAAAAGATTTTATTCTTATGTTTTGGTTTTGATTTTTTATTCTCCTTCAAAATTCCACAAACAATAATTTTGAAATTTCCTTCAATGTGGCTTGAAACACCTACATGACCAATCCAGAGGTGAATAGCTCCTCTTCTTCAACTGAGATAGAAAGAACTTCTGTTTCTTTATTAGTCAAAAATTGTAACTATGTCTGTAGCAATAGCTTATTTTCAGCTTTCTATTTATCTTCCAAACTATTGGATATATTGAATTCCATTTGTATTTATTGTTCTGGTAAGCTTGAAACTGATAGTAATGGTGTGAAATACCACACCCCCTTTTTCATTTAATGCTGTTCCCAGCATTCCAGCTGAAAATATTCCCAATATCAATCATATTAATTTGTTTCAATCTCTTCTCCCTCCAATATTAAGTCTTAAGCTTCCATTTCTTCACTGCTTTCATTTTCTGACTCTGAACTTAATTGAACTATATTTACACCGGGATAAAACCCCTGGATGTGACTTGCTGAAATTTTTCTTGTAAGCTTAGTGCCATTTAATTCTACAAGCTAATAAGGTCCATTATTAATTTGATTGATAGCTTTATAAGGTCCATTCCAACAGTTTTTGAAGATTAAGCCCCACTGTGACCTTATTGGTTTATTGTAAACTAAGACCATGTCCCCTTGTTAAAGTGGATTTCTCAGTTCGTGGGCAATATTTTTGTCCAAGTATTGAACTGATTTGTTTCTTGAATCTCTTAATTTGTCTGCTGCTGTTAATCTGGTTTCCTCTTTTGCCATAACTTGTATGGCTCTTGCTTCCAATATTTCTTCTCTTGTTGATATTTTCTTTTGATTGAATATTCTTCCTTAATTTCACCTTGTAGTCTTCATTATTCTATTATTCACTTTGGTTGTAAATTTTGATATCTTCATTTTTTTAATTTTCTTTTATTCCTTGATTTTACTTGCATATTCAGCCCTCTGGTGTGGAAAACCTGTAATTTGAGTCATAAAAAGACTAATTTTGGCCTTCTGGGAACCACCCTGTAGTTTAAAGTCACACAAGGACTAATTTTAGCCTTCAGGTTGCCACCCTGTATTGTAAAGTCATACAAGGACTTATTTTGGCCATCTGGGAAGCAAATTGCAGTTTAAAGTCATACAGGGACTAGTTTAGCATTCAGGTGGCTACCCTGTAGTTTAAAGTGATAAAAGTTCTAACTTTGGCCATCTGGGAACCACCCTTCAGTGTAAAGTCATGCAAGGACCAAATTTGGCCATCTGGGAACCACCCTGTAGTTCAAATTAATACAAAGACTAATTTTGGCCATCTGGTAACCACCCTGCATTTTAAAGTCATGAAAGGACTAACTTTAAGCCTTCCTCTATTTGATATGTTCTTTCATCCTTTATGTTAATCAAGACTCCTTTATTTTATTTATTTTGATTATTTTTATAATTTTTTTTCTATGTTGAAATAATTATTTTTTTATGTTGAGGAAAAAAAAAATATTTTTTTCTTTAATTTTTTTTTATGTTGAGGAAAAAAAAAATATTTTTTTCTTTAATTTTTTTTTCTGTAATGAAAATTGTTCTTTATGTTATAAATTTGTTTTTTATTTTATGTTAAATAAATTTTTTTTATATTGAAAAATTGTTTTTTCTTATGTTGAGATTTTTTTATTTTATGTTGAATTTTTTTTTGAAAAGTGATTAAATTGATGAGTGGTGTTAAATGAGGTTTCAATTTGAGGAGTGATGTTATATTTTGAAATGGTGTAGTGGTTAGTGGTTCTGGGTTGCTTTCAGCTTTAACCAAGGTCCTGAGTGTGAGTCTTAGAGGTATTTTTATATACCAAAAAGACCACAAATGACAAATTAAAATACAAATATAAATAAAATGAATTTATTTATATTATAAAAATAAAAATATAAATACAAACATATATTTAAAAATCAAAATTGAATCATAATTTAAGAACAAAATTACATCAAAATCTATTTTTACTTGTAAAAATTAAGTAAAAATGAATTTTCAATAAAAATTATGAAATTAAAATATTTTTAGTAAAAATTTATATAAAATATATTATAAGTTTTTATCCAATAAATAAACATATAATATTTATTTCACCATTTGATTCCTTATAAGAAATTAGGTGGGGTCACCTCTGAGTGAAATTTTTGTAACTCCACCCTAAATAAGCTTAAATTATGTTTTCAGTATTTTCAATACAAAAATTGAAAATCCTCAAAACTTTAATTTAATTCGCACCACATGGGGTGTTAACCATCAATTTTTGTGTTAAAATTGAGGTGTTGTGTTTAGTTTAGAAGTTATGAGGAATTGAAGTATTTTCAATTGAATTCAATTGAAATGTCAAAATGTGCGCATGTATTACATAAGTGAACTTTGATTTACATATGAGGTATCAATTTTTACTGTATTGTACTGTACAATTTAGTTGAATTACATATGTAAATTACAAGTATAATACATGATGAGGAATTAAGGGAAAAAATAAATTGGAGGGGAAAAGGAACTCTAGCTCTAAGGGGGAGCCAGACCCCCAAAATCCTTGCTGAAAGGGGTGAGATGTCAAAATTCACACAAAAGTTCATCACTTTTGGCCTGGAATTGAGTCACAGGGTCTGTGACTCAATTGATGATGAGGTTTTGATACCAACCAGGGTAGTTTAAACTGCTGCCAAGAAGGTAAAACTACCCTTAAGTTAAAACAATGTTAGTAAAAACAGCTTTAACTGATTTCTACGCCTCATACACACATTCTTACATGTTTTGAAGGCTCTAGACCAGGTATTGCTATAGTAATGGCTGATTCAAGGGTCTAAAATGGCTAAAAATGGCTTAAACCAGCCCCCTTTTGGTCTAAACCATGGTTCAATGATGCCATAAGTGGATTTTCTGTTGTCAGACTGTACTTCACGACTTAAAAGAGTAAACTTTACTTTCAGAGTAAGAAAATGGATTGCTATAAAAGAATGTCTTCTTTGCCCCACTTTTCTCTTCATGTTAGAATCTTTTCCTTTTTTAATTTGTTTATACACTGTTAAACCAATCAATAAAAGATTCCAACCACCCTTTTTAAATCATTTCAAACCTTTTAACCACATGAAAAAATGATTATAATCATTGTTTGTAACTCTTATAATCATTTTTACCCCTGAACCACCCCAAAAGTGAATTAAAGCATCTTTCATCACTGTTAGCTTTGTCACTTTGTTTCCAAATTCACTCTGGTCGGTTTTGGGCATGTTTTCTCTTTAATATTCTTTTTCAAGATTTTTTTCTTTAATTAATTGCTTGCAGTTCTTTGCTCAATTAATTCCAATTGAAATTTCTCTTGAAGAAATTTGTTTTGTAGCCTTAAATATCTCTTGTAGAGTATTTTTGGATAAATTCTTATTGTTGGTAAAACAATAAATCTTTATAATATTATTGTTCTATACTAATAAAGTTATAAAAAATAAAATTGGTGTGTTTTCTCTTAAAAATAACATTTCTTACTATTTTTAATTAATTTTTACCTTATCCAAATTTTGAGGACAGGAAAAGTACTTGATGTTTAATCAAAGTTTCATATCCACACCTTACACTGAGTTGGATTCCCCCCTCTGGCAGATGTTTTGTCAAACTAAAATCATGCTGACATTATGTTTATCACTCTGTGTGGGGTGCCCTGTACTGATGGCCTAGTATCTGTCAGGACTAATTGAATGATACTCTGGCTATGTTTGGGGAGCCCAAAACCTCTTTCATATCTATAATTACTGTGTTGAATTTGAATTTCTGAGGTGGATGTATGGGAGTATGTCAAAGAGTTGTCAAACCAATATCTTAGATTGTGCCATAAGTTAAAATACTTTTCTGTTTGGCTGTGAGTAATAATTTTGATATTCCAGTGTCTTCTTTTACTGTATGCAAACCCCTTTTCTTGTTTGTTTACTTGTTTTTTCCTATCCAGATGCTGTTTGATTTCCTTTTCCGAATCCAATTGACAAAATTATGGCCAGGGTTCATAATTTTGACATTTTGAAGCTCCTGAATCTTCCTTTGCTGTATCTGAACACCTTTCTTTTATTTGGTTACTTCCTTTTGCCTATCCAAGTACTGTTTTCTTGCTTTCTGAATTCAATTGACCAAATTATGACCAGTGGTCATAATTTTGACATTTTAACTTCTTTGATCTTCTTTTACTGTGTGTGAGAAGCCTGCTTTGTTTGGTTATTTGTTTCTTCTCCTTTTCCTTTCCATATTTTATTTCTTCCTGTCTCAAAGAACCAAATTATGACCAGTGGTCATAATTTTGATATTTTAAGCTATATGAATCCTCTTTTTCTGTATCTGAAAAGCCTAGATTGTTTGGTTTTGTTGTATTGAAAGTGCCCTTCAATTTATTAATTCATTGATTCTAGCCATAGTTGTGGCTTTGATATTATAGTTGTCAATTGTGGCTTCTCTATTCATATATCTGATAAGGGTACTGAATATCGCTGTTTGATCTTGTTTATTCAAAATATTCTGTGTTATGAAAGAGGTTGCTTTTGTTTTTGGCTGTGTTATTCTGTGATTCATCTTCTGATTGTTTTGTTTTTAAGTGTAGATTTGAATTGAAAATTATTAAGGTTTAGTTGACTTCATTGAAAATCATGCTACTATCTTGATGGTGGCTCTCTTCTTGCATTAATTACCAGTATTGAATTTTTTTAATTTTTAGGTTTTCAATTCAGATGCATTTTGTGGCTTGCATTAAGTTTGTGCCCCTCTGGGCTCATTTCATGTTTTAATGAAAATCTTCATTAATGATTCTTCTTTCTATCTAGATAATATGCATGAGATAAAAGGCTGATAACTTCTTCCATTTTTCAGATATTTAGTACCAATACTTTGGTTTCCTTTCTAGCAGAATTATTTGATAATAAATTCATGAGATTCACCTGATCATACTAATAATTCATTAATTTCAATTGATATTTTTTACAGAAGGCATCTTGCTGAAATTAAACTGCCAGAATCTCCTCCAGCTTTGAACCATACATATCCACTTGATAATCCTGCTGAATGGCCTAATTTATCATATTTTGAAACTGATTCTTAAATAATGGCCCCATTTCATGATAGTGAACCTATTTCAGAGTATGTTGAACAGAATGTTTCTCCTGCTTTGAAGCCTTTAGATTTAGATGATGATTCTATAAAATATCTTAATGAACATTTTATCCAATAAACCCAAACATTGATGAATATTTCACACTAAATAGCATTGATACCTTCTCTTCCATTGATTCTACATATTCTGAACATCCGCATTGTGAGCTAACTTCATCAGATGATAGTAGCTCTTCTTTTGAATTTATTGAACAGAAATCTTCCCCCACCCTCAAGTCTTCAAAAATGATAATAAGCTTGATTATCTTGCAGAAATTCTTTCACCCTCCTCTTCTCTTATTCCTGATGAGTCTTCCACATTGAATAGTCTTGATAAATTTTCTTCTTGCACTTTACGGCTTTTTAGTTCTGAATCTACTCTTGTATATCTTGAGGAAACTTCTTCTCCTATTCTAAAATATAGCATTTACAATAATGTTGATAATTCTCCAATCCATATTCCTGACATTATTAAATCAATCATTGCCCTAAAACATTCTTCACCATAATAATCAAAACCTCCATTGTGTTTTTATTGTTGACCTACCCCAAGATTTTCACCATTTTGTTTGCAGCTTTCTCCTGTATTTTCATTATATTCTGATTTCAAACTCTCTGTTTCTGGTGAAATAATTATCAAAATAGAAGATACTGGTGCTGAAATAGATGAGCTAGATCCTTTTCCTTATGCCATGGCTTAACTGGTAGTCCAAAGCACATCACAACCACCTTGTAATACTTCCCCCATATGAATCCTCAGAAGCTGAAGAAGAGAAAGCAAACCCAACCAAGGAAGAAATATTCATTGCAACCCCAAAAGAAAATTTTTGTTAAGTAATTGATTTTTTGATGATTCCTTTGATTTAAGCCCTTATTCAATAAGATATTTTTTGACTAGGACAGAAATATATTAATTATCTAACATTATAATTGTTTGTGATTTGGCTACTTATGATCTGATATGTTTTTTTGTAGCCTTTTTGTTGAAAAAAAATCTTGGTACTCTTATATCTAAATTATAGTTGAGATAGTTGAGTTTTGAGATGAAATGAAATACTTTCAGTTGATTCTCTGGTTTTTTCTATGGCTTTGTTTGTTACTTATTATTCCAATGGTATGGCCCTATTGTTTTCTTTTAAGGCTTGATTGAATGGATATGAAAGCTTTGCATTGATTTTGGAAATTTTATTTTATAAATCTCATAAAAAGAATATGATAGAAAATTCTTGTTTGTTTCCATAGTAATGAGTGAAATCCCTTCTTGTGATACTTATAATAAGATGATGCCATTTTCATTCATTGATTTTTTTTGTTGTGGCTGGTATTATTTATTTTATAGTTTATTTGAATTGAAACCAATAGATAATCTGCTGAATTAATTCCAGAATAATTTTAGCTTCCATATCTTCTCTCTTCCTGCATCTATGAATCAAATTATGACCAGAAATCACAATTTTGACATTTTGAGCTATCTGTATCTGAGAAGCCTAAGAAAAAATGTTAAGAACTATGGGCCCAAACTTCCCCAAAGCTGTTCCATTTTTAGTATGAGGTGGCAAAAGACCAGAGAATCACCATGGTTTTTCTTTTTTTTAAGAAAATTGAATTTAGATACTTGTACATTGAAAAAACGTTTGAAGACTTTTAAGTTTAAAATATTTTCTTGAATACTGATACATGACCGGAATTTGTTTATCTTTTCTTCCTTTTTGTGATATTTTGTGAATAATATTCCTCTCAATCCTTTGTACATGCTGTTTCTTGAGTTTTGGAATGAATCTTCTTTTTCTTCTTTGCTTTTTCTTATAAATAGTTCTTCCCAAACAAAGCTCCAATAATCCTTATTGATATTATAATTATGTTACTTGAGACTGATAATTCCAGGTATAAAAACCTCTTCCCATAAAACATCCCAATTGGCCTTTTCAATCACATAATTTCCACACTTTCATAAGATTCTTCCTCCAGGTATGTCCAAGAAATCCAAAAACAGTCCTCTTGAGGCTTCAAAATCCCCAAAACATTTTTTCTCAATTCTGAATCCGTTAGTTTATCATCTTCCCAATATATGTTTCTCAAATTTTCTTTGATACCATCATATGTAAGTAATTCTAAAAATTCCAGTCTTGAAAGAGAGAATCCTGAAAACTCTTTTCAATCTTTAGATTCTTTAATGTGCTGAAGTGTTTCTGAAAAATTGAACAATTCTTCAAATTATAAGTGTGGAATCCATATCTGGAATAAATCCTCTCCTTCTTCAACAAATGGTTTTCCCCAGTAATTGATTTCTTCTATATTTTCTACAATTGTGTAATTTATGTCTCCCCATCCTTCTTCATTCCATTTTTTTTTATGTGTGAGTTTGGCATCCATGACCTTATAGGTCCTTTCTGAGGTTTAGTGAGATTATTGAGTCTTGACATAGAAGGATAATTCCTCTTTGATAAGGCGGGAAGTCACTGCCACTGAGTGATAATATTTTTGAAAAAGAATTTTTTTTGAAGTAGTTTTAATTATTTGAAATTGCTTTTTGATAAGGAAGGAGGTCATTGCCCTGATACAAATACAGATATTAAAAGAATGTTTTTAGTTTATTTTTCATTATTTTACTATTTTTATGTTTTAATTTGTGTTTGAAACAGGATTACTTCAGTTATTATTGAGAAATATTCAACCTTCTGTTTTGAATTACAGAAAGATATATGTATTTCAATATCTCTCCAAATATCTTGTTGTATTGTTCTCTGTGTGTATTTCCTTTCCATTCTGAAACAAGACCTTTGACTTCATTAATAAGCATATAACCAAAAGCATGCCAGCAAAGAATTCCTCCAAAGATTCCCAAACCATCTAGATTCAAATCTTCTTGAGTCCATAAAATTTTGTGATAGAGTCCTTCTATTGTCATTTGATAATACCCATGAGGCTTCTTCCAGTAAGGATTACATAAACTTCCCTTGATTCCAATAGTGGTTAGTAATCCCAAAAAATGAAGATTTGTAAGATTCAAGCCAGGTAGTTCTGAAAGATATTTGGTTTAAATTATTGGTGAATTTGGCTCATAATCTTATAGTTCTTCAAATTTTATGATTGGAAGTATCACATAATCTTCCTCTCCTTCATACTCTGGTATGTCTTTGTGAGCCTTAGAGGTATTTTCATATACCCAAAAGACCACAAATGATAAATTAAGATACAAATATAAATAAAATAAATTTATTTATATTATAAAAATGAAAAGTGTAATATAAATACAAATTTATATTTAAAAATGAAAATTCAATTATAATTTAAAAATAAAATTACAATACAATTTAAAATTATGAAAATACATTTTTATTTGTAAGAATTAAGTAAAAATTATGAAATTAAAATATTTTTGGTAAAAAGCTATATAAACAATATTATAACTTTTTATCCGATAAATAAACATAAAGAAATTATCACACCATTGCATTCCTCATAAAAAATAAAGCGGGGTCACTCCTGGATGAAATTTCTGTAACTCAACTCTAAATAAGCTTAAATTAAGTTTTTAATATTATTTGTACAAAAGTATGATAATCCTCAAAACCTTGATTTAATTCACACCAAATATGGTGTTAACCATCAATTTTTGTGTTAAATTGAGATGTTGTGTTTAGCTTAGAAGCTATGAGGAATTGAAGTATTTTCAATTGAAATGTCAAAATGTGTGTGTGTATTACATAAGTGAAATTTAATTTACATATGAGGTATCAATTATTAAAGATTTGTAATTAGAAACTCAATTTAATTACATATGTAAATTATAATTGTATTACATGATGAGAAATTAAAGAAAAAATAAATTGGAAAGATTAATTCTGGGGGGGGAAAGACACTCTAGCTCTACAGGGGAGCTAGACCCCCAAAATCCTTGCTGACTGGCATGGGATGTCAAAATCCACACAAAAGCTCATTACTTTTGGCCTGGAATTGAGTCACAGGGTCTCTGACTCAATTGATGATGAGGTTTTGATACCAACCAGGGTAGTTTTAACTGCTGCCAAGAGGGTAAAACTACCCGTAAGTTAAAACAATGTTAGTAGAAGCAGCTTTAACTGGTTTCTACGCCTCTTACACACATTCCTATGTGTTTTGAATGCTCTAGACCACGTATTGCTATAGTAATGGCTGTTCTAAGGGTCTAAAGTGACTAAAAATAGCAAAAAATGGCTTAAACCAGCCTTTTTTGGTCTAAATCAGGGTTTAATGATGCTATAATTGGCTTTTCTGTTGTCAGACTGTTTTTCACGACTGACAAGAGTGAATTTTACATTTGGAGTAAGAAAATTGATGGCTATCAAAGAATGTCTTCTTTGACCCACTTTTCTCTTCACATTTAAATTTTTTCCTTTTATAATTAGTTTAAACACTGTCAAACCAATCAATAAGAGATTTCAACAACCCTTTCTTAAGCATTTTGAACCTTCTAACCATGTGAAAGAATCATTATAATCATTGTTATTAACTCTTATAATCATTTTACCCCTGAACCACCCCAAAAGTGAATTAAAGCATCTTTCATCACTGTTAGCTTTGTCACTTTGTTTCCAAATTCACTCTGGTCACTTTTGGGTGTGTTTTCTCTTTAAAAATCTTTTTAAGGACTTTGTTCTTTAATTAATTTCTTGCAGTTCTTTGCTCAATTACCTCAAATTAAAATTGCTCTTGAAGAAATTTCTTTTGTAGCCTTAAATATTTCTTGTAAAGTATTTTTGAAGAAATCTTTATTGTTGGTAAAACAATAAATTTTTAAAATATTATTGTTTTATCCTTACAAAGTTAAAAAAAATAAAATTGGCATGTTTTCTCTTTAAAGATACTATTTCTTACCATTTTTAAATAATTTTACCTTTTACAAATTTTGAGGAAAGGAAAAGTACTTGATATTTTATCAAAGTTTCATATCCACACCTTATATTTGGGGGCCCAGCTGTGATATTTTACCTGTGACATAATTTTTTACTTTTTTTAATCTTTCTTCTTATATTGAAAAATTTAAAAATGTATAAAGAATACTTATAATTCAAAAAATCCTTGAAAAATAATTTCTTCTTATAATTATAAGTGAGGCTTTATTTTTTATTTCTCTTTTGAAAAAACTTTTTTTACTTAATTAATTGGCTTTTTTTCATTAATTTTAGTGTCTGAAAACATGGTTAGACAAGAAAATATTGACACAGCCTCCACAGTTACTAGCATTATTCCTGCAAGCACTGTGATTTCTGATCATAATAGCACTGTTATTATAACTCAGAATAACCAACAAGAGCCAATTTCTGCTGAATTGATCAACTTGGATATTTGTAATACTCTGCAGAAAGCTAAAAATTTGGCAAATAGTAAGTTTTTGACGTAAAGTTACTATTTTAAACCTTTTTAATCATAAAATATGCCTTCAACCAGATCAGGAGCAAGCTATAAGCCCTCAAGCAGCTCCCAAAAAGGTCATAGACGTGATTATGGCAGAAGCCAATCAGATACAGAAGGACAAGGGTCAGTAAAAGACTTCCACAACAATAAATAGTCCAGTTCTGAAGCTGATGACACTATTTTACCTTCAAAAAGAGCTGACACTGCCACAAGAAGCCTCAGTGGAAATTTACAAAGCCAGCCAGAAGGCTTACAACAATGCACTGCCGCACAAAGAGTACCACATCCTTGCAGATCTGTGGAAAAACTGCATGAACTCATACCTGACTGTAAGAAAATTCCTGGGTCATCCCGAAACTTGCAAGTTACTCAATGGATGGCATCCATTGATGGAAAAGAAGAATATTATGCTTTTGACAGCAGAATGGAGGAAAACCAACCCACCACCACCAAAGCAAGTGCCAAGACCAGCCCCAGTGGCCAGCAGCAGCAATTCCAACATGAAAAAGCAGCCACAAGCTCAAAGCAAGGGCAAAGGGAAGGCCCCAGCCCCAAAGCCTTACAGCCAGGGCTACAGGATTCCAAAGATTTAGAAGGATGCCATGGAAAATGTGTTTTTCAGATGGCCAGAACAATGATGGAATTACAAAAGAAAGAGGAAGCCAGATTGAAATATCAGAAATGATTTCTGATATTTTTGATTCCATTCCAGAGTTGTATGAAGCTATAAATGATGTAAAAAGTCATCTTTCTGATGAAAATACATCAATTTGTGACAATCTTAAAACACATAACTTGAGTCTGAGCCAAATCAATGAAGCACTTAAATGTTTTTAGAAAGCTTTAATAACAATTAAAACTTTCAATAATGATTTCTGAAATATTTGATTCCATCCCAGAGCTGTATGAAGCCATAAATGACGTGAAAAATCATCTTTCTGATAAAAATCAAACCATTTGTAACAACATCAAAACAAACAACTTGAGTCTGTGCCAAATTAATGAAACACTTATGTGTTTTGAAAAAGCTTTAAGAACAATTAAAACCTCCAATAATGATAATTCTTTTGGCAATAAAATAAATGAACAATCTGCCATTATTAAAGAGTTAACAGACAAATATTCTAAATAAAACAAGCCATAAGTACTATCAAAGAGGATAATAAGAAATCTCTTGATGATATTTCAAAATCATTTACTGAAGTAAAGACACATATAATTGCCTTGAGAAAGTTTTTTGATACCTCAAAAGAGGAAATATCAAAATTAACAATAAAGTTAAATGAGGTTATCTCTGATAATGCTAAACAAACAGAATTATGGAATGAGCTGAGATATAAAGAAGATTATCATAAAAAGAATGTGATTAACTCTATACAAAGCTTGCAACGTGAATTAAGAAATTCAGAAAGGTGTAACAATAGTAAAATGAATAATATTGAACAACAACTAAAAACCTTACCAAGAATATCTACACCTCTGAATCAAAATGAGGGTACAGGGATTCCCAATCCACAAGGATTGGATATTGAAAATTCACAGTTAAAAAATGAATTTTGTACTTCTTTTCATAACTTGGAACCATCAATGAGCCAAGAACTCTTGAAAGAAGTTCCAAAACTTAAAGAATGGCCTCACTTCAGTGGGGAAGGAGAATATGACCATATGGAATTCATCAGAAGTATTGACATGATCAAAGAAGATTTTGAATTACAAGACAGATTGGTAACAGGTAGATTTAACACCTTATTTACCAAATCAGCTCACAGATGGTATATCAAATTGAGACAAGCACATGGACACCAAAGTTGGACTTGGTGGAAAACCCAAATTATCAACAAATGGGCCATTGATGCTTGGAGGTTCAAGGTTGAGACAGCCTTTGAATCTGCAAAATTCAATGCTGATAAAGACAAAGCTTTACCATGGTTTTGCCAACAAAAAGACAGACTAACAGCATTATACCCTGACATGTCAGCATTTACGATCCACAGAAAGATTCTGACACAATGTGGAGGTGACTTAGAGCATGCTGTCAAAAGGAGGACTACTGAAAAATCTTCAGCAGAGGATATTATCAATATATTAGAAGAAGTAACCACCAGAGCCAAAATTGGTTCTAGTAGGGTGAATCTCAAAACAAGCTTTAATACACCTTTGAAAGATTCTATGGAAAAAAAACCCAAAGAAAATTCTAATAATGTTAAGTATAAATCTGCAGATACAATCACAAAGTGCCATATTTTCCAAAGCACCACCCATTTAGCCAATACATGTTCATAAAGGAAGAAAATCAATGAAATTGATTATGAGAATGAACCTGATGTTGAAAAAGATGGTATAATTGAAGACAATTCAAATGGTAAGTCATCAATATTTTCTGAATCTTCAAAAGATATGGAAAACATCAATTCCACTTTTGACATCATGGAATCTTATTCTCACTTGCCACAATTGAGCAATGGTCAACTTGATTTATAAAAAGTTCAAGAACACAACTTATGAGAACCAAACCAAACAGGGGGAAAGGTGATACAGCTGGTAACTCCTGTATAACAGAAGTGGTGATTGACAACAAGCCCATTAAACTTTTGCTTTACCCAGGAGCCTTCTTCTCTTGTGTTGGTAATTTTTTTCTTAAAACCTGTGTACCAAATTTTGAAGACCAATTGTTAACAGTTGATGGTATATAATTCAATAGTGCAAGTAAGCCAATGAAAGCATTAGGAATTTTTGGGACCAATGTCATATTCCCACACATTAACGGGAATTTAAGAATTACAGTTGAATTTGTTGTTATGGAAAACTTCTCTAGTACCCATTTTATATTGGGAAATGACTATTTAATCATGTATGGGATAGATTTGAATAACAACAAGGACAGATACTTTACTATTGGAGACAATAAGCATCAGAAATATGCATTTTTACCATTTAAAAGACAAGTTACAGTAAATAAAGTATCACCAGTCAACTTAGAATTGGAAAATTCAAATCTGAACAGTTGAAGGAGGCTGAAATAAGCCTTCATCTTACTGATAAACAAGAAAATGAACTTTATTCCCTTTTTTATGACCACAAAGGAGCATTTGCTTCAGACAAAGAACCTCTAGAAGCAATTATTGGTCATGAAGTTGACATCATTATTAATATTGAGAGACCTTATCCACCACTCTTGAGAAGACCTGCATACCCAGCAAGTCCCAAGTCAAGAGAAGCTCTGGAAACTCATATCAAAGAGCTTCTAGAACTTGGTGTAATAAGAAAAGCTGGCCATAATGAAGAAGTAGAAATAACTACACCAGTCATAGTGGCATGGCCTAATGGGAAATCCAGAATGGTTGGAGACTTTAGAGCTCTGAACACTTACACTGTTCCAGATAGGTACCCAATACCAAAAATCCAAATTTCCCTTGGTCAAATATCTCAAGCAGTGTATATAACCACTATGGATGCCCTTAAAGGATTCCATTAAAATGTGGTGACACCAAGAGCAAGAAAATATTTGAGAATTATTGTTCATTGTGGAGTGTATGAATATTGAAGAATGCCCTTTGGTATCAAAAATGAACCTTCACACTTCCAGAGAATGATGAATGAAATCTTAACTGAAGAGCTTTCAGAGGGATGGTTAATCATTTACATTGATGACATTATTGTCTGTTCCAAGACTTGGGAAGAGCACATGTACAGATTGTCCAGAGTTTTGACAAAAATTCAATCAGTGAACATGATTATCTTTGAAGAAATGTCATTTTGGATTTACAGAACTTAAAGCACTAGGACATGTTGTATCTGGTTTATCCCTTGGAATTGACATAAACAAGGTTGCAGTAGTATTGCTAAAGCCCATGCCTCAGAAAAAAAAGGAAATTCAGTCATTTTTAGGTTTTGCAGGATATTACAGGAAACACATTAAAGATTTTGCATCCATAGCAAGACCACTTTATAAATTGTGTGACAAAGACACAGTATTCAAAGTGACTGTTGACAGAGTCAAAGCTTTTGAGTCTCTAAGAGAAGCCTTGACCACTGCTCCACTCTTACTGATGCCAGACTTTAAATTGCCTTTTAAATTGTATATTGATGCATCAGGGGATGGGCTGGGTTCTGCACTTTACCAAGTTCAGATCATAAATGATAAACCTGTAGAAGGACCCATATGTTTCATATCCAGTAAAAATCAAACCAGCTGAAGCCAGATATGGAGAAAGTCAAATGAAATGTCTATTCATTTTCTGGGCCTTGGAAAAATTGAACTACTTATTAGAGGGATGTGTTTTTGAAGTGATAACAGATTGTACAGCTGTCAAATCACTTTTAAACATGAAAACACCTAACAGACATATTCTCAGATGGCAAATAGCCATACAAGAATAAAGAGGCAATATGACTATTGTTCATAAAGATGGGAATATTCATAAAAATGCAGATGTACTAAGCAGATGGCCATTAACAAATGATATTGATAATCCTGCTTATGTTCCAGAAGAAGCTTCACCACAGATCCCAATAGAAGGAATAAGTGTTACAGACTTTAAAACCACCTTCTTTGAAGAAGTAAGAAGCAGTTGCACTCAAGATAAGAATTGTAGCATCTTATGCCAATTACTTAACAAAGACTGTAAAGATAGCACTCTAATACTTGCCTTGGATGAAGTATGGAAGAAATATTATGATGAAGGAAGATTTCACCTACTGGATGGTATAATTTACCACAGGACCAAGCACACATGTGTCATGAAAGTTGTGGACAGGTCATTAATCAATCTTGTACTAAAAGAATGCCATGAAAGCCCCTTTTCAGGACATCTGTCTGAAGAAAGAACAAGAGAGAAAGTAAAGACCTGCATATGGTGGCCAATGTGGCAGAAATATGCTGCAGAGTATTGCAAAACCTGTGACAGATTCCAAAAGGCAAATAAATCCACTGGAAATAGACTTGGAAATATGATCAAAATCCAAGAACCCAGAAGACCTTGGGAAATTTTCCATATGGATTGGGTAACTGGCCAACCACCAGGAGGTGACAGAAGTTATAATTCTTTCCTAGTGATTGTAGACAGACTCAGTAAAACTCCAATCTTTTTCCCATGTCACAAAGATGATACCGCCATGGATACAGCTCTTCTGATATGAAATAGAGTAGTGTCATGGACTGGCATATTTACAAATATCATTAGTGACAGGGATCCCAAATTCACTTAAGCACTATGGACAAATCTTCACCAATTATTTGGAACTAAGCTGTCTTTCTCTACAGCCTACCACCCACAAACTGATGGTCTGGCTGAAAGGATGATCCAGACATTAGAGGACATGGTAAGAAGATTTGGTGCACATTGCCTTGAATTCAAAGATTGTGATGGATTTACCCATGATTGGTGTACTCTGTTGCCAGCACTGGAATTAGCATATAGAACATCAATCCATGCCGGTACCAATCAAACTCCTGCTATCCTAGAAAAGGGATGGAACCCCAGATTACCTCAAGATTCCTTGAGAAAAGATTTGATTGAAATACATCCCACAGCTGCTAGCTTCAAGGGAATGCTAGAAAAAGCTAGAAAGCATGCAGTAAGGTGCATGGAAGACTCTTTTGCATATGCTAAGGACAAATGGGATAAATCATATGCAAATCCAGATTTCAAAGTGGGGGATTTAGCTCTTGTATCCACCACTAACTTCAATAACCACAAAGGATGTAAAAATCTGCAAGACTCCTGTGCAGGACCTTTTGTTATTAAGGCCCTCCATGGAGAAAATGCTGTTGAAGTAGAGTTATCTGAAGAACTTAGCAATAAGCATCCTACATTTCGAATGAGCTTGATAAAGCCATATAAATCTAGCAATGCTGAAAAATTTCCCTTGAGGAATCAAGTTCCCCAAGCTATACCTCCTATTGAGTCATCTGGCAGTAAGAAAATTACCAAAGTTCTCAAAGAAAGAAAGCTGAGAACCAACAAAGTAAGGGGATACCTTGTTAGGTACAGTGAACCAACTTGTGAAGATGAATTATTGCCAGAAAAAGACATACCTGAAGCTACTAAACTTCTCAGAAGGTTCAGACACACTAGAAATAACAATATTACAAATTAATATCCTTTTTTTAGGGGGAGGGAGTGTGAGCCTTAGAGGTATTTTCATATACCCAAAAGACCACAAATGATAAATTAGGCTACAAATATAAATAAAATAAATTTATTTATATTATAAAAATGAAAGTTGAAATATAAATAAAATTTATATTCAAAAATCAACATTTAATTAGAATTTAAAAATAAAATTACAATACAATTTGAAATTATGAAAATGGATTTTTACTTGTAAAAATTAAGTAAAAATTAATTTTTAATAAAAGTTATGAAATTAAAATATTTTTGGTAAAGAGCTATATAGGCAATATTATAGCTTTTATCCAATAAATAAACATAAAGAAATTATCACACCATTGGATTCTTCATAAAAAAGAAAGTGGGGTCACTTCTGGATGAAATTTCTGTAACTCAACTTTAAATAAGCTTAAATTAAGTTTTTAGTATTTTTTGTACAAAAGTATGAAAATCCTCAAGACCTTAATTTAATTCACACCACATTTGATGTTAACCATCAATTTTTGTGTTAAAATTGAGATGTTGTGTTTAGCTTAGAAGTTATGAGGAATTCAAGTATTTTCAATTGAAATGTCAAAATGTGCGCATGTATTACATAAGAGAACTTTAATTTAAATATGAGGTATAAATTATTACAGATATGTAATCAGAAACTCAGTTTAATTACATATAAAAATTCTAATTGTATTACATGATGAGGAATGAAAGAAAAAATAAATTGGAAAGATTAATTCTGGGGGAGAAAAGACACTCTAGCTCTAAGGGGGAGCTAGACCCCCAAAATCCTTGCTGACTGGCATGGGATGTCAAAATCCACACAAAAGCTCATTACTTTTGGCCTGGAATTGAGTCACAGGTTCTCTGACTCAATTGATGATGAGTTTTTGATACCAACCAGGGTAGTTTTAACTGCTGCCAAGAGGGTAAAACTACCCTTAAGTTAAAACAATGTTAGTAAAAACAGTTTTAGCTGGTTTCTACGCCTCTTACACACATTCATACGTGTTTTGAATGCTCTAGACCAGGTATTGCTATAGTAATGGCTGTTCTAAGGGTCTAAAGTGACTAAAAATAGCAAAAAATGGCTTAAACCAGCCTTTTTTGGTCTAAACCAGGGTTCAATAATACCATAATTGGCTTTTCTGTTGTGAGACTGTTCTTCACAACTGACAAGAGTGAATTTTACTTTTAGAGTAAGAAAATTGATGGCTATCAAAGAATGTCTTCTTTGCCCCACTTTTCTCTTCATGTTAGAATCTTTTCCTCTTATAATTATTTTAAACATTGTTAAACCAATCAATAAAATATTTCAACCACCCTTTTTTAAACATTTTGAGCCTTCTAACCACGTGAAAAACTCATTATAATCACTGTTTGTAACTCTTATAATCATTTTTACCCCTGAACCACCCCAAAAGTGAATTAAAGCATCTTTCATCACTGTTAACTTTGTCACTTTGTTTCCAAATTCACTCTGGTCACTTTTAGGTGAGTTTTCTCTTTAAATATCTTTTTAAAGACTTTGTTCTTTAACTAATTGTTTGCACTTTTTTGACCAATTGATTCCATTTGAAATTTCTCTTGAAGGAATTTGTTTTGTAGCCTTAAATATCTCTTGTAGAGTATTTTTGGATAAATCTTTATTGTTAGTAAAACAATAAATTTTTATAATATTATTTTTTTATACTTACAAAGCTAAAAACAATAAAATTGGTTTGTTTTCTCTTTAAAAATACTAATTCTTACTATTTTGAAATAATTTTACCTTATAAAAATTTTGAGGACAGGAAAAGTACTTGATATTTTATCAAAGTTTTATATCCACACTGTACAGTCTTCCTGTATGCCATTTTGATCCTGGGAGTCATTTCTTAATCTGGATTTAATTCTTTGATTTTGATTAAATAAGTCAGTTGATTTTGAAAGTGAAAGATATGAAAAACAGAATATTTGTTCCAAGGCATCATTAAATTCTTCTAGATTTCTAATTCCAGCTAGCCTTTGTGTATTTTCTTATAAGTCTCCTTCTTCTAGGTCTTGAAATATTCTTCCTTGTTTATATTTATCTCCACAATTCCTATCATTTTGTTGATATAGCTGCAAGCCATCTTCTGATTCTACAAATTTTCTTTCTGTCACTGTTTCCATTCTTTGTTTAATCCTCTTTTTAATATCTCTATCCCAAACCTGATCAATTATGTCTTCAGTAATTATGGCACTTTCATTTTCCAAATATTTCAATTTTCTTTTTTCCAATGGCTTGATTATGTTGTCTTTTGGTTCTTCACTTATTAAGTCTTTTCAATATCACTAATGTACCCTATTTCTTCCAAGAATAAATTGAAATAATCTTCTACAATTTTTGAGGAATTTGCTTCAGGTGGCTCCAGGTCCATTTTAAATTTCTTCTGTGAGCTTTCTCCCTCATCTTCTTTATTCATACCATTTAACTCAAGTGCTAGCCATTTCTCTGGGTATTCTATGGCGAGGTCCACATTTTTTCTCATCTTCTTCAGTTCCTCTTTGATTTTTTCTATTTCTTCACTATCTTTAACCTCCAGTTAATCTTCTGTATCCTTTCCATTAGATTTTCTATCAGGTACAGGGAGAATACTTTCTTTTGATGGCAGAAATATTTTAGTATTTTCTTCAACGATTATTTGGTTAAAGTTTTTAAATAATAAGAATTCCATGTAGATTTCTTCTTTATTACAAAAAGTGAACCTGAGATTTTCAATTTGGCCCATTGATTTCAAAGAGTTACCTATTACTTTTTCTTTATCAGGGCTGATTTGTAATTCTGCTTTCATGGCTATTTTTTGAGCTATAATATTCATATCATTCTTTGCATCCATGATTGCTGGGAAGGGTATTTGATTTTGTCAAAGAAGTATTGTTTTCAGCTTTGTTGAAGATTTAATATCTTCCTCCTCTGTTTATTTTGTTTTGGATGATTCTACATTATCCATTGACCATTTTCCAATTTCTGAAGAGGCACAAAGCTCCGTTTCTATTGGTGGAGAAATTTGCCAACCTATAGCTTGAGGGTTACATATTGGTAAAAATAATTGACATCCATTTTTCTCTGGATAACAAAATATTTCCCCTTTCTTGTATGAAAATTCTAATTTAACATTATTATCTGCTAAAACTCCTCTTCCAAGTATAGTGTGTAAAGCTCATTTTTCTATGAATAAATGAATTTCTTTTTCTTCTCCTGTTATAATAGTAACTGGTGTAAGCTCTGAGAGTCCAACCAAAGATTTTTTATGTCCACCAATTCCTCTGAGATTCATATTGAGATTTTTTCTTATAAGTGAGGCTTCAATTGCAATTTCCTCTTGTATTATGTTAATTTATGATCCAGTATCCACCAATGCCATTGTGGGATATTCTGCTCTTCCAATAACTACTTCCATAAAGCCAAGTGGGCATGCATAATTTAATCTTGGTGTATCATAGTCCAATACCTTCAATGAAAGTAGTCTTTCTTAAATATTTGATGTATTGCCTGATTTTATCACCTCATTTTCCTTGGTAGTTAAATTTTTCCATTTTTCAATGAAGGTTGGTGACATCGATAATATTTCTTCAAGAGTAATATTTATCTTTTGTTCAATTATTTTCTTCCCTGCCTTAGTACCTCCTCATTCTTGTCCTTGGAAATGATTTCAATATCATTATTATTTACTTCCTTTCCTTCTTGGGTTTTCTTGTATTTTGTTGGAATCAAAACTCTCATTTCCTCTTCTACCTTGTCTTCCTCATGATAGGCACCTGGTATCTTCTTTTTAAAGGGCTTGTGTGTTTCATTTTTATCCTCTTCTGAGTTCAGCTTTGACTTTCCTGTCTTGCCGCTCTTTTGCTTGCCTGCCTAATTCCAACATTTATTTGAAGATTTTCATTTTCTGGTGATATTTGAGGGTGTTTCCAGTTTCCCCATTCTTCTATTTGACCTATGGAGGTTGCCTTCTCACCTTTTCTTTCCTCAATTACTGTTGTTTCTTTCTTCTTTGGGGGTTTATTTGACTTTTTGATCATTTTCTTTGTAAGATCCTCCTGTTATTTGGAAAAATGCCTAACTAATTCTTCTTCAGATTTGGCACCTTGTGTGGGTACTCTTTAAAAATTTGGAAAAAGATATGTTCCTTCATGCTTCAAGACAATTCTTTTATCCAAGTCTTCTGTGAGATAGTTCATTACATCTTATTGCAGAATGTCCTTTGTCTAAGCAGTAATAAAACCTCAGTAGCTGTGTTGGAGCCCTTTGAGCTGAAACATAGGGTTGATAATCAGAAAATATGGGTGGTGAAGGATACCTTGGCTGAGATGGCTGTGAGCTTTGTATATTTCTCTGATTTTTATTATTGATTTATTGAGGTTTCTTGTGAGATTCAAATAATTCAAAAAGGTGTTTGAAATCCTTCCCAGTATCATTTGTTTGAAATTCTTGAGGCTGAGGAATTTAATTTTTTGGGAAGATCTTTCCTTTGCTTTAAGACTTCTTCCCAGATTTCCTCTTCAACCCTGGCTTTCCTTTCTTTTGACTATTCTTGTGGAAGTTCCTTCTATTCAATTAAGACTTTGGCTTCTAAATCTTGTTCAATATATAGCTTTAAGATTTCCAATCTTGGAATGATATAACCACCATCCAAAGCTTGCACCATGGCCTTATTTTCTGTCATTTCTTCATAAATAGAATCTTGAGAACCTGAGGAAATACTAGCCAAGATTTCTTGATTGTGATTAATATCTCCTTTTATATATTTATACCTCTTGAGATAATTAATAATGGATTCATATTCCCCAATGAACTTTCTATATTGGGTCATATTTCCAATTCCTCCTTCTTGTTTAATCTTTGTAAGTAACTGAGTAATTGAGGACAGCTTATATCCTCTTTCAGGTAACACTGTTCCTAATCTTCTCTTTATATCCTATTTTAATTGCTCCCAATCACCAGTTTCATATCCAGGCATTCTTTCAATATGGTAGCTAATTTCTTGATTTTTAGTCCAAAAGGATATCTGTCTTGCAATATCCCTTCCGCTTTGTCCTTCAATTTCTGCTATATTTTCCACTCTTTGAATGAATCCTACTACTTCCTTTCCATCAAGCCATAAGATATATTTTATTTATTTCTAGGAATTTCCTGTTTTAATGGGCCTGAAGCCTGTGCATGAATATTAATGCTCTTTGGTAGAGTATTTGGTCTTTGTGAAATGAATGGAGTTGATGAGGCCATGGGTCTTGAAAATTTTGATGGTGATCCTTCTTGTCTGAAAATTCTGGGCATAGTTTCAGTTTCTTCCATTAAGCTGTTTTCTGCAGTAAAACTTGACTCTTGCCTTTTACATTCTATTTTAATGAGTTCAATTAGTTCTTGGTGCATTCTCAACATTCCTTGATTAATTATTTCTACATAAGAAATATCTTCTTGGCCTTGCATGGTCTCTTCATTCATAATTTCTTCTGTGGATCCATTGGAATTATGTGGTATCTTTGACGATCATGCTGAATCCATATTGATATTTTCTTTGTTGAATTTCTGTTTTTCATTTTTCTTTTTAATCTCAAATAGTTCATTGAGTAATTTTGAAAATATTCTGTAACTATCTTTTTATCTTTCTTTTTGGTTCTGAGTGTATCAACTGGTATACCATAGTCTATGGGTGATTCTTCCCCAGGTGGTCTCTCTCCTCTTTTATGATAATGATAATGAAATAACTTTATTGAAGAGCTTGATGGTGACAGATGGTCCAAATCTTGTGGTTTTTCTGATTTCAGATTGTCTTTATAGGCTGTTGAAATTTTGGATTGATAAAAGGATTTTTTATGGATTAAATTTGAATGTTTTTTTTTTGATAATTGATGGATTATTGATGGTTGAAGCTGTTGGCCACTGTTGGGACACCATATTTGGGAACTTCATTTGGTGTAGGATGAAATAAGGCAGTACCTTGAGGGGGAAATTATTGGTAAGTCTGTTTTGAATTTCATAATTTTCCAATAACAATGGGTGCTAAGAAGAATCACAAAATAAAATAAGATTTGTGGCTTTAACAGATATAAAAGACTTATCAGCAGTCTCTAAATCAGAGCTATCCATAACACTACAGTAAAAAATCTGTTCTGAAGCTAGAATTTCTGATAAAATAAAGACTAAGATTTTTTGTCATTTCAATAAAAGGGATAATAATCTATTTTTCTCTGGTTTTCTGTTATTTTAATAAAACTAATAAGAATATCTTTTTTTTGGTTTATGTTGATTATAATGATTTTTTTATATAAATACTAATAATGAGACTACTGGAGTTCCTTCTTTTATTATTTTCAATATTGAGTTCATCTCACTAATTCTTTCCTTTTAATAATAATAGGCTTCTGAGCAAAGCTACCAAGCTTTTAGCTAAGGTTATACTACTTTTTTTTAATAATACTAAGATTTTCACTATGGTAATACTAATATTCTTCAATAATACTAAGCTACTGAGCTTTTTACTATGGTTATACTACTATTCTTCAACAATAGTAAGCTACTGAGAAAGGCTACTGAGCTTCTTTACTATGGTTATACTACTATTGCTCAACAATACTAAGCTAATGAGCAAGGCTAATGAGATTTTCATGACTAAAACACTACTACTACTGTAGATATCCTGTTAGTTCAGGGATGGTGGTGATACTGGATAGTGGAAACTTGTTCTATGATGATGGGAAAAATGAGGGAGAGAGGAGCTCTATTTATAGCTTTTGGGCCTTCATAGAGCTTCAAAAAACAGGCTACTCAAAAAAATTATGCTGGAGAGGTTTTAGCTGGTGAGACATGTAGTTTTGGTGTAGCAACATGATACAGGCTCCAATTTCTGACCTATGAGATTGAGTTGTCACATTGATTGGTAATTATAGGTATGCACCTGTAATTTATTTGAATTCTGACAAATCAGATGGTGTTATTATCTTGATGGACTTTGGATTTGAATTCTGACCAATGAGATTGATTTATCATGTGAATTTGTAATTTTAGGTATGTACCATAAATTAATTTCCTTTCTAACCAATCAAATTATACTCTGATAAGTCTGTAATAATTTGTGGTTTGAATTTGAAAGTATTAGTCAGCTTCTGTGCAATTGCTTTCTATTTTGATGTCCAGCTTATGGGTTAGGTTAACAATAATTCTCTTTTTTAAAAAAATCATCTGTTTTCTTTCAAAAAGATTGTATTCTTCCATTTTGGTTTTGTTTTTCATTCTTCTTGAAACTTCCACAAACAATAATTTGAAATTGCCTTCAATGTTGCTTGAACAAGCTACATGACCCATTCAAAGGTGAATAGCTCCTTCTTTTCAATTGAGACTGAAAGGTTTTCTGTTTCTTTATCAGTTCACAATTGTAGCTGTGTCTGTAGCAACAACCTTTTTCAGCTTTCTATTTTTATTTAAAACTATTGGCTATATTTAAGTCCATTAGTATTTATTGCTCTGGTAAGCTTGAAACTGACATTAATGGTATGGAATACTATAACATATTGGCATCATTTTCTGGTAAATTGTTGTGCCAATTTTTGTAAATACTATTGCTATTATCAAGCCCTCTTCCCATGATTCTTGAGTAATATGGGAATGATAATTCAAATTTTCTCCAAAATCTGCAATGTGGGATCAAATGATTTCTTGATAATTAGTGGAGGTTGACACTTTGGGCTCGGGTTCAGGAACTATATCATTCATATCTTGACCCATTGCATCATTTTTAAGATTCTTACTTTCTTTGGATGTTTGAATATTTTGAGGAGAGGTGGCAGGTGTTTCAGCTTTAGGACCTTCATTATCATTATGGTCAGCCTCAAGATTGATAATGTCATCACCTTGATCAAGAGAATCTTTTGTGGCTTCAATGATATGATTTATATCTGGTGTTTTCCTAAAGCTTTGCCTAGAACTCCAATCACCACTTGAGATCCTTCAGGTAGAGATTCTCCCATCTCCACACCTATCTATATATTGTAAAAAGCTGTTTTTATCAATTTTGTATGCAACTAGTAATGGAATTAGAGTTCAAATACATCTCAAGGAGGCTCATTGCTTCACCAATATTATGATGTACATAATCAGAAATTTTACTAATATTTTGAATTTCTCAAGCCTGGGGATTGTTTGTGAGATTTTGGAGACAAATCATTCCTTGGATATAGTTTCAACCTCACAACTGAAACTTATCTCATCTTGCCCAGCATTTTCTGTTGGTGAAAAAAGGCTCAACAGTCTTTTCCTTCTCATACCTTTTCAAATTTGGCTTTTGAGAGCTTAGAGGTTTAGCTGAAATAAAAGCTATGAAAAAATCATCAGGTTTTGAGAGATTAGAAATATTCAAGATTAATTTATGCGCACATTCTAAAAGAATAGGTGGATTTTGATTATTTTCATGCTCCAGGCTCTCTACTTCCATGCCTACTTCATTACTACTGACCATATAAGAGATTTCACTTCCACTCTCTAGGCCAGATGCTGGTAGTTCATTTAATTCTGTTAAATTTCCCAGGGTTTGAGGCATTGGTTGGGGCATAGTGGAGGTAGTTCATTGAGTAAATAGATGGTGAAAATGTGATTGAAAACTTAATTGAAAATTGTATAAAAAGATTGAAATTGAAGGAAAAAGGCAAAATTTCTGAATGTGGTGGAAGTAAATTTAATTCAAGCTATTGATGATTGATTCTTTTTGAGTTAATATCAATATTGGAGAATTTGAGAGAGGGTGAAAGAGGTTAAATATCAATTCAAATCAGTTCAATAGTTAGTGAATTTCCTAGAAAAGAATGATTTTAGAACCACAAACTCATCAAAAGGAACCTGCCCATCCACAGCCTTGGAACCTTTGATTAATATCCATTAAGCTTGTAATGCCTTTGCAAAATTTGAAGTTATGTGCTGCATATTATTTCATATCATTTAAATGCAATGAATTCCCTGGGAGAAATTGAATGAAATTGACTAGTGGGAAACCTACTAAAGTTAATTCTTTTACTATTCAACTCCCATGAGGTAGGGACTAAGCAAAGTGTTCCATTTGAATGATATGATATGAAATGGTTTGGTCAAAGAAATAAAAGACACAACTCTGGTTTGGAATAGTCCACTTATTAAGTCTTAATTTGTGAGTATTATTGTTTAAAAACTAACCAAGACATTTTGAATACCCTCACCAATTTCCCCCAGAAGATGTTGGCATAGAAGGCCAGTCAGCATATCCCTGTGATTGGGTTTATCATGTATGCCAACAAGCCACCATACCATATGGCTCTAAGCAATTAAAGTGTTGAAATGTCACTCATATTCCCCTTTCTCCCCTTCCTGAAATTGGGGGAGAGCATTGGGAATGAGGTGAGACAAGAGGATCCGGAAATGAAATAGTTGTGTGGCAAAATTATGACACTGTAAATGATTATCAAAGAGTTTGATATCAATTTCAAATGGAAATGATGTGTGAAAAAATCTTTCCATGAGCACAAAGATTGTGAATTTGAAAAATGAACAGCTCTCAGTGTGGAAGCTGAGCTTTGCATAAGCATAAGCATGGCAGCTTGCAGAGATGATTAGCAGATGGTGTGGAATCCAATTAATGTGTGAGGGTAGGCATGGTAAAGGGGGGAGATGATGAGCCAGAAGTTCAGAATTCATCTCATGCCAAAATGCTAGCTTGCACAATGAGGTGTAATTAACCAAAGATTGCAAATGGTTTTGATAAGGGTTTTTGCTTTGAGTGACACATTTGACAATTGAATTTGTCTTGACACAGACATGATGGGACCCACAAAGTCCAGTGACTATAATGTTACACTAACGCAACTGAAGCAAGATTTCATACTGACAACAGAAGTGCAAGATGAAGTAAATTGGAAGGACTTGATGTGAAATTTGCCCTGGTGAATACTAAGAATTAAGCCACCTCAAATTTCTTTGGAGAAGTGAGAACAAATTTATGTGTTTTTGAGAAAAAATCCATGTTAAAAATATCCAAAATGTAGGTATTTTTTCTATTTCTAATTGTCTCATAAGGCCTTTCCTCAGGAATAACACTATCAGTCATTTTAATCAAATGCAATCATACTTTAGCTGAGCTTTTTCTGAAATATCTTGAGAAAAACATTAAGCGTCTTACACCAGATGCAATAAATGAAGCTAAATTATGATATTATGGCTTAAATAATCCTAGATTTTATTGTAAATCTGATAAGATCTTCAGATGCTCTTTGGAGTTTCTATGAGTGAGCGAAAATCCATCAGGAATATTGACTGGAAGAATCTTTGAATGTGCTAGTATCAGGACATATGAAATTATATAAGGTAAAAGGGAACCATTGAAAGATATCAATCTATTGATTCCATAATGAATTGGCTGGTTTTACTGTTTTTAAACTTGATCTGAATGGGATGGTCTTCTGCTGAAGCAGGAAACTAGAAATTTCAGGCTGAGTCTCCCAACTAAAAGGGGATCATCTTCTGTTTAATTGACTAGTTAGAAAAGCTTTTGGATGTACCAGATCTTGTGTAGAAATTGATATTGAATCCAGGATGAGATCTACCCAGAACTGTTTCTTGTGCAAAGTAGGGAAAAAGAGGGCTTGGTGTTATTTGGAATTTTTTTCATTGAAATTGTAGGATTGGGAATAAAGAGTGGGAAACTCAAGTCTTCAGGATCATTGTAAGGATTATTTTTATTTGATAGAAAGATATCTAATCCTGAAAATAACACATAAAGATCAATTTTCTGGCTTAAACACAAATTAAATGTCCCGTGTGTTACCAGAATTATCAAAATCTACTAGCCATTTTGTTGTGCTAAGAGCCCCAATACTTCAAAAGTGTATTCCATTGGCTAGTATTTCAGAAAGTGGCTTTTTGGGAATTTCTTGTACTTGTTCTCACAATAGAGTCTCAAGAATAACCTAGCATTTCTTCAATGAGTATACACAAAGTGGCTTTTAATGGCTACTTTTTTATTCAAAGTAATTTGAGTAAATAGGATTGAATAATAAAGATTGAGGAAGATTTTTGTTATTTTGAGATGGTGAGGGTTCCTCATTGCTGGTTTGTGTTAATTTCAAGATCTATGGGTTATTATTTACCAGAATAAAATTAGAATCAGGTCTTTCTTTTGACTTTTTTGTCAGCCTGTGACTCAAACCCAGAGCACAAGCATGACAGCCAAATACCACAAACCAATGGTATAGCCAAGATACCACCAAAACATAGAGCTGACCCAAATCAGCTCAAAAGTTATCAAAAGGAAGAGGAAACTCACCCCTTTCCAAATATACAAGTCCCATCACCATAGGACAAAGAACAACAAAGTTATTCCTGCTCAAAGTTGTTGCTGAGCATAAACCTCAATTTTCACGTCCCATCTGAAATACAGAGTAAGAGGCTCAACCCCATCAAATGGGTATTCAAAATGAAGCCCTAAGTCAGGGCTATCCAATGGTCCCAGCCAACCTGAGCTAGAACCAGTATTAAAGAGGTTATGGCCGAATTCAGGCCAAATAAGGGTGTATGAAATATTCACCTCTCATCTAATGTCTACAGTTTTAGTGTGAGATACCTAAAGTGGGTTTTTTTGGAAAGAGCTTAATTAGGGCTATCTTATGGTGCTATTCATTTGCCCATATTGCATCTATAACCAAAGTTATAAGGTAAACAAGCCCAATACAGCTTCTTGCCTAAGACATGCATATGTACAAAAATCTTGCACATGTGATAACTTTGCCATATTTAATGATAACCATATCAAATCAGGTAACAATTTGTGGAAAACATACAGGGCTACAAATTGAACCAATTTTGAGGTTGATATATCAAAAACTGACAAAGGTATAGCTGTTTCAAGGTAAAAATCCCACAGTTTGGCCAATACAGCCTTACCATGGGATAATATCCCATAACCATGATTATGAGGTGTCAAACAAACAAAGAAGCTTGTTTTTTACTTCAATACTGGGGTCCCATACAGGTTCTGTACAGCATTCTATGCATCATACGTGTCAGAATGAGGCTGTGTGGTCCCCAGATTAAATTTTTCACCTTGTATTGGTGAAAACTGCCCAGATGTGGTTTGAAAACCACATCTGAGCCCAATACATACTATACAGGATTTTTGAAAACCACAAGCGTCTCCTTGAGAGTGAAAAATCTTCACTTCCTCTATGTGAAAAGGTCTAGCAGCCTTTTCAGCCCACTTCAGGATAAAAGGAGGCCTTTTCACTTCCAGAAAAGGAATCCCCTTTCTGCCCTTGAATTCCTACATAGTACAACTGTCAAAAACAGTTATACTCTTGGAAAATAATCAGGTTATACTATGAATTTTAGTATTGTAGTCTTTATTATTGTAACCCAACAGGTAAAGCTGCACCCAGGGCTTTCAACAGTGCTCACCACCACTAATTCCTATTAGTAAAGCCCTTTTTTATCTTCAATTAAAAGATTTTTCAATACTTTTTATCCATGTCACATTCATAGTTAAAGTTGTAAATAGCCTTATTACCTCTTTGTCATACACTCAGCCTGACATTTTGGGGGCCTGGCCATGTTTTTTTCAACTTTTTGGACCTTACAAGTAAGTTTTTTCTCCTATTTTCTCTATTCTGACAAGCTTGTTTTATCTCTTTAGGCATAATTCTTCTTTAGAAATATATTAAAGACATATTTTCATATATTTAAGTGGTATATGTTATATACCACTAATTTCTATTTTTTTTAAATCATATTGTTGCATGGTTGATTATAATTTAATCACCACAAGACCTTTATTTTTGGTGTGTTTTCCATATAAAAACACTTTAAGCCATCAATAAAGTACTTTTTTTAATTAAATAAGCTCACCTCATATTGTAAAACCAACAGTTGAGGCGTGGTTGGGCGTATTGTTAATTCAATTACCCTCTTACATACCACTCTTTATCAGATTATACTTCCTAATTGCAAGTCAATCTGTGAGATACTGGCAAACAAACAGTGTACCAGATATCTGTAAGCTGTATTTCTGATGTGAAATTGCTAATTCAATCACACTGTCATTATACAAGGGCATATTGTAGTAACATACAAGCCCAGCGGCCACTCTGAGACATGCAAAAAGAATTTTAAGAAGTCTTAACTGACATTAATCCCTCTTTTCCTGTTTTATTTCAGTGGAAGAAAACTAAATCCCATTAGAAGCCCAGTTACAGGCCAACACACCAGTGACACCCTCAGAACTAGAGGGCAGCAAGGGAAAAGGAAAGAGGCATAGTGAAGGTCTCATTACAGCAAAAAAGTGCACAACCATTGCCACTCAGAGGAACACAAAACCACAAAGCTCTGCTTCCATAAAAGGTAAACCAACCTTAACCACTTCTACAGGGAAGATTACCATAATTAACCCAGTTGTAACCTTCAAAGGTAAATTGCCAAAATCAGCAGACAGAAAATTGTTACAAGGCACAGTCAAAGGTAAATAACCTAAGAACATAAAGTTTTTGACTGCTTGCAAGCACTGATATGTAACCTGTACACCTCAGAAACCTTGGCTTCCAAAGGAACCAACCAGAGGACAGAGAAGGCTTGTCCAGAACCAGAACACCTTGGACACAGTGGTTGATGGAAAGACACTGAGGGGAATCATACCCACTCTGCCATTCACTTTCCAATTCAACAGAAACCTCAAACCAAAGGACTTGAAAGATATGGATCAAGCTCTTCAGCCCCACAAACTCATCAAAAATTTATTTCAATGGAGCATGGACAACAAGAGGTTCAACCTGGCATCCCACTGGGCAGAACTTGGAGCAAGTTTCCAGAAGATTTTTCTCAAAGAGATAGAATTCAGAGACCTTATGGAAATCACCAAAGGTTGAAATCCCACCAGGCAGTTCAGACTCCTGGAGGTGAGGGCAAACAGGATAAGGGAGAATCAAGCCACTATCCAAGCTATAGAAGAACAGCTGAACCAGACAGGGAATACTCAGATTCCTTCAGGCTCAGAAGGAGCAGGCCAAATCAGCTCTCCAGTGGCTTCACACCATTCAGAAACCAACAGATTAGTGGCCAAGAGTCACCATTCTTCACAATCCCAGGAAGTTTCCAGGAGAAGACAAGGATACAAGGGCAAAAACAAGACCACCTTCAGCCAGAGGAAGAGAGAGTCAGACCCAATGATCCAGAAGCTTTTGGATTTGGTGAAAGAAGTGCACAAGAACCAGAAGTAGCTGTAAATAACTCTAGCATAAGTAGCCCTATTAATAGAAATATTACCCCCACTCAGATTGAACATAATGTTGTCACACCTGAGAGTAACCTAAACAGTGATGCACTGTGGTTACAAATGTCCCAATTTGCTGAGAAAATTCAAAAGCAGTCTGCAGAACTCCAAGAAAGCCATGAGAGGATGAAAACATCAACAGCCTCCATGGACAAAATTTTCAAACCTCTTCAAGAGGGACATGCTCAGTTGAGCAAAGCCTCTGAAGAGACCAAAAAAAGACTGAATTTAGTCTTTGAAGAACAACACCACAGCAAAGGGGACAGGATTGTCTGGATCAAGACATAAACAAACTGTTTAATTTCTACCATAACATGAATCCCCAGCCACAAGGCCATGTTATGGATAATCCATATCATCAAGATGACATTAAACCAGATGCCATGTTAAAGCATAAGGCAAGATCTCCATCACAATACCAATATAGAGATAATATGTCTTATTCAGAGAAGGAAGCCCTGAAACAGCTTACTGAGGCCTCAAGCTGGCCCAAATTCCCTGGATCTGGAGAATATGATCATATGGAGCTCATAGATCATATTGATGGACTCTTCATTGATTTACCAAGCGTTCCAGATTACTGAATTACTGAAAGACTTAATACAGCATTCAAAGGACATGCTAGTATATGGTACACAGAAATGAAAGAAATCCATGGCAGAAGAAACTGGCCATGGTGGAAGAGTCAAATAATCCAAAAGTACAGCAATGGTACTTGGATATGGCAAAAGACCATGTCATTTGAAAAAGACAAATACTCTGTGGACAAAGATCCATATGAGTGGTGTCTCAGACAGTCTAAAATACTTGAAGCCATTGATCCTTAAATGAATATTCAGATGGGGAATCACAAACTCCTGACACAAATGCCAGGAGAACTAGAGCATGCAGTGAAATGTAGATGCAACCACAGTTGCACTCTAGATGAAATTGCAAATAACGTACAAGATGTAAGGGAAAGAACTGATATAGGGAAATAAACCCCATATAAAAGCAGTGGTTTCAAAGAGAAGAAACCTTTTAGGGTGGAGTTCAAAGACAAACCCAGAGAAAGAGTGGCAGAAGTGGCAAAGAAGAAAAATTCTTGTCACAACTGTGGTTCAACAGACCACTATGCCAACAACTGTCCAAAGGCAAAGAAAAAAGTCTATGTTATTGAGAAAGTCTCAGAGGAGGAATACCCAACAGAGGATTCTGACTCAGACTCTATGGGAGCTGCCATCAGAGAACAATCTGATGAAGAGCAAAACCCAAGAGAAGAATTCCTAGTGGAATACCAAGAGGAAAACCCACTAGAAATCCAGGACATACAGTTAGAAGCAGGCATACCACAAGCCACTGCCAACAAAAACTTGTGCAAACACACACAGGATGCACAAACATTCCTAGTCACACCAACCAAAGGAATGGCATACATACATGGAACAGCCACAAAAATGACTGTTTGTATTGACAATGGTCAACATTCATTGATCATTGACAGTGGATAACACTGCTCCATAGTGGCCAGGAACTATCTAGACAGCCACTTCCCAAACTGGGAAAACCAGCTCTTTCCCACAAAAGCAAAGAACTTCAAGAGTGCATCAGGGAAGATGACTTCCATTGGGACAATTATCAAAGAGATAATTATACCGCATAGGAAAGGTAACATCAGACTTAACCCAGAGTTTATTGTGCTTGATGCTTCCCAAATTTCAGGGTTTTTACTGGGAACAGATTACCAGAGGATGTATGGCATCAATATTTACAATAGTAAAAACAGGCACATTACCATTGGTACTAACAAGGGAAAGGAATCTTCACTTGATATATACCAAATATAGGCCCCAGAACCTCTTGAAGAATTACTGAATGAATTCAGAGAGGGACAGTTTAGAACTGACCTCACCAGTAAACAGAAACTAAGTTTACTGAAGATGCTGAGAAAGAATAGACCAGCATTTGCCATTGGTGAAGAACCATCAGGCAATATTAGAGGCCATGATACAGAACTATATCTGGATGTGGGAAGACCTTATCCACCCATGCTCAGGAGACCTCCTTACCCAGAAAATCTGGAAACTAGGAAGGAAATTGAAAAAAATATCAATGAACTCCTGGACATGGATGTCATCAGAAAGATTGGAAATAATGAAATAGTGGAAATTACCACTTCTTTCCTGATCACCTAGCATGATGGCAAGTCCAGTCTGTGTGGAGACTTCAGAGCACTGAATAACTACACCAAAGCTGACAAGTACCCTATACCCAGGATACATCATGCCCTAGACAAACTGGCAAGAGCCAGATACATAAGAAAAATGGATTTTATGAAAGGCTTCCACCAGAATAGAGTTAAACCAAACTCCATGAAATTACTCAGAATCATATGTCATATGGGCATATATGAGTACACCAGGATGCCATTTGGCATCATGAATGAAGCAGCCCACTTCCAAAAGATGATGGAAACCATATTTCAAGAAGAAATATTGGAAGGCTGGATGGTAGTATATATTGATGACATCATTATATACTAAGAGACATGGGAAGACCATGTGAAATACATAGACAGAGTGCTAAGTAAATTCATACCCATAAATCTGAAAATTTCACTTCAAAAGTGCAATTTTCGCCAACAAGAGCTACTAGCTCTAGGACATAAAGTATCAGGTCTTAGTCTGGCAATTGACCAGAACAAAGTAGCAGCAGTACTGCAAAAGCCAGTACCAAGAAGCATCAGAGAGATGCAATCTTTCCTTGGGTTTTCTAGCTACTATAGAAATCACATCAAAGATTTTGCCCACATAACTAGTAGTTCATACGGGTTATGTTCAAAAGATC
This sequence comes from Austropuccinia psidii, assembly GCA_023105745.1. Taxonomy (NCBI): domain Eukaryota; kingdom Fungi; phylum Basidiomycota; class Pucciniomycetes; order Pucciniales; family Sphaerophragmiaceae; genus Austropuccinia; species Austropuccinia psidii. Next base: position 54,686,767 of record JALGQZ010000005.1, on the reverse strand, counting down.
TAGTTTTTGAAATTACCAAGGAAAGAAGGGATGCATATGAGAGGATCAAATATGAACTCACAAATGCACCTGTGCTCATCTTGCCTGACTTTGAACTACCATTGAAGTTATACATAGATGAAGCATGTAGCCAAGGCTCAGGCACAGCCCTTCACCAAAGACAAATTGTGGATGGTGAACCAAGAGAGGGAGTAATATGTTACATCTCTAGGCAGCTGAAAGATTCAGAAGCCCCATATGGGGCCACCCAGACCAAATGTTTATGTTTAGTCTGGGCTCTAGAGAAACTGCATTATTATTTGGAGGGTGCAGTCTTTGAAGTCTACACAGGCTGAACAGCCTTGAAGTCTTTACTAAATGTAAGGTTTGTCTATGAAACTCTTGATAATAGTAACAATATCAAGAGTACTATGACTGTCCTCAGTAGAAAAATATAATATAATAAAATATTATAACCACAAATTTAAATATAATTATTAAAAATAATTATATAAAAAAATAAATTTAATTATTATTATAATAATATAATAATAAAAAAAATTATAATTATTCTATTATTGTTATAGTCACTGACAGTTATAACAATAAGAAGTGTAAAGCTCTTAATGAGACAATTACACGTGGAAAATAAGAATATTAACCACTTATAAATAATATAAATATTATTTATAAAAAGAATTAATCACACACTGTGCAGAAATAATTCTTTATAGAATAAAATTCTATATAAAAAAACTAATAATAGATAAAAAAAAATAGAGAACTTTAAAGAAAACTTACTTATAATATTTATTTAATACAACAAGTTATAAAACAACAGTTATTATATTAAATAATGATTATAAGTTAAAAACACGCCAAAAATCAATAAAATCAAAGATAAAACAACTTTTTATACTAAAATTTATGATTAAAGAGTTTTTGAGAGGAATTTGTGGATTTTAAAAGATATTTAAGATGATAATTTTATATAATAAAAGTTATTATAGATGATTACAACAATAATCTGAATTCTATGACTTCAATTCTTTAATTTAATAAATAAAGAATAAAAATAACTTAAGAATTACTTTTAATAATAAGATTTTATATTTAATAAAACTTTACCTGTTTTAAATGTCTAATATGATTGGATTGATTATGAATGATGGACAAAAACAGTGATGAAAAGACTCTTTTTATGTCTACAGAGCAGCTCTCATGATTCATAATGGATGTAAAGGGCGTGCTCAGGTCAAAACTGAAAAACCATGCTTAAAAATTAAGTTCTTAACTTAAGGCAACTTATTTTTACTTCCAATTTAAAGTTACCAGAGTTATTCTTAACTCCAAGTAACTTTAATCCTCATTTAGTTTAATTATTTTAAGTTTTAATATAAAATAAGTTTATTTATATTAAAGTTCATCACATGAACAACATAAAATCAGAGTTTCAAGCAGAAATCTCTTAAACTCAATTTTTGATTAATTTTTAAAGAAATCATAATTTTCTTTAAGCTTAATTAAAAAAGTAATTTTCCAGGCTAATTACCCAGGAAACTTATCAATAAAAGATACTTAAAATTTAATTTATATATTGATAATATTAAATTCTAAGCTGTGTGAAATTTTCAAGCAAATCCATTAAGATTTGGATTTTTAATGAATTTTTGAAGTTATTGCTATTTTTCCACGTAAAATAGCAATACACACAAAACCTTAAGTTTTGATAAGGTTTTGATGATTGAAACCTTAAAGTTTTAAGCTTATTTAAGCTTTGAAAATTCTTAAAACCTTGATTCCAAGCCTGCTTATTGGGATTTACCCTCTTGGCAGCTTGAAATTCTTATCCAATTTAGGATAAAATCAGTTTAAACCTTAAGGTTGGATCAAAGTCTAATCTTAAAGTTTAAATAAGGTTGAAAATCCTCCAATACAGGTGGACAACCTTAATTGAATCATTGCAGATCCAAAAAGTTGGGTACCCCAGCTCTATTTGGTCTTTTTCCTTTGTCCCACCTTTTTGCGTGGATTTTGCCCTTTTATTTATTTAAAGCCATACTATGGCCTTAAACCCTTTTAAATTGAGCTCACGCAGGATTTACATTCTGTATGGCAAATCCTTAGCCAATTCAGTAAATATACACCACACCTCAATTTTAACTAAAATTTTGGTAAAGTTGCATAAACCTTATGTAACTTTAAATTTAAGCTTAATTAAGATTAAATTTAACAATTTTAAAAAAATGTTAAAAAAGTTACATTAGTACTGTGAGATTCTTAAATCTTCTAATAACACAAGAAATAAGTGTTTTTGGGTATAACACCCTATGGGTGTACCCTAGGTTATTTTTGGTGTAGAATCCAAAAATGACATAATAATTATAACTTTGTTTATCCAAAAAAAGTTATACTTATTTTTTATTATTTTTTATTTTAAATGCAACTAAAAAGTCTGTTTAAGACAAATTTAATTGTTTATAAAATCATTTGTGGCCTTATGGGTATGTTAAACATACCTCACAGGCTCACACTAAACATGAAGACTACCAATAGACACATGCTGAGGTGGCAAATAGCCATCCAGGATTATAGAGGGAATATGACCATCATATACAAGGAGGGTAAAATTCATACCAATGCAGATAGCTTCAGCATATCTCCACTGGATAATGTCAAAAGCAACTCAGCTTATGACCCTGAAGTAGCAGCTAAAATTCTTATCCATTTCATGGAAATAGACAGGAAGAAAAACTTCAGATTTTCTGAGTGGGCACAGGAAAGTGGTAGCCCAGACAATGGAAACACTAACTCAAGAGGAACAGAAACTCCCATACTGGGAATAAGTTCCTCAGAAATGCACAGCAAATTCTTCAATGCAGTGATGAAGACATATGCCAAACACAAACAGTGTTGCATATTGTTACAACTCCTTCAACAAAAATACAGGAGCCCAGAAATGGAATTCCAGTTGGAGGAACCCTGGTTGAGGGAATATAAGGACAATAAATGTTTCCTTATAGATGGTATGCTCTACCATAGAGAGAAGCACACTAGTGCACTCACAATAATAGACAGAGACTATATATCTTTGATCCTACAGGAATGCCATGATTGCCCCTATATAGGACACCTGAGTAAAGACAGGACCAAAGAAAGGGTAGCAAGCACTGCTTGGTGGCCCAGATGGGAACAAGAGTTGAGTGAATACATCAACACTTGTGAAAGATGCCAAAAGGCAAATAGAAAACATGGGAAGAAGTATGGGTTTCTTCAATACATAGAAGACCCAAAACACCCATGGGAAACCATCAACATGTACTGGGTCACAGGAATTGTCCCAGGAGGAAAAGAAAGCTTCAATGCCTGCTTAATCATAGTTGATAGGTTCAGCAAGAGTATTAGGTGCCTACCTTGTCACAAGGAGGACACAGCCATGGATACTGCTCTCTTATTCTGGAACAACATCACATCTACCTGTGGAGTCCCTAAGATCATCATCAGTGATAGGGACCCAAAGTTCACATCTGAATTTTGGACCAACCTCTATGAAATTCTGGGTACTAAACTTGCTTTTTCTACAGCTTACCATTAACAAATGGATGATCCAGACAATGGAGGACATCCTTATAAGAGTCTGTGCCTATGGCATGGAATATAAGGACCATGAAGGTTAGACCCATGACTGGGTTACCCTTCTACCAGCAGTCCAACCGGCTTATAACACAAGTCAGCACTCTACCATAGGAAAAACACCTGCACTGGTAGAAAAAGGGTGGAATCCCCTATTGCCTGTGGATCACTTAGACAAAAAATTCTGACCATCCACCCCACAGCCAAAGATTTCCATGAAATGTGGAAGAGAGCTTGTGACACAGCTACCAAATGCATAGCTGAGGCAAAAGAATATAACAAGCAGAGATGGGACAAATCACACATGGAACCTGACTTTAAAGAAGGGGACCAAGTGTTAGTATGTACACTTAGCTTTAATAATCTCAAAGGACCCAAGAAGATAAAAGAGTCATTTGTAGGGCCCTTCACTATCATTAAATTGATAGGGAAAATGCAGTGGAAGTCAAACTCACAGAGGAGTTTTCCAGTGAGTTTAGTCAAGCCATACCTCCAGACAGAGGAGGATAGGTTCCCCTCCAGGAAGAAGAACCCCACACCACCAGAAATAGTGGAAGTGGAGGACTCCCCTGGACCTGTGAAGAAAATTATCAAGGCAAAGAAGATGAGACTTAATGGTAAGAATCAGAGACAGTACTTAGTCAGATTCAAGAACCAGACAGCTGATAAGGACAAATGGTTGCCAGAAGTTGCCATACCAGATGGGAAGCTTCATTTAAGTAGATCAAAAGCCTCTAGGAGGACTGAACAGTCTTATCAATGATGAGTCTTTTTTGGAGGGAGGGTATGTCAGCCTGTGACTCAAAACCAGAGCACAAGCATGACAGCCAAATACCATAAACCAATTGTATAGCCAAGATACCACCAAAACATGGAGCTGAGCCAAATAAGCTCAAAAGCTATCAAAGGAAAGAGGAAAATCACTTCTTTCCAAATATACAAGTCCTATCACCATAGGACAAAGAATAACAAAGTTATTCCTGCTCAAAGTTGTTGCTGAGCATAAACCTTAATGTTCACCTCTCATCTGAAATACAGAGTAAGAGGCTTAACCCCATCAAATGGGTATTAAAAATGAAGCTCTAAGTCAGGGCTATTCAATAGTACCAGCAAAACCGAGCTAGCACCAGTATCATAGAAGTTATGGCCAAATTCAGGCCATAAAAGGGTGTATAAAATATTCACGTCTCATCTAGCTTCTACAGTTTTAGTGTGAGATACCTAAAGTGGTAGCTTTTTGGAAAAAGCACAATAAGGTCTATTGGATGGTGCCATTCATTTCCCCATATCTCATCTAGAACAAACGTCATAAGGCAAACAAGGCCAATATGGCTTTTTGCCTAAAACATGCATATGTACAAAAATCTTGTACATGGGATACCTTTGTCATATTTAATGATAACATATCAAATGAAGTACCATTGTGTAGAAAAAATACAGTGCTACACACTGAATTAATTTTGAGGTTGATATCTCAAAAACTGACAAAGGTATAGCTGTTTTAAGGTCAAAATCCGACAGTTTGGCCAATACAGCCTTACCATGGGATAATATTCCATAACCATAGTTATGAGGTGTCCAACAGATGAGGAAGCTTTTTTTACTTCAATACCTCCTGGTTCATTCAATACTGGGGTCCCATACAGGTTCTGTACAGCATTGTATGCGTCATACGTGTCAGAATCAGGCTGTGTGGTCCCCAGATTAAAGTTTTCACCCTGTATTGGTGAAAACTGCCCAGATGTGATTTGAAAACCACATCTGAGCCCAATACAGGCTATACAGGATTTTTGCAAACCACAAGCCTGTCCTTGAGTGAAAAATCTTCACTTCCTCTATGTGAAAATGTCTAGCAGCCTTTTCAGCCCACTTCAGGATAAAAGGAGGCCTTTTCACTTCCAGAAAAGGAATCCCCTTTCTGCTCTTGAATTCCTACATAGTACAACTGTCAAAAACAGTTATACTCTTGGAAAATAATCAGGTTATACTATAAATTTTAGTATTGTAGTCTTTATTATTGTAACCCAACAGGTAAAGCTGCACCCAGGGCTTTCAACAGTGCTCACCACCACTAATTCCTATTAGTAAAGTCCTTTTTTATCTTCAATTAAAACATTTTTCAATACTTTTTATCTGTGTCACAGTCATAGTTAAAGCTGTAAATAGCCTTATTACCTCTTTATTATAGACTCAGCCTGACATTTTTGGTAGATCTAGGTCATAAAGAGGTTTCCTCTATTGTTGATTTTCCTTTTGTTCTTATGGTGGAAGGTGGAAAACTTTTTATATCTGAATAATAGCTGAGAGAAAAACCATTTACTCCAGGGCTGGAATTGGTACTGGGTAGGGTTGTTTAAAAAGAATTTTGAGGTTGGAATAGTCCTTCTTTTAAATTTTGGGAGCCTGACTGGGGTTGTGGTTAAGCTTTTTCAGCAAAATAATTGTTTTCTAATTTCTAAGAAAGAAAGAATTCAAGGAATATGGCTTGATGTTTGCATTAAAAAACATGAAACATTTGACCATACTTCTTGATTCTTTTCCTTGATAATCTGATACATTTTGGCCTTTTTATTCCTCATGTTAGAAGACGTGAGGAAATACCTACTTATTGATGTTTTAGAGAATGCATAAACCACAACCTTGGCTTCAGGGAATAATAATCCACCTATTTTTACACCAAAATTATGATTTGAAATCCAATTAAAAATGGCCCCATATGGCAAAAAGCTGGGAAAACATACAATAGAGATCATCTTCAAGCACTTGGGAGACCTCCTGAGATTTTTTTCTTGCATATCCAATAAAGTGACTATCACAAGTCGCAAGCTTGAGAAAATTCAGAAATTTTGAGATTTTGGATATGAAGTCTGATTTTTCAACTTGCTTGGGCTCTATTTAAAGTAATAGATCCATTTTGGAGGAGGGATTATCTAAAATTGACTGAGGTTTAAGTATTATAAGTAATTCTTGAAGTAAAATTGAAAAAAATAGAAAGCCATGGTTTGTTACAGCTTACAAGATAGAAGAGACTATTATGGAATGTGGGATTTTGACAAAAAATAAAATGATTACTTTTGATAAATTTTAATATTTTTGTTTGAGCCTGCTCAAGATAGTATAATTTGGGGAGAAAAAAAAGGCAAGAGTAGGAAAAAATAAGAGGCTTATATATAAAATAACATTGAGGACCTATGGCAAAGTTCATCTCTCAAAAACATAAACAAAATCTTAAATTTATGATGGGTGGTAATGATTGTGAAAGGCCACATTGTGGCTAAGCTATGAGTTCTCTCAATTGGTGATTTTTTGAAATCTTTCACCTCAAATTTTATTTCCAAATACATCTATTACTACATTCTAAACTTGGATGCAGAAAAAAGACCAAGATATACACATTATTTAGGATTTATATGTTAAATAACTTTGAGAACATACATGATACTTCAGTTCTCAAACACACTACAATAATCCCAACATTATGACCAGTGGTCATAATTTTGAAAGGCATCTTGTGGCTTATTTATGCATTCTCTCAATGGATAAATTATGAAAATAATGTAGCTACAATTTCATTTCTATACAAATCTATTACAGAACTCTAAGCTTGGATTAAAAAAGAGACAAAGAGATAAGCATTATTCAGGATTCATAGCATTCTTACTACTTGAACCAACTTCCATTCCGCTGAGAGAATATATTCCTGGAATCTATGTAGCTTGAGGTCCACTTTTATTCTTGAACTCAATCTCTGATAAAATATTTTGAAGTACAATTGGGTATTTTACCATCAAGTGGTTTCTTTCAGCTTCTGAAATGGTATCTAGGTAAATTCTAGAGCAGAAATCTCAAGGTAAGCAATATGGGACATTGGCTAAATCTGAATTATAGTCTAATTTCTTTCCATCCCTTTGAAAAATCTGTTGAGATCTATTATTTCAAATCCATGGTTTAGCAGCAAGCTTGATCACTAAATCCAATTATCTTGTGCAGAAGTTCAAAGGTTCACTATCCAAAACTGCAATGAGTCTCTTGGGTGCTTTTCCAAAGTCAGAATTATCCTCCATGTCTTAAGTGGCTTTGATATAAGTCTATATATCAGAGAAATCATGGCTTTCAGGTTCTTAAAACCTTTATTACAAGTCTGCATATGGGGATTTACCCTTTGGCAGCTTTGAATTCATATCCAAATGGGGATAAGCCAGTTTAAACTTCCATATTCAATCAAAGTCTAATCTTAAAGGTTAAGGAAGGTTGAAAATCCTCCAATAAATTTGGAAAAACTTAATTTAATCCTTGTAGATTCCAAACATTGGATAATCTGGCTTCATTGGGCTTTTTTTCTTTGTACCCCCTTCTTGCATGACTTTTTCCCTTTCATTTATTTAAAGCCATAAAATGGCTCTAAACCAATTTATATTGAGCTCACACAGAATTTGCAGCCTGTATGGAAAATCCTTAGCCAAGTAATTAAACATACACAGCACCTTAATCTTGACTAAATTTTAATAAGCTTGCATAAACCTTATTCAAATTTAAATTTAAGTTTGAAATTAACAAGTTAAAAATTTTAGTAAAAATTTTCAAAATGTATCTTTGTACTGTGAGATTACTAAACCTTCTAATAACATAAGAAATAGCTATTTTTGTTATGACACCCTATGAGTCTACCCTAGATTATTTCTGGTGTAGAATACAAAAATGATATCACATTTAAACCTTTGTTTATCAAAAATAAAGCTATACTTGTTTTTTGCTATCTTTTTGTTTTGAATTCATTTGATACGTCTGTTTATGACTAATTAAACTGTATAAAAAGCTACTTGTGGCCTTATGGGATACGTACCTTACAGGCTCACAGGTTCATAATTGAATGAATTTCTTTGAATTTTAAAGTTAAAATCAGAAATGGAATTACAAAACTGTTTTTACAACATTGAGAGAAAAAAATTTCTTGCTGGAACTCCTTCAGGAGATGATAAGATGATTAGGCAATAATTGCATCCTTCTCAGGATTATCTTTCCCAATCATTTTATTTCAAACCTTGGGAGAGATGGAATTATTTATGCAATCTTTTTCCTCATAGAACAATTTTTGTATTGATAAAACCTTTATTGAAATTTCTTCCATGAATTTCCAATACAGAAATTCTGTTTTTGTACAGTGATGAAAAATGAAAGAGTAAATTTCTTCAAATATATAAATGAAACTTTATTTTTGAAGCTGATTGTTAGAAATAACAGCCAATTATCTCAAAACCTGAAGCCTTTCTAATTTATGGCCTTTTAAGATGATGGTAATTGGTTTTATGAGATATCACACAAACCAAATTTGTATAATTTTATGATTGGAAATATTTTGCTTTATAGTCTCACAGCTTCATATATCACACAACACCTTTGTTTAACAAATGCAATTACTTCTGATCATTGGCTTGAAATTCATGGCATAAAGCAAAGGAAGTGCAATTTAACATGCCATATGAAAATCCAGCTATCTTATTTAATACACATGTATGGTTTCTCAGAAATAAATGAATTGAAGTTCAATTCAAGGAACCTGGTAAATTGAATGGACTAATAGTTGATTTTGAAGATCTCCCTTGAGTTGATCTACTTCTAAAAAGAAAAATAACTTCATCAGAAGTTGAAAGAAGTAGTACAATAGAATACAGCATGAGTCTTCATCTTATTAGCTGCAGCATATCTGAAGCTTTAATTTTAAAAAAGACTCTATTTTCCTTAAATGAGATCTAAGAATTATACTAAGCAAAATCAAAAATCATTACTTGAGGTTAGAACTTCACAACCTGAAATGTATTAATATTCTGGAATACTTCAAATTAATATTCTCCAAACCATTTTTCAAATTACAAAATTATTCAATAATAAAATAAGATGCAAAAAACAAATCTATTAATGCATTAGTTTAATGAGGAATCATTAATATTATTCAATCAAAAGATATTAAGCTCTTAATGTCAATGAAAAATACTATAAGTAATAAGTAGGAATTATTTTTTCTTAAAGAGAACAAAATTCAAGTTATCTCCACTCTCTATAGTTTCATACAAAATTGGACTTTTTGAAATTTCATGAGCTCCGATAAAGTCTTTATTTCTGAAGTAATTCCTCTATATTCATTTAATTTACTATTTTGGAAACCACAATTAATTCAAAAATTCCAAAACTGAGAAGAATGATTTTCAATATCAAGAAAATTCCTCCTTGTAAGCTTGGGTTTTGGAGTGGTAGTCATTCTGAAATACAATCAAAAACTTCAATTTGAAAATGCACCACCATTTCCCCAAGAATTATGTGAAATAAGATCATTTTGGAAATCCAGTGAGCAAACTAGCCATTTACCAGCCCAAATTTAGACTCAGAGAATCCAAAAGGAAAAGATGCAATAGCTTTAGCTCACAGCTCTTCAATTGAAGATATTGAAAATATGATTATAGTTAGCTTCAGTCACTGTGCATGCTATCAATTTCAAAGGGGAAAAAGTGTGTAAGTTTCCCTTTTTCTTTTTTAATCAAATATATGAAAGGAGAATCATACCTGGAGCTACAGTCTTGTTTTTGTAGGTAAATTATTATTGAAATAACTATATATTATCATTCTCACTTAAGGTGAATAATTCGATAATTTGTTTCAAAAGAACTGACTAAACTGTTGTGTTAGGAAACTTATATTATTGGTATGAGTCATCTGGGGTAATCATTCATTAATTATTATCAAAACTGATTAAAAAAATCATGTTACTGAACTTGTAGAGCCAGGAAGAACATGAAATTTAGATGAATAATTTCAAAACTTCATACCAAATTGACTGAGAATTATAAGTCAAAGCTATTATCATTTTCATTCAGAAGAATCTTTTTTCCAGAATGATTCATATTTTTTATTTAAATAATTTAGTCAAATTTATCTATTAATAGGATTCATTAAAATGGTCTTGATATTTTGTTGCTTAATTTCTCTAATATCATGCTAATAACATTTCAATTTGAACAAAAATCTGAAGGAAATAGTTCGAAATAATCTATATTTAAACAATAAATATTATCATAGATAGGATGAAGTTAATTAAAGACAATTTTTTCCTTGGTTATTTCCTCATATTAATTATGACTTTGTATGTTGAAAAATTGGAAAACAATTTGAACCAAGTCATGTATAAACAGAAATTCAATGGAGAAAATTAATTCCCTGAATTTCACCAAATAAATTTGGAAAGTAGGATTAAACGCCACCATTTCATCTTCAATTCAATGAATATTCCATTCTAGTAAGTATAAATTTGCAGCTTAATAATAAATTTGTCAGTTTTTGAAGTAAATCAAGGGAATTTATAAGGAATAAAACTTATTATTATTCAGCTACAAATTCTTTTGATGAAAATTATTTTAAAGAGAGTTAAATATCTTTCAAAATCATATTTGATATAAGATCATCAGGGTGGATATATGCCAGTCAGGCTAAGCTATAGTAATAAAGCAGAAATTCTTTTAAAAAGGTACAGAAGGTTTTTTATACATTGAGTGGAAATGAAAAAAGCTGATATTATTTAAATAACAGAAATTACAGCTGAGATATATTAGATATTTTTTACACTTAGCAGGAGAAATATCAATAAAATGTTTTTCATGAGAATTTCCAAATAATTAGTCTTATCATTGTAAAAATTAGATTTATGGAATTAAACCTCCCTCCTGAGATATGAATCAGATAAATCTTTTGCAAATCTTATGAAACATCCACATGGCTCTTCCCTTCAATAATATCTGTGCATATTAAAAACTTGGAAAAACTATAAAATGTTTTCAATTTATTTCCATTTTTATCTTTGAAAACTTGATTAACCTAGCTTGTAAATCTCAATTGACAACTCAATAATACACCTCAAAAATTTCCAAAGTGTCAGGATCAAAGAATATAAGTTCATAATTTCTCATGACAGAGAAGACTCACTAATTCTATTAAGTTAGTGATATATGAATCCCAACATTCTATCACAATATATAAATTTTTCTTGTGTAATAAATCTCTGTACCCAGCTCAACTTAATAAAACATGAATTGAAGAAATTCAAAATTATTGGCTCATTGATATATTAGGTTAAAATCTTATTTAATACCTCCAATTTTTCTCAATAAGCCTAAATTCACTCACTACCTCTTTTTTGAGCCTTGGAGATATTTTTATATACACAAAAGACCACAAATAACAAATCATGTTACAGTTAGAAATAAATAAATAAATTTATTTATATTATAAAAACCAAAATTACAATATAAATTCAAGATTTATATGAAAAATGAAAATTACACTTGACTCTAAAATTGTGAAAACAAATTTCTACTTGAAAAAATTGAGTAAAAATAAATTTTCAACAAAAATATCAAAATTAATTTTTTTTTGGAAAAAAGTTAAATAAAATTTATTATGAATTAATATCCAATAAATAAAGTAATGTAAATTCCTTCACCATTGGATTCCTCATAAAAAATAAGGTGGGGTCACCCATGGGTGAAATTTCTGTAACTCAACTCTAAAGAAGCTTAAAGTAAGTTTTTAGTATTTTCTGTATAAAAATCTAAAATACTCAAAATCTTAATTCAATCCACACCACATGTGGTGTTAATCATCAATTTTTGTGTTAAAATTTAGGTGTGGTGTTTAGCTTAGAAGTTATGAGGAAACAAATTATTTTCAATTTAAAAGTCAAAATGTGTGTGTGTATTACATAAGTGAGCTTTGATTTACATATGAGGTATCAGTTGTTACAGTTTTTTACTGTAAAAACTCAATTAAATTACATATTTAAATTACAAGTATAATACATGACAAGGAATCAAAACAAAAATAAATTAGAAAGATTGATTCTGGGGGGAAAAAGAATCTTGGCTCCAAAGGTGCCAAAATCCCTTGAATTTGTGGCTGACAGGAGGTGTGGGATTTCAAAATTAGCACAAAATTTCATCAATTTTGGCCTGAAATTGAGTCACAGGTCTTTCACTCAATTGACCATGAGGTTTTGATACCAACCACAGTAGCTTTAACTGTTGCCAAGAGGGTAAAACTACCCTTAAGTTAAAACCATTTTAGTAAATAAAGCTTTAGCTGTTTTTGAAGTCTCTTACACAAATTCTGACATGTTTTGAAGGCTTCAAACCAGGTATCACTGTAGCAATGCCTGATTTGAGGATCTGAAATGGTTGAAAATAGCAAAAAATGGCTAAAACCTGCTGTTTTTGGTCCAAAATAGGGTTCAATGATGCCATTATTAGCCTTTCTGTTGTCATAGTTTTTTCCACAACTGAAAAGATTAAATTTTACTTTTTGGAGGAAGAAAATAGGTGGCTATAAAAGAATGTCTTCTTTTTCCCACTTTTCTTGTCTTGTTAGAATCTTTTCTTTTTATAATTGATGCAAGCACTTTTGAACCAATCATAAAAGATTTCAATCAACCTTTTTGAATTATTTCAAGCCCTTGAGCCACATCAAAAAATAATTATGGCCATTTTTTTCAGCTCTTATAATCATTTTTACTCTTGAACCACCCCTTAAGTGAATTAAACCAGCTTTCATCACTGTTAACTTTGTCAATTTGTTTCCACACTCACTCTGGTAGCTTTTAGGCATGTTTTCTGTTTGATAATCTTTTTCAAAGACTTTTTATAATATTAATTCCCTGCAGTTCTCCGCTCAATTGATTCCACTTAAAAGTGCTCTCAAAGAAATTTATTTTGTAGCCTTAATATATCTCTTATAGAGTATTTTTGGATGAATTTTTATTGTTGGTAAAAAAAGAAATCTTCATAATATTATCTATTTGTACCTATAAAGCTAAAAGGAATAAGCTTGGCCTGGTTCCTTTTAAAAATCTTAAATCTTGCCATTTTTAATCATATTGTACCATGTACAAATTTTGAGGACAGGAAAACTACTTGATCTTATATCAAAGTTTCATATCCACACCTTACATTTTTAATGATTAAACTAATGAAAACATAAAATATTGATGATATTCTCAGATTATACAAGGTATAATAATAAAAATTCAACAGGGAAAGTATAAAATCTGTAATTATATCTTTAATCTTTTAAAAAAATTACAATTGGTATTTTAAAATTTGAGAATTCAATTCAAGTTCAAATTTCACTTGAATAATTAAATTCTGAAAATTGGCTTTAATGAAGAAATTAACAGCTGCCTAAGTATATATGAAGAGTAATTTGAATTGAAAAGTATATCTTTTTTATTCTTGAAACTGGATATGGGATATAATTAACGGAATATTGAATTATTTTTGTGGTGTAAATGTATCAAACCTTCTGTAAATTTGTTCTGGAAGGAATATTGATAATCTTTAGTAAGAGAAAAAAGAATCTTTATGAAATAAATAAGGTAGAAAAATTGAATTCAATTTGAAAAATAATTTTCAAAATGATTGTGACTTTTGTGTTAGAAATTCCTTATTCAAGATAGAATACATCTGCTATGTAAAAAGAAACAAATAGGATCATTTGGTATTAGAAGATCTTTCATTTAAATTGAGCAAAGCTCTAAATGTCCAAATGTGTATCTGGAAGTATTTGACAAATTATTTAAAGGTCAGGACCCAGGTTGGACCTGCTACCCCTGCCAGTGGTAAAGCCTTTTGTTCATGGCAATTCCTGTTAAATAAATTACATTGACTCTTTGCAGTTGTAATCAACATATAGGCCTAGTAATGCATATTACATTGTGTGCACCAGAGAATATATGGTGAGATTAATGTTCAATAACCTTTATATCTGTAACCAGAATGTCTTTGTGATAATGAATGGTAAGAATCCCTTTTCTATCACAAATCCATCTCAAACCTTTATCCATGAAATATGTCAACATACAGGCAGCCATTTGCACCAACAAAGATGCCCATATTACTTTAGATACTCAAAATTACAAGTGCATCTACTAATATATTGCTGTTGTATAGCTAATGTGTTTATCTTTTCCCTTGTCTTGTCAATTGAAAGTCAAAGTCTGGGAGAAAGAGCAATGAGGAGCATTTTCAGTGCTTTCCCACTAATTTCCAACCAAATGTTTCTTTGGAATTGGTAGACCAATTTTGAAGTACAGTGTAGATATTGAAACATCCATTTATCTTTATGAAGGATTTTAGATATTGTAATAGTGCATAACCCCTACACTGAATATACATTAAGGTACCAATATATTTTTCCTAATTAGCCCAAATACATCCAAATTTCTCAACAAAACCTGTTTGAAATATTTCACAAAATTATCGCTACCACTTCCAAACTGCTGCTTGCATCTTGGGCCTTCTATTGTGTCTATAATATAAGGAGTTATCATTTTCTCTATTTCATAAGCCAATTTTTCTCTAATCTCCAACATTTGATTTCCTTCATTTCACTTCAAATTAAAAATGTCCCCAAAGTACTAATCCATGTTGATATGCATGTGCTAATCATATTCTACCCAAACCCAGGTCTCTCCATATGGGGTGCAGAAAGGAGTGACATTTATTACTAAATATCAGTATGCTAAGCATATTAAAAAGCAAAGGACCTCCAACCAGAAAGAGGTACCCCAACATTCATCCACTATGATAGTCAATCCAAGACATTCCCCTCACCCAACCAATAATAAGTTCTTGGCACATGTATCTCCCACCTTCATTCCAAATTTATCTTATCAGCCACCTCAAAATGATAAAAAATTTGATTCAAAAAATTTGAGAATAACCCATAACATCACAACCTTACAATGACCATCTCAGAACGTCTTTTTGTGAGCCATGATATTCCTCAATAGGCTTTGTGTATCCTCCAACCAGAATTAAACCTTCTGATATAAAGTAGTATATCCCACTCTTGAGGAAAATTTCATCCCAAGATCAACATACCCAAAGACCTATACTATTTTTAAGAGTCTCACCTTAGAACCCACTTTGAATGTTTATACTTTCTTTCCTGAGTGCTTTTTCCTCAAAGGTATGGCTAGCTCAGTCTAAAATCCACTTTTAAACTGTCAAATGCATCTCCAACAACACAATTGTGACCAACCTTGTATTGCGATTCTTGGCCAAATGGCTCCTTTATCCCAAAATATCACCAACACCCAATTTCATCTATCTATGATGTTCATTACAAATAAGAATTGCATATATCAACCATTTAAGATATGGCTTTAAAGGCTTCTCCTGAGGCCTGGTATGAGTGATAAATTGCATGAAAATAAAAACCGTCATTCCTCTGAAAACTCTGATATGACAGATATTTGTTGAGGAAAAGATGTGTAAATTATTTACTGGCTCAAGACAGCCACATGAACCTCCCATAATTTCACTTGAGGGCTCTCTTGCATTATATATATATATTTGCTGGTTCAATGCGCATGGAAAGTCAGGACAGCTAGCAAAAATTGGTCCTATGCTGCTTGTTTGTCTTCATCTTCCCCCAGATGGAAGATTCAAGCCAGATCATGTATATGTTTCTTCCATAATTTCTGGACTCAAGGAGACAAACTCCACTGAAATGAGTTGTATTTTGATTCCCTTAATCAAGGATCTCACTTAATGTTGAACTGGAATACAGTTTTTCCCAACTTCTTTGGGCCCTTCTGGTTCTTTAATCCAGATTGCTGTCCCGATTGCCATTGCAGATGTTGTTGCTATGAGAAAGCTCACTGGATTTATCTCACATTCTAAAAATAAATTCTGTAATTTTTGTTTGATTCCCAAAAAGGTGCTAGAGGAGGTCAACTGAATGCTCCCCCATACACACAACTATAATCACAACAACTCCGCCATCCAAAAAATGGCTTCAAAGTTCACAAAAAGAATTTCAAGCTATATTTTACAAGTATAGAGTGGGTTACTAAACACTTGAGGTCTCATATTGGGATTCTACCAGAATAGTCAATCTTGATATCATGCAAAATCTCATCCTTGGTGCCTTTAAGGATCATGCAACATTTAAATTGTGTATTCCTGAGTCATCAACAACGCAAAACTGGCCATCAAAACCTGCCTCTACAGAAGCTAGGACTGGAATTTCAAGTGTCTCACTCAATCCAATTACACAAAGAGAACTACCTTCCCTAAGCAGAGATGCAAAGCAAGAAATTCAAAATATCACACCATCTAAATGATTAAATCCTGCAGAAAGTCACAAAATACCATAAATTTTGTCATCAAATTTTGGAAATTGATCTTCTGTTGATCCTGTTTATGTTCCCACCTCTTGATTCCAATCTTAATTAGAACTTAGTGATCATCAAATAACAGGTGAAGCCCTGGAAGCTCTAGGAAAAATAATCTAGAATAATTCAATTCCTTCATCATGAACCCATGTGCCCATGGAAATGGAGGCTGCTTCTCATGAAAGTCTCAAAGATGCTGAATAGGTCTATTTATACATAGAATATATACCATTTTTATTCCTCATTTAGCAAATGTCTTTTACCAAAAAACTTTATGCAACATCTTCTAGAGAAATCCAAAATGTGATTTTTGAAAATACAATCAATTTAATCAGTGCAGTTAACAGTTCCACAAGCTGGTCAATCTCAAAAGATGATATTAATGCATTTTTACAATATTGGAAGAAAATTAGTCTTTCCAATCACAAACTCTTTCCAAACAAGTCAAGAAATCCAAATCATCATTATTCTGAGCATATTCCAGGGTTAATTTCCCAGTGGGTCCCAATAAAAGCTTCAGCCACATTGGAGTATGAACATTTAATTGGTGCTTTAGCAATACTTCCTACAATTAATAAGCTATCATTGCTAATATGGAGAATGTAATTTTTATTTCTTACTAACTTTTACTTTCATTTTTCAAATGAAATGAATAGAGCCCTGAATTTGAACTTCTTCCAGAGTGCCAACCTTTCTTTATTGATTATTTAACCATTAGTTCCTAAAGAAATATCAGATATCTTAAATTATCTCAATAAAGAAAGCATTAAAGCCCCTTGACAAAGGAGGCCATCATCCTATAAGCTGATGCATATTCAATGCTTATGTGTTACTTCAAAAACTTCCACTATTCAAGGGCACCAATTCCTTGGTATAGTGTGAATAAAAGTTGGAGAAAAGCCCTTTCTATTTCTTCATGGCATATCCCATTGGCCAGCATCAAGATCAACAATGAAAATTTTACAACTGAAGGTAAAGGAATTGGAAATAGCATTATTTTTTTCAAACCTTCTTGAGGTCTGGAGCTGCAATAAATACTCCTTCTTGGGGTATAAAGCTGAAGTGAGTACCCCTGCTTGAGGGCCAGAGCTGCAGTAAGTACCCCCACTTGAGGTCAGTAGTTGCAGTAAGTATCCCTGCTTGATGTCCACAGCCACAGTAAGTAACCCTTCTTGAGCTGCAGAGCTGCAGTAAGTACCCCCAATTGAGGTCCAGAGTTGCAGTAAGGAACCCTGATTGAGGTCCAGAGCTGCAGGAAGTGACCCTGTTTGAGGTCCAGACCAAGTACCCCTGCTTCAGGTCTGGAGCTGCAATGCATCATGCCCTCTAATTGATGCAAGGGTTAGGTTTAGGTATTTGAATTTTGTGTGAATCCAAATAAAGCTCCACTTCATGAAAATTAATTTTCCCTGGTAATGACTGTGTCATGAAAAGCAAAGGAAATTCCCTTGAATTCTGACTGAAACTTGGGTGGCTTTCTAGTCCTTGATTGCAGCAAGGCTCCAAGTCAACCACCCTCACTTGAAGCCTTATTTTGATTCATTCATAGATCTTATTGAAAGATATTATTTCTTGCTGAAAACAATATCCATTCAAGGATCTATTCTATATTTGATTGGTGAGAGGTTTATCTTCTGAATAAGAAAAAAATAAAAATAATTGGAAATACATGATCTTATATTTCCATTTATTAACATTTCAAATTACCAAATATTTAGCTTAAAGTATCTAAAAAAGAAATTCAAGGTTAGGGCCAAGGTTACTACTCATTTTGTAAGCTTTTTGGACCTTCAAACTCTTCCAAAAGATAAATATTTCTTCCATGGTGATTCTTGACTTGATACTATGGGAACTATATGCAGATAACTCTAAGATATTTAGTGACTTCATCCTCATTTATGATGATACAACAAAATGCTGAAATTTTAAGTTAAGGTGAGCAATAGGGTATTGACTAAATATGTTTGATATCATTCCAACTTACATTTTTCTTTCTGAATTCAATATTTCTCCTCTTTATTTTTTGCTTAAATGGGGAAAAGAAACCAAATATTTCATAAAAATACATTAAGGAAATTCTCAAAAATTCAAATAAAAGCATAACAATACCTTGCAATGAGAATGATAGAAGACTGTGAAATCTGAACTGCATTTCTTTCTATCATAATAATTGAATCTCTCTTTTCATGTAGGTTCAAAGAGAATCAGTAGAAAAACTTCATTCCTGCTAATGTAAAAAAGGGTTGTTTTATTGATTTTATTTCACTTTTTAAATTTATGTTCAGCTTTTTTGATAAGAATTATTGTACTTTCTGATAATATTACTCCCTTTTTGAATTGGTATTGCTTCATGTCCTGATTTTTCCATTTAAAACACAGAATTGGGCCTTGTAAGGCCTACCAATGTGAAATAGTTGCTGATCATTGAAAATTTCACAGTAGTGGGCTCTGTGATTTCTTATACCACAAATAATAATTGTCATTTATTACAATAGTGAGGATTTTGAGTCCTAAAAAAATAAAGTTCATCATAGTTCTGCCTTTCTTACAGTAGCAAGATGTACTTTACAGCCCCTGCTACTTTCCATTTGAATTGAAAAAAAAATTTCAAAATAGAGAAAGGAATTAAATAAAAAAGGCCACAAATAATGTAAAAATGTGCAATATCAATATAAAACTCCATATATTTCCCCAGGGAAGTAGTGCATGATGGAAAAAATTTATTAAATGTGGTCACAACAACTTTCTCCATGATAATTTTACCTTGAATTCTTGTTCAAAAGCTATCATATACCTGGCAAATTGATCAATATACTTTTGATTACATTGAATAAATGTTGTAATTTTAAAATAGAATTTTTTTGAAAGTGAATATTTTTGCAAGAGGATTAATTTTCATTTGAGAAAGTTTTTTCACAAAAAAAATCATTTTCACATAACAAAAATCTTTTTTGCAAAAAGTCTTTCCATAAATATGGCTGTGTGCCATGATGTCAAAACTAACTGATTTTACAGACACAATTCTGGTGCTTAGTATTTTCTGTATATGATGATTCTTGACTTTCTGTTTTCCAAGGCAAAGTCCATGTGAGAAAGGCCCAAACAGATGCAGAATAGGGAGGCTTAATTGTGGGCTGAAATGCCTCTATGAGATTACCAAATCCTGATGACTGATTTTGTAATAAGGCATTCCAGATATTCAGAACTCCCAGGAGAATACAAGCCTACAGGTTCACCCCAAAAAATACTTTCTGGGCTTGCAAACCCAAGGGCACAGATGCAAAAAACCATATCCTTCATATTTGTTTTTTAACCTTTTTTGATGCTCTCTCATTTTTTTACACTCTTCTTTGGAAACCTTCTTTCACCATCATCATTTTCTATTTCTATTCCACTATCACTCACTGCTTAAACCCATTTCTAAATTCCTATGAAATACAAGCGAAAACAGTTCCTTCACCAACTATTCAGGCAAATAGACTCCATTCATGAGGAATTGTCACTTACGTGGCTGGAAATGGTCTTTATTCATGAGGCTCCAACAATCCATTTGATACTTGTTGAGGAAAGCCCAATAAATGCCCTCTTATTGGAACTGCTAATGTGTGATAAGGAGAATATCAATATGATGATCCCCATGGTATTACATAATTGGTAAATGATTGATCTTTTTTCTTTCATTTGAAAAGCTGATTTGTTCATGATTTGTTTTAGGTATTTGTTATATAGTGATCCACAGTGCATACATGAATAATATGGCTTGAGGAACTTCCTTGGAATGAGAGGAATAGACTTCATGCAGGTTGTTAGGAGAACTAACTGAGGGCTCTTAGACCCCTCCAAATGGATCTAGGACAACTCCTCTTTTCAAAAATAGTAAACGTCCTTAATTGAACATCTTCCTGAAACCAGAATTGACTTTGGAGTGGCTGGGAAGAAATGGGAATAGGGAAACATTGGATTGCTTTGTAAGGAATTACCAAGTGAGTAGGCTAAGTGTTGTGATGATCTCACTCCAAGTTATTGGGGTCATGTGTTGTTTGGGTGCCCATAATCTCAAATGGCCTAATGAGGCCAGAAAATGGTGAATATTATTTCATATGGCATAGGAGGGATTTGATATGTATGTGGGGTTTTTGGTTGCCACTACTTTCCCAATGTTACTGGGAAGCTATTTTTGATTTCAAATTTTGGTATTTTTTGAATGTATGAGTGGGTTGTGACCATTTCAAGAAGATCAAAGCACTTTTTAGTAGATTTCCAGTGTCTTGTGAAAATATTACATTATAAGAACGTAGGAGGCACTTTGAATTCCCTGGTTAATTCTTTATTCTGGGTGAGTTTGGCTCTTCTCAACTTTTGGTTGATGGGTAGGTGAGAACTGGTAGTATTTTCAGGAAAGTACATATTAACATACTTGGCATATCCATTGGGGATGAATTTAATTCTGTGCTAAAAAGCAAAGGCCTCTGATGCTCCATTGAATGGCTGGTTTAATTACTAAATATTGAAATCAAAATTCTGGATTGAACATTGCATTGGCCTTTTTAAAAGATGCTGGTTTTACTTTCAGAACATGTGGTTGTCTTGCAGAAAATTTACTAACATGAAGAACATCAACTACTGGATTTTAACCTGTGTAGTTTTAAAGAAACAAACTAATTGATATGGGGGAAAATTGGGAAGATATATATATGCCTCAAGATGAATTTGTTGTACTCTCAAAAAATGAAGATTTAGGTTAGGGATTTACAGAGCAATTGCATAAAGCTATGGTTCAAAATTAATGTTTGTCTTTTCATGAAGTAATATCACTACTCATGTTAAGTGTTAAAAGTTAGAGACTTTGGCTGTCAGAATTTTGAGCTTATAAATATTTATTTATGTTCTAAAATAAGCTTAATTACCTTTTATGAGCTATAGATTGTTTTGTTCTACAAGGAACCAAATTACAATGCACAATTGATTTTTTGACCAAATTAGAAGAGAGAATTTTAATTTCATCATTCATTAAGAAATGGAATGATCAAGTCAAAGGTTGAAGAAGTAAAATACTATGTATATAGTTTGATAATGATTATTTGAGCTTTTGTTTTCTAACAAAGAGCAATTCAGGCTTTTTTTGTGAATTATTCAATTATTTTGGCAAATAGAGAGTTTGAGAGTTAGTCAAAGGTTATTCAGGTAAATTTGGTAAAATCAAATTGAAAATATAAAGATGAATAAACGCATTAACAAAAATATCTTATTATTATTTATTTTATCATTTTCCTTAAGATGAAAATAATAAGCACATTATTTGTGTATTTTGGTCATCATGATTCATCAGGGTATGTTTTTGTTGATCCTTTTTTGAAAAGATGAAATTAGTTTTTATGTACATGGTACAAATTATGACTGGTGGTCATAATTTTACCACATAACAATTCATTTTCAGCTGTATTGGAGATGGCTCATATGATCTTCTTACCCCATTTAGATACAGGTCTTTCTGTATCTGAATAGGAGGCAAATCAACTACAGCCAGGTCATAATTTGTACCATATACAAACCAATTATGGCTGTATTTGATTTAACTTCCTTGACAGTAATCAGCCCACACTCAGATACAGAAAAGAATGTATCTGAATGGGGTCAAAAGATCATTTGAACCATCCCAAATACAGCTTTACATGAATTTCAAATTATGACCACTGGTCATATTTTGGACCATAGACAACCCAATTATGACCATAACTGGTTTGCATCAATGGACAGTAATCAGTTCCCACTCACATACAGAAAACTTAATCAGAATAGGGTCAGAAGATCATATGAACCATCTCAAATAGAGCCACACATGAATTGTTAAGGGGTACAAGTCAATTGTGGTTGTAATTGGTGTGCCCTCCTTGACAGCAAGCAGATTCCACTGAGGTACAGACATGAGTCTATCTGAATGGATCTAACAGCTTATATGAACCCTCTCAAATACAGGTGAACATGGACTGAAAATTATGACCACTGGTCATAATATGTACCATACACAAACAAATTAAAGCTATAGTTCACTTGCCTTCCTTGATAGTAATTAGACCCCACTCAGATAAAGCAAAAAATGTTTCTGAATGCGTTCAGAAGATCATATTAACCATCTCAAATACAGCTTCACATGAATATCTAAGTGGCATGGATTATGACCCCTGGTCATAGTTTGTACCATATACAAACCATTTACTGCCTTAATTGGTTTGCATCCCTGGACAGTAATCAGACCCTACTCAGATACAAAAAAATTGTATCTGAATGTAGTCAGAAGAACAAATGAACCATCTCAAATACAGGCACACATTAATTGTTAAGCTGTAAAGATTATGACTTTTGGTCATAATTTGTACCATAGACAAACCAATTGAGGGCATAATTTATTTTCCTTCCCTGAAAGTAATCATACCCCACTAAGATACAGAAAAGAACTTTATCTGACTAGGGCAAACAGCTCATACAAGCTATCTTAAATACAGGTTCAAGTAAATTTTTCAGTGGTAAGATTATGACTGCTGGTCATAACTTGTACCATATGCAAATCAATTTCCACCATAATTGGTTTGTGCCTTTGTCGGTCTTCAGACATCACTGAACTACAGAAAAGCCTTCATATGAATTTGGTTGTCAGATCATATGAACCACTTAAAATACATATTTCACTGAAGTGTAAGGTGGGAAAATTTTGACCACTGGTCATTATTTTCCTCATATACAACCCAATTATGGCCATAATTAATTTGTCTCCCTGGACAGTCATCAGACACCACTCAAATACAGAAAAAACTGTATCTTAATGGGGTAAACAGCTCATATGAACCATTTCAAATATAGCTGCACATGAATTTTTAAGTGGTACATATTATGACCACCAGTCATAATTTGTACCCTAGACAACCCAGCTATGGTGTTAATTGGTTTGCATCCCTGAAAAGTCATCAGAACCTGCTCAGATACAGAAAAACTGTATCTGAATGGGGTCGGCATCTCATATGAACCATTTGAAATTGAACTTTAAGATGAGGAAATTATGAGAATTGGTCATCATTTGTGGGTAATGTTAACCATTCACCTGATTCAAATACATCTTATTTCTGTCTCTGATGATTCTTGAGGGCTTTATTAGTTTGTATGCATGTGGTAAAAATTATCACCAACAAGAAAGCTTTATTTGACACCACATTCTAAAGACAGCTTTGAACTGGGTAATAATCTCTAATATGTAGGGATACAACCCAATGCTTCATCTGAATGAGCTCACCCAGACCTCAGATATTCTCTATATAGCTACACCACTGAATTCTAAACTCTCAGTTCCCACTTTTTTCTTGAAAAAGAAAATACAGAATTTAAATATAGCCCAACCTAAAAAAATTTGCAGTTGTGAAGAACTTGGTTTTTGAAACCAATTTTATGAAGATATCAATGGTATTGCTCAGAGGGGAAGACCTATGTCTGACCAAGCTCAGAAGACACATCAATCAGAGCTAAGCAAGCTCAGGAAAAACTATACAGAGCTTTAACACCCATCATCAAACAAAAATATAGAGAATTTAAAGCCCCCTTTCTTTCCCTACTTCAAATTTCTCACATTATTCACCAAGGCAAATGTTGCATCCATTGTTGGTGATTGACTTCACATAAATCAAGATAAAAGTCAAGCTCAAGTCAAGAAAACATTGAGCACACTTCACAATCTGGTCTTACACAAAATCCTGTTACATACACCAATATTTGTTCCCCTGTGCCTTCAAATGAGATTCCTCACCACCTGAACCTCCTGCAGCCATCCAAAGGTTGGTACCAATAACACAAAGCCCACCTGTTTGCACATGCAAACATCCAAGAGGTCCTTCAGCCAGTCTTAATTTTGAGGATGGGGTGTTTGACTTCCTCAGGTCATCCATGAAAAAAATTGGCATGAGGAGGATTGACAAGCCTGGTGTGACATGGGTAGAGCAAACGGAACAATTTTGTGGGTGCAGGTGTGTAAGTGTGACACACACACAAAGGCCAAGGAATGTGCTGGCCTAATGTTGTGTAGGTAGGAATCATCTTGGCATGAGGGGGATTGAAGTTTTTCAGGTGACACTGGTGGAGCCTGCTGCACAATACCATGGGTGCATGGGTGTGACACATGCACATATAGGAAAAATTATTGTTAAGGGCCTAATTTCAAGGGGGATTGGTAATTTGTGGTTGAAACATATGCAGCCATCCCCAGAAGGTGCACGTGCATGAGTGTGAAACATTCACACAAAGGCAAAATCATGTGAGGGCCTGATGTCACATGGCATTGACCATTTGCGGGTGACACATGTGGAGCCACCAGAATCTGGTGCATAAGTGTGACACTCACACAAAGGGGAAAGCATGTGGGAACCTAATTTCAGGCAGCATTGCAAATTTGCAGGTGACAGGTGTGGAGCCCAATGCACATTGCCGTGGGTGTGGGTGCAGGTTCATAAGTGTGACACATGCACAAGAAGGCAAAAGCATGTGTGGGGGTAGCTTTTTGAAACCTACATGCACACAGCACCCACTAGGGGCATGTTACTTACAAAGCTCCAAACTCTCATGGACACAATGTAATGCTGGGGCCCACTTGGATCATGGGCGTATTCCCCGTCCAATGTGATGATAGTGGAGTTTTTTCATTTTAGATCCTGTGATATGTGAGTGTGTGGGTAATTTGATCATTGAAATTGGCTTATTCACACCATATCCAATGTCAAAATATTAATTAATTTGTGTCCCTGTGAGCTAATAGCCTTGCCTCATCAAAATGGCATGATACTGTCACCAAATATTGAGGTAGTTATTTCTGTAGCAAAACTCATAATGAAGATGAAATATCTGCATTATTGTATCACTATATTTTCAGCAAAAATAATATACCCCATATAATGAAATAACAATTTTATCATTATAAGAAGTGCACATGAAATCACTTCGTTATCACACAATCCACAGTAACATCCTATTTCTTCAGATCAAATCAAGTGTCTATCATTAAAACCAACAGCTTCATAAATATTTAGATGTGGCAAATCTAGTAAGAAAGTCCCATCAATCTTCAAAGTTTTTAAGATGAGAAAGTTATTTTTTAGCATGGATGATGGATCAGAGACTTTAAAAATGCTATTAATAATACCAAACCGCTGTGAGTTGCCCTGAGAAAACATATCACACTGTTTCTGACATTTTTGGTTCTTGTTGAATATATATTGTTGCCAATATTGATGTTTGAAACAGGAAAATACCAAGGTGAGACAATTCTTGAAGTGGGATGACTTGTGGATTGATGTATAACATACCCGTAAGGCCACAAAGAACTTTATACACAGTTAAATTTGTCTTCAACAGACGTTTTAATTGAATTTAAAATAAAAAATAACAAAAAAATAAGTATAAATATTTTGTGGATAAACAAAGTTATAAATATTATGTCATTTTTGGATTCTACACCAAAAATAACCTTGGGTACATCCATAAGGTGTTATACCCAAAAACACTTATTTCTTATTTTATTGGAAGATTTAAGAATCTCACAGTAGTAATGTAACTTTTTAAAATTTTTTTAAAATTGTTAAATTTAAGCTTAGATAGGCTTAAATTTAAAGTTGCATAAGGTTTATGCAAGCTTACCAAAATTTTAGTTAAAATTAAGGTGTTGGGTATATTTACTGAATTGGCTAAGGATTTGCCATACAGAATGTAAATCCTGCGTGAGCTCAATTTAAAAGGGTTTAAGGCCATAGTATGGCTTTAAATAAAGAAAAGGGCAAAATCCATGCAGAAAGGTGGGACAAAGGAAAAGACCAAATAGAGCTGGGGTACCCAACTTTTTGGATCTGCAAGGATTCAATTAAGGTTTTCCACCTGTATTAGAGAATTTTTGACCTTATTTGAACTTTAAAATTAGAATTTGATCCAACATTAAAGTTTAAATTGGTTTCAACCCAATTTAGAAAGGAATTTCAAGCTGCCAAAGGGTAAATCCCAATATGCAGGCTTGAATTGAAGGTTTTAAGAGCTTTCAAAGCTTAATTAAGGTTAAATAAGCTTAAACCTTTAAGGTTACAAGCATTAAAACCTTATCAAAACTTAAGGTTTGGTGTGTATTGCTATTTTACATTGAAAAATAGCAATAACTTCAAAAACTCGTGAAAAATCCAATTCTCAATGGATTTGCTTGAACATTTCACACAGATTACAATTTGAAATTATCTGTATATAAATTTGATTTTAAGTATCTTTTATAAATAAATTTCCTGGGTATATAGCCTGGAAATTTACTCTTTTAATTAAAGCTCAAAGAAAATTATAATTTCTTTAAAAATTAATTGAAAATTGAGTTTAAGAGATTTCTGCTTGAAACTCTATTTTTAAGTTGTTCATGTGATGAGCTTTAATATAAATAAGTTTATCTATATTAAAAACTTAAAATAATTAGTTTAAATGAGGATTAAAGCTACATGGGGTTAAGAATAACCCTGTTGACTTTAAATTGGAATTAAAAATAAGTTACCTTAAGTTAAGAACTTTATTTTTAAGCATGGTTTTTCAGTTTTGACCTGAGCACGCCCTCAATACTCATTATGAATCATGAGAGCTGCTCTGAAGACATAAAAAGAGTCTTTTCATCACTGTTTTTGTCCATCATCCATTATCAATCCAATCATATTGGAAATTTAAACAGGTAAAGTTTTATTAAATATAAAATCTTATTATTAAAGTAATTCTTAATTTATTTTATTCTTTATTAATTGAAATTAAAGAATTGAAATCATAGAATTCAGATTATTGTGGTAATCACCAATAATACATTTTTATTATATAAAATTATCATCTTAAATATCTTTTAAAATCCACATATTCCTCTTAAAAACTCTTTAATCTTAATTTTTATTATAAAAAGCTGTTTTATCTTCAAAATTATTGATTATTGGCGTGCTTTTAACTTATAATTATTATTTAATATAATAACCGTTGTTGTTTGACTTGTTGTATTAAATAAATATTATAAGTAAGTTTTCTCTAAAGCTCTATATCTTTTTTTATCTAGTATTAGTTTTTTTATATAGAATTTTATTCTATAAAAATTATTTCTGCACATTGCGTGTTTTATGTCTTTTATAAATAATATCCATATTATTTATAAGTGGTTAATATTCATATTTTCCACGTGTAATTGTCTCATTAAGAGCTTTACACTTCTTATTGTTATAACTGTCAGTGACTATAACAATAATAGACTAATTATAATTTATTATAATTGTTCTATTTTTTTAATATTATATTTTATAATAATAATTAAAATTTTTTTTTTATATAATTATTTTCAATAATTATATTTAATTTTGTGGTTATAATATCTCATTATATTATATATTTCTACTGAGGACAGTCATAGTCACTTGGGGGATTTTGCTTGGACCTGCCTACAGGTCCCTTACAAAGATATTAGCTGAAGTATCCAATTTAACTCTAAATTAACTCATACCATATCTCTATGTTTAACTCAAAGTTGACTCATTTTTAACTTCAGTCATATCTCTATATTTATCTCTAAATCATCTCCTTCTTAACTTGATTGATATCTTTGTATAATTTTACTCATTCTTTACTTAGCACTGGGGTGATTGGGGAGGGGTATTCCTATAGTCCTAAAGTAGTACTGTTACACATATTCCATTTAACCAAAAACCAAGTATTTCAGATCTTTGAATTTTTCCCCACTTTGTCTCAAATATTGATTCCATCTTCTTTCACCCTGTATATGTATTTAGATAAAAGATATGAAAGCTTTCATATTAGTATGTTTTATTCAATAGATTATAATTTGTTATTTAATCATATATAATGACATCAAAGGGACTTCAAGGAATTCAATTTTCCACAAGAAAAACATCCCACTATATAGCTTCTCAGAAAATGAGCTCTTTGATTCAGTTTATTAGTTTTTTGTTTCAAATAATATAGCTTATAGAAATAATCATATTAAATAACTAATAGTTATTATCTCAAAACATTTACACAGATTAAATACAAATAGTATAGTTTAATTTGAATTTGAATTTGAATTTGAACTTGAATTTTTCTTCTATTAAGATATTTCTTTTTCACATGGAATTTGTTTAAAATTTGATTTTGGATTTCCCAATCAAAAAATGATCTGTAAATACTTAAATAAATTTAATTTTCTTCCTCTCTTAAGATATAACCTTCTAGAACTAAATGAATTTTTTTTATCTATATAATACCATTTACTTAAGATTATAGATTTAATTGATAAACAAATTGAATAAAAAACAAAGTATATTCAAACTTCTTTTGTTAAAGTTCATACCTTATCATAATGTGACAAATATTCCAATATTTTCAATTCTTGTACTTTCAAGTTCTTGGAATTAAAGTGTTAAAATAAAAAAAAGCTAAACCCTCTCAAAATATTATATATAAATTCAGTATCAATAATATTGATATATCAAAAAATTAATTATAAATCTTTTAATAAAAAAAATTAGGACTTCTCCCATTCAATATTCTTCTCAAAGTAAATTTTAATTCTCAATTTTCCTCCTTGAGTTGGTCTGAGGAGAACCTCTGTAACCTTTCAGTATCTACTGCATTTTAACTTCTTTTTAATCCTTAATATATATGTATGCTATATTCTGAATTAGTGTTTTCAATTAATTAACTGAATGGGCTCAAATATACCCCATGAGGTTTCAAATTAATATTCATCAATTAAGGTGATAATACATAGATATTTGAAAATTTGATGAGAAATGTTTAAAATTACTAATAAAGCTTATAAGAATTTCTTTTTTGGTTATTTTTTTCAATTAATCACAATTCAATCATAAATATAAGGCCTAACTTTCCTGTGGAAAATCCTTCACTCATTTCTTTACTAATTGAGTGAAATGTGAAAATTAAGCTTCATCCTCTTTTAAAATAATGATTACCAATCAAATTTAGAGTACACAAGTTTAAACCAATCTTTTTATTAATATACATATATATATATATATATATATATATAATAAATATACACTGCATATCAGGTTTTTTAAGTGTATTTTTCCTCTAATAAGATCAAAGGATATCCCAATATTTTCCTTATCTCCAGAGTCCTTTTCTAATTAATGATATATCAATTACACATCATTATCATGGGAAAAATATGATAAATTGGCTTGAATAAAAACAGTGCTCTTGAGGTATAATTTTCAAGTAAACATCTTGAAGTAAAATATCTAATATTTCAGTTTCTACTTTTTCCATTTTGTATACTTTCAGCTATTTTGATAGGTAAAAGATTAATTCAAAATTTTTCAGAAAGAATTATTGTTTTATTTGATCAAATAGAGAACTTAATTTATATTTTGAATGAAGAAAAATTCAAAATTAGAAATCAATAATATTTTTTTGATATTTTATCTCTTTAGTTTTGTGAAGTCAATTTTTTAATTTATTGTGATGGTTTCTTTAAATATAAGTTTTTTGCAATCAATTGAATGATCTATATAAAAAAACTCTTATAAAAATTGAAATTTAGTGCTAATTTGTTTATTTTTTCTAATAATTGTTTGTTCTTATATTTTTTTGGAAAGAAAATTTATATAAATATGTAATACACAAAAAATAAATTAGTATATTGTGGTTTTATTTTTCCTATATTGTAGCTAGTTTTATTTATTTTTTTCTCCATCCCTTATTTATTTATCCTTCCCTTTGTATGCTTTGTTATCTTTTGTTTACACAGATTTCCTGTGGTAAGATTGTGAATCAAATATTCTATTTATTGCATTTAGTTATATATTTATTTATTATTAGTTCTCTACCCTACATGCACATTTCTCACCTTGTTTACTATTTTTTTGTGTCAATCTATTCTAATTAATAAATTAATACTTTAGTTTTATGCATTTAATTTATCAGAATGAATGTCTAGAATTGCACCTCAAAGTAACATTTATTCATAAATTATGGTAAGACTTCTTGCTAAAGTAAGAGACTTATTATCAAAGTTAAACTTTAATGCATCAAATATATATCAAAGTACCCAGTTGAACCAGGAACTCTCAAAATACAAAAATACAAAATCTATATAATTGGCATGACAAGCCTGATTTTTCAAAGAGGAAAGGTCCCCATCATCATTTTGAGCTTAAAAAAATTCAATCCTTAGGACCAGAAATTTCTATCCTGTTTGTACTCATTATCTTTTTCAACTTTATCAATATTCCTGGCATTTTGATTGATATACTCTAAGCCTGTAGTCTACATTAATTAGAATTCATTTGCCTGAGATATTCTAAAATGGTGCCACCGTAAAAAAATACATTATGCTGATGTCAAACTGAAATTTCTATAGAAGCCATATCTGATTTCCAAAGGTGTATCTCATCTTCAAAACTAAAGCCAATTTAAACTTCAAATGGTTTACCTGCCTCCAAGTGCCTCTGTTGGTCCAATTAGTTCCTCTCAAACCAGTTCATAAGATATAATAATTGCAAATTATTGCGATTCCAGTATGAAAAACTTTCAGATGCTAGACTTTTCTTTTAGTGCATACAAATCAAGTACATGTAAATTTGCGATGAAGTGAAAGTTGATTGAAAACACTCTTTGCTTTCTATTAATTTCTAATTTCAATATTGTGATATGGTTTTCCACAAAAGATGTTATCAATAATTTAATTTATCATTAATTCTTTGACAATATGATTAATGTGCAAGGTTTTTGAATTGGTATAAGTTTGTCCAGTTTCTACAAACAAGATTGGTTTACCAATGACATAAGTCATTGACAAAACCATCCCACTTTGTCATCAATAGTATCAAACCTAAAAGGCAATCATTTTATCAATAAACAGTTAGTTTTTAAATCTTTCCTTATTTGACAGACAAAATAAAACAAAAACAAGTCAAGTGCTAAATCATCAACTGAACTTGGTTACAATGATACCGTCAATCAGCTCCACTAAAATCTTTTAAAGATTTGTCAAATTTACTCAATTGGTGTACCGCCTCGTTTCCTACTGAGGCTTCTCCTACAAAAACAATTTTATCTGGCTGGTTCACACTAAAAAGCTATGTGAAATAAGGTGATAGAATGAGAAATCTCCTGGTTTGTGAAAATAGCACCAGAAGACCTAACCTTTCCAATTTCTCTCATTAAAGGTTTGTTATCTTGCATTGTTCCAGCTGTGTCAACAAGTACAACATCAAATGTGTTATTCTTAGCTTGGTTTTCATCAGTCATACGTTCATGTATCATTGCTAGCATTATTAATACTGATGAGCTGATAGAGAATTCACTCACCATATTGAATAGCAGCTTTTGCAATACCTGCTGCATCTTTACCATATCCTTTTTTGTATAATTCAATTATCATTTATTTTCCCCTGTGTTGGTTTTGATATTGGTGTATCGCTCATCCATTACACCATCTAACTTTCTTAGATTACCTACATGAACCCTCAGCTGTTTGACCGCTCCTGGTTGAAATGTGTCACAAGCAGCAACCAAAGCATGCAGCTTGTTTTGTAATAACCAAAATGCAACTTTGGATAAATTAGTGGATTTTCCCCCGCCATTGACACCAACAAAGGTCATGACATACAGTGCCAACATAGATTATAAAATCATATTGACTCACTTTCAGTTTTGGATGTCGATTAATAGGAAATCTGCTTCTTGCTGGAAGCTTTTTCAGGCTCAATGACCTTTTGCAAACCACCACCACGCCTTTGACTGGACATTCTTTCAATATATTTTAAGAGTTGATTGAAGCTGTGATCCCAGCCAGTGAATGAAGCCTTGAAGCCTCCTTGCCATGAATTTTCAGGAACAATCCAAGATTTCAGATAGGTGTCTAAGGTTGGTGTATAAAGAGAGATAAAAAGAGATTTGATTGATTCCAATAAATCAGAAATATAAGTTAACTCTAAAATGCTTTGATAAGCTTCCTAAAGAACAAAATAAGACGTTTTGTATGATTAAGAAAGTTGCAACAAATTTGATGGAGCACCTTTGATGTAAGCTTGAGTAAAAAAGAAGTAACATTGGAAGACATACAACAAAGACCAGGCCAAACTCATTTGACAAGTTCCATTGCAATGAACAACTACCCACTTGAATCTCTTGAAGATGATGTTCATTGGAATGCCCATCTGACCTTTCTTCAATCAGCCCAAGCCTGATCATACTCCAAATTGGCAAAGGGGTTGGAACAAATGATTTGGACCATGATACCAATCTGTGTAAGAATCAAGACGATTTTTGTATATGTATATTTTTGATCAGTTTTCATTCTGAGATGAAATTTCTCTGATGAAAAAATTGACATCTTTTGAAGGCCATTTTAAGAAAGATGGATTCAAAATTGATTGACCTTGATGAAAGATATGAACGTGGTCCAACATGAAATCAACAGGAACTTGTTCTTGATTGTTGTTTGCCCTAATTCTTTGTTCCGACTGAGGGCAAGTCTTGATGGATTTATGGCCTGATCTGCAATCAAAAGAAAAAGATTGACCTAGCCAAGTATAAAGCTATAGTCACCCAAATCATTACTATTGAGGAACCTGTTGGAATCACAATTCTATTATCTGAAAAGACAGGAACACTGAGTACTTTTAAGCTTACTATTGATAAGGGAACAGCCAAGACATATGCTGAATATGGTGTTGATGATGTTTGCTTGCTAGCAGCTTATGCTTCACCCACTGAAATAAGAGCTTGCTGTTGTTGTTTCTAAAAAAAGAAAGATGGCATGAATAATTTAAATCAATGATAAAGTTTAATTAAGAAAACATACTAAAAGATCTTAATGAGATTGAGAAAGGGTATGATTTTGTTGAAGTGAATGTTGAGAGGTTTCAGTAGTTTGATGTTGTGATTGTAAGGGTTGAGATTATTGAGAATGATTTTGAGGGATTGTACCAGACATGACAGATTTTTGCAGGATTAATTGAAAGTGTTCAATTCCACCTGTATGGTTACTAAACATTTGTTGCATTTTAGTAGCTAACTGAGTGCAAGCCGCACAAGCAGTTGAAATTTCAGTTTCACTTTAGGTTTGTTCTTCAGCTGACATTGGTCTTGAGGATGATTGAGAATCAGTTGGAATGATAATCTCATGGCAACATGGAATGGTGTTAATTTATTCTTTGTAACCCTCTTACATGGTCCTTGTTGAGTTGATCTTGACAACTACCAGCAAGGATTAGTTTAATTTTGTCAGCAGCTGAATAGTTGGGTTTTATCTGGCTTAAAAACTGAGAAAAAGCTTTGGTTTGAGTCTCTTGATCTTTCTCGGGACGGAATTGAGAGATGGAAAGTATAAAGGGTGATCTTGGTTGAAGCGGAAAGTTAATAAAACTTTGAACATCTCAAGGTGGATAAACAACAGAAGACTTTTTGTGCTTTGACTCTTGAGGTGAATGTGTTGCAAGATGTTTACTGGAGACATTTGAAGGAGCAGAGGGTACATTCAAACAAAGACCATCAAGTTGAGTCAATTGTGGTGATGGGCAAGATTCAAGTTGATGATCCATTTCTAAATTGATTTCATCACAATGTAACCAAGGCTTCAAGAGTCAATCAATGTGATTTTTAGTCCAAGTCAAATTTACCATCAAATAATCAGCTTGTCTGAGACAAAGCGAGTAAAGTTCTGTGAAGAAAAGGTAATAACTGAATAAGACCAATTGTTAGAGGATTAGCATTTCTGACTAACTATAGGAGTTTCAATATTGAATCAAGATTTTCAAGCTAACAGCAATTCAACCTGACTCAAGATTTGGCTATTTGTGATTATTGAGCTGTTGTTGTGAGCGGAGTCTCTTCTAAGAGCCTTTTGAAGCATATCATTGTTGATTTAAGGTAATGAACATAGGTGCCAATAGGAGTATTTCTCAGGAGCTTAAAGACAGGAAAGGTGAATGCATAGCCCATTGTATCTAAGACGGTTGAAGATACAAAGAAAATAATAAAACAGCAATGTTGAGTGATCAAAGAGTGTTTTTGAATCCAAAATCTTGAGCTTACCAAGGTATATATTGGGAATTAAGCTAGATAGAGCTTTGTAACCTAGAACCATACTACCAAGGGACTGTCCCAAGAGAGTAAAACAAGGCCAAAACCTTTAAATAACGTTTGACCTTCCCAAAGGTATCATGTCGCAAAGTTTTGACTATATCATAGCTGCCGGTTGACTCATTTGAGCTTGGTCCTTGATGACCACTTAAGGTCTCATATTTCCTTCTAGAACCAGACGGAGTTGGTGGTGATATGAGGGATGATGAAGTGAAATTGATTTGATGGATTAATTTAATATAAAAAATTGAAATCCAATATGAATTAATTTTTAAATGTCAATGAAATACTTCTTGCTGCTGCTGTTAATGATGACAATACTGATGTTGATGGTGTGATGATTTCTGAGATGGTTGTTGTGATGGAGTTGTTGTTACTGTTCAATTGATAGTGATGGAATTTGTTTTTGTTGATGTTGAAGATTATCAGTAGGATGAATGGGAGGTTGTTGACAAAGGATTAGAAGAAGGACAAAACTGAGAAGTGACCAAAGTGATTTATTGATGGGATTGTTGAGGTATAGAAGGTGAAGAAACTGAAGTAGGAGTAAGAGGAGATGGATGGGAAATAGAGGATGAACCACATTGGGTGATGAATTTATTGGAAGGGATAGGATGATCAGATAATTAGTTGGAATAGTTTCTAGGGATTTCAGCAGATAGCTGATGAGGGTGAGAATTTTGAGGTTTTCATTGAGGCAATGATTAAATTTCCTGCGGGGTCCAATAGTTTACCGAGACCAGCAGCTCAAAAGACTTCAGCAACTACTTTACCATAAAGTACTTCTGTATGCTCATTTGATAACTGACCTAGTATGGAACCACTCATGGTAGCAATTCATTTCCCTCGATTGGCTGGACAAATTTTTGTAGAAACATTAAAAGTATAAAAGCTATGGTTGGGCTGATGAGTGAGCTGATTGGATGAATGAATGAAGATTGATTAGTAAATAAAAAAGACGCTAAGTATTTTAAGAAGCAAATTACAAACTTGTTCATATTGAAAAGCATTGGAGAAACCTTGAGTTAAGGAGTTTTCATTTATCAGTTGATTGGCTCGATGAGTGTGTAGAGTTTGAGGATTTAAACAACTTAGAGGAGAAGGAGGGACTTGAAAATATATTTTTTTCATGATAAAAAATAGGATTATGAAATTAATTATAATGTAAAGTTGATATTTTTTAATTGTTGATGAGTTAGAAAGAGGTTTTATTGAATGAAGAAAATAAAATAATAAAATATGAAGATTTATTTAGAGGTAGAAGCAAGTCAGTTGATAATAGAAGAATGATTATCAACAGTAAAGTTTTCAATCTTTCCTTCTTGTAGATTTTTAAAGATATTATATGCTTTCTGTGAAATTTGCAAGGACATAGATAATTGAGTAAAGGAATTACTACTACCACCTTCAGGATATAATGTAAAGTGTCTGGTATTTTTAGCTTTCCAAACCATTTGTACTATACCTTGCTCTTTACCAGTTAGATTAATGTTTGTAGAATAGTCAGGAAAAACAAAGAACTCATTAAAAAAATCAAAATGAGAAAAAATCAAACTACCGTCTAATTTTGAAATAGGTATAGATAAAAAATAATCATAGTCAGAACAATAAGTTTTATCAACATGAGGAAAATTGGAAAAATTATCAAAAGTAAGAGTTAATTGATTGGAAAATGAAGTGGAATTGAAATCAGCAAAATCTAATGCATCAAAACTAGGAATCTTAAATTCTTGCAGTTTATTACAATTCTTTTGAAAAAGTGTTGAGGAAAACTTCTGAAATAAATTCTTGAGTATACTCTGAATTTTAGAAAGTTGTAATGTTAATGTATTATAAGTGTCCAAGTTTTTAGAAATAGTAGTGGAATTAATATATTTTCCAATAGTGAAATCTCCAAGCCTAGGAGGTCTCCATCCAATAGCATACATAATGCCTGAAATTTTATTTCCTGATTCTTGGAGTTTATTTAAAAAAAATTAATATTGAAATAAAAAGGTAGATAAAAAATTAGTTTCATGCTTTTCAGATTTATTAAGCTTTGTGAAAGGTATAAATTGTACTATTGCAAACGTTTTAAAAGGAGAATCTGAAAGATGATTATCATTCAAAATTGTAAAACCAAAATCTAAAGAAAAATAGTTTTCTTGAATATATTTTCTATAAAGAGGAGTTTTGGTTGAAAAAATAGGTCTGAGGATTTTTCTACTGTTATAATTGAGAGGAATGGGATTGAAGTAATTATCATGTGAAAATTTACATTTTCTAAGATAAGGGATTTGTAAATCAATGCCCAATTTTTGTGTTTCTTTTTGATGGGAGTGTTGATAATATCTTTGAGAATCAGAAATAATAGCCTTTCTATTTTGCATTCTAGAGGATTTTTGTTTGAAATTTCTAGGCATGATGGTAGAAATTGAAAACTAAAAAGTTGAAAATAACTAAAAAGAATAATTAAAAGAAATGATTTTTTTAAAAAAAACTGAATAATGTTAGCCCCATTTTACAATGAGTTTAGCCACTCTTTGACGTACTCCCATACATTCAGTTTTTTTTTAAAAAAATCCTTTAATTTAATTAATTGATAAAAGGGTAATAGATGAAATCATTACATAGTTGGAAAAAAGTTAATTAAGAGTAGAGAATTAAAAGATGCTATGATTCCGGTTAGTATGAGATTTGATAGATGAGTTTGAGAATTAAAATAGAAAAATAATTTCCAAAAAAATTAAAAAACATTAAATTAATTGAACTAATTTCAAATGAAATCAAAAAGAAACTTGAGTGAGAAAGTATGAATTATTGA
This sequence comes from Austropuccinia psidii, assembly GCA_023105745.1. NCBI lineage: Eukaryota > Fungi > Basidiomycota > Pucciniomycetes > Pucciniales > Sphaerophragmiaceae > Austropuccinia > Austropuccinia psidii. Next base: position 54,648,998 of record JALGQZ010000005.1, on the reverse strand, counting down.
ATTTGAAATAATTAGTTTGATAGACTAATTTAATTAAGTAAAATTCAATTAATTAATTTACTTGATTTGAAATTGAATTGAATGAATTGATTTAATGAACTTGAAATGGAATTGAATCAATTAATTTAATTCATTAGTTAAAATTCAAATTGAATTAATTAATTAATTGAAATGAATCAATTAATTAAGCTAATTAATTAATGAATTAATTTCATTACTTTCAATGAATCAATCTGATTCATTAATTAATTTCAAGGAGTCAATTAATTATTTCAATTAATCAATTTCAATGAGTCAATTAATTAATTTAATTAATCAATTTCAATGAGTCAATCAATTCATTTAATTAATTTCAATGAATCAATCAATTCATTTAATTAATTAATTAATTTCAATGAATCAATTAAATATTTTAATTCATTAATTAATTTCAATGAATCAATTGATTAATTTAATTATATAATTAATTTCAATGAATCAATTAATTAATTATTTTCAATGAATCAATTGATTAATTTAATTCATTAATTACTATCAATGAATCAATGAATTAATTTGATTAATTAAATGATTTCGATTAATCAATTGATTAATTCATTGAGAAACAAATTTATCTAAATTGGAAATGAAATTTAACTATTGAAAATGGAATTTAATTAATTGAAAAAAAAATGATTTGGTTGTGTGAAAAATAAATTTTATGAGTTGGTGTAATTGAAAATTACAATTGAAATTAAATCACAATGGGTTCATTGAAATTATTGAAAGTGAATTCATTAAATTTCTTAATTGAAAAAATAAATGATTTGATTATGTTAAATGCTCAATTGATAAAATTAAGTTGTTATAAACTGAAAGTAGTCATACTAATAGTTTAATTAAGGTTTTTTAAACAAAATTGAAGATTTTTTAAATATTATAAATTAACGGCTTAAATAAAAAAAAATAATAAAAAAGTGTTTGAAAATGACAAAGTACTAATGATTTATTGAAAATAAATGTTAGAAAAAAAATTACATGGGGATTGGGGTGGAAAAAAATTGTTAAGGAATTTATTTTATGAAAAATAAAGTTTCAGAATTACTACAATTTCATCTTTAACAAAGATTCATTTGGAATGAAAAAAAGGAAAATATAATAAAAACAAAATAAGATATGAGCAAGAAAAAAAACAAATAAAGATAAATGGGTGGTAAAAATTGGTTCAGAGTTGATTTGAAATTTGATTTGGGGTTGGCCAATGTGGCTTAAGAAATGGAAAAAAGGGTAAAGATTTAATAGAAAGAATGATTAAATGGAAATATAATTTTTCTTACAAGGTAAATAAACATAATGATGAAATTGAATTAACTTATTGGCAATAATGCATGTCAAGTCAGCATGGTATGGTCATTAGAAAAGACAAGGTTTTTTTATTGCAATTGAAAATGAAAAGGGAGTTTTAAAATGAAGGTATTCTAAAATTAAAAGCATGGAAAATATAAAACAAGAAAAGATTTAACTTTTTCTTGTAATAGGAGTTTAATTACAATGGTTCAAATATCATGTGTATGTAAATTAGAAACAGGAGGGAAAGCATCAGAGTTGTGAGGGAAAAAGGAGTGATGTCACAGTGGCTTGTGCTTCCCATTGGTTTAAAAAATCACTTGTAAGATATTGAGCAAATTGATGTCGTGAAGGTGGGCAAACAAGTTGGACATCAGTGAATGGTTTCATACCCTAAGAAAAAAATGATTTAAGATTAAAAGATAGATTTTTCCAAACTGGCTCTTCAGGTGGAGGTGGCTTAACATGTTGGTGAAGAAGATGAAAAGAGCATAGTATGAGAATGGCATTGGAAATTGAAAAATACCAATGATCCTCTTCTGCAGTCAATAATCCCTTGACACCTAATATCAAATAGTAAACAAAAGGAAGGAAATTATGATGGCTACAGTATTCAACCAACTTCTTCTTGGCAGTTTCAACTTGGAGATCATTGTCAGCATTAGAGGGCACCACTTTAGGAGCTTAGTGGATTATTGCTGAAGAGATTTGGTTATTAGAACGGAGGGCCTTTCTCTTTTTGACACGTTTAGATTGTTCAGTGTGGTTAGGGGAAACATCGTCAAGGGAGGCTTTTGCTTTGAATATGACATAAGAAATCATGACATCTAAAATGAGGTCTTGAAAAATCTTTAACTGTTGATCTGAGTTGGAAGAAATATTGAATTATTCTTCAGCATTGTTTGAGCCACTTGGACCTTTATGTGCCATGGAAATCAGTCCCATTGGTGAAATTGAGGGTCTTTTGAGGCCTTCAAAGTATGAAATCATGTCCAGGTAAATGTTGACCTCATCAATTTGTGCTTGAGGGGGTACAGGAGGTTTGGGTATGCAAAATTCATCCATGGTTGCTGAGACTGAAGCTGCAATGACTTTTGCCTAAGCAGTGATGGTGAATGATCTTCGCTGCGACATATAGATTAGATGACACACAAAATGAGTTTCAGGGTGCTTTTCATTACGAATGCTGGGGTCAGGTGAAAATGGTAGTGAAATCTGAATTTCAGGTGCAGTGAATTGTTCATAGAGCGGATCTTAAAGATTGAGGATGTAACGTAAAATTCATCTTTAGTGGCATTGAGAAATGGAGCACCTGGAGAAATCTATTATCAGCATGAATTCATTGGGGGGGTATAATTACAAACTAACTATTATCATAGAGCTTGTCAATCCATTTGCTATATGAGGAAGAGCACTGTTTAAAATTGAAATTCCCGTTTTCAGGCTGTTCAGAGCCCAAATTTTGGTGGCTCCAGGAAACTAGTGAGTCAATTGCTTCAAATGTGGTTTGATATTTGGCCTGGGTGGGGTGTCCATGGTTCAATGTTTTGAAAAGCTCATAAAATTTTGATTGGAATTCATGGGTGAAAATAGAGAATTGATCATCGGGGGAGTCAAGGGGGTGTGATTCTGGAGGCATGAGTGATGAAGGAGGATTTTGGTGAGGTTCATTCAAAACGGGTGGAGATGGGCCTACATGAGAGAGATGATTAGATAGGTCTCTGATGCCAGGAGTTGGAGAATGAGATGGTGTAGATGGATTTGATTGAGAAGTCAGAATATTTTTGTCTGGATTTTGAAAATGAGGAGCAGATAGTGTATGGGAGCTTTTTACATGGTTAATGTGCATTGGTGATGATACAACATGGGGTGTCGGGGCATTAATTGGAGTTGTTGGATTCAAAGGGATTTTGGAAGGAACATTTGGACTGCTATTGAAACATGTAATTCTTCCTGAATAATTTCATTTGTTGGAGTCAGTGGATGAACCTGAGCTGGAGAATTGGGGATGCTAATTGTGGCCATAATTGCTTTGTCTCCTTGAAATGTAATCAGACCCACTCAGATACAGAAAAAAACTGTATCTGAATGAGGTCCATTGACAATACAGCTTTGGCTGTAACTGTACACAGGTGGTCAGATTATGACCGCCGGTCATATTTGGGCCATATGCAAACCAAGTACGGCCGTAATTGGTTTGTAACCTTAAAATCCATCCAATCAGACCCACTCAGATACAGAAAAAACTGTATCTGAATGAGGTCCATTGAAAATACAGCTTTGGCTGTAATTGTAAACAGGTGGTCAAATTATGACCACCAGTCATAATTTCTACCACTTGCAAATCAATTATGGCCATAATTGGTTTGTCTCCTTGAAGTCCAATCACCCCCACTCAGATACAGAAAAAACTGTATCTGCATGAGGTCCAGAGACAATACAGCTTGTGCTGTAATCATACACAGGTTGTCAAATTATGACTGCCGGTCATAATTTGTACCATAGGCAAACCAATTACGGCCGTAATTGGTTTTTCTCATGGAAATATAATCAGACCCACTCAGATACAGAAAAAACTGTATCTACTTGAGGTCCATTGACAATACATCTTTGGCTGTAATTCTACACAGGTGGTCAAATTATGACCGCCGGTCATAATTTGGACCATATGCAAACCAATTATGGCCATAATTGGTTTGTAGCCTTAAAGTCCAATCAGGCCAACTCAGATACAGAAAAAACTGTATCTGAATGAGGTCCATTGACAATACAGCTTTGGCTTTAATTGTACACAGGTGGTCAAATTATGACCGCCGGTCATAATTTGGACCATATGCAAATCAATTACGGCCATAATTGGTTTGTAACCTTAAAATCCAATCAGACCCACTCAGATACAGAAAAAACTGTATCTGAATGAGATCCATTGAAAATACAGCTGTGACTGTAATTGTAAACAGGTGGTCAAAGTATGACTGCCTGTCATAATTTGTACCAAATGCAAACCAATTACGGCTGTAATTGGTTTGTCTCCTTGAAATCCAATCACCCCCACTCAGATACAGAAAAAACTGTATCTGAATGACCTCCAGAGACAATACAGCCTGGGCTGTAATCATACACAGATGGTCAAATTATGACTGCCGGTCATAATTTGTACCACTTCCCAACCAATTATGGCCATAATTGGTTTGTCTCCTTGAAATGTAATCAGACCCACTCAGATACAGAAAAAACCGTATCTGAATGAGGTCCATTGACAATAAATCTTTGGCTGTAATTGTACACACGTGGTCAAATTATGACTGCCAGTCATAATTTGGACCATATGCAAGCCAATTACAGCCGTAATTGTACACAGGTGGTCAAATTATGACTACAGCCGTAATTGGTTTGTAACCTTAAAATCCAATCAAACCCACTCAGATACAGAAAAAACTGTATCTTAATGAACTCCATTTACAATACAGCTTTGGCTGTAATTGTAAACCGGTGGTCAAATTATGACCGCCGGTCATAATTTCTACCATTTGCAAACCAATTATGGCCATAATTGGTTTGTCTCCTTGAAATCCAATCATTCCCCCTCAGATACAGAAAAAACTGTATCTGCATGAGGTCCAGAGACAATACAGCTTGGGCTGTAATCATACAAAGGTGGTCAAATTATGACCGCCGGTCATAATTTGTACCATAGGCAAACCAATTACGGTCGTAATTGGTTTTTCTCATGGAAATTTAATCAGACCCACTCAGACACAGAAAAAACTGTGTCTGAATGAGGTCCATTGACAATACAGTTTTGGCTGTAATTGTACACAGTTGGTCAAATTATGACCGCCAGTCATAATTTGGACCATATGCAAACCAATTATGGCCATAATTGCTTTGTAACCTTAAAGTCCAATCAGACTCATTCAGATACAGAAAAAACTGTATCTGAATGAGGTCCATTGACAATACATTTCAAGGAGACAAAGCAATTATGGCCACAATTGGTTGGCAAGTGGTACAAATTATGACTGGCGGTCATAATTTGACCACCTGTGTATGATTAAAGACAAGCTGTATTGTGGCTGGTCCTCATTCAGATACAGTTTTTTCTGTATCTGAGTGGGTCTGATTGGATTTTAAGGTTACAAACCAATTATGGCCGTAATTGGTTTGCACATGTTACAAATTATGAACGGTGGTCATAATTTGACCACCTTTGTACAATTAAAGCCAAATCTGTATTGTAAATGGACGTCATTTAGATACAGTTTTATCTGTATCTGAGTGGGTCTGATTACATTTCAAGGAGACAAACAAATTACGCCCGTAATTGGTTGGCAAGTGGTAAAAATTATGACCGGCAGTCATAATTTGACCACCTGTTTACAATTACAGCCAAAGCTGTGTTGTCAATGGACCTCATTCAGATACAGTTTTTTCTGTATCTGAGTGGGTCTGATTGGATTTTAAGGTTACAAACCAATTACGGCTGTAATTGGTTTGCATATGGTCCAAATTATGACTGGCGGTCATAATTTGACCACCTGTGTACAATTACAGCCAAAGATGTATTGTCAATGGACCTCATTCAGATAGGGCTTTTTCTGTATCTGAGTGGGTCTGATTACCTTTCAAGGAGACAAACCAATTATGGCCATAATTGGTTGGCAAGTGGTACAAATTATGACCGATGGTCATAATTTGACCACCCGTGTATGATTATAGCCAAATCTGTATTGTAAATGGACGTCATTTAGATACAGTTTTATCTGTATCTGAGTGGGTCTGATTACATTTCAAGGAGACAAACAAATTACGCCCGTAATTGGTTTGCAAGTGGTACAAATTATGACAGGCGGTCATAATTTGACCACCTGTTCACAATTACAGCCACAGCTGTATTTTCAATGGACCTCATTCAGAAAAACGTTTTTGTATCTGAGTGGGTCTGATTGGATTTTAAGGTTATAAACCAATTACGGCCGTAATTGGTTTGCATATGGTCCAAATTATGACTGGCGGTCATAATTTGACCACCTGTGTAAAATTAAAGCCAAAGATGTATTTTCAATGGACCTCATTCAGATACAGTATTTTCTGTATCTGAATGGGTCTGATTGGATTTTAAGGTTACAAACCAATTATGGCCATAATTGGTTTGTCTCCTTGAAATGTAATCAGACCCACTCTGATACAGAAAAAACTGTATCTGAATGAGGTCCATTGACAATACAGCTTTGGCTGTAATTGTACACAGGTAATCAAATTATGGCTGTTGGTCATAATTTGTACCATCATATAAATAAAGTTATGTTTGTGTCCACTTGAAAGCTTTTTTGAGCTCACTTTGCCACTCAAAACCTTCCTCATAACCACACTACTCCATTTCAATTTCTTGGGCCTCTTTTGTTCATTCCCCACAAAATCTCATTGTGCAAAGAATGGGTTGCCTTAAAAGCATTTGCACTTGTCATGAGCTCAGCTGTTACAATCAATATTATGAAGATTTGAACAATATTGTTCAGCATGGAAGACCTATGTCTGACCCAGCTTGGAAGACACATCAATTGGAACTAGTAAAACTCAGGAGACCCCAGCCTTTGGGTGATCAGATGTTATTAGGCCAAAATAGTGAAAACGTAAGGACTCTTTCCCTCATTCATTTCAATTATTCATCATTACTTAAATCCAATTTTCCACAATCTATTGGTGCAGCCAACACAGAAAACCCCTGGATTCTCTCAAATTGAACATATATGTCGTCAGAAGAATGAAAGAAATTTACTTTTTGATACCAAAAAATATGAAAACAAGAGCTTTAAATTCATTGACTCTCATGCTCTTAAATTTTTGGTTCAAGCTTCCAGCCTCGACCTCAAAAATGGAATGTCCAGAGATAGTATCAAAGAATTTCTTCTATCAGAAAGGGAAAGGATAACTAGCCTTGGAGAGAAATTCAATTTTGATGGATTATCCATTGCTAAAGAAATTCCACTTTCAATTGAAACTATTTTGGTTCAGCTGGGCATATCCATGGATTTGCTGTCCAGAATGCTTCAGCTTGTATTATCTGACTGAAACGGGGCACATCAACAAACAGTGTACATCCAAGTTTATTCAATCTTTTCCTTCCTCCATTGTCAAATTAGGCTCTCTTGCAAGAAAGCAATGTGGTTCTCTTTTATTTAAAATTGATGACAATAATGATACTTCACTTCAAAAAACAATCTGTACCTTTACATACCAATCCTTGCAAAAATGGTTGGCCTCCCATATTTGGATTCCTGGCTTTGAAAAGCTATTAAATGCTCACAATACCCATAATTCTCAAACAGACCCTAAAGTTATTTCTGATATTTGGCATACCAAAATTTGGCACACATTCAAATCTTCCCCATGTAGTAAACAAGAATTTAGAAATAGACCAGGTAATTTGATATTTAGCTTATATGTAGATTGTTTCAATCCATTCAGTAACAAAGGGGCTGCAAAATCCATTTCCATTGGGTCAATTCTTCTCACTTGTTTGAATCTTCCTCCAGGTGAACATCACAAAGAGGAGAACATGTTTTTGTATGCAATAATTCTGGGTCCCAAACAGCCATCTCTTGATAAAATGAATTCAATCTTGAAGCTTCTTGTGATTGAGCTTCAAATGTTATGGAATGGTATTTGGTTTTCCAATACCCACGACTTTCCACAGGATAGACTTATTAGAGTGGCTTTATTACCTTTAATAGCTGATCTTCCTGCTCTATGTAAAGTGGCTGGATTTGCCTCTCATTCGGCCAATCGATTTTGCTCTTTTTGTAATATTACAAAAGTGAACATCAATGAAATAGATATTTCAAAATTTGAAACAAGGACACATGAAAATAGTATTTGCAAGGCAAATGAATGGCTCCAACTTAAAACCAAAAAGGAACAAGATCAATTTGTAAAATCACATGGTGTCCGGTGGAGTATTCTAAATAACCTATATTATTGGAGACCAATTGACTTTTGTGGCATAGATATCATGCATTGTTTGATTTTAGGGGATATCAAAGCCTATTGCATATCATTCCTCAAGGTGGGGTTGGCTGGTCACAAGTTAGAGCTTCAAAGGAAAAAGCAAAGTTTTTTGGAACACTCAAATCCATCCAAATATCCTTTTTGTTTATTGGGGCATCCAAGAAAAAGGAAAAATAAATATGACAATGATTCTGAAAAAATAAGTAGACCCAAGAAACAAAACCTTACAAAAGCTAACCTTGCCTGCATTTGACCTCCTACATCCCAAAGGCACAAAGGCTCTAGTGAAGCCTCCAGGACCAAAAGTGATCAAACTGCAAAAAGCAACAGAACTTCAAATTCCAGGTATTCCCTTAGATCCCAGACAACCACTTCTACAGTACTCAACTTATTACCTTCTACACATGGTAGTGATTCATTGGTTCCCTCTGATTTATCTTCTGATGATAATCAGTATTTAAATCCAATGGGGGATGAAACTCCAAGATTAAAAAAAGATGAATCAGAGGTACTTCAAAAATTCATCAATAAAACAAAAGTCCTGTCATGGTTTTCTTGTCTACCCAGAAAATTTGGTTTCAAAAACTTTCAGGCACTGAAAGAAGCAGGTGGCAAATCTTGATGAAATTGTATTTACCTTTGGCACTTGTACCACTATGGAGTTCACAAATACCTCACCAGGAGGAAAGGGTAAAATGCCCAGGGAACTACCTCCATAAAGATCTTCTACTCAAATCACTAATTTCATTAGCTACATTAACAAACATGTTACTCAGAACAAGCATTCATGAAGAAGATCTAGATAAGATTGAAAGTACTAAAAAGATCTATTGTCAAACACTTTGTTTGGGTTGGACCATGATAAAATCCAAACCTAATCTACACCTAACACAACATTGACCAAAGGTTATCAAGGAGCTAGGGCCACCAAGAATCTTAGCTTTGTGGGCATACGAAAGAATGAACCATACATTTGGGGACATACCACGGAATAATAAGCCATGTTGAGTTTGAATTATATATTTTTATGTCAAAAAATCACCCTCACACAATACTTACCCACATATTACCAATTGTAGCTGAGATTTCCCAAACAATACTGAAAAGATGGATATCTAAAGTACAATATCAATGAATTTCCAAATTGCCTAATCTTCAACAAAGAGTTGGTAGGAACAATCCCCTCAATGCTCTGCATCAATCAAAAAATATCAGTGCCAGTCATACAATTCAATTGCATGATGCTACTTTTCAACAGTGGAAACTACTAGTTTAAAGAGATTTAAGGGATGTTTTAAACCTCTTTGAATGCAAAAAGTCAATAATTTTTGAAAAAAAAGGTATTGTAATGTAAAATAACATGTTGAAGACAGTATCATAGAGTATAACATTAATAATGTCAAATCATTGGGCCATATTGATAATATTGTCTCATTAGTTGGAGGTGATCCCAAAATATGGTGGCTAATAATCAAACCTTTTAAGAAGCTTGAAAATAATTAAATAAAAAAAGACCCTTTCCATCCTTTTCCAGATCTCAATTGTTCTATTCTATTGGACAAGACAGAGGATGCCATAATCATCAACTCCCAATCAGTTTTGGGTCATGCTGCAAGCCTCAAGAATCCTCCTAGAACCTTTGGAATTAATCAGGCTACACTCTTCTTGGTATCTCTACATTCATCAGTAAGTGATTCAGTCGACTGCCACTCATTATCTCATATATTTCAACAGCTTCTTACCATTTCCTTTCAAACCTTGCCAGCAGTGGATAGGTGATTGAAGCACCACACCCATTTCAGCCTTAGGTTTCCTTATCAATGCTCACTACAGATCTCCTTGGAGGAAAAACAATACTTTTCCCTTTGTTGATATTGTTATATGCTATTAAATGAAGTTTTTTTTAGAATAATTTACTCAAATCCCTTTTAAAAGAGATTTAAATTGTCAATCTTCCAAAATTAAGCCTCCCAAAGATCTTTCAAGACATAATTTGGTTTTTTGGTGCTGGATAGAACAGGTTTGAAAAAATGTGTATATAAACTATCTCTTCTCCACCAAAAATGTCTGTATTTCCACTTCACCAAACTGCTTTAAGCTTTCCTGAGCTTTCTCATCTAGCAAATTCATTTTCATATGTTGAATCTTCACTCCACCTCTGTTTAACATCCTCAAAATTTCATTAATATAATTACCTCATTTTCCTCAATTTAACTCCAATTATTTAAATTAATATTACAATGTCTTCCAATGCAATGGGTGGCTCCCCCTCCGCATTCCACAGAGACAATTCTGGATCCTCATCACAAAACCCAACAACAGAGGGTGACTCAATAATTAACTCAGATGAAGAAAACCACAAAAGCATCCATACAGACTCTACTGGACAGAAATCCATCTTTCTGCAAGATTTGGAAAGACTTGGAATAGAGGATGCAGTTGCACAGAATGCCAGTCAGGAGGGACAAGAGGAAATAACATCCAGTGGTGAGTATCTTTCCTAAAGCTGATTGAAAATTACTAACTGATTTGGTTTTTAGTTGTTGGAGTAGAATTCAGGATTCAACAAGAAGAGGACCAACAGAGGGCCAGAAATAATAAGAGAATTTTGCAAGGGAGAAATCACCGCATTACAAGATTGGTAACAAAGAATGCTCTTTGAAGTCAGGAATCCATTGAATCAGTCCACTTGCAAGAATTTATCTACTTCTTAATGGGTATGCCACCTTCTGTAGATCACTTCCCACCCAATCCTACCAATGATGAAGGGGAATTTCATATTCATTGGGTCAAAAACCAAGCTAAACACATCAAGACCCATTTGGAAACCTTTGAATATGGACTGACAGATCATCCAATTAGTGAGCGCAAAATGCTGGTCAAACAAGAAATCACCTCTATATCTCAACGATTGCAGCCACCAGAATTTAAACCAAGCCATAATGTTCTCAATAACAAGATCAAGGTCTCAATAGTTGAAAAGCGCGCTTGTGAAAAGGAATGCCAGCTAGTAGGCCTCAAGAGGATTACCTTCCAATGGGGAACCTCATTCAATAACTCCACTTGGAATGCAGCCATAGCCAACATTATCTCCAAACATTTTTTCAATTGGATCCAGACTAAACCCAGCTTAAATATCAACAATCCTGATCAACTAAACCTATTAAGCAAACATCGGGTCAATGGAAGGGGTAAAGAAATGAAAAAGCTTTCAAAACTTGGCCAGGCTGCAGAGGAGGTTAAATTTCAAAAAGCTAAGAAATCCAAAAACACTAGAGGGAGGCAGAATGCATGTGCTTATTCTTTTGTTGGACATACACCAAACTCTAATATTACTTTTATATTTAGGTTACAGCTGCCCGTTTCAAAATAGCATGTCAATTATTCCCTCAAAACAATGATTTGTCCGCAATATATATTGATATAAAAGCAACTTCAGATGTAGAGGATAATTCTGACTTGGGAAAAGCACCAAAAAGACTTGTTGTAGTTTGGCATAGTGAAGCTTTGACCTTGTGTACAAGGCAATTGGATCTAGAAATGACCCTTGGTGCCAAAACCCAGCTTGAAAAGAATAGAGTTCAACATATGCTTCATAGGGATGGAGAGAAATTAGACTATAATTCCGATTTAACTAATGTCCCACATTTCTTACCTTTAGATTTTTATTCCACAATATACTTAAACACAATTTCAGAAGTTGAAAGCAACCACTTACTGGCAAAAGAACTAATTGGACTCCGAAATATTTCATTAGAGATTGAGGCCAAGACAAAAAGGGGATGTCACATTATACAGAGGCCAGGAAGATCTGGAATCAAAGCTGGTTCAAGTAGTCATAACCATATGAATCCTGAATAATGTTTATCTCCTAGTCCTTTTTTGTATCCAAGCTTATAGTTTTGTAATATATGTATTTGGAAATATAATTAGAGCTAAATTATTTTAACAATTAACCAATTGAGTGAATTAATAACCAAGTCAAAACATGCCTTTCAAAATCATGACTGGCAGTCACAAAATTAGTATTTTTGTAGTGTATTTGAGAGCTGAAGTGTCCTATATGTCTTCCAAGCTTAGAGTTTAGTAATAAATGTACTTCAAAAGAAAACATGATTTAAAATATCTTAAAAAGTAACCCATTGTGAGAATTTATAATTTAGCCACAATGTGGGCTTTCACAATCATGACCATCAGTCATAAATGTGTTATTTATTTAATGTTTTCAAAGCTGAACTGTGCTATAGGTTCTCAACATTATTTAATATATAAGCCTCTTATTTGTGCCTTCTTTGGCTTTCATTTGTCCCCAAGATATTATATATTGAGCAATGCTCAAACAAAAAATATTGACATTTATCAAAAGTCATCATTATAAATGCCTTCCCAAAATCCTACATTCCAGAATAGTACAATCTGTCTTGAACACTGTAAAGAATTCCCACCTTCTATTTTTTTCAATTTCATTGCAAAAATAAATTTAAAAACTTATTTATAATAATTAACCCTCAGTCAATTTCAAATAATCACTACTCCAAAATGGATCCATTACTTGAAATAGAGCCAAAGCAAGTTGAAAAATCAGAATTCATATCAAAAATCTCCAAATTTCTTCCTTCTCTCAAGCTTGCTACCTGCGATACTCACTTTCATGAATATGCAAGAAAAACAATTCAAGAGGTCTCCAAAATACTTGAAGATGATCTGTATTGTATGTTTTTCCAGCTTTTGCCCATATGGAGCCACTTTTAATTGGAATTCAAATCATAATTTAGTTGTACAGCTAGGTGGATCATTACCCCCTGAAGCCAAGGTTGTTATTTCAGAATCCTCCCAAACATCAATAAAGAGGTATTTCATATCTTCTTCTAGTATGAGTAATAAAAAGGCCAAAATTTATCAAAGTATAAAGGAAAAGAATCAAGAAGTATGTTTCAATATTTTATTTAGGCTTTACTCAAAGATTAAACTATATTCCCTGAATCATTTCTTTCTTAGAAATTGGTATGCAATTATGATACTGAGAAATCACACCCACAAGACCAGTCAGATTCTCAAAATCTAGAACCAGGACTATTCCAACCTCAAAATGATTTTGAAAAAGCCCTATCCACGTCAAACTCCAGCCCTGAAGTCAATAGTATTTCTAAAAATGATCAATCAAATATACAAAGTTTTCCAGCTTCCACCATTAGAAAAAAAGCAAAATCAAAAATAGAGGAGCCCTTGATATAACCTATATCTACCAAACACTCAAAAGAAAAACCTAACTCCAATTTCATACTTGTAGATAACAACCCATGAACCTCAAAAGTAATGCAAACCAGGAATGAAGAGCCTTCAACATCCCAAAAGAAGAAAAAGCTTCCTCAATCTGGATTATTCAATTCCATTCACTCAGATCACTTTGAAGAAAAAATCAGCCATTTTCAGCCACTTTCAGTATCCTCATGGAAGAAATGCCAGGTTAATGTTGAAACTCTAGTAAGAGAACAATTCCAGGAAATTCCCCAAAGGCCATTTTCTACCAAACTACCCAAAGGAATACACCTTCAAAGTATTGGATCTCTTAGCATTACCAAATGGCTAGTGGATTTGGATAAATCTGGTAAATACAAAAGACATTCATTCATGTTTCTTCCAGAACATTTATATTTACTTGCTTTTTTCAGGATTAGATATCTTTTCACCAAAGAAATATGATCCTTTCAATGATCCTGATGCTTGGAATGTCCCTATCTTTACTTTGGATTCTACAATTTTAATGCAAAAAATTCCCAAATCACACCAACCCCTCTTTCAATTGGCACAATCCCTCTTTGTCCCTAATCTTCAAAAGAAACAGTTCTGGTCCAATGTAATACTGGAGTCAATATCAGTTTCTGCACAAGATCTCATACAACCTGAAAAGTTTGAAATCACAAAATCAACAGAAGATGATCCCTTGTTAGTTCAAAGACTCAGCCTGGAATTTCTAGTGTCCTGCCTCAGCAAAAGACCATCCCATTCAGCTCAAATTGAAAATACCCTTGATGAAAAGGAGGAAAACCAGCCAATTCATTATGGAATGAATAGCTTAATATCTTTCAATGATTCCATTTTACATCTTATGATTTCATATGTCCTGATACTAGCACATTCAAAAGTTCTTCCAGTCAATATTCCTGATGGTTTTGTGCTCACTCATAAAAGGTCCAAAGAATACCTTAAGACCTTATCAGAGCTAAAAACAAAAATAGGATTAGTTAAGCCCTGCTATCATATTTTAGCTTCATTTCTTGCTTCTGGGGTAAGAGGCTTAATGGTTTGCTCAAGAGATTGGAGAAAAAGCTCAGCTAAAGGAGCATTGCAGATGATTGAAATTACTGATAGTGTTATTGCAAAGGAAAGGCCTTCTGAGCCTATTTGGAAGAGAACAAATGCATATATTTTGGATATTTTTAACAAGGCATTTTTCTCAAAAACCCATGAATTTGTTCCCACTGCTCCAAATAAATTGGAAGTGGCCAAATGTTTAGTATTGGACTTCAGTAAGGAATGGCTTGAAAAAAATACCATAGATGGACAACCTGTACTAGATCTCCCTGATAAAGCCAATATAAACACCTTATTAGTTTGATCAGTCTTTTCTGTAATTTAATTTTATTCTTTCAAAAAAGGGTGATTTTTATTCAAATCATGTTTGAGTGTGCTAAGATTACTTTGCTTCACCTGATACCTCATTTATTACTTTCCCAAATAAGCTCCTTTTACACAAGATAGCTTTTTTCAGGCTCATTCAAACTGTAAGAAATGACTACAGGGCTCCAGAATCCTCTCATTTATGATAAATAGGAGCCTTTCTCTTGATTCTTCCACCTATACCCAGAAATCTGACTTTAATTAACCTGTTTTACTATGCCTAAAGCTTCCCATTACTTTTTGGAGACCTCTATACCCCAATAAAACAGGACTATCAACAAGATATTACATCCCATCATCCCACTACCTACCAGTGCGATATCAAGATTCATACATCAACTATGCTGGTTGATCATGGAAATCAACTATTTCCATTCTCCATCTGATATAAATAGTTGGAAATCTCTTCCATCAGAAGAAAGTCTCAAAATTGTTGAGAACTTACCCTCTTCTTGAACTGATAATCCAATTACAAATCCCCATAATCACAACTCAGGAGAGGATAGACCGTCTATAAACCCAAGAATATCAATTTCACCAATGTAAAAAACTATGTTTCTAGAGGATCTCTTCAAATCAGGCTTCCCAATTTCAACCTTTGCTTGGAATCAAAATGGAATCAAATATTTGCAAAATTTGTTCTCAAGCACTGGAACTATTTACACCAACAAGGAGAATTGAAAATTTTCTTGATAAATCCAAAGGATAATACACATATTAATAAGTCTTTAATACTAAGGCGCTGGTTCAGAGGGAAACAAGAGTATCTTAAGAATGATAAATTGGTTCCTGAAGCACTTTCAAAAAAAGCCAGTCAGAAGCAGAAATCAAGGTGGCGCAAAGAAGTATGTTTTTATATTATTTGTGATTGATTTTTACACCAATTGATGTTATTTAATATTCAGTTATGATCAAATCACTCACAGACATTACTATCATTGAAAATTAATCAAGGTGAAGCTTCTATATTTGATGAGCCACGGTGCTGCTCTGATACTGAAGATGAAAATGGATCATTAATAAAACTAAAGTCCCCTTGGAGGTCAGGTTTATTCTCAAAGTTAGCAAGTCAATTAGATTCCTTATTAATTCAAAAGCAAATTCAATAGAATTTCAAATGTCTTGGAAAGTAGAAGAGTACAAAGTGGTATTTTTGAGAAAGAAGCCAAAGTTCCAATTGGACTTCCGGAAAATCTTTATTCAAATGATTATATTTCCAAGCTTACTAATTATGAGAAGCTAATGTTACAATCCAAGCCATATATAGATATTCATCATTTACTTCAACTATCTGAAACCTAAAAAGATAATTCATGATTTTTCTATTTTTTCCACAATCAATTTTTCCAATTCATGATCCACAGTACCTAAATGTCCAATGCTCAACATGAAATGAAATAAAAATTGTTTAGCTACTAAAAAAGATAAATATTGGTTGAGTATAAACTATCTTACATATGAAGCTTCTGTTTCTTCCTTCTAACTTGCTGAATATTCACCTCAATACTACCGACAGTTATATAATGAAATACATGAACTTCTTTCTTTTGCCCTAGCCGGTAAAGCCTATCAACTGCTTGATCATCAATTGAAGGGTTCCAACCTGGTTCCTCATTTAAGTAATTGCAACAATATTAGATTAAGCTTCAAGTGTATCTAAATACTGTCTTACCATTATGTAGACATTTTGAGCACATCTCAGATCAATACCAACACCACCTGTGCCTTTTGTTGTAAGAAGAACTTGAGATTTTGGATTTTTTCTAAATTCTTCAAGGATCTGTATCCTTTGATCATTTTTGAGCATTGCATGCATCATCAAATTGGATATTCCACTTTCATCCAGTGCAATTTCAATAATTTTGTACAATATTTGATCAATAAAATCATTCAAGTGACAGGTAGTAGAAGGATTTGAGCTCACATATCAAGAAACCCTTTGTATTCTGAAAAAACAACTGCTTTGGGATATCTTAAGCCTGGCTCCTTCTGAAAAAACTCCTTGAGATGGCTAACAAGATGCACCACTTTGGATCCTTCTTTCAAGGTATATCGCCTTCCCCCTTCTTCCCTTTCTATTAGTGCTGGATGATTGCAAAGCTGCCTCAAATCTGATAATCTGGAGAAAAATTCTGATGAATCCCATTGAACTGCTTGGAACCTCTGTTTTCCATACAATGAACTAAACTCTTCATGCTTTTTGAAATAAAGTTTTTTCCATTGCTCATAGATCTCAATTCCAACTCCATGTTGCACTTTCTTGGGAAGATCCAGTAGGTTGGCTTTCAATCTTCTCAAGGTGAGTGTTTGCATTATAAGCTGTAATGATTGGATTGCCATTTGATTCCCAGATGATATTTGTTTGATTATGCAATTTTCCCATAAAGGCTTGAGATTCCAAGGTTCTACTTGTAAAAACCTTGACAGACTATGAAGATCACAAAGATTGTTTTGTAATGGTGTTCCTGTAAGGCATAACTTTCTTTCAGATTTTAATTTCAATATTGTGAATGCTCTATGAGTAGATTGTTCCTTATGTAGCTAATTGATGTAAAAATTTCAGTACTTTTTTATTTAAGAATCCCAAAGGGGAGCTTACTGTGCTTCTTCCAACACTATTCTGAACCAATTCACCAAAAGAGGATTTATTCTCATCCCATGAACATCATCAACATTATAAGCAGCAATAACATCATATGTGGTGATGATAATTGCATTCTGCTTCAAATTTTGGAATGAAATGAAATTAAGATTGGAACCATGGATGTGAGCCTGTGACGTATGTATAACATACCCATAAGGCCACAAATGATTTTATAAACAGTTAATTTTGTCTTAAACAGACTTTTTAGTTAAGATTAAAATAAAAAATAACAAAAAATAAGTATAACTTTTTTTTGGATAAACAAAATTATCAATATTATGTCATTTTTGGATTCTACACCAAAAATGACCTAGGGTACATCCATAAGGTGTTATACCCAAAAACACTTATTTCTTGTGTTATTAGAAGATTTAAGAATCTCACAGTACTAATGTAACTTTTTTAAAAAAAATTAAAATTGTTGAATTTAAGCTTAAATAAGCTTAAATTTGAAGTTGCATAAGGTTAATGCAAACTTACCAAAATTTTAGTTAAAATTGAGGTGTGGTGTATATTTACTGAATTGGCTAAGGATTTGCCATACAGAATGTAAATCCTGCGTGGGCTCAATTCAAAAGGGTTTAAAGCCATGGTATGGCTTTAAATAAATAAAAGGGCAAAATCCACGCAAAAAGGTGGGACAAAGGAAAAAGACCAAATAGGGCTGGGGTACCCAGCTTTTTGGATCTGCAATGATTCAATTAAGGTTGTCCACCTGTATTGGAGGATTTTCAACCTTATTTAAACTTTAATATTAGATTTTGATCCAACCTTAAGGTTTAAACTGGTTTTATCCCAATTTGGACAGGAATTCCAAGCTGCCAAAGTGTAAATCCCAATATGCAGGCTTGAATTTAAGGTTTTAAGAACTGTCAAAGCTTAATCAAGCTTAAAAACCTTAAATAAGCTTAAAACTTCAAAGTTACAAGCATTAAAACCTTATCAAAAGCTAAGGTTTGGTGTGTATTGCTATTTTACGCGGAAAAATAGCAATAACTTCAAAAATTCATTAAAAATCCAATTCTCAATGGATTTCCTTGAAAATTTGACAAAGGTTAGAATCTGATATTATCTACATATAAATAAAATTTTAAGTATCTTTTATAAATAAATTTCCTGGGTAATTAGCCTGGAGATTTACTCTTTTAATTAAGCTTAAAGAAAACTATGATTTCTTTAAAAATTAATTAAAAATTGAGTTTAAGAGATTTCTGCTTGAAACTCTATTTTTAAGTTGTTCATGTGATGAGCTTTAATATAAATAAGTTTATTTATATTGAAAACTTAAAATAATTAGTTTAAATGAGGATTAAAGTTACATGGAGTTAAGAATAACACTGGTAACTATCAATTGAAATTAAAAACAAGTTGCCTTAAGTTAAGAACTTTGTTTTTAAGTATGGTTTTTCAGTTTTGACCTGACCACGCCCTCTATACTCATTATGAATCATGAGAGCTGCGCTGAAGACATAAAAAGAGTCTTTTCATCACTGTTTTTGTCCATCATTCATTATCAATCCAATCATATTAGAAATTTAAAACAGGTAAAGTTTTATTATTTATAAAATCTTATTATCAAATTAATTCTTAAGTTATTTTATTCTTTATTAATTTTAAATTAAAGAATTGAAATCATAGAATTCAGATTATTGTTGTAATCATCAAATAATATGTTTTATATTATGAAATTATCATCTTAAATATCTTTTGAAATCCACAAATTCCTCTTAAAAACTCTTTAATCATAATTTTTCTTATAAAAAGTTGTTTTATCTTTTAAATTATTGATTTTTGGCGTGTTTTTAACTTATAATTATTATTTAATATAATAACTGTTGTTGTTTGACTTGTTGTATTAAATAAACATTAGAAGTAAGTTTTCTTTAAAGTTCTAAATCTTTTTTATCTAGTATTAGTTTTTTTATATAGAATTTTTATTCTATAAGAATTATTTCTTCACAGTGTGTGCTATAATTCTTTTATAAATAATATTTGTATTATTTATAAGTGGTGAATATTCATATTTCCACGTGTAATTGTCTCATTAAGAGCTTTACACTTCTTATTGTTATAACTGTCGGTGACTATAACAATAATAGAATAATTATAATTTATTATAATTATTATTATTATTTTTTCTTATTATATTTTTATAATAATAATTAAATTTATTTTTCTTATATAATTATTTTTAATAATTATATTTAGATTTTTGGTTATAATATTTTGTTATATTATATATTTCTACTGAGGATAGTCATAGTACTCTTGATTTTGCTACTATTATCAAGAGTTTCATAGACAAACCTTACATTTGGGGGCCTGGCCGTGATTTCAACCAATTTTTGGGACATAAATCATATTCAAGACCTTATTTTACTATTTTTTGACGTAAAATCACCATGTTTGTCTTAATATTGGTTTTTTTGGGACTTATCCCTTATAAATAATCTTTATAATATTAATAAAGGTATTTTTTCTTAAGAATTTTGTTTGAAACAATATACTATTGAATGACTTGGAATAAATTTCTTTTGTCTAACTAGTGGCTTTTTCACATCACAGACTTGAAATTTATTCTTTGAGTTATTTGAGTATAAAGTGAATAATAATACAATTTTTATTAATTAACTTGTTAATTGCATAATTATCATTTCTTAAAAGAAAATAATAAAACAAACAAAAAATATTTACTAAAAACATTTCTTTCTTTTATCTTAGACATTTTTTCTTTATTTTTGACTCAATTTGCCATAAAATTACATTAAAACAGCTTTATTTAATAAGTTGATTTTATAAGTTATTTTTATTATTTGATAAAATGACTTATATTTTCAATTTTCTCTAGTGTCTTCCATCAGAGAAAATTCTTCAGACTCTGAAGCCTCAGAGTCCAGTAATGAAATTTAAACCAGCCCACCACCAAGGGGTTTGATAACCAAAGAGCCCTTTAAAGGTCCTGCAGGTGAATTCAATTCAATTTTACTCTATTTTTTATCAAAATTGACGTGAAATGACTCCTACTAGAAGTGGAAGTAACTACTCTATCCAATCAAATGGATCTGGACCAGGACATTCCAGCCACAAACAAAAAGGCAAGAATATCTTCCCAGAGGAGAGGCACAAATGGAGGATGCCAGAAATTCCACCAGTTCCCAAAGGTTAGCCAGAACCTTTGAACCCCTTATTGAGAGTCCAGAAGCTGACATAACTGCTATTGCTGTTGGACCTGAACCATTTCCAACAGGCAGCTTTGGAAATTTATCAATCTCAATGGAAAAACTAGTTCTTGGCGTCAAAACAACAAGAGTGGGAACTTCTTCCAAGTCTTTGGATAGGCACCATGAACTTTTATCTTCAACTGAAGAAGCTCATGGGACCAGAAAAGACAGAAGATCTTCTGCTGGGTTGGACACCCATGTCTGTCAAAGTGTAAGGTTTGACTATGAAACAATAAGTAAAAATTACTAATTTATTACTTATTGTACTCTGAATGTCCTTATAATTGAAATAAATAAGATTAAAATAATAATAATAATAAAGAAATATTATTATTATGGCGTAAAAATATTATATTATTAAATAAATATAATAATATAATTAATATTATATAAGATTATAATATTGAAAATAATATATTAATATAAAATAATTAATATATTATAAAGCTCTTTATTATTGTTACAAACAAATAATAAAGGCGTAAAAAATTGTTTTTTATGAATAAAAAACAATTAATAACAATAATATTACCAATATTAAAGTTATATATTAATATGAATACTATTTATATTATATAAGAATTATTAAGAGTAATAATAAGAGAGAAATTATTATAATAAGATGAAATAACCTACTTTTAACACTTAAGATAATAATTTTGAGATATTTTACGCCAAAAGAATATAATACAACTTTTTTCAAATTGTATTTACAATAAAAAATAAAGAAATTTTACTAAAATTCTTGATTTTACGTGGAAATGAGTTTATAGAGAGATTTATAACAAAAACAATTAAAAAATTGATTTAATCACGTAAGAGTGGTGATTAATAATAAGATGGTCTTTGGTCTTTAATCACCGGGGCGAATCTCGTGTCAATCGTCGGCGATTGACTTCACGTCAAGAAAACGTCAAGCAGGATAAAAGTCGAGCTCACGTCAAGCGAAAATCAAGCGAACGTCGAGCACACGTCACACTCTGGTCTTACACCAAATCCTGTGACATCCAATAATATTGGTTCCCCTGTGCCTTCAACTCAGATTCCTCACCGCCTGATCATCCCACAACCGTCCGATGATTGGTAAAAATTACACCAGACCCGCCTGTTTGCACACACACACATCAAAGATGTCCTTCAGCCAGTCTTGATGTAGGCGGGGGGTTTGACTTCACCAGGTCATCCATGAAGTGTGCGTGTGCATGCGTGGGGGCGGGTGCGTTTGCGTGTGCATTGGCGTGTGCGGGTGGGTGTGCGTGGGCGTGTGCATTGGCGCGTGCCGGTGCGTGTGCGTGTGCATTGGCGCGTGCGGGTGCACATGCGGGTGTGGGTACGCAAAAGCCGATTCCGCTTCCAACATGATGATGGCGCAGTTAGAAATTTTGGATGCTGTGAAAGGTGAGTGTGTGGGTCATTTGATCATTGGACTTGGCTTATTCACACTGTACCCAATGTCAAAATAGTAACTTCTTTGTGGCAATGTGAAATAATGGGCTTTGCTTGTCACAATGGAATGTCTCTGTCACTAAATTTTGAGGCAATTATTTCACTAGCAAAATTGCTAATGAATCTGAGAGATTTGCATTTTAGTAGACTAAATATCATGAAATAACGGCTTTATCATTACAAGCAGTCCACATGACAGAGCTTTGTTATCATACAATCCACAGTTACCTTCTATTTCTTCTTCAGATATAATCAAGTGTCCATCATCAAAACCAACAGCTTTATAAATATTCAGATGCGGCCAATCTGGTAGGAAATTCACATCAATCTTCAAAGGTTTTAAAATCAGAAAGTTATTGTTCAGTATGCTAGATGGCTCAGAGACTTTGAAAATGCTATCAATAATACCAAATTGTCGTGAGTTGCCCCTCAGAAAACATATCACACTGTTGCTGATATTTTTGGATTCAGTTGAAAATATATTGTTCCCAATATTAATGTTTGAAACTGGAAAATACCAAGGTGAGACAATCCTTGAAGTGGGAGGACTTGTGGATTGCACGGTAGTGTCTAAGCTGATCCAATCAACTATTTCCCTTGTTGCATGAAAAGTCTGTAAGTACTCAACCAGGCAATCATAATTTTGTTGGTCATGGCGGGATGGCTTGTTATATTTATGGTGATTGAACACGGCAGGTGGCTGTGATTCGAAAAGCTGTTTTATTTCACATGGCACAGATGGGGATTTCAGGAGAACGGAAAGGTTGGAACATCGACAGATATGTTGAAGTAAGGTTTTATCTATATCATCTATTCAGAGTTGCAAAAAGTTAGTCTTATTCAGTTCAGGTGTTTAATCAATGTGAATATATTGATCTTATTAATTGACTTACATATCTTGTTATTTGTTGGCATCTTTGCAAATACTCCAATCAAGCGCTCATAACCCCATGTGGCTGAGGCTTGTGCTGGGCCCCAACGTTGGAAGAGTTCGGGAATATGATCAGCAAAATGATGATTTGGTTTACTTTTCTGTTTTGGGAACAGGTGTTGATTGGAAAGGCGGAATTTTTTCCAATGTTCAGCAAATGCAGTCGCATCATCTATTGAAACAGTCCAGCTTGTGGCAATGTTGATAGCACTAATCAAATGGAATGTATTCTTGGCTAGTTCATTTGCAAGTTCTTCTGACTGACCCATTTTTCTTTGAGTGTTGGCAGATTGGTGTGCATCTAATGACATCTGTTGACTGAGCATTAGAAATGGAATATAGACCTTATATAAGAGAGCCCATTCAGCGGCTTTTAAGCTACCATGAGAGGGGGAACCCATTTTGCGGGGAACTCTTGTCCATGATGAGGGAATTATGGTCTCAGATATGATTTGTCGGAGATGCTCAAGAGCCTCACCCTTGATCTGGTGATCACTCAGTGCAGTGATATCCAATTCAGAGGGTATTTCAGAAGTGGGGATGTAATCGGCATCAAATGAAGGAATCTCCGCAGAACCACTAGATGGATGTTCTGTGTTAGGGGTGGGCATTGGGAAGTAGTTTTTTCAGGTGGAAGTAGTGGGGAGTGGCTCATTTATTATTTTTGCTGCGTCTCTTCTCAGGGAGCGGGCCTCTCTCAATGTGATTTTATCAAGAGAGCTGTTGGAGGTCATGGAATCTGAGTCTGAACTGTTGGTGTCATTGGATTTCCTGCGGGACCTGAAGTAAATTTTTGATTTCGCCTCTGGAATGCACAATTTGAAAGTTGCATGATCCTTCAAAATTCCAAGTATTAAATTATGCATTATGTCAAGATTAACCATTCTGGTTGCATCCCAATACGGAAGGTCTTCCAAAATTGAATATCGCACTCCATACTCAGAGAAAATTGCTTGTCTTTGTTGTGGGGTTGCCCGAAGCCATTTGGCAATGGTTGATTTATGACTTTGGTATGAGCGCGTGTAGTGAAATTGAGGACCAATTTCTTCAATTTGAGCTTTGTGAATGGTGCAAAAATTACAAAAGTGGTTTCCTGAATGGGAAATAAATCCAGTAAGCTTGCGCATGGCAACCACATCCGCAATGGCTGTGAGGATGGCAACACGGATAAAGGATCCTGATGGACCTGTTGAGGTGGGTGCAAAATGGTAACCTTGCCATAGCTCTTTGAGCTCGTTGATGAGTGGCATTAATAGATAATTCAATTGAAGCGCAGTTGGCTCCTTCGGACCAGGGATGATTCCTGCAACATAGACATTCTCGGGCTTCAATCTTTCACTTGGGGGGAGATTAAGACAAATAAGCATGATAGGTCCAATGCTAGCCAACCGGGTTGACTTTCCATGTGCATTAAACCAGTCCACATATATGGAGAAGGCCAATGCACCAGGAATGGACATGAATGGGGGGTCATGGATATTTCTAGTGCCAGTGAAGCGTCTCCAGACCAATCCATCCCAGACGTCACGTTTTGGGGAATCTTCATGAGTTTGGGATTGTTGATGTTGATGCAGAATGTCCATAATTCCAGCCCGCTTGAGGAATCTGGCAAGCCAATTTTTGAATGGTTGATAAATGAAATGTTTTGTTGGTATAAATTTTTGCTTCATGTTGGTTGTGTTTTGGGTGTGGGGTTCAGATGAATAGATGAATTTGCCTAATGATTGTGTGCAAGGGGGATCATGATCATTTGGGTCATTATGGCGTTGACAGTGGGGTTGGTCAGTTGTGACTGATTCAGTAAGGCCATTAAGAGAGAAACATTGAGGACAACATATATAGTTTTGAATCACTGGCTCCAATTGGAGATGTTCAAATATGGTACTCAGATCTTGAGGTATATGGAATGCAGGAGCGGGGGGACCAGCTGAGCTTGAGATACTGGACTTGATCAGCAGGTTCAGGGCGGGGTTGAGTATGCGTGAAGCCCTGCGGGGTAAATTATACCTTAATGATAGAATGGCAGATATTATCATTCCTAGGTCTTGTGGGGGAAGGGTTTGACTGCCACTATATGATTTCTGTGCAGTTGAATTGAGACCCGCTGGAGTTGGGAAAGTGCTTTGGGTCAAACGTGAATAATCAGCTGGGAAGATTTGATCCAATAGAATTTGTGGGCACCCAGATCCTGATGCAGAAGTAGGGATGTTTGGAAGAGATTTGGGTGCAATGGTTGATTTGAGCTTTTTAATGTGCTGTTTATATTGGAAAGGTGTGAAGGAAACTCCTTGCCTATCACCCTCAGGGGAAGAATGTGTTTGAGTTGAGCAGTGTTGACACATGCATATACGCATTGAGGAATATGGCCGGGTTGTCATTGTTGCAGGAATTGGGAGTACGGTTGGTTTGTGTATAAATATCTATGGTTGATGTGAAAGTGTTTAGGAGTGTTATTAATTGGAAATAAAATTCAGTGATTATTTATGAAGGGGGAGATGATTTGAGCCAGCTGAGGATTTTATCCCATTTGTAATGGAGCATGAGCTGCAGTGGATAAAGTTTAACATGTCTCATCTGGATGGCGGAATTGGTTAGGCGTTTAATTGGGTAAAATGCCATGCTGCTCAATGCTCATACATATTCTAGTTTATTTACACATTGTGATAGTGCGGGTTTGACCATTGAGGGGGTTCCATTAGTGAAGTGTTACCATTGAATTGAGGGGATTAACATTTAATCCATGTACGCTGGCACGCCATCGTACATGGTTTAAACCTTATTACAGACATAACTATATAACTCTATTACATAAGGGGTTGGAGTGCAGCTAAAGTCTTGGTATTTGGTTTGAGTACGGCGGGCTTTGAATCAGTTGGAATGTGATTTGGATTGTCTTGCCTTTCGTGAAAAGGTGATGTCTCTTTTGTGGGTAAATCCTTCATGAATATACCCCTTTACAGATGTACAATGTTGGGGAATTTCAATGCATATATTGGCAGTTTGGATAATTCACAAAATGTGACAATGGGGAGGCGGAAATGTTACCAAATATGATTACCTATGGATGATGGGTCCCCTTTCAGATCAAGGAAATATCACATTATATGCTGGTAGGCCGTGCAGGGTGGTTTCCGACAAAAGCGGAGGAGCTCAAGAGGAGGCAGGGAGGATTCTCCTCAAAAGAGTCTTATCCGACTTCCACACAACACTTAGTTCCAACTATTCATAGAATTTCTCTATTCTAAATTTGAAAAGATTTCATCTCATATCACTCTATTTTATCATAATACTGAGGTGTTTTATCTAGTTAAAAATATTACTGTACTTTTTCAGCCCTTATGTCATCTTTCAAGTCACATAAATCCCGTTCAGGTTCTGTTCATGACTCAAATAGTGAATCTAGCATAGAATATGTTCAAACACAGTCACCATTGAGTCCCAACATTCCTCTCACAACCCCTATCGCATCCTCAATGAATGTATCAGGTCTTAACATTGATGTGGGCAATCCAAAGGCTCCAACTTCAAGCACTTGGTCGATCCCAAATATTTCCGTCACTCCAATTCCCCCGAATCCCACTAATACACAAATTCATGTGTCTCAGGGGCCAGAAGGCACACCTCAAATCTCCTCACACGCTAATCCCCAATCAAAATTTCCACGTGAGTTCCTCCTTAATCCCGGTCGGAGTCCAGTCGCATCCCAGGATCCCTTTGGCCAAAGTAAACAGCCAACCCTCAATATTCCATCAGGATCGCAGGTTCATGTGGGTGATGAAAGGCGCGTGGATGGGGGGCGACGAAAAAGACCTTTGGAAAATGTAACTTGGAGCGGTCTGTCGGAGGGAAATCCAGTATTGACGCTTCATCAAAGTAAGTCATTTGAATTTTGGAGTAGAAACTTATTCATGATTTGATATGTTTGTTTCATGGGTTAGATATGGCACCTAAAGGCAAGTCAGTCCGATCTCAGGAGCCAATTGAAGATCGTGAGGATGACCAGTCTTCATTAATGTTTTAATGTGTTAACTGATGATTTGCATAGCAGGGGATGAACTTTATGCGTCTTCACCTCTGGTCCATAAAGAGAAAGTCAGTGGACGTCATCATCCATATGCCTCCAAACCAAGAACGGGTCATGCCAGTACATCAAGAGAAACAATGGTGGATGATGAGGATGAGAACATGTCTCCGACTCAAAGTGAAAGAAATGATGAACCAAGGAGGGACAATTTCACAGCGCATGAGCAAGGCACTCAATCAAATAGTGAGTTCACCCATCCTCAGCTGGGCCTCGCCCAGAGTATGCTTGAACAATCCGAGGTCAGACAGCAAAGGAACCAGGCCCGCAAAGCTCACAATGTGGCAAAACGTGCAAGCCAGAAGGAGCAACAAAAATGGCTGAAGGCAGAACTTCCAGAGAATGTCCATGGAATGAGATCAGCAGTACACGCACATTGCCTGTTCCTACTCAAAGTTAGGGATAAGGATTTTTCCTCACTACCAACACCACCCAGCACAGAAGAGCGTGAAATTGCAATTCAAGTGGCTGGTCATCTCGGTTATGTCCCCGAGGATGTGTTCAATGAGCCATCAACACAGGTTCAGTCTCAGGGTTTCCAAAGCTACTGCGAAAATGAGCTCCACAAGCTAGGACTAAAGCGATTCACTTGGGACTGGGAGAGCTCATGGCAACATCCGTTCAACGAGCTGATGTCTATGGTGTTTTACCGTACATTCCGTCTCGCACTTGTCAGCACTGAGTATCATCACTACTGTTGGAACAAGGATCATAACAACTATGGGGTCGTGGCGGCTTTAATGGAGCGATATTTCACTTATTTGAAAAGAGAATGGAAGTCTATTCAAAAGGATGCCGAGTATTTGGTAAAAAAGAAAGAGAATCAAAAGCTCGCAAAGATTTGTCAAAGAGTTAGTTACTGTATCTCTTCTTCATTGTGGACCAAGTCTGATGATGATCTACTTGATTATGTGCAGACCTGTGAGCGCCGTCGTGAATGGTGTGATACGGCTAAATTTCCCATCCTAGCATCACAATTCAATGACCCTCGAGTATGCTCAGATACTGAGGAGGTACTGGAAAATGGCCGTCAAGTTTACCGCAAAGTGGGATTACGCTGGCGCTCCCAGTTATTTAATGATTTGGTATTGAAAATGGATAGAGACATAGAGTTTTGTAATCGGATTAAAAAAAAGGGTAAAAAAACTATTGATAGATTGCCAGAATTACAATCGACAGATGATGGTGATATTCCGGAAGGCCTATCATTTCAGGTATTTGATCAAGATTGGCTCAAAGGCTGTAGTAAGATGCAGACTAGCGCCCTCAAGATACTTGACATGCCAGTTATTAGGCCTAATGGTGATGCTCTGCAATAACTTAGTAATTGGTCACGGTATAGCACTGTGACAAATTAAAATTTTGTGAATTATTTGTGCAGGTGTAATAAAATCTGATTATTATCTCTTAAGGATGCAACAACTTGCTAAATATGTTAGAATATAGACAATATGAATTGAAATGTATCACCGTCTCCCTTGCAATAATACTCTATTGCTCATTTTCATTGAGGAAATATTGAAGAAGTTCGATCCAGCTCATGGTGTTCATAATTGTGGACCTGTGCCAGAGTCAACAGGAGTTATCAACTTTGTCAATCACAAATTATATAATATCAGTAAGGCTCACGCAGTTAATGATTTTTTCTTTTCTTGGACCTATTGGTAATTGGAATATGGCATTCCCATAAGGAATGATTTCAGAATAGTAATACAATCAAGTGAAAGATGAGCTTGAAAGGTACCTTCCGCATGTTGACCTCAACTGAATGAGGAGTGATATAGTGGATGACCTGTACAGGTCGTTGTTGGCCAATACGATGTAGACGATCAACAGCCTGAGCCTCAATGGCTGGGTTCCAATTGGGCTCCTGGAAATGTGGATGTCAGGGTCCGAAAATCAGGGGAGAATTTTGGGGGGCCCCTCACCATTAAATAGACTAAATTAGCACAAGCTATATTGAGGCCAGTTCCAGCCGCGGCAATGGATGCAATGAGTACTTCACATTCAGGATTATTGAAGAAATTCTCAAGCGCCTTGTCCTGCGCTCGTGGTGTAATTGTTCCATCAATTCGTGCTGAAAGGATAGAGTGATGGGCAAGAGCAATACCAATTCTACAATATAAAAAAGTCAGATGGAGTCAATTGGTAATGGATGCATATTAGAATTAACGCACAAATCTAGAAATTGGGTCCATTGGGTATAAACCACCGATTTCGTTGGACCACACCTTGTTTGTTTGTTCTTCATTAAGCTTTGTAGGAGGTGTGCAATTTTACTACTCATCATGCATGTTTCCACATCCACAATAGTTCGTGTGATTCTTGGGGAGTTATCCTGAGTGCTCCTGCCCTCGGGGTCTTCCAGCTCCGCCTCCGCAATTGTGTTAAGCATGATGTGATGGTTACAACATATTCGCAGCTTATTAATATTTCTGAAAAACTCTCCTGGTCCTTTGCTTTTGGATGATAGGAATTCTTCATATAATGTGGAATATTCTTGCTGCATGGTTGGGTTGAGTGGGAGCAGCTCATAATGATGGCTAATAGTGGGGAGAGATTCGAGATGTGTGGTTTTGGTGCGGCGCAAACTTAAATGCCGCAATGCCAAATGCAAAATATCATTGCAACCTTTTGAAAGACTACTCAGGATGAATGGTGACCAGTTATCTTGATCGGCGCTCTGGGGTTGAGTGATGAAGGATATTATGCCCAAAAGGTCATAAATGGTGTTGTGAATAGGTGTGCCCGTTAAACATATTCGACGGGATGAAAGGAGGCTATTAATGGCACGGTGAGTGGCAGTGTATTGAGAGCGAATATAGCTATAAGAGGGGGCAAGGGTTATTGGATATAAAAGGTAATTTGAATCATTTAAGCTCAGCCACTCACTGTGCTTCATCCAAGATTATACGATGCCAATTGATTTGAAAAATGAATGATGTAGAGGGATTGGTTTGCTTAAATTCTTGGGTGATAGTATTGTA
Organism: Austropuccinia psidii; assembly: GCA_023105745.1. Taxonomy (NCBI): domain Eukaryota; kingdom Fungi; phylum Basidiomycota; class Pucciniomycetes; order Pucciniales; family Sphaerophragmiaceae; genus Austropuccinia; species Austropuccinia psidii. The sequence continues at coordinate 54,618,673 of JALGQZ010000005.1, read as the reverse complement.
AGAAGTGATGATGATATCATATTTTAAGATGTCGGCTTGGGATAATGAGTGACGAGTGGGACCATGGTAGATTTTGGCATGCAGTGCTCCAGCCTGAGCATGCTTGGATATTTCTGATTGCCAGTTGGTAATTAAGCGAGGGGGGCAGATGATCATGGTGGGCGTGGAGCGATGGGGGTTTGCAATCATCCGCTCCTTGGAGGTACCAATTAGAGCAATGGCCTGAATGGTTTTACCTAATCCCATATCATCCGCAAGCAGTCCTCCAAGAGGGGTATTGGTCGAAAGGGATTCAAATGAGCTAACGACCTTGTTTGTAATGATGTGCCTGGCATTAAAAGTGGATCCTGGGGGTGAGGTTGCCCAAAGGTTACGGGCTGATTGGCCATTGGGGATTTCTCGATCCCAGAGAAAAGCTAGTCCGGTCTTTTGATGAGGGAGGAGGGGGGTTTGAATAATGGCATGGGGAGGTCTGATCCACTGGGTAATTGTATCAGTTTTTGCTTGGAAATCAATGATGAAACAGCAGGATATGAAGCAGGCGTCGAGTTTGAAGCGGGAAATGTCGGAGTAAAGAGTTGACATTGACAATGAGTAGTACAGTCATATTCTTTGGGCATTTTAAGCTTGAAATCTTGTGTTCGAAAGCTTTCCATTATGAATAGAACGTTTGGATACCATGTGAAGAACATCAATGCTAGATTGGGTTTCTGAGATGAGGAGGGATCATTGGCATCAGTCATAAATACTCCCTCAACGAATAATATTTGAGTAGGATTGGATTGGCAATTTTCAATCCATGCCCCACCAGGACCACAGTGCATGAACGCTTTGGGTGCCCCAAGGAATGGTATCAACGTTTGGGAAAGGGTTCCCGGGAGAGAGCCAATAGCATGCTGGTGATTGGGGAGATATACGAATATGTTGTGTTGATTGTGCCATAGGATAATCCAAAAAGCTAAGTGGGAATTCTCAGGATTTAAGGCTATATCACTATTTATTTGAATACGAATATTAATCATCCCAATGCAAAGTGGTTGTGAAGGGGTTGACATGATGGCTATTTTGAACTATTTGGGGACAGTTGGAAATTATATGATCGGGAGGGGGTAGCTAAACGGAATGAAGACAAACAAGCGCAGGTGGGGAACTTATATGAGAGGCAGCAATGGGGTCAAGGGGGGATGGCCTGTGGTTACGTGCATGGTCTTGATGGGGGTGGGCCTCTTGGGCTCATAATTTTCATATCCGATTTGGGGCATATATCAAGGCAAGGTGGCCAAAATGTGGGTGCACCATTTGACTGCTGGATCTGCAGCGAGTTACGAAACCTTTGGTGGAACAAGGCTGACATTAGCACATCCGAAATTGGGTGGGTTGTAGCAGCTTATTGTGGAGGGCATATTAGAGGCATGCAGTCATGTTCGCTGGTGTGACAGCGAACAATGAGCGTATCCTCCCCAGGTTAATTGTTCACAGGGACCTACTGGGCAATGTTGGCAGTTTCAAAGGGCAATCTCACTGTGGGGATGTTTGTGTGTGGGCGGGTGAGATATGTTTGGTGGCATGCCACCGAACATGACTTTGGTTTGGCCTGAAGTTTTTTGCTGACTGATGCATACTGGGCTTTCAGGGGGGAATGTCTGGGATGATCAAAGGGGGCGCCAGCCGTGAGCCGTGATCCACATATACATTCACCCCTATGGCGTTTGAGGCGAGTACTAATCCACCGAGATTGGCATTGGCCTCTTTGCCTCACGCGCGTACAGAACTCCGGAGAAAGAGGCCACACGCCCGAGGAATTTTTTGGCTGCAAGCCAGGTGCCACAACTTGCGCGGGGCGTGTGAGAACGTGAAGAAAATGACCCGCGGTGGGAGATACCCACGCGAACATGACCAGCCTCAGCAATCATAGGCTGGGATTGTTATTCTAATGTGGATGAGGCTGAAGCGAATCCACACTGATTGGCCTCAGGTTTCCACGCGCAAGCGGGTGAGCGTCTGCAGTCAAGCTGACAACCCGACCAAGAAAATAGGCAGCTGGAAGACTGGCAGTAAAATGTCTTCCAGGCGTGTGAAAGTTGCCTGTGTATGACCCATCGGGGGTGCGTATGAAAGCGTGTGGCTGCCCGACAATGAACAAGCGGGCCAGTCATTGTTTGCCCCAACAATGGCACCGGAGTGAATCAACTCTTTGTGTTAGACCCAAATATTAAGTCATCCCATTAAGACCCACTTACATTAATTTGGATTACATGCGCATCTGTGCCGTAGTTAGGCAGAGCTGTCCAACAAGGTGCTTCAAAGGGATGCAGGTGAGAGATATGACTTGATGGCTTGACGTTATTGCATGTTACATTGTTGAACAGCTTTTTGCTCTGCCCCGCAGTACATTTACAAAGGTGTACTGCGTACTACAGTGTTGACTGTACTGTACAGATCAGGAAGGTGTAATACTACTTGAGCCTGCATCCATCTAGCAAATGTGCATGCACCTTCCGATCGTTTGCATTTACGTAGCTCATGTGCCACATGCTCAGCATTGCGTTTCACCCGATTTGCACACGCAAGCTGAGCATGTCATGGTCAAAAGCACCGTGAGAAAGTGCTCAGTAAAGCCATGGAATGAACTTTTTTGCAATAGTTCATTGGAAGGCTCAGTTTGGAGCACTTCACCAAAGCGTGTGAAATGCTGCACCTGGCTGAAATGTCATCCGATGCTGTGCCAAATGCTCAGAGTGCGCGCATACAAAAACGACTGAGCAATGGCTCAGCATGGTGCATTTGATATTGTTATATCTATAGTTCAATCACTGTGCAATTCCAATGTTCAGCCACTGAGCATTTCAATTATGACCCGAAAGCAAACCTGAGCAATGGGTCGAGGCAAGCTCACGCTGTATTCACTTGTCTTGCAGCCCCCCCTTTGTTCACATACTATTACCAGGCCATATGGCCGGTAATCTCGCCGCGGTCACTTGTGACCAAATGCACCGGGTGCTTTTCTGCATGGGTCACTTGTGGATTGCACCCACAATGCACATTCAACATGGGCCTCACGACCACCCTCCTGGGTGATCGGGTGGCTATTTAAGGAAACAAAGGGGATTTGACTCAGCTTGACAATTCAATAAATTGCAATACTCAGCGGTGCATTTGATATTGTTATATCAATTGTTCAATTACTGTGCAATTAAAATGTTCAGCCACTGAGAATTTCAATTATGACCCGAAAGCAAACCTGAGCAATGGGTCGAGGCAAGCTCACGCTGTATTCACTTGTCTTACAGCCCCCCCCTTTGTTCAAAGACTATCACCAGGCCATAAGGCCGGTGATCTTGCCGCGGTCACTTGTGCATTGCACCCACAATGCACAATCAATAAGGGCCTCACGACCACCCTCCTGGGTGATCGGGTGGCAATTTAAGGAAACAAAGGGGATTTGACTCAGCATGACAATTCAATAAATTGCAATACTCAGCTTGACAATTCAATAAATTGAAATACTCAGCCAGACCCCCATTGTTCTTCTGCCTCACGCGAGCATTTCACTTCTCAGTTGCAGCATTCGCTGAGACTCAGCTTCAATTTTGCCCACACGCCTTGAAGCTGAGACTTTTGCGGGTGCTGCAACTGCTGAGATCGTCTCAGCTTCACCTTGGTATAAAAGACCATCTTCACACGACACGCACTTCACTTTCTTTCTCACCCGCTCCACTTCGCTCAACCTCACCCGCGTTTGTCCTTCTTGTGCGTATTCCCCCTCGTCTTCCTGCCTTTCCAGTCTTTTCTTTTGCACTCGACTAACCCCACTCCCCTTCCTGCTCGCTTTTTGTTTTTCCTGCTAATACTTTCAGAACCCCACTTCTATCTACTTTGTACGTTTTCTCCAATTAAACTTTTGTCAACATTATGTACCGATATTAATATTTTTCTTTCTTCATGACTTCCTTCCAGACTTTTAAAAACTTCCGACTAGAGCGTTTTTATATTGATTCCGTTTTAAATTTATATAAATCATCGTATGTCTTCCTTTTCTTTCTTGATTGCTTACTTTCTATTCAGTTACTAACCTGTTTTGTTTTGTTTTTAGATGTCGTGCACGTTATGCACCAAGCGGGGTATCCCCTGCATTCGCTCCTCGACGACGAACGACGCTTGTGATGCTTGCCGACAAGCACACAAGAAATGTTCGTTCGTTGTCCGCCCCTTCCGACCACGAGGCCAGACGAGTTCTCGCCCAAGACGCCCTCGCAAGGACTCCTTTGTGGTCGACGATGATGAAACCATTTCCGAGCGTGAATGGACGCTGGGCCCCCAAACAGGCCAACGGGAACGATTCCGGACGATTAGCCCTGTCCCCTCCAGTATCGATTTGTCCACTCCCCCTCCTAGGCCACCATCCGATGGTCACTTCACTCCTCGACCGGAGCAAAGTGATTATCCGGCCGATGAAGGATGGCGATGGCGAGAGGACATTCGAGCTTGGGCTGATCGTCACCATGTCTTGTCACCGATGGGATTCAAACGCCAAAGTAAGTTTTATTTCTCCTCTTTATCTCATTTCTCTTCACGCAATAATACTGACTTTTTTCCATTACTCATAGAACCAAACCCCCCGAATCCCCCCCGACACGACTCTCCCGTTCCCAGTTTGCCTCGCGAGCAAACCCCCCGGCAACCCACTCCAGGCCCGAGTGGCACCCGATGGTCTGAGGAATTATTCCGTGGTAAGCAGCCAAAGTTTCATTTCATTTTCACTTTCACTTTCGAGTCGAGTGAACTGACTCTTACTCCTTTTTTAGAACCCTCCCGAACCGAAGAGCCACCTATTCCTGGCCCGAGTCCATCGTCCCAACCACCTGAGGACGATACGACTCGTGAGCCAGAACCTGAGGTGGCTCCTACGCAATCCACGGAGGAACCTTATGGTAAGTCACCCCTTCTTTCTCTTTGATCCATATTCACCTTTCCTCATTTTTTCTTCGACCGTCTCCAGATCGTCCCGCCACTCCTCGCTCGATCATCATCATCGACGATACGCCCGTGGGATCACCCCATCCCCCTCCCCCTTCTTCTTCACCGACTCCACCATCTTCCCCTTCCACTCCAACCCCGGTTCCCTCCCCAGAGATCCCTTCCAGTGCCCCCGAGAACCCCAACGCCTCCTCCCCCCCGGTGCCAAGCTCGTCTCATTCTCACGATGATGCTCGCCAGGAATTCACCGACCTGCGACCGACCCTAATGATTCCTCGAGCCATCGTCCACGATTCGATCAACCGAATCTTGTTGGAGCATCGTCGCTTGCTCCACATGATTCCTTTCGTGGATGCAACTCATCGAAATGAGATGCACCGGGAATTCCGGGAGGAACTAAACTCCCTCCTTGCCCAGGCACTGGAGGCTTATCCAAAGGAGGACATAACCGGGATGGTCTCCAAATTCCTCGAAAAATAAAAATTTAAAAAAAATGTCATTATTTCCTCTTTTTATTTTTTGTAATACTTTCTTTTGAATAAAATATTTGTCTTAAATTATTGTTATGTTCAAATTCTATTACATTCTTTGTTCACGTAAAAATTACTTATTTCCTCCTTAGAGAAAAACCCTGATTGCGTGAGAATTATTTTTGTAAGTGCCCCACCAAGAGTTTGAGTGAGTATTTGTTTTTGTGAACCTCTTTTTCTCAAAATGCGCCAATAGTTGCCGTTATCCTCTCCTATATTTTCTTCTCCCATGGTTTAGAGCCATACCCATTCTTAACTGTAAAAAAGCGGGAGGTTCCCGTATGTGAGCAATCGAGTCCAGATTCGTGAAACATGGCCTTTCCTATGGTCACACGCTATTAGTCTTACTCATGTATTGAATTGTTTAAATTGGCTAGAACCTTCACAAGCGTAAGGATTGGCGTGTGACTTGTCGGGAGGCTGCACAGGCGTAAGGATTGGCATGTGAATTGTTGGGAGCCTGCACAGGCATAAGGATTGGCGTGTGAATTGTTGGGAGCCTGCACAGGCGTAAGAATTTGTCAGCATTGTTGGCAACCCTCCCATGCGTAAGGATTGGCGTGTGAATCGTCGGAAGCCTGTACAGGCGTAAAGAATTTTAGCACTTTTGGGACCCTCCCCAAGCATAAGGATTAGCGTGTGAATTGTTGGGAGCCTGCACAGGCGTAAGAATTGGCGTGTGAATTCTTGGGATCCTGCACAGGCTAAAGAAAATTTCAGCATTGTGGGGAAGCTTCACAAGCATAAGAATTGGCGTGTGAATCGTCGAAAGCCTGTAAAGGCGTAAGGATTGGCGTGTAAACTTTCGGGAGCCTGCACAGGCATAAGGATTGGCGTGTGTAGCGATGGCCCCCCGCATAGGAGTAAGGAACTTTTAGCATTGTCAGAACCTGCACAAGCATGAGGATTCGCGTGTGAAGCATTGGCATCCTGGACAATAGCAACAAACCAGGACCGATGTACGATGGCATGCCACCGTACATAATCCACTTCACCCCTTTTTCATGTGAGACACCCCATCTCCCGCACTCAAATCCATCCAATCCTGGTGTATATTGTCCTCTGCCTTACCTCACCATTACTTACCCAACCCACTTGCAAATCTCCTCATTCTTTGAATCGGCATGAGATTGTATTACCATCCCTGATTTGATAGCCCGCTCTCTCGCCAATCTCATAATAGCCATTGCTTTTTTGCCGCATTGTTTTTGCTAACCTGCTTGAGCATTGTGTGGACATACCCACTAGTGTCGTGCTTTCGTTGTCCTGTGCTGGATCAGTATAATGAACAAATGTACTACTGGCCCACACTACCTGAATGAGCCCATGACATGTGGATAGATCAATCCAAAAATGCTCATTTGGGAAAATCAATTTTCCCCCTGTACACCGCTTTGACGCATCTCTTTGAATTTGGCCGGTCCGCTTATCAGCTTGAAACCACCATCCCGAAGCATACAGCGATGTATCCTTATCAACATGAGGTGCGTTTTTGAATCCATTCATGGTGAAAGTGAGTGCGGAAGCGAACTCGAATGCACCCTGATTTGCCGGAATATCGCCTTCATAGTTGACTTGATCAAAAGACGGAACCCCCAATGAGTTGTAGCAATTTTGAATCTTCTGAAATAAATTATCCCCAACATATCGTAAGGATTGACCTAGAATGCGACCCACCGAGCTAAGATTGGCACCTCGGTCCCGCCATTCATCTTTTGCATTTTCAATTTTGCCAGCACTACCATACAGACCAAATTGTTCATTCTTCGTGGTGCATTTGCGCCACCCAATCGCGAACATAAATCCCTCCAGTAATGCTCCATTTGTTGCAATAGGGTCAGTGAACCTCTTTTCGCGAAATAAGAATTGTGATAATTCATCCCATTGATTGACCTCGACTTCACTCATTGTTGTGAATGGTCGGAATTCAACAAGGGCAATGAGTAATCCGGTTGAAGAGAAAATTGCCACACGGCCAAAGTGAATGCGTTTGATCTGATTGACATCCACCACCCTCCGAATTTCACTTGGGGTGATATTTGCTGATACTGGCATTGATATTTGTGCTGTTGGGCGAGAGGAGGAAAAAAACCTATTCATTCGGGTCGTTTTGCGCTCATTTGTCTTTTGGGATCTGCTACTATTCCCGAGTGGTTGCGGGATCACTATGTGTTGAAGCACACAAGATATCAGATACTGCCAAGGAGCTTTCTTCGGCACACATCCTTTGACTTCCCTGTTGGAGCCCACATGACATTGGCACAATCTGAACCGACTAAAGCCCATGTTCTTCAGTGGGGCCCAATGAGGGTGCCACATAAATGTGGAAGCATATATATATATCTATATATATACACTGAGATTAAGCGAGTAACTCACACTTTCCTTCCTCAGCCCGACGCTTTCTCGCGAGTTCCCTTTTACGCTCTTTTCCTTTTTTCGTGAATGGCATGCTTTCAGCAGAAAATGAAATGAAACCGAATGATTACTGATTTCTTAATATCACCTAAATTGGATTGCGATGGATGAATCTTTTTTAATTGCGGCTAAAAAGAAAGCTCACGCCTGACCTTGGCAAATTCACGATCTCAAATACCTGAACCTGAAAATTGCAGTGGATAGTGCATTATTCAATTTTACACATTGATGTTCCCATGCAATCACTTTCCAATCCAGCAATTTGGAATATTGCAAGCACACGCAAATGCAATATGCATCCTGCTGCGGATCCCTAGTTATCCCACTCCTCTTGAAAGACACAGGAACCTTTTGCCTATTATGGGCTGGCGTGAAGTGATACACGCGACCTCCCGCAATGCCCCCGCGTGTGCTACTCGCGGGCACAACGCCTGACTCAGCTTGCGTCTTGTCGGAGTCTTCGCAATGATGTACGGAGGCATGCCGCCGTACAATTACTATTGGTACTCAGACTGTGGCATCCGGGCAGTAGTAGGATAGGAAGTCATGATTATTAAATTCATAAATAACTTTGCAAAATTAAATTACAATCTATCTAGTACAAAGCTAATCTAAAACGGGTCAATCCTGGTTGTGAGTTTAGCTGACCTGGGTACCGTCAAGGTGACCTCATCACTTGAACCAAGCCCGCGATTCGCCACCCAGGCATCACCAAAGTCTAATACTAAGCATCGTGCAAAATCAAATCTAAGAGGTACAGTGGGGTTAAAAGACTCTGATGAGAAGAAACTTTTATTCAGTAAATTACATATATACTTATTAGTACGTAGCCACACTGGCTCCACTAGATTTTTACCCTCTGAAAGTTTTGCGGAAATGTCAATTAGTGCTAAAGCCCCTTTAACTGAGCTTGTTCTCCAGTCATCTGAGCATACCATCAAACCACGAACCCCCGCCGCACAGAATGCCGCTAATATACCATAGCAAATTCGATTGATTCCAAGATTCTTGTGACACGCCAAAAGATCTTTGATGGCCTCATTTTTTTTTGAGTTTGTGAGTTTGCCTTTGATGCCATTAACTTTGACCTTTGTATGTGCACGTACCATGTTGTATGCAATCATCAAATGGATAACTGTATCCATTAGATCCTCCAGGTTCTTGTGCGGCTTTGTGGATATCTCATTGTCAGCCCCGCCACCTTCAATGCTGAGTTGGGTTGCACATTGCTTCGATTTACTCAAGCAGGAGGCAAGGTATTCAACTGCTCCCCGTTCGAGTCCAAGAGGATCGGTTGAATTTGATGTTGGTGCAACATATGGTTTGGGTGCAATCACATCGTATGAGACTAAACTAATGGATTCAAACATAACATTTGCCCAAAAATGTTTAACTGGATTGGCGGGGTAAAGAAGGCTCTGAACCATTTTGAAGAAGGAGTGTTCAGATTTTGGGAGATTATCTGGAGGTTTAGCTGATTCCTTCATCAATTTGAGATTCCAAATGTTGTGATCAAAAAACGCTTCTGTTTCGGTTGGCTTAAAAAAATCTAACCCTGTATATTGCAATTTATATCACCAGTCAACAGCCAATAATCAAGTATCATGCACAAAGATAAAAAAAAACTCACCTGCCATCTCAAGGTCCTGCAGCCAAGCCGACATTTTAAGATCTCGGTTACTGATCACCTTAATACCAACGGGCAGGAATGTATGAGCATCCTTTGTTGGTAAATTGTCCCATCTATTTTTGTAAATCCTATTGATATTATCAAGCCCCCTTTTCCATGATTGTTGAGTAATATTGGAATGATAATTCAAAACGCCTGCAAACTCTTCCATGCGGGATAAAAATATTCCTTGAAAATTCGCAGCGGATGACACTTCGGGCTCAGCGTCGGGAATTATATCAGTCATATCTCGTCCCATTGTATCATGTTTAATTGTTTCCCTTTCTTGAAAGGCTTGAATATTCCGAGGAGAGGCCGGAGGGGTTGCATCATGCATTGTTTCATTGGGTATCGGGGGACTTTCAGTATGTGGAGCTTCATCATGGATTGTTTCATTGAGTATTGGGGGGGGGGTTCAGTATGCGGAGGTTCATTATCAATATGGTCCCCTTCAACATTGATAATTTCATCACCTTGATCGCGAGAATCGTTTGCGGCTTCAAAGGTACGGCGTTTTTTGTTTGTTTTTTTGGTCGCATGTATATTTGGTCTTTTTCCTAATCCTTTGCCTGGAAATCCAATTACGACTCGAGATCCTTCAGGTAGAGATTCTCCCACCTCCACACCTGCCCATATATTGTAAGCAGCTATTTTTATCAATTTTGTTTTGAATTAGTAATGGACTTACGGTTCAAATCCATTTTGAGCAGGCTCATGGCTTCAGCAATCTTTTGACGCACATAATCAGGAATTTTACTATCATTTTGGATTTTTTCGAGCCTTGGGATTGTTTGAGCAATGTTGGAGACAAATTGTTCCTTGGATATAATTTCCACCTCCCCACTGAAAATTACATCATCTTGCCCATCATCTTCTGTCGGTGCACAAGGTTCAACAGTCTTTTCCTTCTCATAACTTTTAAAATTCGGTTTCTGAGAGCTTGGAGGCTGCCCTGAAATAAAGGCTATGACACAATATCAGGTTTTGAGAGATTTGAAATATTAAAGATGGATGCATACTCACATTCCGGAAGAACTGGTGGATCTTGATTATCTTCATGTGACTGGCTCTCTACTTCAATGCCTAATTCACGACTACTGGCGATATCAGAGATTTAACTTCCACTCTCTGGGGCTGAAGTTGGTCGTTCATTGAATTCTGTTGAATTTCCCGGGGTTCGGGCCATAGCGGAGGTAGTTTATTAAGCAAATAGATGGTGACGAGTTGATTGCTAACTTGTTTGAAAATTTTTTGATAAAAGATCCAAATTCAAGAAAAAAGGTGCAAATGCGATTTGTCGGGAAATTGAAGGAGGCGATGTTTTGCAAATTATTTCATATCATGCAAATGAAATCACTTCCCTGTGAGACATTGAATAAAGTTGACTAGTGAGAAACCTACTAAAGTCAACTTTTGAACTATTCAATGCTCATGAGGTAAGGACTAAGCAAAGTGTTCATTTGATTGATATGAAATAAAATGGTTTTGTCGGCGAAACAGGAGACACAATTCTTGTCTTAAATAGTCCACTTATTAGGTTTTAATTTGTGAGTCTCATGATTTAAACCCTAGCCACAACATTGTGAATATACTGACCAATTTCCCCTGAGGTCCTGTTGGCAGAGAAGGCCACTCAGCATATTTCGGCGATGGCGTCCATTGTGTACGCCAACAAGCCACCGTACACACTATGGATGTAGTACGGAAGCTTAAGGATGGTAAGCGTTGTCGGAGGCATGTCGGGAGGGCACTACATGAGCGTAAGGATGGTAAGCAGTGTCGGGAGAATGTCGGGAGGGAGGGTAACTGTTGTCGGAGGCATGTCGGGAGGGCACTACATGAGCGTAAGGATGGTAAGCGTTGTTGGAGGCATGTCGGGAGGGTATTACACAAGCATGAGGATGGTAGGGGCGGGGGTGTGAAAGCGTAAGGAGTGGTGAGGACGGAGAGGGGCGGGCAGTGTCGGAGTCTCATCCGGATGGAGGGCGGTGCGGGTGCGTAAGCATGCTAAGCGTCGGGGAGGCGGAAGCCAATGAGGTGAAATTACACGAACGTTGCGCATAGTGTTGAAATGGGTTTGGGCTTTGAGTGACATTCTCATGTGACACATGTGACGATTGACGTTGTCTTGACGCTGACGTGACGTGACCCACTAAATCCAGTGACTATAAAGTGACACTAACGCGACTGGAGCAAGATTTTATACTGACCGCGGTGCGACGTGAAGTCAATCGCCAACGATTGACGCGAGATTCGCCCTGGTGAATAATATAAGAGTTTTATATATAAAGAATAAAGAAATTACCTTTTATTTAATTGTTTTAATGTTTTTGATGCGTCTGAGGGGAAAATAGAGTAAAAACAGCTCTATTTATAGTAAATACCTCCCTCCTAGAGTCCAACAGGCTTCTAGTAGACGTGTACTGATCATATCCACTGGAATTGATCAATATTTTAAGGTTTGAGGGTGATTACATCATGATCAAACCATCTTACATCATTATTGCACCATTATTTAAAGTTATCACTGTAACTTTAAGTTTGATGACATCAGAGGCTTGGCAGAACCCTAAATTTCGTGGATTTTATTAGTTTTAATCATAAACTAATAGTATTCACCAATTTTATCACTCTTGTGACTGTTAAACTTAATTTAAGGTTACAATAGGTGATCATAACTGCTCAATTTAAGCTCAAACTTTGATCTTCAATAACTTTTAAGATTTACACGCTACAGCAATTCAGAGAGTGAATTCTGATAGCCTGGCATAACCTTATTATGCTGCCAAGAGCTTATCATTACATCATCAAAACTCTAATTTTGATGATTTTTCTTGTAACTCATCTTTTCTGTCGAAATTCAATATTTTAAACTTCAAACCTTGATTTCAGGGGGTTATACCCTGAATTTAATAATAAAAATTACATCATTCTTCACGAATGAACTAGTAGAATCCAACTGTATACTTTTTTTTAAGTTTGGACCACTTTCACAACAAAGTGGTCAACAGCTCTGTTGATTTTTATCAATATTTCATCATAGGTTTTAACCTTGTTTATAATTTGTAAAATAAAGTACATATCTGTGTTCTTACAGTAATTACGTGGTGACTTTATTTTTGGTTCATCATTCTATCATGTATAGTTTAGAAGATATTAGCTATGATCCTTGAATATATGCGTTGACCAAAAAAGTGCATATATTCAGGATAATTCCTTAAGTATTGACTTTGAGAATTAGCTTATTAATTGTTTTATGTGTGGATTTTTATGGGGAATCCACTGGTACAATTTATTTCACATGTTGTTTCATTGGTTTCTGAGATAAATAGGATTTTATGGTTTTTATAAGGTATTATACCTTATAATTCATTAAATATTGATTTCACAGATATGCCATAAAAATGGTATATGTGTGTTTTTCCATGAGAAATCCAATGGTATAATTTATTTTACATGTTTATTCATTGGTTTTTAAGTTAAACCAATTTTTGTGTTAATTTATGGTATTTTTTGTATATTTAAGTAATTAATTTTAATGTATAATTATTCTAAGTAATTTTAGTATAATTATATTAAAGATATAATTATTCTTAATCTTTTTGTGACCTTATTGGGTATGTGGTCATATCTCAAAGGCTCACATTCCCTACCACCAAAAAAGATTGTACCACAATCTGATATGTATGATAAGGGTATCATCCACTGTCCTACCTCTTCAATAGACTTTGTTAGTCTTGAAGCTCAATAATGCTTAACTTTTTTTATTTTTCAGGTTTTCTTTCATGTCTGAACCTTCTTAGTAGTTTATCAGCATTTGTTATATCTTTCTCAAGTAGCCATTCATCTTCTTGAGTTGAATTCCTATACCTTACAAGGTATTCTCTTTCTTTTTTGTTTCTTGTCCTTCTTTCTTTAAGGACTTTTACTATTTTCTTTTCCTCTCCTTCTTCCAAGGGGGGAATCTCAAGTGGGGGTTTATTTCTTAGTGGAAATAACTCTTTGTCACTTGAACTGTAAGGTTTTATCAGACTTACAGGGAAAGTTGGGTGTTTGTTCATTAGTTCACCTGTGAGTTCCAATTGCACAGCATTGGGTCCATGAAGTGCTTTTATCATAAATGGTCCTGCAAAGGAATCTTTCAATTTCTTTGGGCCTTTTATGTTGTTGAAATTATGGGTTGATACTAAAACCAAGTCCCCTATTTTGAAATCAGGTGGCTTATGACTTTTATCCCATCTTTCTTTTGCATATTTAAAAGAATCTTGCATGCATCTGTTTGCATGGTGTCTTGCTTTGTCAAGCATTATCTTGAAGCTGCTTACTGTTGGATGTATATCCACTAAGTCCTTTTTGAGGGTATCATAAGGAAGTCTTGGATTCCAACCTTTCTCTAGCATTGCTGGTGTTTTGCCAGTAGAAGAATGGATTGATGTCTTATATGCCAATTCAAGTGCTGGTATTAGTGTACACCAATCATGGGTAAAACCATCAGAATCTTTGAATTCTAGCCCATAAGCACAGAATCTTCTGATCATATCCTCTAGGGTCTGTATCATTCTTTCTGCTAAACCATCAGTTTGAGGATGATAAGCTGTTGAGAATGATAACTTTGTCCCAAACAGGTTATGGAGATTTGTCCATAATGCTGAAGTGAACTTTGGGTCTCTGTCACTTATAATATTTTGGAATAAGCCTGTGTGGCTAATGACTTTATTCCATATCATTATGGCTGTATCCATAGCTGTGTCATCTTTATGACATGGTAAGAACATGGGAGTTTTGCTGTATCATGCATTATAACTCCTGTCTCCTCCTGGAGGTAAGGCTGTTACCCAATCCATATGAACTATTTCCCATGGGGATTTTGGTTCTTGGATTTGGATCATCATTCCAAATTTCTTTCCTGTGGCTCTGTTGGCTTTTTGACATCTGTCACAGGTCTGGCAGTACTCTGCAACATCTTTCTTCCAATTTGGCCACCAAGAACAGGTTTTCACCCTCTCTAGTGTTCTATCTTCTGAGAGATGTCCAGATGCAACACTATCATGACACTCATGTAAAATGGTGTTTATTAGTGTTCTGTCTGTTAAGGCCATAACACATGTGTGTTTTGTTCTATGGTAAAGGATTCCATCAAGGAGGTGAAATCTTCCTTCATCATATGCCTTTTTCCATATTTCATCTAGTTTTGATGAAAGTGATGGATCTTTGCAGTCTTTCATTAGAAGTTGGCTTAAGATATGGCAATTTTTGTCTGTCTTATAGCTTTCTTTAACTTGGTTAAAGAATTCTGTGCCAATGTCTGTAACACATATTCCTTCTATATGGTGCTCTTCTTGTGGTACCCATGCTGGATTGTCAGGGGTATTTGCTAGAGCCCATCTGCTGAGACCATCTGCATTTTTGTGAATATTTCCAGATTTATGAACAATAGTCATATTTCCTCTATATTCCTGGATAGCAATTTGCCATCTTAGCATATGTCTGTTTGGAGTCTTCATATTTAATAGTGATTTCACAGCATTACAGTCTGTGATTACATCAAATACTGTGCCATCCAAATAATAATGCAATTTTTCTAAAGCCCACACTAGGCATAAGCATTCCATTTGGCTTGCTCCATACCTTGCTTCTGTTGGCTTTATTTGCCTTGAAATGAAACAAATTGGTCCTTCCACTGGTTTATCATTGATAATTTGTGTTTGGTGAAGTGCAGCACCTAGTCCTTCTCCACAAGCATCAATGTACAGTTTGAAGGGTAGTTTCCAATCTGGCATTAGGAGAAATGGGGCATTTGTTAAGGAATTTTTCAATTCTTCATATGCCTTGACTCTTTCTTCTGTCATCTCATAGACTGTTTGTTGGTCACATAGCTTATACAAGGATTTAGCAATCTTTGCAAAGTCCTTTATATGCTGTCTATAGTAACCAGCAAATCCTAGAAATGATTGCATTTCTTTTTTGGTTTGAGGCATTGGTTTAAGTAGTACTGCTGCTACTTTATTTTTGTCTATGCCTAGACTAAGTCCAGATACCACATGTCCTAGTGCTTTTAATTCACTATATGCAAAATGACACTTTTTCAAGGAAATTTTCATATTCACTTGAACTATTTTCTGTAGTACCCTTTCTAGTCTTGTAAGGTGATTTTCCCAAGTTTCTGAGCAAACTATAATATCATCAATATAGATAATTAACCATCCTTCTGATAATTCTTCAGGAAATATGGTATTCATCATTCTTTGATAATGGGAAGGTGCATTTTTTATCCCAAATGGCATTCTTAAGTATTCAAAAATTCCACAATGGACTATTATTCTTAGTAGTTTCTTGGCATTGTCTGTTAAGACATTTTGATGAAAACCTTTAAGAGCATCCATAGCTGTGATGAACTTAGCTTGTGACAATTGGGTCAATGTCTCATGGATTCTGGGTATTGGATATCTGTCTGGAATGGTATAGGTATTCAGGGCTCTGAAGTCTCCTACCATCCTTGACTTTCCATTATGCCAAGTTATAATGACAGGTGTAGTAACTTCTACTTGTTCATTATGTCCAACCTTTCTTAATACTCCAAGGTCCATTAATTCTTTAATGTGTACCTCTAAGGCTTCTCTAGCTCTTGGACTGGCTGGATAAGCAGGTCTTCTTAATAAAGGTGGGTGAGGCTTTTCTACATTAAGAATTATATCCACTTCATGTCCAATTATGGCACCTAGTGGCTCTTTGTCAGTTGCAAAGGCATTTTTATACTTAACTAAGAGGTCAATCAATTTTTCTTTCATTTTTTCTGTTAATTCTTGATTGAATTCTGCCTCTTTAAGTTGTTCAGATATAAAAATTTCTTTTTCTGGAGTTTTTTCTTCCTTCTTAATAACTGTGATTTGTTTTTTGTTATTTAAGAAGCCAAACTTTTGTCTTTTGTTATCTCCTATGGTAAAATATCTGTCTTTTTGGTTGGAGATATCTATACCATAGATTGATAAGTAGTCATTCCCAAGTATGAAATGATTACTAGTACAGTTGTCCATTACTACAAACTCTACTTTAATTCTAACACATTGTGAGGGATGAGGAAAAATTAGTGTTAAATCAATTATTCCAAGGGGCTTCATGCTCTCACTTGCACTACTAAATTTGACACCTTGTATTGGCATAAGTTTTTCTTGCCAATTTGGGACAATGGTTTTTAAATAACTTTTGCCAACACAAGTGCAATATGCTCCTGTATCCAAGTTAACTTTTCCTTCCTGGTTATCAACCATAACAATACTTATACTTGATTTTCCAGCTGTATATCCCATTCCTCTTGCAGGTTTGGTTCTATACATTTTGGCATCTTGTATGTTTGTCAGGTTTGTGTCAGATGTTCCAACTTGTGGTAAGTTTGAATTAACATCCAGTACTTCATAAATTAAGTCAATATTATTAATTTGTGCATTAATTATATTGATTTCATCACTTTCAGAGCTTTCTGACTCTTCTGTCTCTTTTTCAGAGTCAGATTCCTCTTCTTTGTCATTGTGGCTTTCTGTTTCCACAATTTCATTAATTTTTGCTTTTTTAAGGCAATTATTGGCTAAGTGTCCAATACCTCCACATTTATGGCATTTTCTTTGCTCATTATTGTTGGATGTATTGGGCTTAAAGGATTCTTTTGATTTATCTTTTTTGATAAATGGTTTATTTGGGCTTTTAATGTCCAATTTTTTCCAAGTCCTGCCAATTTTTGTTCTTGTCACTATATCTTCTAGTGCATTTATATACTCTTCTGTGGAGCATGGTTCTATACATCTGCTTCTTAGGGCATGTTCTAGTTCCCCTCCACATTTTTTAAGTATTTTCATATGCACCATCTTCTGTGACATTTCTGGGTATAGTGCATTAAGTCTTTCAACTTGTTTTAAGAACCAAGTTAAAGGTTTGTCTTTCTCTGGATCAAAGAAAGAGTTTTCAAATGCATTTTCTATCTTATACCTCCAGGCATCATTTGCCCACTTGGTGATTATTTCTTGTTTCCACCAAGACCAGGTATTTTTACCATTTGTTTGTCTTATGCCATAATACCATCTTTTTGCAGATTTCTCAAACAAAGAATGTAATCTTGCAGTGATTAATTCATCTGGTATGGCATAATCTTCTTGTAACATGTCAATTGTTTTAATGAATGACATGTGGTCATATTCACCTTCTCCTGTGAATGTTGGCCATTCTTTCAATTGAGGTGCTTCCTTCATTAAGACTTGGTTATTATCTTGGTGACTCAATTCTGTTATGAAAGGATTTGACAATTCCTCTTTTGTTTTAACAGGGCTTCTTATATGAGAAAATGGTGTTGATAACTTTGGCATATTTAAATTAGCCTCATTAATTTTATCCATTTTTTCAGTGATAAGTCTTATTTCACTCTGAATATCATCTTTCAGATGCATTCTTGCTTCATCACTTTTCTCCACATGGTCCAAAAGTAATTTTTGGTGTGATGAAGTCTTTTCTTCAAATTTTTCTACAGAAATACTTAATTTATTCAATTTTTCTGTAAGATTGTCAATACTCACATCATAATTGATTGTCAAAGTTTTGTCTTTGATATCTTTTATGTATTTATACAATTCTTGTTGTCCTTGTATTAATTTTTGAGTATTGTCAATTAAATTCTTTGGTTTATTATTTTCAACAATAAACTTAATGTTGTCAATTTCTTTCTTGTTTTGCATAACAATTTCTGTTAAAGAAGATAAATTGTTATTTATTTCTTGTAGTGATAATAAACTGTCTTTAATTTCTTTTAGAGGTAATATACTATTTTTAATTTCTGTTAAAGTATTTACAACATCTTTGGACAAGGTTATTTCTTTGGGAAATGAGGTTGTCTCATTCTTTGCTCTTCCTTGTCCTTGAATTCCATCAAGGTTCTGGCCATGTTGAAAACATTGTCCATGGCATCCTTTTGGATTCTTGGGATTCTGTAGCTTGGGGAATATGGTTTCCTCCAATGCTTTTTCTTGTTCTTCTTCCCTTCTTGGGGAAGTGGGTTGGCTTGGGGCTTGCTGGTAGAAGCTACTGGGGCTTCTTCCTTGGTTGCCTCCCTCTTTTTGGCATGGTAATCCTTGATTTTTTTGATTTGAGGCTTGGATGACAGTGGATTCCATCCATTGGAGTATTTCACTATCTCCTCCTCTTTGGGGAACTTTTTCAGGATGTGCCAGGAGTTCATCACTCCTTGGTGTATTTGAGGCAACATTTCCCAATCTTTGTCCTTGTACACTGTGCAATACTGCTTGTACTGGCTCATGTAGATGTCTATTTGAGCCCTCTGAATGTGATTTGTACCTGTTTGAGTTACTCATACTTAGTTCTAATTCAGGCTCAGATATCATGGGCATTTCTGGGACTTGCCTTTGGGATAAGGCACTTCCTTGTGTGGATTCTGTTCCACTGGGGATATTGCCCTTTCTTTTCCCTTTTGAGGGATCAATTCTACCTCTGAGTCCAGCTCCATCTGATTGGATGGAGTATTGGGAACCTCTTCTGGTAGTCATAATTAAAGAATAAGAAAAAATAAAAGTGTTTTAGAATAAAAATTCTTTTATGGCAATTATAAAAAGAGGTGCTCACCTTCAGAGTCTTGAATGGTGGGTCCTGGAAAGTCTAATTTCTTAGCTTTCTTTCTTTTGGTAATAACTGGTGTTGGAGAACTTTGACAAGTTTCTTCCACCAACCTCTCAACAGTAGCTTGGTTATCTTCTGTTGGGTTATCTTCAAACACTAAAAAAGACAAATAAATATGAGTCTTTATATAAGAAGTGTTATTTTTGGCAAGATATGGCAATTTTCCACGTAGAAATTGCTTTATATCTTAAAAAATTGAAATAAAATAAAGAAATGAATAAAAATGAATAAAAATAACTTTTTTTATTGGTTTTTAATATTTTTTAGTATTTTTTATGTATTTTTTATTTTTTAAAGAATAAAATAAAAAAGAATATGATTCTTATAAAATTAAATTATAATAAAATTATTTTTAATTTATAAAATATCTTTTTTAATCACTAGAGTCACTCAAAGAAAGTTCTTGCAAGTCTAAGGATGTGAAAAACCATGTGTAAGACAGTACAATTGCTTTCCAAATGCCTCAATAGCTTTTAAAATCAATAAAATATAAAATTATTATATAATTTATGATTATAAATATAATTTATTATTGGATAAACCCAAATAGAATCTTTTTAAAGGTCTTTTAAGTAAATATCACGGCCAGGCCCCCAAATGTAAGGTTTGACTATGAAACAATAAGTAAAAATTACTAATTTATTACTTATTGTACTCTGAATGTCCTTATAATTGAAATAAATAAGATTAAAATAATAATAATAATAAAGAAATATTATTATTATGGCGTAAAAATATTATATTATTAAATAAATATAATAATATAATTAATATTATATAAGATTATAATATTGAAAATAATATATTAATATAAAATAATTAATATATTATAAAGCTCTTTATTATTGTTACAAACAAATAATAAAGGCGTAAAAAATTGTTTTTTATGAATAAAAAACAATTAATAACAATAATATTACCAATATTAAAGTTATATATTAATATAAATACTATTTATATTATATAAGAATTATTAAGAGTAATAATAAGAGAGAAATTATTATAATAAGATGAAATAACCTACTTTTAACACTTAAGATAATAATTTTGAGATATTTTACGCCAAAAGAATATAATACAACTTTTTTCAAATTGTATTTACAATAAAAAATAAAGAAATTTTACTAAAATTCTTGATTTTACGTGGAAATGAGTTTGTAGAGAGATTTATAACAAAAACAATTAAAAAATTGATTTAATCACGTAAGAGTGGTGATTAATAATAAGATGGTCTTTGGTCTTTAATAATATAAGAGTTTTATATATAAAGAATAAAGAAATTACCTTTTATTTAATTGTTTTAATGTTTTTGATGCGTCTGAGGGGAAAATAGAGTAAAAAGAGCTCTATTTATAGTAAATACCTCCCTCCTAGAGTCCAACAGGCTTCTAGTAGACGTGTACTGATCATATCCACTGGAATTGATCAATATTTTAAGGTTTGAGGGTGATTACATCATGATCAAACCATCTTACATCATTATTGCACCATTATTTAAAGTTATCACTGTAACTTTAAGTTTGATGACATCAGAGGCTTGGCAGAACCCTAAATTTCGTGGATTTTATTAGTTTTAATCATAAACTAATAGTATTCACCAATTTTATCACTCTTGTGACTGTTAAACTTAATTTAAGGTTACAATAGGTGATCATAACTGCTCAATTTAAGCTCAAACTTTGATCTTCAATAACTTTTAAGATTTACACGCTACAGCAATTCAGAGAGTGAATTCTGATAGCCTGGCATAACCTTATCATGCTGCCAAGAGCTTATCATTACATCATCAAAACTCTAATTTTGATGATTTTTCTTGTAACTCATCTTTTCTGTCGAAATTCAATATTTTAAACTTCAAACCTTGATTTCAGGGGGTTATACCCTGAATTTAATAATAAAAATTACATCATTCTTCACGAATGAACTAGTAGAATCCAACTGTATACTTTTTTTTAAGTTTGGACCACTTTCACAACAAAGTGGTCAACAGCTCTGTTGATTTTTATCAATATTTCATCATAGGTTTTAACCTTGTTTATAATTTGTAAAATAAAGTACATATCTGTGTTCTTACAGTAATTACGTGGTGACTTTATTTTTGGTTCATCATTCTATCATGTATAGTTTAGAAGATATTAGCTATGATCCTTGAATATATGCGTTGACCAAAAAAGTGCATATATTCAGGATAATTCCTTAAGTATTGACTTTGAGAATTAGCTTATTAATTGTTTTATGTGTGGATTTTTATGGGGAATCCACTGGTACAATTTATTTCACATGTTGTTTCATTGGTTTCTGAGATAAGTAGGATTTTATGGTTTTTATAAGGTATTATACCTTATAATTCATTAAATATTGATTTCACAGATATGCCATAAAAATGGTATATGTGTGTTTTTCCATGAGAAATCCAATGGTATAATTTATTTTACATGTTTATTCATTGGTTTTTAAGTTAAACCAATTTTTGTGTTAATTTATGGTATTTTTTGTATATTTAAGTAATTAATTTTAATGTATAATTATTCTAAGTAATTTTAGTATAATTATATTAAAGGTATAATTATTCTTAATCTTTTTGTGACCTTATTGGGTATGTGGTCATATCTCAAAGGCTCACACAAAGGACAAGTCCAACAGATAAAAGCTTGGTTTAAAAACAAAGCATGTTATCAGAGGATCAGAAGAAGAAGTTGGCCCAAGGCAAGGAAAACAGCCCAGTGGAAGCTCCCCAAGCATCCACCAGCAAAAATCTGCCTCAACAAGTGCCAAGCAAGCCCAAGCAAGCCTCAAAGACCAACCAGCAGGACAAGCAAAAGGCAAAGCCCAAGTTGAACAAGCCTTACCCTCAGAATTACAGAATCCCAAAGAAGGAAAAGACAGCCATGGACAATGTGTTCAATATGGCAAGAACCTTGATGGAATTCAAAAACAAGGAGGAGGAAAGATTGAACCAATCTTTCCCAAAGAAATAGATCTTGTAAAACTTGTAACTCACTTTGAATCTTGTAATAAAGAGATTATGACAAAATTTAAAGAATTTGATTATGTCCAACAGAAGTTGGGTAATGAGATATTAAAAGTTAAAGAGCAGCAAAAGACCATTATTGGCCTTGAAAATGTCAATAAAGACAATATTGTGTCTTTGACGCAAATTTGTGAAAGACTTGAGTCTAAAGTTACCTTACTCAATCAACCAGATGAGAACTCAATTTCTTTTATAACTGGACAGTTAAGGCAATTGAAAATACAAGTTCAAAACTTGGGAAATTCAACTGGTCACAATGCAGCTCTTTCTCAAGAACAATTGGAAAAAAGTGATAAAGCAAGACTTGGATTGAAAGAAGACATTCAATCAAGTATTAATAATATATCACTCAAAAATGAATTGCCAAGGCAATCCACACCAATTCTTGAGAGAAATGTTCTTAACTTGAATAATAATTTACATCATACAATTTCAAGTCATGATGTGGAAACTTATTGCAATTTTAAGGACATTCCAAGATTAGAGGAATGGCCAACCTTCAGTGGTGAAGGAGAATATAATCATATGGAATTTATGAAAACAATTGATATGTTCAAAGAAGACTTTAACATACCAGATTAATACATATATTAATAATCATAAGGACAGGTATTTCACTATAGGGGAAAATAAAAGGCAAAAATTTGCTTTTTCTCTAGAAAGAAGAGAAATTACTTTCATTAAACAAGTAAAAAAGTTTAATAAAGAAAAATTTGTGTCAGATCAGTTAAGTGAAGCACAAATTAGTCCTGAATTAAAACCAGAAATGAAGGAAGAACTTATTGAAATTTTTTTTCAATATAGAGAAGCCTTTGCTTCTGATAATGAACCACTTGGGGCTATGGAAAGGCCATGAAGTGGATATAATGCTTAATGTGGAGAGACCTTATCCTCCACCATTGAGAAGACCAGCTTACCCAGCCAGCCCTAGGGCTAGAGAAGCATTAGAAAGTCATATTAATGAACTAATAAAACTGGGAGTTCTTAGAAAGGTTGGACACAATGAGGAAGTAGAAGTCACAACTCCAGTGATAATTACTTGGCATAATGATAAGTCAATGATGGTTGGTGATTTTAGAGCACTGAATACCTATACTATTCCAGACAGGTATTCAATCCCTAGAATCCATCAGACTTTGACTCAATTATCCAAAGCAAACTTTATTACTTCCATGGATGCTCTTAGAGGCTTCCATCAGAATGTTTTAACACCTCATGCTAAGAAATTATTGAGAATAATTGCCCATTGTGGTATTTATGAATATTTGAGGATGCCTTTTGGTATTAAAAATGCACCCTCTCATTACCCAAGAATGATGAATACTATCTTCCCACATGAATTATCAGAGGGATGGTTAATCATTTATATTGATGACATTATCATTTGTTCAGAAACCTGGCAATTACATTTAGAGAGACTTTAATTAGTACTTAAGAAAATTCTACAAGTGAATATGAAAATTTCTCTTAAAAAATGTAATTTTGGGTTTCATGAGTTAAAAGCTCTAGGACATGTAGTCTCAGGACTAAGCCTTGGTGTTGATAAGAACAAAGTGGCTGCAGTTTTACTGAAACAAATGCCCCAGAAGAAGAAAAGAATGATGTCGTTCTTAGGGTTTGCCAGTTATTACAGGCAACACCTTAAAGATTTTGCAATCCATGCCAGATCATTATACAGAATTTGTGATCAACAAACTTTTTTTGAAATGACACAGGAGAGAATTCAAGAATATGATAAAACCAAGTATGCCTTGACCAATGCACCATTATTATTAATGCCAGACTGGAAGCTTCCTTCCAAGCTGTATATTGATGCATGTGGTGAAGGTTGAGGAGCTGCTCTTCATCAAGTTCAAATTGTCAATGACAATCCTTATGAAGGTCCAATTTGTTTAATTTCAAGACAAATTAAACCTACTGAGGCCAGATATGGAGCTAGCCAAATGGAGTGCCTTTGCCTTGTTTGGGTTCTGGAAAAACTTCATTACTATCTTGATGGTAGTGTGTTTGAAGTAATTACTGATTGTAATGCAGTAAAATCACTTCTTAACATGAAAACTCCAAATAGACGCATGTTAAGATGGCAGATTGCTATACAGGAGTATAGAGGCAATGTGACCACAGTACATAAAGCTGCAAATATTCACAAGATTGCTGATGGCTTAAGTAGATGGGCATTACCCAATACACCTGAAAATCCTGCCTATGTTCCTACAAGTGCAGAACCTCAAATCCCAATTGAAGGAATTAACATCACAGATGTGGGAACAGAATTATTTGAGGAAGTTAGAGAAAGCTATAAGCAAGATAAAAATTGCCATATACTTACTGCTCTACTTGACAAAGATTGCAAAGATGCAGCATTGGCTAATTCTCTGGATGATATTTGGAAAACATCTTATGATAATGGAAGATTCCATTTGTTTGATGGTATACTATATCATAGATCTACACACATGTGTCATGGTCCTATGTAGTAGAATGTTGATTAACACAATACTACTAGAATGCCATGATAAAATTTATTCTGGACATCTTTCTGAAGACAGAACAATGGAAAGAATTAAGACATGTGCCTGGTGGCCATCTTGGAGAAAAGATGTCATTGAGTACTGTTATAATTGTGATAGATGCCAGAAAGCCAATAAAGCAACTGGTAAAAGATTTGGTCTAATGATCCATATCCAAGAACCAAGTACCCCATGGGAAATGGTTCACATGGATTGGGTAACTGCATTACCACCTGGAGGTGATAAAAGTTACAATGCATGTCTTGTTATTGTAGACAGATATGGCAAAACACCAATCTTTTTACCATGTCAGAAAGATGACACAGCTATGGATACAGCTCTTTTGATCTGCAATAGAGTGATATCCCATACTGGTCTCTTTAAAAACATCATTAGTGATAGAGACCCAAAATTTACATCAGCCTTATGGACTAATTTACATAAGCTCTTGGGTACAAAATTATCATTCTCAACAGCATACCATCCATGGACCAATGGGTTGGCAGAAAGAATGATTCAAACCCTTGAGGACATGATCAGAAGATTTTGTGCTGATGGCCTGGAGCTTAAAGATTCTGATGGCTTTACCCATTATTGGTGTACCCTTATACCAGAATTGGAATTAGCCTACAAGACCTCCATCCATGCTTCAACAGGCAAGACCCCTGCAATGTTAGAAAAAGGATGGAACCCAAAACTTCCAATTGATACTTTGAAAAAAGATCTGGTTGACATTCATCCAACTGCTTTAAGCTTTAAGCTATTCCTTGATAAAGTGAGACATCATGCAAATCAAAGCATGAATGATGCCTTTGAATATGCTAAGCAGAAATGGGATAAAAGTCATAAAACCCCAGAATTCAAAGTAGGGGACTTAATACTAGTTTTAACCTTGAACTTTAATAATATTAAAGGTCCAAAGAAATTGAAAGATTCCTTTGCAGGACCATTTATTATTAAAGCCCTTCATGGGAAAAATGCAGTACAAGTAGAACTGTCAGGAGAACTGGAAAATAAACATCCAACTTTACCTGTCAGTCTAGTAAAGCATTACACTTCAGGTGATAAGGAATTATTTCCTTTAAGAAATGGAATACCCTTAGAAGTACCCACACTAGATCAAAGTGAGGGGAAAAAGGTACTAAAAGTCTTGAAAGAAAGAAGACTTAGGGGAAAAAATGAAAGAGAATACTTAGTCAGGTATAAAAATCCACAACATGAAGATGAATGGATTGTAGAAAGCAAAATACCTTATTCCCAAAAGTTTCTCAGAAGATTCAGACATGAGAGAAAACTAATTGCTCAATAAAAAGTTTGAATTGTGTGCTTTACATACTTAAAAGTATAAGTAGAGAGGTTGGACAGTGGATTATACCCCCCCAAATAACTTGGGGGTATACTACAAAAGAAAAATTGTAGTACAATTTTTTTATGTGGTAGGGAATGTGAGCCTGTGAGGTACGTATAACATACCCATAAGGCCACAAATGATTTTAAAAACTGGTAATTTTGTCTTAAACAGACTTCTTAGTTGAAATTAAAATAAAAGATAACAAAAAATAAGTATAGCTTTTTTTTGGATAAACAAAGTTATAGATATTATGTCATTTTTGGATTCTACACCAAAAATGACCTAGGGTACATCCATAAGGTGTTATACCCAAAAACACTTATTTCTTGTGTTATTAGAAGATTTAAGAATCTCACAGTACTAATGTAACTTTTTTAACATTTTTTAAAATTGTTAAATTTAAGCTTAAATAAGCTTAAATTTAAAGTTGCATAAGGTTAACGCAAACTTACCAAAATTTTAGTTAAAATTGAGGTGTGGTGTATATTTACTGAATTGGCTAAGGATCTGCCATACAGAATGCAAATCCTGTGTGAGCTAAATTTAAAAGGGTTTAAAGCCATGGTATGGCTTTAAATAAATAAAAGGGCAAAATCCACACAAAAAGGTGGGACAAAGGAAAAAGACCAAATAGAGCTGGGGTACCCAACTTTTTGGATCTGCAATGATTCAATTAAGGTTTTCCACCTGTATTGGAGGATTTTCAACCTTATTTAAACTTGAAGATTAGATTTTGATCCAACCTTAAGGTTTAAACTGGTTTTATACCAATTTGGACAGGAATTTCAAGCTGCCAAAGGGTAAATCCCAATATGCAGGCTTGAAATCAAGGTTTTAAGAACTTTCAAAGCTTAATCAAGCTTCAAAACCTTAAATAAGCTTAGAAATTTAAAGTTACAAGCATTAAAACCTTATCAAAAGCTAAGGTTTGGTGTGTATTGCTATTTTACGTCGAAAAATAGCAATAACTTCAAAAATTCATTTAAAATCCAATTCTTAATGGATTTGCTTGAAAATTTCACAGAGCTTAGAATTTAATATTATCTACATATAAATTAAATTTTAAGTATTTTTCATAAATTAATTTCCTGGGTAATTAGCCTGGAAATTTACTCTTTTAATTAAGCTCAAAGAAAATTATGATTTCTTTAAAAATTAATTAAAGATTGAGTTTAAGAGATTTCTGCTTGAAACTGTATTTTTAGGTTGTTAATGTGATGAACTTTAATATAAATAAGTTTATTTATATTGAAAACTTAAAATAATTAGTTTAAATGAGGATTAAAGTTACATGGAGTTAAGAATAACACTGGTAGCTTTAAATTGGAATTAAAAACAAGTTGCCTTAAGTTAAGAGCTTTGTTTTTAAGTATGGCTTTTCAGTTTTGACCTGAGCACGCCCTCTAAATTCATTATGAATCATGAGAGCTGCTCTGAAGACATGAAAATATTCTTTTCATCACTGTTTTTGTCCATCATTCATTATCAATCCAGTCATATTAGAAATTTAAAACAGGTAAAGTTTTATTATTTATAAAATCTTATTATTAAAGTAATTCTTAAGTTATTTTATTCTTTATTAATTGTAAGTTAAAGAATTGAAATCATAGAATTCAGATTATTGTTGTAATCACCAAATAATATATTTTATATTATAAAATTATCATCTTAAATATCTTTTAAAATCCACGAATTCCTCTTAAAAACTCTTTAATCATAATTTTTATTATAAGAAGTTGTTTTATCTTTTAAATTATCGATTTTTGGGTTGTTTTAATTTATAATGATTATTTAATATAATAACTATTGTTGTTTGACTTGTTGTATTAAATAAACTATATAAGTAAGTTTTCTTTAAAGTTGTATATCTTTTGTATCTAGTATTAGTTTGTTTATATAGAATTTTTATTCTATAAGAATTATTTCTGCACAGTGTGTGTTATAATTCTTTCATAAATAATATTTATATTATTAATAAGTGGTTAATATTCATACTTCCACGTGTAATTGTCTCATTAAGAGCTTTACACTTCTTATTGTTATAACTGTCAGTGACTATAACAATAATAGAATAATTATAACTTATTATAATTCTTATTTTTTTTTATTATTATATTTTTAAAATAATAATTCAATTTATTTTTTTTATATAATTATTTTTAATAATTATATTTAAATTTGTGGTTATAATATTTTGTTATATTATATATTTCTACTGAGGACAGTCATAGTACTCTTGATTTTGCTACTATTATCAAGAGTTTCATAGACAAACCCTAAAATGGAAGATTGAATATGGTAAACTACCATCATGAAAATGTAGCCTTATTTAATTCTCCAAGTTATGCAAAGTAGAAAGTGGTACAATGATCAAAGTATCTGGGACATGGTCCTTAGATATTTCTGAGTACTTTAATGCTTCATTTTGTGTTTTTCTAATTGAGCATAAAGTTGTAAACAATTTTCCAAGTCTCATATCATCAGCCAATATGCCACCCCTACTTTTGCACACAATATCTTGTGGTATCAGCCCATTTTCAACAGCATTAGAAAACACTTTTTTAATCCATGAGCTATCTGGATGTTTCCATAAATTTTCACAAATTTTCTTCATATTATTTTCAATATTTAAAAGAAAGGAAATACCCTGGATTTGGTGCAATGAAAGATTGGTTTGACAATTAGGTATTGAAGTAACAGAACTAGTTAAACTTGTATTGTTGAAACCTTGATAAAGATCACAATCTCAAGGAATATCAATAAATAAAGGTGAGCTATAGTTTCCAATATGCCTCAGAGCCATGTTTGCATTCTTGAAAGCCTCTCTTGTTTGGAAAATATTCCCTTTATCCACAAAAACACATCCATGTAATAGGATATTTTTATCTTTATTCTTGAAATTTATTGAAGAATTTATAAAAAGCACTTTATTATTGTTTTTGTATTTTTTATATGTTTCAGGATTCAAGCCTTCAGCCACTCCTCCAAAAATATCAAGCAGTGGACCTAGATGGAAACTCTGGAAAGAATTAAGGCTCCCAAGATGACTTAAGTCAGATTCTAATAGTATATGAATAGAATAAAATACTCTTCTGAATATTACTGAGCTCAGAGAGGTTGGAAAGTATTGTTCAATATTGATTTTTTTTTCAATTTGAATAATAAAAAACCCAAGACATAATATTGAAATCATACTGTAAATTTTTAGAATGAAAATTTAATATATCAGTGTGATACAATTTTTTAGGACAAATGGAACCTAAATGATAGAATTTCATGGGTTATATAGTGGAAAGACCCCCGGGGATTATGTAAGTGATTTTGATAAGCTAAATATTTAGCCCCTGAATTTTTCTTGATAGTGTAAAAAATGAATTATATTTTGAAACTTAGTTTATCAACGGACATAAATATATTCCAAATCTGCAGATCAATTAAATTTCTTATTACTGTTGTCCCAAATCCTTGAATTCTGATTTTTAAAGGAATTATCTATGAGGAGACAAGTTCCTTTCCAAATGTGGAGTTCCCTCCAAGATATATCCAGCATTTGACAAAAATTTTCATTTGTGGCCCATGCAACCCCTTTCCAATCTTTTTTTAATTCATCAAATTATTCCTATACTTTGTTCATTTTTCCCTTGCTGAAATTCTCAAGAATCTAATTTCAAAAGTATTAATTAAATCATGTTTAAGGCCATTGGCTCACTATTTGAAGAGCTTCAAGCTTATTATTTATCCATATTTTATTTTGAAACATTATTCTAATAAACTAAGATTAATTTGTATGAAAACATCTTTTCCAATAATTTTCACCAATATCTATGATGATAATCATCACTCAAGGAGAGTATTTTACTTGACATAAAATTATTGGATCTTATTTATCCAAAATATTCATAATTTAAGGAGGAACACCCATTTTTAATTTAAATTTGGACAGGATTCCCTCAAAATAATCACCATTATAATTTTCAAATTCATCATTACTTATTATTATCATTGTGTGAAATCAATTCAAGCTTAATTTTTGATTCATCTGAAAACAAGCATTCTGGTAAATAGAGTTTCTTAATTCTTATGTTATCCTCATTCTTTAAGCCAACATGAAAGATAAATCAAATTCAAATAAATTCAAGAATCAAGGCAGTGGAATGACAATAAGATCAAAGAAGAAATTAATTCTACAAGTATCAAAGAATTCCTTTTCAAGGCTCCCCATATAGCTGGATGAACTTTCAAAATCCACAAGCATTCATGAAGTGGATTGTAAGGAACTCAATTGATGAGAGGATTTGAAGGTTATTCTACTAGCTATAAGAATCATGAGGGAATTTCAATGTTCTCACAATCCAAAAATTGAATAAGATTCATTACCTATGTTTGTTGCCAGTGTATATATTGGGTTGAGAAAATATTAATAAAAATTAAAGGGGAAGTAAAAATTTCAGAATACAATGAATGTGAGTTACACTAGGGATACTTCCAGAGATACACTCAGAAATAAGCTGAAGATACTGTAAAGGACCTGTATGCAAGTCCCCAGCCTTTTTCTGTGGTGAGTACTCTTGATATTGCTACTATTATCAAGAGTTTCATAGACAAACCTTACATTTGGGGGCCTGGCCGTGATTTTAACTAACATTTGGGACATAAATCATATTCTAGACCTTATTTTACTATTTTTTGACGGAAAATTGCCATATTCATCTTAATATTGGCTTTTTTGGGATTTATCCCTTATAAATA
This sequence comes from Austropuccinia psidii, assembly GCA_023105745.1. Taxonomy (NCBI): domain Eukaryota; kingdom Fungi; phylum Basidiomycota; class Pucciniomycetes; order Pucciniales; family Sphaerophragmiaceae; genus Austropuccinia; species Austropuccinia psidii. The sequence continues at coordinate 54,587,763 of JALGQZ010000005.1, read as the reverse complement.
ATCTTTATAATATTAATGAAGTTATTTTTTCTCAAGAATATTGTTTGAAAAAATATACTATTGAGTGACTTGGAATAAATTTCTTTTGTCTAACAAGTGGCTTTTTCACATCACAGAATTGAAATTTATTCTTTGAGTTATTCTAGTATAAAGTGAATAATAATACAATTTTGATTAATAAACATGTTAATTGCATAATTATTATTTCTTCAAAGGAAATAAAAAATTAAATAAAAAATTAAAAAATTAAAAATCTTTACTAAAAATATCCTTTCTTTCATCTTAGATGTTTTTCTTTATTTTTGACATAATTTGCTATAAATTACATTAAAACAACTTTATTCAATAAGTTGAGTTTATGAGTTATTTTTATTGTTTGATAAAATAACTTATATTTTTATTTTTCTCTAGTGTCATCAATTAGAGACAGCTCTTCAGACTCTGAAGCCTCAGAGACTAGTATTGAAATTCAAACCAGCCCAGCACCAAGGGGTTTGATAACCAAAGAGCCCTTGAAAGGTCCAGCAGGTGAATTCAATCCATTCTTAGTCTATTTTTTCTTAAAATTGATGTGAAATGACTCCTACTAAAAGTGGAAGTAATTACTCCATCCAATCAAATGGATCTGGACCAGGACATTCCAGTCATAAATCAAAAAGACAAGAATGTCAGCCCAGAGGAGAGGCACAAATGGAGGATGCCAGAACTTCCACCAGTTCCCAAAGGTTAGCCAGCACCTTTGAACCTCTTATTGAGAGTCCAGAAGCTGACATAGCTGCTATTTCTGTTAGGCCTGAATCATTTCCAACAGGCAGCAGCTGAGATTTACCAGTCTCAGTACAAGAACTGGTTCATGGCCGCAAAACAGAGGGAGTGGGAACTTCTCCCAAGTCTTTGGATAGGCACAATGAACTCTTATCTTCAAGTGAAGAAGCTCATGGGGCTAGAAAAGACTGAAGAACTTCTGAAGGGTTGGACACTAATGTCTTGCAAAGGACAAGTCCAACAGATAAAAGCCTGGTTGAAAAACCAAAGCATGTTATCAGAGGATCAGAAGAAGTTGGCCCAAGGCAAGGAAAACAGCCCAGTGGAGGCTCACCAACCATCCACCAGAAAAGATCCGCCTCAACAAGTGCCAAACAAGCCCAAGCAATCCCCAAAGATAAATCAGAAGGGCAAGAAAAAGGCAAAGCCCAAATGGAACAAGCCTTACCCACAGAACTACAGAATCCCAAAGAAAGAAAAGACAGCCATGGACAATGTGTTCAGTATGGCAAGAGCTCTGATGGAATTCAAAAACAAGGAGGAGGAAATATTGAACCAATCTTTCCCAAAGAAATAGATTTTGTGAAGCTTGTAACTAAATTTGAATCTTGTAATGGAGAAATTATGACAAAGTTTAAAACATTTGAGTATATCCAACAAAAGTTGGGTAATGAGATATTACAAGTGAAAGACCAACAAAAGACCGTTATTGGACTTGAAAATGTTAATAAGGACAATACTGTGTCTTTGACACAAATTTGTGCAAGAATTGAGTCTAAAGTTACTTTGCTCAATCAACCAGATGACAATTCAATTTCTTTTATAACTGGAAAGTTAAGAAAATTAAAATTACAAGTTCAAACCTTGGAAAATTCAACTGGCCACAATGCAGCTCTTTTCCAAGAACAATTGGAAAAAAGTGATAAAGAAAGACTTGAATTGAAAGAGGACATTCAATCAAGTATTGATAATATATCACTAAAAAATGAATTGCCAAGGCAATACACACTAATTCTTGACAGAAATGTGCTTAACTTGAATAATGATTTACATCATACAGTTTCAAGTAATGATGTGGAAACTGCTTGAAATTTCAAAGACATTCCAAAATTAGAGGAATGGCCAACCTTCAATTGTGAAGGAGAATATAATCATATGGAATTTATGAAAACAATTGATATGTTCAAAGAAGACTTTAACATACCAGATGAATACATAAGTGCCAGATTACACTCATTATTTACCAGATCAGCAAAGAAATGGTATTACAAAATGAGACAAGACCATGGTAAAAATTCTTGGCCTTGGTGGAAAGAACAAATTATTTTCAAATGGGAAAATGATTTAGGGAGATTTAGAATGGAAAATTCTTTTGAAGAAGCCATTTTTGATATTGAGAGGGACAGGCCCATTTCTTGGTTTCTTAAACAGAAGGACAGATTAACTGCCCTTCATCCTGATATGCCTGAAACAATGGTACATAAAAGGATATTAAGAAAGTGTGGTGGTGACCTTGAGCATGCTATAAGAAGAAGATGTATTGAGCCTTGCTCTACAGAAGATTATATCAATGCTATGGAGGACATCACTATAAGAACAAAAATTGGAAGAAATTGGTCCAAATCCCCAATAGATAATAGGACTAATGGGAAACCAATTTCAGAGCCAAATAAGGCACATGACAGACCTCCTTTGAAATTTCATAAATGTGAAAGTACATCTCATTTGGCAAACACTTGTCCAAAAAAGACAAGAGTCAATGAGATAAATGTTGAAAAAGTGGAAGACACAAAAGAAACTGATGTATCTTTACATGAAAGTGATTCTGAGCCTTCAGAAGAAGAAGAAGTATCAGAAGAGCTTAGTATAGAAAACATTAATGTTTCTTTTGAAGTCACTGAGGTACACACTCATTTACCAAAGTACAGTGATGAATGTATGCATCTCATACATGTGCAAGATGCTAAAATGCAGAAAACAAAACCTGTCAGAGGTAAAGGTTATACAGCTGGTTCATCTTGTATCACTAATATTGTGATAAACAACACAGAAGCCAAGATACACCTTGACTCAGGAGCTTTTTGCACTTGTGTTGGAAAAGATTATCTTGACAAGGTTTATACCAATTGGCAAGAAAAATTAATGCCAATTGAAGGTATAACATTCAGCAGTGCTAGCCAAAATATGCACCCCTTGGGTATATTTGAAGCAGAAATAATATTTCCTCATCCTGCAGGAAGTATAAGATTGAAAGTTGAAATTTTTGTCATGAATAATTATACTTCACAACACTTTATACTTGGGAATGATTATCTCAATATTTATGGTATTGATATTAATAATCATAAAGACAGGTATTTCACTATAGGGGAAAATGAAAGACAGAAATGTGCTTTTCCCCAGAAAAAAGAGAAATTACTGTCATTAAACAAGTGAAAGATGTTGATAAGGAAAAATTTGTGTCAGGTCAATTGATTGAAGCACAAATTAGTCCTGAATTAACACTAGAAATGAAGGAAGAGCTGATTGAAATTTTATTTCAATAAAAGAAGCCATTGCTTCAGATAATGAACCAATTGGAGCTATAAAAGGCCATGAAGTGAACATTATTGTTAATGTGGAAAGGCCTTATCCGCCAGTATTAAGAAGACCAGCTTACCCAGCTAGCCCTAGAGCTAGAGAAGCATTAGAAACTCATATTAATGAACTAACGAAAGTGGGAGTTCTTAGAAAAGTTGGACACAATGAGGAGGTAGAAGTCACAACTCCAGTAATCATTACTTGGAATAATGATAAGTCAAGGATGGTTGGTGATTTTAGAGCATGGAATACCTATACTATTCCAGACAGGTATCCAATCCTTAGAATTCATGAGACTTTGACCCAATTATCCAAAGACAGATTCATTACTTCCATGAATGCTCTGAAAGCCTTTCATCAGAATATTTTGACACCTCATGCTAGGAAATTATTGAGAATAATTTCTCATTGTGGGATTTATGAGTATTTGAGAATGCCTTTTGGTATTAAAAATGCACCCTCTCATTATCAGAGAATGATGAATACCATCTTCCCACATGAATTTTCAGAAGAGTGGCTAATCATTTATATTGATGACATTATCATTTGTTCAGAAATCTGGCAATTACATTTAGAGAGACTTTCATTAGTACTTAGAAAAATACTTCAAGTGAACATGAAAATATCTCTGAAGAAATGTAATTGTGGGTTTCATGAGTTCAAAGCTCTGGGACATGTAGTCTCAGGACTGAGCCTTGGTGTTGAAAAAAACAAAGTGGCTTCAGGTTTACTGAAACAAATGCCCCAGAACAAAAAGAAATCATGTCCTTTTTGGGGTTTGCCAGTTATTACAGGCAACACCTTAAAGATTTTGCAATCCATGCCAGATCATTATACAGAATTTGTGATCAACAAACTGTTTTTGAAATGACACAGGAGAGGATTCGAGCATATCATACAATCAAGTATGCCTTGACCAATGCACCATTATTATTGATGCCAGACTGGAAACTTCCTTTCAAGCTGTATATTGATGCATGTGGTGAAGGGTTAGGAGCTGCTCTTCATCAACTTCAAATTGTCAATGACAAACCTTATGAGGGTCCAATTTGTTTTATTTCAAGACAAATTAAGCCTATTGAGGCCAGATATGGAGCTAGCCAAATGGAGTGCCTTTGCCTTGTTAGTGCTTTGGAAAAACTTCATTACTATCTTGATGGTAGTGTGTTTGAAGTTATTACTGATTGTAATGCAGTAAAATCACTTCTTAACATGAAAACTCCAAACAGACACATGTTAAGATGGCAGATTGCTATACAGGAGTATAGAGGCAATATGACCATAGTACATAAAGCTGGAAATATTCATGAGAATGCTGATGGCTCAAGTAGATGGGCATTACCAAATACACCTGATAACCCTGCCTATGTTCCTACAAGTGAAGAACCTCAAATTCCAATTGAAGGAATTAATATCATGGATGTTGGAACAGAATTCTTTGAAGAAGTTAGAGAAAGCTATAAGCAAGATAAGAATTGTCATATTCTTACTGCTCTACTTGACAAATATTGCAAAGATGTAGCCTTGGCTAATTCTCTGGATGACATTTGGAAAACATCTTATGCTAATGGAAGATTCCATTTGTTTGATGGTATACTATATCATAGATCTAAACACACATGTGTTATGGTCCTATGTAGTAGGATGTTAATTAACACAATACTACTAGAATGCGATGATAGCATATATTCTGGACATCTGTCTGAAGACAGAACTATGGAAAGAATTAAGACATGTGCCTGGTGGCCATCTTGGAGAAGAGATGTCATTGAGTACTGTCACAGTTGTGATAGATGCCAGAAAGCCAATAAAGCTATTGGTAAAAGATTTGGTTTAATGATCCATATCCAAGAACCAAGTGCCCCATGGGAAATGGTTCACTTGGATTGGGTAACTGCCTTACCACCTGGAGGTGATAAAAATTACAATTCATGTCTTGTTATTGTGGACAGATATAGAAAATCCCCAATCTTTTTACCATCTCATAAAGATGACACAGCTATGGATGCAGCTCTTTTGATCTGGAATAGAGTAATACCCCATACTGATCTCTTTAAAAACATCATTAGTGACAGAGACCCAAAATTCACATCAGCCTTATGGACTAATTTACATAAGCTTTTGGGTACAAAACTATCATTCTCAACAGAATACCATCCACAAACAGATGGGTTAGCAGAAAGAATGATTCAAACCCTTGAGGACATGATCAGAAGATTTTGTGCTTATGGCCTAGAGTTCAAAGATTCTGATGGCTTTACCCAAGATTGGTGTACTCTTATACCAGCATTGGAATTAGCCCAGAAGACCTCCATCCATGCTTCAACAGGAAAAACTCCTGCAATGTTGGAAAAAGGATGGAACCCCAAACTTCCAATTGATACTTTGCAAAAAGATCTGGTTTATATTCATCCAACTGCTTCAAGATTCAAGTTTTTGCCTGATAACGTAAGACATCATGTAAATCAAAGCATGAATGATGCCTTTGAATATGCTAAACAGAAATGGGATAAGAGTCATAAGACCCCAGAATTCAAATTAGGGGACTTAATATTACTTTAAACCTTGAATTTTAATAATATTAAAGGCCCAAAGAAATTAAAACATTTCTTTGCAGGACAATTTATTATTAAAGCCCTTCATGGGACAAGTGTGGTAAAAGTAGGACTGACAGGAGAACTGAAAAGAAAACATGAAACTTTCCCCATCAGTCTAGTAAAGAATTACACTTCAAGTGATAAGGAATTATTTCCTTTGATAAATGAAACACCCTTAGAAGTACCCCCACTAGATCAAAGTGAGGATAAAAAGGTACTAAAAGTCTTGAAAGAAAGTAGACTTAGGGGAAAAAATGAAAGAGAATACTTAGTCAGGTATAAAAATCCACAACATGAAGATGAATGGATTGTAGAAAGCAAAATAACTGATTCCCAAAAGTTTCTCAGAAGATTCAGATATGAGAGAAGACCAATTGCTCAATGAAAAGTTTGAATTGTGTGATTTACATACTTAGAAAAGTATAATTAGAAAGTTTGGACAGTGGATTATAACCCCCCAAATAACTTGGGGGTATACTACAAAAGAAAAATGTTTGGTACAATTCTTTTTGGTGGTAGGGAATGTGAGCCTGTGAGGTATGTATAACATACCCATAAGGCCACAAATAGCTTTATACACAGTTAAATTTGTCTTCAACAGACGTTTTCATTGAACTTAAAATAAGTATAACTTTTTTTTGGATAAACAAAGTTATATATATTATGTCATTTTTGGATTCTACACCAAAAATAACCCAGGGTACATCCATAAGGTGTTATACTCAAAGACACTTATTTCTTATTTTATTGAAAGATTTAAGAATCTCACAGTACTAATGTAACTTTTTAACATATATTTAAAATTGTTAAATTTAAGCTTAAATAAGCTTAAGTTTGAAGTTGCATAAAGTTTATGCAAACTTACCAAAATTGTAGTTAAAATTAAGGTGTTGTGTATATTTACTGAATTGGCTAAGGATTTGCCATACAGAATTTAAATCCTGCGTGAGCTCAATTTAAAAGGGTTTAAGGCCATAGTATGGCTTTAAACAAATAAAAGGGCAAAATCCAGGCAGAAAGGTGGGACAAAGGAAAAAGACCAAATAGAATTGGGGTACCCAACTTTTTGGATCTGCAAGGATTCAATTAAGGTTGTCCACCGGTATTTGAGGATTTTTGACTTTATTTAAACTTTAAGATTAGACTTTGATCCAACATTAAAGTTTAAACTGGTTTTATCCCAATTTAGACAGGAATTTCAAGCTGCCAAAGGGTAAATCCCAATATGCAGGCTTGAATTTAAGGTTTTAAGAACTGTCAAAGCTTAATTCAGCTTAAAAAGCTTAAATAAGGTTCAACCTTCAAGGTTAAAAGCATTAAAACCTTATCAAAACTTAAGGTTTGGTGTGTATTTGTATTTTACATGGAAAAATAGCAATAACGTAAAAAATTCATGAAAAATCCAATTCTTAATGGATTTGTTTAAAATTTCACACAGATTACAATTTAATATTATCTGTAGAAAAATGAAATTTTAAGTATCTTTTATAAATAAATTTTCTGGGTATATAGCCTGGAAATTTACTCTTTTAATTAAAGCCCAATGAAAATGATAATTTCTTTAAAAATTAATTAAAAATTGAGTTTAAGAGATTTCTGCTTGAAACTCTATTTTTAAGTTGTTCATGTTATTAAATTTAATATAAATAAGTTTATTTATATTAAAAACTCAAAATTATTAGTTTAAATGCAGATTAAAGTTACATGGAGTTAAGAATAACCCTGTTAACTTTAAATTGGAATTAAAAAACTTATAATTATTATTTAATATAATAACTTTTTTTATGTTGACTTTTTGCATTAAATAGATATTTTAAGTAAGTTTTCTCTAAAGTTCTATATCTCTTTTATCTAGTATTAGTTTTTTTATATAGAATTTTATTCTATAATAATTATTTCTTCCCAGTGTGTGTTTTAATTCTTCTGTAAATAATATTTATATTATTCATAAGTGGTTAATATTCCTATTTTCCATGTGTAATTGTCTCATTAAGAACTTTACACCTCTTATTGTTATAACTGTCAGTGACTATAACAATAATAGAATAATTATAATTTATTATAATTATTTTTTTTATTACTATATTTTATAATAATAATTAAAATTCTTTTTTTGTATAATTATTTTCAATAATTATATTTAATTTTTTGGTTATAATATTTCATCATATTATATATTCCTACTGAGGACAGTCATAGTAATCTTGATATTGCTACTATTATCAAGAGTTTCATAGACAAACCTTACAATTGAACAGTAGTGTCTAAGCTAATCCATGCAACGTTTTGCCTTGTTGAATGAAAATTCTGTAAGTACTCAACCCGGGAATCATAAATTTGTTGGCAATGGCACAGTAGAGTATTATGTTGTTGGTGATTGAACGGGGAAAGAGGATGTGATTCAAAAAGTTGTTGTATTTCACATGGGGCTGATGGGGATTTTAGGAGAGCAGAAAGGGTAGAACATTGATAGATATGCTGAAGTAAGGTTTTATCTACACCATCTTTCAGAGTTACAAGAAGTTAGTCTTATTCAGTTTATGTGTATAAAAAATGTGAATATATTTCTCTTATGAAAAAACATACATATTTCATTATTTGTTGGCATCTTTGCAAATACTCCAATCAAGCGCTCATACCCTCATGTGGCTAAGGCTTGTGCTGGGTCCCATATTTAGAAGATTTCTGGTATATGATCAGCAAAATGATGTTTTGGTTTGATTTTCTGGTTTGGGAACAGGTTTTGATTGGACAGGCAGAATTTTTTCCAATGATCAGCAAATGCAGTTGCATCATCCATTGAAACTTTTCAACTGGTGGCAATGCTGATAGCACTAATCAAATGGAATTTATTCATTGTTACTCAAATGGGTAATAAAACTGAATCTCTATGTCAGGGCTATCCAATGGTACTAACCAAACTGAGCTAGCACCAGAATTACAGAAGTTATAACCAAAATAAGGTCAAATAAGGGTGAATAAAATATTCGCCTCTCATCTAGCTCCTACAGCTTTAGTGTGAGATACCTAAAGTGGGGTCTTTTTAGAAAGAGAACAATCAGGACTATCTGGTGGTGCAATTCATTTCCCCATAACTCATCTAGAACAAATGTTATGGGGCAAACAAGCTCCATATAGTTTTAAGCAAAACATATATATATACAAAAATATTTTGTACATGGCATAACTTTGCCATACTCAATGAGAGCCATATCAAATGAGGTACCATTGTGTAGACCATATCCAGGGATACACAATGAGCCAACCTTGAGCTTGATATCTCAAAAACTGACAAAGCTATGGCAGTTTTAAGCTCAAAAACCCACAGTTAGACCAATACAGTCTTACTGTGGGATATTCTCCCATAGTTATGATTATGAGGTGTCAAATAGACAAAAAAGCATTTTTTGACTTCAATACCTCATAATTCATTCAATACTGGGTCCCATACAGGTTCTGTACAGCACTCTATGCCTCATACATGTCAGAAGAGGGCTATGTGGTTCCCAGATGAGAATTTTCACCCTGTACTGGTGAAAAATGCCCAGATGTGGATTCAAAGCCACATCTGAGCCCAATACAGAGAATAAAGGCACTATGAAAGCCCCAAGCCAGTACTCTTAAGTGAAAAACTCTTCACTTCCTCTATATGGATGGTCTAGAGGCCCTTTCCACCCCATTTTAGGATAAAAGGATGCCTTTTCTCTACCAGAAAAGGTTTCCCCATCCTGCTATAGAGTTTCTACATAGTAAAACTGTCAAAACAGGTTATACTATAAAGCTTGGTATTGTAGACTTTATTATTGTAACCCAACAGTTAAAACTGCACCCAGGGCTTTCAACAGCACTCACAACCACTAATAATCATTAGTAAAGCCCTTTAATTTTGTTAAAAACCTATTTTTAACATCATTATCCATGTCACAGTCATAGTTTACATTGTAAATACTCTTTATTATCATCTCTTTATAAACTCAGCCTGACATTTTTGGGTCCTGGCCATATTTTTGAACTTTTTTTGGACCTTATAAGTGATTTTTCTATTATTCTTTTCATTCTGACACTTTTGTTTCTTTCTTTAGGCATAAATGTTAGGAAAAATAAATATAATATCTATCTTATATTTATTTTTCAGTGGTACATGCTATATAGCGCTGTGTTTTCTTTAATTTTACTTCCCTTGTTGCGTGGCTGATTATAATTTAATCACTACAAAACCCTTATTTTTGGCATGTTTTACATATTTAAGTACTTTAAGCCATTAATATAGTACTTTTTTAATTAAATAAGGACACCTCGTACTTTAAACCCAATAGTGGAGGCATGGTTGGTTACATTGTTAATTTCAATTACCCTCTTACATAACCACTTCTTCAAATTATACTTGCATATTACAAGTTAATCTGTGAGATACTGGTATACAAACAGCATTCCAGATATCTGTAAGCTGTATTTCTGATGTGAAATTGTTAATTCAATCACACTGTCATAATACAAGGGCATAATATAGAAATATACTTCCCAGAGGCCATTCTTAGACGTGCAAACAGGACTTTAAGAAGTCTTAACTGACAATAAGCCCTCTTTTTCCTGTCTGATTCAGTGGAAGAAAACTACATCCCACTAGAGAACCAGTCACAGGCCAGCATACTAGTGACACCCTCAGAACCATAGGGAAGCAAGGGAAAAGGAAAGAGGCACAGTGAAGGCCTTATAAGAGCTAAAAAGTGGACACCCATTGCCGCACAGAGGAATAGAAAACCACAAAACTATGCATCAATAAAAGGCAAACCAACCTTAACAACTTGTAGAGGGAAGATACATTCATTAACCCAGTTGTAACCTCTAAAGGTAAAGTGCCAAAAGCAGAAGACAACAAATTTGTACAAGGCACAGTCAAAGTTAAATACCCTAAGAGCATAAAGTTTTTGACTGCTTGCAAACACTGATATGTTACCTGTACACCTCATAGACCTTGGTTTCCAAAGGAACCAGCCAGGGGACAGAGGAGGCTTGTCCAGAACCAGAATACCTGGAAGAGGACACCTTGGACACAGTGGTGGATGGCAAGACATTGAGGTAAATCAAACCCACTATTCCATTCACATTCCAATCCAACAGAAACCTCAAACCAGAGGACTTGCAGGATATAGATCACGCTCTTCAGCTCCATCAACTCCCCTAAAACCTTATTCAAAGGAGCATGGAAAACAAGAGGTTCAACCTGGCATCCCACTGGGAAGAACTTGGAGCAAGCTGCCAGAAGATCTTTCTCAAAGAGATAGACTGCAGAGACCTTATGGTAATCACCAAAGGTTGGAATCCCACCAGGAAGTTTGGACTCCTGGAGGTGAGGGAAAACAGGATAAGGGAGGATCAAGCCACTATCCAAGCTATAGAAGAACAACCAACCCAGACAGGGAATACTCAGATTGCTTCAGGCTCACAAGGAGTAGACCAAACCAACTCTCCAGTGGCTTCACACCATTCAGGAACTATCAGATCAGTGGCCAGGAGTCACCATTCTTCACAATCCCAGGAAGTTTCCAGGAGAAGACAAGGATAAAAGGGCAAAAACAAGACCACCTTCAACCAAAGGAAGAGAGAGTCAGACCCAATGATCCAGAAGCTGTTAAATTTGGTGAAAGAAGTTCACAAGAGCCAGAAGAAGTTGTACATAACTCTAGAATCAGTAGTTCTACTAAAAGAAATATTACCCCAACTTAGATTGCATAATGTTGTCACAACTGAGAGTAACTTAAACAGTGATACACTGTGGTCACAAATGTCCCAATAAGCTGAGCAAGCTAAAAAGCAGTTTTCAGAACTTGAAGCAAGCCATGGGAGGATGAAAAATTTAACAGCCTACATGGACAAAATCATTAAAACTCTTCAAGAAGGACATTCTCAATTGAACAAAGCCTCTGAAGAAAACAAAAAATACTGAATCTAGTCTTTGAAGAACAACACCACCGCAAAAGGGACAGGGATTGTCTGGATAAAGACATAAAAAAAAATGTTTAAGGTCTACTGCAACATGAAGCCCCAACCACAAGGCCATGTTATGGATAATCCGTATCACCAAGAGGAAATCAAACCAGATGCCATGTTGGTGAATAAGGCAAGATCTCCATATCAATACCAGGATGGGAATAATAAGTCTTATTCTGAGAAGGAAGCCTTAAAACAGCTTCCTGAGGCCTCAAGCTGGCCCACATTCTCTGGTACAGGAGAATATGATTATATGGAGCTCATAGATTATATTGATGGACTCTTCATTGACATACCAAGCATACCAGACTACTGGATCACTGCTAGACTTAATATAGCATTTAAAGGACATGCTATTATTTGGTACACAGAAATGAAAGAAAGCCATGGCAAGAGAAACTGGCCACAGTGGAAGAGTCAAATAATCCGAAATTACAGCAATGGTACTTGGATATGGAAAAAGACCATGGCATTTGAAAATGAGAAGTATTCAGCAGACAAAGATCCATATGAATGGTGTCTTAGAAAGTATAAAATACTTAAAGCGATTGATCCTCAAATGAACATTTAGATGAGGAATCAAAAACTCCTGACACAAATGCCAGGAGAACTAGAGCATGCAGTAAAATGCAGATGCAACCAAAACTGTACTCTAGATGACATTGAAAATACCTTACAAGACATAAGGAAAAGAACAGATATAGGGAAATCTTCCCCATATAAAATTTAAGGTGTGGATATGAAACTTAAAACGATTTTTAAAGAGAAAACACTCCCAAAAGTGATCAGAGTGAATTAGGAAACAAAGTAACAAAGTTTACAGTGATGAAAGATGCTTTAATTCACTTTTGGGGTGGTTCAGGGGTAAAAATGATTAGAAGAGTTACAAACAATGATTATAATGATTTTTTCACGTGGTTAAAAGGTGCAAAATGTTCTAAAAAGGGTGGTTAGAATATTTTATTGATTGGTTTAACAGTGTTTAAACTAATTATAAAAGGAAAAGATTCCAACATGAAGAGAAGAGTGGGGAAAACCAGACATTCTTTTATAGCCATCAATTTTCTTACTCCAAAAGTAACATTTACTCTTGTCCGTCGTGAAAAACAGTCTGACAACAGAAAAGCCAATTATGGCATCATTGAACCCTGGTTTAGACCAAAAATGGGCTGGTTTAAGCCATTTTTTGCCATTTTACACCCTTAAATCAGACATTACAATAGCAATACCTGGTCTAGAGCCTTCAAAAAACGTCAGAATGTGTGTAAGAGGTGTAGAAATCAGTTAAAGCTGTTTTTACTAACATTGTTGCAACTTAAGGGTAGCTTTACCCTCCTGGCAACAGTTAAAACTGCCTTGGTTGGTATCAAAACCTCATCTTCAATTGAGTCACAGACCCTGTGACTCAATTCCAGGGCAAAAGTGATGAACTTTTGCATGAATTTTGACATCTCACACCTGTCAGAAAGGACTTTGGGGGTCTGGCTCCCCCTTAGAGCTAGAGTTCCTTTCCCCCCCAATTTTAATTTTTCCAATTTATTTTTTCCTTTAATTCCTCATCATGTATTATACTTGTAATTTACATATGTAATTCAATTGAATTGTACAGTACAATACAGTAATAATTGATACATCATATGTAAATCAAAGTTCACTTATGTGATACATGCACACATTTTGACATTTCAATTGAATTCAATTGAAAATACTTCAATTCCTCATAGCTTCTAAACTAAACACAACACCTCAATTTTCACACAAAAATTGATGGTTAACACCACATGTGGTGTGAATTAAATTAAAGCTTTAAGGCTTTTCAATTTTTGTATTGAAAGTAGTGAGAACTTAATTTAAGCTTATTTAGAGTTGAGTTACAAAAATTTCACTCAGAGGTGACCCCACCTAATTTTTTATAAGGAATCAAATGGTGAAATGAATTTTATACTTTTATTTATTGGATAAAAAGTTATAGTATATTATATATAAATTTTTACCTAAAATATTTTAATTTCATGATTTTTATTAAAAATTCATTTTTACTTAATTTTTACAAGTAAAAATGAATTTTCATAATTTTAAATTATAATTAAGTTTTGATTTTTAAATATCAATTTGTATTTATACTTTAATTTGATAATATGAATAAATTTAGGGTGTTGGTAAAAGCATGTAAGCCCTTATGTGTTTTTACCATAAACTTACGTGTTTTTACCAAATTATGGCCAAAACACGTAATTTTATGGTAAAAACACGTAAGTGACCTAATTTTTTTATAAAAATTCCTCAGGCTCAGTTTTGAGAATTTTTAACATTTTATTTTGCCATATTTTTTCCGACATGGGATGTGAAGGTCCCCAAATTTTTTCAAATTCTTTTTTTTGCCCAATTTTTCTATATTGGGCAATTCGGTAAAATGGCCCATTTTTTGAAAAAAATCATTAAAAATGTTCCCACTTATGAATTTTTTTGTTTTAAAATGAAGGTGAGAATGTTGAGAATAATAAACCAGAAGACCAACATTTTGGTGTTTTTTTGCAAGAGCATATGTAGGCCCAAAAAGTGCATGTTTTTTTGTTCATGTTTGTAATTAAATTGAAAATGCCATTTATGACATGAATTGAATTCAAAATGTAATTTATGATGAGTGGAAGTTAAAATTTGATTTTTGGCATTAACAGTGCCATTTATCCCATCAAAAGTGCCATAAATGGCATCACTAATGACATAATAATGCCATAAATGGCATCAATAATGACATACAGATGCCATTTATGGCCAGAAAATTGGCATAAATGGCATTACAGAGATGCCATAAATTGAATTTAATGGCCTTGACAATGCCATTTATGCATTTAACAATGCCACAAATGGCCTTAACATTGGTCTTAAAAATGGCATGAATGCCCTTAACATTGGCCTTAAAAATGGAATTAATGGCCTTAACTATAACATAAATGCCATCAAAAATGCCATTTATGGAATCAAAAATTCCATTTGTGGCATTGCATAAATGGAATTAACAATGCCATTTATGTTGTTACATAAATGGCATTATTCCATTTATTGCATTGATAATGCCATTCATGGTATTAGTAATACCATTAATGACATTGTTAATGTCACCACAGAAAAAGGCTGGGGACTTGCATACAGGTCCTTTACAGTATCTTCAGATTATGTCTGAGTGTATCTCTGGAAGTATCCCTAGTATAACTCACATTAATTGTATTCTGACATTTTTACTCCCCCTTTAATTTTTATTAATATTTTCTCAACCCAATATATACACTGGCAACAAACATAGGTAATGAAGCTTATTCAATTTTTGGATTGTGAGAACATTGAAATTCCCTAATGATGCTTATAGTTAGTAGAATAACCTTCAAATCCTCTCATCAATTGAGTTCCTTACAATTCACTTCATGAATGCTTGTGGATTTTGAAAGTTCATCCAGCTATATGGGGAGCCTTGAAAAGGAATACTTGGATACTTGTAGAATTAATTGCTTCTTTGATCTTATTGTCATTCCACTTCCTTGATTCTTGAATTTATTTGAATTTGATTTATCTTTCATGTTGGCTCAAAGAATGAGAATAACATAAGAATTAAGAAATTCTATTTACCAGAATGCTTGTTTTCAGATGAATCAAAAATTAAGCTTGAATTGATTTCACACAATGATAATAATAAGTAATGATGAATTTGAAAACTATAATGGTGATTATTTTGAGAGAATCCTGTCCAAATTTAAGTTAAAAATGGGTGTCGCTCCTTAAAATTATGAATATTCTGGATAAATAAGATCCAATAATTTTCTAATAAGTAAAATACCTCTCCTTGAGTGATGATTATCAGCATACAAATTAGTCAAAATTATTGGAAAAGATGTTTCCATACAAATTAATCTTAATTTATTAGAATAATGTTTCAAAATAAAACATGGATAAATAATAAGCTTGAAGCTCTTCAAATAGTGAGCCAATGGCCTCCAACATGATTTAATTAATACTTTTTAAATTAGATTCTTGAGAATTTCTGCAAGGGAAAAATGAACAAAGTATAGGAATAATTTGATGAATTAAAAAAAGATTGGAAAGGGGTTGCATGGGCCACAAATGAAAGATTTTGTCCAGTGCTGGATAAATCTTGGAGGGAACTCCACATTTGGAAAGGAACTTGTCTCCTCATAGATAATTTCTTTCAAAATCAGAATCCAAGGATTTGGGACAACAGTAATAAGAAATTTAATTGATCTGCAGATTTGGAATATATTTATGTCCGTTAATAAACTAAGTTTCAAAATATAATTCATTTTTTACACTATCAAGAAAAATTCAGGGGCTAAATATTTAGCTTATCAAAATCACTCACATAATCTCTGGGGGTCTTTCCACTATATAACCCATGAAATCCTATCATTTAGGTTCCATTTGTCCTAAAAAATCATATCACACTGATATATTAAATTTTCATTCTAAAAATTTACAGTATGATTTCAATATTTTTGTCTTGGGTTTTTTATTATTCAAATTGAAAAAAAATCAATATTGAAAAATACTTTCCAACCTCTCTGAGCTCATTAATATTCAGAAGAGTATTTTATTCTATTCATATACTATTAGAATCTGACTTAAGTCATCTTGGGAGCCTTAATTCTTTCCAGAGTTTCCATCTAGGTCCACTGCTTGATATTTTTGGAGGAGTGGCTGAAGGCTTGAATCCTGAAACATATAAAAAATACAAAAACAATAATAAAGTGCTTTTTATAAATTCTTCAATAAATTTCAAGAATAAAGATAAAAATATCCTATTAAATGGATGTGGTTTTGTGGATAAAGGGAATATTTTCAAAAAAGAGAGGCTTTCAAGAATGCAAACATGGCTCTGAGGAATATTGGAAACTATAGCTCACCTTTATTTATTGATATTCCTTGAGATTGTGATCTTTATCAAGGTTTCAACAATACAAGTTTAACTAGTTCTGTTACTTCAATACCTAATTGTCAAACCAATCTTTCATTGCACCAAATCCAGGGTATTTCCTTTCTTTTAAATATTGAAAATAATATGAAGAAAATTTGTGAAAATTTATGGAAACATCCAGATAGCTCATGGATGAAAAAAGTGTTTTCTAATGCTGTTGAAAATGGGCTGATACCACAAGATATTGTGTGCAAAAGTAGGGGTGGAATATTGGCTGATGATATGAGACTTGGAAAATTGTTGACAACTTTATGCTTAATTGAAAAAACACAAAATGAAGCATTAAAGTACTCCAAAATATCTAAGGACCATGTTCCAGCTATTTTGATCATTGTAGCACTTTCTACTTTGCATAACTGGGAGAATGAAATAAGGCTACATTTTCATGATGGTAGTTTACCATATTCAATATTCCATGGTTCCAATTGTAATTTCATTTCATTCCAAAATTTGAAGCAGAATGCAATTATCATCACCACATATGATGTTATTGCTGGTTCAGAATAGTGTTGGATGAAGCACAGTAAGCTTCTCTTTGGGATTCTTAAATAAAAAAGTACTGAAATCTTTACATCAATTAGCTACATAAAGGAACAATCTACTCGTAGAGCATTCACAATATTGAAATTAAAATCTGAAAGAAAGTTATGCCTTACAGGAACACCATTACAAAACAATCTTTGTGATCTTCATAGTCTGTCAAGGTTTTTACAAGTAGAACCTTGGAATCTCAAGCCTTTATGGGAAAATTGCATAATCAAGCAAATATCATCTGGGAATCAAATGGCAATCCAATCATTACAGCTTATAATGCAAACACTCACCTTGAGAAGATTGAAAGCCAACCTACTGGATCTTCCCAAGAAAGTGCAACATGGAGTTGGAATTGAGATCTATGAGCCATGGAAAAAACTTTATTTCAAAAAGCATGAAGAGTTTAGTTCATTGTATGGAAAACAGAGGTTCAAAGCAGTTCAATGGGATTCATCAGAATTTTTCTCCAGATTATCAGATTTGAGGCAGCTTTGCAATCATCCAGCACTAATATAAAGGGAAGAAGGGGGAAGGCAATATACCTGGAAAGAAGGATCCAAAGTGGTGCATCTTGTTAGCCATCTCAAGGAGTTTTTTTAGAAGGAGCCAGGCTTAATATATCCCAAAGCAGTTGTTTTTTCAGAATACAAAAGGTTTCTTGATATGTGAGCTCAAATCCTTCTACTACCTGTCATTTGAATGATTTTATTGATCAAATATTGTACAAAGTATTGAAATTGCACTGGATAAAAGTGGAATATCCAATTTGATGATGCCTGGAATGCTCAAAACTGATCAAAGGATACAAATCCTTGAAGAATCCAGAAAAATTCAAAATATCAAGTTCTTCTTACAGCAAAAGGCACAGGTGGTGTTGGTATTGATCTGAGATGTGCTCAAAATGTCTAAATAATGGTAAGACAGTATTTAGATACACTTGAAGCTTAATCTAATATTGTTCCAATTACTTAAATTAGGAACCAGGTTGGAACCCTTCAATTGATGATCAAGCAGTTGATAGGCTTTACCGGCTAGGGAAAAAGAAAGAAGTTCATGTATTTCATTATATAACTGTTGGCAGTATTGAGGTGAATATTCAGCAAGTTAGAAGGAAGACATAGCAGCTTCATATGTAAGATAGTCTATACTCAACCAATATTTATCTTTTTTAGTAGCTAAACAATTTTTCTTTCATTTCAGGTTGAGCATTGGACATTTAGGTACTGTGGATCATGAATTGGAAAAATTTATTGTGGAAACAATAGAAAAATCATGAATTATTTTTTGAGGTTTCAGATAGTTGAAGTAAATAATGAATATCTATACATGGCTTTGATTGTAACGATAGCTTCTCTTAATTAGTAAGCTTGGAGACATAATTAGTTGAATACAGATTTTCTGGAAGTCCAATTGGAACTTTGGCTTCTTTCTCAAAAATACCACTTTGTACTCTTCTACTTTCCAAGACATTTGAAATCCTATTGACTTTACTTTTTTGAATTTGCTTTTGAATTAATAAGGAATCTAATTGACTTTCTAACTTTGAGAATAAATCTGACCTCCAAGGGGACTTTAGTTGTATTAAGGATCCATTTTTGTCTTCAGTATCAGAGCAGCATCATGGCTCATCAAATATAGAAGCTTCATCTTTTTAAATTTTAAATGATAGTAATGTTTGTGAGCAATTTGATGATAACTGAATATTAAATAACATCAATTGGTGTAGAAATTAATTACAAATAAAATAAAAACATACTCTTTTACGCCACCTTGATTTGTGCTTCTGACTGGTTTTTTTTGAAAGTGCTTCAGGAACCAATTTATCATTCTTAAGATCCTCTTGTTTCCCTCTTAACCAGCACATTAGTATTAAAGACTTATTAATATGTTCATTATCATTTGGATTTATCAAGACAATTTTCAATTCTCCTTGTTGGTGAAAATAGTTCCAGTGCTTGAGAACAAATTTTTCAAATATTTGATTCCATTTTGATTCCCAACATTGATTCCAAGCAAAGGTTGAAATTGGGAAACCTTATTTGCAGAGATCCTCTAGAAACATAGTTTTGAACATTGGTGAAATTAATATTCTTGGGTTTATAGACAGTCTATCCTCTCCTGAGTTGTGATTATGGGGATTTGTAATTGGATTATCAGTGCAAGAAGAGGGTAAGTTCTCAACAATTTTGAGACTTTCTTCTGATGGGAGAGATTTCCAACTATTTATATCAGATGGAGATTGGAAATAGTTGATCCCCATGATCAACCAGCATAATTGATGTATGGATCTTGATATTGCACTGGTAGCTAGTGGGATGATGGGATGTAATATCTTGTTGATAGTCCTGTTTGATTGGGGTATAGAGGTCTCCAAAAAGTAATGGGAAGCTTTAGGCATAGTAAAACAGGTTAATTAAAGTCAGATTTCTGGGTTTAGGTGGAAGAATCAAGAGAAAGGCTCCTATTTATCATAAATGAGAGGATTCTGGAGCCCTGTAGTCATTTCTTACAGTTTGAATGAGCCTGAAAAAAGCTATCTTGTGTAAAAGGAGCTTATTTGGGAAAGTAAGCAATGAGGTATCAGGTGAAGCAAAGTAATCTTAGCACACTCAAACATGATTTGAATAAAAATCACCCTTTTTTGAAAGAATAAAATCAAATTACAGAAAAGACTGATCAAACTAATAAGGTGTTTACATTGGCTTTATCAGGGAGATCTAGTACAGGTTGTCCATCTATGGTATTTTTTTCAAGCCATGCCTCACTGAAGTCCAATACTAAACATTTGGCCACTTCCAATTTATTTGGAGCAGTGGGAACAAATTCATGGGTTTTTGAGAAAAATGCCTTGTTAAAAATATCCAAAATATATGCATTTGTTCTCTTCCAAATAGGCTCAGAAGCCCTTCCCTTTGCAATAACACTATCAGTAATTTCAATCATCTGCAATGCTCCTTTAGCTGAGCTTTTTCTCCAATCTCTTGAGCAAACCATTAAGCCTCTTACCCCAGAAGCAAGAAATGAAGCTAAAATATGATAGCAGGGCTTAAATAATCCTATTTTTGTTTGTAGCTCTGATAAGGTCTTGAGGTGTTCTTTGGACCTTTTATGAGTGAGCACAAAACCATCAGGAATATTGAATGGAAGAACTTTTGAATGTGCTAGTATCAGGACATATGAAATCATGAGATGTAAAATGGAATCATTGAAAGATATTAAGCTATTCATTCCATAATGAATTGGCTGGTTTTTGTCCTTTTCATCAAGGGTATTTTCAATTTGAGCTGAATGGGATGGTCTTGTGCTGGGCAGGACACTAGAAATTCCAGGCTGAGTCTTTGAACTAACAAGGGATCATTTTCTGTTGATTTTGTGATTTCAAACTTTTCAGGTTGTATGAGATCTTGTGCAGAAACTGATATTGACTCCAGTATTAGATTGGCCCAGAACTGTTTCTTTTGAAGATTAGGGACAAAGCGGGATTGGTGTGATTTGGGAATTTTTTGCATTGAAATTGTATAATCCAAAGTAAAGATAGGGACATTCCAACCATCAGGATCATTGAAAGGATCATATTTCTTTGGTGAAAAGATATCTAATCCTAAAAAAAGCAAGTAAATATCAATGTTCTGGAAGAAACATGAATGAATGTCTTTTGTATTTACCAGATTTATCCGAATCCACTAGCAATTTGGTAATGCTAAGAGATCCAATACTTTGAAAGTGTATTCCTTTGGGTAGTTTGGTAGAAAATGGCCTTTGGGGAATTTCCTGGAATCGTTATCTTACTAGAGTTTCAACATTAACCTGGCATTTCTTCCATGAGGATACAGAAAGTGGCTGATAATGGCTGATTTTTTCTTTAAAGTGATCTGAGTGAATGGGATTGAATAATCCAGATTGAGGAAGCTTTTTCTTCTTTTGGGATGTTGAAGGCTCTTCATTACTGGTTTGCATTACTTTTGAGGTTCATGGGTTGTTATCTACAAGTATGAAATTGGAGTTAGGTTTTTCTTTTGAGTGTTTGGTAGATATAGGTTGTATCAAGGGCTCCTCTATTTTTGATTTTGCTTTTTTTCTAATGGTGGAAGCTGGAAAACTTTGTATATTTGATTGATCATTTGTAGAAATACTATTGACTTCAGGGCTGGAGTTTGACGTGGATAGGGCTTTTTCAAAATCATTTTGAGGTTGGAATAGTCCTGGTTCTAGATTTTGAGAATCTGACTGGTCTTGTGGGTGTGATTTCTCAGTATCATAATTGCATTCCAATTTCTAAGAAAGAAATGATTCAGGGAATATAGTTTAATCTTTGAGTAAAGCCTAAATAAAATATTGAAACATACTTCTTGATTATTTTCCTTTATACTTTGATAAATTTTGGCCTTTTTATTACTCATACTAGAAGAAGATATGAAATACCTCTTTATTGATGTTTGGGAGGATTCTGAAATAACAACCTTGGCTTCAGGGGGTAATGATCCACCCAGCTGTACACCTAAATTATGATTTGAATTCCAATTAAAAGTGGCTCCATATGGGCAAAAGATGGAAAAACATACAATACAGATCATCTTCAAGTATTTTGGAGACCTCTTGAATTGTTTTTATTGCATATTCATAAAAGTGAGTATTGCAGGTAGAAAGCTTGAGAGAAGGAAGAAATCTGGAGATTTTTGATATGAATTCTGATTTTTCAACTTGCTTTGGCTCTATTTCAAGTAATGTATCCATTTTGGAGTAGTGATTATTTGAAATTGACTGGGGTTAATTATTATAAATAAGTTTTTAAATTTATTTTTGAAATGAAATTGAAAAAAATAGAAGGTGGGCATTCTTTACAGTGTTCAAGACAGATTGTACTATTCTGGAATGTAGGATTTTGGGAAGACATATATAATGATGACTTTTGATAAATGTCAATATTTTTGTTTGAGCATTGCTCAATATTTAATAGCTTGGGGACAAATGAAAGCCAAAGAAGGCATAAATAAGAGGCTTATATATTAAATAATGTTGAGAACCTATAGCACAGTTAAGCTTTGAAAACATTGAAAAAAAAAAGATTTATGACTGATGGTCATAATTGTGAAAGCCCACATTGTGGCTAAATTATAAATTCTCACAATGGGTTACTTTTTAAAATATTTTAAATCATGTTTTCTTTTGAAGTACATTTATTACTAAACTCTAAGCTTGGAAGACATATAGGACACTTCAGCTCTCAAATACACTACAAAAATACTAATTTCGTGACTGCCAGTCATGATTTTGAAAGGCATCTTTTGACTTGGTTATTAATTCACTCAATTGGTTAATTGTTAAAATAATTTAGCTCTAATTATATTTCCAAATACATGTATTACAAAACTATAAGCTTGGATACAAAAAAGGACTAGGAGATAAACATTATTCAGAATTCATATGGGTATGACTACTTGAACCAGCTTCAATTCCAGATCTTCCTGGCCTCTGTATGATGTGACGTCCCCTTTTTATCTTGTCCTCAATCTCTAATAAAATATTTTGGAGTCCAATTGGTTCTTTTGCCAGTAAGTGGTTTCTTTCAACTTCTGAAATTGTGTTTAAGTATATTGTGTAATAACAATCTAAAGGTAAGGAATGTGGGACATTAGTTAAATCAGAATTATATTCTAATTTCTCTCCATCCCTATGAAGCATACGTTGAACTCTATCCATTTCAAGCTGGGTTTTGGCACCAAGGGTCATTGCTAGATCCAATCGCCTTGTACACAAGTTCAAAGCTTCACTATGCCAAGCTACAACAAGTCTTTTTGGTACTTTTCCCAAGTCAGAATTATCCTCTACATCTGAAGTTGCTTTTATATCAGTATATATTGCAGAGAAATTATTGTTTTGAGGGAGAAATTGACGTGCTATTTTGAAACGGGCAGCTGTAACCTAAATATAAAAGTAATATTAGAGTTTGGTGTATGTCTAACAAAAGAATAAGCACGTGCATTCTGCCTCCCTCTAGTGTTTTTGGATTTCTTAGCTTTTTGAAATTTAACCTCCTCTGCAGCCTGGCCAAGTTTTGAAAGCTTTTTCATTTCTTTACCCCTTCCATTGACCCAACGTTTGATTAATAGGTTTAGTAGATAAGGATTGCTGATATTTAAGCTGGGTTGAGTCTGGCTCCAATTGAAAAAATGCTTGGAGATAATGTTGGTTATGGCTGCATTCCAAGTGGAGTTATTGAATGAGGTTCCCCATTGGAAGGTAATCCTCTTGAGGCCTACTAGCTGGCATTCCTTTTCACAAGCATGCTTTTCAACTATTGAGACCTTGATCTTGTTATTGAGAACATCACGGCTTGGTTTAAATTCAGGTGGCTGCAATCATTGAGATATAGAGGTGATTTCTTGTTTGACCAGAATTTTGCGCTCACTAATTGGATGATCTCTCAGTCCATATTCAAAGGTTTCCAAATGGGTCTTGATGTGTTTAGCTTGGTTTTCGACCCAATGAATATAAAATTCCTCTTCATCATTGGTAGGATTGGGTGGGAAGTGATCTACAGAAGGTGGCATACCCATTGAGAAGTAGATAAATTCTTGCAAGTGGACTGATTCAGTGGATGCCTGACTTGGAAGAGTGTTCTTTGTTACCAATCCTGTAATTCGGTGATTTCTCCCTTGCAAAATTCTCTTATTATTTCTGGCCCTCTGTTGGTCCTCTTCTTGTTGAATCCTGAATTCTACTCCAACAACTGAAAACCAAATCAGTTATTAATTTTCAATCAGCTTTAGGAAAGATACTTACCACTGGATGTTATTTCCTCTTGTCCCTCCTGACTGGCATTCTGTGAAGCTGCATCCTCTATTCCAAGTCTTTCCAAATCTTGCAGAAAGATGGATTTCTGTCCAGTAGAGTCTGTATGGTTGCTTTTGTGGTTTTCTTCATCTGAGTTAATTATTGAGTCACCCTCTGTTGGTGGGTTTTGTGATGAGGATCCAGAATTTTCTGTGTGGAATGCGGAGGGGGAGCCACCCATTGCATTGGAAGACATTGTAATATCAATTTAGATAATTGGAGTTAAATTGAGGAAAATGAGGTAATTATATTAATGAAGGTTTGAGGATGTTAAACAGAGGTGGAGTGAAGATTTAACATATGAGAATGAATTTGCTAGATGAGAAAGCTCAGGAAAGCTTAAAGCAGTTTGGTGAAGTGGAAATACAGACATTTTTGGTGGAGAAGAGATACTTTATATACACATTTTTTCAAACCTGTTCTATCCAGCACCAAAAAACAAAATTATGTCTTGAAAGGTCTTTGGGAGGCTTAAATATGGCAGATTGACAATTTAAATCTCTTTTAAAAGGGATTTGAGTGAATTATTCTAAAAAAAACTTCATTTAATAGAATATAACAATATCAACAAAGGGAAAAGTATTGTTTTTCCTCCAAGAAGATCTGTAGTGAGCATTGATAAGGAAACCTAAGGCTGAAATGGGTGTGGTGCTTCAATCACCTATCCACTGCTGGGAAGGTTTGAAAGGAAATGGTAAGAAGCTGTTAAAATATATGATATAATGAGTGGCAGTCCACTGATTCACTTACTGATGAATGTGGAGATACCAAGCAGAATGTAGCCTGATTAATTCCAAAGGTTCCAGGAGGATTCTTGAGGCTTGCAGCATGAACCAAAACTGATTGGGAGTTGATGATTATGGCATCCTCTGTCTGGTCCAATAGAATAAAACAATTGAGATCTGGAAAAGGATGGAAAGGGTCTTTTTCTATTTCATTATTTTTAAGCTTCTTAAAAGGTTTGATTATTAGCCACCATATTTTGGGATCACCTCCAACTAATGAGACAATATTATCAATATGGCCCAATGATTTGACATTATTAATGCTATACTCTATGATACTGTCTTCAACATGTGATTTTACATTACAATACCTTTTTTTTCAAAAATTATTGACTTTTTGCATTCAAAGAGGTTTAAAACATCCCTTCAATGTCTTGATACTAGTAGTTTCCACTGTTGAAAAATAGCATCATGCAATTGAATTGTATGACTGGCACTGATATTTTTAGATTGATGCAGAGCATTGAGGGGATTGTTCCTACCAACTCTTTGTTGAAGATTAGGCAATTTGGAAATCCATTGATATTGTACTTTAGATATCCATGTTTTCAGTATTGTTTGGGAGATCTCAGCTACAATTGGTAATATGTGGGTAAGTATTGTGTGAGGGTGATTTTTTGACATAAAAATATATAATTCAAACTCAACAATGCTTATTATTCCGTGGTATGTCCCCAAATGTATGGTTCATTCTTTCGTATGCCCACAAAGCTAAGATTCTTGGTGGCCCTAGCTCCTTGATAACCTTTGGTAAATGTTGTGTTAGGTGTAGATTAGGTTTGGATTTTATCATGGACCAACCCAAACAAAGTGTTTGACAATAGATCTTTGTATTACTTTCAATCTTATCTAGATCTTCTTCATGAATGCTTGTTCTGAGTAACATGTTTGTTAATGTAACTAATGAAATTAGTGATTTGAGTAGAAGATCCTTATGGAGGTAGTTCCCTGGGCATTTCCTCCTTTCCTCCTGGTGAGGTATTTGTGAACTCCATAGTGGTATCAGTGCCAAAGGTAAATACAATGTCATCAAGATTTGCCACTCTGCGGCTTTGAGTGTCTGAAAGTTTTTGAAACCAAATTTTCTGCATACACAAGAAAATCATGACGGGACTTTTGTTTGATTGATGACTTTTTGAAGTAACTCTAATTTGTCTTTGTTTAATCTTGGAGTTTCATCCCCCATTGGATTTAAATACTGATTATCATCAGAAGATAAATCAGAGGGAACCAATGAATCACTACCATGTGTAAAAGGTAATAAGTTGAGTACTGTAGAAGTGGTTGTCTGGGATCTAAGGGAATACCTGGAATTTGAAGTTCTGTTGCTTTTTGCAGTTTGATCACTTTTGGTCCTGGAGGCTTCACTAGAGCCTTTGTGCCTTTGGGATGTAGGAGGTCGAATGCGGGCAACGTTAGCTTTTGTAAGGTTTTGTTTCTTGGGTCTACTTATTTTGTCAGAATCATTGTCATCTTCATTTTTCCTTTTTCTTGGATTCCCCAATAAACAAAAAGGATATTTGGATGGATTTGAGTGTGCCAAAAAACTTTGCTTTTTCCTTTGAAGCTCTAAATCGTGACCAGCCAACCCCACCTTGAGGAATGATATGCAATAGGCTTTGATATCCCCTAAAATCAAACAATGCATGATATCTATGCCACAAAAGTCAATTGGTCTCCAATAATCTAGTTTATTTAGAATACTCCACCGGAGAACATGTGATTTTACGAATTCATCTTGTTCCTTTTTGGTTTGAAGTTGGAGCCATTCATTTGCCTTGGAAATATGATTTTCATGTGTCCTTGTTTCAAATTTTGAAATATCTATTTCATTGATTTCCACCCTTGTAGAATTACAAAAAGAGCAAAATCGGTTGGCTGAATGAGAGGCAAATCCAGCCACTTTACGTAGAGCAGGAAGATCTGCTATTAAAGGTAATAAAGCCACTCTAATACGTCTACCCTGTGGAAAGTCGTGGAGATTGCACAACCAAATACCATTCCATAACATTTGAAGCTCAATCACAAGAGGCTCCAAGATTGAATTCATTTTATCAAGAGATGGCTCTTTGGGACCCGGAATTATTGCATACAAAAACATGCTCTCCTCTTTGTGACATTCACTTGGAGGAAGATTCAAACAAGTGAGGAGAATTGACCCAATTGAAATGGATTTTGCAGCCCCTTTGTTACTTAATGGATCGAAACAATCTACATATAAGCTAAATATCAAATTACCTGGTCTATTTGTAAATGCTTGTTTACTACGCGGGAAAGATTTGAATGTGTGGCAAATCTTGCTATGCCAAATATCAGAAATAACTTTAGGGTCTGTTTGAGAATTATGGGTATTGTGAGAATATAATAGCTTTTCAAAGCCAGGAATCCACATATGGGAGGCCAACCATTTTTGCAAGGATTGGTATGTAAATGTACAGATTGGTTTTTGAATTGAAGTATCATTCTTGTCATCAGTTTTAAATAAAATAGAACCACATTCTTTTCTTGCAAAAGAGCCTAATTTGACAATGGAGGAAGGAAAAGGTTGAATAAATTTGGATGTACACTATTTGTTAATGTGCCCCGTTTCAGTCAGATCATACAAGCTGAAGCATTCTGGACAGCAAATCTTTTTTTCAAAGTCCATGGATATGCCCAGCTGAACCAAAAAAGTTTGAATTGAAAGCGGAATTTCTTCAGCAATGGATAATCCATCAAAATTGAATTTCTCTCCAAGGCTAGTTATCTTTTCCCTTTCTGATAGAAGAAATTCTTTGATACTATCTCCGGACATTCCATTTTTGATGTATAGGCTGGAAGCTTGAACCAAAACTTTAAGAGCATGAGAGTCAATGAATTTAAATCTCTTGTTTTCATATTTTTTGGTATCAAAAAATAAATTTCTTTCATTCTTCTGACGACATATATGTTCAATTTGAGAGTATCCAGGGATTTTCTGTGTTGGCTGCACCAAAAGATTGTGGAAAATTAGATTTAAGTAATGATGGAAAGAGTCCTTACATTTTCACTATTTTGCCTAATAACATCTGATCAACCAAAGGCTGGGGTCCCCTGAGTTTTACTAGTTCCAATGGATGTGTCTTCCAAGCTGGGTCAGACATAGGTCTTCCATGCTGAACAATATTGTTCAAATCTTCATAATATTGATTGTAACAGCCAAGCTCGTGACAAGTGCAAATTGTTTTAGGGCGACCCATTTTTTGCACAATGAGATTTTGTGGAGAATGAACAAAAAGGGCCCAACAAATTGAAATGGAGTAGTGTGGTTATGAGGAAGGTTTTGGGGGGAAAAGTGAACTCAAAAAAGCTTTCAAGTGGACACAAACATAGCTTTATTCATATTATGGTACAAATTACAACCAACGGTCATAATGTGATGACCTGTGTACAATTACAGCCAAAGCTGTATTGTCAATGGACCTCATTCAGATACAGTTTTTTATTTATCTGACTGGGGGTGATTGGATTTCAAGGAGACAAAGTAATTACGGCCATAATTGGTCTGCAAGTGGTACAAATTATGACCAGCGGTCATAATTTGACCACCTGTGTACAATTACAGCCACAGTTGTATTGTCAATGGACCTTATTCAGATACAGTTTTTTCTGTATCTGAATGGCGGTGATAGGATTTCAAGGAGAAAAACTAATTACAGCCGTAATTGGTTTGCAAGTGGTACAAATTACGACCAGCGGTCATAATTTGTAATTTGACCACCTGCGTACAATTACAGCCAAAGCTGTATTGTCAATGGACCTCATTCAGATACTATTTTTTCTGTATCTGAGTGGGTCTGATTACATTTCAAGGAGACAAACCCATTACGGCCATAATTGGTTGGCAAGTGGTACAAATTATGACCAGCAGTCATAATTTGACCACCTGTGTACAATTACAGCCAAAGATGTATTGTCAATGGACCTCATTCAGATACAGTTTTTTCTATATCTGAGTGGGTCTGATTACATTTCAAGGAGACAAACCCATTACGGTCATAATTGGTTGGCAAGTGGTACAAATTATGACCGGCAGTCATAATTTGACCACCTGTGTATGATTACAGCCCAAGCTGTATTGTCTCTGGACCTCATTCAGAAACAGTTTTTTCTGTATCTGAGTGGGTCTGATTGGATTTTAAGGTTACAAACCAATTACAGCTGTAATTGGCTTGCATATGGTCCAAATTATGACTGGCGGTCATAATTTGACCCCCTGTCTACAATTACAGCCAAAGATGTATTGTCAATGGACCTCATTCAGATACAGTTTTTTCTGTATCTGAGTGGGTCTGATTGGCTTTTAAGGTTACAAACCAATTACAGCCGTGATTGGTTTGCATATGGTCCAAATTATGACCGGCGGTCATAATTTGACCACCTGTCTACAATTGCAGCCAAAGCTGTATTGTCAATGAACCTCATTCAGATACAGTTTTTTCTGTATCTGAGTGGGTCTGATTACATTTCAAGGAGACAAACCAATTATGGCCATAATTGGTTGGCAAGTGGTACAAATTATGACCAGCGGTCATAATTTTACCACCTGTGTATGATTACAGACAAGCTTTATTGTGGCTGGTCCTCATTCAGATACAGTTTTTTCTGTATCTGAGTGGGTCTGATTGGATTTTAAGGTTACAAACCAATTACAGCCGTAATTGGTTTGCATATGGTACAAATTATGAACGGCGGTCATAAATTGACCATCTTTGTACAATTACAGCCAAATATGTATTGTCAATGGACCTCATTTAGATACAGTTTTATCTGTATCTGAGTGGGTCTGATTACATTTCAAGGAGACAAACCAATTACGCCTGTAATCAGTTGGCAAGTGGTACAAATTATGACCGGCGGTCATAATTTGACCACCTGTTTATTATTACAGACAAGCTGTATTGTGGCTTGACCTCATTCAGATACAGTTTTTTCTGTATCTGAGTGGGTCTGATTGGATTGCCAGGAGCCAAGTGGTACAGATTATGACCAGCGGTCTTAATCTCACTCTGATGACATTCTGAGGACACAAATTTATTGCAGTCATAATTGATTTACATTTTGAAGAAATTATACTGGTGGGCTAAATCTCTCACCAACCTACAGGTGTGACTGTACCATCCAATCTAATCACCCATGTATTTGAAGGAGGATTCTAAAGATACACATCTCCTGACACTTATTTCTGCCCTCAATGTGTAATTGAGGTTTATTTCTAGCAGATCTGCAGCTTTCTTTCCTTTGAAACCACAAAACTTATTTCTGCTCTATTTCTATGGGCTACACCCCCACTTCATTTCATTCCAACCTGCAATATAAATAGAGCTGTTTTTCCTGTGTTTTCCTTAAGTTCCTTCATTTTTAACTTCTTTTGGCCATTTAAATCCCTCTCCTCCCAATATAATATCCAATACAATGAATCCACCCCAACCACCCGATTCAGATGTCTCATTTGATGTAATTTTTCATAGGGTTTTTTCAAATAACACAGAATTTAATTCATCATTATCTTATCAAGATGAGGCACCATCTCACTCATCCATCAATTCATTGTCCACCCCAAACCAAAGTACTGAACCCCACAAATGTTACGACCTTTTTTACTACCTCAATTCTCCCAATATAGTCCCGCCAGCTCCCATTCCTTATAATCACATCTTGCCCTGCCCCCCACCAAACAACATAAATAGAAGCCCCTTTCAACTTGGTAAATTTTTTCTTCCCCACGTAATCTCATCCCCAACCTTTTTTAATAATATATCTTTACAAAAATTCATTAGATATCACAAACACACCAAACATGAGTTTGTGTAATCCACACCCAAATACTCCACAAACACTTCCACCACCCTCATTCACAGAATTCAACATGAATAACCCACCCACTCAAGTACAATCCATCTCACCAATTCTATCTTCTGAGCTAACTTGCCTCTCCTGTGAAAAATTTTCTCTCAATCATCACCATATCAAGAAAATTCTCAATAATGCCCTTTCTGAAGCTGAAAATAATCCTGTATTAATTGAGATTCAGGATTATTTGAAAAAGGGCCTTACATTGATTTCTCAAAAAGAACATGGTAATTATTATTCTTCATGTCTGTCCTCAATTTTGTATTAATTTCATCTCCCTTCTTGTAGAATTGTCTTCCTCACAAGTAATTGGTCTCATAGATGGCAATGTTGAAGTTATTGAGAGAGAAGTTCCTTCCATACGCTCATCCCAATCATCCTCTTTGGAGGAGGTTTTTCCTGATGGAAATCACAAGAAAAAACAGAAAATTCAAAAGAAACCACCACAAACTATTTGTAGGTTTATGCAGCAAACTGTTACCTTTAATAATACTGAAGAGGTAGTTTCTATGAATATGTCTTCTACTACATCAACCCTTCATACCAATTCTACCCCCCCCAATTGTTATTGAACACCCAATCAAATGACCTCCCCTATTCTTTACTATCTACCATTGTCGAACCCCCTGTTCCCTCAACCATTCCACTTGAAACTCCCACCACCCCCCCAATTATTACTGAGGAACAAATTCCCAACCCTTCCATACCCAAACATCCACCAATTGTCTCCCCCAGCAGATGTTCACAATGTAAATCTCCTCATTTTGACAATGACCACTCTTTTGAAATACCAGCCAATAGCATCCCCAATTCTCCAGCTCAGGTTCATCCACTGACTCCAACAAATGAAATTATTCAAGAAGAATTACATGTTTCAATAGCAGAAAATAATAGCAGTCCAGATGTTCCTTCCCAAATCCCTTTGAGTCTAACCAGTTCAATTAATGCCCCAACACCCCATGTTGTATCATCACCAATGCACATTAACCATGTAAAAAGCTTCCATACACTATCTGCTTCTCATTTTGAAAATCCAGACAAAAATCTTCTGACTTCTCAATCAAATCCATCTACACCATCTCATGCTCCAACTCCTGGCATCAGAGACCCATCTAATCATCTCTCTCATGTGGGCCCATATCCACCCGTTTTGAATGAACCTCACCAAAATTCTCCTTCATCACTCATGCCTCCAGAATCACACCCCCTTGACTCCCCCAATCATAAATTCTCTATTTTCACCGATGAATTTCAATCAAAATTTTATGAGCTTTTCAAAACATTCACCCATGGATGCCCCACCCAGGCCAAATATCAAACCACATTTGAAGCAATTGACTCACTAGTTTCCTGGCGCCACCAAAATTTGGGCTCTGAACAGCCTGCAAACGGGAATTTCAATTTTAAACAGTGCTCTTCCTCATATAGCAAATGGATTGACCAGCTCTGTGATAATAGTTAGTTTAACATTAGACCCCCCAATGAACTCATTCTGATAATAGATTTCTCCAGGTGCTCCATTTCTCAATGCCACTAAAGATGAATTTTATGTTACATCCTCAATCTTTAAGATTCCTCTCTATGAACAATTCACTGCACCTGAAATTCAGATTTCACTACCATTTTCACCTGACCCCAGCATTTGTAATGAAAAGCACCCTGAAACTCATTTTTTGCGTCATCTAATCTATATGTTGCCACCAAGATCATTCACCATCACTGCTTGGGCAAAAGTCATTGCAGCTTCAGTCTCAGCAACCATGGATGAATTTTGCATACCCAAACCTCCTGTACCCCCTCAAGCACAAATTGATGAGGTCAACATTTACCTGGACATGATTTCATACTTTGAAGGCCACAAAAGACCCTCAATTTCACCAATGGAACTAATTCCCATGGCATGTAGAAGTCCAAGTCGCTCAAACAATGCTGAAGAATAATTCAATATTTCTTCTGACTCAGATCAACAGTTAAATTCTCAAGACCTCATTTTAGATGTCATGATTTCTTAGGTCATGTTCAAAGCACAAGCCTCCCTTGACAATGTTTCCCCTAACCACACTGAACAATCTAAACGTGTCAAAAAGAGAAAGGCCCTCGATTCTAATAACCAAATCTCTTCAGTAATAATCCACTCAGCTCCTCAAGTGGTGCCCTCTAATGCTGACAATGATCTCCAAGTTGAAACTGCCAAGAAGAAGTTGGTTGAATACCATAGCCATCATAATTTCCTTCCTTTTGTTTACTATTTGATATTAGGTGTCAAGGGATTATTTACTGCACAAAAGGATCATTGGAATTTTTCAATTTCCAATGCCATGCTTATACTATGCTCTTTTCATCTTATTCACCAACATGTTAAGCCACCTCCACCTGAAGAGCCAGTTTGGAAAAATGTATCTTTTCATCTTAAATCATTTTTTTCTAAGGGTATGAGACCATTCACTGATGTCCAACTTGTTCACCCACCTTCACAACATCAATTGGCTCAATATCTTACAAGTGATTTTTTAAACCAATGGGAAGCACAAGCCACTGTTACATCACTCCTTCCACCCTCACAACTCTGATGCTTTCCCTCCTGTTTCCAATTTACTTACACATGATATTTGAACCATTGTAATTAAATTCCTATTACAAGAAAAAGTTAAATATTTTCTTCTTTTATATTTTCCATGCTTTTAATTTTAGAATACCTTTTTTTTAAAACTCCCTTTTCATTTTCAATTGCAATAAAAAACCTTGTCTTTTCTAATGACCATACCATGCTGACTTGACATGCATTATTTCCAATAAGTTAGTTCAATTTCATCAGTATGTTTATTTAACTTGTAAGAAAAACTATATTCCCATTTAATCATTATTGCTATTAAATCTTCACCCTTTTTTCAATATCTTAAGCCAAATTTGCCAACCCCAAATCAAATTTCAAATCAACTCTGAACCAATTTTTACCACCCATTTATCTTTATTTGTTTTTTTTTCTTGCTCATATCTTATTTTGTTTTTATTATATTTTCCTTTTTTTCATTCCAAATGAATCTTTGTTAAAGATGAAATTGTAGTAATTCAGAAACTTTATTTTTCATACAATCAATTGCTTAACAATTTTTTTCCACCCCAATCCTCATGTAATTTTTTTTTCTAACATTTATTTTCAATAAATCATTAGTACTTTCTCATTTTCAAACACTTTTTCACTATTTTATTTTATTTAAGCCATTAATTTATAATATTTAAAAAAATTTCAATTTTGTTTAAAAAACCTTAATTAAACTATTAGTATGACTACTTTCACTTTATAACAACTTAAATTTATCAATTTAGCATTTAACATAATCAATTAATTTATTTTTTCAATTAATAAATTTAATGAATTCACTTTCAATAATTTCAATGAACCCATTTTGATTTAATTTCAATTGTAATTATCAATTACACCAACTCATAAAATTTATTTTTCACACAACCAAATCTTTTTTTTCAATTAATTAAATTCCATTTTCAATAGGCAAATTTCATTTCCAATTTACATAAATTTGTTTCTCAATGAATTAATTAATTGATTCATTGAAATTATATAATTAATCAAATTGATTAATTGATTCATTGCTAGTAATTAATGAATTAAATTAATCAATTGATTAATTGAAAATAATTAATTAATTGATTCATTGAAGTGACTTAATTAATTAAATTAATTAATTGATTCATTGAAATTAATTAATTAATTAAATTAATCAATTGATTCATTGAAATTAATTAATGAATCAAATTGATTTATTGATTAATTGAAAGTAATTAATGAATTAAACTAATTAATTGATTCATTTGAAATAATTCATTGATTCATTGAAATTAATGAATTGACTCATTGGAAAGTAGTGAAATTAATTCATTAATTAACTAGTTTAATTAATTGATTCATTGCAATTAATTAATTAATTCAATTTTAATTTTAACTAATTAATTAAATTAATTAATTCAATAACATTTTAAGTTCATTGAATTAATTCATTCAATTCAATTTCAAATCAAGTAAATTAATTAATTGAATTTTACTTAATTAAATTAGTCTGTCAAACTAATTATTTCAAATTCAATAATTCATACTTTCTCACTCAAGTTTCTTTTTGATTTCATTTTAAATTAGTTCAATTACTTTAATGTTTTTTAATTTTTTTGGAAATGATTTTTCTATTTTAATTCTCAAACTCATCTATCAAATCTCATACTAACCGGAATCATAGCATCTTTTAATTCTCTACTCTTAATTCACTTTTTTCCAACTATATAAGGATTTCATCTATTACCCTTTTATCATTTAATGAAATTAAATGATTTTTTAAAAAAAAACTGAATGTATGGGAGTACGTCAAAGAGTGGCTAAACTCATTGTAAAATGGGGCTAATGTTATTCAGTTTTTTTTAAAAAAAAACATTTCTTTTAATTATTCTTTTTAGTTATTTTCAGCTTTTTAGTTTCCAATTTCTACCATCCTGCCTAGAAAGTTAAAACAAAAATCCTCTATAATGCAAAATAGAAAGGCTATTATTTCTGATTCTCAAAGATATCATCAACACTGCAACCAAAAGGAAACACAAAAATTAGGCATTGATTTACAAATCCCTTATCTTAGAAAATGTAAATGTTTTCATGATGATTACTTCAATCCCATTCCTCTCAATGATAACAGTAGAAAAATCCTAAGACCTATTTTTTTAACCAAAACTCCTCTTTATAGAAAATATATATTCAAGTAAACTATTTTTTTTTAGATTTTGGTTTTACAATTTTGAATGATAATCATCTTTCAGATTCTCCTTTTAAAACGTTTGCAATAGTACAATTTATACCTTTCACAAAGCTTAATAAATCTGAAAAGAATGAAATTAATTTTTTATCTACCTTTTTATTTCAATATAAATTTTTTCTAAATAAACTCCAAGAATCAGGAAATAAAATTTCAGGAATTATGTATGCTATTGGATGGAGACCTCATAGGCTTGGAGATTTCACTATTGGAAAATATATTAATTCCACTACTATTTCTAAAAGCTTGGACACTTTTAATACATTAACATTACAGCTTTCTAAAATTCAGAGTATACTCAAATATTTATTTCAGAAGTTTTCCTCAACACTTTTTCAAAATAATTGTAATAAACTGCAAGAATTTAAAATTCCTAGTTTTGATGAATTAGATTGTGCTGATTTCAATTCCATTTCATTTGCCAATCAATTAACTTTTACTTTTCATAATTTTTCCAATTCTCCTCATGTTGATAAAACTGATTGTTCTGACTATGCTTATTTTTTATCTATACCTATTTCAAAATTAGACGATAGTTTGATTTTTTCTCATTTTGATTTTTTTAATGAGTTCTTTGTTTTTCCTGACTATTCTACAAACATTAATCTAACTGGTAAAGAGCAAGGTATAGTACAAATGGTTTGGAAAGCTAAAAATACCAGACACTTTACATTATATCCTGAAGGTGGTAGTTGTAATTCCTTTACTCGATTATCTATGTCCTTGCAAATTTCACAGAAAGCATATAATATTTTTAAAATACTACAAGAAGGAAAGATTAAAAACTTTACTGTTGATAATCATTCTTCTATTATCAACTGACTTTCTTCTACCTCTGAATAAATCTTCATATTTTATTATTTTATTTTATTCATTCAATAAAACCTCTTTCTAACTCATCAACAATTAAAAAATATCAACTTTAAATTATAATTAATTTCATAATCATATTTTTTATCATGAAAAAAAAATATTTTCAAGTCCCTCCTTCTCCTCTAAGTTGTTTAAATCCTCAAACTCTACACACTCATTGAACCAATCAACTGATAAATGAAAACTCCTTAACTCAAGGTTTTTCCAATGCTTTTCAATATGAAGAGTTTGGAATTTGCTTCTTAAAATACTCAGTGTCTTTTTGATTTACTAATCAATCTTTATTCATTCATCTAATCAACTCACTCATCAGCCCAACCATAGCTTTTATACTTTTAATTTTTCTACAAAAATTTGTCCAGCCAATCAAGGGAAATGAATTTCTACCATTAGTGGTTCTATACTAGGTCGTTTATCAAATGAGCATACAGAAGTACTTTATCCTAAAGTAGGTGCTGAAGTCTTTTGAGCTGCTGGTCTTGGTAAACTATTGGACCCCACAGGAAATTTAATTATTGCCTCAATGGCAACCTCAAAATTCTCACCCTAATCAGCAATCTGCTCAAATCCCTAGAAACTATTTGGACTAATTATCTGATCATCCTATCCCTTCCAATAAAGTCGTCACCTAATGTGGTTCATCCTCTATTTCTCATCCATCTCCTCTTACTCCTACTTCAGTTTCTTCACCTTCTATACCTCAACAATCCCATCAATAAATCACTTTGGTCACTTCTCATTTTTGTCCCTCTTCTAATCCTTCATCAACAAACTCCCATTCATCCTACTGATAATCTTCAACATCAACAACAACAACATCCAGCTCAACAACAAATTCCATCACTATCAATTAAACAGTAACAGCAACTCCATCATAACAACCATCTCAGAAATCATCACACCATCAACATCAGCATTTTCATCACTAACAGCAGCAGCAAGAAGTATTTCATTGAAATTTAAAAATTAATTCATATTGGATTTCAATTTTTATATTAAATTAATCCATCAGATCAATTTCACTTCATCATCCCCCATATCACCACCAACTCCGTCTGGTTCTAGAAGGAAATATGAGACCTTAAGTGGTCATCAAGGACCAAGCTCAAATGAATCAATTGGCGGCTATGATATAGTCAAAACTTTGGGACATGATACCTTTGAGAAGGTCAAACGTCACTGAAAGGTTTTGGCCTTGTTTTACTCTCTTGGGACAGTCCCTTGGTAGTATGGTTCTAGGTTACAAAGCTCTATCTAGCTTAATTCCCAATATATACCTTGGTAAGCTCAAGATTTTGGATTCAAAAACACTCTTTGATCACTCAACATTACTGTTTGATTATTTTCTTTGTATCTCCAACCGTCTTAGATACAATGGGCTATGCATTCACCTTTCCTGTCTTTCGACTCCTGAGAAATACTCCTATTGGCGCCTATGTTAATTACCTTACAATCAACAATGATATGCTTTGGAAGGTTTTTAGAAGAGACTCCACTCACAACAACAGCTCAATAATCACAAATAGCCAAATCTTGAGTCAGGTCAAATTGCTGTTAGCTTGGAAATCTTGATTCAATATTGCAACTCTTATAGTTAGTCAGAAATGCTAATCCTCTAACAATTGGTTTTATTCAGTTATTACCTTTTCTTTGCAGAAATTTACTCTCTTTGTCTCAGAAAAGCTGATTATTTGATGGTAAATTCAACTTGGACTAAAAATCACATTGATCGACTCTTGAAGCCTTGGTTACATTGTGATGAAATCAATTTAGAAATGGATCATCAACTTGAATCTTGACCATCACCACAATTGACTCAACTTGATGGTCTTTGTTTGCGTGTACCCTCTGCTCCTTCAAATCTCTCCAGTAAACATCTTGCAACACATTCACCTCAAGAGTCAAAGCACAAAAAGTCTTCTGTTGTTTATCCACCTTGTGATGTTCAAAGTTTTATTAACTTTCTGCTTCAACCAAGATCACCCTTTATACTTTCCATCTCTCAATTCCGGCCCGAGAAAGATCAAGAGACTCAAACCAAAGCTTTTGCTCAGCTTTTAAGCCAGATAAAACCCAACTATTCAGCTGCTGACAAAATTAAACTAATACTTGCTGGTAGTTGTCAAGATCAACTTTACAAGGACCATGTAAGAGGGTTACAAAGAATAAATTAACACCATTCCATGTTGCCATGAGATTATCATTCCAACTGATTCTCAATCATCCTCAAGACCAATGTCAGCTGAAGAACAAACCTAGAGTGAAAATGAAATGTCAACTGCTTGTGTGGCTCTCACTCAATTAGCTACTAAAATGTAACAAATGTTTAGTAACCATACAGGTGGAATTGAACACTTTCAATTAATCCTGCAAAAATCTATCATGTCTGGTACAATACCTCAAAATCATTCTCAATAATCTCAACCCTTACAATCACAACATCAAACTACTGAAACCTCTCAACGTTCACTTCAACAAAATCATACCCTTTCTCAATCTCATTAAGATCTTTTAGTATGTCTTATTAATTAAACTTCATCATTGATTTACATTATTCATGCCATCTTTCTTTTTTTAGAAACAACAACAACAGCAAGCTCTTTTTTCAGTGGGTGAAGCATAAGCTGCTAGCAAGCAAACATCAACAACACCATATTCAGCATATGTCTTGGCTGTTCCTTTATCAATAGTAAGCTTAACAGTAGTCAGTGTTCCTGTCTTTTCAGAGAATAAAATTGTGATTCCAACAAATTTATCAATAGTGATGATTTGGGTGACTATAGCTTTATACTTGGCTAGATCAATCTTTTTCTCTCGATTGCAGATCAGGCCATCAATACATCAAGACTTTCCCTCAGTTGGAACAAAG
Organism: Austropuccinia psidii; assembly: GCA_023105745.1. Taxonomy (NCBI): domain Eukaryota; kingdom Fungi; phylum Basidiomycota; class Pucciniomycetes; order Pucciniales; family Sphaerophragmiaceae; genus Austropuccinia; species Austropuccinia psidii. Next base: position 54,548,266 of record JALGQZ010000005.1, on the reverse strand, counting down.
AATTAGGGCAAACAACAATCAAGAACAAGTTCCTGTTAATTTCATGTTGGACCACGTTCATATCTTTCATCAAGGTCAATCAATTTCAAATCCATCTTTCTTAAAATGGCCTTCAAAAGATGTCAATTTTTTCATCAGAGCAATTTCATCTCACAATGAAAACTGATAAAAAACATAAATATAAAAAAATCATTTTGATTCTTAGGCATATTGGTATTCTGGTCCAAATCATTTATTCCAACCCCTTTGCCAATTCAGAGTAGGATCAGGCTTGGGCTGATTGAAGAAAGGTCAGATGGGCATTCCAATGAACATCATCTTCAAGAGATTCAAGTGGGTAGTTGTTCATTGCAATGGAACTTGTCAAATGAGTTTGGCTTGGTCTTTGTTGTATGTCTTCCAATGTTACTTCTTTTTTACTCAAGCTTACATCAAAGGTGCTCAATCTAATTTGTTGCGACTTTCTTAATCATACAAAACGTCTTATTTTGTTATTTAGGAAGCTTATCAAAGCATCCTACAGTTAACTAATATTTCTGATTTATTGGAATCAATCAAATCTCTTTTTATCTCTCTTTATACACCAACCTTAGACACCTATCTGAAATCTTGGATTGTTCCTGAAAATTCATGGCAAGGAGGGTTCAAGGATTCATTCACTTGCTGGGATCACAGCTTCAATCAACTCTTAAAATATGTTGAAAGAATGTCCAGTCAAAGGCGTGGTGGTGGTTTTCAAAAGGTCATTGAGCTTGAAAAAGCTGCCAGCAAGAAGCAGATTTCCTATCAATCGACATCCAAAACTGAAAGTGAGTCAATATGATTTTATAATCTATGAAATCTTGACAATATTGGTTGTTTGGAAACATGCGCTGATGGTCTTAATCTCCCCTATTGCTATCAAAGCCCAAGACACTGCTCTCACAACTGCCACTGATGCCTAACTCATTGCTAAGAACATTGCTGTGTTGAAAGCCAGGAAGAAAAAAAACTGTCTTTAAATCAATCACTGGCAAACAGTCGCGCTGGATCATGATCAGGTACCAAAAGTGACTCTGTTCTGACTATAAAGCCTTCTATAGGCAAAAAAGAATCTTGAAAATGGACGGATGGAAAGCTTACAGCTCAGAATATTGCCAATTATGATTTTAGTGAAAACTTCAATGATCAAACCTCATTCGGTCAAGATTCTGCTCTTATTGATTTAGCTTCAGTCAGTAGTCATAATCAGAAAGGGCTGTATAAAGTCACTGATTATGACAAAGGAAGAGAAAACCTTCAAAACAAACAATTAGAAAAGTCTTTTTTTTCCAAGATTATATCTTTGGTTCTGTTCTTCAATAAAAATTCAGGTGCAATCATCCTAAAAACGTCCAACATACGTCCCATCATAGATCAAATTCAGCTTTGACTTATGAAGAAAAATGTTGCTCAAGACATTGCTGTCAAGATTTGCAAATGAATAGAACTAAACTTACTTGGAAAAAAGATAACTCTTAAGTCCCACTTGCTCAAAAAAGTTGATTTATGAAAGTTTAAAACCTAGCTTGACAAATATTTTGACCCCACATTCTAATGTTGATATTATGATGGAAATTCCACACAAGCAACAACAACAATGCACATATTTGGCACAGGCCAATGGCCCAATGGCACCATATGTCATGACCTTTGTTGGTGTCAACGGCGTGGGAAAATCCACCAATTTATCCAAAGTTGCATTTAGGTTATTAAAAAACAAGTTGCATGCTTTGGTTGCTGCTTGTGACACATTTCAATCAGGAGCGGTCAAACAGCTGAGGGTGCATGTAGGTAATCCAAGAGAGTTAGATGGTGTAATGGATGAGCAATACACCAACATCAAAACCAACACAGGGGAAAATAAATGATAATAGAATTATACAAAAAAGGATATGGTAAAGATGCAGCAGGTATTGCAAAAGCTCCTATTCAATATGGTGAGTGAATTCTCTATCAGCTCATCAGTATTGAAAATGCTAGCAATGATACATGAACGTATGACTGATGAAAACCCAGCTAAGAATAACAGATTTGATGTTGTACTTGTTGACACAGCTGGAACAATGCAAGATAGCAAACCTTTCATGAGAGCAATTGGAAAGGTTAGGTCTTCTGGTGCTATTTTTACAAACCAGGAGATTTCTCATTATATCACCTTATTTCAATTAGCTTGTTAGTGTGAACCAGCAAGATAAAATTGTTTTTGTAGGAGAAGCCTCAGTAGGAAACAAGGCGGTACACCAATTGAGTAAATTTGAGAAATCTTTAAAAGATTGTAGTGGAGCTGATTGACGGTATCCTTGTAACCAAGTTCAGTTGATGATTTAGCACTTGACTCGTTTTTGTTTTATTTTGTCTGTCAAATAAGGAAAGATTTAAAAATTAACTGTTTATTGATAAAATGATTGCCTTTTAGGTTTGATACTATTGATGAAAAAGTGGGGTGGTTTTTTCAATGACTTATGTCATTGGTAAACCAATCTTGTTTGTAGGAACTGGACAAACTTATACCAATTTAAAAACCTTACACATTAATCATATTGTCAAAGAATTAATGAGAAATTAAATTATTGATAATATATTTTGTGAAAAACCATATCACAATATTGAAATTAGCAATTAATAGAAAGCAAAGAGTGGTTTCAATCAACTTTCACTTCATCGCAAATTTACATGTACTTGATTTGTATGCACTAAAAGAAAAGTCTAGCATCTGAAAATTTTTCATACTAGAATCACAATAATTTGAAATTATTATATCTTATGAACTGGTTTGAGAGGAACCCATTAGACCAACAGAGGCACTTGGAGGCAGGCAAACCATTTGAAGATTAAATTGGCTTTAGTTTTGAAGATGAGATACACCTTTGGAAATCAGATAGGGCTTCTATAGAAATTTCAGTTTTACATCAGCATAATGTATTTTTTTACGGTGGCACCATTTTAGAATATCTCACGCAAATGAATTCTAATTAATGTAGACTACAGGCTTAGAGTATATCAATCAAAATTCCAGGAATATTGATAAAGTTGAAAAAGATAATGAGTACAAACAGGATAGAAATTTCTGGTCCTAAGGATTGAATTTTTTTTAAGCTCAAAATGATGATGGGGACCTTTCCTCTTTGAAAAATCAGGCTTGTCATGCCAATTATATAGATTTTGTATTTTTGTCTTTTGAGAGTTCCTGGTTCAACTGGGTATTTTAATATATATTTGATGCATTAAAGTTTAACTTTGATCTTTTTACATGGTAATAAGTCTCTTACTTTAGCAAGAAGTCTTACCATAATTTATGAAGAAATGTTACTTTGAGGTGCAATTTTAGACACTCATTCTGATAAATTAAACGCATAAAACTAAAGTATTAATTTATTATTCAGAATAGATTGATTCAAAAAAATAGTAAACAAGGTGAGAAATGTGCATGTAGGGTAGAGCACTAATAATAAATAAATGTATAACTAAATGCAATAAATAGAATATTTGATTCACAATTTTACCACAGGAAAGCTGGGTAAACAAAAGATAACAAAGCATACAAAGTGAAGGATAAATAAATAAGGGATAGAGAAAAAATAAATAAAACTAGCTACAATATAGGAAAAATAAAACCACAATATACTAAGTTATTTTTTGTGTATTACGTATTTATCTAAAAAATTTTTCCAAAAAAATAGAAGAACAAACAATTATTAGAAAAAATAAAAAAGTTAGCACTAAATTTTAATTTTTATAAGAGTTTTTTTATATAGATCATTCAATTGATTGCAAAAAACTTATATTTAAAGAAACCATCACAATAAATTAAGAAATTGACTTCATGAAACTACAGAGATAAAATATTAAAAAATATTATTGATTTCAAATTTCAAATTTTTCTTCATTTAAAATCTAAATTAAGTTCTCTATTTGATCAAATCAAACAATAATTCTTTCTGAAAAATTTTGAATAAATCTTTTACCTATCAAAATAGCTGAAAGTATACAAAATGGAGAAAGTAGAAACTGAAATATTAGATATCTTACTTCAAGATATTTACTTGGAAATTATACCTCAAGAGCACTGTTTTTATTCAAGCCATTTTATCATATTTTTCCCATGATAATGATGTCTAATTGATATATCATTAATTAGAAAAGGACTCTGGAGATAAGGAAAATATTGGGATATCCTTTGATCTTATTTGAGGAAAAATACACTTAAAAAAACCTAATATGCAGTTTATATTTATGATATATATATATATGTATATTAATAAAAAGATTAGTTTAAACTTGTGTACTCTAAATTTGATTGGTAATCATTATTTTAAAAGAGGATGAAACTTAATTTTTACATTTCACTCAATTAGTAAAGAAATGAGTAAAGGATTTTCCACAGGAAAGTTAGGCATTATATTTATGATTGAATTGTGATTAATTAAAAAAATAACCAAAGAGAAATTCTTATAAGCTTTATTAGTAATGTTAAACATTTCTCATCAAATTTTCAAATATCTATGTATTATCACCTTAATTGGCTAATATTAATTTGAAACCTCATGGGGTATATTTGAGCCCATTAAGTTAATTAATTGAAAACACTAATTCAGAATATAGCATACATATATATTAAGGATTGAAAAGAAGTTAAAATGCAGTATATACTGAAAGGTTACAGAGGTTCTCCTCAGACCAAGTCAAGGAGGAACATTGAGAATTAAAATTTACTGTGAGAAGAATATTGAATGGGAGAAATCCTAATTTGTTTTATTAAAATATTTATAATTAATTTTTTGATATATCAATATTATTGATACTGAATTTATATATAATATTTTGAGAGGGTTTAGCTTTTTTTATTTTAACACTTTAACTCCAAGAACTTGAAAGTACAAGAATTAAAAATATTGGAATATTTGTCACATTATGATAAGGTATGAACTTTAACAAAAGAAGTTTGAATATAATTTGTTTTTTATTCAATTTGTTTATCAATTAAGTCTATAATCTTAAGTAAATGGTATTATATAGATAAAAAAAAATTCATTTAGTTCTAGAAGGTTATATCTTAAGAGAGGAAGAAAATTAAATTTATTTAAATATTTACAAATCATTTTTTGATTGGGAAATCCAAAATCAAATTTTAAACAAATTCCATGTGAAGAAATAAAGTCTGAATAGAAGAAAAATTCAAGTTAAAATTCAAATTCAAATTCAAATTGAACTATACTATTTGTATTTAATCTGTGTAAATGTTTTGAGATAAGAATTATTATGAGTTATTCAATATGATCATTTCTATAAGCTATATTATTTGAAACAAAAAACTAATAAACTGAATCAAAGAGCTGATTTTCTGAGAAGCTATATAGTGGGATGTTTTTCTTGTGGAAAACTGAAGTCCTTGAAGTCCCTTTGATGTCATTATATATGATTAAATAACAAATTATAATCTATTGAATAAAACATATTGATATGAAAACTTTCATATCTTTCATTTAAATACATATACAGGGTGAAAGAAGATGGAATCAATATTTGAGATAAAGTGGGGAAAAATTTAAAGATCTGAAATACTTGGTTTTAGGTTAAATGGAATATCATTTGTGGTCTTTTGGGTATATATAAATACCTCTAAGGCTCACATTCCCTCCCCCTAAAAAAGAATATTACTTTTTAATATTGTTATTTCTATTATTTCTGAACCTTCTGAGAAGTTTAGTAGCTTCAGGTATGTCCTTTTCTGGAAACCATTCAGCTTCACAAGCTGGGTCACTGTACCTAACAAAGTTATCCCTTACTTTGTTGGTTCTCAACTTTCTTTCTTTGAGAAATTTGGTAATTTTCTTATTAGCAGATGGCTCAACAGGAGGTATAGCTTGGGGAATTTTATTCCTCAAGGGAAATATTTCAGCATCACCAGATTTATATGGCTTTATCAAGCTCACTGGAAATGTAGAATGAATATTGCTAAGTTCTTCAGATAACTCTACTTTAACAGAATTTTCTTCATGGAGGGCTTTAATAACAAAAGTTCTTGCAGAGGAGTCTTTCAACCTTTTACATCCTTTGATGTTATTGAAGTTAGTGGTGGATACAAGAGCTAAGTACCCCACTTTGAAATCTGGAGTTGCATGTTATTTACCCCATTTGTCCTTAGCATATGCAAAAGAGTCCTCCATGCAACTTACTGCATGCTCTCTAGCTTTGTCTAGAATTCCCTTGAAGCTAGCAGCCGTGGGATGTATTTCAATCAAATATTTCCTCAAGGAATCTTGGGGTAATTTGGGGTTCCATCCTTTTTCTAGGATAGCAGGAGTTTGATTGGTACTGGCATGGATTGATGTTTTATATGCTAATTACAGTGCTGGAAACAGAGTACACCAATCATGGGTAAATCCATAGCAATCTTTGAATTCAAGGCCATATGCACAAAATCTTCTTACCATGTCCTCTAAGGTTTGGATCATCCTTTCAGCCAGACCATCAGCTTGTGGGTGGTAGGCTGTAGAGAAAGACAGCTTAGTGTCAAATAATTGGTGAAGATTTGTCCATAGTGCTGAAGTGAATTTGGGATCCCTATCACTAATGATATTTGTAAATACTCCAGTCCATGACACTACTCTATTCCATATCAGAAGAGCTGTATCCATGGAGGTATCATATTTGTGACATGGTAAAAAGATTGGAGTTTTTCTGAATCTGTCCACAATTACTAGGCAACCATTATGACCTCTGTCACCTCCTGGTGGTAGGCCAGTTACCCAATCCATATGGACAATTCCCCAAGGTCTGCTTGGTTCTTGGATTTTTATCATATTTCCAAGTCTCTTGCCAGTGGATTTATTTTCTTTTTGACATCTTTCACAGGTTTTGCAATACTCTGCAACATCTTTCTGCCACATTAGCCACCATATACAGGTTTTTACTTTTTCTCTTGTTCTGTCTTCAGACAGATGTCCTGAGAAGGGGCTGTCATGGCATTCTTTCAGTACAAGATTGATTAATGACCTGTCCGCAACTGTCAAGACACATGTATGCTTGGTCCTGTGATAGGATATAACATCCAGTAGGTGAAATCTTCCTTCATCATAAGATTTTTTCCATACTTCATCCAAGGCATGTATTAGAGAGTTGTCTTTACAGTCTTTGTTAAGTAATTGGAATAAGATGCTACAATTCCTATCTTGAGTGTAACTGTTTCTTACTTCTTCAAAGAAGATCGTGTTCAAGTCTGTAACACTTATTCCTTCTATTGGGATCTTTAGTGAAGCTTCTTCTGGATCATAAGCAGGAGTATCAATATTATTTGGTAATGGCCATCTGCTTAGCCCATCTGCATTCTTATGAATATTCCCATCCTTATGAGCAATAGTCATATTCCCTCTGTATTCTTTTATGGCTATTTTCCATCTGAGCATATGTCTGTTGGGTGTTTTCATGTTTAAAAGTGCTTTGAAAGCTGTACAATCTGTTATCACCTCAAAAACACATCCCTCTAGGAAGTTGTTAAATTTTTCCAAGGCCCAGACAAGGCATAGACATTCCATTTGACTTGCTCCATATCTGGATTCAGTTGGTTTGATTTGCCTGGATATGAAACATATGGGTCCTTCTACAGGTTTATCATTTATGATCTGAACTTGGTGAAGTGCGGCACTCAGCCCATCCCCTGATGCATTGATATACAATTTAAAATGAAATTTAAAGTCTTGAATCAGTAAGAGTGGAGCAGTGGTCAAGGCTTCTCTTAGAGACTCAAAAGCTTTGACTCTGTCAACAGTCATTTCAAATACTGTGTCTTTGTCACACAATTTATAAAGTGGTCTTGCTATGGATGCAAAATCTTTAATGTGTTGCCTGTAATATCCTGAGAAACCTGGAAATGACTGAATTTTGCTTTTGTTCTGAGGCATGGGTTTTAGCAATACTGCTGAAACCTTGTTTTTGTCAATTTCAAGGGACAAACCAGATACAACATTTCCTAGTGCTTTAAGTTCTTTAAATCCAAAATGGCATTTCTTCAAGGAGATTTTCATGTTTACTGATTGAATTTTTGTCAAAACTCTGGAAAATCTGTACATGTGCTCTTACCAAGTCTTTGAACAGACAATAATGTCATCAATTTAAATGATTAACCATCCCTCTGAAAGTTCTTCAGGGAAGATTTCATTCATCATTCTTTGGAAGTGTGAAGGTGCATTTTTGATACCGAAGGGCATTCTTAAGTATTCATACACTCCATGATGAACAATGATTCTCAAATAATTTCTTGCTCTTGGTGTCACCACATTTTGATGGAATCCTTTAAGGGCATCCATAGTGGTTATATATACTGCTTGAGATATTTTAGTAAGGGCAATTTGTATCTTTGGTATTGGGTACCTATCTGGAACAGTGTAAGTGTTCAGAGCTCTAAAGTCTCCAACCATTCTGGAATTTCCATTATGCCATGCCACCATGACTGGTGTAGTTATTTCTACTTCTTCATTATGGCCAACTTTTCTTATTACACCAAGGTCTAGAAGTTCTTTGATATGAGTGTCCAGAGCTTCTCTTGACTTAGGACTTGCTGGGTATGCAGGTCTTCTCAAGAGTGGTGGATAAGTTCTTTCAATATTAAGAATGATGTCAGCTTCATGACCAATAATTGCTCCTAGAGGTTCTTTGTCTGAAGCAAATGCTCCTTTGTGGTCATACAAAAGGGAAGAAAGTTAATTTTCTTGTTTATCAGTCAGATGAAGGCTTATTTCAGCCTCCTTCAACTGTTCAGATTTGAATTTTTCAAATTCTAAGTTGACTGGTGATACTTTATTTACTGTAATTTGTCTTTTAAATGGTAAAAAGGAAAATTTGTGACACTTATTGTCTCCAATAGTAAAGGATCTGTCCTTGTTGTTATGCAAATCTATCCCATAAATGATTAAATAGTCATTTCCCAATATAAAATGGGTACTAGAGCAGTTTTCCATAACAACAAATTCAACTGTAATTCTTAAATTCCCATTAGTGTGTGGGAATATGACATTGGTCTCAAAAATTCCTAATGCTTTCATTGGCTTACTTGCACTATTGAATTTTATACCATCAATTGGTAAAAATTGGTCTTCAAAATTTGGTACACAGGTTTTAAGAGAAAATTTACCAACACAAGAGCAGAAGGCTCCTTGGTCAAGCAAGAGTTTAATGGGCTTGTTGTCAATCACCACTTCTGTTATACAGGAGTTACCAGCTGTATCACCTTTCCCCCTGTTTGGTTTGGTTTTCATAAGTTGTGCATCTTGAGCTTTTGATAAATCAAGTTGACCATTGCTCAATTGTGGCAAGTGAGAATAAGATTCCATGATGTCAAAAGTGGCATTGATATTTTCTATATCTTTTGAAGATTCAGAAAATATTGATGACTTATCATCTGAATTGTCCTCAATTATGCCATCTTTTTCAACATCAGGTTCATTTTAATAATCAATTTCATTGATTTTCTCCCTTTATGGACATGTATTGGCTAAATGGGTGGTGCTTTGGCAAATATGGCACTTGCTGATTGTATCTGCAGATTTATACTTAACATTATTAGAATTTTCTTTGGGGTTTTTTTCCATAGAATCTTTCCAAGGTGTATTAAACCTTGTTTTGAGATTCACCCTACTAGAACCAATTTTGGTTCTGGTGGTTACTTCTTCTAATATATTGATAATATCCTCTGCTGAAGATTTTTCAGTAGTCCTCCTTTTGACAGCATGCTCTAAGTCACCTCCACATTGTCTCAGAATTTTTCTGTGGATCATAAATTCTGACATGTCAGGGTATAATGCTGTAAGTCTGTCTTTTTGTTGGCAAAACCATGGTAAAGCTTTGTCTTTATCAGCATTGAATTTTGCAGATTCAAAGGCTGTCTCAACCTTGAACCTCCAAGCATCATTGGCCCATTTGTTAATAATCTCGGTTTTCCACCAATTCTAACTTTGGTGTCCATGTGCTTGTCTCGATTTGATATACCATCTGTGAGCTGATTTGGTAAATAAGGTGTTAAACCTGGCTGTTACCAATCTGTCTGGTGATTCAAAATCTTCTTTAATCATTTCAATTCCTCTGATGAATTCCATATTGTCATATTCTACTTCACCACAGAAGTGAGGCCATTCCTTAAGTTTTGGAACTTCTTTCAAGAGTGCTTGACCAATTGATGGTTCCAAGTTATGAAAAGAAGTAGAAAATTTGTTTTTTAATTGAGAATTTTCAATATCCAATACTTGTGGATTGGGGATCCCTGTACCCTCATTTTGATTCAGAGGTGTAGAAATTCTTGGTAAGGTGTTTAGTAGTTGTACAATATCATTCATTTTACTGTTGTTACACCTTTGTGAATTTCCTAATTAATGTTGTAAGCTTTGTATAGAGGCTATTACATTCTTTTTATGATCATCCTCTCTATATGTCAGCTCATTCCATAATTCTGTTTGTTTAGTATTATCAGATATAACCTCATTTAACTTTATTGTTAGTTTTGATATTTCCTCTTTTGAGGTATCAAAACACTTTTTCAAGGCAATTATATGTGTTTTTACTTCAGTAAATGATTTTGAAATATCATCAAGAGCTTTCTTGTTATCCTCTTTGATAGTATTTATGGCTTGTTTTATTCTTGTTTCAATAATTTCATCAATATTGAGCTTAGAATATCTGTCTGTCAATCCTTAACCAATGGCAGATTGTTCATTTATCTTATTGCCAAAAGAATTATCATTATTAGAAGTTTTAATTGTTCTTAAAACTTTTTCAAAACATTTAAGTGTTTTATCGATTTGGCTCAGACTCAAGTTATGTGTTTTAAGATTGTCACAAATTGATGTACTTTTATCAGAAAGATGGCTTTTTATGTCAGTTATAGCTTCATACAACTATGGAATAGAATCAAAAAAATCAGAAATCATTTCTGATATTTTAATCTGGCTTCCTCTTTCTTTTGTAATTACATCATTGTTCTGACCATCTGAAACACATTTTCCATGGCATCCTGTAGCCCTTTCTGTAAGGTTTGGTGGCTGGTGCCTTTCCTTTGCCCTTGTTTAGAGCTTGTGGCTGCTTTTTCACATTGGAATTGCTGCTTCTGGCCACTGGGGCTGTTTTTGGCACTTGCTTGGGTGGTGGAGGGGTGTTTTTTCTCCATTCTAGTGTCAAGAGCATCATGTTTTCTTCTCCATCAATGGATGCTATCCATTGAGCAATTTGAAAGTATTGGGATGTCCCAGGAATTTTCTCACAGTCAGGTAAGAATTCATGCAGTTTTTCGACAGATCTGCAAGGATCTGGTACTCCTTGTACTGCAGGGCATTGTTGTAAACTTTGTGGCTGGCTTTGTATATGTCCACTGAGGCTTCTTGTGGTGGTGTCAGCTCTTTGTGAAGGTAAAATGGTATTATCAGCATCAGAATGACCTATTTTGGTTGTTTGGAAGTCATCAACTGACCCTTTTCCTTCTGTACCTGGTTGGCTTCTGCCATGATCACGTCTATTACCTTTCTGAGAGCTGCTTGAGGGGTTATAGCTGGCTCCTGATCTAGTTGAAGGCATATTTCATGATTAAAAAAGGCTTAGAATAGTATTTTTGCGTCAAAAACTTACTATTGGCCAAATTATTAGCTTTCTGAAGGGTATTACTTATATCCAAGTTAATCAATTCAGAGGATATTGGTTCAGGCTTGTTATTTTGAGTCACAATAACAGTACTATTATGGTCTGAATTAACAGTACCGGCAGGAATAATGCTGGTGACTGTTGAGGCTGTTTCAATGTTTGCTTGTCTTACCACATTGTCAGACACTAAAATTAATGAAAAAAACAATTAATTAAGTATAAAAAAGGTTATTTCAAAAAAAACAAACAAAAATATAAGCCTCACTTATAATATGAAAAAATTATTTTTTATGGGTTTTTTGAATTATAAGTATTTTTATATGTTTTTTAAATTTTTCAATATAAGGAATTTTTTTTAAAAAAAGTAAGAACATATGTCACAGGTAAAATATCACCTCTGGGCCCCCAAATGTAAGGTGTGGATATGAAGCTTTGATTCAAAATCAAGTACTTTTCCTGTCCTCAAAATTTGTATAAGGTAAATATCAATTAAAAATAGTAAGAAATCTTATTCTTTAAGAGAAAACACAGCAATTTTATTGTTTATGAATTTATTAGTATAAAACAATAATATTATAAAGATTTATTGTTTTACCAACAATAAAGATTTATCCAAAAAATACTCTACAAGAGATATTTAAGGCTACAAAACAACTTTCTTCAAGAGCAATTTCAATTGGAACTAATTGAGCAAATAACTACAAGCAATTAATTGAAGAACAAAGTCTTCAAAAAGATGTTTAAAGAGAAAACAATCCCAAAAGCAACCAGAGTGAATTTGGAAACAAAGTGACAAAGTTTACAGTGATGAAAGATGCTTTAATTCACTTTTGGGGTGGTTCAGGGGTAAAAATGATTATAATGATTTTTCACGTGGTTAAAAGGTTCAAAATGTTTTAAAAAGGTTGGTTAGAACCTTTTATTGATTGGCTTAACAGTGTTTAAACTAATTATAAAAGGAAAAGATTATAACATGAAGAGAAAAGTGGGGCAAAGAAGACATTCTTTTATAGCCATCAATTTTTATACTCCAAAATTAAAATTTACTCTTGTCAGTCGTGAAAAACAGTCTGACAACAGAAAAGCCAATTATGGCATCATTGAACCCTGGTTTAGACCAAAAAGGGGCTGATTTAAGCCATTTCAGACCCTTAAATCAGCCATTCCTATAGCAATACCTGGTCTAGAGCCTTCAAAACACATAATAATGTGTGTAAGAGGTGTAGAAATCGGTTAAAACTGTTTTTACTAACATTGTATTAACTTAAGGGTAGTTTTACCCTCCTGGCAACAGTTAAAACTGCCCTGGTTGGTATAAAAACCTCATCATCAATTGAGTCACAGAGCCTGTGATTCAATTCCAGCCCAAAAGTGCTGAACTTTTGCATGAATTTTGACATCTCACACCTGTCAGCAAGGATTTTGGGGGTCTGGCTCCCCCTTAGAGCTAGAGTTCCTTTCCCCCCCGATTTTGATCTTTCCAATTTATTTTTTCCTTTAATTCCTCGTCATGTATTATACTTGTAATTTACATATTTAATTCAATTTAATTGTACGGTACAATACAGTAATAATTGATACCTCATATGTAAATCAAAGTTCACTTATGTAATACATGCGCACATTTTGACATTTCAATTGAATTCAATTGAAAATACTTCAATTCCTCATAACTTCTAAACTAAACACAACACTTCAATTTCAACACAAAAATCGATGGTTAAAACCACATGTGTTGTGAATTAAATTAAAGTTTTGAGGATTTTCAATTTTTGTATTGAAAATACTAAAAACTTAATTTAAGCTTATTTAGAGTTGAGTTACAAAAATTTCACTCAGAGGTAACCCCACCTAATTTTTTATAAGGAATCAAATGGTGAAATAACTTTTATATTTTTATTTATTGGATAAAAAGTTATAATAAATTTTATATAAATTTTTACCAAAAATATTTCAATTTCATAATTTTTATTAAAAATTCATTTTTACTTAATTTTTACAAGTAAAAATGAATTTTCATAATTTTAAATTTTATTGAAATTTTATTTTTAAATATAAATTTGTATTTATATGTTTATTTATATAATATTTATAAATTTATTTTATTTATATTTGTATTTTAATTTATCATTTGTGGTCTTTTGGGTGTATAAGAATACCTCTAAGGCTCACATAAAAGCGGTGGTTTCAAATAGACACAGCTTTCAGGGTGCAGTTCAAAGACAAACCCAAAGAAAGAGTTGCAGAAGTGACTAAGAAGAAAAATTCTTGTCACAATTTTAGCTCAACAGACCACTATGCCAACAACTGTCCAAAGGAAAAGAAAAACGTCTATGCCATTGAGAAAGTCCCAGAGGAGGAATTCCCCACAGAGGATTCTGAATCAGAATCTATGGGAGATGCCATCTGAGAAAAATCTGAGGAGGAGAAACACCCAAGAGAGTAATTTCTGGTGGAATACCAAGAGGAAACACCATTAGAAATCAAGGACATACAGCTGGAAGCAGGAATGCCACAAAACACTTCCAACAAAAACTTGTGCAAAAACACACAGAATGCACAGACATTCCTGGTCACACAAACAAAGGGAATGGCATAAATATATGGTACAGCCACAAAAATGACTGTTTTCATTGACAATGCTCAACACCCATTGATTGTTGACAGTGGGGCACACAGCTCCATAGTGGCCAGAAATTATCTGGGCAACCGCTTCCCAAATTCGGAAAAACAGCTCTTGAAAACCAAGGCAAAGAACTTCAAAAGTGCTTCAGGCAAGATGACTTCCATTGGGACAATTATCAAAGAGATAATTATACCCCACAGGAAGGGTAATATGAGACTCAACCCAGAGTTTTTAGTGCTTAATGATGCTCACATAGGGCTTTACTGGGGAGAGATTACCAGAGGATGTATGGAATTGATATTTACAAAAGTAAAAAAAGGCACATTACCATTGGTACCAACAAGGAAAAGAAATTTTCACTTGATATATACCAAACATCTGGCCAGGATCCACTCTTGAAGAACTACTTAATGAATTCAGAGAGGGCCAGTTCAGCACTACCCTCACCAGTAAACGGAAACTAAGTTTGTTGAAGATGTACAGAAAGAATAGACCAGCATTTGCCATTGGTGAGGAACCATTAGGCAAAATTAGAGGCCATGATATAGAACTATATATGGATGTGTAAAGACCTTATCCACCCATTCTCATGAGACCTCCATACCCAGAAAGTTTGGAGACTAGGAAATAAATTGAAAAACACATCAATGAACTCCTAGAAATGGATGTCATGAGAAATATTGGACACAATGAAATAGTGAAAATCACCACTCCTGTCCTGATCACCTGGTATGATGGCAAATCTAGGCTGTGTGGATATTTCAGACCTCTGAACAATTACACAAAAGCTGACAGGTATGCTATACCTAGGATACCTCATGCCTTATAGAAACTAGCAAAAGCCAAACACATAACCTGTCAGCCTGTGACTCAAAGCCAGAGCACAAGCATGACAGCCAAAATACCATAAATCAATGGTATAGCCAAGATACCACCAAAACATGGAGCTGAGCCAAATTGGCTCAAAAGGTATCAAAAGCAAGAGGAAACTGACCTCTTCCTGAAAATGTAAGTCCCATCATCATAGGACAAGGAATAACAAAGTTATTCATGCTCAAACTTATTGCTGAGCATAAAACTTAATTTTCACCTCTCATCTGAAATACAGAGTAAGAGTCTTAACCCGATCAAATGGGTATTCAAAATGAAGCTCTAAGTCAGGGATATCCAATGGTACCAGAAGAACTGAGCTAGCACCAGTATTTTAGAAGTTATGGCCAAATTCAGGCCATAAAAGGGTGTATAAAATATTCACCTCTCATCTAACTTCTAAAGTTTTAGTGTTAGATACCTAAGTGGATTCTTTTTGAAAAGGGCACAATCAGGGCTATCTGATGGTGTCATCCATTTCCTCATATCTCAACTAGAACAAAAGTTATGGGGCAAACATTCCCAATACAGCTTTTGCCCAAAACACGCATATGTCCAAAAATCTTGTACATGGGATAACTTTGTCATATTTAATGATGACCATATCAAATAAGGTACCATTGTGTAGAAAACATACAGGGCTACACACCGGTTCAGTTTTGAGGTGGATATCTCAAGAACTGACAAAGCTATAGCTGTTTTAAGGTCAAAATCCCACATTTTGACCAATACAGCCTTACCATGGGATAATATCCCATAAACATGATTATGAGGTGTCAAAATGACAAAGAAGCTTTCTTATACTTCAATACCTCATAAGTCAGTCAATAATGGGGTCCCATACAGCTTCCGTACAGCATTCTATGCATCCTATACGTCAGAATAGAGCTATGTGGTCCCCAGATGAAAATCTTCGCCCTGTATTGGTGAAAACTGCCCAGATGTGGTTTCAAAACCACATCTGAGCCCAATACAGGCTATACAGGTCCTTTCAGACCACAAGCCTGTCTCAGAGAGTGAAAAATCTTTACTTCCTCTATGTGGAAAGGTCTAACAGCCCTTCCACCCCATTTCAGGATGAAAAGGAGGCTTTTCACAGCCAGAAATGCTTTCCTCATCCTGCTCTTGAATACCCTAAATAGTAAACTGTCAAAAACAGTTTTACTCTTGAGTAATAATCAGGTATAATTATAATTTTAATTATTGTAGTCTTTATTATTGTAACCCAACAGGTAAAGCTGCACCCAGGGCTTTCAACAGTGCTCACCACCACTATATTGAATATAGTAAAGCCCTTTTATTCTTAAGTTAAACCATTTTTAATCCTCATAACCTTTCTTAATCCTTTTTACCATGTCACAGTCATAGTTAAAGGTTGTAAATAAATTTATAATACTTTTATCATAGACTCAGCCTGACATAACCAACATGGAGTTAAACCAAACTCCATTAAGTTACTAAGAATTATATGCCATATGGGCATATATGAGTACACCAGGATGCCATTTAGCATCAAAAATGCACAAGCCCACTTCCAAAGGATGATGGATACAATATTTCAAGATGAAATATTGGAAGGCTGCATGGTAGTATATATTTATGACATCATTATATACTCAGAGACATGGGAAGACCATGTGCAGTACATAGACAGAGTCCTCAGTAAATGCACACCCATCAATCTAAAAATTTCACCTAAGAAGTGCAATTTTGGCCAACAAGAGCTACTAGCTCTAGGACATAAAGTCTCAGGTCTTAGTCTGGAAATAGACCAGAACAAAGTAGCAGCAGTACTGCAAAATTCAGTACCAAAAAACATCAAAGAGATGCAATCTTTCCTTGGGTTTGCTAGCTACTATAGAAACCACATCAAACGTTTTGCCCACACACCTAGTAGTCTATACAAGTTATGTTTGAAAGATGTAGTTTTTGAAATTACCAAGGAAAGAAGAGATGCATATGAGAGTATCAAACATGAATTCACAAGTGCGCATGTGCTCATCTTCCCTGACTTTGAACTACCATTCAAGCTATACATAGATGCAGCATGCAGCCAAGGCTTGGGAGAAGCCCTTCACTAGAGACAAATTGTAGATGGTGAGCCAAGAGAGGGAGTAATATGCTACATCTCTAGGCAACTGAAGGATTCAGAAGCCAGGTATGGGGCCACCAAGACTGAATGTCTATGCTTAGTCTGGGCTCTAGAGAAGCTTCATCATGATTTGGAGGGTGCAGTATTTGAAGTCTACAGACACTGCACAGCCTTGAAGTCTTTACTGAACATGAAGACTACCAATAGACACATGTTGAGGTGGCAAATAGCCATCCAAGAGTATAGAGGCAATATAACCATCATATACAAAGAGGGTACAAGTTGTAGCAATGCAGATGGCCTCAGCAGATGGCCACTGTATAATGTCAAAAGCAACCCAGCTTATGAGACTGAAGTAGCAGCCAAGATCCCTATCCATTTCATGGGAATAGATAGGAGGAAAACTTTAGATTTTCTGAATGGGAACCAGAAAGTGGTACCCCAGACAGTGGAGAAACTGATTCAGAAGGAAAAGAAACCCCCATATTGGGAATAAGCTCCTCACAACTGCATAATGAACTTTTTAGTGCAGTAATGAAGACCTATGCCAAATACAAACAGTATGGCATACTGTTGCAACTCCTTCAAAAGAAGTACAGGATCCCAGAACTGGAATCCCAGTTAGAGGAACCCTGGTTGAGGGACTATAAGGACAACAAGTTTTTCCCTATAGATGGCCTGCTCTACCATAGAGAGGAACACACAAGTGCACTCACAGTAGTAGACAGAGACCATATATCCCTGATCCTGCAGGAATGACATGACTGCCCCTATATGGGACACATGAGTGAAGACAGGACCAAGGAAAGGGTAGCAAGCACAGCTTGGTGGCCCAAATGGGAACAAGAGTTGAGTAAATATATCAACACTTGCAAAAGATTCCAGAAGGCAAATAGAAAACATGGGAAGAAGTATGGGCTACTTCAACACATAGAAGAACCTAAACACCCATGGGAAACCATCAACATGGACTGGGCTACAGGACTTGTCCCAGGAGGCAAAAAAAAACTTCAATGCTTGCCTGATCATAGTTGATAGTCTCAGAAAGAGTGTGAGGTGCCTCCCATGTTACAAGGAGGATATATCAATGGATACTGCCTTGTTGCTTTGGAATAACATAATATCCACCTGTGGAGTCCCTAAGATTATCATTACTGATAGGGACCCAAAATTCACATCAGAAATTTGGACCAACTTGTATGAAATGTTTGGTACTAAAATTGCATTCCCCACAGCTTACCATCTACAAGCAGATGGCCTAGCTGAAAGGAGAGTCCAAACCATGGAGGATATCCTTAGAGGTTTCTGTGAATATGGCATGGAATACAAATACGATGAAGGATACACCCATGACTGGGTTACCCTTCTACTAGCAGTCCAACTGGCTTATAATACTAGCCAGTATTCTACCACAGGGAAATCACCTTCACTGGTAGAAAAAGGGTGGAACCCCCTATTGCCTGTGGATCACTTGAAGAAGAATCTTCTAACTGTTCACCCTAAAGCCAAGGACTTCCATGGTATTTCAAAGAAGGCTTGTGACACAGCTTCCAAATGCATAGCTGAGGAAAAAGAATACAACAAACAGAGGTGGGACAAAATACACATGGAACCTGACTTCAGAGAAAGGGACCAAGTGTTACTTTCTACAATAAACTTCAACAATCTTAAGGGACCAAAGAAGATGAGAGCCTCATTTGTAGGGCCCTTCACTATCATTCAGCTGATATGGAAAAATGCATGGGAAGTCAGACTCACAGAGGAATTTTCTAGGAAACACCCAGTATTCCCAGTGAGTCTGGTTAAGCCATACTTCCAAACAGAGGAGGATAATTTCCCCTCCAGGAAGAAGAATCCCACTTCACCAGGAATAGTGGAAGTGGAGGAATCCTCTGGCCCTGTGAAGAAAATCATCAAGTCCAGGAAAATTAGACTGAATGGTAAAGACCAAAGGCAGTACTTGGTCAGATTTAAAAACCAGACAGCAAATAAAGACAAATGGTTTTCTGAAGATGCCATACCAGATGGGAACCTTCATCTGAGGAGATTCACGGCCTCTGGAAGGACTGAACAGTCTCATAAATGATGAGCCTTTTGAGAGGGAGGGTATGTCAGCCCATGACTCAAAGCCAGAGCACAAGGATGACACCCAAATACCATAAATCAATGGTATAGACAAGATACCACCAAAACATGGAGCTGACCCAAATCAGCTCAAAAGGTATCAAAAGAAATAGGAAACTTACCTCTTTCCAAATATAAAAGTCCCATCATCATAGGACAAAGAATAACAAAATTATTCCTGCTCAAAGCTGTTGCTGAGCAAAAACCTTAATTTTCACCTCTCATCTGAAATACAGAGGAAGAAGCTTCACCCCATAAAATGGGTATTAAAAATGAAGCTTCAAGTCAGGGCTATTTAATGGTACTAACCAAACAGGGCTTGCACCCAAATTACAGAAGTTATGACCAAAATAAGGTCAAATAAGGGTGAAGAGAATATTCACCTCTCATCTAGCCTCTACAGTTTTAGTGTGAGATACCTAAAGTGTGGTCTTGTTGAAAAGGGAAAAATCAGGGCTATCTGTTGGTCCCATCCATTTCCCCATACCTCATCTAGAACAAACACCATGGTGCAAACAAACTCCATACAGTTTTAAGGAAAACCTATATATGTCCAAAAAATCTTGCACATGGCATAACTTTGCCATACCTAATGATAACCATATTAAATGCTTTACCATTGTGTAGACCACATCCAGGGATACACAATGAGCCAACCTTGAGCTTTATATCTCAAAAACTGACAAAGGTATGGCAGGTTTAAGCTCAAAATCCCACAGCTACACCACTACAGTCTTACTAAGGGATATTCTCCCATAAGTATGATTTTGAGGTGTCAAATTGACAAAGAAGCATGTTTATACTTTAATACCTCATAATTTATTCAATACTGGGTCCCATACAGGTTCTGTACAGAATTCTACGCCTCATACACGTCAGAAGAGGGCTATGTGGTCCCTAGATAAAAATTTTCACCCTGTATTGGTGAAAATTGCCCAGATGTGGTTTCAAAACCACATCTGAGCCCAATACAGAGCATACAGGGACTATGAAAGCCACAAGCCAGTACTCTGAAGTGAAAACCCTTCACTTCCTCTATGTGGATGGTCTAGAGGGCCTTTCCCCCCATTTTAGGATAAAAGGAGGCCTTTTCTCCACCAGACAAGGTTTCCCCATCCTGCTCTTGAATTCCTACATAGTACAACTGTCAAAAGCGGTTTTACTATTGGAAAAAAACAGATTATACTATAAAATTTAATATTGTAGACTTTATTATTGTAACCCAACAGGTAAAGCTGCACCCAGGGATTTCAACAGTGCTCACCACCACTAATAATAATTAGTAATGCCCTCCAATTTTATTGAAAACCTATCTTTAACATTATTACCCATGTCACAGTCATATTTAGGTTGTAAATACTCCTTATTATCACCTCTTGATAGAATCAGCCTGACAGTTTGGTTTTCAAATCTTATCAGATATTGTCTATGGTCCTTTCCATTAATTCTGATTTTCCTGGCCTTAATTATTTTCTTCACTTGGCCAGGGGAGTCTTCTGCTCCCACTATGTCTTGGGGAGTAAGGTTCTCACTTCAAGAGGGGAATGTATACTCTCCTGCTAGGTAAGGTTTCACTAGACTCACTGGGAACACTGGGTGTTTCCTGGAGAATTCCTCTGTGACCTGGACTTCCACTGTAGCCTTTCCTATCAATCTAATGATAGTGAATTGTCTCACAAATGAGTCTCTCAATTTCTTTGGGCCTTCAAGATTATTGCAATTCAGAGTAGACACTATCTTTTGGTCTCCTTCCTTTAAGTCTGCTTCCTTGTGGGTCTTGTCATATCTCTGCTTGTTGTATTCCTTTTCCTCAGCTATAAATCTAGCAGCTTTGTCACATGCCTTCTTCCACATACCATGGAAGTCTTTGGCAGTGTGGTTGATGGTAAGAAAGTGTTTCTTCAAGTGATCCACAGGCAGTAAGGGATTCCATCCTTTTTCCACCATTGAGGTTGATTTCCCTGTGGTGGAGTGTAGGCTGGTATTGTTAGCCAGCTGAATTTCCGGTAGGAATGTAACGTAGTAATGGGTGTACCCTTCATGGTCTTTTTATTCTATGCCATATGAACAGGCTCTTCTGATAATGTCCTCCATTTTTTGGATTGTCCTTTCAGCCAAACCATCTGTTTGTGGGTGGTAGGCTGTAGAAAATGCAAGGTTTGTTACAAGCATATCATAAATGTTAGTCCAAAAGTCTGATGTAAATTTTGGGTCCCTATCACTAATAATGATTTTTGGGACTCCACAAGTGGCCATGATGTTATTCCAGAATATCAATGCTGTGTCCATAGCCATATACTCTTTGTGGAATGGTAGGCATCTGACACATTTACTGTACCTTTCCACTATGACTAAGAAAGCATTGAGGTCTTCTTTGCCTCCTGGCACAAGTCCTGTTACCTAGTCCATGTTAATGGTTTCCAATGGGTGTTTAGGCTCCTCTATGTATTGAAGTAACCCATACTTCCTCCCATGTTTCCTGTTTGACTTCAGGAATCTTTCACAAGATTTTATGTATTCACTTGACTCCCTCACCCATTGAGGCCACCAAGCTGTTCTTGCTACCCTCTCTTTTGTCCTGTCTTCACTCATGTATCCCATATAGGGGTAATCATGGCATTCTTTCAGGATTAGGGAAATATAGTCTCTGTCTATCACTTCCAGTGCACTGGTGTGCTTCTCTCTGTGGTACAGGAGTCCATCTATAAGGAAAAACTTGTTGTCCTTGAAGTCCCTCAACCAGGGTCCTTCTAGCCAAGATTCCAGCTCTGGGCTCCTGTACTTTTGTTGAAGGATTTGCAACAATATGCTACAATTTTTGTGTTTGGCATATGTTTTGATTACTGAACTGGAAAATTTATTATGCAGTTTTGACGAATTTATTCCCAATATGGGAGTTTCTGTTCCTTCTGGTTCAGTGTTATCACTGTCTGAGGTACCAAGTTTTGGTGCCCATTCAGAAAATTTGACGTTCTTCCTCCTGTCCATTTCCATGAAATGGATAGGAATTTTGGCAGATACTTCCGGGTCATAAGCTGGGTTGCTGTTGACATTATCCAATGGCCATCTGCTGAGGTCATCAGCATGAGTGTGGCTTTTTGGCTCTTTTTATATTATTTTCATATTTCCTCTATAATATTGAATGGCTATTTGCCATCTCAAAATGTGTCTATTAGTAGTTTTCATGTTGAGTAAAGATTTGAGTGCTGTTCAGTCTGTGTAGACTTCAAAGACTGCATCCTCCAGATAATAGTGGAGTTTTTCCAGGGCCCAGAATAGGCATAAGCATTCAGTCTGAGTTGCTCCATACCTAGCCTCTGAGTCTTTCAGCTGCCTGCGGATGTAGCATATCATCCCTTCCCTTGGTTCACCATTTACAGTTTGTCTTTGGTGTAGGGAAGCTCCGCATCCTTGAATGAAAGCTGCATCTATGTACAACTTGAATGGTAATTCAAAGTCAGGGAGTATCAGGACATATGCATTGGTGAGTTAATGTTTGATCCTCTCATATGCATCTATCCTTTCCTTAGTTATTTCAACAACTACATCCTTAGAACATGACTTGTAGAAACTACTAGTTATATTAGAAAACGTTTTGATGTGGTTTCTGTAGTAGCTAGTAAATCCAAGAAAGGATGGCATCTCTTTGATTTTTCAGAAGTACTGCTGCTACTTTGTTTTGGTCTATGGCCAGGCTAAGGCCTGAGACTTTATGTCCTAGTGCCAATAGTTCTTGATGGCCAAAATTTCACTTCTTGAGTGATTTTTTCAGATTTATGGGTGTGCATTTACTTAGTACTCTGTCTATTTATTGCACATGGTCTTCCCATGTCTCTGATTATACAATGATATAATGAATATACACTACCATCAGGAATTCAAATATTTAACCTTGAAATATTGTGTCCATTATCCCTCAAAAGTGGGCTGGTGCATTTTTGATGCAAACACGCATTCTGGTGTATTCATATATACCCATATGGCATATGATTCTGAGTAATCTGGTGGAGTTTTGTTTAACTTCATTCTGGTGAGAGCCTTTCATGAAATCAATCTTAGTGATGTATTTGGCTTTTGCCAATTTGCCTAAAGCATGGGTTATCCTTGGTATAGGGTACCTATCTGCTCTGTTTTAGTTATTCAGTGCTCTGAAATCTTGACAAAACCTAGACTTGCCATCATTCCAAGTGATAAGGACAGGTGTGGGTGCTTCCAATATTTTATTGTGTCCTATCTTCCTGATGAAATGCATATCTATGAGCTCATTGAATTTTTTTTCAATTTCTTTCCTATTTTCCAGGCTTTCTGGATATGAAGGTCTTTTGAGAATGGGCAGATAAGGTCTTTCCACATGTATATATAGTTTTATATCATGGCCTCTGATTTTTGCCAAGGGTTCCTCAACAATGGCAAAAGCTGGTCTGTTCTTCCTCAGAATTTTCAGTACACTAAGCCTTTATTTAATGGTGAGGTTAGAGCTGAACTGCCCTTCTTTGAATACATTGAGTAATTCCTCTAAAGGGTCTTGGTTGGAGAACTGGTATATATCAAGGGAAAATTCCTTTGCATTGTTTGTACCTATGTTAAAGTGCCTATTTTTACTATTGTAAATGTCTATGCCTTACATCCTCTAATAATCTGTTCCAGTAAGAATGCCTGGATGTGAGAATATTCAAGCACTACAAAATCTGGGGTGAGTCTGATATTACCTTTCCTATGGGGTATGATTATTTCTTTGATAATGGTCCCAATGGATGTTATATTCCCTGATGTACTTTTAAAGCTGTTATCCTTGGTTGGCAATAGTTGTTTTTCCCAATTTGCAATTTTTTTTTTCGAGATATTCTCTGGCCACTATGGAGCAGTGTGCTCCACTATCTATGATTTATGGGTTTTGAGCATTGTCAACACATGCAGTAATTTTGGTGGCTGTTCCATGAATATATTCCATCCCCTTAGTTGGTGTGACTAAGGAGGTTTGTGAATATTGTGTGTGTTTTCACAAGTTTTTATTAGCAGTGTCTTGTGGTAGGCCTGCTTCCAACTGTATATCCTGAATTTTTGGTTGTGTTTCCTCATGGTACTCTACTAGGAATTCCTCTATTGAGTCTTGGTCATCATCAGAGATTTCTCTGATGGCATCACCCATGGGGTCAGATTAAGAATCCTTTTTTTGGGTTTCTTCCTCTGGAACTTTCTCAATTGCATAGATATTTTTCTTTTCCTTTGGACAGTTGTTGGCATAGTAATCTGTTGATCCACAATTGTGACAAGTGTTCTTCTTCTTGGTCACATCTTCTATTTTTTCTTTGGGTTTTTCTATGTTGTCAAACCTTTAAGGCTGTTTCCTCTATATAGAGAGTTCTTCCCTCTATTTGTCCTCTTTCTTACATCTTGTAAGGTATTGGCAATTCCATCTATAGTGAAACTCTGCTTGCGTCTGAATTTTATTTAATGCTCTAGTTCTTGTGGAGCTTTTGTAAAGAGTTTGTTATTCCTCATTTGAATGTTCATTTGAGGAACAACGGCTTTAAGTATTTCAGACTGTTTAAGGCACCACTCATAGCAATCTTTGTCCACTAAGTACTTTTCATTTTCAAATTCCATGGTCTTTTGCCATATCCAAGTACCATTGCTGTAATTTTGGATTATTTGACTCTTCCACCATGGCCAGTTTCTTCTGCCATGGATTTCTTTCATTTCTGTGTACCAAATACTAGCATGTCCTTTGAATTCTGTATTTAGCCTAGCAGTGATCCAGTAGTCTAGTATGCCAAGCACATCAATGCAGAGTCAATCAATATAATCAATGAGTTCCATGTGATCATATTCTCCTAGAACAGAGAATTTTGGCCGACTTGAGGCCTCTGAAAGATGTTTCAGTTCTTCCTTCTCAGAATAAGTCATGTTATCTCAATATTGGTGTTGTGATGGAGACCGTGCCTTATTCTCCAATAAGGAATTGGGCTTGATGTCTTCCTGGTGGTATGAATTATCCAAAACATTTACTTGTGGCTGGGGCCTTAGGTTATGGCATAGATTAAAATACTTTTTAATTTCTTAATCCAGACATTACCTGTCCCTTTTTCAGTGGTGTTGCTCCTCTAAGACTTGGTTAAGTCTTTTTGGTTTCTTCTGAGGCTTTGCTTAGTTTATCATAGTCTTCTTGGAGAGTTTTGACAACTTTATTGTGTGAGGCTGTCAATTCTTACAGCCTCACATTTTTTTCTTGGAGCTTTGCAAATGTTTCTTGGGTTTGCTCTGCAAATTGGCACATTTGTAGCCAAAGTTCATTACTTTCTATGTTACTCTCAGGTGTGAAAGAACTATGTCCCATCTGAGTGGGGGTAATATTTCTAGTAGCAGGACTCCTGATTCTATTTGAAGTATTTAAGAATATTTCTGGCTCTTGTGTACTTCTTTCACCAAGTACAACAACTTCTGTATCATTGGGTCTGAATCTTCCTGCCTTTGGTTTAAAGAAGTTTTGTTCTGGCCCTTCAATCCTTCTCTTCTCCTGCAAATTACCTGGAATTCTGAAGAATGGTGACTCTTGGCCACTGATCTGCTGGTTCCTGAATGGTGTGAAGCCACTGAGGAGTTGGGTTGGTCTACTCATTGTGAGCCTGAAGGAATCAGAGTAGGCTCTTTCTGGTTCAATTTTTCTTCTATAGCTTGGATAGTGGCTTGATTCTCCCTTATTCTGGCTGATCTTTCCTCCAGGAGTTTAAGCTGCCTTTTGGTATTCCATCCTTTGGTGATTTGCATAAGATCTTTGAAGGGTATCTATTTGAGACATAACTTCTGGCAGCATTCTCCCAGTTCTTCCTGGTGTGAAGCTAGGTTGAACTTCTTGTTTTCCATGCTCCATTGGAATAGATCTTTGAGGAGTTGGGGGAGCTGAAGAACTTGATCCATATCCTTCCAGTCCTCTGGTTTGAGGTTCCCATTGAATTGGAGGGTGAATGACAGTGTGGGTATGATTTCCCTCAATGTCCTGCCATCTATTATGGTGTACATGGTGTCCAGACCCTGGTCTTCTTACTCTGAACAGTCTGGGTCTGTCCTCTGGCTGGTTCCTTGGGATTCCAAGGTTCCTGAGGTATGCAGGGGACATGTTAGTGTTTGCAAGCAGTCAAAAACTTTGTGTTATTAGTTTATTCACCTTTGACTGTTCCTTGCACAAATTGGTTTTCTACTACTTTAGGAAGTTTACCTTTAGAAGTTACAACTGGGTTAATTACTGTGATATTCCCTGTACAAGTTTTCATGTTTGGTTTACCTTGCATGGATGCAGAGCTTTGTGGTTCTCTACTCCTCTGAGTGGCTATTGGTGTCCACCTTTTGGTGGTAATAAGGCCTTGACTTTGCCTTTCTGTACTGTTGTATCTTAGGGTGTCACAGGAGTGTTTCCTTGTGACTTTATTTCAAGTGGTATGAAGCTTTCTTCAACTGAAACAGCAAAGTAGAGGACTTATGTCAGTTGAAACTTCTTGGAATGCTGTTTGCACATCTCATAATGGCCTTTGGGCACTATATTACTATATTGTGCCCTTTTATTATGAGTTGTAATTGAAATTATCAATTACACATCAAAAATACTGTATGGTGGATTTATGGTATACAGTTTGTATCCCAATATCTCACAGATTAAATTTTAATTGACAAATTTAATCTTATAAGTGGTTCTGTAATGGACAATTGAAATTATCAATATTTCCAACCACACCTCTGAAACTGTTGTTTACAGTAAAGAGGGTGACTTCTTCAAAAAGGAATTTATTGAGGGTCTTTTAGGTGTTCTGGTATCAAAAACACACCAAAAATAGTCTGTGGTAATTAAAATATAATCAAACCATGTAGAAAAATATATCAAAAAAAACACTGTGGTATATGCTTATATACCACTCAAAAAAATAATGATATGTGATATTCAATGTATTAGTTATTTTTTTAAGGTTTTTTACCCCTAAAAAAAGGGATCAATGATTAAAAATATGAACATTAAGAAAAACCCCCTTTTAATGGCAGATTACTCCAAAAAATGCTAAAAAACATGCCCAGGCCCCCAATATGTCAGGATAACTCTATGAAGAAAAGTTGTGATATAACTATTTACAGCTTAAAATATGACTGTGACATGGTTTATCATAATAAAAAAGATTATGAAAAATAATTTCAAGGGTTTCGCTATAGAAAAAAAGTGGTGGTGAGTGCTATTGGGAACCCTTGGTGCAGCTTTAACAATTGGTTTACTATAATAAAGGCTACAATACTTTGAATTATAGGTATACCTGATCATTTCCAATAGTATAGCTGTTTTTGAAGGTTTTACTACATAAGAATTCAAGAGTACAATGGGGATTTCTCTTTTGGGAAGAGAAAGGTCCCTTTTCATCCCGAAATAGGGTGAAAAGGTCCTCTAGGCCTTTTCACATGGAGGAAGTGAAGAATTTTCAGCTTCAAGGACTGAATTTTGGTTTTCTCACAGCCTTTATACTCTGTATTGGGCTCAGATGTGCTTTCAAAACCACCTATGGGCAGTTTGCACCAAAACAGCATGGAAGCTTTCATCTGGGGACCACATAGCCCTCTTCTGATATGTAGAATGCTGTACAGAACCTGTATGGGACCCCAGTATTGAATCAACTATGAGGATTTGAAGTATAAACAAGCTATTTTGTCTATTTGACACCTCATAATCATAGATATGGGAAAGTATTGCACAGTAAAGGTGTATTAGACAAACTGTGAGATTTTAGCCTTAAACCTGCCGTAGCTTTGTCAATTCTTGAGATATTGGGCTCAAGGTTGGGTGATTAGGTAGCCCTGGATGGGATCTACACAATGGTACCTCATTTTTTATGGGTATCATTAAATATGGCAAAGTTATACCATGTTCAATCTTTATTATCCAGATATGTATTTTTCTCCAGACCTGGATGGAACTAGTTTGCTCCATGACCTTTGTTCTGGTTGAGTTATGGAGAAATGAATGGAACCATCAGATATCTCTGATTGAGCTCTTTCCAAAAAGACCCCACTTTAGGTATCTCACACTAAAACTGTAGAAGTTAGATGACAGATGAATATTTTCTTCACCTTTATTTGACGTTATTTTGGTCATAACTTCTGTAGTTTTGGTGCTAGATCATTTTGGCTATTACCATTGGTTATCCCTAATTGAAAAATGCAATTTTAGAACTCATTTGATGGGTCTCAGCTCTTTCTCCAGATTTTAGATGGGAGGTGAAATTCAAGGTTTATGCTCAGAAACTGCTTTGAGATTGAATAACTTTGTTATTCTTCATCCTATGATTATGGGACTTGTATATTTGGAAAGAGGTGAGTTTCCTCTTTATTTTGATATATTTTGAGCTGGTTTGGCTTAGTTGAATCTTTTGGTGGTATTTGGTTCTACCATTAGTTTATGGTATTTTTGCTGTCATGCTTGTGCTCTGGTTTTGAGTCACAGGTTGACAAATGAGCTGATGAAACTGGGAGTCCTTAGACAATTGGGACACAATTAGGAAGTAGAAGTTGCAACCCCTGTAATCATTACTTGGAATAATGATAAATCAAGGATGTTTGGTGATTTTAGAGCATGGAATACCTACAATATTCCAGACAGATATCCAATTCCTCAAATCAATAAGAGTTTGACTCAATTATCCAAAAAAAGATTAATCTGCTCCATTGATTCCCTTAAAGGTTTCAATCAAAGGTTTTTGACACCTCATGCTAGGAAATGTTTGAGAATAATTGCTCATTGTTGTATTTATGAATACTTGAGGATGGCTTTTGGTATTGAAAATGCACCCTCTAATTATCAAAGAATGATGAATACTATTTTCCCACATGAACTATCAAAGGAATGGTTAATAATCTATATTTATGACATTATTATCTTTTCAGAAACCTGGCCATTACATTTAGAGAGACTTTCATTAGTACTTAAGAAAATTATTCAAGTGAAAATGAAAATATCTCCTAAAAAGGAAAATTTTGTGTTCCATGAATTAAAAGGTCTGGGACATGTGGCTTCAGGTCTGGGCCTTGGGTTTGATAAAAATAAAGTTGATGCACTATTACTGAAACAAATGCCCCAGAAAAAGAAAGAAATGATTTCTTTCTTAGGGTTAGCCAGTTATTACAGGCAAAACCTTAAAGATTTTGAAATCCATGCCAGATCATTGTACATAATTTGTGACCAACAAGCTGTATTTGAAATGACACAAGAAGGAATTCAAGCATATGATAAAATCAAGTATTCCTTAACTAATGAACCATTATTATTGATTCCAGACTGGAAAATTCCTTTCAAGCTATATATTGATGCATTTGGTGAAGTTTTAGGTGCAGGTCTTCATCAAGTTCAAATTTTCAATGAAAAGACTTATAAAGGTCCAGTTTGTTTTATTTCAAGACAAATTCAACCTATGGAGGCTAGGTATGGAGCAAGCCAAATGGAGTGCCTTTGCCTTTTTTGGGCTTTGGTAGAACTTCCTTATTATCTTGATGGTAGTGCGTTTGAAGTCATTACTGATTTTATTGTTGTAAAATCACTCCTTAAGCAGAAAAGTACTAACAAACATATGTTAAGATGGAATATTGCTATCCAGGAGTATAGAGGCAATTCGACCATAGTATATAAATATGGCAATATTTACAAGAACTCTGATGGCTTGAGTTTATGGGAATTACCCAATACACCTAGTAATCCTGTTTATGTTCCTGAAAATGCAGAAACTCAAATTCTAATTGAGGGAATTAATATTACATATGTAGCAACAGAATTCTTTGAAGAGGTTAGAGAAAGCTATAAGCAAGATAAGAATTGTGATATTATTAATTCTCTCCTTGACACAGATTGCAAAGATAAAGCTCTAAATGATTCTTTGGATGATATATGAAAACGTCATATTAGAATGGAAGATTTCACTTTTTTGATGGTATCTTGTATCATAGGTCTAAACAAACATGCGTAAGGGTCTTATTTAGTAGAAAGTTTATTTTACAAATTTTAGTAGAGTTCCATGAAAACATTTATTCTGGAAATCTGTCTGAAGAAAGCACAATAGAAAGAACTAAGACATGTGCTTGATGGCCATCTTGGAGAAAAGATTTCATTTGGGAGTTGTGACAGGTGCCAGAAGGCCAATAAAGATATTTGTAAAAGATTTGGTCTAATGATTCATATCCAAGAGCCACATACCCCATGGAAAGTGGTTCATATGGATTGGGTGGCTTTGTTACCACCTGGTGGTGAAAAAAGCTACATTGCATTTTCCTGTTGGAGTAAACAGGTACAGAAAAACCCCAATATTTTTACCATGTCATAAAGATGACACAGCCATGGATACATATATTTTAATTTGGAACAGATTAATGTCTCATACTGGTCTATTTAAGAAAATTTCATTAGTGATAGAGACCCAAAACTTACAACAGCCTGATGCAAAAATTTACATATGCTTTTAAGTAAAGAACTATCATTCTAAACAGCTTAAAATCCACAGACTGATGGACTAGCAGAGAGAATTATTCAGACCCTTGAGGAAATGATCATAAGCTTTTGTGCTTATGGCCTGGAGCTTGAATATTCTGATGGCCTTACCCATGATTGGTGTACACTTATACCAGAATTGAAATCCACCTACAAGACTTCCATCCATGCCTTAACAGGAAAAACTCCTGAAATGTTGAAAAAAGGATGGAAAACTAAACTTCCAGTTGATACTTTTAAGAAAGATTTAGTTGATATTCATCCAACTGCTTCAAGCTTTAAGCTATTGCTTTAAAACGTGAGACATAATTCAAATCAAAAAATGAATGATGCCTTTGAATATGCTAAACAAAAGTGGGATAAGAGTCATAAAACTCCAGAGTTCAAATTAGGGGACTTAATATATACTAGTTTCAACCCTAAACTTTGATAATATCAAAGGCCCAAAAAAATTGAAAGATTCCTTCTCAGCATTATTTACTATTAAAGCCCTTCATGGGAAAAATTCAGTACAAGTAGAACTATCAGGATAATTGGAAAACAAACATCCAGATTTACCTGTCAGTTTAGTAAAGAATTACACTTGAAGTGATGGGGAATTATTTCCTTTAAGGAATCAAACACCCTTGGAAGTACCATCACTTGATCAAAGTGAGGAGAAGAAGGTACTTTAATTTGTGAAAGAAAGAAGAATTAGGGGGGAAATGAAAGATAACACTTAGTCAGGTACAGAAATACACAACATGAAGATGAGTGGCTTTCAGAAAGTAAAATACCTGATTCCCAAAGGTTTGCCAGAAGATTCAGACATGAGAGAAGACTAATTCCTCAATAAAATCTTGAATTGTGTGCTTTACATACTTGAAAGTATAAGTAGATAGGCTGGAAGGTGGATTGTACCCCCAATTTAATTGGGGGCATACTACTAGGGAAAAATTGTAGTATGATTCTTTTGGTGGTAGGGAATGTAAGCCTGTGAGGTATGTATGACATACCCATAAGACCACAAATAACTTTATACACAGTCCATTTAGTCTTTAACAGACTTATCAGTTGAACTTGAAATAACGACTAACAAAAAAGAATTATAACTTTGTTTTGGATAAAAAAGCTTGTAGTTATTACATCAGTTTCGGCTTCTACTTCTAAAATAACCTAGGGAAGACCCATAGTTTGTTATGACCAAAAATAGTTATTTCTTATGTTATTAGAAGATTTCAGAATCTTGCAGTACAATTGCATTTTTTTAAGATTTTTTAAAACTGTTGAATTTAAGCTTAAATAAGCTTGAATTTGAAGTTTGATAAAGTTTATGCAAGCTAAGCAAAAATTTAGTTGAAATCAAGGTGTTGTGTATATCTACTGAATTGGCTAATGATTTGCCATACAGGATGTAAATCCTGCTTGAGCTCATTTTAAAAGGGTTTAAGGCAATAGTATGACATAAGAAAAATAAAAGGGAAAAATCCACACAAAAAGGTGGGACAAAGGAAAAAGACCAAACAGAGATGGGGTACCCAGCTTTTTGGATCTGCAAGGATTCAATTAAGGTTTTCCACCTGTATTGGAGGATTTTAAATTTTATTTAAAGTTCAATATGAGACTTTGAGCCAACCTTCAAGTTTAAACTGGTTTTATCCCAATTTGGACAGGAATTTCAAGCTTCCAAAGGGGAAATCCCAATATGCAAGCTTTAAATCAGGGTTTTAACAACTGTCAAAGCTTAATTAAGCTTAAAAATCTTAGATAAACTTAAAAACTTGAAACTAAAAGCATTAAAACCTTATCAAGAGTTGTTTTTTGGTGTGTATTGCTATTTTACATTGAAAGAAAAGCAATAACTTCAAAAATTCATTAAAAATCCAATTCTCAATGGATTTTCTTGAAGATTTCACACAGCTTACAAATTGATGTTATCTGTGTATAGATTAAATTTAAATCATTTTTCAAAAACATGTTTTATTGATAATTAGCCTAGAAATTTACTCTTTTAATTATACTTGAACAAAATTATAATTTATTTAAAAATTAATTAAAGATTAATTGAAAAGAATTTTGCTTGAAACTCTTTTTCAAAGTTTTTCATGTGATGAAGTTTATGTTAAAGCTTCAAATAATCAAAAAGAGGATTCATTTTACTTGGAATTAAGAATGACACTGGTAAATTTTAATTGGAATTAAAAATAATTTACCTTAAGTTAAGAACCTTATTTTTAAAGATGGTTTTTTGGTTTTTACCTGAGAACAGCCTCTATATTAATTATGGACTATGATAGCTGCTCTGCAGGCATAAAAAGAGCCTACACATCACTGTTTTTGCAATCAAAATTATTCATTCCAATCATATTAGACATTTAAACAGGTAAAGTTTTATTCAATATAAAATCTTATTATTAAAGTAATTCTTAAGTCATTTTATTCTTCATTAATTCTCAAATTAAATAATATAAGTCATAGTATTCTAATATAAATGATAGTATTCAGATTATTGTTCTAATAATCAATAATACATTTTATTACTTAAGATTATTCTCTTAAATATCTTTTGAAATCCACAAATTCCTCTCAAAAACTCTTTAATCATATTCCTTATTATAAAAAGTGGTTTTATCCTTCAAAATATTTCTTTTTGGCCTGTTTTTAACCTATAGTCATTACTTAATATAATGACTGTTGTTTTATGACTTTTTGCATTGAATCAATATTATAAGTGAGCTTTCTCTAAAGCTCTATATCTTTAATCTACTATGAGTTTTTTTATATATAATTTTCTATAAGAATTATCTCTGCACAGTTTATGTGATAATTTCTTTTATAAATAATATTTATATTATTTATAAGTGGTTAGGTATTATTCTTTTCCATGTAGAATTGTCTCATTGAGAGCTTTACACTTCTTATTGTTATAGTTGCCAGTGACTATAACAATAATAGAATAATTATAATTTATTATGATTATTTAGTTTTTTTAATTAAACTCTTTGATAATAATTAAATTTCTTTTTTTATTCTAATTATTTTTAATAATTATATGAATTTGTGGCTATAATATTTCATTATATTATGTTTTCTACTGAGGAAAGTCATAGTACTCTTGATATTTGCTACCATCATCAAGAGTTTCATAGACAAACCTTACACTATTCCTGTTCTTCCAAGTTCCAAATCCACAATATCAAAGCAAAAAATTCAATCAAAAAAATAATATATATACACAAGAAAATTAAACATAAAAAAGTGAAAAATCAGAATAAAAAGTTGCACAAAAAGAAGAAAATTATATCAGAATAGCAAAAATTAGTACTCTTCTTGAATCTACATCAAAATTTACCCATAGTCACATATTTCCTCAACCCCATAACAGAAATAGTCCTCTAGATATCATGGATTAAAGAAAAATAATAATAGTATACACTAAGTAGTAGGTAAAATAATATCCTTTAAAAGAATGCAGCTTGTTTAAAATAAGCATGTGTAAAATTACATAAGTAATACCATTACTCTGACAAAATAATGTATTACATTTCTTGACATAAAAGCATAGTGTTACATTACTCAATTCCCACTTGAACTCCCATAGCCAAAAATTACAGGTATGATTTACAAATTAAATTTCACATAGGAAAATTCTCAGCTAAATCCAGCTCAAGGCTGTTCAGAAGAGAAATAAGGTGAGTAGAGATAAGAATAAGCTTTTAAAAAATGGTCCAATCATCCAAACTTATGATGCAATATCTTGATCAGATGCCACCATTGCAAATTTAACACCCAGATAAATTCTCTCAATGCTAGGAGTAAACTTTATTTCAAATATCAGTATAATTCAAAAAATGGTGCAATAAACCAAACATATGGTGCAATATATGTAACAAATGATACCCTTCCAACTTCAAACACTAGAAAAAAGGTCTCAAGGCTGTTGTGCACTGACAATAATAAATTTCAGAATGATGCAATCTGCAAAACATATGGTGCAATATCCTGACCAAATGACACCTTTCCAAATTTAACCACCAGAGAGAATGTCTCAAGGCTATGCATAATAAGAAGAAATTTTAGCTAAAAGATCAGTATAATTCAAATATGTGTGGTGCAATCAATCAAACATATGGTGCAATATCCTCATAAAATTACACCATGGCAAATTTAACCACTAGAAAAAATTTCCCAAGTCTGTGCACTGAAAGAAATAAGGTTCAGAATGGTGCAATATCTTGATAAAATGACATTATTTTCAATTTAACCCCCAGCAAAAATGTCTCAAGTTGGAATTTCTTCTAAGTACCTTGTTTTTGGAAGGCTCTATGGAGGGCCCAAATTATAAATAAAGGTCCTCTCTCCCTGTTTTTCCCCCATGCTTCTTATTCAGAAAATAATCTTGAGGATCAATCAATTTTTCCTCTAGTAGGATAATCTAGTATTATATTGGAGATCAGTAGCTAGACTCAGTATCTGATAATATTACTTATTAATTAATGAAAGATATTTATAATATTAATGAAAGAGTTTAATATTATATAAGAGTCTTATAGCTATATTATGATTGTTTAATTAGTGTTTGAAGATATTATAATTAGTGAGCTTATCAAATTAATCAACAAAAGTTATTTATAATACAAATATAATCCTACCCTTCTACCTTATTTCATAGCCCTTATAGATATATTTTATTATATTTATATTGATCCTTATAGTATTATATTACTATTATATTAATTATATCTTACCCTTATAGGAAACAGAACCACCCTTATAAAACTATCCTACCCTTAAATTATTCTAGTTATATTTATACTATTATTGAATCACCCTTAAAATTCTTAATTAGCTATCAAGATTATTATTAATATTAATAGTGATCTTAAAAAAATATTCTTTAAATATTCCAAGTATTTAAAGAAGTAATCCTATAGGAATCAATTAAAAAGAATTATATAATCAATAACAAGAAGCTAAGAAAACCTCAATTATTAAACAAATATTCACTATTAACATTATTATTATAGTGATATTTTATTGAAAGACTGATAGAGACTGCTGAAGAAAATTTTCTAATTGAAAATTTACAAACTAAATAATTTCTTTGTGAGCTCATCAATAGGGTATCTTTTTTAGTATATTTAGAGGGGAAGCTAATACACCTTAGCACCCATGGCTATTGGCTAATTCTGAGATTTAAAACAGAATAACCAATATTTTCCCCATCAAGGTACTGGCTATTATTTGTACCACAACAAAAGGAGTTACCACACTTCCTCTCCAGTTCCCTCAACCAACATCCCCACAGAGCCCAATTTTCTACTCCCCCTGGCACATGGCACCCCTCAATCCCATAATAAATCCCTGCAGAAATTCACTGACCTGCAATTCACCCTCATGATTCCTCAAGAATTAGGCCACAAAGAAATAAATTGAGTCTTGTTGGATAATTGCCCATTTGTCCACATGATTCCCTTTTTGGATGCCACTCATCAAAATCAGATGCACCAGGACTTTGCAAAGGAACTAACCTCCCTCCTTGGAAACTCATTGGAGGGCTATCCAAAGGAGAAAACAATGGGAATTGTGTATAATTTCTTTAAAAAATCAAAATAATCCAAAAAATTCTGTCTTAGTATATTTTGACTTTTTTTCTTTTGTAATACGCTCCTTGAAATAATGAATTTTTAATGAAAGACAAAAAGCATCACTTTGTTTTATCATATTTTTCAATTGTTTTTTCTTATGTGATAAACATTGAAAATTACCTCTTTATTGAGGATAATTTTTGTGAGATCCCCACCAAAGTCATGGCTAAGTGTATCCTTGTGTGAATCTCTTTTTCAGAAGCTCCCCAAATAGTTATAATTAACTCCTTCTGCATTTTCTGCATCCATGTCCCTATATTGATTGAGATATTAACTGTAAAAAGCTTGGGTCTCCCTGCCTTTGGGAAATCCACCTGAGATGTTTGAGGAATTTCCAGTCCAAAGGTCACACAAAGATCTGCATGTGAAGCGCAGGAATCCTGTACATGAATAAGGATTTGGGTGTAAAATGCAGGAGTTTTTGCATGTGACACACATGTATACTGGAGATGTGGGAGGATTGGTGTACAATATGGAGGCATATTGAGCTTATGGGAGACTTTACGTGTGAAGCACAGGGATATAGTACATATGTATAACCCCAAGCCCCTGCAGGACTTCTATGTGCCATTGTGGGACAATGAGCCATATAAAAATAATGGGAGGTAATCCCCCACTTTTGGGATGACCAGCTGGTCCATTTTTTAAAAAAGTGAGAAGTGTGTTTATAAACCAACTATATGAACAATGACAGTATGGTGGCATGCCACCATACATGAGCCATTTCCACCCCTTTTCATTTGAGCCACCATATATCCCCAATTTTAAACCATCCAATCCTGCTGTATAATTTACTCCACAGTACCACAAACTTACTTTCTAATAATCCTCTAATTTCCACATGCACCCAAATCCCTTGATTATTCTAATTTGGATGAGATTTTATTACAAGCCCTGATGTGATATCCAGCTCCGTTTTCAAATTCATAATAGCCTTGGCTTTTCTGCCAGATGGTTTTTGCAATATTCCTTGAGAATGGAGCCAACATCCCCACTAGGGCCATATTTTTTTTTTCCTGTGCTGGATCAGTATAATGAAATAATGCGCTACTTTCTCAAACTACCTGAATGAGCCTGTTAGCCTGTGAGGTATGTATAACATACCCATACGGCCACAAATGACTTTATATACAGTTGATTTAGTCTACAATAGACTTTTCAATGGAATATGAAATAAAAAATGATAAAAAATAAGTATAACTTTTTTTGGATAAACAAAGTTATAAATATTGTGTCATTTTTAGATTCTACACCAAAAATGACCTAGGGTACACCCATAGGGTGTTATACCCAAAAAGGCTTATTTCTTATGTTATTGAAAGATTCAAGAATCTCACAGTACTAATGTAACTTTTTTAACATTTTTTTAAAATTGTTAAATTTAAGCTTACATAGGCTTAAATTTAAAGTTGCATAAGGTTTATTCAAGCTTACCAAAATTGTAGTTAAAATTGAGGTGTTGTGTATATTTACTGAATTGGCTAAGGATCTGCCATACAGAATGTAAATCCTGCGTGAGCTCAATTTAAAAGGGTTTAAGGCCATAGTATGGCTTTAAATAAATAAAAGGGCAAAATCCACACCAAAAGGTTTAACAAAGGAAAAAGACCAAACAGAGCCAGGTTACCCAAGCTTTTGGATCTGCAATGATTCAATTAAGGCTTTCCACCTGTATTGGAGGATTTTCAACCTTATTTAAACTTTAAGATTAGACTTTGATCCAACCTTAAAGTTTAAACTGGTTTTAACCCAATTTGGACAGGAATTTCAAGATCCCAAAGGGTAAATCCCAACATGCAGGCTTGAAATTAAAGTTTTGAGACTTGTCAAAGCTTAAATAAGTTCAAAAATTTAATGTTACAAGCATTAAAACCTTATCCAAAGTTAAGGTTTAGTGTGTAGTGCTATTTTACGTGGAAAAATAGCAATAACTTCAAAAGTTCATTCAAAGTCCAATTCTTGATGGATTTGCTTGAACATTTCACACAGCTTACAATTTGATATTATATATATTTAAATAAAATTTCAAGTAGTGTTTATAGACAGATTTCCTGGGTAATTAGCCTGGAAATGTACTCTTTTAATTATACTTAAAGAAAATCAAGATTTCTTCAAAAATTAATTGAAAATTGAGTTTAAGAGATTTCTGCTTGAAACTGTATTTTTAAATTGTTCATGTGATGAACTTTAATATAAGTAAGCTTATTCTATATCATAATTCGAGATAATTAACTTAAATGAGGATTAAAGCTACTTGGAGTTACAAATAACACTTGTAACTTTAAATTGGAATTAAAAATAAGTTACCTTAAGTTAAGAACCTTATTTTTAAGCATGTTGTTTCAGTTTTTAACTGAGAACGCCCTATATATCCATTATGAATCGTAAGAGCTGCTCTGTAGACATAAAAAGAGTCTCTTCATCACTGTTTTTGTCCATAATCACTTATCAATCCAATTATATTAGACACCTAAACAGGTAAAGTTTTATTATATATAAAGTCTTAGTATTAAAGTATTTCTTAAGCATTTTATTCTTTATAAATCTTGAATTAAAGAATTGAAATCATAGAAATTAGATGATTGCTGTAATCACCTATAATATATTTTATTTTATAAAATTATTGTCTTTAAAATATCTTTTGAATCCACATATTCCTGTCAAAAACTCTTTAATCATACTCTTTTATCATAAAAAGCTGTTTTATCATTTAAAATATTTATTTTTGGCATTGTTTTAGCTTATAATAATTATTTAATATAATAACTGTTGTATTTGACTTGTTGTATTAAATTTATATTATAAGTAAGTTTTCTCCCAAAATTCTATATCTTTTTTATCTATTATCAACTTCTTTTATATAGAATTTTTCTATAAGAATTATTTCTGCACAGTGTGTGTTTGAGTTCCTTTATAGATAATATTTATATTTTATTTATAAGTGGTTAAATATTTTGATTTTCCACGTGTAATTGTCTCATTAAGATCTTTACAATTCTTATTGTTATAATTGTCAGTGACTATAACAAGAATGGAATAATTTTAATTTATTACAATTTTTATACTTTTTTTATTATTATTTTATAGAATAATAAATAAATTTATTTTTTTTATATAATTATTTTTAATGATTATATTTTTTTGGTGGTTATAATATTTTATTATATTATATTTTTCTACTGAGGACAATCATAGTACTCTTGATGCTGTTACCATCATCAGGAGTTTAATAGACAAACCTTACAGAGCCCGTGACATTCAGATAGAATTATCAAAAAATTTCATTTGGGAAAATCAATTTTCCCCCAGTACAATGCTTTGATGCATCCATTTGAATTCATCTGGTCTGCTTATCAGCTTGAAACCACCATCCTGAAGCATACAATGATTCATCCTTATCAAGATGACGTAAATTCTTGAATCCTGCAATTATAAAAGTGAGAGAAGAACCAAAATCAAACTCCCCATATTTGCAAATCTCAGGATTAAAAGTTAAGTTGATAAAAGGAGGGGACTCCTTATGATTTGTAATATGTTTGTATATTTTGAAATACTGTATCCCGAAGGTATCATAAGGAGTGACCTAGAATGCAACCCACCAAGCCAAGATTTCCACTTCAGCTCCACAACTTTCCTTTTGTTTCCTAAATTTTCCCAAGGCTTCAGTAAATAACACATTGTGTTTTCTTTGTTCTGAATTTGCATGACCCAATAGCAAACATACCCCCCTTGAATAATGCCCCTTTCATTGATATTGGGTCTGTGAAATTTTTTTGGCAAAGTAAGAATTGTGATAATTCAACAAATTTATTGACCTCAACCTCACTAATTGTTGCAAATGGTCATAATTCAACAAGGGAAATTCTGGTCAAAGAGAAAATATTAATGTGGCCAAAGTGAATGCATTTGATTTGAGTGAAATTATTGATTGTTTGAAGTGCAGTGGCAATTATACTTTTTGATACTTGCATTGATATTTGTTCTGTTGGTAAAATTGATGAAAAATACTTATTTCTTCAGGTTCTTTTGGCCTCATCCATTTTTTGGGATGTGCCACTATTCACAAGTAGTTGAGAGATCACCTGGTGTTGAAGGAGCAAACAAGATATCAGATACTTTCAACTACCATTTGAAGGGATCCCTTCTGGATCCCAAATGGAACCAGTTAATGAATGTTCCCCAATTCCCAGGTGCTCTCCACCAGGACCAATGAGCTTTATCCAGAACACATTGATGAGTTCCCTGTTGGAGCGCACATGGAATTGGTTTGATCTAAGATTACTAAAGCCAATGTTTCTCTATGTGGTCCAATGAGGGTGTCACATGAATTTCATCCCATGGATATATATATATACCTTGATGCTAACTGAGCAACTCACACTTTCCTTCCTCCCCCTGAGGCTTTGCCATGAGCTTCCTTTTTTTAAATAGCATTCTCATGCAGGAAAATGCAATGAAACCAAATTCATAGTGACTATTGTATGGATTATGATTTTAACCTAAATTTGTGCTTGGTTGATGATGGTTTGTTTCTTCCTGCTAAAAATAAATGATTAAATTTGAGTTTTGAATAGTGGTATTCTTGAGTACCTGAAAAAACTTCACTAAAATGAATACTGCATCATGAAATTTGATATATTTATTTTCAGATTAAATGAGATTAAAAATGAATTACCTGGAATATTGTGAGAATGTGTGAGTAAAGCATGGGCCCCATGGACATTCCTTAGTGAATCCTGCTGCAGATGACTGATCCTGCCTGTCCCACACATTCCCAATAATTCCTTCTAAAATAAGTAATTCAATTTGGTCCATTATGGGCTGGAGATGGGAAGTGAAATGCTCAAAATTAAAATCTCAAGTTCCAGAAATGACACTGTGTGTGATATAACACAGCTTCTCAACTGAATTTGTAACATATCTGCGGATTTTATATGGTGTACAGAGGCATGCCACCATAAACAAAATTGTTTTTGAAATTCATATTAAGGGATCAGGAGTAGGATGATTAGCAACAATTATTGAGTTCATAGGAAACTTTCTGAAATGAAATTACAATTTATTTGATACAAAGCTAATGAAAAGTGCAATAATCTTAGTTTTAAGCTTAGAGTATCTGGGTACAGCTAATGTGACCTCTTCATTATTACCAAAACCCCACTTCTGCACCCAGGAATCACCAAAGTCTAATACCAAGAATCATGCAAATTCAAATCTGAGAGGTAAATTGGGATTAAAGGACATTGATGAGAATCAACTCTTATTGAATAAAGTACATATATACTTATTAGTATTTAGCCACACCAGCTCTACTAGCCTTTTACCCTCTGAGAGTCTTTTGGAAGATTCAATGAGCTATAAAGTCCCTTTAACTGAGCTTGTTTTTCATTCATCTGAGCATACCATCAAATCACAAACCCCTGCTGCACAGAATGCAGCCAATATACCATAGCAAATTTGATTTATTCTGAGATTCTTGTGGCATTCCAAAAGATATTTGCTGGCCTCTTTTTTTGAGCTTGTGAGTTTGCCTTTCATTCCGTACACTTTGCCCTTTTTATGTGCATATACCAGGTTATATGCACTAATCAGGTGGATAACTTTATCCATTAGTTCCTCCAACTCCTTGCGGGGCTTTGTCAATATCTCATTGTCAGACCGACCACCTTCAATGCTAACCTGTGTTGCAAATTGCTTTGATTTACTCAAGAAGGAGGAAAGTTATTCAGCTTCTCCCTGTTATAGTCCTAGAGGCTAAGTGGGATTTTTTGCTGATTCCACATATGTTTTGAGTGCACTCACATTGTATTTGATTAAACTAATGGATTGAAACATAACATTTCCCAAAAATGTTTAATTGGAATGGAGGGGTGAAGAAGGCTCTGAAACATTTTGAAAAGGGAGTGTTCAGATTTTGGGAAATTATCTGGAGGTTTTGCCAATTCCAAATTTTGTTACTGAAAGGTTCTTTGGTTTCTCTTTCCTTGAGAAATTCATCTCTATATAGTGCAATGTATATCACATGATACAACAATCAAATGATAATGTATCATTCACAAAGATAAAATCCACCTGGAATCTCAAGCTCCTCATGCCAGGCCAACATGTTAAGCTCTTGTTTATTGATCACCTCAATACCAATAGGCAGGAACCTATCCACATCATTTTTGGTAAATTGTCCCATCAATTTATGTAGATACTATTGATATTATCAAACCCCCTTTTGCATGATTCTTGACTAAGAATGTAAGGATAACTCAAATTTTTTCAAATGTTCTTCAATATTGGATAGAAAACTTCCTTCATCATTAGCTGAGGTTGACCCTTTTTACTCAGGTTCAGGAATTATATAAATCATATCTCCACCCATTGTATCATGTTTAAGCTTCTCACTTTCTTGGAATTCTTGAATATGTCAAGGAGGAAGGAGGAGCTTTAACATGGATTTTCTCATTGAGTGCCAAGCTTGCAGACCTTTCTTATCATTATGGTTGACTTCAATATTGATAGTTGCATCACCTTGATCAAGACAACCTTTTGCGGATTCAAAGGTTTGGCATTTATACTTAGTCTTTTTCCTAAACCTTTTCCTGGAACTCAAATCACCACTTAATATGCTTCAGGTAGAGATTCTTCCACCTCCACACCTATCCATATACTGTAATAAGCTATTGTTATCAATTTGGTTTAGAATTAGTAACGGACTTACATATCAAATCCATCTTGAGGAGGCTGATTGCTCCACCAATCTTGTTATGTACATAATGAGGAACTCTTTCCAGCCCGGGGATTTTTTGTGTGATGTTTGGGAAAAAAATTTCCTTTGATATAACTTCAACCTTGCCACTGAAAATTACCTCATCTTGTCCAGCATCTTCTGTTTTTGAACAAGGCTCCACAGTATCTTACTTCTCATAGCTTTTCAAATCAATCTTTTGAGAGATTGGAGGCTGAGCTCAAATAAAGGCTTGAAAGAAATCATCCATTTTGAATATATTAGAAATATTAAAGATTAATGTATGCTTGAATTATGGAAGAACTGTTGGATATTCATTATTTTCATGTGCCAGGCTCTCTACTTCAATGCCTAATTAATTACTACTTTCCATATCAGATATTTCACTTCCACTCTCTGAGGTGGAAGTGGGTAGTTGATTCAATTCTTTTGAAATTGGTGGGGCATAGTGGAGGTTGTTTATTTAATAAATATATGGTGAGGCTTTTATTGATAGCTTGAGTGACAATTGTAGAATAAAAGATAAAAATGTAAGAAAAAATGTGAAAAATCTGATTTTGGAGCAAATTTTGAAACATTAACTTTTTGGGTAATATCAATATTGGAGAATTTTGGAATGGTTGAAAGGACTTGAATATCAATTCAATTCAGTTAAGTATTTTGTGAATTTTCTAGAAAAAAACGCTTTTTGAACCACAAGGTCACCACAAGAAACCTGCGCCTCCACAGCCTTGGAACCTTCCATTAATATCTATTGAGCTTTTGATGAATTTGAAAAATTTTGATTTTTTAAAAAATTCAAGGAGGTGATGTGTTGAAAATTATTTCATGCAATTTCAATGTAATCAGCTCCCTGTGAGAAATTGAATAAAATTGACTAGTGAGAAACTTACTAAAGTCAATTTATGTACTATTCAACCCTCATGAGGTAAGGACTAAGCAAAGCATTCCATTTGAATTTTACTAAATAGAATTGTTTTTCTGGAAAAACAAAAGACACAATTCTATTTTTAAATAGTCCACTTATTAGGCTTTAATTTTTGAGTCTCATGGCTTAAAGCCTGACCACAACACTGTGGATATCCCAACCCATTTCCCCAGAAGATGTTGGGGAAGAAGGCCACTCAGAATATTTCTGTGATTGGGTTCATCAGGTATGCTAACAAGCCAGAATACCCTATGGCTCTAAGCACTTACTATGATGAAATTTCACTCATATCCCCCTTTCTCCCCGTCCCATGTAATGGAACCTCATTGAATTCTCATTCAGGGAGAGAATCTGTCATTGGGAATTGGGATTGGTGAGTGGAAGGTTGGTAACTTGGGAAAATGATCAACCAATCATTGCATGAGCCTGAGGATGGTGAATTTAGAACATGAGAGGGTGGTGTAGGAGCCCAAGCATTGGAAGTTGTAGAGATGATGAGGTGGCAGTACTGCAGAAGCCAATATTTGCATACGCCTAAGCATGGTTGGCTGCAGATTTGAAAAGCAGCTGGTGAAGAAGCCAATTCATGCATGCAATTAAGCATGGTAAAGTGCAGAGATGATAAGCAGTTGGTGCAGAAGTCATTTTTTTGCATGCACATGAGCATTCGGAACTGCTGGCTTGCACCATGAGGTGTAATTACCCAAATATTGTGGATGGTTTTGATAAAGGTTTTTGCTTTGAGTGACATA
Source organism: Austropuccinia psidii (assembly GCA_023105745.1). NCBI lineage: Eukaryota > Fungi > Basidiomycota > Pucciniomycetes > Pucciniales > Sphaerophragmiaceae > Austropuccinia > Austropuccinia psidii. Next base: position 54,503,362 of record JALGQZ010000005.1, on the reverse strand, counting down.
TTTTACAATTGAAGTTCTCATGATGCAGGAATGAAGCCAACCACAATATCTAGTAACTATAATGTGACAGTAATGCAACTGCAGCAAGATTTTGTAATGACAGTGGTGTGAAATTAAGTCAATTTTCAGCTATTCAGAAAACATTCTCCCTTCTGTTTGTACAGTCTCAAGTAGATGTCTATTTGAGCCCTCTGTTGAAATTACTCACTGTTAGTTCCAATTATGGTTCAGAGATGAAGGAAATTTCTGGGACTTGCCTTTGGGATATAGCACTTCCTTGTGTGGATTCTGTTCCATGGGGGATTTGGCCCTTTCTTTTCCCTTTTGTGGGATCATTGAGACTTCTGAGTCCACCTCCATCTGATTGGTTGGAGTATTGGGAACCTCTTCTAGTAGTCATGAGTTAAATAAAATGATAAAAGATTTCAAAAGACTCTATTCTTTCAATCAAATTTAAAGACAGGTGCTTACCTTCAGAGTCCTGAATGGTGGGTCCTAGAAAAACTAATTTCTTTGCTTTTATTTTCTTATTAACAGCTGGTGTTGGAGAGCTTTGGAAATTTTCTTTCACCAATCATTCAAGAGTGTCTTGATAGTCCTCTGTTGGGTTGTCTTCAAACACTAAAAAGCCAAATAAATACAGGTATTCTTATAAAAGTGTCATTTTTGGAAAGATATAGCAATTTCCACGTAAAAATTCCTTTTTATCTTTGTATAAGAGAAATTTAAAACTCACATTCCTTTTATAATTACTAGAGTCACTCAAATCAAGTTCCTGAAAGTTGAAGGGATGTGAAAAATCACATTTAAGACAATAAAGTTCCTTTTTAACTGCCTCAATAGCTTTTAAGATCAATAAATATAAGATTATTATATAATTTTATGATTATAAATATAATTTATCATTGGATAAGCCCAATTTAAATATTTTCAAAGGTCTTTTGAGTAAATATCATGGCCAGGCCCCCAACTTTAAGGCTTGACTATCAAATAATAAGTAAAAATTACTAATATTTTACTTATTGTACTCTGAATGTCCCAACTCAATGAATGATAAAATTGGAGAAAAATACAATAATAAAGCTATATCATAATTTTGGCATAAAAGTGATTATATTATTAAGTAATGATAATATAATAAATTTTTTATATCAATATATGATACATTGATATCTTTATGGAAATTTATTATTTTTAATAACAAATGATAAATGTGAGGAAGAATTTTATTAAATAATAAAAGACAATTTATAACAATAATGTTACTTAAATCTGGTTATATATTAATAGAAATACTATTTATATTACAAAAAGGATTATTGAAATAATAATAAAGGAGAAAAAATATTATAATAAGAGAAAATAACCTACTTTTGACACTTCATTCAATAATTTTTATGAATGTTTTTCCTAAGAATATAAATAGAACTTATTTCGATTTTATTTACAATACAAAATAGAGAGAATTAAAAATTTAACTATTTTTTACATGAATTTTGGAGATGTTGAAGAGAATTTAACAAAATCAATAAAAAATTGTATTAATCATGTCAAATCTGGTGACTATTACAAAGCGGATCTTTCTTCCTTGATAATATAATGGCTTTATATAGAAATGATAAAGAATTTACCATTTATTTTCATGTTTAAGTGCTTCTGATGCATCTGAGGGGGAAACAGAGGAGAAAAGAGGTCATTTTATAGTAAAGATCCTTCCTTCTATTAGACATGGACTGATGGTATCAACTGGAATTGATAATCATTTTAAGGTTTGTTTAAGATTACATCATTCTTACACCATTTTTTAGAGTTATTACTGTATCCCTAATTTGATGACATCATATGCTTGGAAAATGATTTTTTTTTGGATTTTATGCAATGAGGAAAATTGGTCCTTTGAAAGGTTTCTAATTGATGATTTGTGTTTAGTGCAGTGCGGCACCAAATCCTTTTCCACAAGAATCAATGTACAGATTGAAAGCTAATTCCCAATCTGGAATTGGAAAAATGGGGAATTTGTGAGGGATTTCTTCAGTTACTCATATGCTTTAACCCTTTCTTCAGTCATTTCATAGACTGTCTGTTGGTCATAGAGTTTTTAGAAAAATTTGTAAATTATTGAAAAGTCTTGCAAATTATATCTCAAATAACCAGAAAATCCTAGAAATGATTTCATTTATTTTTTGTTTTTTGGCATTGTTTTAAGTTGTACTTCTGCTAATTTATTCTTATCTATTCCCAAGCTTAGTCCAGATACACTATGTCCCAGTGCTTTCAGTTCACTATATGAAAAATAAAACAATTTCAAGGAACTTTTTATATATACTTTTACTACCTTCTGTGAGACTTTTTCTAGTCTTGTTAGATGATTTTGCCAAGTGCCTGAGAAAACTCCAATATAATCAATGTAGATGATCAACCCTCCATTGTATACTTCTTCAGTAAATATGGTATTCATCACTCTTTGATAATGGGAAGGAGCATTTTTTATAACAAATGGGATTCTTAAATATTCATATACTCCAAAGTGGACTATTATCCTGAGTAGTTTTGTGGCATTTTCTGTCAAGAAATTTTGATAAAAAACCTTCAGAGAATCCCTAGATGTAGTGAGATTAGCTTGTGACAATTGTGTGAATGTCTCATGAATTCTAGGTATTGGATATCTGCTGGGGATAGTATAGGTTTTTAGATCTTTAAGTTCCCCTACCATCCTTTATTTTCCATTATGCAAAGCTATAATAACAGGTTTAGTGACCTCTACCTGTTCATTATGTCCTACTTTCCTCTATACCCCCAGGTCCATTTATTCTTTAATGTTTCCCTCTAAGGCTTCTCTAGCCTTTGGGCTAGCTTAGTAAGCTGGTCTTCTTAACAGGGGTGGATAAGGTTTTTCCACATTTAGAATGATGTTTACCTCATTTCCAATGATAGCACCTAGTGGCTCTTTGTCAGTTGAAAAGGCCCTTTTGTATTCTAATAAGAGATTGATCAATCTTTGTTTCATTTTTTCTGTTAATTCTTCATTTAATTCTGCCTCTATAGGCTGTTCACCTATAAAATGATGTGTTTCTGGGATTGGCTCTTCATTTTTTATACCATTACTTTGTTTTTTGTTGCTTAAAAAACCAAACTTCTGTCTTTGATTAGCCCCTATGGTGAAATATCTGTCTTTTTGACTAGAGATATCTATACCATGGACTGACAAGTAATCATTTCCAAGTATAAAATGGTTACTAGTACAGCTCTCCATTGCTATAAATTCCACTTTCACTCTTCTGCATTGGGAAGGGTGGGGAAAGGCTAGTGCTAAGTCAATTATTTCAAGGGTATTCTTGCTTTCACTTGCACTACTAAATCTGACCCCTTTTATTGGTATAGGTTTCTTTTCCCAATCTTGTATAATTGTTTGTAAATAATTTTTCCCAACACATGTGCAGTATGCCCCGGTGTCCAGGTTTACATTTGCCTCTTGGCTTTCTACCATAAGAATACTTATACTTGATTTCCCAGCTGTATATCCCATTCATTTTTCAGGTTTCGTTCCATAATATTTGTAATATTGTATATTTGTGAGGCTTGTATCAGATTGTCCAACTTGTGGAAAGTTTGGGTTCAAATCTAGTGCTTCATAGATTAAGGAAATGTTATTAATTTGTGCATTGATTATATTTATTTCATAATTTTCAGAGGGTTCTTATTTTTCAGTATCTCTGTCAGATTCAGATTCCTCTTCTTTGTCATTTTGATTTTCTGTTTCCACAGTTTCATTGATTTTTGCCTTTTTGAGGCAATTATTGGCTAAGGGGCCAATACCACCACATTTATGGGCTTCCCTTTGCTCATGAGTGTTGGATGTATTGGGCTTAAAAGGTGCTTTTTGTTTTTCTTTCTTGAGAAATAGGTTATTTGGACTTTTAATATCCAATTTTTCCATGTTCTGCCAATTTTTGTCCTTGTCAGTAAGTCCTCTAGTGCATAAATGTACTCCTCTTTGAAACATGTTTTTATGCATCTTCTAATCAGGGAATTATACACATTTTTTAAGTATATTCATATGCACCATATTTTGTGAAATTTCTGCATGTAATGCATTTAATCTTTAAGTTTTTTTAAGGACCATGTTAAAGGTCTATCTTTGTCTGGGCCAAAGAAAGAATTTTCAAATGCATTTTCTATTTTTCAGATCCAGGCATCATTCTCCCACTTGGTGATTTTTTCATATTTCCACAAAGACCAGTTATTCTGGTCATTTGTTTGTTTTATGCCATAATAACATCTTCTTTCAGATTTTTTAAATAATGAGTGGAATCTTGCAGTGATTAATTCATCTAGAATTGAATAATCTTCTTTTTAAATGTCAATTGTTTTAGTAAATGACATGTGGTCATATTTACCTTCACCTGTCAATATTGGCTATTCTTTCAGTTGAGATAAATATTTCATCGAGACTTGACTGTTGTCTTGATGGCTCAGGTCTGCTATTAAGGGATTTGTTATTTTTAACTTCAGCTTAACAACACCTACTCTGTGAGAAAATAGGGTTGATAACTTTGGAATATATAAGTTAGCCTCATTTATTGTGAGCCTTAGAGGTATTGGCATATACCCAAAAGACCACAAATAATGAAATAAGATATGAATATAAATAAAATAAATTTATTTATATTATCAAACTAAAAATCATATATAAATATAGACTTATATATAAAAATAAAAATTTAATTATAATTTAAAACTAAAATTACGGTGAATTTTAAATTCGTAAAAAAACATTTTTACTTGAAAAAATTATGTAAAAATGAATTTTTAACAAAAATACCAAAACTAAAATATTTTTGGAAAAAATTCAAATAAATATGATCATAACTTTTTATCCTACAAATAAACTCATGAAAATTGTTTTACCTTTAGACTGCGCATAAAAAATAAGGTGGGGTCACCTCTGGGTAAAATTTCTGTAACTCAACTCTAAATAAGCTTCAATTAAGTTTAAGTATTTTCTGTACAAAAGTTGAAAATCCTCAAAGCCTTAATTTAATTCACACCACATGTGGTGTTAAGCATCAATTTTTATGTTAAAATTGAGTTGTTGTGTGTAGTTTAGAACTTTTGAGGAATTGAAGTATTTTCAATTGAAATGTCAAAATGTGCGCATGTATTACATAAGTGAACTGTAATTTACATATGAGGTATCAATTATTACAGTTGTGTACTGTAAAACTCAATTGAATTGTATGTGTAAGTTACAACTGTATTCAATGATGAGGAATTAAAGAAAAGATAAATTGGAAAGATCAATTTGGGGGGAAAGAAACTCTAGCTCTAAGGGGGAGCCAGACCCCCAAAATACTTGCTGACAGGTGTGAGATGTCAAATTCCACGCAAAGGTTCATCATTTTTGGCCTGGAATTGAGTCACAGGGTCTGTGACTGAATTGATGATGAGGTTTTGATACCAACCAGGGCAGTTTTATCTGTTGCCAAGAGGGTAAAACTACCCTTAGGTTAAGCAAATCTTAGTAAAAAAAGTTTTAACTGGCTTCTACGTCTCTTACACATATTCTGACATGTTTTGAGGCTCTACACCAGGTATTATTATAGTAATGGTTGATTTAAGGGTCTAAAATGGCTAAAACCAGCCCTTTTTGGTCTAAACCAGGGCTTAACGAGTCCATAATTTTTTTTTCTGTTCTCAGAGTGCTCTTCACAACTAAAAAGAGTAAATCTTCCCTTTGAAGTAAGAAAATTGATGGCTATAAAAGAATGTCTTCTTTGCCCCACTTTTCTCTTCATGTTAGAATCTTTTCCTTTTATAATGAGTTTAAAATCTGCTAAACCAATCAATAAAATATTTGAAGCACCCTTTTTTAATTAATTCAAACCTTTCTAACCATGGGAAAAAATCATAATAATCACTGTTTGTGACTCTTATAATCATTTTTACCCCTGAACCACCCCATAAGTGAATTAAAGCATCTTTCATCACTGTAGCTTTGTCACTTTGTTTCCAAATTCACTCTGGTCACTTTTGGGTGTGTTTTCTCTTTAATATTATTTTGAAAGACTTTGTTTTTTAATTAATTGCTTGCAGTTCTTTGCTCAATTAGTTCCAATTGAAATTGCTCTTGAGAAATTTATTTTGTAGCCTTAAATATCTCTTGTAAAGTATTTTTGGATAGATTTTTATTGTTGGTAGAAAAATAAATCTTTAAAATATTAATATTTTATACTTATAAAGTTAGAAACAATATATGGTGTGTTTTCTCTTCAAAATACTATTTCATACTATCTTTAATCAAATTTTTACCTTATACAAATGTTGAGGACAGGAAAAGTACTTGATATTCAATCAAAGTTTCATATCCACACCTTACATTTGGGGTCCCAGCCGCAATATTGCACCTGTGACATAATTTCTACTCCTTTTAAATCTCTTTTCCTACATTGAAAAATTCAAAAACATATATAAAATACTTATAATTCAAAAATCCATAAACAATAGAAAAATTCAGATTAGAAGTGAGGCTTTATTTTTCATTTCTCTTTTGAAAGATTTCTTTTTTACTTAATCAATTGGCTTTTTCATTAATTTAAGTGTCTGAAAACGTGGTATTACAAGAAAACAATGAAATAACCTCAACAGTAACCAGCATTACTCCTGCAAGTACTGTTAGTTCTTACCATAATAGTACAATTATTATAACTCCGAAAAATCAACCAGGGCCTATTTCTTCTGAGTTAATTAGTTTGGATATAAGTAATACTATTCATACAGCAAAGAATTTGGTAATTAGTAAGTTTCTGACATAAAATTACTATTTTTAAGCTTTTTTAATCATAAATATGCCTTCAACCAGATCATGAGCCAACTATAACCCCTCAAGAAGCTCCCAAAAAGGTCATAGACTTGATTATTTCAGAAGCCAATCAGTTACCAAAGGACAAGGGTCAGTTGATGACTCCCAGAGTAATAAATTGATTCATTCTGAAGCTGATAATACTGTTTTACCTTTAAACAGAGCTGAAACTACCACAAGAAGTCTCAGTGGATATATACAAAGCCAGCCAGAAGGCCTACAACAATGCATTGCAGCACAAATAGTACCAGATCCTTGAAGATCTGTGGAAAAACTGCATCAATTCTTACCTGACTGTGAGAAAATTCCTGGACCATCCCAATTCTTGCAAGTTACTCAATGGATGGCATCCATTTATGGAAAATAAAAACATGATTCTCTTGACAGAAGAATGGATGAAAAACAACCCTTCTCCACCCAAGAAAGTGCCAAAAACAGCCCCAGTAGCCAGCAGCAGCAATTTTAACATGAAGAAGCAGCCACAAGCTCAGAACAAGGGAAAGACCAAGGCACCAGCCACAAAACCTTACAGACAGGGTTACAGAATCCCAAAGATTCAGCAGGATGCCATGGAAAATGTATTTCAGATGGCCAGAACAATGATGGAATTACAGAAAAAGGAGGAAGCCAGATTAAAATATCAGAAATTATTTCTGACATTTTTGATGCTATCCCAGAGTTGTATGAAGCTATGAATGATCTTAAAAGTCATATTTCTGATAAAAATTCATCAATTTGTAGCAACCCTAAGACAAATAACTTAAGTCTGAGCCAAATAAATGAGAAAGTTATGGGTTTTGAAAAAGTTTCAAGAAAAATTGAAACTTCCAATAATGGCAATTCATTTGTAAATAAGTTAAATGAACAATCTGCCATTTTTAAAAAATTGACAGACAAATATTCTAAATTCAATTTTGATGACATAATTGAAACAAGAACAAAAAATTCCATAAATATTATCAAAGAAGATAATAACAAAGTCCTTTATGATATTGCAAACCTATTTACTGAAGTAAAGACATATACAATTGCCTTGAAAAAGTGTTTTGACACCTCACAACAGGAAGTATCAACATTAACAATGAAATTGAATCAAGTCACTTCTGATTATACTAGACAGACAGAATGGTGGCAATAATTAGCACATAAAGAAGATATGTATAAAATTGAAGTAATAAATTTAATACAGAGCTTCCAACATGAGCTCAGAAATTCTCAAAGGTGTAGAAGCAGTAAGATGAATGATATTGAAAAATTACTGCACACCTTACCAAGAATGTCCACACCTTTGAATCAGAATGAGGGCACAAGAATTTCAAATCAACAAGTATTGGAAGTTGAAAATTCACAATTAAACAATGAACTTTCCACTTCTTTTCATAACTTGGAACCATCAATGGGTCAAGCACTCTTGAAAGAAGTACCAAAACTTAAAGAATGGCCTCATTTCAGTGGTCAAGGAGAATATGACCATATGGCATTCATCAGAGGTATTGACATGATTGAAGAAGATTTTGAATTACCAGACAGATTGGTAACAGCAATATTTAACACCTTGTTTACCAGATTAGCCCACAGATGGTATATCAAATTAAGACAAGCACATGGAAACCAAAGTTGGACATGGTGGAAACCCCAAATAATCAACAAATGGGCCAATGATGCTTTGATATTTAAAGCTGAAACAGCATTTGAATCTGCCAAGTTTAATTCTGAAAAAGACAAAGCTTTACCATGGTTTTGCCAACAAAAAGACAGATTAACAGCATTATATCCTGACATTTCATAATTTATGATTCACAGAAAAATTCTAAGACAATGTGGAGGTGACTTACAGAATGCTTTCAAAAGAAGGACAACTGAGCAATCTTCAGCAGAAGATATTATTAATATATTAGAAGAAGTAAGCACCAAAACCAGAATTGGTTCTAGTAGGGTGAATCTTGGAACAAGGTTTAATACACCTTGGAAAGACTCTGTGGACAAAAATACCAAAGAAAATTCTAATAATATGAAGTATAAATCTGCAGATATAATCAGGAAGTGCCATATTTGCCAAAGCACCACACATTCAGCTAATGCATTTCCCAGGAAGGAAAAAATCAATGAAATTGACACTGAAAAAGAACCTGATGTTGAAAAAGATGATGATTTAGAAAACTCAGATGATAAATCATCAATATTTTCTTAATCTTCAAAAGATATGGAAAATATCAATGCCACTTTTGACATTATGGACTGTTGTTCCCACTTACCACAAGTAAGCAATGGTCAATTCAATCTGTCAAAAATTCAAGATTCACCACTTATGAAGACAAAACCAAATAGGGGAAAGGGTTATACAGCTGGTAACTCCTGTATAAAAGAAGTAGTAATTGACAACAAACCCATAAAACTTTTACCTGACCAAGGAGACTTCTGCTCCTTTGTTGGCAAATCTTTTCTTAAGACTTGTGCACCAAATTTTGAAGATCAATTGTTTCCCATTTATGGCATAAAATTTGCAAGTGCAAGTAGTCCAGTGAAAGAATTAGGCATACTTGAAACTACTATCATATTTCCACACATAAATTGAAATCTGATAATCACTGTTGAATTTGGTGTTATGTAAAATTGCTCTAGTATTCATTTTATATTGGGAAATGACTATTTGATGATGTGTGGCATAGACCTTTATAGCAACAAGGACAGATACTTTGCTATTGGAGAAAATAAGCCTCAAAAATTTTCCTTTTTACCATTTAAGAGACAAATTACAGTAAGCAAAGTATCACCAGTCAGCTTAGAGCTGGATAAATTCAAATCTGAACAGTTGAATGAAGCTGAGATAATTCTTCATCTGACTGATAAACAGTAAAGTGAACTTTCTGCCCTTTTACATAACCACAAAAGAAGCATTTGCATCAGAAAAAGAACGTTTGCATGAAATTATTGGTCATGAAGTTGACATCATCCTTAATATTGAAAGACATTATCCACCACCCTTAGGAATACCTGCATATCCAGTAAGTCATAAATAAAGAGAAGCTCTGGAAATTCACATTGAAGAGCTTCCAGCTCTTTTTGTAATAAGGAAAGTTGGCCATAATGAGGAAGTAGAAATAACTACACCTGTCATAGTGGAATGGCATAATGGGAAATCTAGAATGGTTGGGGAATTTAGAGGTCTGAACACTTACACTTTTCCAGACAGGTACCCAATACCAAAAATCCAAATTGCCCTTACCCAGATATCTCAATCAGTCTATATAAGCAATATGGATTCCCTTAGAGGATTTCATCAGAATCTGGTGACACCAAGGGCAAGAAAAAACTTGAGAATTATTGTTCATTGTGGAGTATATGGATATCTGAGGATGCCTTTTGGTATCAAGAATGCACCTTCACAGTTTCAAAGAATGATGAATGAAATGTTCCCTGAAGAAATTTCAGAAGGATGGTTAATCATTTACATCAATGACATTATTGTCTTTTCCAAGACTTGGGAAGAACATATATACAGATTATCCATAGTTTTGACCAAAATGCAATTTTTAAACATGAAAATTTCTTTGAAGAAATGTCATTTTGTATTCAAAGTACCCAAAGCACTGGGACATGTAGTATCTGGTTTATCCCTTGGAATTGACAAAAATAAAGTTGCAGCAGTACTACGGAAACCTATGCCTCAGAACAAAAAAAAAATTCAGTCATTCTTGGGGTTTGCAGTATATTAAAGATTTTGCATCCATAGAAAGACCTCTGTATAGATTGTGTGACAAGGACACAGTGTTTGAAATGACTGTTGCCAGAGTCAAATCCTTTGAATCTTTAAGACAAGCCTTAACCAATGCTCCACTCTTACTTATGCCAGACTTTAAGCTGCTTTTTAAGCTTTATATTGATGCATCAGGAGATGGGCTTGGTGCTCCACTTCATCAAGTCCAGATTTTTAATGATAAACCTTTGGAAGGACCCATATGCTTCATATCTGGGCAAATCAAACCAACTGAATCCAGATAGGGAGCAAGTCAAATGGAGTGTTTATGCCTTGTCTGGGCCTTGGAAAAGCTAAATTACTTCCTGGAAGGATGTGTTTTTGAAATGATTACTGCTGTTAAGTCACTTTTAAACATAAACACACCTAAAGGACATATGCTCAGATGGCAAATAGCCATACAAGAGTATAGGGGCAATATGACTATTGTTCACAAAAATGGGAGTATTCATAAAATGAAGATGGACTGAGCAGATGGCCATTACCAAATAATATTGATAATCCTGCTTATGTTCAAGGAGAAGCTTCCCCACATATCCCAATAGAAGGAATTAGTATTACAGATCTGAACACCACCTTCTTTGAAGAAGTGAGAAACAGTAATACTAAGGATAATAATTGTAGAATTTTCTTCCAATTACTTGCTAAAAACTGTAGATACATCTCTTTGATACATGCCTTAAATGAATGATGGAAAAGAGCATATGATGAAGGAAGATTACACTTACTGGTTGGTATATCTTAACACAGAACTAAGCATACATGTGTAATGACAGTTGTGGACAGGTCCTTAATCAATCTTGTACTGAAAGAATGCCATGACTGCCCCTTCTCAGGATCTCTGTCTGAAGACAGAACAAGAGAAAATATAAAGACCTGTATATGGCAGAAAGATGTTGCAGAGTATTGCAAAACCTGTGACAGATGTAAAAAGGAAAATAAATCCACTGGAAAAATATTTGGAAATAAGATTGAGCTCCAAGAACCTAGAATGCCTTGGGAAATTGTCCATATGGATTGGGTAGCTGGCCTACCTGCAGGGGGAGATAGAAGTTATAATTCTTGCCTAGTTATTGTTGACAGATTTAGTAAGACTAAGATCTTTCTACCATGTCACAAATATGATATGGCCATGGATACAGCTCTTCTGATATGGAATAGAGTTGTATCATGGACTGGAATATTGACAAACATCATTAGTGACAGAGATCCCAAATTCACCTCAGCACTATAGACAAATCTTAACCAACTGTTTGGGACAAGCTTATCCTACTCTACAACCTACCACCCACAAACTGATGGTCTGGCTGAAATAATGATCCAGACCTTGGAAGACATGGTAAGAAGAACTTGTGTGTATGGCCTTGAATTTAGGAATTGTGATGGATTGACCCTTGATTGGTGTACTCTTTTACCAGCAATAGAATTGGCATATAAGACATCCATTCATGCCAGTACCAATCAAACTCCTGCTATTCTAGAAAAAGGATGGAATCCTGAATTACCTCAGGATTCCCTGAGGAAAGATTTGGCTGAGATACATCCTACAGATGCTAGCTTCAAAGGAATGCTAGACAAAGCTAGAAAGAATGCACTAAGGTGCATGGAAGACTCATTTTCATATGCTAAAGACAAATGGGATAAATCACATGCCACTGCAGATTTTAAAGTAGGGGATTTAGTACTTGTATCCACCACGAACTTTAATAACATCAAAGGATGTAAAAAGCTCAAAGACTCCTTTTCAGAACCTTTTCTTATTGAGTCCCTCCATGGAGAAAATGCTTTTGAAGTAGAATTATCTGAGGAACTTGGCAATAAGCATCCTAAATTTCCAGTGAGCTTGATAAAGCCATATAAATCTAGTGATGCTGAAGAGTTTTCTTTGAGAAATAAAGTTCCCCAAGTTATACCTCCTATTTAATAATCTGTTATTAAGAAGATTACCAAAGCTCTCAAAGAAAGAAAATTGAGGACCAATAAATTAAGGGAATAACTTGTTAGGTACAGCAACCCTGCCTGTGAAGATGAATGGTTAGCAGCAAAGGACATAACTCAAGCTGACAAGCTTCTTAGAAGGTTCAGACACACTACAAATAACAATATTACAAAGTAATATTCTCTTTTTGGGGGGAGGGAATATGAGCGTTAGAGGTATTTTCATATACCCAAAAGACCACCAATAATAAAATAAGATATAAATAGAAATAAAATAGATGTATTTATACTATCAAAATAGAAATAAATATAAATATAGATTTATATATAAAAATAAAATTTTCATTATAATTTAAAAATAAAATTACATTTAATGTTAAATTTGTGAAAACACATTTTTACTTGAAAAAATTAAGTGAAAATGAATTTTCAACAAAAATACCAAAATTAAAATATTTTTGGGCAAAATTTAAATAAAATTACCACAACTTTTCATCCTACAAATAAGCTTATGAAAATTGTATTACTGTTGGACTCCTCATAAAAAATAAGGTGGGGTCACCGCTGGGTAAAATTTCTGTAACTCAACTCCAAATAAGCTTGAATTAGTTCTTTAGTATTTTATTTACAAAAGTTGAAAATCCTCAAAACCTTAATTTAATTCACATCACATGTGGTGTTAACCATCAATTTTTGTGTTGAAATTGAGGTGTTGTGTGTAGTTTAGAAGCTGTGAGGAATTGAATTATTTTTAATTGAAATGTCGAAATGTGACTGTTTATTACATTGGTGAACTTTAATTTACATATGAGGTATCAATTATTACAGTAAGTGTATTGTAAAACTCAATTGAATTGCATTTGTAAATTCTAAGTATAATACATGATGAGGAATTAAAGGAAAAATAAATTGGAAAGATCAATTTGGGGAGAAAGTAAATCTAGCTTCAAGGGGGAGCTAGACCCTCAAAATCCTTGCGGACAGGCTTGAGATGTAAAAATCCATGTGAAAACTCCTCACTTTTAGCCTGAAATTGAGTCACAGGGTCTGTGACTCAATTTATGATGGGGTTTTGGTACCAACCAGGGCAGTTTTCACTGTTGCCAAGAGGGTAAAACTACTATTAAATTGAAAAAAACTTATTAAAAAGTGTTTTATCTGGTTTCTAGGTTTCTTACACACATTCCAATGTGTTTTGAAGGCTCTATACCACTTTTCTCTTCATGTTAGAATCTTTTCCCTTTATAATTACTTTAAACACAGTCAAACCAATCAAAAAAATATTCCAACCACCCTTTTTTTAATAATTTTAAACTTTTCTAGCCACGTGAAAAAATCATTATAAGGACTGTTTGTAACTCTCATGACATTTTTACCCCTGAACCACCCCATAAGTGAATTAAAGCACCTTTTATCACTATAAACTTTGTCACTTTGTTTCCAAATTCACTCTGGTAACTTTTAAGTGTTTTTTATCTTTAATGATATTTTTAAGGACTTTGTTATTTAACTAATTTCTTGCAGTTCTTTTCTCATTTGATTCCAATTGAAATTGCTCTTGAAGAAATTTCTTTTGTAGCCTTAAATATCTCTTGTAGAGTATTTTTGGATAACATTTTATTGTTGGTAAAACAATAAATTTTTATAATATTATTTTTTTATACTAATAAAGTTAAAACCAATAAATTTGGAGTGTTTTCTCTTAAAAATACTCTTTCATAATATTTTTAATCAAATTTTTATCTTATACAAATGTTGAGGACAGGAAAAGTACTTGATTTTCAATCAAATTTTCATATCCACACCTTACATTTATTTTATCCATTTTTGCAGTGATATGTCTTATTTTACTTTCAATTTGATCTTTAAGATCCATTATTGCTTCAACACCTTTTTCTACATGGTCTAAAAGTAGGTTTTTCTGTCTGGTTGTGGACAATCTGGTCATGATTGATTGTCAAATTTTTTCCTTTAATATCTGTTGTGTACCTATACAATTCTTGTTTTCCTTGTATCAATTTCTGAGTATTTTAAATTAAGACTTTTGGTTTGTTATTTTAAACAATAAATTTAATGTTATCTATTCCTTTTTATTTTGTAAAAGAATTTCTGTTAATGATAAAATACTATTTATAATGTAATTTGACACTAATATTTTGTTTTTAATATCTGTCAAAGTATTCAAAACATCAGGATGAAAAGCTACTACATGTCACATGATGGAATGTGATCTACAATTTCCAATATTAATCAGTCTTTCAACTATTTGAATAGCCTTTGCAGATTTCTGGCAGACAGAATTGTGACAATAAACCAGTCACAAATGTCATGGGTTCAATTCCGGTTGGAGAAAAGATGTAAGATGTGGTTATGAAAATATGATTAAAAATCAAGTACTTTTCCTTTCCTCAAAATTTGCATAAGGTAAAAAATAATTGAAAAATAGTATTACATATTATTTTTAAGAGAAAACACACCAATTTAATTGTCTTTGACTTTATAAGTATAAAACAATAATATTATAGAGATTTATTGTTTTACACACAATAAAGATTTATCCAAAAATACTCTACAAGAGATATTTAAGGCTACAAAAGAAATTTCTTCAAGAGCAATTTCAATTGGAATTAATTGAGCAAAGAGCTGAAAGAAATAAATTTGAACAAAGTCTTTAAAAAGATATTCAAAGAGAAAACATGCCCAAAAGTGACCAGAGTGAATTTGGAAACAAAGTGACAAAGCTATCAGTGATGAAAGATGCTTTAATTCACTTATGTGGTGGTTCAAGGGGTTAAAATGATTATAAGATTACAAAAAATGAATATGATGATTTTTTCACGTGGTTAAAAGGTTTAAAATGATATGAAATGGGTGTTTGGAATCTTTTATTGATTGGTTTAACAGTGTTTAAACTAATTATGAAAGGAAAAGATTCTAACATGAAGAGAAAAGTGGGGCAAAGAAGACATTCTTTTACAGCCATCAAATTTCTTCCTCCAAAAGGAATAATTTACTCTTTTCAGAAATGGAACACACTTTGACAACAGAAAAGCCAATTATGAAATCATTGAACCCTGATTTAGACCAAAAAGGGGCTGGTTTTAGCCACTTTCTGCTATTTTTAGCCATTTTAGACCCTTAAATTAGTCATTACTATAGTAATACCTGGTCTAGAGCCATCAAAACACGTCAAAATGTGTGTATGCGACCTAGAAGCCAGTTAAAACTGTTTTTACCAAGATTGTTTTAACTTCAGGGTAGTTTTACCCTCTTGGCAACAGTTGAAATTGCCCTGGTTGGCATCAAAACCTCATCATCAATTGAGTCACAGACCCTGTGACTCAATTCCAGGCCAAAATTGATGATCTTTTGTGTGTGATTTGTCACCCACACCTGTCAGAAAGGATTTTGGGGGTCTGGCTCCCCCTTGGAGCTAGAGTACCTTTTCCCCCCAGAATTAATCTTTCCAATTTATTTTTTCTTTCATTTCTCATCATGTAATACAATTGTAATTTACACATACAATTCAATTGAGTTTTAGAGTACACAACTGTAATAATTGATACCTCATATGTAAATTATAGTTAACTTATGTAATACCTGCGTACATTTTGACATTTCAATTGAAAATAATTCAATTCCTCATAACCTCTAAACTACACACAACACCTCAATTTTAACACAAAAATTGATGGTTAACACCACATGCGGTGTGAGTTAATTTGAGGTTTTGAGGATTTTCAATATTTTTACAGAAAATACTAAAACTTAATTTAAGCTTATGTATAGTTGAGTTCCAGAAAATTTACCCAGAAGTGACCCCACCTTATTTTTTTATGAAGAATCCAATGTTGAAGTAATTTTTATTAAGTTTATTTATTGGATAAAAATTTATAAAAAAATTTATTTAAATTTTTACCAAAAATATTTTAATTTCATTGATTTTATTAAAAATTCATTTTTACTTAATTTTTTCAAGTAAAAATGCAATTTCACAATTTTAAAATTTGATGTAATTTTTATTTTAAATTATCATTAAATTCTTATTTTTGTATATAAATTTTCATTTATGTTTTAATTTTTCTTTTGATAATATAAATCAATTTACTTCATTTATATTTGTATCTTATTTTGTTATTTGTGGTCTTTTGGGTATATGAAAATACCTCTAAGGCTCACATTCCCTCCCCCTAAAAAGGATTATTACTTTGTAATATTGTTATTTCTAGTGTGTCTTAATCTTCTGAGAATTTTAGTAGCTTCAGGTATGTCCTTTTCTGCTAACCATTCATCTTCCCAAGTTGGGTCACTGTACCTAATAAGGTATTCCCTTACTTTATTGATTCTCATCTTTCTTTCTTTGAGAACTTTGGTAATATTCTTAATACCAGATGATTTAATAGGAGGTATAACTTGGGGAACTTTATTCCTCAGAGGAAATGTTTCAGCATAACTAGATTTATATGGCTTTATCAAGCTCACTGGAAATGTTGGATGCTTATTGCCAACTTCCTGTGATAATTCTACTTCAAAAGCATTTTCTCTATGGAGGACGTAATAACAAAAGGTGCTGCAAAGGAATCTTTGAGCATTTTACATCCTTTGATGTTATTAAAGTTAGTGGTGGATACAAGTACTAAATCCCCCACTTTGAAATCTGGAGTGGCATGTGACTTGTCCCATTTGTCCTTAGCATATGCAAAAGAGTCTTCCATGCACCTTACTGCATACTTTCTAGCTTTGTCTAGCATTCCTTTGAAGCTAGAAACTGTAGGATGTATTTTAACCAATTCTTTCCTCAAGGAATCCCGAGATCATTTGGGATTCCATCCTTTTTCTAGAGTATGAGGAGTTGGATTGGTTCTGGCATGGATGGATGTCTTATATGCCAATTATAGTGCTGGCAAAAGAGTACATCAATCATGGGTGAATCTATCACAATCTTTGGATTCAAGGCCATATGCAAAAAATCTTCTTACCATATCTTCTAAGGTGTGGATCATCCTTTCAGCCAGACCATTATTTTGTGGGTGGTAGGCTGTAGAGAAAGATAATTTTGTCCTAAATAGTTAGTGAAGATTTGTCCATAGTGCGGAGGTGAATTTGGGATCTCTGTCACTAATGATGTTTGTGAATATTTGTGAGCCTTAGAGGTAATTTCATATACCCAAAAGACCACAAATACAAAATTAACATATAAATATAAATAAAAAAAACTATTCATATTATTAAAATGAAAATCAAAATATAAATATGAAATTATATTCACAATTTAAAATTTAATTACAATTTAAAAATAAAATTACATCAAATTTTGAAATTGTAAAATTACATTTATACTTGAAAAAATTAAGTAAAAATTAATTTTTAACAAAATTGTAAAAAAATAAACAAATTTGAAAAAAAGTTAAAGAAAAGCTATTATAACTCTTTATCCAATCAATAAACATATAAAAATTATTTCACCATTGGATTCCTCATAAAAAATCAGGTAGGGTCACCTCTGGATGAAAATTCTGTAACTCAACTCTAAATAAGCTTAAAGCAAGTTTTTAGTATTTTCAATAGAAAAGTGGAAAATCTTCAAAACTTTAATTTAATTCACACCACATGTGGTGGTAACCATCAATTTTTTTGTTAAAATTGAGGTGTTGTGTTTAGTTTAGAAGCTATGAGGAATTAAGGTATTTTCAATTGAATTCCATTGAAATGTCAAAATGTGCGCATGTATTACATAAGTGAACTTTGATTTACATATGAGGTATCAATTATTACTGTATGGAACTGTACAACTCAATTGAATTACATATGTAAATTATAAGTATAATACATGATGAGGAATTAAAGGAAAAATAAATTGGAAAGATTAAATTTGGGGGGGAAGGAACTCCAACTCTAAGGGGGAGCTAGACCCCCAAAATCCCTTCTGACAGGCGTTGGATGTCAAAATTCATGCAAAAGCTTATCACTTTTGGCCTGGAATTGAGTTACAGGGTCTGTGGACTCAATTGATGATGAGGTTTTGATACCAACTGGGGTAGTTTTAGCTGTTGCCAAGAGGGTAAAACTACCCTTAAGATGAAAAAATCATAGTAAAAACAGTTTTAGCTGGTTTCTACGTCTCTTACACACATTCTGACGTGTTTTGAAGGCTCTAGACCAGGTATTGCTATAGTAATGGCTGATTTAAGGGTTTAAAATGGCTTAAACCAGCCCTTTTGTGGTCTAAACCAGGGTTCAATGATTCCATAATTAGCTTTTCTGTTGTCAGACTGTTTTCGACGACCGACAAGAGTAAATTTTACTTTTGGAGTAAGAAAATTGATGGCTATCAAAGAATGTCTTTTTTGCCCCACTTATCTCTTCATGTTAAAATCTTTTGCTTTTATAATTAGTTTAAACATTGCTAAACCAATCAATAAAAGATTCCAACCACCTTTTTAAATCATTTTAAACCTTTTAACCACGTGAAAAAATCATTATAATCATTGTTTGTAACTCTTATAATCATTTTTTACCCCTGAACCACCCCAAAAGTGAATTAAAGCATCTTTCATCACTGTTAACTTTGTCACTTTGTTTCCAAATTCACTCCGGTCATTTTTGGGCGTGTTTTTGATTTAATATTCTTTTTAAAGACTCTGTTCTTTAATTAATTGCCTGCAGTTCATTGCTCAATTAATTCCAATTGAAATCGCTCTTGAAGAAATTTCTTTTGTAGCCTTAAAATATCTCTTGTAGAGTATTTTTTGGATAAATTTTCATTGTTGGTAAAACAATAAATTTTTATAATATTAATGTTCTATACTAATAAAGTTATAAAAAATAAAATTGGCGTGTTTTCTCTTCAAAATAATATCTCTTACTATTTTTAATTGATTTTTTCCTTATACAGATTTTGAGGACAGGAAAAGTACCTGATTTTTAATCAAAGTTTCATATCAACACCTTACAATATTCCGGTCCATGATATTACTCTATTCCATATTAAAGGAGCTGTTTCCATGGCTGTATCATCCTTGTGACATGGTAGAAATATTGGAGTCTTACCAAATCTGTCAACAATCACTAGGCAAGCATTATAGCTTCTGTCACCCGCTGGTGGCCCACCAGTTACCCAATCCATATGGAAAATTTCCCAAGGTCTGCTGGGTTCTTGGATCTTGACCATATTTCCAAGTTTTTTTCCAGTGGATTTATTTGCTTTTTGACATCTGTAACAGGTTTTTCAATACTCTGCAACATCTTTCTGCCACATTGGCCACCATATGCAGGTTTTCATTTTTTGTCTTGTTCTGTCCTCAGACAGATGTCCTGAGAAAGGGCTGTCATGGCATCTTTTAAGTACAAGATTGATTAAGGACCTGTACACATCTTTCATGACCCATGTATGCTAAGTTCTGTGGTAAATTATACCATTGAGTAAGTGAAATCTTCTTTCATCATATGAATTTCTCCATATCTCATTTAAGGCATGTATCAAAGAATTGTCTTTAAAGTCCTTAGTAAGTAATTGGCACAAAATGCTTCAATTTTTATCCAGAGTATAACTGCTTCTTACCTCCTCAAAGAAAGCGGTGTTCAGGTCTGTAACACTGATTCCTTCTAAGGGATTTGTGGGGAAGCTTCCTCTGGAACATAAGCAGGAGTATCAATATTATTTGGTAATGGCCATCTGCTCAGTCCATCTGCAATTTTGTTAATATCCCCATCTTTATAAACAATGGTCCTATTTCCACATAATCTTGTATGGCTATTTGCCATCTGAGCATATGCCTGTTAGGAGTCTTCATGTTCAAAAGTGACTTAACAGCAGTACAATCTGTTATTACTCCAAAAACACATCCTTCCAGAAAGTAATTTAGCTTCTCCAAGGCCCAGGCAAGGCATAAGCACTCCATTTGAATTGCTCAATATCTGGCTTAAGTTGGTTTGATTTGCCTGGATATGAAGAATATGGGTCCTTACACAGGTTTATCATTGATAATCTGTACTTGATGAAGTGTGGCACCAAGCACATCTCCTGATGCATCAATATAAAGCTTAAAAGGCAGGTTAAAGTCTGGCATCAGTAAGAGTGGAGCAGTGGTCAAGGCTTGTCTCAAAGATTCAAAGGCCTTGACTCTGTCAACAGTCATTTCAAATACTGTGTCTTTGTCAGATAATTTATAAACAGGTTTTGATATGGATCCAAAATCTTTAACATGTTGCCTGTAATATCCTGCAAGCCACCAAAGTGACTGAATATCCTTGTTGTTCTGAGGCATGGGTTTCAGAAATACTGCTGCAACCTTGTTTTTGTGAATTCCAAGGGATAAAGCAGATACTACATGTCCCAGTGCTTTAAGTTCTTTAAATTCAAAATGGCATTTCTTTAAAGAAATTTTCATGTTGGCAGATTTGTATTTTTGTCAAAACTCTGGATAATCTATACATATGTTCTTCCCAAGTTTTGGAACAGACAATAATGTCATCAATGTAAATGATTAACCATCCTTCTGAAAACAAAATACTCAAATATTCATATACTCCACAATGAACAAGGATCCTCAAGTATTTTCTTGCCCTTGGTGTCATTAAATTCTGATGGAATTCTTTTATGCATCCATAGTGGTTATATACACTTCCTGAGATATCTGGGTAAGGGAAACTTGGATTTTTGGTATTGGGTACCTGTCTAAAAACATTGTAAGTGCTCAGAGCTCTAAAGTCCCCAACCATTCTAGATTTTCCATTATGCCATGCCACTATGACTGGTGTAGTTATTTCTACTTCCTCATTATGGCCAATCTTTCTTATTATACCAAGGTCTAGAAGTTTTTAATAGGAAATTTTTAGAGCTTCTCTTGATTTAGGACTTGCTGGATATTCAGGTCTTCTTAAGATTGGTGGATATGGTCTCTCAATATTAAGGATGATGTCAAGCTAATGACCAATAATTGCCCCCAAAGGTTCTTTTTCTGATGCAAATGCTTCTCTGTGGTCATATAAAATGGCAGAAAGTCCATTTTCCTGACTATCAGTCAGATGAAGGCTTATTTCAGCTCCATTAAACTGTTCAGATTTGAATCTTTCCAGCTCTAAGTTAACTGGTGCTACTTTAATTACTGTAGTTTGCCTTTTAAATAGTAAAAAGTCAAATTTTTGATGCTTATGTTCTCCAATAGTAAATTATATGTCCTTGCTGTTATGTAAGTCTATTCCATACATGATCAAATGGTCATTTCCTAATAGAAAATGGTTACTAGAGCAATTTTTCATAACAACAAATTCAACAGTGATTCTTAAATTTCCATTAATATGTGGAAATATGACATTGGTCTCAAAGATTCCCAATGCTTTCATAAGATTACTTGCACTATTGAATTTTATGCCATCAATTGGTAACAATTGGTTTTCAAAATTTGGTACACAAGTCTTAAGAAAAGATTTTCAAACACAAGAGCAGAAGGCTCCTGAGTCAAGGAAAGGTTTGGTGCGCTTGTTCTCAATTACCACTTCTGTTATACAGGAGTTACCAGCTGTATAGCCTTTTACCCTGTTTGGTTTGGTTTTCATAAGTTGTGCACCTTGAATTTTTGACAGATCAAGTTGACCATTGCTTAAGTGTGGCGTGTGGGAATAAGATTACATGATGTCAAAAGTGGAATTGATATTTTCTATATCTTTTGAAGATTCAGAAAATATTGATGACTCATCATCTGAATTTTCTTCACTTATATTATCGTCTTTTTTAACATCAGGTTCTTTTTCAATGTCAATTTCATTTATTTTCCCCCTCTTTGGACATGTATTGGCTAAGTGGGTGGTGATTTGGCAGATATGGCACTTTCTGATTATATCTGCATATTTCTACTTAACATTATTAGAATTTTCTTTGGGATTTTTGTCAACAGAATCTCTCCAAAGTGTATTAAACCTTGTTTTGAGATTCACCCTACTAGAACCAATCCTGGTTCTGGTGGTTACTTCTTCTAATATTTTAATAATATCTTCTGCTGAAGCTTGCTCAGTAGTCCTGCTTTTGACAACATGCTCCAAGTCACCTTCACATTGTCTCAGAATCTTTCTGTGGACCATAAATTCTGACATGTGAGGATACAATGCTGTTAATCTGTTGTTTTGTTGGCAAAACCATGGTAGAGCTTTGTCTTTATCAGCATTAGATTTGGCAGATTTGAAGGCTGTTTCCACTTTAAACCTCCAAGAATCATTGGCCCATTTGTTGATAATTTGGGTTTTCCACCAAGTGCAACTTTGGTGTCTATGTGCTTTTCTTAATTTGATACACCATCTGTGAGCTGATCTGGTAAACAAGGTGTTAAATCTTGCTGTTACCAATCTGTATGGTAATTCAGAATCTTCTTTAATCATGTCAATAACTCTTATGAACTCCATATGGTCATATTCTCCTTCAACACTGAAGTGAGGACATTCTTTGAGTTTAGGTACTTCTTTAAGGAGTGCTTTTCTCATTGATGGTTCCAAGTTATGAAAAGAAATGGAAAATTCATTTTTTAACTGTGAGTTTTCAACCTCCAAAACTTGTGGATTTGGAATTCTTGTGCCCCCATTCTCATTCAAAGGTGTAGACATTCTTGGTAAGGTGTGAAGAAATTGTTTAATTTCATTCATTTTACTATTGTTACACCTTTGGGAATTTCTGAATTCCTGTTGTAAACTTTGTATTGAGCTTATTACATTGGTTTTATGATTATCTTCTGTTTGTGTCAATTCTTGCCAGAGTTCTGTTTGTCTAGTATTATCAGAAGTGATCTGATTCAACTTCATTGTTAATTTTGATATTTCCTCTTGTGATGTGTCCAAACACTTTTTCAAGGCAATTGTATATGTCTTTACTTCAGTAAATGATTTTGAAATATTCTCAAGAACACTTCTATTCTCCTCTTTGATAGTATTTATGGCTTTTTTTATTCTTGTTTCAATTATGTCATCAATATTGAATTTAGAATATTTGTCTGTTAATTCTTCAATAATGACAGATTGTTCATTTAATTTATTCCCAAATGAATTGTCATTATCAGAAATTTTAATTGTTCTTGAAGCTTTTTCAAAACACATAAGTGTCTCATTCATTTGGCTCAGACTTAAGCTGTTTTTTTAAAGATTGTTACAAATGATTGAATTTTTATCAGAAACATGAGTTTTTACATCTTTGATAGCTTCATACAACTTGGGGATGGAAACAAAAATGTCAGAGATCATTTCTGATATTTTAATCTGGCTTCCTTGCTTTTCTGTAATTCCATCATTGTTCTGGACATCTGAAATACATTCTCCATGGCATCCTGCTGAATTTTTGGGATTCTGTAGCCCTGGATGTAAGGATTTGTGGCTGGTGCCTTGCCTTTTCCCTTGTTTTGAGCTTGTGGTTGCTTTTTCACCTTGCAATTGCTTCTGCTGGTTACTGGGGCAGTTTTTGGCACTTGCTTAGGTGGTGGAGGGTTTTTTCCCCCTCCATTCTTCTGTTCAAAGCATCATGTTCTTGTTTTCCATCAATGGGTGCCATCCATTGAGTAACTTGCAAGCGTTGGGATGGCCCAGGAATTTTCTCACAGTCAGGTAAGAATTGATGCAGTTTTTCCACAGATCTGCAAGGATCTGGTACTCTTTGTGCTGAAATGTGTTGTAAGCCTTATGGCTGGCTTTGTATATGTCCACTGAGGCTTCTTGTGGTGGTGTTAGCTCTTTTTGAAGGTAAACTAGTATTTTCAGCTTCAGAATGACATAATTTATTAAGCTGGAGGTCATCAACTGACCCTTGTCCTTCTCTAACTGATTGGCTTCTGCCATAATCACGTCTATGACCTTCTTGGGAGCTGCTTGAGGGGTTATAGCTGGCTCCTGATCTGGTTGAAGGCATATTTTATGATTAGAAGGCTTAGAAATAGTATTTTTACAGCAAAAAGTTTACTATTGGCCGGATTCTTTGCTTTCTGAAGGGTATTACTTATTTCCAAGTTAATTCATTCAGAAGAAATTGGTTCAGGTTGATTATTCTGGGTTATAATAACTGTACACTGGGGTGACCAAACTGTCTGTCCGGTGTTAAAAAAAAGTCCATCCATTTTGTTTTTTTTTTAAAAAAAGTATGTACGTTTTTTTAATAATACTAAGAACTCAAGCGCACAAATATCTTATTTGTCCTAGGCTCCCTCACTTGAATAAATAACTTATGTTCAAAAATGCGCTCAATTTAAAATATATTTGTATTTAGAGCAAAATTTTAAAAAAAATAAAAAATAAATTTGTAAATAATTTTTTTTGTATTTAGTAATTAAGAAAATAAAGTCCCCAATTGAACTACCATCTGGTGAACGCCCCATGTTGTGAAATGACAGCCCTCATTTGATTGGGCATTGACTGGATCAATGCCCTGAAATACTCTTTGGGCATGTCATTCCAGGCATCCTGCACCGCAATTTGCAGTTCAGGTAAGGTTTTTGGATGAAATTGTTTGTGAAAAATCACCTTCATCTTCTTCCATGCATTCTCAATGGGATTTAAATTGGGTGAATTTGATGGCCACTGAAATTTGATGATGCCTTGAGAGTCCTTCCATTGGCAACATAAGAGAGAAGTATGAACTGGTGCATTATCTTCACAAAGCGTAAATGCTTGACATTGAGACACCTATTGCTGTTGTTACAAGTAATCATAAAAGGGTAATGACACTATTGAATAGACTTTGTTGATGAATCCTTGGGTTTGGCATGCGTTTGGGCCCATAATTACAAGGGGTGATTGTTTGATATTGCAAAAGCCTGCCCAAAACATAATGGACTGATGTCCACTATGGTTCTGAGCTACTTGGAAATCAAAGGAGTATTGCTCACCCTGAGTTCTCCAAACGCGAGTCAGAGTTGGGTTTTTTGGAAGCTTGAAGCTGCTCTCCTCAGTCCATATCACCTTCTTCCAGTCTTTGACTGACCAATCAACGTGTGATCTTGAAAACGCTAATTGTTTGTTGAAATGATGGGGTTGCAAATGAGGTTTGACAACAGAAATTCTTGAGAAGATTCCTTCTTTATGAAGGACTCTTTGGACCGTTTGCGATTAAACCTCCTTCGTAATCAAATTTGTGATTTTGTTCAAGCTTGCACGTCTTTGCATTTGAGTAACTCTCTTGAGTTGTTGAATGTTGCTTTCATTCAATATTGGCTTCCTTCCTGGCCTAGGTGAGTTTTGAACCCTTCTACAGTCATTGTACTGAGTGATGATGTCTTGGGAATTCCAGTGAGCCCACTGATTTTTTGAAGTGATAATCCAGCCTCACGCATCCCAACAATCCTTGCTTTGGTTTTGTTGTTGTATTGTTGAGGCATTGATGCAGAAAGATTGCCTTAGGTTGAAATTAAAAAATCTAACTATTTTCAAAAACAAATCAGGAATGTTAAAACAAATACCTTGAACAAAACCATTACAAAAACTCACCAAAAAGAAATGAAAACACTATAAAGAGTAAAAAAACAAGAGTAATTTTTAAAAGAAAAAAAAACAAAAAATTGAGCAGAAAAGAAAGCAGAAAGATGAATCGTAAAATAGAAAGAAAAAATTGGATTTTGAATTTTGGTTGGGGACTGGGGGTGTGGTGGGTTGAACAAAGTAAAAAGACAGTTTTGACAGTCCACTTTACTATTATGATCAGAATTCACAGTACTTGCAGGAATAATGCTTGTTACTGTTGAGGCTGTTTCAATATTTTCTTGCCTTACCACATTGTCAGACACTAAAATTGATGAAAAAAGCAATTGATTAAGTGAAAAGGATTTTTTCAAGAGATAAATGAAAAAAATAAAGCCTCACTTATAATATGAAAAGGGTTATTTTTTGGGATTTTTCCATTATAAGTATTTTTTGTATGTTTTTAAATTGTTCAATATAGGAAAAAAAGATTTAAAATGAGTAAAAGATTATGTCACAGGTAAAATATCATGGCTGGGCCCACAAATTTAAGGTGTGGTTATGAAACTAAGATTCAAATTCAAGTACTTTTCTTTTCCTCAAACTTTTTATAAGGGAAAATATAATTAAAAAATAGTATTAAATATTATTTTTAAGAGGAAACACGCCAATTCACTTGCCTTCAACCTCATAAGTATAAAACAATAATATTACAAAGATTCATTGTTTTACCAACAATAAAGATTTATCCAAAAATACTCTACAAGACATATTTAAGGCTAAAAAAGAAATCTCTTCAAGAGCAATTTCAATTGGAATTAATTGAGAAAAGAACTGCAAGAAATTTATTAAATAACAAATTCTTTAAAAAGATATTTAAAGAGAAAAAATGCCCAAAAGTGACCAGAGTGAATTTGGAAACAAAGTGACAAGGTTAACAGTGATGAAAGTTACTTTAATTCACTTATGGGGTGGTTCAAGGGGTAAAAATGATTATAAGAGTTACAAAAAATAATTAAAATGATTTTTTCATGCAGCTAAAAGGTTTAAAATGATATGAAATGGGTGGTTGGAATCTTTTATTGATTGGTTTAACAGTGTTTAAGCTAATTATAAACAGAAAAGATTCTAACATGAAGAGAAAAGTGGGGCAAAGAAGAAATTCTTTTATAGCCAAAAATTTTCTCACTCCAAAAGTAGAATTTACTCTTTTCAGTCGTGGAACACACTCTGACATCAGAAAAGCCAATTATGGCATCATTGAACCCTGATTTAGACCAAAAAAGGGCTGGTTTTAGCCATTTTAGACCCTTAAATCAGTCATCACTATAGTAATAACTGGTCTAGAGCCTAAAAAACACTTCAGAATGTGTGTAAAAGACTTAGAAACAAGTTAAAATGTTTTTACTAATATTTTTTTAACTTAAGGGTAGTTTTACCCTCTTGGCAACAGCTAAAACTGCCCTGGTTGGTATCCAAACCTCATTATCAATTGAGTCACAGACCCTGTGACTCAATTCAAGGCCAGAAGTGATGAACCTTTGCATGGATTTTGACATCCACACCTGTCAGCCAGGACTTTGGGGGTCTGGCTCCCTCTTGGAGCAAGAGTACCTTTTCCCACCCAGAATTAATCTTTCCAATTTATTCCTTCTTTAATACCTCATCATGTAATACAGCTGTAATTTAAACATACAATTCAATTGAGTTTTAAAGTACACAACTGTAATAATTGATACCTCATATGTAAATTACAGTTCACTTATGTAATACACGCACACATTTTCACATTTCAATTTAAAATACTTCAATTCCTCATAACCTCTAAACTCCACACAACACCTTAATTATAAGACAAAAATTGATGGTTAACACCACATGTGGTGTGAATTAAATTAAGCTTTTGAGGATCTTCAACTTTTGTACAGAAAATACTAAAACTTAAATTTAGAGTTGAGCTACAGAAATTTTAGCCAGAGGTTACCCCACCATATTTTTTATGAGGAATCCAATGGTGAATTAATTTTCTTAAGTTTATTTATTGGATGAAAAGGTATAATATATTTCATGTAGATTTTTACCAAAAATATTTTAATTTCATTAATTTTATTAAAAATTCATTCTTACTTAATTTTTTCAAGTAAAAATGCAATTTCATAATTTTGAAATTTAATGTAATTTTTATTTTAAATCATGATTTAATTTTTATTTCTGTATATAAATTTTCATTTATATTTTAATTTTTGTTTTGATAATATAAATAAATTCATTTTATTTATATTTATATCTTATTTTGTTATTTGTGGTCTTTTGGGTATATGAAAATACCTCTAAGGCTCACACAAGAAGAGGTCTCAATCAAACAACCAGATATTGCTGGATTTCATGCTCCGTTGGCATACAAGGGTTCTCCCCCTTGGGGGCTCTTGTAGGCTCCTGTTGTGACATATGTAGCTCCATGAGGTTGACATGGGTAATACCATCAGGTACATGCACTTTGGAATGCAGTCCTCTAATCCTGGGTTACTGTCACATGGTGGAATGTGATATACAGCTTTCCAGTATTAATCGGTCTTTTAGCCATTTAATAGCCCTTTCAGCAAGAGTTCCCTTTGCTGAGGTCTGGAAGACAGCATTGTGACACTTCTTTGGGAAATCTGGTTGCCTCATTCTTTTCTCCTCTTTTTACTTGAATTACATCAAGGTTCTGGTCATGTTGAAAACAATTTTCATGAAATCTTTTTGGATCTTTGAAATCCTGTAGCTGGGGAAATATGGTTTCTTCCAATTCTTTTTCTTGTTCTTCTTCCTTTATTGGGGATTTTGGTTGCCTTGTGCATTGGCTGGGGAAGCTACTAGGGCTTCTTCCTTTCTTGCCTGCCTATTTTTTATTTGGGGCTTTGATGACAGTGGATTCCATCCATTGGAGTATTTCATTATTTTCTCCTTGAGCAATGCTTTGAGGAAGTGTCACAATGCTGTCTGTCAGACCTCAGAAAAGGGAACTCTTGCCAAAAAGGCTATTAAACTGGTTGAAAGACCATATAATACCTGAAATTTTTAGATCACATTCCACCATGTAAAAGTACCCATGGGTTTAAAACACTGCATCCTGAAGTTCATGTAGCTGATGGTATTACACATCTCACCCTCATGGAGCTACATTGGTCACAACAGGGGCCTACAAGGAACCCCCAAGGGGCAGAACCCTTGTATTCCAATGGAACAGAAAACCCAGCAATTTCTGGTTGTTTGATTGAGACATCCTCTTGTCTCCAACTGGAATCAAACCCATGACATTGGTAACCAGTTTATTGTCACAATTCTGTCTGCCAGACCTCAGCAAAGGGAACTCTTGCCAAAAGCTATTAAACCAGTTGAAAGACTGATTAATACTTGCAAGTTGTAGATGACATTCCATCATGTGACAGGATGTTCCAGGGGTTCATCACTTCTTGTGAGCTTTTTAGATGTGACCACATATGAAAAAGGTCACAAAACAACTTCAAAATGCTTATTTTAATAATAATAATTAAAATTATTATCTTAAAATGAGAACAAATGCCATAGAAAGGCATAAGACTTTGATTATCTGATATGCCAATGAATGAAAATGTGAATTGAATTAAACCATTGGATTCCCCATGAACGCCTACACATATAAGATTTCAATGTCATATCTGAAAAGTAAATACTTACTGAGATAATGTGAATAGATTCACTTTTATGATGACTGCAAATAGACATAGTTTTCAGCTCATATCTTTTAAAATATGCATGATAAAGATGTGAACCCAAAATGTCATTACCACTTAATTACTGTAATAATATAGATTTAAACTTTATTTGACAAGTTATAAGCAAGGTATATAGCTTAAGAGGGCTTGTTGAGCACTATTGTCATAACTGTTTATTACTTTCACAAGAAAGTGGTCCCAGCTTAAAATAAGTGAATATTCAGATTGTACAAGCTTATATGTGAGGAATTATGTAATTTTATTCATTATACTCAAGTTATAACCCCTTCAAATCATGTTTTGAAGTATAAAATAGTAAATTTCAACAGAAAAAATGAGCTACAAGAGAAATCATCAAAAATAGATTTTTTATGAAATAATAAAATTCTCTTGGTAACTAAATAAGGAAATGCCAAGCTATCAGAATTTACCCTCTGAATGGCTTTAGCCTGTATAAGTCAAACGTTATTAATGATCAAAGTTTAAGCTTAATTTTGATCATTAATGATTACTCACTGTAATCTTATTTTAAGCTTAACAGTTATATCAGTGAGAAAACTGGTGAATACTAGTATATTATTATTAATGCTTATAAAATCCACAAAGATTAGACTTCTTACAATCCTAAAGCTACAGTGATAACTTCAAATAATTGCATAATTCTGAGATAAGATGGCTTAATGATGATGTAATCATCCCTAAACTTTCAATTACTGATCAATTCCAGTGGATACTATCAGTAAATATCTACTTAAATCCTTATCAACTCTAGGAGGGAAGATTTCAATATATATAGAGTTCCTTTTATCTCTATTTCCCTCTCAGATGCATTAAAAACATTAAAATATTAACACCAAAGCTAAATAATTATTCTTTTTATATCATTTTGTTATATTATGAAAGACCAAAGTTCATCTTTATTGTAATGATCAATTTTGACATGATTGGATCAATATTTAATTTTTTTTGTCAAATTTTTCTCTAAAAATTTTCAAACCCACACAAAATCAAGAATATCTGGAATTCGTTTTATTTTTACTTTTGCATAAAGTTTAAAAGGGTTCTCTTTACATTGTTTGGCATACCATTATCCAAACCTATCATATTAAGTGTCAACAGTAGGTCATTCTCTATTTATTATTAATTTTATTAATATAAATAGTGTTTAGATTAATATATAGCTCTAATATTGGTAATATGATTGTTATGAGTTGTTTTTTATTATTAAATAACACATTTTTACATTTTTATTAATTGTTTGTAGCAATAAGAAATTGTTGTAAATATATTAATTATTAAACATTAATATACTTATTTCTATTATATTGTTTCATTTATTTAGATAATAGAAATACTTTTACCTCATACTTATAATATCTCTTGAATCTCAATTATTCTGTATCTTATTCATTAACTTAATAGGGAAATTCACAGTACAATAAGTAAAATAGTAGTAATATTGACTTATTGTTTCATCATAAAACCTTTAATTTGGGGGCCTGGCTGTGATATTTACTTAAAGAAATATTAAAAAGATTAAAATTTGGCTTATCCAATAATAAATTATATGATAATTCTATATTTATTGATTTTAAAAGACATTAAGCCATTTGGAAAGCAATTTTAGTGTCTTACATGTGGCTTTTCACATCTTTAGACTTTTAAGAACTTTCTTTGAGTAAGTTGAGTGATTAAAAATAAATTCATATTATAGCTTAATCTTAAAAATAATCATATTATTTTTCATTTTATTTTATGAAAATTTTTTTTTTATTGTTTCTTTGATTCACTTCTCTTATTTGAAAAGACGTAGAAGCAATTTTCATGTGGAAATTTCCATATCTTCTCAAAATAACACTTTTTTATAAAAAAGACTTATATTTATTTGTCTTTTTGGGTGTTTTCAGACAATCCAACAGGGGACAATTATTCTACTGTTGAAGGATTAGTGGAAGCAAATTGTAAAATTTCCCCCTCACCAGCTGTCAATAAGGAAAGAAAAGCTAAGAAATTAGCTTTTCCAGGACCCACTGTTCAGGACTCTGAAGGTGAGTACCTCTTTTAAAATTGCCATAAAAAGAATTTTCATTTTTCTGAAATCTTTTCATCTTTTCCTTTTTCTAATATTAGCTCTAGAAGAGGATCCAAATACTCCATCTAATAAGATGGAGATGGACTCAGAAGTAGAAATGATCCCTCAAAAGGGAAAAGAAAGGGCAAAATCCCCAGTGAAACAAGATCCATACAAGGAAGTGGCGAATGCCAAAGGCAAGTCCCAGAAATGCCTATCATGTTTTAACCAGAGTTGGAACTAAGTATCAGTAGTTCCAAAAGAGACAAATCACATTCAGATGGCTCAGATAGACATTCATATTAGTCAGTACAAGCAGTATTACATGGTGTACAAGTACAAATATTGGGAAATATTGCCATAAATCCACCAAGGACCAATTAACTCCTGCATATCCTGAAAAAGTTCCTCCAAGAGGAGGAAATAGTGAAATACTCCAATGGATGGAATCCACTATCATCCAAACCTCAAATCAAAAATATAAATGACTTCCACAACAAAAAGAGGGAGGAAAGCAACGAAGAAACCCCAGTAGCTTCTGCCAGCAAGGCACAAGCCACCCAAACACCCCGGAAAGTGAAAAACAAGAAAAAGAACTGGAGGAAACCATATTCCAAAAGCTACAGGATGCCATGGCCAGAGCGTTGATGGAATTCAAGGACAAAGAGGAACAAATAAGTAGACAACCCCATTTTCCAAATTAACAGCTTTGTCTCTCAATTTTTTAAATACTTTAAAATAAATAAAGAATAGTATATTACCTCTAAACAACATTAAATTTATTTTCTTATCTTTACAAGAAATCAATAGTAGCTTATTATTTTTAACACAAATTGTTGTACAAAATGAAGAATAGACAGCATTGAATTCATGGATGAAAATAATAAACCAAAGGTCTTCATTGACAATAGTTAGAGATCAATATAAGGACAACCACAATCAATTATCACATGAGTATTGACAATTTGACAGAAAAATGGAATAAATTAAGTATTTCTGTTGACAAATCTGAAGAAAAGACATCTTTAAACCAAAAATTAATTTTAGACCAGGTGGGAAAAAATGATTAAGCAAGAATTAATATTAAAGATGACATTCAAAGTGAAATAAGACTTATTACTCAGAAAATGGATAAAGTAAATGAGGCTAACTCAAATATGCCAAAGCTATCAACCCCATTTTCTCAGACAAGAAGTACTGTTAAACCCAAAGAGGACATGAAAAATCCCTTCATAACAGACTTAAGCCATAAAGATAACAATAAAGTCTTAATGAAGGAAGCACCTCAACTGAAAGAATGCCTAAAATTAATAGGTGAAGGTGAATATGAACACATTTCATTTATTAAAACAACTGACAGGTGGCAAGACAATTATGCCATACCAGGTGAAGTAATCACTGCAAGATTACATTCATTATTTGAAAAAGCTGACATAAGATGGTATTATGGCATAAGACAAAAAATTGGCAAAAATACCTGGTCTTGATGCAAAAATGAGATAATAATCAAGTGTGAAAATGATGCCTGGAGCTACAAAATATAATATGCATTTGAAAATTCCTTTTTTGACCCAGATAAGGATAAACCTTTAACTTGGTTCTTAAAAAAAGCTCAAAGATTACCTGCATTGTATCCAGAAATTTCACAAAAGATGGAGCAAAAGAATATACTTAAAAAATGTGGAGGACAACTGGAACAAGCCCTGAGAAGTGGGTGCATAGAGGCATGCTTCACAAAGCAGAATATTGATTCACTAGAAGATATAGTGGCAAGAACCAAAATTGGCAGAGCATGGAAAAAATTGGATATTAAAAGTCCAAATAACCCATTTATCAAGAACAATAAACCAAAAGGACCTTTCAAACCCAGTACATCTAATACTTATGAGCAAAGAAAACTCCATAAATGTGGATGTATTGAACACTTAGCCAATAATTTCTTCAAAAATCAATAAAATTGTGGAAACAGAATACCACAATGATAAAGAAGATTAATCTGATTCTTAAATAGATACTGAAGAGTCAGAAAGTTCTGAATGCTATGAAACCAACATAAGTAATGCACAAACTAATAATATTGATTCAATATATGAAGTACTAGATTTAAGTTCAAATTTAGCACAATCTGGAACATCTGATACAAGCCTCACAGATATACAAGATGTCAAGCTTCATAAAACCAAACCTGAAAAAGGAACAGGATATAAAGCTGGAAAATCAAGTATAAGTATCATTATGGTAGACAACCAAGAGGCAAAAGTAAACCTGGACCCAGGAGCATACTGAACCTGTGCTGGTAAGAGTTTTTTAAAAACAATTATAACAGATTGGAAAGAAAAGTCTGTACCAATTCATGGGGTTAAGCTTAGTAGCCCAAGTGAAAGCATGAATCCCCTTGGAGTAATTTTATTAAAACTAATTTCCCCTTCTCAATGGATAAGAGTGAAAGTAGAGTTTGTGGTAATGGACAACTGTACTAGTAACCATTTCATACTTTTCAATTTATGTTATAGACATCTCTCACAAAGAAAGACAGATATTTTATCAAAGGAGACAACAAAGAACAAAAATTTGGCTTTTCAATCCACAAAAAACAAATTTATGTTTTAAGTATTGCAGAGACAATCCAAGAAAAACATTTATTAATGAGCTGAAAACTTATAGAGGAAGAATTCAATCAGGAATTAAATACAAAAATAAGAGAAAAATTGATTTATATCTTATTTAAAAGCAAAAGTGCCTTTAAAACTGACAAAGAAACACTAGGAGCTATCATTAGACATGAAGTAAACATTATTCTTAATGTGGAAAACCCTTATCCACCCCTGCTAAGAATACCAGCTTACCCAGCTACCTCAAGAGCTAGAGAAGCCTTAGAGGAACACATCAAAGAATTAATGGACCTTACAGTATTAAGGAATGTAGGACATAATGGATAGGTAGAGGTCACTATACATTTCATTATAACTTGGCATAATGGAAAATCAAGGATGGTAGGGTAATTTAGAGCTTTAAATACCTATACTATCCCTGACAGATATCTAATACCCAGAACCCATGAGACATTATTACAATTGTCACAGGCTAAGTTCATTACAGTCATGGATTCTCTAAAAGATTTTCCTCAAGAATTCTTAACAGAAATTGCCAACAAACTACTGAGAATAATAGTCCACTGTGCAATATATGAATATTTAAAAATTCCATTTTGTATAAAAAAGGCACCTTCACATTATCAAAGAATGATGAATGCCATATTTACTGAATAATTGTGAGAAGGATGGTTAATTATCAACATTGATGAAATTATATTGTTCTCAGAAACTTGGGAAAATCACTTGACAACACAAGAAAGACTCTTGAAAAGATAGTGCAATTAAATATAAAAATTTCCTTCAAAAAAATGTCATTTTGCATATTGTGAACTAAAAGCACTGGGAAATATTGTATCTGGCCTAAGTTTGGGCATAGATAAAGACAAAATAGCAGCAGTACTAGTGAAGCCAATTCTCCAAACAAAGAAAGAAATCCAATCATTTCTAGGATTTTCTGTTTATTCAAGACAGCATATAAAATACTTTTCAATAATTGTAAAATTCTTTTATAAACTCTGTGACAAACAGAAATTCTATGAAATGACTGAAGAGAGGCTTAACGGATATGATGAACTGAAAAAGGCCCCCCCAAATTCCCATTTCTTCTAATTCTTGATTCGGAACTACCTTTCAAACTGTAAATTGATTCTTGTGGAGAAGGACTAGACTCTGCACTACACCAAACACAAATCATCAAGGAGAAAACCTGTTCAAATGCAATGTCTTTGCCTAGTGTGGGATTTAGAAAAATTACACTATTATTTGGATGGAAAAGTTTTTTTATGTAATCACAGTCTGTAATTCTGTAAAATCTTTATTTAACATGAATAAACCAAATAGAAATATGCTAAGAGGGCAGATTGCTATCCAAGAATATAGAGGAAGTATAACTAAAGCTCATAAATCTGGAAATATTCATCAAAATTAAGATGGTCTTAGCAGATGTTCTTTAGCAAATATCCCTGAAAACCCAGCATGGGTAACACAGGAAGAACATCATATAGAAGGCATATGTGTTACAGACATTGGCACATAACTCTCTAATAAGGCTAAAGAAAGCTATAATATGTACAAAAATTCAAATATCTTATGCCAACTCTTAATGAAAGATTGCAAAGACCCCTCAATATCTTCAAAACTAGATGAAATATGAAAAAAAACATATGATGAAGGAAGATAACACCTCCTTTATGGAATTCTCCATAATAGGACTAAACACACATGTGTTATGACCTTGACAGATAGATATCTGATAAAACCTATACCACATGAATTCCTTGATAGTGTTGTACCTGGAAATCTCTGAGAAGGTGGGATATTAGAGAGGGTCAAAACCTGCTTTTGGTGGCCAAATTAAAGAAAAGATGTTTCAGACTACTGCAAAAGCTGTGACAGATGTCTAAAAGCAGACAGAGCCACAGGCAAGAAATTTGGAAAGATTATCCAAATTCAAGAACCAACATCCCCATGGGAAATTTTTTTAAATGGATTGGGTAACAGTCTTACCTCCAGGAGGAGACAAGAGTTTTAATGAATGCCTAATATTACTTGACAGGTAAATTAAAGCCCCAATGTTCCTACCATGTAATGAAGATAACACAGCTGTGAGCCTGTGAGGCATATATGACATACTCAGAGGGCCACAAATAACTTTATATAAAGTTGATTCAGTCTTGAATAAACTTTCAACTGGATTTAAAATAAAAAATAAAAAAATAAGTATAATTATTTTTTGATAAACAATGTTACAATTATTATTTCATTTTTGAATTCTACACCAAAAATAACCTTGGGTACACCCATAGGGTGTTATACCCAAAAATGATTATTTTGTATGTTATTATAAGATTTAAGCATCTCACAGTACAATTGCAACTTTTTTTAACATTTTTTAAAATTGTTAAATTTAGGGTTGCATAAGGTTTATGCAAACACACCAAAACTTTAGTTAAAATTAAGGTTTTGTGTATATTTACTGAATTGGCTAAGGATCTTCCATACAGGATTTAAGTCCTGCATGGGCTCAAGGCCATAGTATGGTTTAAAATAAATAAAAGGGAAAAATTCAAGAAAAAAGGTGGGACAAAGGAAAAAGACCAAACAGAGCTGGGGTACCCAGCTTTTTCAATCTACAAGAATTGAATCGAGGTTTTACACCTGTATTGGAGGATTTTCAAAATTATCCAAGCTTTAAGATTAGACTTGGATCAAATCTTAAAGTTTAAACTGGTTTTATCCTGATTTCAACAGGAATTTCAAGCTTCCAAAGGGTAAATCCTAATATGCAAGCTTGAAATCAAAGTTTTAAGAACTGTAAAATATTAATTAAGCTAGAACCTTAATTGAGCTTAAACTTTTAAAGATACAAGCATCAAAACCTTATCAAAAGTTATGGTTTAGTTTTTATTGCTCTTTTATGTGGAAAAATAGTAATAACTTCAAAAGCTCATTAAAAATCCAATTCTGAATTGATTTTCCTGGAATTTTCACAACACTTACAATTGAACATTATCTGTGTATAATTCAAATTTTGATTATCTTTTATAAACAGGTTATATTGGTAATTATCCTGGAGATTTACACTTTTAATTATACTTGAAGAAAATTAATTTTTCTTTCAAAATTAATTAAAAATTGAGTTTCAGAGATTTTTGCTTGAAACTCTATTTTTAAGTTTTTCATGTGATGAACTTCAATATAAATAAATTCATCTTATATTAAAGCTTAAAATAAGTAGCCTGAATGAGGATTAAAGCTACTTGGAGTTAAGAATAACACTGGTAACTTTAAAATGGAATTAAAAATAAGTTACCTTAAGCTACAAACCTTCTTTTTAAGAACAGTTCTTAACTTTTGACCTGAGAACGCCCTCTATATCCATTATTAAACATGAGATCTGCTCTTCAGACATAAAAAGAGTCTGTTGATAACTGTTTTTTCCATCATTCATTATCAATCCAATTATATTAGACATTTAAACAGGTAAAGTTTTATTGCATATAAAATCTTATTATGAAAGTGATTCTTAAGTTATTTTATTCTTTATTAGTCTTAAATTAATGAATTGAAATAAAAGAATTCAGATTACTGTTGTAATCACCAATAATGTATTTTATATTATAAAATGATCATCTTATATATCTCTTAAAATCCACAAATTCTTCTTAAAAACTCTTTAAATCATATCTTTATTATAAAAAGTTGTTTTATCTTTAAAATATTGTCTTTTTGGCATGTATTTACTTATCATAATTATTAAATATAATAACTGTTGTATTTAACTTGTTGTATTAAATATATATGATAAGTAAGTTTTTCTCTGAAGTTTCTATTTTTTATCTATTATTAATTTTTTTATATAGAATTTTTCTATAAGAATCATTTCTGCACAGTGTGTGTGATAATTCTTTTATAAATAATATTTATATTATTTATAAGTGGTTAACTATTCATATTTTCCATGTGTAATTTTCTGATTAAGAGCTTCACACTTCTATTGTTATAATTGTCAGTGACTATAACAATAATAGAATGATCATAAGTTATTATAAGTATTAAGATTTTTTTATTATTGAATTACTTAATACTAATTAAAAAAAATTAATATAATTATTTTCAATAATTATATAAATTTGTGGTTATAATATTTTATTATATTATATTTTTCTACTGAGGACAGTCATAGTACTCTTGATATTGGTACTATTATCAAGCGTTTCATAGAAGAACCTTACGTTTGGCGGCCTGGCCATGATTTTAACCAATTTTTGGTACATAAATCATATTCTAGACCTTATTTTACTCCTTTTTGATGTAAAATTGCCATATTCACTTTAAATTTGGCTTGTTTGGGACTTATACCTTATAAATAATATCTATAATATTAATAAAGCTATTTTTTCTTGAGAAAATTGTTTGAAAAAATATACTATTCAGTTATTTGGAATAAATTCCTCTTGTGTAAGTAGTGGCTTTTTCACATCACAGACTTGAAACTTATTCTTTGAGTTATTCTAGTATAAAGTGAATAATAATACAATTTTGATCAATAAATGACTAATTGTATAATTATTATTTGTTTGAAGAAAATATAAAATTAAATAAAAAAATTGAAAAAGTTCAAAATATTTACTTAAAAACATTTTTTCTTATCCTTTAGATATTTTTCTTCATTTTTAACATAATTTGCAATAAATTGCATCAAACCAAACTCATCTAATAATTTGAGTTTATAAGTTATATTTATTGTTTAATGAAATAACTTATATTTTTTTATTCTCTCCATTGTCATCCATCAGAGAAATATCTTCAGACTCTGAGGTCTCAGAGGCTAGTATTGAAATTAAAACCAGCTAAGCACCAAGGGGTTTAATTACCAAAGAACCCTTTAAAGATCCAGCAGGTGAATTCAATCAATTTATTAGTCCAATTTCTCTTTAAATTGAAGCGAAATGACTCCTAATAGAAGTGGAAGTAACTACTCCATCTAATAAAATGGATCTGGACCAGGAAATTCAAGTCATACACTAGGGTGATTTCATTTGGACCTGCCTGCAGGTCACTTACAAGTATTTTGGCTAAAGTCTTAAGGCTAACTCAGATTTATCTCATACAATATCTACATGTTTATCTCAAAGTTAGCTCATCCTTAACTTCAGTAATATCTCCACATGTATCTCCAAATGAATCCATTCTTCCCTTTTTTCATATCTCTGTAGAGTTCTTACACATTATCAATGGGGTTATGAGGGTTGGTTTTTCCCACAGCTCTAAACTAATACTGTCAGGTATTCTTCAATTTAGCTTCAAACTGAGGAAATTTGATCTTCATATTAACTACCACATTTTCTCAAGTCTTGATTTCATTTTCTCTCAGCCTGTATCTCAATTTCAACTCAATACTGATTAAAGCTATCTCATTCCACTATATGAATTTTTTCACATCTATTTGTGGTATCCAAGAGCTTATAATATCCTATCAATAATTTGATTATACATAATAATTTCAAAGGGAACTTAGTGGATTTACTTTTACAGAAAAAAAGCATCTGACCATATAGCTTCTCATAAATTCAGCTCTTTGATAGAGATGATAAGGTTTTCCCTTCAATTATCATAGCTTTGAGCAATAATTATATGGATTTATTCATTATTATTATTCAAAGTATTAAACATATCAAGTACACATATCACAAGTTGATTTCATTTTGATTTTTTTCCATTAAATTTTCCTTTTTCTTCTTGGAATTTGTATAGATTCTAATTTGGATTGATTCCCCAGTCAAAATTGATTTGGAAATTCATAAGTTGATTGAATTTTCATTCTCTCTTGAGATCTAGATTTCTAAGTCCACATGAATATGTCTTTATCTAGTTGAAACTATCTATTATTCAAATATCATTAATTAATCATCAGATTGAGTGCAAACTTAACAATTTCAGAATTATTTTGTTTAAATTGAGAAAATGTCAAAAGATTACAAATATTTCCCTTTTTCAATTTTTTTAACTTATATTTTTTGAAAATTAGGTTTTATAATCAAAAAAGATGAACAGTTCTAAAGGACTGTATATAAGATACTTATGAAAAATATGAATGTTTTGAATAAGTAACAATAAATTTCATTATCCCACAAACCCAGCTAAATCTCATTCATTAGTCTCCTTTTATTATGATTTAATTCTCAATATTATTTCTTTTTTGGAGCTAAGTAGAAGTTCTGTAACCTTCAAGTGTCTACTTCCTTGTTACTGCTTGTCAATCCTTATTATATATAGTATATATCCTTCAATAGTCAATTCAATGGGCTTAAATAAGTTCAATGAGTTTTTCAAGCTATTATCAGCCAATACACTGATGATACATAGAGAACAGCTAGATTTATGGGAGTTTTTTTCCAGTACCAATGAAGCTGATAAGCATTTTTTTCAATAATTTCACAATAAATCAACTTTAATTTGACTGTAGAAGATCCTTTGATAGATTTTTGACTAATTGAAGGAAATGTGGAAATTAAATTTCATGCTTTTTTCAAAGAACTTTTACCAATAAAGTTTATAATACAAAAATGAAATATAAGCTTTGGATTGATACATATATAAATTGACCTAAGAAAAGGTCCTTTTCATTTTCTCTTTTCTCAATTAAGATTATAATTTGATATATAGTTTGCAAGTAGATCTTTTTATTTGAATTCTTTTGATTCAAGTTTTCAATTATTGCATTTTGGATTATTTAAGATATTTTAATGATCAAAACAGTCATTTAAAGCATTGAGGAATAGATTATTGTTTTATCTAATCAGAGAAAAAATATATTTTTTGTTTTAAATGAATAAATTAATAGAATTAAAATTAAATAATCCTTCTTTTAATGTTTTATCACTTCATTTGCTATAATATGTCTTTTTTATAATTATTTGGAATGGTTCTTTGAATATTATCTTTGTCAATTGAATTGAATTGTGGAAATAAAAAAAAACTATATATAAATATTGAGCTTTACTTTCTATTTGTTTATTTATTCTAATAATACTTTGTTCTTTTATTATTTCAGGAAAACTATATATAAATATGTAATAAATAGGAGATACATACTAATAATTAATCTCTTATTCAAAAGTTATCAATTCATCATTTTATTCAATTTAAAGGAGACAAATGCAAATTATGCAAAAAAATGGTACTATTTCTGGTTCAATAAGATGAGAGGATTTAAACTCCTAATGACATATTGGAAATAATATAGTTTTTTGGAAATATATAGATGTTTTCAATGATACTATTTGTATGAAAAAAAGCTTTTGTGTTACTTCATCCTTTTTTGAAAAGGATAAAATCCTTTGGGAATAACACCAATAAAAATAGTGAGAATAAGATTGAAATAACATCATTTATAGTTGGATAAGCAAAGGGAATACTCAGCTTAATAGCCAACAAGATAAATATAAGAAAGAAGAATCCTAATGGATTTCATAGAGGGATTTACATAGCATAAAACATTATCACAAGAATATTGGACCAAAATATACCAAGAAATAATTCAATTAAAACAAAGAGTTTAATGAAAGAATACCCAGTAAAATTACCCTAAGAATAACAATGAGATGTATATGCAAGTTGAATATATATTTGACAAAAAAAAATATTTTATAGTTAAACCCTTACCTTCAACTTTTAATCTTGACTCAAATAGACCAAATATTTGTTAATAAATCAAATTTTTAATTATGAAGATTAAAATTCATTCACCTGAAAAAAGATAAGGATCATGGAGATCACATAGTCCAATCACTATTCATTTTCAATTCAACCATTAACCAGATACTCATGAAATAAAAAATCATTACAAACTAAAGAAATATTCTTCACATTTGAATAACATGGTCAAGGAAGTGACATATATAAAACAAAAAGTGAAACCAGATGATTAAATTTTTTTCTCCTAATTATTAAATGATGTGATACCACAAAGGTTTGGTTGAAATATGGAGAAAAGATCATCCTTTCTCACAAAGACAAAGTTCTCATCTACTAAAATGGGTCAGTAGCTGAATATTCCAAAGATGTTTTATTTTGAAGGTCTCAATGGGGGCCAAAAAGATATTAATAGAGGTCCCTTGTCCCTCATTCCCCCCAATAATTACAACTCCAAATTTTATATTAAAGATAAACTCATACCTTCTATACTAAAACATTCTAAAACATATTAGGATCATATGTAGCTAGGCTTATTATTTTTAAAGCTGTTATTTATTATCTCTTCATTAAGCTATATTTAAAATACCACCAAAACAATTCAATATCAATCAATAACCTTATTATTGAAATACCATTATTTTTGAAGATATTATTCTTATGAATCTTATTAAACCTCTTATATGCTACAATTATTAATGAATAATGAAAAATTCTTGTTAACATTGTAATTATTATTTGTATCAATAATAATTTGGAAAACTCAATCTTTATATAACTTCATTATAAAATGACAAATTATTTTTTTGTAAAAAAAATCAATCTAAAATGAAAAACCAAGGCTTGGTTTTTTTTGTATTATATTATTAAATACCATATCATTATTAATTGAGATCAATTTTTTCTTATACTTTTCTTTTGGAAAAAACTTATAAAAACTTTGTAATCAAACTTAATTAGTTTAAAAACTAAATAAACATCAAAAACTCAAATCTTTCAATTTCAATTTTACATTAAAAGAATATATTTATTGATATATTTTCGTTTATAGATGATAGATAAACTAGCACACAGCTTATAATAAGTTTTTATACAAAATATTTCAAATGTTAGATGATTATTTCTTTAATAACAAAAAACACAAAGTGATTTTTGGATAATACCTAACAGTTTATACTTAGTTTTGCGGTTAACGTGAGAGGCTTAAGTCTTAAAAATTTCTTACCAAACAGTGCTATCTTCTTCAGAATAAATTTTAGCAGAAGTAAAGGACTGGGAAGTTTCTTCAAAG
This sequence comes from Austropuccinia psidii, assembly GCA_023105745.1. Taxonomy (NCBI): domain Eukaryota; kingdom Fungi; phylum Basidiomycota; class Pucciniomycetes; order Pucciniales; family Sphaerophragmiaceae; genus Austropuccinia; species Austropuccinia psidii. The sequence continues at coordinate 54,459,992 of JALGQZ010000005.1, read as the reverse complement.
TCGATAGATTAACATGCTATGGTGCAGGCTGAATTTTCCACTAGGTCTTTCCAAGTCAATGCTTCTTTGAACCACTTAAAGCCAAATCCAGCTAAAAAAGACATTGAATATCAGTCAGCAATCTTGTCAGCCTGTGACTCAAAACCAGAGCACAAACATGACAGCCAAAATACCATAAACCAATGGTATAGCCAAAATACCACCAAAACATGGAGCTGAGCCAAATTAGCTCAAAAGGTATCAAAAGAAAGAGGAAACTCACCTCTTTCTGAAAATATAAGTCTCATCACCATAGGACAAGAAATAACAAAGTTATTCCTGCTCAAAGTTATTGCTGAGCATAAACCTTAAATTTCACCTCTCATCTAAAATATAGAAGGAGAGGCTTAACCCCATCAAATGGGTATTCAAAATGAAGCTCTAAGCCAGGGCTATCTAATGGTGCTAGCCAAACTGAGCTAGCACCAGTATTACTTGAGTTATGGTCAAATTCAGACCAAATAAGGGTGAACAAAACATTCACCTCCCATCTAACTTTTACAGTTTTAGTGTGAGATACTTAAAGTGGGGTCTTTTTGGAAAGAGCACAATCAGGGCTATCTGATGGTGCCATCCATTTCCTCATAGCTCCACTACAACAGAAGTTATTGGCCAAACAAGCTTAATACAGCTTTTGCCCAAACCACGCCAATGTACAAAAATACTTGTACATGGGATAGCTTTGTCATATTTAATGATAGCCATGTCAAGTTGGGTACCATTGTGTAGAGCTCATATAGAGCTATTCAATGAACCAATTTTGAGCTTGATATCTCAAAAACCGACAGAGTTATGACCATTTTAAGATCAAAATCCCACCTGCTGTCATATACAGCCTTACCATGGGATAATATCCCATGACCATGAATATGAGGTGTCAAATAGACGAAGAAGCATGTTTTTACTTCAATACCTCATATGTCAGTCAATACTGGGGTCCCATACAGTTTCTGTACAGCATTCTACGCGTCATACACGTCAGAATCAGGCTGTGAGGTCCCCAGATGAAAATTTTCACCCTGTATTGGTGAAAACCACCAAGATGTGGTTTCAAAAGCACATCTGAGCCCAATACAGCATATACAGGCTGTTTGCAAACCACAAGCCTGTCATAGAGAGTGAAAAATCTTCACTTCCTCTATGTGGAAAGGTCTGGCAGCCTTTCCACCTCAATTTCAGGATAAAAGGGGGGTTTTTCACAGCCAAAAGCCTTTCCTCCTCCTGCTCTTGAATAACCTATGTAGTAAACTGTCAAAAACAGTTTTACTCTTGGTTAATAATCAGGTATAACTATAAATTTAATTATTGTAGTCTTTTATTATTGTAACCCAACAGATAAAGCTGCACCCAGGGCTTTCAATAGCGCTCACCACCACTATATCCATTATAGTAAAGCCCCTATATTTTAAGTTAAATCCATCTTTAACCCTTATAAAATCTTTTTTAAACTATTTTCCACGTGTCACAGTCATAGTTTTAGTTGTAAATAGCTTTATTACCACTTCAACATAGACTCATCCTGACAAATCTTTTTTATAAAAATCACCATGTGAGAACTGACGATTGGGGCCAAATTTTGATTCTTTGATGATATGCCACCTCAATGGGTACACAACATAAGCCACCAGGAACTATCATTGATAAATTCATAGTTGGTGTATTGAAAAAAGTTGATAAAAAAACATTAGCATTTACCAATGGTGGCACATGAGGAGCCCACATCATCAACAGGGAGCAAGGTGTTATTTTGAGCTTGGAAAAAATCCAAAGTTTTAGATTCTTCATCCAAGGTGTTGACCATCATACTTTGAAAGGTAAAAATTGACTGATAAGATTTGATAAAAATGGTAGTGATGAGAGTCAATTAGCACACAATCAGCAAAGATGTAGGGTATACAACTGTTCAGGTGCAGAACCTTGGCTTGCCACAGAAATGGACAGATTTTAAAGATGACCAGCTTGCTAATGGTGGGGAGGGCTCTTCAAAGAGACAACAGTGGAGCAAGGGTTGACATGGGTAAAGCTTTCCCTAATAGGAAGACACAAGGAGGTAAGACCTTGATGCTTAGACAAGATTCTTTCTTTAGCCATAAATCAAATAAATCGACTTGACAAGTGTCAAGAATGCATAGGTGAGATATTTCCCTGATGGGTCTCTAGCTGAGTGCTGAAAATGTCTGCTGGTTTGAGCACCCCAAAGGCAAGAGAAGAGACAGAAAAAATAGAACATAACAGGATGGGCCTTGCTATTCCTTTCTCCAAGTTATGAGCTGCTGAAAGGGAACTGTGATAGCTTGATCCCAACTTCAGCGCCAGCAGCACACTCATTGATCCAAGCCAGGATGTAGATTAGCAGAATGTGAGTAAAATTGTGATAATTTTGATAACTAATTCTAAGGATACTGAAATGATGAATCGACAAGATCATTCAAGATTTTAAGTGGACTAAACAAGGAAATAAATAAAAGATAAAAGCATCAAGTCAAAAGATAATGATTTATCTATCAAAGAAATCCTTTGAGGGCTCTTAACCAAATTTGACTTGTCCTTTGTCCCTTCATATGAAAAACTACTGTGATCCCATTCAAAGGTCAACTAATAAATTGGTACACCAAAATGTCCTATCTCATTCACAATGAGCATTGTAGTGAGGATGGCTTTATTAAACAATCCAAGAAAGTACCACTTCCCCACTTATTTTATTATTTGTGTATCTGTTAGAATCTCAATAGGATTCTATTACATAATTGATAGATTAGTAATTTTCCCAAAAATAATTTCACCTTTTAAAGGTTAACCAGTTGTATTGGAAATAGAATTAAACATTTGACCTGTCAAATTTGAAGGAGTCACTGCCCTTGAAGACATATTACTAACAGGTGGATTCTGAGATCGACCAAGATGTGTAAATGGTGATGGACTTGGACTGAGTATGTTTTATTTAATCTATTTTTTCAAGATTTGATCCAGTCGTATTAGAGCCATTAATAGGTTTGGATGCTGGTTGTGCTGTCAGATCTGAAATTGGGTCATGACTTGAATTGAGATCTTGAGATGAACTAGATTGTTGTAGGTCAGTTGAAGAAATTGACTTTTGCAAATTAAGAATTGGATCAGAAGAAAAGTTGGTGTTTGTTTTCATCACTAGCAAAAGCATTTGATGCAGGAATGGCCCCTAGATGTGCAATTAGACAATTGTTCAATGCTTTGGGAAGAGGAGAGATGATATTAGCAGTTCTTATCAATAAATTGTAATTTATCTTGCTGGTTGTTTGCATGAAACCACTTAATTGCTGATGTGGTGCTTGCCTTGCAGTGTCCATGACAGCTGTTAATTGAGATATTTTTGAAAAAACAACCAAAATATGATGACATGTGTCTTCAACAAGCATAAATTGAATACTACCAGACCTCAAATTAACCATTGAATCATACCCAGGATAGGTTACACAGCCGTCCCAAGAAAAGGTCTCATATTGAAGGTTGGCCAAATAATCACCTTGTATTACTACTAGGTTTTGAATTGTGGCATGCTGAGCTTGAGAAATATAATAATCTACTGTTAAGTTCCCCAATTGAGCTTTCAATCGGATCCTTTGTATGGGAACATAAACTTGAGTTGATTGGCTTGCACTTGAGTGAATTTGAATTGTACCAAATTGCATTTGTCATCAGAAGAACCCTTGAGAATTTTGTATGAAACAAAATTCTTGAAAGCAGGGTGCATAGTGTTGTTTTGTTGTATTAAGCCATCAGAGATATACATTGAAGACAATGTAATTTCAATGGAAATGTCAAAATCATGGAGAATTAACCCAAAAAAAAGGATAAAGTGTTTTGAAAACTGTGATGAAACCAAAAAATGTAAAACAATGAAAGTAAAAAAGCTGAAATCTTATCAGTTCAATTTCCAATAAGAAGTGTTGGTAACCAAATGAAATGTATTTTTTAAACCAAAAAAAAACCATTTACGATGATGTATAAATATTGAGTTGAATTGAATTTAGAGGGAAGGAATGATAAAACGTTGAGTAGAGTTTGAGTGTAAACATAATGAGCTAAGTTGAAAAAGCCTTTGAGTCCTGAAATTGTGATTTTTAAAACTAAATTGTTCAAAAATTATAAAAATATTAAAAAAAACAATTTTGGTTCTTTAATACTATGGGCGGATTGAATGGAGCATCAAAGATTTAATGTTTGAGGATGAGGGTTTAACGTCAAAAATTAAGCAGAAAAGTTTGTATTAAGATGAATTTTGATTATAGAAAATGAACTAAAGTTATGAAAATCTAAATCTTGTAGATCCAATTGATGATTGGATTGACATTTTATAATTTTTGTTGAAATATTTTGGTTTTGAAATTAAAAATATATAGATGATTATTATGAAATGGAATTTTAAAATTAATGAATGTTAATTTAAATTGTTTTTATTATTTTTATTTTCATTATCATTTTTGAAGGTTTTTGTGTTTTAATTTGAAGTTGAATGAAGAGATTTAGATGACAAAAATTGAGATTTATTTTTTTTCCATTATATTAAAAATTGATTTGAATTTGTTTAAGAATTTTTGAAGAACTGATATTGAAAATTAGATTAATGTAATAAGAAAAAAAGGGTTTGATTATTTATAGGTTAAAGCCAGTCTGTTGATGATGGAAGTATGATCATCTACTGTGAACGTATCAACTTTTCCATTGTGTAAGTTTTTGAATAAGTTGTACGCTTTTTTTGAAATCTGTAATGACATGAATAATTGGGTAAAAGAATTACTATTATGGCTATCTGGATAAAGAGTGAAATTCCTGGTGCTTTTTGCTTTCCAGACCATTTTCACAATACCAGGTTCTTTACCTGTTAAATAAATATTAAGAGAGTGGTCTGGAAAGACAAAAAATTCATTAAAGAAATCAAAATTACTAAAGATTAAGGTGCTGTCATTTGTAGAAATTGGGATAGAAAGAAAATAAGCAAACTCTGAAGATTCTGTTTGATCAATATGAGGAAAGTTAGAAAAGCTATTTAAAGTAAATGTTAATTGAGTTGCAAATGAAGAAGAATAAAAATAAGTAAAGTCTAAAATCTCAAAGCCTGGAATGTTGAATTGTTTCTTTTGATTTGAATTCATTTCAAAAACTGTTGATGATGATTTTTGAGAGAGATTTTGAATAATATTTTGTAATTTTGAGAGTTGAAGTGATAAAGAATTTTAAATTTCTGGGTTATTAGAAATAGAAGAAGAATTGATATAATGCCCAATAGTAAAGTCACCAAGCCAAGGTGGTCTCCATCCAATTGTATACATGGAGCCGGTTATCTTGTTTCCAGATTCTTGTAATTTGTTAAGAAAAAACTTATATTCAAATAAAAAAAGTTGATAAAAAGCTAAGTTGAGATTTTTAATAATCATTTGAGTTTCTAAAAGGACTAAATTGGATGATTGCAAAAGCTCTATCAGGTGAATGAAGAAATGATTTATCATCTAAAATATCAAATCCAAAATTTGTAGAAAAATAATTTTTTTCAATATAAGTTGTGTAAGAGTGAGCTTTTGTTAAAAAAATTGATCTTAAAGTTTTTCTATCAAAATCATTATGAGGAATTGGATCAAAGAAAGATTCATGTAAAAAATTACATGTTCTGAAATAAGGAGTTTCATAATTACATCCTAATTTTTTTTTATTTTGATAGTGGAGTTGATGAGATTTCTGAGAATTTTTTAAGAATTTTTTTAGATATCTATTTGATTTCATTGCTCTAGGCATTTTGAAATTCGAAAAGAGTAATAAAATACAAAAACTTTTTTTAAAAAAAGCTGAATAATGATCTTATAGCCTCATAAGATAATGATCTTACCCAATCTTTGATACACACGCATCCATTCAGTTTTAAAAAATTTATTTAATAAAATTATTGTAGTAATTAATGAAGAAATGAGTGGAAAGGTATTTTTTGCTAACAGTAAGGCTAAAAATTCAAGAGAAGCATTGGAATTGGTGGAAATAGCACAAAAAGATGAATTCATGCAAAATCTGCTAGTTCTGAGGTGGTGGTCATCATGGGAGCTTCAAAATGATGAAGCCATACCTCAATTGAATTACAGGGGCCCCCACTGCTCTGTATGACTGGCTTTGGCAGTGGGGGGCTGTAAAACATGCCTGGAGGCTCTGTAACAAGCCCCAGGTGACTGTATTGTTTGGAAGAAAAAAATATATTCTTAAATTTGTCTGACTGGTGATACATCCACCCAAAAGAAATAACAAAAATGTGTTCATTTGAAATTGAATTTAATTCATTTAACAATTTGAAATGGGATTGAATCAAAAAAGCTAATTAATTAGTTAAATTTGAAAATGAATCAATTAATTAATTTCAATTAATCAATTAATTAATTAAATTGATTCATTGAGAATGAAATTCATTTGATTGGGAATGAAATTTAACTATTGAAAATGAACTTTAATTATTTGAAAAAGAATTGATTTGGTTATGTGAAAAGTAAATGTTATTATTTTATTTAATTTATAATTAAAATTGAAATGAAATCAAAACGGATTCATTTGAATTATTGAAAGTGTTTTCATTAAATTTATTAATTGAAAGAATAAATTAATTGATTATGTTAAATGCTAAATTTATGAATGTGAGTTGTTATAAAGTAAAAGTAATCATACTAATAGTTTAATTAAAGGTTTTACAACTAAATTGAAAAAAATTTAGATATCATCAATTAATGGTTTAATTAAAATAAAATGATAATACACTGTTTGAAAATGAAAAATTACAAAGGATTTATTGAAAATAAATGTCAGACAGAAAAAATTACATGGGTATGGGGGTGGAAAAAAATGGTTAAGGGATTGATTTTATGAAAAATAAAGTGTCTGATTTACTTCAATTTCATCAAAAAGGACAATTAATTTGGAATGAAAAAAAATGAAAATATAATAAGAACAAAATAAGATATAAGCAAGAAAAAAAATGAGAACAAATAAAGAAAAATGGGTGGAAACAATTGGTGCAGAGTTGATTTGATAGTTGATTTGGAGCTTGGCAAATGTGGCTTAAGAAATTTAAAAAAGCGTAAAGATTTCATAGTAAGAAAAATTAGATGGGAATATAGTTTTTTTTACAAAGTAAATAAACATAAGGATGAAATTAACTTAGCTTATTGGAAATAATGCAAGTCAAGTCATCATGGTATTGTCATTAGAAAAGATAAGGTTTTTTATTTGCAATTGAGAATAAACACGGTGAGTATGTTATTGAGATGAGTATATCCAGATGGAAAAGAAAACATAATTCATTCAATTTCTTCTAAATATTATTGAGAATGAAACAGAAATAGTGTGTTCTTTCATTGAAAAAAATTGTAATTATTTTTAGTGAAGGTTTAAAAACAAACACCATGAGTAATGAATTAAAAGGGATTTTGTAAATAAAGCTATTCTAAAGTTAAAAGCATGGAAAATTTGAAAAAAAGAAAGAATCCACTTTTTATTTTAAGAGGAAACTAATTGCAATAGTTCAAACATCATGTGTACATAAATTAGAAACAGGAGATAAAGCATCAGATATTCAAGGGTGGAAGGAGTGATGTCACAGTGGCTTGTGCTTCCCAATGGTTTGGAAAACACTTGTGAGATGTTGAGCTAATTGATGTCATTAAGGTGGGGAAACAAGTTGGACATCAGTGAATGGTTTCATACCCTTAGAAAAAAATGATTTAAGATGAAAAGATAGATTTTTCCAAACTAGCTCTTTGGGTGGAGGTGGCTTAACATGTTAGTGAATAAGATGAAAAGAGCATAGTATGAGCATGGCATTGGAAACTGAAAACTTCCAATGATCCTTTTGTGCAGTGAATAATCCCTTGACACCTAATATTCAATAGTAAACAAAAGGAAGGAGATTATGACGGCTATGGTATTCAACCAACTTCTTCTTGGAAGTTTCAACTTGGAGATCATTGTCAGCATTAGAGGGCACCACTTGAGGAGCTGAGTGGAGTATTACTGAAGAGAGTTGGTTATTAGAATGGAGGGTCTTTCTTTTTTGACTTGTTTAGATTGTTCAGTGTGGTTAAGGGAAACCTTGTCAAGAGAGGCTTGGGCTTTGAATATGACATATAAAATGAGGTCTTGGAAAATCTTTAACTCTTGATCTGAGTTGGAAGAAATATTGTATCATTCTTCAGTATGGTTTGAGCCACTTGGACTTTGAGGTGCCATGGAAATCAGTTCCATTGGTTAAAATGAGGGTCTTTTGAGGCCTTCAATGTATGAAATCATGTCCAGATAAATGCTGACCTCATCAATTTGTGCTTGAGGGGGTAGGGGGGTTTGGGTATGCAAATTTCATTCATGGTTTCTGAGACTGAAGCTGCAATGACTTTTGCCCAAGAAGTGATGGTGAATGATCTGGGCTGTGACATATAGATTAGATGATGCACAAAATGAGTTTCAGGGTGCTTTTAATTACAAATGCTGGGGTCAGGTGAAAATGGTAGTGAAATCTGAATTTCAGGGGCAGTAACTTGTTCATAGATTGTAATCTTAAAGATTGAGGATGTAACATAAAATTCATCTTTAGTGGCATTTAGAAATGGAGCACCTTTAGAAAGCTATTATAAGCATGAGCTTATTGGAGGGGTATAATTTCAAACTAACTATTATCACAGAGCTTGTCAATCCATTTTCTATATGAAGAAGAGCACTGTTTAAAATTGAAATTCCTTTTTGCAGGCTGTTAGGAGCCCAAATTTTGGTGGCACCAGGAAACAAGTGAGTCAATTGCTTCAAATGTGGTTTGGTATTTGGCCTGGGTGGGGCAGCCATGGGTGAATGTTTTGAAAAGGTCATAAAATTTAGATCAAAATTAATCGGTGAAAATAGAGAATTGATCATTGGGGGAGTCAAGACGCTGTGATTCTGGAGGTATGAGTGATGAAGGGAGATCTTGGTTAGTTTCATCCAAAATGGGTGGAGATAGGTCTCTAATTCCAGGAGTTGGAGCATTAGATGTTGTAGGTGGATTTGATTGAGAAGGCAGAAGATTATTTTTGGGATTTTCAATATGAGGAGAAGAAAGTGTATGGGAGCTTTTTGAATGGTTAATTTGCATTGGTGATGATATTGTTTGAAACTATTGAAAAATTTAATTCTTCCTGAATAATTTCATTTTTTAGAGTCAGTGGATGAACCTGAGCTGGAGAACTGGGTATGCTATTGGCTGGTACTTCAAAATATTGGTCATTGTTAAAATGATGAGATTCATGTTGTGAAGATCTGCTGAGGGTGACATTTGGTGGATGTTTGGGTACGGAAGAATTGGGAATTTCTTCCTCAGTAATAATTGGGGGGGTGGTGGGAGTCTCAAGTGGGAAGGTTGAGGGAACAGGGGCTTTGACAATGATAGATGGTAAAGAATAGGGGAGGTCATGTGGTTGGGTGGTAAATGAAAATTGGGGGGTAGAATTGGTACAAAGGGTTGATGTAGTAGAAGACATATTCATGGAGCCACCTCTTGAGTATTATTGAAGGTAACAGTTTTTTGCATGAACCTATGAATATTTGGTGGTGGTTTGTTTTGAATTTTCCGTTTTTTCTTGGGAGTTCCATCAGGAACAAACTCCTCCAAAAGGGATGATTGGGATGAGCATATGGAAGGAACTTCTCTCTCAATAACTTTAACATTTCCATCTATGAGATAAATTTCTTGTGATGACAACAATTCTACAAGGGAGATCAAATTAATACAAAATTGAGGACAGATGTGGAGAATAATAATTACCATGTTCCTTTTGAGAAATCAATTTAAGGGCCTTTTTCAAATAATCCTTAATCTCAATTGATAAAGGATTATTTTCAGCTTCAGAAAGGGAATTATTGAGAATTTTCTTGATAAGGTGGTGATTGAGAGAAAATTCTTTGCGGGAGAGGCAAGTTAGCTCAGAAGAAAGAATTGGTGAGATGCATTTTACTTGAGTGGGTGGTTTATTCATGTCAAATTTTATGAATGAGGGTTGCGGGAGGGTTTGTGGGGTATTTGGTGGTGGATTACATAAACTCATTTTTGGTGTGTTTGTGATATCTAATAAATGTTTGTAAAAATATATTTTTAAAAAATGTTGGGGATGAAATTACATGGGGAAGAAAAAATTTACCAAGTTGAAAGGGGGTTCTATTTATGTTTTTTGGTGAGGGGCAGGGCCAGATGTGATGATGAGTAATGGGAGCTGGTGGGACTATATTTGGAGAATTGAGGTAGTGAAAAAGGTAGTAACATTCATGGGGTTCAGTACTTTGGTTTGGGGTGGACAATGAATTTATGGATGAATGAGATATTGGCCCATCTTGATAAGATAATGATGAGTTCCATTTCGTGTTATTTGAAAAATACCTACTAAACATTTCATCAAATGAGACATCTGAATCACATGGGTGGGGTGGATTCATACTATTGGGTATTATGTTGGGAGGAGAAGGATTTAAATGGCCAACAGAAGTTAAGAACAGAGGAACTGAAGAAAAACACAGGAAAAACAGTTCCATTTATATTGCAGGTCCAAATGAAATGAAGTAGGGGTGTAGGCCATAGAAATAGAGAAGAAATGAGTTTTTGTGGCTCCAAAGGAAAGAAAGCTGCAGATCCTCAAGAAATAAAACACAATTACACATTTAGGGCAGAATTAAGTGTCAGGATAAGTGTATCTTTGGAATCCTCCTTCAAATACATGGGTGATTGGATTGTCTGGTACAGTCACACCTGTAACTTGGTGAGAAATCTTGCCCACAAGTCCTGATTTCCTCAAAATTTAAATCAATCATGACAGAAAAAAATTTGTGTCCTCAGATTGTCATCAGAGTGAGGTTATGACTGCCAGTCCTAATTGGTGCTACATGCAAACCAATAGATTCTCATCAGACCCACTCAGATACAGGGAAACTGTATCTGAATGAGGGCCAAGGAAAGTACAGCTGGGCTGTAATTGTACACAGGTGGTCAAATTATGACCGCCAGTCATAATTTGTACACACTTGCAAACCAATTACGACCATAATGGGTTTGTCTCCTTAGATTCTCATCAGATCCACTCAGATACAGAAAAAAATGTATCTGAATGAGGTCCAGTCACAATATAGCTTGGCTGTAATTGTACAAAGGGGGTCAAACTATGACCGCCGGTTATAATTTGTACCCCTTGCAAAACAATTATGTCTGTAATTGGTCTGCCTCCTGGAAAGATAATAAGACCCACTCAGATACAGAAAAAACTGTATCTTAATGAGGGCCAAGGAATGTAAATCTGGGCTGTAATTGTACACAGGTGGTCAAATTATGACTTCCAGTCATAATTTGTACACACTTGAAAACCAATTACAGCCATAATTGGTTTTTATCCTCAGACCCACTCAGATACAGAAAAAACTGTATCTGAATGAGGGCAAAGGACAGCACAGCTGGGCTGTAATTGTTCACAGGTGGTGAAATTATGACTTCTGGTCATAATGTGTACACATTTGCAAACCAAGTACAACCATAATTTGTTTGTCTCCTTAGATTCTCCTCAGACCCACTCAGATACAGAAAAAACTGTATCTGAATGAGGTCCAGTCACAATACAGCTTGGCTGTAATTGTACAAAGGTGGTCAAATTATGACCACAGGTCATAATTTGTACCCCTTGCAAGCCAATCACAGCCGTAATTGGTTTGTGTACTTAGATTCTTCTCAGAACCACTCAGATACAGAATAAACTGTATCTGAATGAGGTCCAACAACAATGCAACTTGGATGCAATTGTACACAGGTGGGTAAATTATGACTGCCAGTCATAATTTGTGCCACATACACACCAATTCATGGCTGTAATCTTAAATGTGGTTAAACTATGACTGCTAGTTATAATTTGTACCCCATGAAAACCAAATAGGGGAAAAATTTGTTTCTATCCTTGGAAAATCAAAGATGCTCAAATATAAATGAAGGTATTTTTTTCCACTTGAAAGCTCTTTTGAGCTCACTCAGCCCCCAAACACTTTCCTCATAGCCACAATAATCCATATCAATTTCTTGGGGCCTTTTTTTCATTCCCCACAAAACTTCAAGGTGCAAAAAATGGGCTTCCCTAAAAAAATTTGCATTTGTCATGAGCTTGGTTGTTACAATCAATATTATGAAGATTTGAAAAATATTTTTCAGAATGGAAGACCTATGTCTGACCCAGCTTGGAAGACACATCAATTGGAACTACTCAAACTCAGGAGACCCCAGCCTTTGATTGATAAGATGTTTTTAGCCCAAAGTAGTGAAAATGTGAGGACTATTTCCCTCATTAATTTCAATTATTCATCATTACTTAAATCCAATTTTCTGCAATATTTTTGCACAGACAACACAGAAAACCCCTGGATGCTCGCAAACTGAACAGATCTGGCATCATAATAATGCAAGAAATTTACTTTTTGATACCAAAAAATATGAAAACAAGACCTTTAAAATCATTGACTCTCATTCTCTTAAAGTTTTGGTTCAAGCTTCTGGCCTATACCTCAAAAATGGAATATCCAGAGATAGTATCAACAAATTTCTACTATCAGAAAGGGAAAAGATAACTAGCGTTGGAGTGAAATTCAATTTTGATGGATTATCCATGGCTAAAGAAATCCCACTTTCATTTGAAACTATTTTTGCTCGGCTAGGCATATCCATGGACTTTGAAGAAAAGACTTGCTGTCCAGAATGCTTCAGCTTGTATGATCTCACTGCAACAGGGAAAATGAACAAACACTGTACATCCAAATTCATTCAACCTTTTCCTTCCCCCATTATTAAATTAGGACCTCTTTCAAGGACAGAATGTGGTTCTCTTTTATTTAAAACTGATAACAAGAATTATATTTCACTTCAAAAACCAATCTGTACCTTTACATACCAATCCTTGCAAAAATGTTTGGCCTCCCATATGTGGATTCCTGGATTTGAAAAGCTATTAAATGCTCACAATACCCATAATTCTCAAACAGACCCCAAAGTTATTTCTGATATTTGGAATAGCAAAATTTGGCACAAATTCAAATCTTCCCCATGTAGTAAACAAGCATTTACAAATAGACCAGGTAATTTGATATTTAGCTTATATGTAGATTGGTTCAATCCATTTAGTAAGAAAGGGGCTGAAAAATAAATTTCAATTGGGTCAATTATTCTCACTTGTTTGAGTCTTCCTCCAAGTGAATGTCACAAAGAGGAGAACATGTTTTTGTATGCAATAACTCTCAGTCCCAAGAATCCATCTCTTGATCAAATGAATTCAATCTTGGAGCCTCTTGTGATTGAGCTTCAAATATTATGGAATGGTATCTGGTTTTCCAATACCCATGACTTTCCACAGGGTAGACTTATTAGAGTGGCTTTATTACCTTTAATTTCAAATCTTCCTGCCTTACGTAAAGTGGCTGGCTTTGCCTCTCATTCAGCCAATAAGTTTTTCTCCTTTTGTAATATTACAAACGTTGACATTAATGAGATAGATATTTCAAAATTTGAACCAAGGACACATGAAACTCATATTTCCAAGGCAAATGAATGGCTTAAACTTCAAACCAAAACAGAAAAAGATGAATCTGTCAAATCACATGGTGTCTGGTGCAGTATACTAAAACAGCTAAATTACTGGAGACCAATAGAATTTTGTGGCATAGATATAATGTATTGTTTGATTTTAGGGGATATCAAAGACTATTGCATATAATTTCTCCAGGTGGGGTTGGCTGGTCACGAGTTATAGCTTCAAAGGAAAAAGAAAAGTTTTTTGGCAGACTCAAATCCATCCAAATATCTTTTTTCATCATTGGGGCGTCCAAGAAAAAGGTAAAATGAAGATGAAAATGATTTGGAAAAAATAAGTAGACCCAAGAAACAAAACCTTACAAAAGCAAACCTTGCCTGCATTCAACCTCCTACATCCCAAAGGCACAAAGGCTCTAGTGAAGCTTCCAGGACCAAAAGTGATCAAACTTCCAAAAGCAACAGAACTTCAAACTTCAGGTATTCCCTTAGATACCAGATAACAGCTTGTACCACACTCAACTTATCACCTTTTATACATGGTAGTGGTTCATTGGTTCCTTCAGATTTCTCTTCTGATGACAGTCAGTATTTGCATCCAATGGGGGATGAAAATTCAAGATTGAAAGAATAAGAATTAGAGGTACTTCAAAACGTCATCAATAAAACAAAAGTCCTGTCATGGATTTCTTGTCTACCCAGAAAATTTGGGTTCAAAAACTTCCAGACACTCAAAGCAGCAGAGTGGCAAATCTTGATAACATTGTATTTACCTTTGGCACTTGTACCTATATGGAGGAAAGGGTAAAATGCCCAGCAAACTACCTCCATAAGGATCTTCTACTCAAATCACTAATTTCATTAGCTACATTAACAAACCTTTTACTCCAAACAAGAATTCATGAAGAAGACCTAGATAAGATTGAAAGGACTGCAAATATCTATTGTCAAACACTTTGTTTGGGTTGGTCCATGATTAACTCCAAACTTAATATACACCTAACACAACATTTACCAAAGGTTGTCAGGGAGCTAGGGCCACCAAGAAGCTTAGCTGCATGGGCATACAAAAGAATGAACCGTACATTTGGGGACATACCACGAAATAATAAGCCATGTTGAGTTTGAATTATGTATTTTTATGTCATAAAAAAAACCTCTCACAATGCTTACCCACATATAGCCAATTGTAGCCAAAATCTCCCAAACAATACTGAGAAGATGGATATCTGAAGTGCAATATCAATGGATTTCCCAATTTCCTAATCTTCAACAAAGAGTTGATAGGAGCAATACCCTCATTTCTCTGCATCAGTCAAAAAATATCAGTGCCAGTCATACAATCCAATTGCATGATGCTATTTTTCAACAGTGGAAGCTACTAGTTTCAAGAGACTTAAGGGATTTTGTAAACCTCTTTGGATGAAAAAGTCAAGAATTTTTGAAAAAAAGAGGTATTGTAATGTAAAATCACATGTTGAAGACAGTATCATAGAGTATAGCATTAATAATATCAAATCATTGGGACATATTGATGATATTGTCTCATTATTTGGAGGTGATCCTGAAATATGGTGGCTAATAATCAAACCTTTCAAGAAGCTTGAAAATAATGAAATAGAAACAGACCCTTTCCTTCCTTTTCCAGACCTCAATTGTTATATTCTATTAGACCAGATGGAGAATTCCATAATCATCAAGTCCCAATCAGTTTTGGGTCATGCTGCAAACCTCAAGAATCCTCCTGGAACCTTTGGAACTGATCAGGCTACACTCTGTCTGGTATCTTTACATTTATAAGTAAGTGATTCAGTTGACTGCCACTCATTATCTCATATATTTTAACAGTTTCTTACCATTTCCTTTCAAACCTTGCCAGCAATGGATAGGTGATTGAAGCACCACACCTCTTTCAGCCTTAGGTTTACTTATCAATGCTCACTAAATATTCCTTCCTTTGTTGATATTGTTATATGCTATTAAATGAAGTGTTTTTTTAGAATAATCTATTAAAATCCCTTTGAAAAGAGGTTTAAATTGTCAATCTGCCATATTTAAGCCTCCCAAAGATCTTTCAAGACATAATTTGGCTTTTTGGGGCAGGATAGAACAGGTTTGAATAAGTGTGTATATGAACTATCTCTTCTCCAACAAAAACGTCTGTATTTACACTTCACCAACCTGCTTTACGCTTTTCTGAGCTTTCTTATCCACCCAATTCATTCTCATACCTTGAATCCTCCCTCTAACTCTGTTTAACATCCTCAAACCTGCATTAGTATAATTATCTCATTTTCCTCAATTTCTCTCAAACTCTTTAAATTGATATTACAATGTCTTCCAATGAAATGGATGGCTCCCCCTCTGCATTCCACAGAGAAAATTCTGGATCCTCATCACAAAGCCCCCCACCAGAGGGTGAATCAATAATTTACTCAGATGAAGAAAATCACAAAAGCATCCATACTGACTCTACTTGAAAGCAATCCATCTTTCTCCAAGATTTGGAAAGACTTGGAATAGAGGATGCAGTTGCACAGAATGCCAGTCAGGCGGGACAAGAGGAAATAACATCAGGTGGTGAGTATCTTTCCTAAAGCTGATTGAAAATTACTCACTGATTTGGTTTTCAGTTATTGGAGTAGAATTCAGGATTCAAAAAGAAGAGACCCAACAGAGGGCTAGAAATAGTAAGAGAGTTTTGCAAGGAAGAAATCACCGCATTACAAGATTGATAACAAAAAACGATCTTCCAAGTCAGACATTCATCAAATCAGTCCACTTGCCAGAATTTATCAACTTCTTAATGGGTATGCCACCTTCTTTAGATGACTTCCCACCCAATCCTACCAATGATGAAGAGGAATTTCATATTAATTGGGTCAAAAACTGTGCTAAACACATCAAGGCCAATTTGGAAACCTTTGAATATGGACTGAGAGATCATCCAATTAGTGAGCACAAAATTCTAGTCAAACAAGAAATCACCTCTATATCTCAGCGATTGCAGCCACCTGAATTCAAACCAAGGTGTGATATTCTCAATAACAAGATCAAGGTCTCAATAGTTACAAAGCATTCTTGTGAGAAGGAATGCCAGCTAGTAGGCCTCAAGAGGATTACCTTCCAATGGGGAACCTCATTCAATAGCTCTACTTGGAATGCAGCCAGAGCCAACATTATCTCCAAACACTTTTTCAATCAGAGCCAGACTCAATCAAGCTTAAATATCAACAATCCAGATCAGCTAAACCTATTAATTGAAAGTTGGGTCAATGGAAGGGGTAAAGAAATGAAAAAGCTTTCAAAACTTGGCCAGGCTGCAGAGGAGGTTAAATTTCAAAAATCTAAGAAATACAAAAACACTAGAGGGAGGCAGAATGCACATGCTTATTATTTTGTTGGACATACACAAAACTTTAATATCACTTTTATATTTAGGTTACAGCTACCTGTTTCAAAATAGCATGTGAATTATTCCCTCAAAACAACAATTTCTCTGCAATATATACTGATATAAAAGCAACTTCAGATGTAGAGGAGAATTCTGACTTGGGAAAAGCACCAAACGGACTTGTTGGAGTTTGGCATAGTGAAGCTTTGACCTTGTGTACAGGGCAATTGCATCTAGCAATGACCCTTGGTGCCAAAACCCAGCTTGAAAAGAATAGAGTTCAATGTATGCCTCATAGGGATGGAGAGAAATTAGACTATAACTCTGATTTAACAAATGTCCCACATTGCTTACCCCTAGATTGTTATTCCACAATATACTTAAACACAATTTCAGAAGCTGAAAGAAACCACTTATTGGTGAAAGAACTGATTGGACTCCAAAATATTTTATTAGAGATTGAGGACAAGACAAAAGGGGGATGTAACATCATACAGAGGCCAGGAAGATCTTTTCTCAGTGGACTTGAAGCTGGTTCAAGTATTCATAATCGTATTAATCCTGAATAATGTTTATCTGATAGTCCTTTTTTGTATCCAAGATTAGAGTTTTGTAATAGATGTATTTGGAAATATAATTAGAGATAAATTATTGTAACAATTCACCAATTGAGAGAATTGATAACTAATTCAAAAGATGCCTTTCAAAATCATGACTTCCAGTCATGACATTAGTAATTTTGTAGTGTATTTGAGAGCTGAAGTGTCCTATATGTTTGGCAAGTTAGAATTCAGTAATAAATGTATTTCAAAGGAAAACATGAGGTGAAATATTATAAAAAATTAACCATTGTGAGGATTTATAATTTAGCCACAATGTTATCTTTCACAATTATGACCATCAGTCATAGATTATTTATTAATTCAATGTTTCAAAGCTGAACTGTGCTATAGGTTCTCAGAATGATTTAATATATAAGCCTCTTATTTATGCCTGCTTTGGTTTTCATTTGTCCCCAAGCTATTATATAATAAGAAATGCTCAAAGAAAGATATTGACATTTATGAAAAGTCATCATTGTATATGCCTACCCAAAAATCCTACATTCCCTAATAGTCCAATATGTCTTGAACACTGTAAAGAACCACTGCCTTCTATTGTTTTTCAATTTCATTTCAAAAATAAATTTAAAAAATTATTTATAATAATTAACCCTCAGTCAATTTCACATAATAACTTCTCCAAAATGACTCCATTACTTGAAATAGATTCAAAGCAAGTTGAAAAATCAGAATTCATATCCAAAATCTCCAAATTTCTTCCTTCTCTCCAGCTTGCTACCTGTGATACCCATTTTCCTGAATATGCAAGAAAGAAATTCAAGAGGTCTCAAAAATACTTGAAGATTTCTTCCAGCTTTTACCCATATGGAGTCATTTTTGATTGGAATTCAAATCATAATTTAGGTGTACAGCTAGGTGGATCATTACCCCCTGAAGCCAAGGTTGTGATTTCAGAATCCTCCCAAGCATCAATAAAGAAGTATTTCATATCTTCTTCTAGTATGAGCAATAAAAAGGCCAAAATTTATGAAAGTATAAAGGAAAAGAATGAACAAGTATGTCGCAATATTTTATTTAGGCTTTACTCAAAGATTAAACTGTATTACCTGAATTATTTCTCTCTTAGAAATTTGAATTCAATTATGATACTGCAAATTAATACCCACAAAACCAGTCAGATTTTCAAAATATAGAATAAGGACTATTCCAACCGCAAAATGATTTTGAAACAGCCCTATCCACCTCAAACTCCAGCCCTGAAGTCAATAGTATATCTCAAAATGATCCATCAAATATACAAAGCTTTCCAGCTTCCCCCATGAGAACAAAAGCAAAATCAAAAATAGAGGAGCCCTTGATACAACCTAGATCTACCAAAAACTCAAAAGAAAAACCTACCTCCAATTTCATACTGGTAGATAATAACCCATCAACTTCAAAAGTAATGTAAACCAGTAATGAAAAGACTTCAACATCCCAAAAGAATAAAAAGCTCCCTCAATCCGGATTATTAAATCCTATTCACTCAGATAACTTTGAAGAAAAAATCAGCCATTGTCAGCCACTTTCTGTATCCTCATGAAAGAAATGACAGGTTAATGTTGAAACTCCAGTAAGACAATGATTCCAGGAAATTCTCCAAATGCCATTTTCTACCAAACTACCAAAAGGAATAAATTTTCAAATTATTGGGTCTCTTAGCATTAGCAAATGGCTAATGGATCTGGATGAATCTGGTAAATACAAAAGACATTGATTCATTCTTCATCCAGAACATTGATATTTACTGAAAATATTTTGCAGGATTAGATATCTTTTCACCAAATAAATATGATCCTTTCAATGATCCTGAAGCCTGGAATGTCCCTCTCTTTACTTTTGATACTACAATTTCAATGAAAAAGGTTCCCAAATCACACCAACCCCTCTTTCAATTGGGATAATCTCTCTTTGTCCCTAATTTTCACAAGAAACAGTTCTGGGAAAATCTCATACTGGAGTCAAGATCAGTTTCTGCACAAGATCTCATACAACCTGAAAATTTTGAAATCACCAATTCAACAGAAGATGATCCCTTGTTAGTTCAATGACTCAGCCTGGAACTTCTAGTGTCCTGCCTCAGCACAAGACCATCCCATTCAGCTCAAATTAAAAATACCCTTGATCAAAGAGAGGAAGACCAGCCAATTCCTTATGAAATGAATACCTTAATACCTTTCAATGATTCCATTTTACATCTTATGATGTCATATGTCTTGATACTAGAACATTCAAAAATTCTTCCAGTCAATATTCCTGATTGATTTGTGCTCATTCATAAAAAGTCCAAAGAAAACCTTAGGACCTTATCAGAGCTACAATCAAAAATAGGAGTAGTTAAGCCCTGCTATTATATTTTAGCTTCATTTCTTGCTTCTGGGGTAAGAGGCTTAATTTTTTGCTCAAGAGATTAGAGAAAAAGCTCAGTTAAAGGAGAATTTCAGATAGTGTTATTGGTGAGGAAAGGCCTTATGAGCGTATTTGGAAGAGAACAAATGCATATATTTTAAATATTTTGAACAAGCCATTTTTCTCAAAAACCCATGAATTTGTTCCCACTGATCCAAAGAAATTGGAAGTGGCTAAATGTTCAGTGCTGGACTTCAGTGAGGCATGGCTTGAAAAAATAACCATAGATGGACAATGTGTACTAGATCTTCCTGATAAAGGAAATATAGACACCTTATTAATTTGATCAGTTTTTTCTGTATTTTCATTTCATTCTTTCACAATAGCCTGATGTTTATGCAAATCATGTTTGAGTTTGTGTCACAACCACAAATAATCAACCCTCTCAATGGGTGTTGCAGCAATTTCAGCCTGAACCCAAGTCATGGTAAATTGGCCATATAATATGTTTTATGGCCAATTTTACTCTTTTGGTGCTCTATGGACTATTGGTCATAACACCCTTCCACTGGCCAAATATGGCCTCAGGCCATATCCTGCCTTCATTGGCCTCATTGGCCAATTCCCCATCTCACCAACCCCCAGGCCATTAACCTTTTTTTGAGACTGGGGGTCTTTTAAGTCTTCCAGGGGCCAATGGCCCCCCTAGCCACCACCAGGGCCCTTGGCCCAACCCTTTATATTAAGGGTATTTGCACCATTTAGGCCCCCTACGGCCCCTACGGCCTGCGGTCCATGGGACCCTTAGGCCCCTTTTTTCCCAATTCTGATGCGGACAAAAGGGGCCAAGGGGGCATTCCATGAGCCCCAAAAGCCAAGTGGGCCCACCTGAGCCAGCTTTTGACCCCAAATGGCCAAAACCCACCTTAGGACCCATATTGACCAAGAACCACAAGTTGACCATAATCAGTCCATGGCCTCTGCAAACCATCAGAGGCCACCAGATCAGCTCCAAGCAGGGATTTCCGTCCAGTTTATGGGGAAAACTTCCCTTCCTTCAATGCACTCTGTACTGAAGGACCAGGAGTGGTGCTGTGGGAACTCCTCCCGTGTGGGATGGAAATGAGGCAGTACCTGGAGGGGGAAATCATAGGTAACTAGTTTTGAATTGCCAATAACTCCTGTAACCAAGGGTGGCAAGGGTGTATTGCCTGTCCCTCCTGAAAAACTGAACAAAATCTTCCTTGGAGCTCACAAACCAAAAAAAAAATTAGTAAGTGGCTTTACAACTGCAGAAGACAAAATTCAGCAGTCTCAGATCAGACCCATGCAATATATAATATGAAAAATAATGTCAGTAATTTTGGTTAATTTTTAGGTTTTAATGGAATACTTGTCTATAGAATTTTTATTCTTTTGGTCAAATTAGGGTGAGTGGTTTCTTCTTGCTGATACAATTTTGGTAAGATGAGTTATTTAAGGTGTTCAGAAGAACTTGGTGAGTGTTGATAAAGGTAATTCTGTTAAGGTATAGTTATAATAGAGTAAAATAGTTTTTTTAAAGGCATGTTATTGTTTATTTGAGATTTTTTGATAATAAGACACAATTGTATTTGTTAATTTTAAGAGGTAAGATTCTTTGATATTGGATTTTTAAAGGGTTAAGTCAATCTTAAGTCTTGAAAAATGGTGTTAGGTTTACTGGATAGAATATTTTAATATAGTAGTAACCCTAATCTTTGGTACTGGATAATTTTTTTTTATTTTAATAATAATAAGATTCCACTGAGCTTAACTACTGGGTAATCTTCCACACTATACTTCCACTGAGCTTAGCTACTGGGCAAGTAATTTTATCATAATATACTGGACTACCTCCCAGGTGAGGGATGACTTATTCCTGTGCTTGCAATGTGCAAGGGATATAATGTGCATGGGGGGATTTTGAAATTTGGGGGGAGAGAGCCCCTCTATTTATACCTTTTGGGAGCCCAGGGGGCCCTCCATGGGAGCTGACTTTTTCCACTTTAATTCCTCTTGATTTCATCATGAGACTCCATTTTTGGTGAGGACCTTCCTTGCATGGGTCAGGTGATTTAAGGTTTGGTGATAATTGTTTCTCTGCACAGCCTCCATTCATCACATGATGGTATTTTGGTGAGATGATTATTATGTGATATTCTTGGATTTTCTTTTCATGCATGAGGTGATTTCATTTTGGCTGAGGATTTTTTTTTTGCACAGCCTTTTTTCTGTCACATGATATTCTGTTGGTGGGTGTAGTATCACATGATGACTTTGTATTTCCTTTGAATATTTCCTATTTTGGGCTTGGTAGAAATGGCTGTTTAATTTATGCAGGTGTAATGGTTGTTTTTCTTCTTTTTGAAATTCAAAATGAGGTCAGGTGATAATTCCTTTCACTGATGAATTAATTGTTTTTTATGAGATGATGTGATTTTTGAGTTTGACACATGCTGTGCATAGTCATGTGGTTGAGATTTAATTGAAAGTGTGTACTGCATGCAGCTTGTTGTAACTAGCTTTGGTTTGCATGAGGTGATGAGTGGTGTAAATAATTTGGATTCTGTTTTAAGGTTTCAAGTGGGGTTACTGTGGATATAAGATAACGTACTCCTGTGGCTGTGTTGTAAATTAATTGCAGGAATTCCATGGGGCTGGGCTTTGCATCATGTGACTTTGAATGCAAGTTGGCTGTGTAACTAATGCATGTGTCATTTTCATGCTGAAGGAGTCCTGTGGCTATAGAGAGGTTTAAAGCTGGGTGGGGTGTGTAATTTAAAGGGTGGTACCTTATTTTTTGTAACTAGTTTGCTATATGTAACTTGATTTTTTACATATGCATAATGAAATTGAATAATTTATTGAAACACCTACACTTCCCTTTGGTGCCTGTGCCATGGTTTTATGAGTTAAATCCAGCTTCTTGCTGCAAAATTGACCTTTTGGTGTAAAAGTTGAGTGTAAGTCTGCCTGTAGGCTGGATTTACTGCTGTTATGGGGTATTATTAGCTTGGGCCTGGTGAAAAATACGGTATGAAATACCACATCCCCCTCTCCATTTAATGCTTTCCCCAGCCTTCCAGGTGAGAGCTCTCTATTCTTCATCTGATTCTTTGGTCTCTTCAAATACCTCTTCCTCACTTATTGATTCATCTTCTTCACTTTGTTCTTCTTCTGTGTCTTCTTCTGTGTCTTCTCTTGTGTCCATCAACTTTTCTCTTGGGTAAAACCTTTTGACTTGAGAGGCTGAAAATCTTCTTGCTAGTTCTGTTCCATCCAGCTCCTCAAGTTCATATGGTCCATTGCTTATTTGTCTGATTACTCTGTAGGGTCCATTCCATTTGTTTTTGAAAAGTAGCCCCCAATTAATTTTTATTGCTTTGTTGTAAACCAGGACCAAATCTCCTGGATTAAGAGGTCATCTCAGTTTGTGTGCCATTCTTCTATCCCAATATTTCATTGAGTCCTCCCTTGATTTTTTGAGTTTTTCTGCTTCTTTCCTTATCATTTCTTCTTTTCCTTCTAATTGTTTAGCTCTGGCTTCCAATAATTCCTCAGTTGTGGATATTTTGTGCCATTCTACTGCTAAAAAGGTATTTGTTTCAATTTCAATTGGTAATACTGGTAGTTGTCCAAATTGGAGTTCAAATGGTGAGAAACCAGTTGTTCTTTTAGTGGAAATTCTGTCTGCCAATGTCACTAGTGGTAGATATTTTTTCCATTTTCTCCACTTTCCCCACACATTTTGACCAGTGCATCTTTGAGCTGTTTATAGCCCCTTTCCACCATTCCTTGAGACTCTGGGTAATAGGGTGTGGTGACTCTGATCCTTGATCCTGCTTTCTTTACTGCATCTTGCAATTATTTTCCAAACTCTGGCCCCCCATCAACAGTTACTTCTTTTGGTGAGCCATACCTGCATATCCATTCTGAGGTGAACCGTTCTGCAGCTGCTTTTGCTGTTAATTTGACTAGTCTAGCTGTTTCTGGCCATCCTGAAAAATCATCTCTGGCCACAACCATATACTTCCATCTTCCATATTTGATATGGACTGCATCCATACTGACCCTTTCAAATATTGTTGATGTTGCTGTAGATTTTCCTTGTTCCCTTTGTAAGCTTTGACTTCTCTGTTGGAAGGCTAGGCAAGATTGAACCCATTTATTGACTGATTTCTTCATGCCTTCTCACCAAAATCTTCCTTTAATTCTTCTGTAAGTTTCATTTTCCCCTCTGTGGCCCATGTCTTCATGAAGTGACTTTAAAATTTAGCTTTGAACTTCTTGAATTGATATCACCAATTGAGGGTTTGGGTTATTTCTTCTTTTTAGCTGGCCATCTTCCAAGAAAAAGTTGGTTGACCTTCTTTTTATCATTATAAATTGTTCCACTTTACTTAATTGTGGTTTTTTCATTGTACTTAAGTCTTCTTGCATTCTCTTCCAAAATCCTTCTTCTTTGGTTGGTACTTGCATTCCTGAACAATGGAGTGATTTTACATTCTTAGCCCCAAATCCAGGGTGTGGCTTGATCCAATCTTCTTCTTCATCAAATTATAGTGCATGTTCATCTTCTTCTTCTGAGTTTTTTGGTCTTCTGGATAGCCCATCTAGAATAGTGAAAGTTTTCCTTGGTTTGTGTACCAAATCAAAGGAAAATAACTGAATGAAAGCCACCCATCTTGTCATGGGGGCATTGGGTAAACAAGGGGTGTTGATCATTTCAATTAAGGCCTTGGCATCAACCTGAAATTCAAGATGTTGTCCCAAAAGTATTGTCTGAAGCTTCTTGAGAATTCTTGCAACTCCACAGAGTTCCAATTTGGGTTGTGAGTATTTTGATTCTAATTTTGAAAAAGTTATTGATTCATAAAATACTGGGCCAGCTTTTCCTTCTTTATCTTCTTGAGTGAGTACTGCTCCTGAAGCAATGTAGCTTGAATCTACTGCTACCTTAATTTTTCCTGCTCCTTTGTCATAATCCAGTTTCTTGAGGGTTATTTCTTCTCCAACAATTTTTCTGAGCTTATGCCATGCTTCTTCACATTTTTGATCCCAGTTCCAGTCAACATCTTCTCTGGTGAGCCTTCTGAGTGGTGATGCAAATTGTGAGAAGTTTTAAATGAACATCCTTACATAGGCACAAAGGCCAAGAAATCCCCTTATTTCCTTCTTGTTAAGAGGTGCTGGCCAACTGTGAATTTTGTTGATTATTTTTTTTGAAATTGTTCTTCCTTTAAATGCTACAACATGGCCTACTATGTCCAAAGCTGGAACACAGCATGCAAACATTGATCCTGAGATAGGAAGTCCTTCTTCTTCAATCCTAAATAAAACTCTTTCTAAGGTTATGGCATATTCCCATATAGATCTTCTGATTGAAAGGTTTTCTGGTAGTGTTTCTTGGTTTTGAAGTGATCTTGGTCCTTTTATTCCTCCATCATCAATGAAAATTCCTACACTTTCTTGTATTTCTTCTTGGAGTATCCAGGTCAATTGGGCTTGGTATACTGCTACTGAGCTGGTGGGTCCTTGGGGTAGTCTTGTGGGTTGCATCCTTCCAAGGGTTGTTTCAAGCATAGTGAGGGGTCTTGTAGTGACATCTAATTCTCTTTCATCATATACTCCCATGATGTCTCCCAGTACATAGCATGCTATTCCTGAAAATGTATTTACAAATTCTTCAATGTGAGGTGGTAACCAGCATCCTTGATGGTGACTTTGTTGAGTTCTTGAAGGTCATGGGCAATTCTGAGTTTCCCATTTGATTTGGCCACACAAAAGATTGGGCTTGTGTAGCTTGCAGTGGATTGCTCATATAGTCCAGTCCTGATTCTTTCTCTGATTAATTCAGTAAACTGAGGTAAAATTGATTTGGGAATGGGAATTTGTTTCTTCTGCCAAGTTTCATGAGTTATTACTGGTATCTTGTAAGGTTCTCAATATGAGTGTTTGAGTAATCCCCTTTCTTCTTCACAGAAAGCTATTGCTTTTTCCCTTAGGGTAATAACATTTTTGAGTAAATTGATTTATTCATTTGATAACCATCCTGGGGGGCCAAAATTGACTGCTTGCAGTCTTTGATGGGTGACCTTGAAGGTTTCTCAAAATATAGGTGGGTTAGGTGATAAGGGTGTTTCATAAGGATCTCTTGAAAAAGGTGGTTTATGGTCTTAAGGCATTGGCTCATTAACTGGTCTCACCTTCTTCAGGACTGATTTGTATTTGGCTGCCAAAATTTGGTGATAAATCTTCAATTAGTTATTTTGTTTCTTCTTATCTCTCTTTTTTTAATGATTTCTAAGAATTTGCTAGTGTCCTGAAATCTTGAGGTCTTCACAATTCTTCTTTCTTCTTTCTTCCATAAAAAATGTAGTTTGAGGTCATACAGGACCTAAAACTAGGTGTGTAACCCCTGCATATTAGGTATACAGGTCCTGCAGTTTAAGTCATGCAAGGACCTCCTGGCCTAATCCAAGGGCTTATCTTGATTCTTGAGCTCTTTTGGGCTTGATTTTGGATTCCACTTGACTCTTGTTTTTTTCTTCAATCTTCATTATTCCCAATTGATGCAAGATTCTTCTGGTTGTTTAATTTCTTGATAAGAAATTTGCTTGTCTTAATTGATGGCTTGGGACTCCACTTTCTTCATTTTGGCCAATTTGATAATGCTAAACACCTGTGAAACCTCTTGTTCCTGTTACACAAAGGGAGCATTTTATTTTCATGCTGAGGACAAAAATGGTCCCTCAGCACTCCTGACTAGGAAAATCCCCACTAGCTTCTTGGCTGTTATTTTTTGTAAGTTTCCCTTCCCAAGTCTACAGGGGAAGCAGTTTACTGTCATGCTGAGGACCTCTTGAGTCTTCAATCTTCTTTAAAATCCCAAGGGAAATTTGATTTGAGTGTTGTACATTGTCTTGTTAGTCCTTCATGTTGAGTGAGTCCTGAGTCAATAATTAATCCAGGGAGTCATTATTCAGTCCATAAATCCTGGCCAGTGATTCTTGAATTCCAAATGAGTTTCAATCAAGAATCAATGAAGTGTCCCAGGTCTTGTGTTGTCCAAAGGTCAATCCATAAGGAACTCCTGCTTTTCTTCATAAATAACCTTCTTCATTTTCAATATTAATAATAATTTTCCTATAATGAGTTGTTTTCCAATTCTCTTGCTATTTCTTCAAAATAATTCATGTCCTTTTGTTCTTTTGTATTCCTGAATTATACCTGTTATAAAGAAATGTAAAATTAAAAAACTATAATAATAAGATGATTTATAATTGATTTTTGATATTGATTGATTGATTTTTTTTAATAATATTTGTTTGGATGAGGGCCCCCCTCTCCATTTAAAGATTTTGAGTTGGTTTTAAAATTTTGAAGAAGATATGTTCTAATTCCCCCAAAACTTTCACTATAAGGGATAGTGTAAGAAATAAGTTTACCCACCCCTTATTTTTTTATAGTGATTTTGATGAGGATAAATAATGATACAGTAAATCTATATCATTTTATTTTGACTATGATACAATAGTAATATGTTTTTTTACTGTAAGTATAAAATACAAATTAAGTGAGATATCTGATTAAAAATCAAAATTTATAAGAAATAAACCTGAATCACAATTAAGATCATGGAACTGTTTGGTTGAAGGTGGTACTTTGTGCCAATTAGTAAAAATTGGTTCTCTTGAGAGTATTTATGATTAATATCACATAGTTTAATGATCATAGTTTGAGTCCTTTATTCATATAATGACCCTTATGCTGCCACAACCCTTCCTTTTGGAATCATCATTGTGACCCAGACTTTATTTCAAGTCCATCCCCTTTATGGTTCAGATTTTCTGTTACCCATAAATGCACGTGAGTTGTTAAGAAAATATAAACAGTGAAATTAAAACTCTTTACAGTAAAAAAAACTCTTGTTTGCTTTTTTTGGGGGGGGGTTTCAAATCCCTTTTGGAATAAATAGCACATTGAGGTGTTATTAATATGTAAATTCCCCAAATTATGTCATCCATTTATGAGTTTTTTAATATAAATGGCTCCTTCAGAGTTCAATTAATTCCTTCATGGCACAAATACTTCTTCTTTTCAAAACAGATCCAATCACTTTCTTTTAATTGAAGAAATATTTCAAATAAATTGATCATTTTTCAAAAAAAAGAATTTCTTGATGTAAAGTTCTTTTTTTTTCTTTTTTTTAAGAATTATTATCATTTCTTGAGTTGAAAAATTAAGCCAATTTAATGGCTCTTGTTGTAATAGTGGGAAAGGTATAATAAATATAATAAATAAATAGAATATTCTTGAGCTCATGAATGGGATATAACCCTAATTCTTAGGAAAAAATAACTGAATTTGAAATAAAAAAAAATAAATATGCTCAAAAAGTTTGAGTCAGTAAATCTTTCTAATTCTTTTTTATAATGACATAAAATTAGAAATTAAGAAATGAAACCTTAGGTAGTTTATAGTCTTTCCAAGGACCTTTGGTTTACTGTTTTGTATTGACTCCTTGTTGAGAACTTTTGGTGGGCAGTTTATGGTCTTTCCAAGGATCATTGCTTTTTTTTGTTGATATTCTTGTTGATATGCTTAGGAATTTCTTGATCTTTGAAGGGGTATTTTATGGTCTGGCCAAGGACCATATCTTTGGTCCTGGCACCTGATTGTGGCCTTTGAGGTCTCATGGAATGTTATTTATCTTCAAAGCCAAGTTGTATAATTAGCTTAAACAGTTTATAGTCTTATTGAGGACTTTTCATTTTATTTTCAAAGCATTCTCTTAAGCTTATAAAATCCTGAAAGTGTTTTTTAATGTTAAATACCTGTAAAAGCCAAATCAAATATATTAGTATAGTTATTTTTCAACATAAAAAGCATAAAAGATAAAATAGAATTTTGAAGCCTTGCTTAGGGCTTTCTTTATTGTTTTATTGTTTTCTTGAGCCCTATAGAAATGGAGAATATGAAATGTCAGTCCAATATAATTATAACAGAAAATAAAAAATAAAATAAACCATCAGTTTAAAGCCTTGATGAGGGCTTTTATTTATTTATTTCTTTTTCATTTGATAGCTATCTTTTTTCCTTCATTCATTTCATTAAACTAAAAAATTACTAAAATATCAGCAAATCAAATAATCAGTACTAGAATAAGCATAAGATTGAATTGAGCATTTTAATGCCTTGCTCAGGGCCTGTATTGTCATTTGCTGCCCTGTAGCACATCAAAATTGAAATAGGTCAGCTTTACTTAATATTAAGGAGAAAATGCAAAAGTCCAGCAGTTTAATTTCTTGCTGAGGACATATTATTTATACTTTCCAACCCTGGTAAATTCAAATAAATATTTTGTTAGTAATTCAAATAAGGTCATAAAGGATAATAAAATTCAAACAAAGAAGAAAATAAGCAGTTTTAAGCCATGCTGAGGGCTTTTTTTTTCTTATAATTACTATACTCAAAGTTGAAAATATTGGTCAATAAATTCATAAAAAAACAAGATCTGTTATTATATCCAAAAATGAAGCAAAAGAGAAATAAGCAGTTTTAAGTCTTGCTGAGGACTTTACCTTCATATAAATGTGATTGATGTCAGTTTTCAATTCTTTATAAGTACTACCTAATAAATAAAAATAAAAAACAGGTTAGCAAAATAAAACCAGAAATTTAGAGCCATACTGAGGGCTTTTTTTTAATTTTCCAAAACATAAATAAAAGAAAAACTCAACAATTTAAAGTCATGTTAAGGACTTTTCTTTTTGAAAGCCCTTCCTATTCATGAAAAAATTGGCACATAAATAAATTTTCAGTAAAATAAGAAGGCTAATAAAATAATATTCAAAAATATAAAAGTGAGCAGTTTAAAGCCATGCCCAGGGCTTTTATTGTTTATTTTTATTTTTATCCTTTTTATATCTTTTATGTTTTTTTTTTAAATTTCTGTTTATTTATTTTATTTATTTATTTCTTCTTTGTGAAAAAAAATATCATCAGTAATTTTAAAGATATTGAATAAAATAAAAAATAAACAAGCAGATTATTTATATTTTTAAGTGGGCTGATTCCATCTCTATAGTCCTTGAGAAGCACTTTATTGTGCTTTAAACCACTTCAGATGGTTTTTTTTTTTGATATGTGGGTGTTTCAAACCCCTTACTTTATTAAATAAAAGAGTTGGTTGGGCTGTATGGTGCCCAAAAGTGATTTGTGTTGAGGATTTAAAATGCAAGAGGTATCTTTGCTCCTTCACTATAGTAGAAAATCAGTCAGGTTAGTTTAAAATACCCATGGCTATTGTTTTCTAAGAAGAACGAGAGCTTTGGAACAGCTGAGAAATCACTAAGAGGTGGTATCTTTCTCAAGCTGTTCCACCTCTTTCAAAGGTCAGATGGGGTTTGGGCTATGGTATCAATACATTGCTGTGCCATTTATAATTGGTCAGGGGTGGTGTTTTGACTATGTCGAGGGTAGTAGAATTATTAGATAAGGACCCATAATTAATACGCTGCGCCAGGGAGGTATTGGCACTTCAATTGTCTTTCACTTGCTTCACAAGTGGCTTTGGCTGTACAATAGGTTACTGTAGAGTACAGTAACTTCATTTGCATCGGGTGGGTAGTTTTAGTGAATGATACTGTTTTACAGTGTCCTAGAGGTAATAGGTTTCCTCAGAAACTCTTGGAAAACCTCTGTATGAGGTATTAGCCACTGTCTGACCTTCAAGAGGCCTTTGAATGTGATCATCACCACCTCAACTGGCAGTGGTTGGTGTTTGAATTTTCTCCTATCTAAATCCACTGGGTATTGTTCATCTAGTCGCATTTTGGCGTTTTATTTTCTTTTTTCTTCTACCAAGCCAAGGTAGTAGTGCTATCTAGTGCATTGTACATGGTACTTGATTTTTCTTGGTGATAGAGTTAAGTAAACTTACAGTAATCTTCATTCCATCGCTTAAAAGACTGCATGCAGTCACTTTTGTTCTTGTAAAGTGGCATTAAGATGGCGCGCTGATGTCGGAAATTAGAAGGTTACACAAATTTCTTCTTGATAGGTACTTCCCTGATTCAAGATGCATTTCTTGCATCTTTAATGTACAGTATTTGTGGATTGTAACCTGTGTTTCATGCTCTTTCCTTTGGTGCAGTCACAAGACTGAACTTCTCGAGCAGACTTAATTGTACTTGTGGTATTGAGTGACTGAAAGTAGTTTTTGTTTATTAGTTTGGCTATTTAGGGCTGCATGAATTGTTAATTTTCCCGCTTAACATCTTTGTCTTCTCTATGGGTGAATTGGTGGTAAGCTGGTCAACTTGTTCCTTATTTGGCTAATGATTGCAATTTCTCAGAGGCCAGGGTTATTGTCTTAGATACTTCATACAGTGGGGCACCAGCATTCTTCCAGAATTTTATTACAGAGGTTAATTTCTTTTCATTTGCTTGATGAGGTGCTAATGAAAGATTGTCTTGCTCATATTCCCCAGTTATTTTTTGATACAGTGTACTTTCTTGTAGAAGCAGCTGTCAGAAGTCTTGTATCATGGGATTTGTTGAAGGTCTGGATCAATTCAAATTATCAAGGGTCCTGGTAAGCTTCTACAAGGTTTGACATCCATAAACTATGTATGACTGCATGAAAATGAAATCTTGCGCTTCTGATAACTTTTAGGGCAAAGGCCTCTTCCTCCAATTACTTGTGTGCATGTAAGTCTAAATTGATGTCCAAACCAATTATTTTGTGTTTAATTGATGTAATACAGGTAAGTATACTTGAAGAACTATATTTTGTCTTCTTGGAGCTTCTTCTGGTTGTCATTGTAAATCCATTGTTTAAACGACTGCATGTGGTGCGGTGTATCTCTTGTAGTATGGTGTTAAGGTTTTTCATTATTACTTCAGTGCAGTGGAAGCACTCGTTAAACAGAAGTACTGTATACATCCAGCTTGTTCATTCTGCACTTTCTATTGGGTTAGTTAAAGTTGCCAAGACTAATTTACAAAGGCTGTAGTCATTTTTGTATTGTATGTCTCCTAATGCGGTCACAGCTATTTAACAATGTTGTGTCTTTTCCTTTTTGGTTTTAATTTGGGTGTTTTAATATTCTTAGAACAGAGAAGTGTGTTGACCAGTGCGCACAAGGTGGATTTTGAGAGCACACCACATGTAGTGTCATCTAATCATGTTCCTGCTGTCCGAGACGCATTATTTAGCTTAATTTGAATGGAATTCTACTTTGGTGACTCAATTACATTATTTTTCAATTATCCACTGAAATCACTATACAGCTTTTTTCTGTAATTCCAATTCATTGTTGTGGTAAATTCCTATACAATTCATTTCTTTGGAGGCCCACTTCATTCTGAGCTACTCTTCTTTGCACTGTCACTGGATTTATTTTATTTTCTTCAATCAATTTGGAAACTATCTTTATTTTATTGCTCAAATTGATAAATTGAATTTAAGAAGGGCTGAAACAGCTGTATCAGTGTTAGCACATGATTTAATTTGATGCTAATGAGTTGATTGCATCAAATCTTGCATGAGTTCAAGAGCCAAGCTACTTGTTCTAGGCTGCACACTGATATCTCTAGAATGGAGTTAGAGTGTTGATAGGCTGTACCTGCTGAGTCAGAAACCACAAGTCAGCCTCCATAGAGTTTTCCTATAAATACCCCCTCCTCTCTGCTGCCTTCTCTTTCCCCCACTTTTTTATTTTTTATTTTTTATTTTTTAAAAAAAATAAAATAAAATAAATAAATGAATGAATAATAAACCCAAGTTAATTTTAAGTTAAAATTTAAGCTAGGTTCTACAAAAGAACTTGAAACTCAATAAATTGAAATTAATTTAGTTTAACTTCAATAAAATATATAGCTGAAGCAATAAGAAACCATAAGCCTATCTATCAATTTTTTCTATAGTTCAAGATAAATTAGTTATTAAAGCTTTAAATTACTGTCTCTATCACTTCCCCCTTTTTTTTGATTAAAATAAGAAATAAAATAAAATAGATAAGAAAATAAGAATAGAACTAGAATGAAAAAGATCCCTAATATAATGTAAGTTTTCTTCTTTTTAGTTATCATCTACTGATATAAGCTGAACTGGAAGTAATTGTTTTTTTAGTTCTTGTTTTATATATTTTATATTTTTAGAACTAATTATTATTTTTTATCTTTTATTTATTTCTTTTTTATTTATTTATTTTTTGGTCAAGTAAAAGAAATAAAAAAGAATAATAAAAAGAATCTTCAATAACAAGTAAGTTTATTTTTTATTTCTTCCTTCTAAGCTAAAATCAACTGAAGCCTCTCTTTTTTTTAGAATTAATAATGATTGTTTTTTTTTTGTTTTTTTTGTGAAAAATAAATATAAGTATATAAATATAAGAGAATCCTCAATATCAGGTATGCTTTTATTTTCTTTCTTTCCTTTAAGCTTATATGAACTGAAGCTAATTGTTTTTTAGGGTGATCATGCAAGGAAAATCAAATAATAATAGTAATAAAGATAAAAATGAAAGCAAAATAACAAATAAAAGGATTAAATAATAATAATATCAACGGGAATAGGATGGATTAAAAATTCAAGAATTGGGGACTTAGCAGGTGAGGTTTAATTTTTGATTAACTCCTTTGACTAAGTATTATCTTCACTAGTTCTTGTTTAATAAATCTTTCTCCCCTCCATTTCTCTTGTTTGAGACTTTTGAAAGGGCATTCTTGACAGAAAGAGCTCCAATCCTGTCTTTAATTGAGTTGAACCACCTTTGAGACTGAGTATTTCTGGTATAAGTGTTTCTTCCCAGCGGGAATCCCAGGTGGAATTATTAATAATATAACCTCTTGGGATCTTGCTAATTTTTCCATTCTTAATTTCAAAATCCTGGAGGTTGAACCAGTATTGGCATTCCCAGGTCCTCCAAAATAGTGATTTCCTGAGGTGTTCATCCATGTGGAATATTTCATTCCAGTATTGGTTTCCAAGGTTGCCTTCAACTCCATCCCAGGTCAGTAAATCAATGAATTCATACTTTGTGAGGTTGAAGGCAGGTAATTCTTTCCATGGATGTGGAATGACAAGTTCTGATAGTGTTTTTCCTTTTCAAAGATGTCCTCAAACTCAATATATGTAAGGATTATTGTGGAGATATCTGGACAGGGTTATGGTTTTGTTTGTAAGAACCATTCAAGATATTCACTTTCTTCTTTGGTATTATTGTAATTGGACCAGATTTATTTTCTTTTATCCAGCTGATGTCTGTGTCCAATGACCAGGGATCTTCTTCAAGTAATGACCATGATTCTATTTTGAAGGATTTGGTGGAGTTTGAAGTGTTAAGGTAAGATTAATTGAGAATAGTATTTAATTTATTTATCAAAAATACTTTCAGGGTAGGTTTAATGGGATTTTGATGGCCATTTAGGGTAAGAATTTGGATATTCCTCTTTAATAAGGCAGTAGGTCACTGCCTAGTGATTTTCTTATGATTTTGGTGAGTGAAATTGGTGATTTTGGTTGATAAGAATTGATTTTCCTCTTTGATAAGGCAGGAGGTCACTGCCTAGTGATTAATTGAGTTGAAATCTGACTATTATATTTGATTTTTGATTTTTGGAGCTGTTATGTGTCTTCAAGATAGGCTTTGATGGTTTGAAGTTTAATTGGTCCATTAATTCTTGAACAATCTCATTGGTTTTGTCAGAAATCTCCATAATTTTCAGAAACTCCTTGATTTCTTCAATTTCTGGGTTTCTTGATATTGATGAAGTATTCTTAAAGTGCCAAGATTTCTCTTTATTGAAATCTTCATCTTCTGGTGACCAAGGAAGTTCTTCATTGATAATTTGGTCTTCTTTTATTAGTTCTTCCCCATAGGATCCAAAAATTGGTGAATGGGCCATGGTGGAGGTGATCAATGTTTTTTTTGTTTTTTTAAGAGATACTTTGTTGATGAATTTCTTCTTTGTTAAGGCAGGAAGTCAGTGCCTATGAGAGAAAATGAAATAAAAAACTAACAATACATTTTATGGATGATACTGATCCATTTTTAAAGAAGAAATATTGATTTTGTTGATTTTATTTAGAGTTGAACTCCCCCAAGTGGGAAATGTAAGTGTCTGTTGAGCAACCTGGCCAAAATAAGGTCTTTGAGGGCTTCCACAAAGGCATTCCTTTCTTCAATTTCTGGTTCTGATGGAAATTCTGACCACCATAAGTCTTCATCAATGAATATATATCCATCTCCAACCCATTTCAGCCTTCCAGTTTGATATTTTGATCCATTTAATCCAAGGTACCACTGGGCCCAAATTTGATTGAAGTGAAGTCCTCTTCTTGGTAGTGTGGCCATTTCAAATATTTCATCCCAGAATTGATTTTCAAGGTTACCTTTAATTTCCTCTTCAGTTAATAAATATAAGAATTGAATATTGTTCAAGTTTGCTCCTGGAAGATGACATAAATATTTATCTTCACATAAATTTTCTTGAGCTTCATCCCCATATATGTCTTCAAAGGTAATATATAGCAAGTAAAGGTAGTTGTATTCATTTTCTAGGTTTGATTCTGTTTCTTCATCTTCATTGGCAGGTTGCTGGATGAATTCAGCGTTTTCCAGTTGCCATTCATAAGGTTCTGTTGGTTGTTCAACGGTCTATCCAAGAAGTGTATATGGTATGTTTCTTTCTAATTTTTGTCTCTTTCTTCCATAATTTTTAAGTCTTTTTTGATTTCATTGATAATTTCTTCATCTGATAGCTTATGATGTTCACTAAATCTGACTTTCTTCCTTTTGGGTTTAGTTTTGAAAGGGTTTTCATTTATTTTCTCATTTTCATCTACTAAAATCTGGAAGGTTTCTTCATTTTTATCAATGGGCTTGTAAATCATATTGGGTAATTCATCTTCAGAGGTTTAGTCTTCAAGTTTTCTTTTGAGGTTGTTTTGCCACTTTTTATTTTGTAAATATGGACCACATTTATCCCTTTTTGGAGATATGGATAACTCTTGGGTCTTCAGGGTCAAATTGGTTATGGTATTGTCTCTTCTTACATATTGATCCTTCTTTCCTGAGTTATTTCTGACCAATTTTGCCATATTGCATAAATACATTCCTCTAGAGGGACCAGTTTGCCATCCCAGTGCTTGAGGTTTGCATATTGGCATGCATAATCTTCTTCCATCAGGTTCTTGCTAGCTCAGTATTTCACCTTGCTTATGGGAAAATTCTAGCCTAATGTTATTGTCTTCCAAGTACTGTATGGAAAGATCCTTTTTCAATGAAAAAGTGAATTTGAGTTTCTTCACCTGAAGCCAAAATGGTTGGGGTAAACTATGAAAGTGCCACCAATGAAGTGGTATATCCTTGAATACCTCTGAGGTTCATGTTAAGATTCCTTGTTGTGAGTGAGGCTTTGATTGCTATTTCTTCTGGTATAATGTTGATTTCTGCACCAGTGTCCACTAATGCTTTGATAGGATATTCTTCTTTTCCAATGAAGATCTCCATAAACCCCAAAGGACAGGCATAATGAATCTTGGGTGTTGATTCTTCTTTGAATCCAAATGTTAATCATCTTTCTTGAAGATCCGTTGAGTTTAGGGATTTAATTTTTTCCTTGTCTTTTTCTGATAATTCCTGTAGTTTATGGACAAAATTTGGTGACATCCTCAAAATTTCCTCAATGGTAAGGTTGATCTTTTGTTGCATAATTTTTTTCATAATGTTGTCAATTTCCAATTTGGTTTCAGATTGTTTCTTTGGAGGTTTTCTCAATTTCTTTTCTTCTTTGGGAATTTCCTCATCTTCATTCTTATTGGCAATATTCTCAATTTCCTCTTCAGGTTGGTCTGGTTTTGGAATTTGGTGAGAATTATTACCCTTTCTTCTTCCTTTTCTTCTTCAATGTAAGTTCCTGGAAATTCTGCTTTCTTCTTTGGCTCTTGATTTTGGGATTGTCTTTCCATTCTTTGTTTGGTCTGCCTTAGTCCAATATGTGATTCAAAGGGGTCATTGGATGAGGAAATAGTAGGTGGTTTCCAATTTGACCAATCTTCAACATGAGGAATTGAGATTGATTTATCTTCTGATTTCTTTTGAGTGGGCTTAACCTCCTATTCTGGTTTTGGATTTACAGTAGGTTTCTCCATAAATTTCTTGTTGAGTTCTGCTTGTTCTTTTTCAAAGGCCCTGACCATGTCTTTGGCACTTTCATTTTTGTCCATAGGTACTCTCTGATAATTGGGGAAGAGGTAAGATGCTCCTTGGGTTCTGACAATTCTTCTGTCCAAATCCTCAGAAAGGTGAGTGCATCTAGTTGCTGTATTTCCTTCTTCCTTACAATAAACACATTTTAATGGTGGTCTTGGAGCCATTTGAGCTGGTATGTATGGTTGGTAACTGGATGAAAATGGTGGTAAATGATTCCTTGGCCTATATGGCTGGTTATTTTGAGGGAATATTTGCTCTTGATTATTGTTCCAGCTCCTTCTTCGTAGATTAACTGCTTCTGATAATGCTTTAAGCTGATTTAAAACTTCTTTAACTGATTCTTTTCCATAATTTCTTGGTTGGGATTCTGGTTGTGGAGGATTTTTGATCTTTTGGGTGAGTTCTTTTACTTGTTTTAAAACTTCATCCCAGCTTTCATCCTCAAATCTTGTTTTCTTTTCTGGAGGTTTTGGTTTAGAAAGTTCCTTTTGTTGAATCAGTACCTTGGCCTCCAAGTCTTGTTCAATGTATAATTTCAAAATATCCAATTTTGGAATGATGTAACCTCCATCCAAGTCTTGAACCATAGCTCTGTCTTTGATCATTTCCTTGTAAATTGACTTTTGAACACTTGGGGAAATGCTGGCTAATATTTCTTGATTATGGTTAATATCACCTTGAATATATTGTTATCTTTTGAGGTAAGTGATTATTGCTTCATATTCCCCAATGAATTTCCTGTACTGGGTCATATTTCTTATTCCTCCTTCTTGCTGGGTTTTTGTGAATAATTCAGTTATTGAGGATAATATGTATCTTCTTTAAGGCAAGACTTTTCCCCATCTTCTTTTCATATCCACTTTCAAATGATTCCAATCAGCTGTTTCATATCCTGGAATTCATTCAATCTAGTAGCTGATTTATTCATCTTTTGTCCAAAATGCTATTTGCCTTGCAATGTCTCTTCCACCTGCTCCTTCAATTGTTGCAATACTTTGAACTTTTTTGATGAATATTTCAACGCCCTTTCCATCAAACCACAAGTTGTAGTCCTTGGCTCTGATTTTTACTATTGGAGTAGTGTTTCTTGGAATTTCTTGGTGTAATGGGGTTGGGATTTGGGAAGAAATGTTGACTCTTCTTGGTAAGGTATTTTGTCTTTGTTCTGTATAAGGTGTTGATGTGGCCATGGGTCTTGGATAAGGTGAAGGTGATCCATGTTACCTGAATGATCTTGGAAGGGTGGTCTGTTCTTCAAGTGGACTGTTTTGTGGAGTATGACTGGATGATTTTTTTCCCCTTCTTTTTTGATTAATGCTAATAGTTGTTCTTGCATTTCTAGTATTTTCTGGTGAAGTCTGTCTGTTCAAAGCATTTCTTCCTGTCCTTCAACATTTTCTTCATTAAGGTTTTCTTCCTGGATTTTTTCAATACTAACAGGTAATTTGATGATTAAGTTTTATCTGTTTTTGATTGGTTAATTCCTGTTTTGAGATTGATTTATTGAGTTGATTTGTTTGAAGGAGATCAAGGAAGAATTTCTCCAAAACCTTCAAGTCCCTTTTATTGGTTCTTGGTGTTGCAATTGGGAAATTGGAATATTTATTTGATTCCTCCCCTAGTTCTGTTTCTTTCTTGGGTGGATAATAGTAATGGTCAGAGTGATTTGATGATTCAGATTCTTGAGATGATGGTTTTGGCTGATTTTGATTAATTGATTCCAGTTTTTGTTGTAAAAAAAAGTATTCTGGAGTATTTAAGAATTTTATAATTGATTGTAATTTAATTGATTTTATCTGGAATTGGGGTTGTCAGCCACTGTTGAGACACCAGAAGTGGGAACTCCTCTTGTGTGGGATTAAAAGGAGGCAGTACCTGGAGGGGGAAATCACAGGTAACTAGTTTTGAATTACTAATAACTCCTGTAATCAAGGGCGGCAAGGTTGTATTGCCTTCCCCTCCTAAAATACTGAAGAAAATCTTCCTTAGAGCTCACAAGCCAAAAGAAAATTAGTAAGTTGCTTTACAACTGCAGAAGACAAAATTCAGCAGTCTCAGATCAGACCTATTAAATATATAATATGAAAAATTATGTCAGTAATTTTGGTTAATTTTTAGATTTTAATGAAATACTTGTCTGTATAATTCTTATTTTTTTAGTGAAATTGGGGTGAGTGGTTTCTTCTTGGTGATACAATCTTGGTAAGATGAGTTATTTAAGGTGTTCAGAAAAATTTGGTGAGTGTTGATAAAGTGAGTTTTGTTAATGTATAGTTATAATAGAGTAAAATAATTTTTTTAAAGGCATGTTATTGTTTATTTGAGATTTTTTGATAATAAGACACAATTTTATTTGTTAATTTTAAGAGGTAAGATTCTTTGATATTGAATTTTTAAAGGGTTAAGCCAATCTTAACTCTTGAAAAATGGTGTTAGGTTTACTGGATAAACCATTTTAATAGTGTAGTAACCCTAATCTTCGGTACTGGATAATTTGCTTTTTATTTTAATAATAATAAGGTCCACTGAGCTTAGCTACTGGGTAATCTTCCACACTATACTTCCACTGAGCTTAGCTACTGGGCAAGTAATTTTACTATAATATACTGGACTACCTCCCAGGTGAGGGATGACTTATTCCTGTGCTTGCAATGTGCAGGAGAAATAATGTGCATGGGGGGATTTTGAAATTTGGGGGGAGAGAGCCCCTCTATTTATACCTTTTGGGAGCCCAGGGGGCCCTCCATGGGAGCTGTCTTTTTCCACTCTAATTCTTCTTGATTTCATCATGTGACTCCATTTTTGGTGAGGACCTTTCTTCCATGGGTCAGGTGTTTTAAGGTTTGGTGATAATTGTTCCTCTGCACAGCCTCCATTCATCACGTGATGGTATTTTGGTGAGATAATTATGATGTGATATTCTTGGACTTTCCTCGCATTCATGAGGTGATTTCATTTTGGCTGCAGATTTTTCTTGTGCACAGCCTTTTTTCTGTCACATGATATTGTGTTGGTGGGTGTAGTATCACATAATGACTTTGTATTTACTTTGCATATGTCCTATTTTAGGCTTGGTAGAAGTGGATTTTTAATTTATGCAGGTGTAATGGTTGTTTTTCTTCTTTTTGAAATTCAAAATGAGGTCAGGTGATAATTTCTTTCACTGATGAATTAACTTATTTTTATAAGATGATGTGATTTTTGAGTTTAACACATGCTGTGCATAGTCATGTGGTTGAGATTTAATTAAAAGTGTGTACTGCATGCAGCTTGTTGTAAGTAGCTTTGGTTTGCATGAGGTGATGAGTGGTGTAAATAATTTTGATTCTGTTTTAAGGTTTCAAGTGGGGTTACTGTGGATATAAGATAAGGTACTCCTGTGGCTGTGTTGTAAATTAATTGCAGGAATTCCATGGGGCTGGGCTTTGCATCATGTGACTTTGAATGCAAGTTGGCTGTGTAACTAATGCATGTGTCATTTTCATTCTTCAGGAGTCCTGTGGCTATAGAGAGGTGTAAACCTGGGTGGGGTGTGTAATTTAAAGGTTGGTAACTTATTTTTTGTGACCAGTTTGCTATATGTAGCTTGATTTTTTACATATTCATAATGAAATTGAATAATTTATTGAAACACCTACACTTCCCTTTGGTGCCTGTGCCATGGTTTTATGAGTTAAATCCAGCTTCTTGCTGTAAAATTGACCTTTTGGTGTAAAATTTGAATGTAAGTCTTCCTGTAGGCTGGATTTACTGCTGTTATGGGGTATTATGAGCTTGGGCCTGGTGAAAAAAATGGTATGGAATACCACAGTGCATATATGGTATAATATACTGTGGGAACTCCTCTGCGTGTGGGATAAAATGAGGCAGTACCTCGAAGGGGAAATTACAAGAAAACAGTTTTGAATTGCTGTTTGAGACTTGTAACCCTTGCTCTGCTCGTGTGCTAGAATAATCTAGACTGCCCTTCCTAATATGCTAAGTTATCTTTACTGAGTTCACCTAATCAATTTTATTATTGATAGTGGCTTGATCAGAAAATATTAGACTCAACAATCTCTAATCAGACTTTGCTCTACTCAAAACAATGGTTATTTAAAACCTTAACAAATAAATTCTTTTTAAAACTTTCAGCAGGCTGAGTGGATTCCACCAGATGGTAGTACATCAATATATAAAATAATATAATGACTAAAATAAATAAAAAATAACAGGAAACACTATCTTCTAATACAAAATCACAAAATATTCTTTTCTTGATAATTCTTTAATAGATATAGAAACTAATAGCTAGGATAACAACAATCTTCAATTCTCGTAAAGAATAAACTTGAAAGGGATAAAAAATATTTCAAGCCCTTTTGATGTGATGGATGGGATAATACTCTAATAATGGTTAATAATATAGCATAATATGGGTAGTTTAAGGTTATATTTTTTGTTTTGATTTCATAATAGATTATATGATCTCTTCTGGTTTGCTGATAATAATAATATCTAATTGTTATACTTTCAATATTAACTCAAGCTAAACAATAAAGTATTTAATTTTGTTTTGTTCCTTGATGATAATTTATTAGGGATTACCCAATAAATACAAATCCACTTTTATTTTAAAAGTAGTATAATTACTTTGGTTGTGCAGGTTTTGTTTTAAAACAAGCAAAATTACTCTCTTTGAGGAAGTTTTCAACAAAAACTAGCCCAAAACTAATTAGAATGGTTAGGTTTTATTTTAAAGCCTACAAAATTACTTTGGTTTGATGGTTTTATTTTAAAACTCTCTAAAAATTACTTTTAAGGATTTAAACACTAAACTCCAGAGACGCCTTGCTCATGAGCTTCAAGCTTTAAGATCCTAATTAAATAAGGCACTAGTCTACCTGCTAGTAAGGGATGAATTAAAGTATTTTCACACTATTGGTTCTCTTGATCTATGTCAACAACGAACCTCAGTTACTAGGCTTAATTTATCAAAAATTTCTAGTACACCTCCTAGGAGAGGGATCAAAAAAAATAAAATAAATTTACAATTTCTAGATGGGGAAAAGGGAAAAAGTGGGAGAGAGGGCCTCTATTTATATCCGTGGGGCCCTCCATAGGAGTGCAAAAAATAGGGGACTTAGAAATTTTCAGCCCCTGGTGGCTGTGCAAAGCTGTGCAAACTTTAATTGTGGATTTTCAGGGAAACATGTTGTGACGTGACACGCGTCTGGATTTCTGACCAATCAGATTACTTCACTTGACTTTTCCTAATGACATGACGTGTTTCTGACCAATCAGATCCATTCATTCTTATCTCTCCCATTTACATGTGACATGTGGCTGTGTAATACAGTTAAACCTTAATTTCTGGCCCTGGAACCCTTATCTCCATGTATTACTCAATTTATTACTAATCTGTCAGCTGATTTTCCTGTATTATAGTTTTCTGGCTTCCTGTATTACTCATTGACCTATATTCCCTGTATTACCTGTATTCTTCCTGAAAATTCCTAAATCTTTTATATTCCTTCCAAAATTCAGTCCCACTCTTCATCTCTGCAGCTTCAATGAGAAA
The DNA here is from genome assembly GCA_023105745.1 of Austropuccinia psidii. Classification (NCBI taxonomy): domain Eukaryota; kingdom Fungi; phylum Basidiomycota; class Pucciniomycetes; order Pucciniales; family Sphaerophragmiaceae; genus Austropuccinia; species Austropuccinia psidii. The sequence goes on along the minus strand of JALGQZ010000005.1, from coordinate 54,417,229 downwards.
TTTGGGGGTTACATTAACAGAAAAGCTGATGTAATATGGCCTTTCCAATTCAGCAATAAATTATTTCAGTCTTCAAAAATTAATCATTTAATTATCTAAATGAACTCAATGATGCTTATCCTCTCTTTGGGTGGTGCATAACAGCAAAAATACATGAAGCTTCCCAAAATTGATACTTCAAAAGTGTTTTGTTCCACACCTTGAACCTTCTATGTCCCCTATGATGCCTACAACTCTGCTCTTTATTAATTGGCATCCTCATTGTGACTCTGATTATATTAATCACCCAATTGCTTATATTTAAACATATTAAAAAATTTATATTGAAAAATTATTTACATAGAAAATTGAAAAATGTCTTTGATTTGGGTACTGTCCATCACAATTATGTGTTGGATAGTGCAGTGGGGTGACACTGGAAGAGCAAATATGTGGTCAATTTTCCTTAATGAATATATCATTTGTGTTATTCCATGTTTATTTTACTGTTACTTTTCCTCAAAGGTGATTTCATACTATTGATATCCTCTTTTATATAAATAATTACCATAAAAATAAAAAATTTATTCAGCTGAACTGTCATGGTATACCACATCCCCCTCTCCATTTAATGCTTTCCCCAGCATTCCAAGTGAAGCTGAATGAATTATACTATGACATCTGCAATATAGTCCTTTGATGTTCTACTACTATTCTCTTCCTATCCATAATTTAATATATCCAGTGCATGAAAAAAAAGAAATGATCCCCTTAAATAATTTCCACTAATCCCCCAAAACTTAACATCATAAGGTGTGATGTAAAGAAACAAGCACCACCCCTTATTTTTTATATGTTTTCATTACAAATAACAGGTCAACCATAACGATGATACTAATACATAAAAAAAACAAATTATAACACCAAACATAAAAGATATCCCTTCATTAGCATATCCTCTTTTCTTTTGAGAATAGAGGGGTTGAAACCCCTCTCCATTTAAAAAAAAATAATCATAGCCTCTTCCAAAACAAACTACATCAGACTTCAATCCAAAACAAACACAAGGTATATCCCTTTTATTCTAAACAAAAGATAATCTTCATGAAATATCCATAGAAAATGAGAAAGTATATAAAAAAACAATGATGCAGTTTTATGTCTTGCTCAGGACCTTTATATTTATGGAAAGGGTAACATACCCCTCTCCATTTGATAAAAAAACCACATGTATATCCAATAAACAGAAAACAGCTGAACACTCTAACATTGATACTCCAAGTCTTTCTTATCTTTCTTATTACCCTTGATATGGATTAATACTTCTTTTTATATTGTTATTGTTCATACTCAAGACAATCTTTAACTTTAAATAGCGCCCTGACACTATATAGTGGTTGTCACCAAGGACATAACTTTAATCAACTCAAAGTTATTTCCCCTCATCAGACTATGTCTGACCTTGGCTGCTTAGAGTATGTGCTTATCAATATGAATTTACACCTAGTCTGCCAGTCCAAGTACCACCTAATGCAAGGAGGCCATTAAAGATCATCATTTTTTGAATCAATAATGTCTACAAACTCAAAGTTATAAATGAATCAAAGCTTCTGGAGAAGATTTGAAAAGCTTCTTGTAGTAATGTATGTAGAGTGCTTTTAAGGATTAAATAAAATAAAAAATAAATGTTTTATATAATAAAAGCTTCAAAAGTTCCCCTTTTGCAGATACAGGGATAAATGAAATATATATAAAAAAACAACATAATTGTGCAAAAGACAGCTGATAAATTAAATGAGTCATGAGGGCCAAATGGAATAAAAAATTAAAACAACAGTTTAGAGTCTTGTTTAGGACTAAAGTGAGGGTAAACAGCACCCTCCTTTTATATTCTTTTTCAGTATTTTAAGCCCACCTTAATTCCATTTTATCAAAATACAGAAAAAAATCTGACCAATCACAAAAAATGTCAAATCCTGACCAATTAAATACCATAATTGAATTCTGACCAATCAGAAATCATACACAGATCCTGACCAATCAAAATTCAGTAACCTGAAATTAAATTCCAACCCATCACAAAACACTAGTACTAAGTATTAAATTTTTTTATTCCAATTTCTATTTTTCTATTTTTTTTCAAAAATAAAAATAAAAATAGAACATTTAGAATAATAAATTTTTGATTATTCAATATTACTCTTTCCTAATATTGAGTTGTAATTTAATCATTAATATATTCTTTTACATTTTGCTTCCACTACCAAACTAACTCAGAACATCTAAACTATCAATTTTCAACCTTACTCCATCAATTCATCATGAAAATCACCCAAAATAATCACTTTTTCAATTCAAACTGTTCAGGATAGGTTGCTGGAGTTAAAGTAAGTTAATATATTTATATCTAATTATTTTTGAAGTCGCTTCAACATAGGAGAGAATAAAACTATCATTAATTTATTATTTTCAACTTGTTGGTAGGTTTTCAATTGAAAAATATCAGAAAAACAAAAAAATAATAATCAATAATAAGATAATCAACAATACTACTATATGATTAGTTAAGTAATCTCATTCATTTTAGATCTTAAATCATTTCGCTTCAGAGCTAATATTAATAAAACAACTTCTATTTATCCATTTTTTTATCATTCAGCTAGATATAGAATAAATTTAATATCTGAGCACTTCAATTACTGATAGTACCTATGATGAGTTGAATGATTGAGTATGTGTTTTTATTCAATGTTTGGTTTTATTTGGTTCGCTTGGAAGCTAATTATAATTAAAAATAAATAAAATCATTATAATTTGACTACTTCTCCAGTAATCCAGCAAACAATTTAGGTAGAGCATTAATTTTGAAGATTGTTCAAAATGAGCAGAGAAAAAAGAATAATGATTATGTAGGTTGATCTATTTGTTTCATAATGTTATTAACTTCGCTTCCACTATAAAAATAATTGAAACCAAATCATCTTGTAATAATTCATTAGTTTTATCATATGGGAAAGAATTAATTCAGTATTTTCTAATCATGAGTAAAATAATAATGATGAAAAGCTGAAAAATAATAAAGTAAGGTGATTTCTTCATTTCTTATGATTATTCATTTCGTGTTAGAAGTAAATCACTTTATTCATAATTTAGTTATTTTTATGACAGATTAGAGCTTGATTATGTTAAAAAAACTCAATTTAATGAAGTAAAAAAAATATTTTTTTAAAAAAAAACTTGAAGCAAAGCTGTGCTGAAAAAAATATAAAATAAAAATAAAAATATAATAAAATAGAGTAGAATAAAATGAAAAAAAATGATCAAAATAATTTGATTGTGTAACATAGGTAAAAAAAATCAAATGTCCCAACTAAATCAATAAGAAAAAAAATAATAAAAATAAAACCAAATAAAAAAACACAATGAATCCATAATTAAATAAATGATTCATAACAATTAATACAGGACAATAAACTACATGATAAGTATAAGAAACAAAACAATATATATGTATATTGTAATAAAGTAAATGGGTTAACATATGATACTCCTCTGAGGCTTAAACTTTGATCCCCTTTTGGATTTATGTCTTTCAAATTTAAAAGACATTTCACTTTTAAATTTATGATTAAAGAAATTATATAATTGTTTTTTAATTTTATGCTTGAGAACTCTGAGAGGAAGAGGAATTTTCTCTTGAGGATTATTATAAGTAAGTATGAGATTAACTTCAATTTTATTTCTTGTGGTATGTTCATTATTTTGATTTCTGATAGAGAATTTTCTGGTTTTTGTATTCCTAGTGACTTTTATTTCTCTAGAAATATGGATTGGTTGAGCCAAAGTGTTATCATGTAGAATTCCAGACATATGGACTGAAGGAATGTTATTTTCTTGTGGAAGTTGAGAGTTATTCAACTCTAATCTCTGGGCCAAATTTGTTGTTTCAACTTGTTGGTTGTTCATATTAAAGAATGCATCATACAGTTTTAAGATTCCCTTTTCTTCAGAGGTTAACTGGTATTGACATTTTTGCTCAGAATTAGCTGAAGGTTGGTTTTCATCATCTTCTTTCTTCAAAATTCCCTCAGATGGCTTTCTGTCCATTTCCTTTGAGAATTTGACTTCATAATTTGAGGGTTCATGAATTTTTACTTGGAAGTGGGGATCTTGAGGATTTTTATTCAAATCTTTCTTGAATTCTTGTATAAAGAGAGAAGAAATCTCCTGATGTGTGCTTGATGCTTGAGGTTGAGACAATAGTTCATTATCCCAAGGATTTCCTTTGAATATTTCTTCCAGAATAGCTTTGATTTCTTCTTCTTCCAATGCTAATGTCTCCTGAATTGGTTTCTTGTCCCTCTCAAACAGATTGAATGCTTTTGATTGTCTAATGTTGAATAATTCTTGATTTTCTTCTGAAAGGTCTTTGTTAACTTTATGAGTGTGTTCCATATCATAAATTCCCTCTGAATGGAAGGTGTTTACTTTGAAGGTACTCAGACTGTTTTCCCCCTCTTCTTCTTCTTTTGAGTGGTAAAATTCTCCCTTTTTCTTCATTTATTCTTCTCCTTCTATCCCAATATCTTGTGAATTTTTGCTTTCTTCATCTTCTATTGATGACTTATGAATACTATTTATAACAGAAAAGTAATGACAAAATTCCTTCCCCAAAATTAAATGGTTTGCTGATCCTTCAACTGTAAATGGTAAGTAAATGGTTTCATCAGTTGGCATAACAATCTGTACTTTTTTCATTAAAATTTTATGTTTTGTTTTATTTTTCTTCTTGGGCTTCATTCCAATACTTAATCCAATTTTTAATGGCAAAATATTTTCTTCTAGGCTTGGGTTCATAATTGCCATAACAGGATATTGCTCCCATCCTACTCTAACATAAATTGGTGAGTTGAATTCACAATTGGGTGACAAATTAGCAAAGGAATTCTTTTGAGAGTTGTCACTACCAATAGATCCTGTGCTGATTGCTATTTCTAATTCCATAAAATTTAACTTTTTAATTGCTTTGTCTAAGCGCAAAGGTTCTTGAGATTGAATTGATCCTTCCTCTGATAAGTTGGTTTCTAACTTTTGATTTGTTGGTTCCACTTCAAGTTCAGTAATGCTACTTTCAATTTTAGTTGGACTTATTTCTTCTAAAATGGTTGGTTGAGCTCCAGGGCATTGAAAGTCCCATTGAACTTCAGATTTATGATTTTTTTTTCTTTTAGAAATAATTTTTTGAAAAATATCTTTTGATTTTAGAGGACCCCTTCATTTTGGAATCATTACAGTATTCTTCATTAGAGATTGCATCCTTTTTCTTTTTCCAATAAGTACCATTCTTCCCATATTTATTTGAAACACTTTTGACTAGCTGTTTTGGCTTTAAGCCTTTCTTTTTTACTGGTTCCACTTCAATAGTGGAAGCTTCCATGTTAGAGCTATAAGTATTTTCAAATTTTGGATGGAGAAGAGGGTCATTATTTTCTAGGTTGCTAATTCTCTGTGAAGATACTAATAATGGTGCAATTTTTTGAGGTTCCTCTTCTTTCAAATGATATATTGACTCATTTGTTTTCTTGCCACTATAGTTTTTCTTCTCTTCAATATCAAATTGAACTTTCCTGGGGGGTGATTTTGATTTTGGTTCTTCATTTTTCAGTCCTGTTATTCTAGCCATATTACACATTTCCATTCCTCTTGGTGGTCCTGTATGCCATCCTTTTGATTCTGGTGTACATATAGGTATACACAATCTTCTTCCATCTGATTCTTTGTAAGTGAGAATTTCACCTTGTTGTTGGGAGTGTTCAAGTCTAATACCATTGTCAGCAAGAAAAGGTCTCCCAATAACTGTGTGAACAGCACCCCTGGCTACGAAGAAGTGAATTCTTCTTTCATCTCCAGATGGTAATACTAGTAAGGTATTTTCTGATAATCCCACAATTGCTGTGCTGTGACCTCCAATTCCTCTAAGCCTCATGTTCAGAACTCTCATTGGTAATCTTGCTTTAATGGATTCCACTTCTGGTATTATACTGAGTTCAGCTCCAGTATCTACCAATGCTTTTACTATATGTCCTTCTTGCCCAACTGATACCTCAATCATTCCAAGGGGACAAGAGTAATGCATTTTATCTTGAATGGTTATTTATTGAGTGGTTGTTTGCTCCTGACTGTTGATTGATTTGAGAGACATTAAGTATTTCCTTTCTTTATCTGAAAGAAACTTTAATTCTTGCATAAATTTGGGTGAGATTGTTACTATTTCTTCTAAGGTGAGGTTAATTTTCTGGTCCATGACCTTCTTCATAACTTTTTCAATTATTGATCCTTCTTCTTCAACTACAGGATTTTTATTTACTTCCATCTTTGGTACTTTTATTAGTGCTTTCTTATCAATATCCTTCTCTTTAGCTGGTGGAGTAGGCCTAGGTTGGGTTGGTTCTGGTGGTTTAATAACCTCTTGTGGCTTTGATGATTTATATTTTGTAGGTATTATGACCTTTTCTTCATCAGCTTCTTCTTCTTCAATGAATCCACCAGGAATACTTGTCTTCTTTTTTATAGTGTCTTTGGGTTGAATAGTCTCTTTTGAGGGAAGGGGTTGGGCTTTAGATTTCTCTTGATTTTCAATCCTTTGCTTTGTGTTTCTCAAGCCATAAGCATACCCAAAAGGTTCTTCTAATCCTGTTGAAATGCATGGTGGTTCCCAATCACCCCAATTGTCCATTGATATAAAGGCAGTTGATTTTTCCTTTTTCTTTTGTTCTTCCTCTTTGGTATTTTCCTCTAACTTTCTTTTGAGTTCCTCTTGTTCCTTCTGAAATTCTCTGACTAAATATTTTGGTGGAAATTTTCCATCATTAGGGATCCTTTCCCAATTGGGATATAAATAATTGAAACCTTGTCTGATAACCCATTTCTTGTTTTCATCCTCCACTAGTTCACTACATCTTCCAACTGAATGACCTTCTTCCATGCAATAGTAAAATTTAACAGCAAACTTTGGTACATTTTGTGCTGGAACATAGGGTACACTTCTGTTTGGTGGTGGAGAAACATTATCTCTTGGTCTTAATCCTTGATTGTTTGACTGAGGGTTACTAATTATTTTCTTTTGGGGTGTAGCTACATTAGTTAATTCATTTAATTGATCCATGAACTGTTTGAAATCTTCATTTTCAGTAGGTGCCTCCTCCTTGACTACTTCCTTTTGTTCTTTTAGGGGTTTTGTAAGTTCTTTCATTTTCTTAAGGGCTTCTTGCATTCCTGGAAATACTTCTTCTTTGAATTGAACTCTCCTTTCCTTATTCTTTGATTCTTTCTGTTCAGCTATCCTTGGAGGTGAAAGTCTTTTTGTGACTAATACTCTTGCTTCCAATTCCTGTTCAATGTACTTCTTCAAAATCTTCATTGGTGGTATGAGATATCCTCCATCTTCTGCTCTAACCATGACATTCTCCTTTATCATTTCTTTACTGATAGCTCCTTTTATGTCTGCAGAGAGACAGTCAAACAGATCCTCATGAAACATATTATCTTGAGGAATATATTTATATCTTAAAAGGTATGTAATAATTGTCTCATATTCTCCCATAAATCTCTTATACTGTGAAAGATTACTGATTCCACCTTCATCCTGTGTTTCCTTGAATAGCTGTACAAGGGAATCCTTTCTATATCTTCTTTCAGGTTCAACTCTCCCCCATTTTGTTATAAGGTCCTTTTTGAGCTGCATCCAATTACCTTCTTCATATCCTGGCATAGCTTCTATTGCATCACTAATTTTGGAATCTGTTGTCCAAAATGCCATCTGCATTGCCAGATCTTCTTCTGTTGCACCTTCAATTTGGGCTATTCTTTCAATCTTCTTGATAAATTTTTCAACTTCTTCACCATTGAAATTGAGATTGTAATTCTTTGCTTTAATTTTTACTACTGATCTTTCTTTCCTTGGGATCTCTTGTTGTAGTGGACTTGGATGGGTTGGTGTTGAAACAAAAACTCTCCTTGGAAGGTTTGATGGTCTTGACTCTGTTGCTGGAGTAGATGTTGCTCTAGGTCCAGGTGTTGGTGATATTGGTGATTCTTCTGGTCTAACATGTCTAGGTAAACTGGATTCATTAGGGCTAGCCCCTGGTGTATATGATGTTGATTCTCTTCTATTTCCCTTCTTTTTACTTAGATTATTGATAGTATCCTGCAACTTCTGTGCCATTTGCTCTTGTGTCTCTTTGAAAAGCCTCATGAGATATTCACTCTGATCTTCTTCTTCACTTTCCTCCTCATACTGTCCTTCTACAGTATCCTCAGGTAAGGGTGGTAATTTTGATGTGGACTGATCCATGGTCTCTACTTTATAAATAATCCCTCCTGACTCATTTGATTTATTTATTCCTTTTCTTGACTCTTGAATGAGATTGAGGAAGAACCTCCTTATTTTCTCATTTTCCTTTTCTTCTGTTCTTGGTGTTGGGATAAGATCACTATGTTCTCCTTGAGATTCTTGTGCTGATGGTGTTGAGTTTTTAAGTGGATAATAATAATGATATGAGGATGATGATGATTGATGAGAGGATGGTGAATTATGATATGAAGATTTTTGATTGGTTGATTCCAGTTTTTAAAAAATATTTATTTTGTTAATTTTATTGTTTTGAGATCAAGCTGAAGAGATGCTAAGGGTATTCCAATCTGACATGCCACTGTTGGGACACCAGATGTGGGAACTCCTCTGCGTGTGGGATAAAATGAGGCAGTACCTGGAAGGGGAAATTACAAGAAAACAGTTTTGAATTGCTGTTTGAGACTTGTAACCCTTGCTCTGCTTGTGTGCTACAATAATCTAGACTGCCCTTCCTAATATGCTAAGTTATCTTTACTGAGTTCACCTAATCAATTTTATTATTGATAGTGGCTTGATCAGAAAATATTAGACTCAACAATCTCTAATCAGACTTTGCTCTACTCAAAACAATGGTTATTTAAAACCTTAACAAATAAATTCTTTTTAAAACTTTCAGCAGGCTGAGTGGATTCCACCAGATGATAGTACAACAATATATAAAATAATATAATGACTAAAATAAATAAAAAATAACAGGAAACACTATCTTCTAATACAAAATCACAAAATATTCTTTTCTTGATAATTCTTTAATAGATATAGAAACTAATAGCTAGGATAAAAACAATCTTCAATTCTCTTAAATAATAAACTTGAAAGGGATAAAAAATATTTCAAGCCCTTTTGATGTGATGGATGGGATAATACTCTAATAATGGTTAATAATATAGCATAATATGGGTAGTTTAAGGTTATATTTTGTGTTTTGATTTAATAATAGATTATATGATCTCTTCTGGTTTGCTGATAATAATAATATCTAATTGTTATACTTTCAATATTAATTCAAGCTAAACAATAAAGTATTTAATTTTGTTTTGTTCCTTGATGATAATTTATTAGGGATTACCCAATAAATACAAATCCACTTTTATTTTAAAAGTAGTATAATTACTTTGGTTGTGCAGGTTTTGTTTTAAAACAAGCAAAATTACTCTCTTTGAGGAAGTTTTCAACAAAAACTAGCCCAAAACTAATTAGAATGGTTAGGTTTTATTTTAAAGCCTACAAAATTACTTTGGTTTGATGGTTTTATTTTAAAACTCTCTAAAAATTACTTTTAAGGATTTAAACACTAAACTCCAGAGACGCCTTGCTCATGAGCTTCAAGCTTTAAGATCCTAATTAAATAAGGCACTAGTCTACCTGCTAGTAAGGGATGAATTAAAGTATTTTCACACTATTGGTTCTCTTGATCTATGTCAACAACGAACCTCAGTTACTAGGCTTAATTTATCAAAAATTTCTAGTATACCTCCTAGGAGAGGGATCAGAAAAAATAAAATAAATTTACAATTTCTAGATGGGGAAAAGGGAAAAAGTGGGAGAGAGGGCCTCTATTTATATCCGTGGGGCCCTCCATAGGAGTGCAAAAAAGAGGGGACTTAGAAATTTTCAGCCCCTGGTGGCTGTGCAAAGCTGTGCAAACTTTAATTGTGGATTTTCAGGGAAACATGTTGTGACGTGACACGCGTCTGGATTTCTGACCAATCAGATTACTTCACTTGACTTTTCCTAATGACATGACGTGTTTCTGACCAATCAGATCCATTCATTCTTATCTCTCCCATTTACATGTGACATGTGGCTGTGTAATACAGTTAAACCTTAATTTCTGGCCCTGGAACCCTTATCTCCATGTATTACTCAATTTATTACTAATCTGTCAGCTGATTTTCCTGTATTATAGTTTTCTGGCTTCCTGTATTACTCATTGACCTATATTACCTGTATTACCTGTATTCTTCCTGAAAATTCCTAAATCTTTTATATTCCTTCCAAAATTCAGTCCCACTCTTCATCTCTGCAGCTTCAATGAGAAATTTGGGGGTTACATTAACAGAAAAGCTGATGTAATATGGCCTTTCCAATTCAGCAATAAATTATTTCAGTCTTCAAAAATTAATCATTTAATTATCTAAAGGAACTCAATGATGCTTATCCTCTCTTTGGGTGGTTCATAACAGCAAAAATACATGAAGCTTCCCAAAATTGATACTTCAAAAGTGTTTTGTTCCACACCTTGAACCTTCTATGTCCCCTATGATGCCTACAACTCTGCTCTTTATTAATTGGCATCCTCATTGTGACTCTGATTATATTAATCACCCAATTGCTTATATTTAAACATATTAAAAAATTTATATTGAAAAATTATTTACATAGAAAATTGAAAAATGTCTTTGATTTGGGTACTGTCCATCAGAATTATGTGTTGGATAGTGCAGTGGGGTGACACTGGAAGAGCAAATATGTGGTCAATTTTCCTTAATGAATATATCATTTGTGTTATTCCATGTTTATTTTACTGTTACTTTTCCTCAAAGGTGATTTCATACTATTGATATCCTCTTTTATATAAATAATTACCATAAAAATAAAAAATTTATTCAGCTGAACTGTCATGGTATACCACAATACCATTTTGCACCATTTTTTCTCAGCAATCAAATGGTGACACTTTCAAGACCCAATTATGTGATTCCATATTAAGTCCCAAGTCCATCATCATCTTTGAAGGAAGACTTTTCAGCCATTCAGGCGGGAAATTCCCTGGCAGCTACCAGGAGACCATTCAAGGACCCCAACCACCTGGCCTTGTAGGAGTTGGGTTGTCAATTTTCACCAGGACTATTCTATAGGAAATTCTCAGAGGTAATCAATCATATTCAATCATTGTCAAGGCATCAAGAACTCAGCATTCCTTGGACAGTTCAATTGGTCCATACAGGTAGTAATCAAGTATCCTGTATGGCCTTGGTCCAATTGGGCCAATTCATATTCCACTGTAGGAATTCAGTCACACAGCTCAATTCTCAAGATGGCCGGAACTATATTGGCCCAATTCAGACAATATAGCTGGAAGATTCATCTTCTAAGATCAGCCTTCCAGGTTTTCACATATACTGGCCACCTTTCATCACCTGGGGACATTTTCCCCAGTTAATTAATAAATTGGATTTATATTAATCCTTATTTTCTTTTACCTTATTAAAGTAAAGAATGATAATCTTAGGTCAGTAATTTGCATCTCTTTCTTCTTTGCCTGTCAGTGGATATTGGTGGTCATATCCTTTACTAGTTCCATTTTTATTTCTGGAAGGTTGAAACAATGAATTGAGGATTAATTTGGTTGGCTCTTTGGCTTTTGGCTTCTCATTGTCCTGGCCATTGGCTTCCTTTTCTTTTATCTTTTTAATACTTGTCTTTAACTTTTATTTTTATTTTGAGAAATATATTCTTTTATTCCTTTATTCTTTTGGAGCCCTCCAAGTGAGCTCTTGATTCCTGAGTGCCAGGCCACTCTTGCTTCCATAAGATCCCCTGTGACATTATATTCATTAACTCATAATTTCTTTTCATTCTGTTCATTCATTCGTTTATCATTCTGATTCACTCATTTCATCAAAATTATGTCACTTCAATGCTTGTGAACTTTTTGATTCTTTGTCACTTCTCAATTTGCTCTCATTAATTCTTCATTTGAAAATTGAAAAGCTGACCCAAATTTTATTTGTGTTTTCTCTTTTAAATCTTATTTCAAAATCATCAATTTCAATTCATTCTGAATTCAGGCGTAATCTCAGTTTTCATTTGATTTTTCAAATTGATCATCAAGATTGTTTGGACACACTCTTCATATCAAGATTTATTTTGAATTGTTCTTCAAGGATTTTTGGTTTTAAAGAAGATTTCACTTGAATTGAATTTATTGATTGATTTGACATATAATTGATATTGATTTCAAGATAATTGATTGACCTGAAGATTTCATTTATTTTTCTGATTTCTCACATCAAGATTTTTTGACATAAATTGATATTTCCACAAGAATTCATTTTATTGGTTGATTTTTGCAATATTTGATTTGATTGATTTAACATATTGATTTATTGACTTGAATTTTTACATGAAATTGATTGATTAATTACTTGAAGATTTCATTTTTATTGATTGATTTTTCCTCCAGATCTGATTGTTGACTTTTGACTTCAAGCAAACTTTAATTCTCTATTCATTTAATTCAATTGATTCTTGAAATAATGCCTATTCATCATTCACATCCTGCAATACAGACCATATCTCAGGCCAGAGCTCAAGCTGTTCTTACTCCAAATCTAAGAGCTCCTCTTGATGGCACCCCAGCAGTTCCTCAACTGAGGGTCCCGCATGGAAGGAGTAGCACCATCCAGGAGGGAAGAAAGAGGGCCAAGAAGATCAAGCTCATTCTCAGGAGTAGCTGGCAGATTCCCAGGACTTTCAAGGACCAATCTCAAAGGTCCAGTTGAAGATGGTGAAGAGGAGGAGGAGGAGTCTGACGGCACTGAAGGTGTCCCTGCTCCGGTGGGGGAATCCCAAAGTACTGGAGGACCAGCTCTAGCGCAGTGTGATTAGCCTATCTCTCATCAGTCTGAACCATCCTTATTGGCCATTATGCAGCATATGATTCAAATTATGGCCAATCTTCAAGCAGCTTCATCTTCCGAGTCATCAATACTATCAGCCTTCAAGACTCCATCTATGAAGGCACCAGAATGCTCGCATGGGACTCATCCCTTCAAAGTCAGAAGCTTCATTCAGTATTGCCAATTAATCTTTCATAATGATCCGTCAAACGTCTCTCAAGACAGAGAGAAGGTTCTTTATGACACTTCATTTCTCATTGGCAGGGCTGCAAAATGGATTGAGCTTTATCTTTCCAATCTCACCAATCAAGACTCAAATTACCTTCTCAATTCTTGGAACTTGTTTGAATCTCAACTCTGTACTTTATTTGGGGACCCAAATAAAGTCAGAAAAGCTGAAGCAGAAATGGATTCTGTAAGAATGAAATAAAGTGGCCATGTTTCTTTATAAATATCCAATTTCAGGAGATTGTTCTCAAGAATTGGAGATTGGGGTGAAAGGACTCTTATCCATCATTTCAGGAAGGGATTGCCATCCAGGATTTTGGATCAGTTGGCCTCCCATCCTTCAAGAATTGACTCTCTTCAATAATTAATGGAAGCTACCCTGGAACTTGATACTAGGTACCATGAGAGGCAAAAAGAGAAGAGTTGTGAGCCTTAGAGGTAATTTCATATACCCAAAAGACCACAAATATAAAATAACATATTAATATAAATAAAATAAATTTATTTATATTATTAAAATAAAAATAAAAAATATAAATATAAATATAAAATTATATTAAAAATAAAAAATTAATTATAATTTAAAAATAAAATTACTTTAAATTTTGTAAATATAAAATTACATTTATACTTGAAAAATTTAAGTAAAAATGAAATTTTAACAAAATTGTGAAAAAATAAATAAATTTGGAAAAAAGTTAAATAAAATTTATTATAACTTTTTATCCAATAAATAAACATATAAAATTTATTTCACCATTGGATTCCTCATAAAAAATCAGGTGGGGTCACCTCTGAGTGAAATTTTTGTAACTCAACTCTAAATAAGCTTAAATTAAGTTTTTAGTATTTTCAATACAAAAGTTGAAAATCCTCAAAACCTTAATTTAATTCACACCACATGTGGTGTTAACCATCAATTTTTGTGTTAAAATTGAGGTGTTGTGTTTAGTTTAGAAGTTATGAGGAATTGAAGTATTTTCAATTGAATTCAATTGAAATGTCAAAATGTGCGCGTGTATTACATAAGTGAACTTTGATTTACATATGAGGTGTCAATTATTACTGTATTGTACTGTACAATTGAATTGAATTACATGTGTAAATTATAAGTATAATACATGATGAGGAATTAAAGGAAAAATAAATTGGAAAGATTAAATTTGGGGGGGAAAAGGAACTCCAGCTCTAAGGGGGAGCTAGACCCCCAAAATCCTTGCTGACAGGCGTGGGATGTCAAAATTCACGCAAAAGTTCATCACTTTTGGCCTGGAATTGAGTTACAGGGTCTGTGGACTCAATTGATGATGAGGTTTTGATACCAACTGGGGTAGTTTTAGCTGTTGCCAAGAAGGTAAAACTACCCTTAAGATAAAACAATCATAATAAAAACAGTTTTAACTGGTTTCTACGCCTCTGACACACATTCTGACGTGTTTTGAAGGCTCTAGGCCTGGTATTGCTATAGTAATGGCTGATTTAAGGGTCTAAAATGGCTAAAAATGGCTAAAAATGGCTTAAACCAGCCCTTTTTGGTCTAAACCAGGGTTCAATGATGCCATAATTGGCTTTTCTGTTGTCAGACTGTTTTTCACGACTGACAAGAGTAAATTTTACTTTTGGAGTAAGAGAATTGATGGCTATAAAAGAATGTCTTCTTTGCCCCACTTTTCTCTTCATGTTAGAATCTTTTCCTTTTATTAATTAGTTTTAAACACTGTTAAACCAATCAATCAAAGATTCCAACCACCAATTTTTAATCATTTTAATCCTTTTAACCACGTGAAAAAATCATTATAATCATTGTTTGTAACTCTTATAATCATTTTTACCCCTGAACCACCCCAAAAGTGAATTAAAGCATCTTTCATCACTGTTAACTTTGTCACTTTGTTTCCAAATTCACTCTGGTCACTTTTGGGCGTGTTTTCTCTTTAATATTCTTTTTAAAGACTTTGTTCTTTAATTAATTGCTTGCAGCTCTTTGCTCAATTAATTCCAATTGAAATTGCTCTTGAAGAAATTTCTTTTGTAGCCTTAAAATATCTCTTGTAGAGTATTTTTTGGATAAATTTTTATTGTTGGTAAAACAATAAATTTTTATAATATTATTTTTTTATACTAATAAAGTTATAAACAATAAAATTGGCGTGTTTACTCTTAAAAATAATATTTCATACTATTTTTAATTGATTTTTTACCTTATACAAATTTTGAGGACAGGAAAAGTACTTGATTTTTAATCAAAGTTTCATATCCACACCTTACATTTGGGGGCCCAGCCGTGATATTTTACCTGTGACATATTTTTTTTTTACTCTTTTTAAATCTTTTTTCTTATATTGAAAAATTTAAAAACATATAAAAAATACTTATAATCCAAAAAAATCCTTAAAAAATAATTTTTTTCATATTATAAGTGAGGCTTATATTTTTATTTCTTTTTTGAAATAACCTTTTTTTTACTTAATTAATTGGCTTTTTCATTAATTTTAGTGTCTGACAACGTGGTAAGACAAGAAAACATTGAAACAGCCTCAACAGTAACCAGCATTATCCCTGCCAGTACTGTTAATTCTGATCATAATAGTACTGTTATTGTGACTCAAAATAATCAACCTGAACCAATATCTTCTGAATTAATTAACTTGGATATAAGTAATACACTTCAGAAAGCCAAAAATTTGGCCAATAGTAAGTTTTTGACGTAAAAATACTATTTTAAGCCTTTTTTTTTAACCATAATTATGCCTTCAACCAGGTCAGGAGCCAGCTACAACCCCTCAAGCAGCTCCCAAAAAGGTAATAGACGTGATTATGGCAGAGGCCAACCAGGTACAGAAGGAAAAGGGTCAGTTGATGACTTCCAAACAACTAAAATGGGTCATTCTGAAGCTGATAATACCATTTTACCTTCAAAAAGAGCTGACACCGCCACAAGAAGCCTCAGTGGACATATACAAAGCCAGCCACAAAGCTTACAACAATGCACTGCAGTACAAGGAGTACCAGATCCTGGCAGATCTGTGGAAAAACTGCATGAATTCTTACCTGACAGTAAGGAAATTCTTGGGCCATCCCAACACTTGCAAATTGCTCAATGGATGGCATCCATTGATGGAGAAGAAAAACATGATGCTTTTGACACTAGAATGGAGGAAAAACAACCCTCCACCACCCAAACCAGTGCCAAAAACAGCCCCAGTGGCCAGCAGCAGCAATTCCAACGTGAAAAAGCAGCCACAAACTCCAAGCAAGGGCAAAGGGAAGGCACCAGCCCCAAAACCTTACAGCCAGGGCTACAGAATCCCAAAGATTCAGCAGGATGCCATGGAAAATGTATTTCAGATGGCCAGAACCATGATGGAATTACAGAAGAAGGAGGAAGCCAGATTAAGGTTCCAGAAATGATTTCTGACATATTTGATTCCATCCCAGAGTTGTATAATGCTATAAATGACGTGAAAAAACATCTTTCTGATAAAAATGACACCATTTGTAACAGCATTAAAACAAACAACCTGAGTCTGTGCCAAATTAATGAAACACTTATGTGTTTTGAAAAAGTTTTAAGAACAATTAAAAATTCTAATAATGACAATTCTTCTAACATTAAAATAAATGAACAATCTGCCATTATTAAAGAATTAACAGATAAATATTCTAAATTCAATATTGATGACATGATTGAAACAAGAATTAAACAAGCCATAAATATTATCAAAACAGATAACAAGAAAGTCCTTGATGACATTTCAAATTCATTTACTGAAGTAAAGACATATACCATTGCCTTGAAAAAGTGTTTTGATGCTTCACAAGAAGAAGTATCAAAATTATCAATGAAATTGAATCAAGTCACTGCTGATAATACAAGACAGACAGAGTTATGGCAAGAACTGACACATAAGGAAGACATGTATAAAATTGAAGTAATAAATTTAATACAAAGCTTCCAACATGAATACAGAAATTCCCAAAGGTGTAGCAACAGTAAAATGAATGACATTGAACAAATACTGAACACCTTACCAAGAATGTCTACACCTCTAAATCAAAATGAGGGCACAAGAATTCCAAATCCACAAGTATTGGATCCTGATAATTCACAATTCAAAAATGAATTATCCACTTCTTTTCATAACTTGGAACCATCAATGGGCCAAGCACTCTTGAAAGAAGTTCCAAAACTTAAAGAATGGCCTCACTTCAGTGGTGAAGGAGAGTATGACCATATGGAATTCATTAGAGGTATTGACATGATCAAAGAAGATTTTGAATTACCAGACAGATTGGTAACAGCCAGGTTTAACACCTTGTTTACCAGATCAGCTCACAGATGGTACATCAAAATAAGACAAGCACATGGACACCAGAGTTGGACTTGGTGGAAAACCCAAATCATCAACAAATGGGCAAATGATGCTTGGAGGTTTAAAGTTGAAAAAGCCTTTGAATCTGCCAAATTTCATGCTGATAAAGACAGAGCTTTACCATGGTTTTGCCAACAAAAGGACAGATTAACAGCATTATATCCTGACATGTCAGAGTTTATGATCCATAGAAAAATTCTGAGACAATGTGGAGGTGACTTAGAGCATGCTGTCAAAAGCAGGACTACTGAACAATCTTCAGCAGAAGATATTATCAATATACTAGAAGAAGTAACCACCAGAACCAAAATTGGTTCTAGTAGGGTGAATCTCAAAAACAAGGTTTAATACACCTTGGAAAGATTCTGTGGACAAAACCCCAAAGAAAATTCTGGTAATATTAAATATAAATCTGCAGATACAGTCAGAAAATGCCATATTTGCCAAAGCACCACCCATTTAGCCAATACATGTCCAAAGAGGGGGAAAATCAATGAAATTGACATTGAAAAGGAACCAGATGTTGAAAAAGAAGACATAATTGAAGACAATTCAGATGATAAGTCATCCATATTTTCTGAATCTTCAAAAGATATAGAAAATATCAATGCCACTTTTGACATCATGGAATCTTATTCCCACTTACCACAATTGAGCAATGGTCAAGTTGATTTATCAAAAGTTCAAGATGCACAACTTATGAAGACAAAACCAAACAGAGGAAAAGGTTATACAGCTGGTAACTCCTGTATAACAGAAGTGGTGATTGACAACAAACCCACCAAACTTTTGCTTGACCCAGGAGCCTTCTGCTCTTGTGTTGGAAAATCTTTTCTTAAGACTTGTGTACCAAATTTTGAAGACCAATTGTTACCAATTGATGGTATAAAATTCAACAGTGCAAGTAACCCAATGAAAGCATTAGGAATCTTTGAGACCAATGTCATATTCCCACACATAAATGGGAATTTAAGGATCACAGTTGAATTTGTTGTTATGGAAAATTGCTCTAGTACCCATTTTATATTGGGAAATGACTATTTAATCATGTATGGGATAGATTTACATAATAACAAAGACAGATACTTTACAATTGGAGACAATAAGCGCCAGAAATTTGCCTTTTTACCCTTTAAAAGACAAATTACAGTAAACAAAGTATCACCAGTCAACTTAGAGTTAGAGAAATTCAAGTCTGAACAGTTAAATGAGGCTGAAATAAGCCTTCATCTGACTGATAAGCAAGAAAATGAACTTTCTTCCCTTTTGTATGACCACAGAGGAGCATTTGCTACAGACAAAGAACCCCTGGGAGCAATTATTGGTCATGAAGTTGACATCATTCTTAACATTGAGAGACCTTATCCACCACTCTTAAGAAGACCTGCTTATCCAGCAAGTCCAAAATCAAGAGAAGCTCTAGAAATTCATATCAAAGAACTTCTAGACCTTGGTGTAATAAGAAAAGTAGGCCACAATGAGGAAGTAGAAATAACTACACCAGTCATAGTGGCGTGGCATAATGGAAAATCCAGAATGGTTGGGGACTTTAGAGCTCTGAACACTTACACTGTTCCAGACAGATACCCAATACCAAAAATCCAAATTGCCCTTACTCAAATATCTCAAGCAGTGTATATAACCACTATGGATGCCCTTAAAGGATTCCATAAAAATGTAGTAACACCAAGAGCAAGAAAATACTTGAGAATTATTGTTCATTGTGGGGTGTATGAATACTTAAGGATTCCCTTTGGTATCAAAAATGCACCTTCACACTTCCAAAGAATGATGAATGAAATCTTCCCTGAAGAACTCTCAGAGGGATGGTTAATCATTTACATTGATGACATTATTATCTGTTCAAAGACTTGGGAGGATCACATGTACAGCTTATCAAGAGTTTTGACAAAAATCCAATCAGTAAACATGAAAATCTCCTTGAAGAAATGTCATTTTGGATTTAAAGAACTTAAGGCACTAGGACATGTTGTATCTGGTTTGTCCCTTGGAATTGATAAAAACAAAGTTGCAGCAGTATTGTTAAAACCCATGCCTCAGAATAAGAAGGAAATTCAGTCATTCTTAGGTTTTGCAGGATATTACAGGCAACACATTAAAGACTTTGCATCCATAGCAAGACCACTTTATAAGTTGTGTGACAAAGACACAGTATTTGAGATGACTGTTGACAGAGTCAAAGCTTTTGAGTCTCTAAGAGAAGCATTGACCACTGCTCCACTCTTACTGATGCCAGACTTTAAATTGCCTTTCAAACTGTATATTGATGCATCAGGGGATGGACTAGGTGCTGCACTTCACCAAGTTCAGATCATAAATGACAAACCTGTAGAAGGACCAATATGTTTCATATCCAGGCAAATCAAACCAACTGAAGCCAGATATGGAGCAAGTCAAATGGAATGTCTATGCCTTGTCTGGGCCTTAGAGAAATTGAACTATTTCTTAGAGGGATGTGTTTTTGAAGTAATAACAGATTGTACAGCTGTAAAATCACTTTTGAACATGAAAACACCCAACAGACACATGCTCAGATGGCAAATAGCCATACAAGAATACAGAGGCAATATGACTATTGTTCATAAGGATGGGAATATTCATAAGAATGCAGATGGACTAAGCAGATGGCCATTACCAAATAACATTGATAATCCTGCTTATGTTCCAGAAGAAGCTTCACCACAAATTCCAATAGAAGGAATAAGTGTTACAGACTTGAACACCACCTTCTTTGAAGAAGTCAGAAATAGTTACACTCAAGATAAGAATTGTAGCATCTTATGCCAATTACTTAACAAAGACTGTAAAGACAACTCTCTAATACATGCCTTGGATGAAGTATGGAGAAAATCTTATAATGAAGGGAGATTTCACCTACTGGATGGTATAATTTACCACAGAACCAAGCACACATGTGTCATGAAAGTTGTAGACAGGTCATTAATCAATCTTGTACTGAAAGAATGCCATGATAGTCCCTTTTCAGGACATCTTTCTGACGACAGAACAAGAGAGAAAGTAAAGACCTGCATATGGTGGCCAATGTGGCAAAAAGATGTTGCAGAATATTGCAAAACCTGTGACAGATGCCAAAAGGCAAATAAATCCACTGGCAAAAGACTTGGAAATATGATGAAAATCCAAGAACCAAACAGACCTTGGGAAATTGTCCATATGGATTGGGTAACTGGCCTACCACCAGGAGGTGACAGGAGCTATAATGCTTGCCTAGTAATTGTGGACAGATTCAGTAAAACTCCAATCTTTTTACCATGTCACAAAGATGATACAGCCATGGATACAGCTCTTCTGATATGGAATAGAGTAGTGTCATGGACTGGGATATTTACAAATATCATCAGTGATAGAGATCCCAAATTCACTTCAGCTCTATGGACAAATCTTCACCAATTATTTGGCACAAAACTGTCTTTCTCTACAGCCTACCACCCACAAACTGATGGTCTGGCTGAAAGAATGATCCAAACCTTAGAGGACATGGTGAGAAGATTTTGTGCATATGGCCTTGAATTCAAAGATTGTGATGGATTTACCCATGATTGGTGTACTCTGTTACCAGCACTGGAATTAGCATATAAAACATCAATCCATTCCAGTACCAATCAGACTCCGGCTATTCTAGAAAAAGGATGGAACCCCAAGTTACCCCAAGATTCCTTGAGGAAAGACTTAATTGAAATACATCCCACAGCTGCTAGCTTCAAAGGAATGCTAGACAAAGCTAGAAAGCATGCAGTGAGATGCATGGAGGACTCTTTTGCATATGCTAAAGACAAATGGGATAAATCTCATGCAACTCCAGATTTCAAAGTGGGGGACCTAGTTCTTGTATCCACCACTAACTTCAATAACATCAAAGGATGTAAAAAGTTAAAAGACTCCTTTGCAGGACCTTTTGTGATTAAGGCCCTCCATGGAGAAAATGCTGTTGAAGTAGAGTTATCTGAAGAACTTAGCAATAAGCACCCTACATTTCCAGTAAGCTTGATAAAGCCATACAAATCTAGTGATGCTGAGAAATTTCCCTTGAGGAATAAGATTCCCCAAGTTATACCTCCTATTGAGACATCTGGTACTAAGAAAATAACCAAAGTTTTTAAAGAAAGGAAATTAAGAACCAAGAAAGTAAGGGAATACCTTGTTAGGTACAGTGACCCAACTTGTGAAGATGAATGGTTAGAAGAGAAAGATATACCAGAAGCCACCAAACTCCTGAGGAGATTCAGACACACTAGAAACACCAATATTACAAAGTAATATTCTTTTTTAGGGGGAGGGAATGTGAGCCTTAGAGGTAATTTCATATACCCAAAAGACCACAAATATAAAATAACATATTAATATAAATAAAATAAATTTATTTATATTATTAAAATAAAAATAAAAAATATAAATATAAAATTATATTAAAAATAAAAATTAATTATAATTTAAAAATAAAATTACTTTAAATTTTGTAAATATAAAATTACATTTATACTTGAAAAATTTAAGTAAAAATGAAATTTTAACAAAATTGTGAAAAAATAAATAAATTTGGAAAAAAGTTAAATAAAATTTATTATAACTTTTTATCCAATAAATAAACATATAAAATTTATTTCACCATTGGATTCCTCATAAAAAATCAGGTGGGGTCACCTCTGAGTGAAATTTTTGTAACTCAACTCTAAATAAGCTTAAATTAAGTTTTTAGTATTTTCAATACAAAAGTTGAAAATCCTCAAAACCTTAATTTAATTCACACCACATGTGGTGTTAACCATCAATTTTTGTGTTAAAATTGAGGTGTTGTGTTTAGTTTAGAAGTTATGAGGAATTGAAGTATTTTCAATTGAATTCAATTGAAATGTCAAAATGTGCGCGTGTATTACATAAGTGAACTTTGATTTACATATGAGGTGTCAATTATTACTGTATTGTACTGTACAATTGAATTGAATTACATGTGTAAATTATAAGTATAATACATGATGAGGAATTAAAGGAAAAATAAATTGGAAAGATTAAATTTGGGGGGGAAAAGGAACTCCAGCTCTAAGGGGGAGCTAGACCCCCAAAATCCTTGCTGACAGGCGTGGGATGTCAAAATTCACGCAAAAGTTCATCACTTTTGGCCTGGAATTGAGTTACAGGGTCTGTGGACTCAATTGATGATGAGGTTTTGATACCAACTGGGGTAGTTTTAGCTGTTGCCAAGAAGGTAAAACTACCCTTAAGATAAAACAATCATAATAAAAACAGTTTTAACTGGTTTCTACGCCTCTGACACACATTCTGACGTGTTTTGAAGGCTCTAGGCCTGGTATTGCTATAGTAATGGCTGATTTAAGGGTCTAAAATGGCTAAAAATGGCTAAAAATGGCTTAAACCAGCCCTTTTTGGTCTAAACCAGGGTTCAATGATGCCATAATTGGCTTTTCTGTTGTCAGACTGTTTTTCACGACTGACAAGAGTAAATTTTACTTTTGGAGTAAGAGAATTGATGGCTATAAAAGAATGTCTTCTTTGCCCCACTTTTCTCTTCATGTTAGAATCTTTTCCTTTTATTAATTAGTTTTAAACACTGTTAAACCAATCAATCAAAGATTCCAACCACCAATTTTTAATCATTTTAATCCTTTCAACCACGTGAAAAAATCATTATAATCATTGTTTGTAACTCTTATAATCATTTTTACCCCTGAACCACCCCAAAAGTGAATTAAAGCATCTTTCATCACTGTTAACTTTGTCACTTTGTTTCCAAATTCACTCTGGTCACTTTTGGGCGTGTTTTCTCTTTAATATTCTTTTTGAAGACTTTGTTCTTTAATTAATTGCTTGCAGTTCTTTGCTCAATTAATTCCAATTGAAATTGCTCTTGAAGAAATTTCTTTTGTAGCCTTAAAATATCTCTTGTAGAGTATTTTTTGGATAAATTTTTATTGTTGGTAAAACAATAAATTTTTATAATATTATTGTTTTATACTAATAAAGTTATAAACAATAAAATTGGCGTGTTTACTCTTAAAAATAATATTTCATACTATTTTTAATTGATTTTTTACCTTATACAAATTTTGAGGACAGGAAAAGTACTTGATTTTTAATCAAAGTTTCATATCCACACCTTACAAGAGTCATCATAAAGAGAAGAAGTCTTAAGCCTCAAATTCAAGCGCTTCTCATCCTCAAGATTTGTCAAGCTCAAGTCATAAGAAAAAGAAGAATTTTCAGAAGAGGGACAAGCCCCATTCTTCTTTGCTGAATAAAGACTTCAAATTAATGAATTCTGAAAAGGAAAGAAGAATTGAAGAGGGTCTATGTACCTATTGTGGTGGGAAGCATAGTATTCAGTCGTGTTTCAAAAGCCCTCAAAACAAGCTTATGCAACTGTCAGGCCAATTTTCCAGCCAGGGAAAAGCCTGAGTAAAGACCATGTTGTGTTCAATGATCTTCAATGTTTTCCATCCAGAGCACAATTGTTCATTCTGAATACTGGTGTCAAGAATTCTCTTAAATTCTTTGTTTTTTCTTCTCCTTATGATGTTTTTTACAGTATTCTCATTGATTCTGATGCTACCAACTCATTTATTTCAAAGCAGTTTGTTCACAAGTATTCCTTGACTACGTCAGAACATAAATCATTCCATGGCCTCTAGCAACCGTCAGAGGCCACCAGATCAGCTCCAAGCAGGGATTCCCCTCCAGTTCAGGGGGAAGACTTCCCTTCCTTAAATGCACTCCATACTCAAGGACCAGGAGTGGTGCCTATGTGGTATAATATACCATTTTGCACCATTTTGTCTCAGCAATCCAATGGTGACACTTTCAGGACCCAATTACGCGATTTCAAATTAAGGCCCAAGTCCATCATCATCTTTGAAGGAGGACTTTTCAGCCATTCACTTGGGCAATTCCCTGGCGGCTACCAGGAGACCATTCAAGGACCCCAATCACCTGGCCTTGTAGGAGTTGGGTTGTCAATTCTCACCAGGACTATTCTATAGGAAATTCTCAGAGGTAATCAATCATATTCAATCATTGTCAAGGCATCAAGCACTCAGCATTCCTTGGAAAGTTCAATTGGTCCATACAGGTAGTAATCAAGTATCCTGTATGGCCTTGGTCCAATTGGGCCAATTCGTATTCCAATGTAGGGATTCAGTCACACAGTTCAATTCTCAAGATGGCCAGAACTATATTGGCCCAATTCAGACAATATAGCTGGAAGATTCATCTTCTAAGATCAGCCTTCCAGCTTTTCACATATACTGGCCACCTTTTATCACCTGGGGCCTTTTTCCCCAGTTAATTAATATATTGAATTTATTTTTATCCTTATTTTCTTTTACCTTATTAAAGTAAATACTGATAATCTTAAGTCAGTCATTTGCACCTTTTTCTTCTTCACCTGCCAGTGGATATTGTTGGTCATATCTTTTACTAATTCCATTGTTCTTTCTGGCAGGTTGAAACAGTGAATTTAGGATTGATTTGGTTGGCTCTTTGGCTTTTGGCTTCCTTTCCTTTTATCTTTGGCATACTTTTTTTTACCTTTTATTCTTCTTTTAAGAAAATTATTCTTTTATTCCTTTATTCTTTTGGAGCCCTCCAAGTGAGTTCTTGATTTCTGAGTGCCAGGAAACTCTTGCTTCCATAAGAGCCCCTGTGACAGTTTTCTACGATTACAATGCTTCACCTGATACCTCATTTCTTAATTTCCCAAATAAGCTCCTTTTACACAAAATAGCTTTTTTCAGGCTCATTCAAAGTGTAAGAAGTAACTACAGGGCTCCAGAATCCACTCATTTATGATAAATAGGAGCCTTTCTTCTGATTCTTCCACCTATCCCAAGAAATCTGACTTTAATTAACCTCCTTTACTATGCCTAAAGCTTCAGATTTCTTTTTTATATCAAGATCCATACATCAATTATTTTGGTTGATCATGGAAATCAACTATTTCCAATCTCCATCTGATATAAATAGCTGGAAATCTCTTCCATCTGAAGAAAGTCTCAAAATTGCTGAGAACTTACCCTTTTCTTGCACTGATAATCCAGTTACAAATCCCCATAATCACAACTTGGCAGAAGATAGACCTTCTATAAACTCAAGAATATTAATTTTACCAATGTACTAAACTATGTTTCTAGAGGATCATTTCAAATCAGGCTTCCCAATGTCAACCTTTGCTTGGAATCAATGTTGGGAATCAAAATAGAATCAAATTTTTGCAGAATTTGTTCTCAAGCACTGGAACTATTTACACCAACAAGGAGAATTGAAAATATTCTTGATAAATCCAAAGGAAAATGCACATATTAATAAGTCTTTAATACAAATGCGCTGGTTCAGAGAGAAACAAGAGTATCTTAATAATGATAAATTGTTTCCTGAAGCACTTTCAAAAAAAGCCAGTTAGAAGCAGAAATAAAGGTGGCATAAAAGACTGTGTTTTTATTCTGTTTGTGATTGATTTTTACACCAATTAATGTTATTTAATATTCAGTTATCATCGAATTTCTCAGAGACATTACTATCATTGAAAATTAATCAAGATGAAGCTTCCATATTTGATGAGCCACAATTTTGCTTTGATACTGAAGATGAAACTGGATCATTAATAAAACTAAAGTCCCCTTGGAGTTCAGATTCATTCTCAAAGTTAGCAAGTCAATTAGATGCTTTATCAATTCAAAAGCAAATTCAAGAAATGCAATTAAATAGAATTCCAAATGTCTTGAAAATTAGAAGAGTACAAAGTGGTATTTTTGGGAAAGAAGCCAAAGTTCTGATTGGACTTCCAGAAGATCTTTATTCAAATGATTATATTTCCAAGCTTACTAATGATGAGAAGCTAATGTTACAATCAAAGCCATGTATAGATATTCATCATTTACTTCAACTATCTGAAACCTACAAATATAATTCATGATTTTTCTATTGTTTCCACAATCAATTTTTCCAATTCATGACCCACAGTACCTAAATGTCC
This sequence comes from Austropuccinia psidii, assembly GCA_023105745.1. Classification (NCBI taxonomy): domain Eukaryota; kingdom Fungi; phylum Basidiomycota; class Pucciniomycetes; order Pucciniales; family Sphaerophragmiaceae; genus Austropuccinia; species Austropuccinia psidii. The sequence continues at coordinate 54,390,586 of JALGQZ010000005.1, read as the reverse complement.
AATGCTCAACCTGAAATGAAATGAAAAGTGTTTAGCTACTAAAAAAGATAAATATTGGTTTAGTATAAACTATCTTACATCTGAAGCTGCTGTTTCTTCCTTCCAACTTGCTGAATATTCACCTCAATACTACCAACAGTTATATAATGAAATACATGAACTTCTTTCTTTTGCCCTAGCTGATAAAGCCTATCAAATGCTTGATCATTAGCTGAAGGGTTCCAACCTGGTGCCTAATTTAAGTAATTGTAATAAAATTATATTAAGCTTCAAGTGTAACTAAATACTGTCTTACCATTATGTAAACATTTTGAGCACATCTCAGATCAATACCAACATGACCTGTGCCTTTTGTTGTAAGAAGAACTTGAGATTTTGGATTTTCTTGAATTCTTCAAGGATTTGATCCTTTGATCATTTTTGAGCATTCCTTGCATCATCAAATTGCATATTCCACTTTCATCCAGTGCAATTTCAATACTTTTTACAGAATTTTATCAATAAGATCATTCAAATGACAGGTAGTAGAAGGATTTGAACTCACATATCAAGAAAACTTTTTTATTCTGAAAAAACAACTGCTTTGGGATATCTTAAGCCTGGCTCCTTCTGAAAAAGCTCCTTGAGATGGCTAACAAGATGCACCACTTTGGATCCTTCTTTCCATGTATATCTCTTTACCCCTTCTTCTCTTTCTATTAGTGCTGGATGATTGCAAAGCTGCCTCAAATCTGATAATCTGAAGAAAAATTCTGATGAATCCCATTTAACTGATTTAGACCTCTGTTTTTCATACAATACACTAAACTCTTCATGCCTTTTGAAATAAAGTGTTTTCCATGGCTCATAGATCTCAATTCCAACTCCATGTTGCACTTTCTTGGGAAGATCCAGTAGGTTGGCTTTCAATTTTTTCAAGGTGAGTGTTTTCATTATAAGCTGTAATAATTGAATTTACATTTGATTCCCAGATGATATTTGTTTAATTATGCGATTTTCCCATAAAGGCTTGAGATTCCATGGTTCTACTTGTAAAAGTCTCAACAGACTATGAAGATCCAAAAGATTGCTTTGTAATGGTGTTCCCATAAGGCATAACATTCTTTCAGATTTAAATTCAATATTGTGAGTTCTCTATGAGTAGATTGTTCCTTTATGTAGCTAATTGATGTAAAATTTCAGTACTTTTTTATTTAAAAAGCCCAAAGAGAAGCATACTGTGCTTCATCAAACACTATTCTGAACCAATTTACCAAAAGAGGATTCATTCTCATCCCATGAACATCATCAACATTATAACTAGCAATAACATCATATGTGGTGATGATAACTGCATTCTGCTTCAAATTTTGGAATGAAATTAAATTACAATTGGAACCATGGAATATTGAATATGGTAAACTACCATCATGAAAATGTAGCCTTATTTCCTTCTCCCAATTATACAAAGTCAAAAATGGTACAATGATCAAAGTAGCTGGGACATGGTCTTTAGATATTTTTGGGTAGTTTATTGCTTCACTTTGTGTTTTTTGAATCAAGCATAAAGTTGTCAAAGATTTTCCAAGTCCCATATCATCAGCCAAAATTCAAGCCCTACTTTTGCACACAATATCTTGTGGTATCACCCCATTTTCAACATCATTAGAAAACAATTTTTTAATACATAAATTATCTGAATTTTTCCATAGGTTTTCACAAATTCTTTCCATATTATTTTCAATATTTAAGAGAAAGTAAATACCCTGGATTCAGTGCAATGAAAGATTTGTTTGACAATTAGGTATTGAAGTAACAGAATTAGCTAAACCTGTATGGTTGGAAGCTTGATAAAGATCAAAATCTTGTGGAATATCAATAAATAAAGGTAAGGTATAGTTTCCAATATGTCTCAGAGCCATTTTCCCATTCTTGAAAGCCCCTCTTGTTTGTAAAATATTGCCTTTATCCACAAAAGCTCATCCATGTAATAGGATATTTTTATCTTTATTATTAAAATTTATGAATTAATCTATAAAAAGCGCTTCATTATTATTTTTGTATTTTTTATATGTTTCAGGATTCAAGCCTTCAGCCAATCCTCCAAAAATATCAAGTAGTGGACCCAGATGGAAACTCTGGAAAGAATTAAGGCTCTCAAGATTACTCAAGTCAGATTCTAATAGTATATGAATAGAATTAAATACTCTTCTGAATATTACTGAGCTCAGAGAGGTTAGAAAGGATTGTTCAATATTCAATTTATTTTCAATTTGAATGTTAAAAAACCCAAGACAAAATATTGAAATCATAATGTAAATTTTTGGAATGAAAATTTAATATATCAGTGTGATATGTTTTTTTCAGGACAAATGGAATCTAAATGATAGGAGTGCATGTGTTATATAGTGGAAAGACCCCTGACAATTTTGTAAGTGATTTTGATAAGCTAAAGATTTATCCCATGAATTTTTCTTAATATTGTAATAAACAAATCATATTTTGGAGCTTAGTTTATTAATGGACATAGATATATTCCAAATCTGCAGATCAATTAAACTTCTTATTACTGTTGTCCCAAATCCTTGGATTTTGATTTCAAAAGAAAGTATCTATGAGGAAACAAGTTCCTTTTCAAATGTGGAGTTCCCTCCAAGATATATCCAGCACTGAAAAAAAGCTTTCAGTTGTGGCCCATACAACCCCTTTCCAACTTTGTTTTTTAATTAATCAAAGTATTCCTATACTTTGCCTATTTCTCCTTCTCAGAAATTCTCAAGAATTTAATTTCAAAATTATTCATTGAATCACATTGAAGGCCATTGACTCACTATTTGAAGAGCTTCAAGTTTATTTTATCCTCTTTATTTATTCATTTTTTATTTTGAAACATTATTTTAATAAATTAAGATTTATTTGTATGGAAACATCCTTTCCAATGATTTTTCCCAATTTCTATGATGATAATCATCACTCAAGGAGAGGTATTTCACTTATCATAAAATTATTGGTTCTTATTTTTCTGGAATGTTCATAATTTTAAGGAGGAACACCAATTTTTAATTTAAATTTGGACAGGATTCCCTCAAAATAACTACCATTATAGTTTTCAAACTCATCATTACTTATTATTATCATTGTGGGAAATCAATTCAAGCTTAATTTTTGATTCATCTGAAAACAAGCATTCTGGTAAATAGAATTTCATAATTCTTAAGGTATCCTCATTGTTTGAGCCAACATGAAAGATAAATTAAAAGGAAATAAATTCAAGAATCAAGGCAATGGAATGACACTAAGATCAAAGAAGCAATTAATGCTACATATATCAAAGAATTCCTTTTCAGGGCTCCCCATATAGCTGGATGAACTTTCAAAATCCAAAAGCATTCATGAAGTTAATTGTAAGGAGCTCAATTGATGAGAGAATTTCAAGATGATTATACTAGCTATAAGCCTCATGAGGGAATTTCAATGTTCCCACAATTCACAAATCAAATAAGATTCATTACCTATATGTGTTGTCAGTGTATATATCAAGTTAAGAAAATATTAATAAAAATCAAAGGGGGAGTAAAACATCAGAGTACAATGAATGTGAGTTAAACAAGGGATACTTCCAGAGATACACTCAGACATAAGCTTAAGATACTGTAAAGGACCAGTATGCAAGTCCCCAGCTTTTTTCTGTGGTGATAAAACCAAAGGACAAGATTGTCAGCCCAGAGAAGAGGCACAAATGGAAGATGCCAGAGCTTCCACCAGTTCCCAAAGGTTATTAAGCACCTTTGACACTCTTATTGGGAGTCCAGAAGCTGAAATAACTGCTATTCCTGTTGTCAGACCTGAATCATTTCCAACAGGAAAAAATAGAAATATACCAGTTTCAATACAAGACCTTGTTTATGGTGGCAAAGCAGAAGGAGTGGGAACATCTTCCAATTCTTTGGATAGGCACAATGAACTTATATCTTCAAGTGAAGAAGTTCATGGCCCCAGAAAAGACAGAGGATCTTCTGAAGGGTTGGAAACCCATTTCTTGCAAAGGAAAAGTCCAACAGATAAAAGCTTGCTTGAAAAACCAAAGCATGTTACCAGAGGACCAGAAGAAGAAGTTGGCCCAAGGAAAGGACAACAGCCCAGTGTAAGCTCCCCAAGCCTCCACAAGCAAAAACCTGCCTCAACAAGTGCCAAACAAGTGCAAACAACCCCAAAATAAAAATGAGAAGGGAAAAAAGGCAAAGGGAAAGGCAAAGCCCAAGTGGAACAAGCCTTACCCACAGAGCTACAGAACTACCAAGGAAGTGAAGACAGCCATGGACAATGTGTTCAATATGGCAAGAACTCTGATGGGCTTCAAAAACAAGGAGGAGGAAAGAATGAGCTAATCCTTTCCAAAGAGATAGACCTTGTAAAGCTTGTAAATCATATTGAAACCTGGGATAAAGAGATTTCAGCAATGTTAAACAACTCTCAGTATATCCAACAGAAGCTGGGTGGAGCGGTTTTACAAGTAAAAGACTCACAAAAGACCATTATTGGTCTAGAAAGTATTAATAAAGACAATATTTTGTCTTTGATGCAAAATTGTGCAACAATTGAGTCTAAAGTTCCCTTACTCAATCAACCAGATGACAATTCTATTTCTTTTATTACTAAAAAGTTAATTGAATTAAAAATACAATTCCAGAACTTGGAAAATTCAACCACTCCCACTGCAGCTCTTTTACAACAACAATTGGAGAAAAGTGATAAAGCAAGACTTGAATTGAAAGAAGATATTCAATCAAGTATTAAGAATATATCACTGAAAAATGAATTACCAAGACGGTCCACACCAATTCTTGACAGAAATGTGCTGAACCTAAACAATGATTTACATCATAAAATTTAAATTAATGCAGAAGTGGAGACTTATTTTAACTTTAAAGACATTTCCAGAATAGAGGAACAGCTAACCTTCAGCAGTGAAGGAGAATATAATCACATGGAATTTATGAAAACAACTGATATGTTCAAAGAAGACTTCGACATACCACATGAATACATAAGTATCAGATTACACTAATTGTTCACCACATCAGAAAAGAAATTGTATTGAAAAATCAGACAAGACCATGGTAAACATTCTTGAACTTGGTGGAAAGATAAAGTTATTTCCAAATGGGAAAATGATTCCTGGAGATTTAAGATGGAAAATTGTTTTGAAGAATCCATATTTAATATTTAAAGGAACAGGCCCATTTCCTGGTTTCTTAAGCAGAAGGACAGATTAACTGCCCATCATCCTGATATGTCTGGAACAATGATACATAAAAGTATATTAAGGAAATATAGTGTTGACCTTGAGCATCCTATAAGAAGCAGATGTATTGAGCCTTTCACTAAAGAAGATTATATCGATGCCATGGAAGACATCACAACCAGAGAAAAAATTGGAAGAAATTGGTATAAACCCCCAATAGATAACAAGACTAGTGGCAAAACAATTGCAAAACTAAATAAACCACATGACAAAGCTCCTTTGAAATGTCATAAATGTGGAAGTACATCTCATTTGGACAATCCTTGTCCAAAAAAACAAGAATCAATGAGATATAAATTGAAACAGAGGATGACACAAAAGAAGCCAATGATGTATCTTTACATGAAAGTGATTCTGAGCCTTCTGAAGAAGGAGGACTAAAAGATAAACTGATTATAGAAAACATTAATGTTTCCTTTGAGGTCACAGAAGTGCATACTCACTTACCGCAGTACAGTGATGCATGTATGGATCTCATACATGTGCAAGATGCTAAGATGCAGAAAACAAAACCTGCCAGAGGTAAAGGTTATACAGCTGGATCATCTTGTATCACTAATACTATGATAAACAACAAAGAATCCAAGATAAATCTTGACTCAGGAGCTTTCTGCATGTTTTTTGGGAAGAATTATCTTGACAAAAATTTATACCATTTGGCAATACCAATTAATTCCAATTGAAGGTATAAGGCTCAGCAGTGCCTGCCAAAATATGCACCCTTTGTACATTCTTGAGGCATAAATGATATTTACTCGCCCTGCAGGAAGTATCAGAGTGAAACTTGAATTCGTTGTAATAAATAATTGTACTTCACAACATCTTATACTTGGAAATGATTATCTTAATATTTATGGTATCAATATTAATAATCATAAAGACAGATATTTCACTATAGGGGAAAATAAAAGGCAGAAATTAGCTTTTCCTATGGAAAAAAGAGAAATAACTGTCATTAGAAAAGTAAAAAATGTTAATAAGGGCATATTTGGGTCAGATAAATTAATTGAAGCACAAATTGACCCTGAATTAACATTAAAAATGAAGGAAGAATTTATTGAAATTTTATTTCAATACAAAAAAGCCCTTGCTTCTGAAAATGAACCACTTGGAGCCACCCAAGACCATGAAGTAAAAATTATGCTTAATGTGAAAAGACCTTACCCTCCACTATTACTAAGACCAGCTTGCACAGCTATCCCTAAAGCTAGAGCAGCATTGGAAACACATATTGATGAGCTGATGAGACTGGGAGTTCTTACAAGAGTTGGGAAAAATGAAGAAGTAGAAGTAACAATTCCTGCAATCATTACTTGGAATAATGATAAATCAAGGATGGTTGGTGATTTTAGAGCATTGAATACCTACACTATTCCAGATAGGTATCCAATCCCTAAAATCTATGAGACTTTGACTCAATTATCCAAAGCAAAATTCATCACTTCTATGGATGCCTTAAAGCTTTCAAGCAGAATATTTTGACACCTCATTCTAGGAAATTATTGAGAATAATTGCTCATTGTGATATTTATGAATAATTAAGGATGCCTTTTGGTATTAATAATGCACATTCTCATTATCAAAGAATGATGAATACCATTTTACCACATGAATTATCAGAGGGATGGTTGATCATTTCTATTAATGACATTATCCTTTGTTCAGAAACATTGAAATGGCATTTACAGAGACTTTCATTAGTACTTAAGAAGATTATTTAAGTGAACATTAAAATATCTCTTAAAAAATGTAATTTTGGGTTTCATGAGCTGAACGCTCTAGGACATGTAGTCTTAGGACTGATCCTTGGTGTAGATAAAAACTAAGTGGCTGCAGTTTTACTGAAACAAATTCCTCAGAACAAAAAAAAATTATGCCTTTCTTAGGGTTTGCCAGTTATTACAGGCAACACCTTAAAGATTTTTCAATCCTTTCCAAATCATTGTACATAATTTTTGATCAATAAACTGTCTTTGAAATGATACAGGAAAGGATTCAAGCATATGAAAAAATCAAGTATGCCTTGACTAATGCACCAATATTAATGCAAGACTGGAAACTTCCTTTCAAGCTGTATATTTATTCATGTGGTGAAGCTCTAGGTGCAGCTTTTCATCAAGTTCAGATTTTCAATGACATGCCTTATGGAGGTCCAATTTGTTTTATCTGAAAACAAATCAAACCTACTGAGGCCAGCTATGGAGCTAGCCAAATGGGGTGTCTTTGCCTTGTTTTGGCTCTAGAGAAGCTTCATTATTATCTTGATGGTAGTGATTTTTAATTAATTACTGATTATAATGCAGTAAGATCACTTCTTAACATCAAAACTCCAAACAGACACATGTTAAGATGGCAGATTTCTATACAGGAGTATAGAGACAATATGACCATATTACATAAAGCTGGAGTTATCTACAAGAATGCTGATGGCTTGAGTAGATGGGCATTACCCAATACACCTTACAATCCTGCCTATGTTCCTACAAGTGCAGAACCTCAGATTCCAATTGAAGGAATTGACATCACAGATGTGGGTACAGAATTCTTTGAAGAAGTCAGAGAAAGCTATAAGAAAGATAATAATTGTAATATTCTTACTACTCTACTTGAGAAAGATTGCAAAGATGCATTTTTGGCTATTTCTCTGCATGATATTTGGAAGACATCTTATGACAATGGAAGATTCCATTTATTTGATGGTATCTTATATCATGGATCTAAACACACATGTGTCATTGTCTTATGTAGTAGAATGTTGATCAACACAATACTATTAGAGTTCCATGACAAAATTCAATCTGAACATCTGTCTTAAGAGAGAACAATGGATTGAATTAAGACATGTGCCTGGTGGCCATCTTGGAGAAAAGATGTCATTGAATACTGTAATAGTTTTGATAGATGCCAGAAAGCCAATAAAGCTACTGGTAAGAGATTTAATTTAATGATTCATATCCAAGAACCAAGTACCCCATGGAAAGTGGTTCATATGGATTGGGTGACTGCTTTACCACCTGAGGGTGATAAAAGCTACAATGCATGTCTTGTAATTGTAGACAGATATAGAAAAACTCCAATATTTTTACCATGTCATAAAGATGACACAGCTATGGATACGGCTCTTCTCATTTGGAATAGAGTCATATCCCACAATTGTGTCTTTAAAAATATCATTAGTGATAGAGAACCAAAATTTACATCAGCCTTATGGACTAAGTTATACACCCTTTTGGGTACAAAACCATAATTCTCAACAGCATACCATCCACAAACAGATGGTTTAGCAGAAAGAATTATTCAAACCCTTGAGGACATGATCAAATAATGTTGTGCTTATGGCCTGGAGTTTAAAGATTACTATGGCTTTACCCATGATTGGTGTACTCTTATACCAGCACTGGAGTTAGCCTATGAGACTTCTATCCATGCTTCAACAGGCAAAACTCCTGCAATGTTGGAAAAAGGATGGAGCCCTAAGCTTTCAGTGGATACTTTGAAAAAAGCTTTAGTTTATATTCATCAAACTGATTCAACCTTTAAGCTGTTGCTTGATAAAGTGAGACATCATACAAATAAAAGCACAAATGATTCCTTTGAATATGCTAAACAGAAGTGTTATAAAACTCATAAAACCCTGGAATCCAAAGTAGGGGACTTAATACTAGTTTCAATGTTGAACTTTGAAAATATTAAAGGCTCAAAGAAGTGGAAGATTCCTTTTCAGGAACGTTTCTTATTAAAGCCCTTCATGGGACAAATGCAATACAAGTACAACTGTGAGGAGAATTGGAAAATAAACATCCAGCTTTCCCTGTAAGTCTAGTAAAGAGTTAAACTTCAAGTGACAAGGAATTATTTCCTTTGAAAAATGAAACACCATAGAAGTACCCCCACTCAATCAAAGTTAGGAGAAGAAAGTACTGAAATTCTTGAAAGAAAGAAGACTTAGGGGAAATAATGAAAGAGAATATTTAGTCAGGAACAGAAATCCACAACATGAAGATGAATGGATTGCAGAAAGTAAAATACCTGATTCCCAAAAATTTCTCAGAAGATTCAGACATGAGATATGACCAATTCCTCAATCAAAAGTTTGAATTGTGTTCTTTACATACTCAAAAAGTATAAGTAGAGAGGTTGGACAGTGGACTATACCCCCCCAAATAAATTGGGGTATACTATAAAGGAAAAATTGTGGTATGATTTGTTTTTGTGGTAGTGGATGTGAGCCTGTGAGGTATATATGACATACCCATAAGGCCACAAATAACATTATATACAGTTGATTCAGTCTTGAACATACTTTTCAATTGGATTTAAAACAAAAAATAAAAAAAAGGTATAATTTTTTTGGATAAACAAAGTTATAATTATTATGTCTATTTTGGATTCTACACAAAAAATAACCTAGGGTACACCCATAGGGTGTTATACAGAAAAATCATTATTTCTTATGTTATTAGAAGATTTAAGCATCTTGCAGTACAATTGCAACTTTTTTTAACATTTTTTAAAATTGTTAAATTTGAGGGTGCATAAGTTTTATGCAAACATATCAAAACTTTAGTTGAAATTAAGGTGTTGTGTATATTTACTGAATTAGCTAACGATTTTCCATACAGGATTTAAATCCTGCATGGGCTCAATTTAAAAGGGTTTAAGGCCATAATATGGCTTCAAATAAATAAAACGGAAAAATTCATGCAAAAAGGTGGGACAAAGGAAAAAGACCAAACAGAGCTGGGGTACCCAGCTTTTTGGATCTGCAAGGATTCAATTGAGGTTTTCCAGCTGTATTGGAGGATCTTAAACCTTATTTAAACCTTAAGATTAGACACCGGGGCGAATCTTGTGTCAATCGTCGGCGATTGACTTCACGTCAAGCAAACGTCAAGCAGGATAAAAGTCGAGCTCACGTCAAGCAAAAATCAAGCGAACGTCGAGCACACGTCACACTCTGGTCTTACACCAAATCCTGTGACATCCAATAATATTGGTTCCCCTGTGCCTTCAACTCAGATTCCTCACCACCTTATCATCCCACAACCGTCCGATGATTGGTAAAAATTACACCAGACCCGCCTGTTTGCACAAACACACATCAAAGAGGTCCTTCAGCCAGTCTTGATGTAGGCGGGGGGTTTGACTTCACCAGGTCATCCATGAAGTGTGCGGGTGGGTTTGCGTGTGCATTGGCGTGTGCGGGTGGGTGGGCGTGTGCATTGGCGTGTGCGGGTGGGTGGGCGTGTGCATTGGCGCGTGCGGGTGGGTTTGCGTGTGCGGGTGGGTGGGCGTGGGCGTGTGCATTGGCGCGTGCGGGTGGGTGGGCGTGTGCATTGGCGTGTGCGGGTGCGTGGGCGTGTGCATTGGCGCGTGCGGGTGGGTGGGCGTGTGCATTGGCGCGTGCGGGTGCACATGCGGGTGTGGGTACGCAAAAGCCAATTCCACTTCCAACATGATGATGGCGCAGTTAGAAATTTTGGATGCTGTGAAAGGTGAGTGTGTGGGTCATTTGATCATTGGACTTGGCTTATTCACACTGTACCCAATGTCAAAATAGTAAGTTCTTTGTGGCAATGTGAAATAATGGGCTTTGCTTGTCACAATGGCATGTCTCTGTCACTAAATTTTGAGGCAATTATTTCACTAGCAAAATTGCTAATGAATCTGAGAGATTTGCATTTTTGTAGACTAAATATCATGAAATAACGGCTTTATCATTACAAGCAGTCCACATGACAGAGATTTGTTATCATACAATCCACAGTTACCTTCTATTTCTTCTTCTGATATAATCAAGTGTCCATCATCAAAACCAACAGCTTTATAAATATTGAGATACGGCCAATCTGGTAGGAAATTCACATCAATCTTCAAAGTTTTTAAGATCAGAAAGTTATTGTTCAGTATGCTAGATGGCTCAGAGACTTTAAAAATGCTATTAATAATACCAAAGCGTCGTGAGTTGCCCCTCAGAAAACATATCACACTGTTGCTGACATTTTTGGATTCAGTTGAAAATACATTGTTCCCAATATTAATGTTTGAAACTGGAAAATACCAAGGTGAGACAATCCTTGAAGTGAGATGACTTGTGGATTGCACGGTTGTGTCTAAGCTGATCCAATCAACTATTCCCCTTGTTGCATGAAAATTCTGTAAGTACTCAACCAGGCAATCATAATTTTCTTGGTCATGGCGGGATGGTTTGTTATATTTATGGTCATTGAACAGGGCAGGTGGCTGTGATTCGAAAAGCTGTTTTATTTCACATGGCACGGATGGGGATTTCAGGAGAACGGAAAGGTTGGAACATTGACAGATATGTTGAAGTAAGGTTTTATCTATATCATCTATTTAGAGTTGCAAGAAGTTAATCTTATTCAGTTCAGGTGTTTAATCAATGTGAATATATTGATCTTATTAATTGACGTACATATTTCGTTATTTGTTGGCATTTTTGCAAATACTCCAATCAAGCGCTCATAACCCCATGTGGCTGAGGCTTGTGCTGGGCCCCAACGTTGGAAGAGTTTGGGAATATGGTCAGCAAAATGATGATTTGGTTTACTTTTCTGTTTTGGGAACAGGAGTTGATTGGAAAGGCGGAATTTTTTCCAATGTTCAGCAAATGCAGTCGCATCTCCTATTGAAACAGTCCAACTTGTGGCAATGTTGATAGCACTAATCAAATGGAATGTATTCTTGGTTAGTTCATTTCCAAGTTCTTCTGACTGACCCATTTGCCTTTGAATGTTGGCGGATTGGTGTACATCTAATGACATCTGTTGACTGAGCATTAAAAATGGAATATAGACCTTATATAAGAGAGCCCATTCAGCGGCTTTTAAGCTACCATGAGAGGGGGAACCCATGTTGCGAGGTACTCTTGTCCATGATGAGGGAATTATTGTCTCAGATATGATTTGTTGGAGATGCTCCAGAGCCTCACCCTTGATCTGGTGATCACTCAGTGCAGTGATATCCAATTCAGAGGGGATTTCAGAAGTGGGGATGTAATCGGCATCAAATGAAGGAATCTCCGCAGAACCACTAGATGGATGTTCTGTGTTAGGGGTGGGCATTGGGAAGTAGTTTTTTTGGGTGGAAGTAGTGGGGAGTGGCTCATTTATTATTTTTGCTGCGTCTCTTCTCAGGGAGTGGGCCTCTCTCAATGTGATTTTATCAAGAGAGCTGTTGGAGGTCATGGAATCTGAGTCTGAACTGTTGGTGTCATTGGATTTCCTGCGGGACCTGAGGTAAATTTTTGATTTGGACTCTGGAATGCACAATTTGAAAGTTGCATGATCCTTCAAAATTCCAAGTATTAAATTATGCATTATGTCAAGATTAACCATTCTGGTGGCATCCCAATACGGAAGGTCTTCCAAAATTGAATATTGCACTCCATACTCAGAGAAAATTGCTTGTCTTTGTTGTGGGGTTGCCCGAAGCCATTTGGCAATGGTTGATTTATGACTTTGGTATGAGCGCATGTAGTGAAATTGAGGACCAATTTCTTCAATTTGAGCTTTGTGAATGGTGCAAAAATTACAAAAGTGGTTTCCTGAATGGGAAATAAATCCAGTAAGCTTGCGCATGGCAACCACATCCGCAATGGCTGTGAGGATGGCAACACGGATAAAGGATCCTGATGGACCTGTTGAGGTGAGTGCAAAATGGTAACCTTGCCATAGCTCTTTGAGCTCGTTGATGAGTGGCATTAATAGATAATTCAATTGAAGCGCAGTTGGCTCCTTCGGACCAGGGATGATTCCTGCAACATAGACATTCTTGGGCTTCAATCTTTCACTTGGGGGGAGATTAAGACAAATAAGCATGATAGGTCCAATGCTAGCCAACCGGGTTGACTTTCCATGTGCATTAAACCAGTCCACATATATGGAGAAGGCCAATGCACCAGGAATGGACATGAATGGGGGGTCATGGATATTTCTAGTGCCAGTGAAGCGTCTCCAGACCAATCCATCCCAGACGTCACGTTTTGGGGAATCTTCGGGAGTTTGGGATTGTTGATGTTGATGCAGAATTTCCATAATTCCAGCCCGCTGGAGGAATCTGGCAAGCCAATTTTTGAATGGTTGATAAATGAAATGTTTTGTTGGTATAAATTTTTGCTTCATGTTGGTTGTGTTTTGGGTGTGGGGTTCAGATGAATAGATGAATTTGCCTAATGATTGTGTGCAAGGGGGATCATGATCATTTGGGTCATTATGGCGTTGACAGTGGGGTTGGTCAGTTGTGACTGATTCGGTAAGGCCATTAAGAGAGAAACATTGAGGACAACATATATAGTTTTGAATCACTGGCTCCAATTGGAGATGTTCAAATATGGTACTCAGATCTTGAGGTATATGGAATGCAGGAATGGGGGGACCACCGGAGCTTGAGATACTGGACTGGATCAGCAGGTTCAGGGCGGGGTTGAGAATGCGTGAAGCCCTGCGGGGTAAATTATACCTTAATGATAGAATGGCAGATATTATCATTCCTAGGTCTTGTGGGGGAAGGGTTTGACTGCCACTATATGGTTTCTGTGCAGTTGAATTGAGACCCGCTGGAGTTGAGAAAGTGCTTTGGGTCAAATGTGAATAATCAGCTGGGAAGATTTGATCCAATAGAATTTGTGGGCAACCAGATCCTGATGCAGAAGTAGGGATGTTTGGATGAGATTTGGGTGCAATGGTTGATTTGAGCTTTTTAATGTGCTGTTTATATTGGAAAGGTGTGAAGGCAACTCCTTTCCTATCACCCTCAGGGGAAGAGTGTGTTTGAGTTGAGCAGTGTTGACACATGCATATACGCATTGAGGAATAGGGCCGGGTTGTCATTGTTGCAGGAATTGGGAGTACGGTTGGTTTGTGTATAAATATCTATGGTTGATGTGAAAGTGTTTAGGAGTGTTATTAATTGGAAATAAAATTCAGTGATTATTTATGAAGGGGGAGATGATTTGAGCCAGCTGAGGATTTTATCCCACTTGTAATGGAGCATGAGCTGCAGTGGATAAAGTTTAACATGTCTCATCTGGATGGCGGAATTGGTTAGGCGTTTAATTGGGTAAAATGCCATGCTGCTCAATGCTCATACATATTCTAGTTTATTTACACATTGTGATAGTGCGGGTTTGACCATTGAGGGGGTTCCATTAGTGAAGTGTTACCATTGAATTGAGGGGATTAACATTTAATCCATGTACGCTGGCACGCCATCGTACATGGTTTAAACCTTATTACAGACATAACTATATAACTCTATTACATAAGGGGGTGGAGTGCAGCTAAAGTCTTGGTATTTGGTTTGAGTGCGGCGGGCTTTGAATCAGTTGGAATGTGATTTGGATTGTCTTGCCTTTCGTGAAAAGGTGATGTCTCTTTTGTGGGTAAATCCTTCATGAATATACCCCTTTACAGATGTACAATGTTGTGGAATTTCAATGCATATATTGGCAGTTTGGATAATTCACAAAATGTGACAATGGGGAGGCGGAAATGTTACCAAATATGATTACTTATGGATGATGGGTCCCCTTTCAGATCAAGGATATATCACATTATATGCTGGTAGGCCGTGCAGGGTGGTTTCCGACAAAAGCGGAGGAGCTCAAGAGGAGGCAGGGAGGATTCTCCTCAAAAGAGTCTTATCCGACTTCCACACAACACTTAGTTCCAACTATTCATAGAATTTCTCTATTCTAAATTTGAAAATATTTCATCTCATATCACTCTATTTTATCATAATACTGAGGTGTTTTATCTAGTTAAAAATATTACTGTACTTTTTCGGCCCTTATGTCATCTTTCAAGTCACATAAATCCCGTTCAGGTTCTGTTCATGACTCAAATAGTGAATCTAGCATAGAATATGTTCAAACACAGTCACCATTGAGTCCCAACATTCCTCTCACAACCCCTATTGCATCCTCAATGAATGTATCAGGTCTTAACATTGATGTGGGCAATCCAAAGGCTCCAACTTCAAGCACTTGGTCGATCCCAAATATTTCCGTCACTCCAATTCCCCTGAATACCACTAATACACAAATTCATGTGTCTCAGGGGCCAGAAGGCACACCTCAAATCTCCTCACACGCTAATCCCCAATCAAAATTTCCACGTGAGTTCCTCCTTAATCCCTGTCGGAATCCAGTCCCATGCCAGGATCCCTTTGGCCAAAGTAAACAGCCAACCCTCAATATTCCATCAGGATCTCAGGTTCATGTGGGTGATGAAAGGCGCGTGGATGGGGGGCGACGAAAAAGACCATTGGAGAATGTAACTTGGAGTGGTCTGTCGGAGGGAAATCCAGGATTGACGCTTAATAAAAGTAAGTCATTTTAATTTCGGAGTATAACATTTTTCACAATTTGATATTTTTGTTTAATGGGTTAGATATGGCACCTAAAGGCAAGTCAGTCCGATCTCAGGAGCCAATTGAAGATTGTGAGGATGACCAGTCTTCATTAATGTTTTGATGTGTTAACTGATGATTTGCATGGCAGGGGATGAACTTTATGCGTCTTCACCTCTGGTCCATAAAGAGAAAGTCACTGGACGTCATCATCCATATGCCTCCAACCCAAGAACGGGTCATGCCAGTACATCAAGAGAAAGAATTGTGGATGATGAGGATGAGAACATGTCTCCGACTCAAAGTGAAAGAAATGATGAACCAAGGAGGGACGATTTCACGGTGCATGAGCAAGGCACTCAATCAAATAGTGAGTTCACCCATCCTCAGCTGGGCCTTGCCCAGAGTATGCTTGAACAATCCGAGGTCAGACAGCAAAGGAACCAGGCCCGCAAAGCTCACAATGTGGCGAAACGTGCAAGCCAGAAGGAGCAACAAAAATGGCTGTAGGCAGAACTTCCAGAGAATGTCCATGGAATGAGATCAGCAGTACACGCACATTGCCTGTTCCTACTCAAAGTTAGGGATAAGGATTTTTCCTCACTACCAGCACCACCCAGCACAGAAGAGCGTGAAATTGCAATTCAAGTGGCTGGTCATCTCGGTTATGTCCCCAAGGATGTTTTCAATGAGCCATCAACACAGGTTCAGTCTCAGGGTTTCCAAAGCTACTGCGAAAATGAGCTCCACAAGCTAGGACTAAAGCGATTCACTTGGGACTGGGAGAGCTCATGGCAACATCCGTTCAACGAGCTGATGTCTATGGTGTTTTACCGTACATTCCGTCTCGCACTTGTCAGCACTGAGTATCATCACTACTGTTGGAACAAGGATCATAACAACTATGGGGTCGTGGCGGCTTTAATGGAGCAATATTTCACTTATTTGAAAAGAGAATGGAAGTCTATTCAAAAGGATGCGGAGTATTTGGTAAAAAAGAAAGAGAATAAAAAGCTCGCAAAGATTCGTCAAAGAGTTAGCTACTGTATCTCTTCTTCATTGTGGACCAAGTCTGATGATGATCTACTTGATTATGTGCAGACCTGTGAGCGCCGTCGTGAATGGTGTGATACGGCTAAATTTCCCATCCTAGCATCACAATTCAATGACCCTCGAGTATGCTCAGATACTGAGGAGGTACTGGAAAATGGCCGTCAAGTTTACCGCAAAGTGGGATTACGCTGGCGCTCCCAGTTATTTAATGATTTGGTATTGAAAATGGATAGAGACATAGAGTTTTGTAATCGGATTAAAAAAAAGGGTAAAAAAACTATTGATAGATTGCCAGAATTACGATCGACAGATGATGGTGATATTCCGGAAGGCCTATCATTTCAGGTATTTGATCAAGATTGGCTCAAATCCTGTAGTAAGATGCAGACTAGCGCCCTCAAGATACTTGACATGCCAGTTATTAGGCCTAATGGTGATTCTCTGCAATAACTTAGTAATTTGTCACAGTATAGCACTGTGACAAATTAAAATTTTGTGAATTATTTGTGCAGGTGTAATAAAATCGGATTATTATCTCTTAAGGATGCAACAACTTGCTAAATATGTTAGAATATAGACAATACCAATTGAAATGTATCACCGTCTCCCTTAGCAATAATACTCTATTGCTCATTTTCATTGAGGAAATATTGAAGAAGTTCGATCCAGCTCATGGTGTTCATAATTGTGGACCTGTGCCAGGGAGTCAACAGGAGTTATCAACTTTGTCAATCACAAATTATATAATATCAGTAAGGCTCACGCAGTTAATGATATTTTCTTTTCTTGGACCTATTGGTGATTGGAATATGGCATTCCCATAAGGAAGGATTTCAGAATAGTAATACAATCAAGTGAAAGATGAGCTTGAAAGGTACCTTCCGCATGTTGACCTCAACTGAATGAGGAGTGATATAGTGGATGACCTGTACAGGTCGTTGTTGGCCAATACGATGTAGACGATCAACAGCCTGAGCCTCAATGGCTGGGTTCCAATTGGGCTCCTGGAAATGTGGATGTCAGGGTCCGAATATCAGGGGAGAATTTTGGGGGGCCCCTCACCATTAAATAGACTATATTAGCACAAGTTATATTGAGGCCAGTTCCAGCCGCGGCAATGGATGCAATGAGTACTTCACATTCAGGATTATTGAAGAAATTCTCAAGCGCCTTGTCCTGCGCTCGTGGTGTAATTGTTCCATCAATGCGTGCTGAAAGGATAGAGTGATGGGCAAGAGTAATACCAATTCTACAATATAAAAAGGTCAGATGGAGTCAATTGGTAATGGATGCATATTAGAATTAACGCACAAATCTAGAAATTGGGTCAATTGGGTATAAACCACCAATTTCGTCGGACCACACCTTGTTTGTTTGTTCTTCATTAAGCTTTGTAGGAGGTGTGCGATTTTACTACTCATCATGCATGTTTCCACATCCACAATAGTTCGTGTGATTCTTGGGGAGTTATCCTGAGTGCTCCTGCCCTCGGGGTCTTCCAACTCCGCCTCCGCAATTGTGTTAAGCATGATGTGATGGTTACAACATATTCGCAGCTTATTAATATTTCTGAAAAACTCTCCTGGTCCTTTGCTTTTGGATGATAGGAATTCTTCATATAATGTGGAATATTCTTGCTGCATGGTCGGGTTGAGTGGGAGCAGCTCATAATGATGGCTAATAGTGGGGAGGGATTCGAGATGTGTGGTTTTGGTGCGGCGCAAACTTAAATGCCGCAATGCCAAATGCAAAATATCATTGCAACCTTTTGAAAGACTACTCAGGATGAATGGTGACCAGTTATCTTGATCGGTGCTCTGGGGTTGAGTGATGAATGATATTATGCCCAAAAGGTCATAAATGGTGTTGTGAATAGGTGTGCCCATTAAACATATTCGACGGGATGAAAGGAGGCTATTAATGGCACGGTGAGTGGCAGTGTATTGAGAGCAAATATAGCTATAAGAGGGGGCAAGGGTTATTGGATATAAAAGGTAATTTGAATCATTTAAGGTCAGCCACTCACTGTGCTTCAGCCAAGATTATACGATGCCAATTGATTTGAAAAATGAATGATGTAGAGGGATTGGTTTGCTTAAATTCTTGGGTGATAGTATTGTAAGAAGTGATGATGATATCATATTTTAAAATGTCGGCTTGGGATAATGAGTGACGAGTGGGACCATGGTAGATTTTGGAATGCAGCGCTCCAGCCTGAGCATGCTTGGATATTTCTGATTGCCAGTTGGTAATTAAGCGAGGGGGGCAGATGATCATGGTGGGCGTGGAGCGATGGGGGTTTGCAATCATCCGCTCCTTGGAGGTACCAATTAGAGCAATGGCCTGAATGGTTTTACCTAATCCCATATCATCCGCAAGCAGTCCTCCAAGAGGGGTATTGGTTGAAATGGATTCAAATGAGCTAACGACCTTGTTTGTAATGATGTGCCTGGCATTGAAAGTGGATCCTGGGGGTGAGGTGGCCCAAAGGTTACGGGCTGATTGGCCATCGGGGATTTCTTGATCCCAGAGAAAAGCTAGTCCGGTCTTTTGATGAGGGAGGAGGGGGGTTTGAATAATGGAATGGGGCGGGGTCATAATGGGGAGGTCTGATCCACTGGGTAATTGTATCAGTTTTTGCTTGGAAATCAATGATGAAACAGCAGGATATGAAGCAGGCGTCGAGTTTGAAGCGGGAAATGTCGGAGTAAAGAGTTGACATTGACAATGAGTAGTACAGTCATATTCTTTGGGCATTTTAAGCTTGAAATCTTGTGTTCGAAAGCTTTCCATTATGAATAGAATGTTTGGATACCATGTGAAGAACATCAATGCTAGATTGGGTTTCTGAGATGAGGAGGGATCATTGGTATCAGTCATAAATACTCCCTCAACAAATAATATTTGAGTAGGATTGGATTGGCAATTTTCAATCCATGCCCCACCAGGACCACAGTGCATGAACGTTTTTGGTGCCCCAAGTAATGGTATCAACGTTTGGGAAAGGGTTCCTGGGAGAGAGCCAATAGCATGCTGGTGATTGGGGAGATATACGAATATGTTGTGTTGATTGTGCCATAGGATAATCCAAGAACCTAAGAGGGAATTCTCAGGCTTTAAGGTTATATCACTATTTATTTGAATACTAATATTAATCATCCCAATGCAAAGTGGTTGTGAAGGGGTTGACATGATGGCTATTTTAAATTATTTGGGGACAGTTGCAAATTATATGATCGGGAAGGGTTAGCTAAAGGGAATGAAGAGGAATAAGCGCAGGTGGGGAACTTATATGAGTGGCAGCAACAGGCCAAAAGGGGGATGGCCTGTGGTTACGTGCATGGTCTTGATGGGGGTGGGCGTCTTGGGCTGATAATTTTCATATCCGATTTGGGGCATATATCAAGGCAAGGTGGCCAAAATGTGGGTGCACCGATATTTTGCTGGATCTGCAGCAATTTACGAAACCTTTGGTGGAACAGGGTTGACATTAGCATATCCGAAATTGGGTGGGTTGTAGCAACTTATTGTGGATGGGCATATTAGAGGCATGCGCCCATGTTCGCTGGTGTGACAGCGAACAATGAGCGTATCATCCCCAGGTGAATTTTTGCACAGGGACCTACTGGGCAATGATGGCAGTTTCAAACGGCAAACTCACTGTAGAGATGTGTGTGTGTGGGCAGGTAATATATGTTCGGTGGCGTGCCACCGAACATGACTTTGGTTTTGCCTGAAGTTTCTTGCTGACTGATGCGTACTGGGCTTGCAGGGGGCATCAGGGGGGAATGTGTGCGATGATCAAAGGGGGCGCCAGCCGTGAGCCGTGATCCACATATACATTCACCCCTATTACGTTTGAGGCGAGTACTAATCCTCCGAGATTGGCATCTGGGTCTTTGCCTCACACGCGTAGAAAACTCCAGAGAAAGAGGCCACACGCCCAAGGGGATTTTTGGCTGCAAGCCAGGTGCCACAACTTGCGCGGGGCGTGTGAGAACGTGAAGAAAATGACCCGCGGTGGGAGATACCCACGCAAACATGACCATCCTCAGCAATCATAGGCTGGGATTGTTATTCTAATGTGGATGAGGCTGAAGCAAATCCACACTGATTGGCCTCAGGTTTCCACGCGCAAGCGGGTGAGCGTCTGCAGTCAAGCTGACAACCCGACCAAGAAAATAGGCAGCTGGAAGACTGGCAGTAAAATGTCTTCCAGGCGTGTGAAAGTTGCCTGCATATGACCCATCGGGGGTGCGTATGAAAGCGTGTGGCTGCCCAACAATGAACAAGCGGGCCAGTCATTGTTTGCCCCAACAATGGCACCGGAGTGAATCAACTCTTTGTGTATGACCCAAATATTAAGTCATCCCATTATGACCCACTTACATTAACTTGGATTACATGCGCATCTGTGCTGTAGTTAGGCAGAGCTGTCCTACAAGGTGCATCAAAGGGATGCAGGTGAGAGATATGACTCGATGGCTTGACGTGATTGCATGTTACATTGTTGAACAGCTTTTTGCTCTGCCCCGCAGTACACATTTACAAAGGTGTACTGCGTACTACAGTGTCGACTGTACTGTACAGATCAGGAAGGTGTAATACTACTTGAGCCTGCATGCATATAGCAAATGTGCATGCACCTTCCGATCGTTTGCATTTACGTAGCTCATGTGCCAGATGCTCAGCATTGCGTTTCACCCGATTTGCACACGCAAGCTGAGCATGTCATGGTCAAAATCACCGTGTGAAAGTGCTCAGTAAAGCCATGGAATGAACTAATTCTGCAATAGCTCACTGGAAGGCTCGGTTTGGAGCACTTCACCAAAGCGTGTGAAATGCTGCACCTGGCTGAAATGTCATCCGATGCTGTGCCAAATGCTCAGAGTGCGCGCATACAAAAACGACTGAGAAATGGCTCAGCATGGTGCATTTGATATTGTTATATCTATAGTTCATTCACTGTGCAATTCCAATGTTCAGCCACTGAGCATTTCAATTATGACCCGAAAGCCAACCTGAGCAATGGGTCGAGGCAAGCTCACGCTGTATTCACTTGTCTTACAGCCCCCCCTTTGTTAAAATACTATTACCAGGCCATACGGCTGGTAATCTTGCCGCAGTCACTTGTGACCAAATGCACCATGTGCTTTTCTGCATGGGGCATTTGGCATTTGCACCCACCATGGGCATTAAACAAGGGCCTCACAACCACCCTACTGGGTGATCAGGTGGCTATTTAAGGAAACAAAGGGGATTTGACTCAGCTTGACAATTCAATAAATTGCAAGACTCAGCGGTGCATTTGATATTGTTATATCAATTGTTCAATTACTGTGCAATTAAAATGTTCAGCCACTGAGCATTTCAATTATGACCCGAAAGCAAACCTGAGCAATGGGTCGAGGCAAGCTCACGCTGTATTCACTTGTCTTAGAGCCCCCCCCTTTGTTCAAATACTATCACCAGGCCATAAGGCCGGTGATCTTGCCGCGGTCACTTGTGACCAAATGCACCGGGTGCATATCTGCATGGGTCACTTGTGCATTGCACGTTGAATGCACATTCAACAAGGGCCTCACGACCACCCTCCTGGGTGATCGGGTGGCAATTTAAGGAAACAAAGGGGATTTGACTCAGCTTGACAATTCAATAAATTGCAATACTCAGCCAGACCCCCATTGTTCTTCTGCCTCATGCAAGCATTTCACTTCTCAGTTGCAGCATTCGCTGAGACTCAGCTTCAATTTTGCCCACACGCCTTGAAGCTGAAACTGCTGAGATCGTCTCAGCTTCACCATGGTATAAAAGACCATCTTCACACGACACGCACTTCACTTTCTCTCTCACCCGCTCCACTTCGTTCAACCTCACCCGCGTTTGTCCTTCTTGTGCGTATTCCCCCTCGTCTTCCTGCCTTTACAGTCTTTTCTTTCGCACTCGACTAACCCCACTCCCCTTCCTGCTCGCTTTTTGTTTTTCCTGCTAATACTTTCAGAACCCCACTTCTATGTACTTCGTACGTTTTCTCCAATTAAGCTTTTGTCAACATTATGATCCAATATTAATAATTCCCTTTCTTCACGACTCTCTTCTAGACTTTTCAAAACCTCCTACTAGCGTTTTTTTAATTTGAATTCCGTTTTAAAATTATAAATCATTGTATGTCTTCCTTTTCTTTCTTGATTGCTTGCTTTCTATTCAGTTACTAACCTGTTTTGATTTGTTTTTAGATGTCGTGCACGTTATGCACCAAGCAGGGTATCCCCTGCATTCGTTCCTCGACGACGACCGACGCTTGTGATGCTTGCCGACAAGCACACAAGAAATGTTCGTTCGTCGTCTGCCCCTTCTGACCCCACGGCCAGAGGAGTTCCCGCCCAAGACGCCCTCGCCAGGACTCCTTTGTGGCCGATGATGATGAAACCATTTCCGAGCGTGAGTGGACCCCAGGACCCCAAACAGGCCAGCAGGAACGATTCAGGACGATTAGCCCAGTCCCCTCAAGCATCAATTTGTCCACCCCCCCTCCTAGGCCACCATCCGATGGTCACTTCACTCCTCGACCTGAGCGAAGTGATTATCCGGCCGATGAAGGATGGCGATGGAAAGAGGACATTCGAGCTTGGGCTGATCGTCACCATGTCTTGTCACCGATGGGATTCAAACGCCAAAGTAAGTTTTCTTTCTCCTCCTTATCTCATTTATCTTCACGCAATAATACTAACTTTTTTCCATTACTCATAGAACCAAACCCCCCGAATCCCCCCCGACAAGACTCTCCCGTTCCTACTTTGCCTCGCGAGCAAACCCCGCGGCAACCCACTCCAGGCCCGAGTGGCACCCGATGGTCTGAGGACTTATTCCCCGGTAAGCAGCCAACTTTCTTTTTTCTCATTTTCACTTTCGCATCAAGTTAACTGACTATTCCTCCTTTTGTAGAAGCCTCCCAGCACGATGATCCACCTATTCCTGGCCCGAGTCCATTCTCCAAACCACCTGAGGACAGTGCAACTCGTGAGCCTCAACCTGAGGTGGCTCCTACGCAATCAACGGAGGAACCTTTTGGTAAGTCCCTATTTCACTTTTTTAACTCAACTCAACTTTTCCTCACCCCTCCTTCGACCATCTCCAGCTCGTCCCGCAACTCCCCGCTCGATTATCATCATCGATGATACGCCAGTCGGATCCCCCCCTCCCCCTCCCCCTCCACCTTCTTCTTCACCCACTCCCCCACCTTCCCCACCAGTCCTACCCCGGTTCCTTCCCCGGATATCCCTCCCATTGACGCCGAGAACCCAACCGCCTCCTCCCCCTGGTGCCAAGCTCATCTCATTCCTACGATGACGCTCGCCAGGAATTCACCAACCTGCGCCCGATACTAATGATTCCTTGAGCCATCGTCCACAAATCGATCAACTGAATCTTGTTGGAGCATCGTCGGTTGCTCCACATGATTCCTTTTGTGGACGCAACTCATCAAAATGAGATGCACCGGGAATTCCGGGAGGAACTAAACTCCCTCCTTGGCGAGGCAATGGAGGCTTATCCAATGGAGGACATCACCGGGATAGTCTCTAAATTCTTAGAAAAATAAAATCCACAAAAAAAATTGTATTCTTTCCTCTTTTTACCTTTTGTAATACACTCCTATAGATAAATTATTTGTATTCAATGAAAGATATTTTCAATTTCTCTTACGTTCTCTGTTCACGTGAATTTATTATAATTCCTCAGTGATTCATATTTACTATTGTGTGAGAATAATTTTTGTAAGTGCCCCACCAAAAGTTTGAGTTAGTATTTGTATGTGAGAAAATCTTTTGCCAAAAATGCGCCAATAGTCACCATTCCTGCCTCCTATATTTTCTTCCTCCATTGTTTAAGCCATATCAAATCTTAACTGTAAAAAAGCGGGAGGTTCCGGCATGTGAGAAATCCACTCCAGATTCATGAGAAATTGCCGTTCCTATGGTCACACGCTATTAATCTTAGTCATGTATTGAATTGTTTAAATTGTTGGGAACCTTCAAAAGCGTAACAATTGGCGTGTGAGCTGTCGGGAGCCTGAAAAGGCGTAAGGATTGGCGTGTGAACTGTCGGGAGCCTGAAAAGGCGTAAGGATTGGCGTGTGAGCTGTCGGGAGCCTGCACAGGTGAAAGGATTGGCGTGTGAATTTTCGGGAGCCTGCACAGGCGTAAGAAATTGTCCGCATTGTTGGCATCCTTCACAAGCCTAAGCATTCGCGTGTGAGCTGTCAGGAGCCTGAAAAGGCGTAAGGATTGGCGTGTGAGATGTTGGGAGCCTGCACAGGTGAAAGGATTGGCGTGTGAATTGTCGGGAGCCTGCACAGGTGTAAGAAATTGTCAGCATTGTTGGCATCCTTCACAAGCCTAAGCATCCGCGTGTGAGCTGTCGGGAGGCTGCACAGGCGTAAGGATTGGCGTGTGAATTTTGGGGAGCCTGCACAGGCGTAACAAATTGTCAGCATTGTTGGCAACCTTCACAAGCCTAAGGATTGGCGTGTGAGCTGTCGGGAACCTGCACAGGCGTAAGGATTGGCGTGTGAGTTGTCGGGAACGTGCACAGGCGTAAGGATTGGCGTGTGAAGCGTGCGCAGCCCGCATAGGCGTAAGGAACTTTTAGCATTGTCGGAACCTGCACAAGCATAAGGATTCGCGTGTGAAGCGTTGGGATCCTGGACAAGAGCAACAAACCTGGCATATGTACGATGGCATGCCTCCGTACATAATCCACTTCACCCCTTTTTCATGTGAGACCCACCATCTCCCGCACTCGAAACCATCCAATCCTGGTGTATATTGTCCTCTGCCTTACCCCACCATTATCTACCAATCACGCTGCTATTCCGACTGCCTCACTCTTTGAATTGGGCTGAGATTGTATTACCATCCCTGATTTGATAGGCCGCTCCCTCGCCAATCTCATAATAGCCGTGGCTTTTTCGGCACATTGTTTTTGCTAACCTGCTTGAGCATTGTGCGTACATACCCACTAGTGTCATGCTTTCGTTGTCCTGTGCTGGATCAGTATAATGAAGAAATGTACTGCTGGCCCACACTACCTGAATGAGCCCATGACAATGGGATAGATCAATCCAAAAATGCTCATTTGGGAAAATAAATTTCCCCCCTGTACACCGCTTTTATGCATCTCTTTGAATTTGGCCGGTCTCCTTATCAGCTTGAAACCACCATCCCGAAGCATACAGCGATGCATCCTTATCAAGATGAGGTGAGTTTTTGAATCCATTCATGGTGAAAGTGAGTGCCGAAGCAAACTCACATGCACCCTGATTTGCGGGATTATTGCCTTCATACTTGACTTGATCAAAAGACGGAACCCCCAATGAGTTGTAGAAATTTTGAATCTTCTGAAATAAATTATCCCCAACATATCGTAAGGATTGACCTAGAATGCGACCCACCGAGCTAAGATTGGCACCTCGGTCCTGCCATTCATCTTTTGCATTTTCAATTTTGCCAGCACTACCATACAGACCAAATTGTTCATTCTTCGTGGTGCATTTGCGCCACCCAATCGCGAACATAAATCCCTCCAGTAATGCTCCATTTGTTGCAATAGGGTCAGTGAACCTCTTTTCGCGAAATAATAATTGTGATAATTCATCCCATTGATTGACCTCGACTTCACTCATTGTTGTGAATGGTCGGAATTCAACAAGGGCAATGAGTAATCCGGTTGAAGAGAAAATTGCCACACGGCCAAAGTGAATGCGTTTGATCTGATTGACATCCACAAGGCTCCGAATTTCACTTGGGATCATATTTGCTGATACTGGCATTGATATTTGTGCTGTTGGTCAAGAGGAGGAAAAAAACCTCTGCTTTCGGGTGGTTTTGCCCTCATTTATCTTTTGGGATGTCCGACTATTCCCAAGTGGTTGAGGGATCACTTTGTGTTGAAGCAGACAAGATATCAGATACTGCTTCCTGCCATTTGAAGCTAAGGAGTTTTGAGTCCAGAATGGTGCCCAATGCCCAAGGAGCTTTCTTCGGCACACATCCTTTGTGAGCCTGCAAGCATGTAATGGCTTACCTGCTACACCGTCTACATCTTATTTTTTTATTTTATTCAATTATTAGGTTCAAACTCTAACCTAAAAATTAAAATTTATTATTTTAAATCTTAATGATGTCATAAAATATCATATGACATCATTTAATTTTGTAAATAAATCATTATTAATTTCTTTTGATGATGTCATAAAAACCTTATTATGACATCATTAATATTTTTGTATTTACAATATTTAAGAGGATCATTCTTACCTTTGAATGATACCTCAGAGCTCAATTTTATATATATTTTTTACAGTTTAAATTAAATCATTTATTACTTTAAAAAATATAAGATCTCTCAAACCTTTATATAATAATTTATATTGCTTACAATTATAAATTATCTTTGATATTATTAGTGAAGCTCATTCCACTAATAATACTATAATTAAACTTACAGTGACGTCTCTATTATTTTATTTTAATAGTATTCCACTTCTTTTTAATTTATTAAAATTCCTTTTATATAAACTGGAAGTCACAAAAGAGACCCCAGATAAAAGGAATTTTAATAAATTAAAAAGAAGTGGAATACTATTAAAATAAAATAATAGAGACGTCACTGTAAGTTTAATTATAGTATTATTAGTGGAATGAGCTTCACTAATAATATCAAAGATAATTTATAATTGTAAGCAATATAAATTATTATATAAAGGTTTGAGAGATCTTACATTTTTTAAAGTAATAAATGATTTAATTTAAACTGTAAAAAATATATATAAAATTGAGCTCTGAGGTATCATTCAAAGGTAAGAATGATCCTCTTAAATATTGTAAATACAAAAATATTAATGATGTCATAATAAGGTTTTTATGACATCATCAAAAGAAATTAATAATGATTTATTTACAAAATTAAATGATGTCATATGATATTTTATGACATCATTAAGATTTAAAATAATAAATTTTAATTTTTAGGTTAGAGTTTGAACCTAATAATTGAATAAAATAAAAAAATAAGATGTAGACGGTGTAGCAGGTAAGCCATTACATGCTTGCAGGCTCACAGAGAGACTCATTCATAGGACCATTCACCATTATTAAATTGATAGGAAAGAATGCAGTAGAGGTCAACCTGACCAAAGAGTTCTCTAGGAAACACCCAGTTTTCCCTGTGAGCCTGGTCAAACCTTATCACCAGACAGATGAGGAGAAATTCCCTGACAGGAAGAAGACAGTCACCCATGAAAGATTGGTAGAGGAAGATGACTCACCTGGACCAGTGAAAAAGATCATTAAAGCCAGGAAGATCAGAATCAATGGGAAAGACAACAGGCAATACCTGGTTAGATTTAAGAATCAACCAGCAGATAAAGACAAATGGTTAACTGAGAAAGAAATCCCAGATGGACAAATACACCTCAGAAGATTCAGAGCCTCCAAGAGGGCTGAAGAGTCTCATCAATGATGAGCCTTCTTTTGAGGGAGGGTATGTCAGCCTGTGACTCAAAACAGAGCACTAGCATGACATCCAACATACCATAAATAATGGTATGACAAGTATTGAACAAACATAGTCAATACAGGTAATAATTAAGAGAAAACAATCCTCTTACATTAAACACCAACCTTATCCAAACAGAATAAGGAAACCTAGAGGAGAATAAACAAGTCAAAACCCTTATTTTCACCTCTCATCTAACTTATGCATATTTAAGTTATCCTATACCAAAATGGTATTTTTCTTAAAGCTCACATAGAGAGCTACACAATGATATCATCCATGTTGCTGTAACACCACTACAACTGGAGATACCATATAACCTCATTTTCAAAACCAAGTCCCCCTGAAAGTCAAAGAGGGCTTGTACAAAACTGTACAAAAGTATAACCAAATTAAAGATCTCAACAAGAGCTTTAATTTGAGATACCTTAGACCTCTGTATCTCTTAAATTGACTGAGGGATCTTGCTTCAAAGGTTTAATAACCAAAATACAGATATTCTGAAAATAAGAAAATAAATAAACCCCTGTATCTTTGGCATACACTCATACAACTGTACAGTGTCATATACCAAACTGTAGGGCTAATCAAGCCCTACAAAACTGTATCATCAGAATACAGATATCTTCCAAACTGAAGAAGATATCTGGTATGGAAGTTTTTGAAGCCTCATACTGATGTACAAAAATACATCCAAAAAACTTAAAACCCTTATAACTTTTGCTATTTTAAAGAAGGGTAAACATGAAGCATACCAAATTGAAGAGCTCATTAAGCCCTTCAATTCTGTGCTCTTAGTTTCTTGATATCTCAAAAACTGACCAAGATATCTTGGTTGGAAGTATTTTGGCCAATACTGGCCTGTACCAAACCTGTACCAACCAGTACAGTCTTAATACTCAAAATAATGGTTGTTCAAAGCTTAAACCCGCCCAGAATGACTAGTATTGGTCATACAAACACCAGAACAACGTCACTCAAGTGCTGACGTGGCAGGTGAAAAGTTTTTTCATCCTGTATTGATCCAGAATGATCATTTGTGGTTCCAAAACCACAATTCTGCCTCTACTGACGTCAGAATTGAGGATCCAGAACCACAGACTGACCAATGGAGTGAAAATTTTCACTCCTCTGACGTGTGAAGAGTAAATAACTCTTGACAGTCTTGAAAGATATAAAAAGAAGGGTTTTTGCCTTCAAAATCCTCATCTTATCTTATTTTATATATATTCTTACGTGACAAGACTGTTATCCATCAGTAGTGTCCTTAGAATACTTAAAGATATAATTAAATCTAATTATTGTAGTGTCTCTTTACAGTCAAAGATATTAGAACATTGCAACCCAGGTCCTCAATAGACTCATCACCACTGTTACCACGTAGCAGTAGGACCTGAAGAATTATTTTATTACTTATTTGACATGTCACAGTCATAGTACTAGCTTGTATTTACTGTTTTTAAGCTTCTACATAGACTCACCCTGACACCCCACTACTTCCCAATGCCCACCCCTCACACGGAACATCCATCTAGTGGTTCTGCAGAGAGTCCTTCATTTGATTTGGATTACATCCCCACTTCTGAAATCCCCTCTGAATTGGATATCACTGCACTGAGTGATCACCAGATCAAGGGTGAGGCTCTGGAGCATCTCCCACAAATCATATCTGAGACAATAATTCCCTCATCATGGACAAGAGTACCTTGCAACATGGGTTCCCCCTCTCATGGTAGCTTAAAAGCCGCTGAATGGGCTCTCTTATATAAGGTCTATATTCCATTTTTAATGCTCAGTCAACAGATGTCATTAGATGTACACCAATCCGCCAACATTCAAAGGCAAATGGGTCAGTCAGAAGAACTTGGAAATGAACTAACCAAGAATACATTCCATTTGATTACTGCTATCAACATTGCCACAAGTTGGACTGTTTCAATAGATGATGCGACTATTGCTGAACATTGGAAAAATTCTGCCTTTCCAATCAACTCCTGTTCCCAAAACAGAAACGTAAACCAAATCATCATTTTGCTGATCATATTCCCAAACTCTTCCAACGTTGGGGCCCAGCACAAGCCTCAGCCACATGGGTTTATGAGCGCTTGATTGGGGTATTTACAAAAATGCCAACAAATAACAAAATATGTATGTCAATTAATAAGATCAATATATTCACATTGATTAACACCTGAACTGAATAAGACTAACTTCTTGCAATGCTGAATAGATCATATAGATAAAACCTTACTTCAACATATCTGTTGATGTTCCAACCTTTCCCTTCTCCTGAAATCCCCATCCGTGCCATGTGAAATAAAACAGATTTTCCAATCACAGCCACCTTCCCTGTTCAATCACCATAAATATAACAAACCATCCCGCCATGAACAAGAAAATTATGATTGCCTGGTTGAGTACTTACAGAATTTTCATGCAACAAGGGAAATAGTTGATTGGATCAGCTTAGACACTACCGTGCAATCCACAAGTCCTCCCACTTCAAGGATTGTCTCACCTTGGTATTTTCCAGTTTCAAACATTAATATTGGGATCAATATATTTTCAACTGAATCCAAAAATGTCAGCAACAGTGTGATATGTTTTCTGAGGGGCAACTCACGACGATTTGGTATTATTAATAGCATTTTTAAAGTCTCTGAGCCATCTAGCATACTGAACAATAACTGTCTGATCTTAAAAACTTTGAAGATTGATGTGAATTTCTTACCAGATTGGCCTCATCTGAATATTTATAAAGCTGTTGGTTTTGATGATGGACACTTGATTATATCTTAAGAAGAAATTGAAGGTAACTGTGGATTGTATAATAACAAAGTTCTGTCATGTGGACTTCTTGTAATGATAAAGCCGTTATTTCATGATATTTAGTCTACTAAAATGCAAATTTCTCAGATTCATTAGCAATTTTGCTAGTGAAATAACTGCCTCAAAATTTGGTGACAGAGACATGCCATTGTGACAAGCAAAGCCCATTATTTCACATTGCCACAAAGAACTTACTATTTTGACATTGGGTACAGTGTGAATAAGCCAAGTTCAATGATCAAATGACCCACACACTCACCTTTCACAGCATCCAAAATTTCTAACTGCGCCATCATCATGTTGGAAGGGGAATCGGCCCTTGCGCACCCACCCACACCAATTCACACGCAAGCGCACCCACACACACCAATGCACACGCAAGCGCACCCGCACACGCCAATGCACACGCAAGCGCACCAGCACCCGCACCCGCACCTGCAGTATTGTGCGGCAGGCTCTACCAGTGTCATCTGCAAAACGACAATCCCTCTCAGGCAGAGTCCTTTCATGGATGACCTGGTGAAGTCAAACCCCCCGCCTACATCAAGACTGGCTGAAGGACCTCTTTGATGTGTGTTTGTGCAAACAGGCGGGTCTTGTGTAATTTTTACCAACCATTGGACGGTTGCGGCATGATCCGGTGGTGAGGAATCTGAGTTGAAGGCACAGGGGAACCAATATTGGTGGATGTCACAGGATTTGGTGTAAGACAAGAGTAGGACATGTGCTCGACGTGAGCTCGACTCTTATCCTGCTTGACAATTGCTTGACGTGAAGTCAATTGCTGACGATTGACACAAGATTCGCCCTGGTGAGGAAATTGAAGGCATAGTTTATCAAGTAGACATGAATCAGCCATCAACATCGGATTTAACACCATTGCCTGAAGATACTGTGAAAGAACAGTATGCAGAGGAAAGTTATGAAGAAGATCAAACTGTACAGATACAGAGCTTGATGAAGTAAATGCAGGACTTATTTTTAACCCAAAGTAAGAAGAAAGGAAAGAGAAAACAGTCAACAAACTTCACCCCTGGAGGTAGTCCAATTGAATACACATTACCAAGACATGTCAGACCTGAAGAGTCACCAATATCACCAACACCTGTTCCTAGAGCAACCTCTTACCCAGTAACAGAACAAAGATCACAGAATGCTCCAAGAAGAGTATTTGTATCCACACCAACTCACCCAAGCCCATTACCGCAACAATTATCCAGAGAGATAAGACCCATAGTCAAAATAAAGGCCAAGGATTATAACTTTTGGTTTGAAGGAAAAGAAGTAGAAATATTCATTTAAAAAGTAGAAAGTATAGCTGAAATTGAAGGTACCAGTGGAAGAGACATAGCAAGACAAATAGTATTTTGGACAAGAGATGAAGAAATAAGCTACCATATTGAAGGAATGCCTGGATATGAGAGTGGTGATTGGGAGCAACTAAAGATTGATATGATAAGAAAGTGGGGAGCAGTTGAGCCTGGAAGAAGATACAGGATTTCCTCGATCAATTCTCTTTTTGAGAGAACACAGCAGAGAGGTGGAATTAGTAATATTACTCAGTATAAGAAGTTCATTGGAGAATTTGAATCAATCATCACATATCTCAGAAGATATGAATACATTGAAGGGGAAGTGAACCACACTCAGGAAATTCTGGCTAGACTTTCTCTAGAGGTTCAAGGTTCAATTTACAGAGAAATGATAAAAGATAAAGTAATGGAGCAAGCCAGAGATGGTGGATATATCATACCAAAATTTAAAGTTCTAAAAGAATACATTGAACAAGATTTGCAAGCCAAATTCTTAATTCAAGGAAAAGAATTTTCCCAACAAGAATTCAATATTAAACCAAAAGAGAAAGTTATATTTGAAGAAGATACCTTAGAGGAGGTTTTACAACAAGTTAAGGAGCTTTCCAAAAACGTCAATACACCAAGTAAGGCAAAGCCTCAAAGGGAGATTTTCAAGGAGAAAGAGCCACTAAAAGAAGTATTAGAGCAGCTTAAAGGAATAAGAGCGTCCTATAAACCCCAAAAGCAAAGCTACCAGCCCTTTAATCAAAACTACAAGCAAAGAGATAATTTACCACCAGTTTCTTCAAGTCATATACCTTATCAACCTGCACAATTATTTCCAAGGCCCCCAATGAGATGTCATTATTGCTTTGAAAATACACATACATTAGAAAGGTGTTCACACTTCAATAAAGATATGGAGAAAAGAATTGTAAGGAAACAAGGAAATTGCTTCCTTTTTCCAAATTTCCAAAGAATACCATATGAAAGCTCAGTATGTCCTAGGGAGTTAGTCAGAGAATTTGCCAAGGAACAGGCAGAACTAACCAAAAAATCAATGGGAAAATTGGCTACAGCTTCAAATTCAAAGATTGAATAACCAAATATTATAGAGTTAAAGAAGGAAGAGGCTGAAGCAGTGTCAGGATGAGTCTATGATGAAGGTGTATATAAGTATTTACAGGCTTTAACTATGACTGTGACACAGTAAAAATAGCTTTAAAAGATAATAATGTTGATAATAAATGATTAAATTAAGATATTAAGGGCTTTACTATAGAGATATAGTGGTGGTGAGCGCTGTTGAAAGCCCTGGGTGTAGCTTTACCTGTTGGGTTACAATAATAAAGACTACAATACTTTTAATTTAAGAGTATACCTGATGATTAACCAAGAGTAAAGCTTTTTTTGACAGTTTACTACGTAGGTTATTCAAGAGCAGGATTAGGAAAGCTATTTTGCCTGTGAAAAAGCCTCCTTTTTATCCTGAAATGTGGTGGAAAGGGTGCTAGACCTTTCCACGTAGAGGAAGTGAAGATTTTTTACTTTCTAGTACTGGCTTGTGGTTTGCAAACAGCCTGTATAGCCTGTATCGGGCTCAGATGTGGTTTTGAAACCACATCTGGGAAGTTTTCACCAATACAGGGTGACAATTTTCATCTGGGGACCTCACAGCCTGATTCTGATGTGTATGACGCGTAGAATTCTGTACAGAAAGTGTATGGGACCCCAGTATTGACTGACATATGAGGTATTGAAGTAAAAACATTCTTCTTCGTCTATTTGACACCTCATATTCATGGTTATGGGATATTATTCCATGGTAAGGCTGTATATGACAGCAGGTGGGATTTTGACCTTAAGCCAGCCATAACTCTGTCAGTTTGTGAGATATCATGCTCAAAGTTGGTTCATTGGATAGCCCTGTATGAGCTCTACACAATGATACCCGATTTGGTATGGTTATCATTAAATATGACAAAGTTATCCCATGTACAAGGTTTTTTGTACATAGGCGTGGTTTGGGCAAAAGCTGTATTGAACTTGTTTGCCTCATACCTTCTGTTATAGTTGAGATATGAAGAAGTGTATGGCACCATCAGATAGCCCCGATTGTCCTCTTTCCAAAAAGACCCCACTTCAGGTATCCCACACTAAAACTGTAGAAGTTAGATGAGAGGTGAATGTTTTGTTCACCCTTATTTGGCCTGAAATTGACCATAACTCTAGTAATATTGGTGCTATCTCAGTTTGGCTGGTACCATTGGATAGCCCTGGCTTAGAGCTTCATTTTGAATACCCATTTTATTGGGTTAAGCCTCTCCTTCTAGATTTTAGATGAGAGGTGAAAATTAAGGTTTATGCTCAGCAATAACTTTGAGCAGGAATAACTTTGTTATTTCTTGTCCTATGGTGATGGGACTTATATTTTCAGAAAGAAGTGAGTTTCCTCTTTCTTTTGATACCTTTTGAGCTTATTTGGCTCAGCTGCATGTTTTGGTGGTATCTTGGCTATACCATTGGTTTATGGTATTTTGGCTGTCATACTTGTGCTCTGGTTTTGAGTCACAGGCTGACATACCCTCCCGCTAAAAAAGGCTCATCATTGATGAGACTGTTCAGTCCTCCTAGAGGCTCTGAATCTCCTTAAATGAAGGTTCCCATCTGGTATGGTATCCTCTGCCAACCATTTGTCTTTATCTGCTGTCTGGTTCTTGAATCTGACTAGGTATTGTCTTTGATCCTTTCCATTGAGTCTGATCTTCCTGGCCCTGATGATCCTACTCACAGGTCCAGGGGAGTCCTCCACTTCCATTATCTCTTGTGGTGTGGGGTTCTTTCTCCTGTAGGGGAGTTTATCCTCCTCTGTCTGGAAGTATGGTTTGACCAAACTCACTGGAAAGACTGGATGTTTTCTTGAAAACTCCTCAGTGAGTTTTACTTCCACTGCAATCTTTCCTATCAACTTAATGATAGTAAAAGGTCCTACAAATGAGTCCCTCATCTTTTTAGGTCCTTTGAGATTGTTGAAGTTCAGTGTAGACACTAACACTTGGTCCCCTTCCTTGAAGTCAGGTTCCATATGTAATTTGTCCCACCTCTGCTTATTGTATTATTTTGCCTCAGCTATGCATTTGGCAGCTGTGTCACAGGCCCTCTTCCACATATCATGGAAGTCTTTGGCTGTGGGGTGGATAGTCAGGAGATTTCTCTCCAAGTGATCCACAGGCAGCATGGGGTTCCACCCTTTCTCCACCAGTGCAGGTGTTTTATCTGTGGTGGAGTGCTGGCTTGTATTATAAGCCAGTTGGACTGCTGGTAAGAGGGTAACCCAATCATGGGTGTATCCCTCATGGTCCTTGTATTCCATGCCATAGGCACAGAATCTTCTGAGGATGTCCTCCATTGTTTGGATCATCCTTTCAGCTAGGCCATCTGTTTGTGGATGGTAAGCTGTGGAAAAAGCAATTTTGGTACCAAGCATGTCATATAAGTTAGTCCAAAATTCAGATGTGAATTTTGGGTCCCTATCACTAATGATGATCTTGGGGACTCCACAAGTAGATATGATGTTATTCCAAAACATCAGAGCAGTATCCATGGCTGTGTCTTCTTTATGGCATGGTAGACACCTCATGCTCTTGCTGAACATATCAACTATGATCAAACAGGCATTATAGTTTTCTTTGCCTCCTGGGACAAGTCCTGTAACCCAGTCCATGTTAATGGTTTCCCATGAGTGCTTGGGTTCTTCTATATGCTGAAGTAACCCATACTTCTTCCCATGTTTCCTATTTGCCTTTTGGCATCTTTCACAAGTGTTGATGTACTCACTCAACTCTTGTTCCCACTTGGGCCACCAAGCTGTGCTTGCTACCCTTTCTGTGGTCCTGTCTTCACTCATGTGTCCCATATAGGGGCAGTCATGGCATTCTTGTAGGATCAATGAGATGTGGTCTCTGTCTACCACTGTGAGTGCACTTGTGTGCTTTTCTCTGTGGTAGAGAAGGCCATCTATAAGAAAAAACGCATTGTCCTTATAGGCCCTCAACCAGGGTTCTTCCAGCTGGGTTTCCAGTTCTGGACTCCAGTACTTTTGTTGAAGGAGTGTGAGTAGTATGCTACACTGTTTGTGTTTGGCATAAGACTTCTGTACTGCACTGAAGAATTCATTGTGCAGTTCTGACGAGCTTATCCCCAGTATGGGAGTTTCTGTCCCTTCTGCGTCAGTGTTTCCACTGTCAAGGGTACCACTTTCTGGTGCCCATTCAGATAGTCTGAAGTTTTTCCTCCTATCTATTTCCATGAAATGGATGGGGATTTTTGCTGAAACTTCTGGGTCATAAGCTGGATTGCTTTTGACATTGTCCAGTGGCCATCTGCTGAGGCCATCTGCATTGGTATGGCTTTTACCTTCCTTGTATATGATGGTCATGTTCCCTCTATACTCCTGGATGGCTATTTGCCATCTCAGCATATGTCTATTTGTAGTCTTCATGTTTAGTAAAGACTTCAAGGCTGTGCAGTCTGTGTAGACTTCAAAGACTGCACCCTCCAAATAATAATGGAGTTTTTCTAGAGCCCAGACTAGACATAGACATTCAGTCTGGGTGGCCCCATACCTGGCTTCTGAATCTTTCAGTTGCCTAGAGATGTAACATATTACACCCTCTCTTGGTTCACCATCCACAATTTGTCTTTGGTGAAGGGCTGCTCCTAAGCCTTGGCTGCATGCTGCATCTATATATAACTTGAATGGTAGTTCAAAGTCAGGTAAGATGAGCACTGGTGCATTGGTGAGTTCATATTTGATTCTCTCATATGCATCCCTCCTTTCCTTGGTTATTTCAAAAACTAGATCTTTTGAACATAACTTGTATAAACTACTAGTTATGTGTGCAAACTTTTTGATATGGTTTCTATAGTAGCTAGCAAACCCAAGGAAAGATTGCATCTCTTTGATGTTCTTTGGTACTGGTTTTTGCAGTACTGCTGCTACTTTGTTCTGGTCAATTGCCAAACTAAGACCTGAGACTTTATGTCCTAGAGCTAGTAGCTCTTGTTGGCCAAAATTACACTTTTTGAGTGAAATTTTCAGATTAATGGGTGTGCATTTACTTAGAACTCTGTCTATGTATTGTACATGGTCTTCCCATGTCTCTGAGTATATAATGATGTCATCAATATATACTACCATCCAGCCTTCCATTATTTCTTCTTGAAATATGGTGTCCATCATCCTTTGGAAGTGGGCTGGTGCATTCTTGATGCCAAATGGCATCCTGGTGTACTCATATATACCTATATGGCATATTATCCTGAGTAATTTCATGGAGTTTGGTTTAACTCCATTTGGGTGGAAGCCTTTCATACAATCCATTTTGGTTATATATCTGGCCTTGGCCAGTTTAACTAAGGCATGGGGTATCCTTGGAATAGGGTACCTGTCTGCTTTTGTGTAGTTATTCAGGGCTCTGAAATCTCCACACAATCTAGACGTGCCATCATGCCAGGTGATCAGGACAGGGGTGGTAATTTCTACTATTTCATTATGTCCAATCTTCCTGATGACATCCATATCCATGAGTTCATTGATATGTTTCTCAATTTCTTTCCTGGTTTCCAGGCTTGCTGGATAAGGAGGTCTCCTCAGCATGGGTGGATAAGGCCTTTCCACATCCAGATATAGTTCTATATCATGGCCTTTGATCTTGCCTAATGGTTCTTCACCAATGGCAAATGCTGGTCTGTTCTTTCTCAGCATCTTCAGTAAACTTAGTTTTTGTTTACTGGTGAGGGTAGTGCTAAACTGTCCCTCTCTGAATTCCTTCAGAAGTTCTTCTAGTCGATCTTGAGAAGATATCTGGTATATGTCAAGTGAAAATTTCTTCTCCTTGTTAGTACCAATGGTGATATGCCTATTTTTACTGTTGTGAATGTCTATGCCATACATCCTCTGGTAATCTGTTCCCAGTAAAAGCCCTTGGATGTGGGCATCATTAAGCACTACAAACTCTGGGTTGAGTCTGATATTACCCTTCCTGTGGGGTATAACTATCTCTTTGATAATTGTCCCAATGGAAGTCATCTTCCCTGATGCACTTTTAAAGTTCTTTGCCTTAGTGGGCAAGAGCTGTTTTTCCCAGTTTGGGAAGTGAGTATCCAGATAGTTTCTGGCCACTATGGAGCAGTGTGCTCCACTATCAATGATCAGTGGATGCTGAGCATTGTCAATACAAACAGTCATTTTTGTGGCTGTCCCATGTATATATGCCATTCCTTTGGTTGGTGTAACTAGGAATGTTTGTGCATCTTGTGTGTGTTTGCACAAGTTCTTGTTAGCAGTGTCCTGTGGCATGCCTGCTTCCATCTGTATGTCCTGGATTGCCAGTGGGGTTTCCTCTTGGTATTCCACTAGAAATTCCTCTCTTGGGCCTTGTTCATCCTCAGATGGTTCTCTGATGGCATCACCCATGGAGTCTGATTCAGAATCCTCTGTTGGAGGTTCTTCCTCAGGAACTTTCTCTATGGTATAGACTTTTTTCTTTGCTTTTGGGCAGTTGTTGGCATAGTGGTCTGTTGAACCACAATTGTGACAAGAATTCTTCTTCTTAGCCACTTCTGCTACTCTTTCTCTGGGTTTGTCTTTAAACTCTACCCTGAGTGGTTGTTTCTCTTTGAAACTGCTGCTTCTATATGGGGTGAATTTCCCTATATTAGTCCTCTTCCTTATGTCTTGTAAGGTGTTGGCTATGTCATCTAGAGTGCAATTTTGGTTGCATCTGCATTTTACTGCATACTCTAGCTCTCCTGGCAGTTGTGTCAGGAGTTTGTGATTCCTCATTTGGATGTTCATCTGAGGATCAATGGCTTTGAGTCTTTTAGACTGTCTAAGACACCACTCATATGGATCTTTGTCCACAGAGTATTTGTCATTCTCAAATGACATGATCTTTTGCCATATCCAAGCTCCATTACTGTACTTTTGGATGATTTGACTCTTCCACCATGGCCAGTTTCTTCTGCCATGGATTTCTTTCATTTCTGTGTACCATATACTTGTATGACCTTTGAATGCAGTATTCAATCTAGCAGTAATCCAGTAGTCTGGTATGCTTGGTACATCAATGAAGAGTCCATCAATATAATCTATGAGTTCCATATGATCATATTTTCCTGATCCAAAGAATTTGGGCCAGTTTGAAGCCTCAGGAAGCTGTTTCAAGGCTTCCTTCTCTGAATAAGACATTCCATCTCCATCCTGGTATTGTGATGAAGATCTTGCTTTATTCAACAGCATGGCATCTGGTTTGATTTCATTTGGTTGATATGGATTCTCCATAGCCTGGCCTTGTGGTTGGGGCTTTAAGCTATGATAGGCATTAAACAATTTGTTATTGTCTTGATCCAGACACTCCCTGTCCCTTGTTGTGAGCCTTGAGGTATATTTTACATACCCAAATAGGCCACAATTCTCTTAAAAAGAAATTTTGAATTATGCACAACTCATAAGTCATGCATATATCCAAAATTCATCATTTTCAATTTCAGAAAAGATGAATAACTTTTTATTGAGTAAGTAAATCCATGGATTTAAGACCAGATTTGGATTCTACACAAAAATTCACCAAAGGTAGCTCCATAGAGTGAATAAGCTCAATTTAAGTATTTGAGGTGGTAAAATGGAAAATACTTCAATACCACATCATTAATACCACATAAAAGATCCGTGAAAATTTTTGTTTTTCTTGATTTTTAGCCAAAATAATGGGAAAGTGAGAAATCCCTTGTTACATATACACTAAGAATAGTGTTATGCATGTTTTGAGCACTTAATATTATGGTATTCTTACATGGACTTTTGGTACACCCATAGTGGATATCTCACTTTAAGCTTAAATTACTATTTTGACGTAAAAAATAGGCAAGGGGGACAAAAGACATCAAAGAGAGCCAGGGTACCCAACTTCTGAGGCCTCAGAGGCGTGGATAGCTCCAGAGCTTGGATCCATGGCTCATCTTGGCCCAATTGGTAAACCAAAACTCTTTGGGAATTTGGTTACCAAGTTACA
Organism: Austropuccinia psidii; assembly: GCA_023105745.1. Classification (NCBI taxonomy): domain Eukaryota; kingdom Fungi; phylum Basidiomycota; class Pucciniomycetes; order Pucciniales; family Sphaerophragmiaceae; genus Austropuccinia; species Austropuccinia psidii. The sequence continues at coordinate 54,350,123 of JALGQZ010000005.1, read as the reverse complement.
ACTACTGTAAAACACCAGAAAATAGCAAATAACCTGCTATTTTGACGTGCCAAGGAGGTAATGAGCTACTTACACTCCTGTAACCATGTCAATTACTAATGACTTTCCATGGATACACCCCAAAAGAGTAATTAAAACCCTTTTGGGACCCATATTCATTGATTTACCTCATAGCAACCAGCAAAACACTGCTATTTGCAATTCTACATAGAAATTAGGTAAAAACTTCAAAAATTCATTAAAAATACAATTCTTAATGAATCCTTCTGAAACTTTCAGGACTAAAAGAGAACTGTATTATCTATGGTACAACTAAAAAGAATTACAGTTTTACTAGTAAAATTAAACGTTTTACTTACAGTCCATTTTTGGTTATTCTACGTGAAACACTGAATCTTCAAAAATTCACAGTAATTACAACCTGTGATGAAATTGGCAATAACATTGATAACTTTGAGAAATCAATGATTATTTTAGAATAAAAGAAGATTTACAAGTGTTACTCCTTTTATTCTTAACCATATTGGGGTTGGTAGTCACGTAAAAGCATCAATTAAGTAATTATGATAATCTTACGTGACAACTGATGATGCAATCAATAATCCAAAAAGGTTTATTGTTTTCTCACTCACTGGTTTTTCAGTTTGCTCCATGGCACGCCTCTGTGAGCTGTTGTTGACTTAAAAGAGGCCTTCTCTTGCTGTTTTTTCCACATCATCATCTTATCAATTTATTAAATCTTTATTACCAACAAGTAAGTATTAGTTACAGCTATTCTTAAGTGTTTTAAATCTTTCAGAATCAATCAGAAAGACGTGAAGTCATAGAATTCAACTATATATTGTTGTAATACTGTTATAAATCCTTTTGATCCCTTAAATCCACAATTCCACGTCAAATTTCTCTACTTTTATCTATCAATAAGTTCTTTGGAGTATTAGTGAGTCATTTATCTTTAATTCTTCAAGTTTTTCTCTAGTAATAGTTTTCTTCAAGAATTATCTTTATAATTATTCTTGTAAAAGATAATTATATATTAAAATAACTTTATTATTTTAATAAAAGAAGTTTTTATTATTAAATTCTTCTTGTAATTGATTCTTGTAGACAATTACTGCTCACTGTTATAATCACTAGTAGTGTATAACACGTGAAAGAAATAATTTTATAATTATTTAATTGTGGTTATAATAATTTTTATTATTATATTTCATAAGAACAGACATAGTACTGTTGATTAATAGTAATATTATCATCAGTTTCATAGTCACATCTTACATTTGGGGGCCTGGCCGTGTTTTTTGAACCTTGTACCCTTAATTAATATATTTTTAAGCTCTAAAATATATTAATTTAATTAATTTTTTTCTTTCAATTTGAAGTTAAAATATTTTTATTTTTGAAATTGTTTTAAAATCTTTTTCATTGAGGAATTTGGTTTAATTTTATATTGTTTTTACACGTTGCTTTTTCACATCCAAAAACTTATAAAATTATTCTTTGAGTTACTCTGAATTAATTTTCATTCAAAATCTTAAATTTTAATTTTTTTTCTTTAAAAAGAATAATTTTTTTTAATATTAAAAAATATAAAACTTATAAAAAATCTTTAAAAATATTTTAAAAAGTATAAAAAATAATTTTTCTCTTTTATAATTTTTTTCTAGTGTCTTTGATCAAATACTGTGCAGCTGGCAACAGACTCAGTAAAAGATATATCACTAGTCCAGAATCTTCAGAAGCAGAATCTGAAGACAGTATTGAGGTGCAGATTGCTAAAAGAGGCACCTTATTCAACTCAGAAAAAGCTAAATTACCACCAAAAGGTGTGTATTTTATCTTATATTTTCGCCTTTTATCTTTAAATTGACGTGAAAATGGTGCATACCAGAAATGGAAGCAACTATTCAGTCCAGCCAGATGGATGTGGACAAGGAAGAGGCAAGACCAAATCCAGAAGTGCCAAGTCTTCCACAAGAAAGACACATTTGGAGGATGCCAGAGTTTCCCCCCATTCCCCAAGGTCTGTACCAACAGATTTTGACGTGAATTCTGAGCCTGAACTAATTTATGATAATATTTCCAGGGCTGAACCATTTTCAAGTGGCAGAAATAGAAATATATCAGAGCCAGTACAAAAATTGGTTCAGAGCAGCCAAGGAAGAGGAGTGGAAAATCTGCCCAAGCCTTTGGCAGGGGGCCATGAACTCCTACTTACACATCAAGAGCTTTCTGGGTCAGGAGAAGACCATAGAACTCTTAGGAGGTTAGAGCCCCCTGTCTTGCAAAGACAAGGTCAAAAGATAAAGAATTGGTTGAAGAACCAGAGTCTTTTATCCATAGACCAGAAGAAAGAGTTGGAAATGACTCCAACTTTGGAGACAGAGGCACCAGTGGCATCTACCAGCTCCAAACCAGCTCCAGAAGCATCCAAGGACAGGCCCAAAGGACCTCAAAAGAAACAGAGAGGTCCCAAGAACCATCAAGGCAAGGGCAAAGGCAAAGCCAATTGGCACAGACCTTACCCACAAGGGTACAGGATCCCCAGATTGGAGCCTCCAGCCATGGACAGTGTCTTCAATATGGCCAGAACTCTTATGGAATTCACAGCCAAGGAGCAGGAAAGGATGAACAGGACTTTTCCACGCAAATAAATGATGTACATAGAAGTATTAGTGTAGAAATTGGCAAACTTGAGTCAAAGTTAAAGCAAATTACATTAGACATCAATGATTTAAACAAAAGTGACAAGCAACATTCTGATTGGCATTAATTGACAACTGTCACCCTTGAGTCAATTAGCAATGCTTGTGATAGAATTGAGAACCAATGTCAAAATAATGACACAGAGGATCCTTCCATTTTTAAAGTAAATGATAGACTTAAAACTCTTGAAGACCATGTCTTACAAATAGTTAAGAACACCAATCAATTTGCTATACATTTAGCAAAAAGTGACAGTGAGAGGCAGAAATTGAAAAATGTAATAATTGCAAGTGTGGAGCAAATTCATAAGAATCATGAACCACATATGCCAAGACATTCTACACCTTTGACTGAAGAAAAACTTTCTGTTAAGGAGAGTTTGACTCCATTCTTAGGAGAAAATGTTATTTCTGCAAAGGATATTCCAAAATTAGAAGAATGGCCAACATTATCTGGTGAAGGAGAATACAACCATATTGAATTCATCAGGACTATTGATATGTTGCAAGAAGACTTTAATATACCTGATGAAATCATAGTAGGGAAATTACATTGTTTGTTTACCAAGACTGCAAAGAAATGGTATTACAAGATGAGAATAGATCATGGAAGACATGACTGGTCTTGGTGGAAATCTGAAGTGATTACCAAATGGGCCAATAATTCTTGGAGGTTTAAAATGGAGAATGCTTTTGAAAGTGCCATTTTTAACTCAGAAAAAGACGAACCACTTACTTGGTTCTTCAAACAAAAAGACAGATTATCTGCTTTACACCCAGATATGTCTGACACTATGATTAATATGAAAATATTAAGAAAGTGTGGAGGAGAACTGGAACATGCTATCAAAAGCAGATGTGTGGAACCCTGTTCAACAGAGGACTACATTAATGCTATGGAAGATATCATTACCAGAACAAGAATTGGTAAGACTTGGATTAGAAACCCAATAGAGTCCAAAATAGTCTCAAAGATTCCTAGAGAGGAAAGAAGACCAGAGAGACCTGTCTTGAAGTGTCATAAATGTGGAAGTACTTCACATTTAGCCAACACTTGCCCTAAGAAGACAAAGATCAATGAAGTTCAAGTCATTGAGGAAATTCAGTGTACTGAAGAGAAAGAAGAGTCTGATCAAGATTCTGCAGTCTCTGAAGATACACCAGTGGAGGACTATCCCATTGAAAACATTTCAGCTTTCTTTGAGGTCACAGAAGTCCATACCCACTTGCCACAGTACAGTGAGGATTGCTGCAACCTGATCAATATCCAAGATGCCAGAATGTGTAAAACAAAACCTGCTAGAGGAAAGGGTTATACTGCTGGAGCATCCTGTATCACATCAGTTCTGATGAGTGATATTGAAGCCAAAGTAAATTTGGACACAGGAGCATTTTGCACTTGTGTTGGCAAAGATTATCTCCAAATTATACTTCCTGAATGGAAAAACCATCTATTACCAATAGAAGGTGTACAATTCAGTAGTGCCAGTAACAATATGTACCCCTTGGGCATATTGGACACTAATATTGTATTCCCACATCCAGCAGGAAGTGTAAGAATGAAAACTGAGATTGTAGTAATGGATAATTGCACATCTCAGCACATCATTCTTGGAAATGATTACTTGAATATTTATGGTATTGATATAAATAACCATAAAGACAGATATTTCACAATTGGAGATAACAAAAGGCAAAAATTTGCTTTCTCCAATATGCCAAAACAGATATCTGTAGTATCTTCTGTCAAAGATACTTACAAAGATGAATTTGTGTCTAAACAACTTGTTGAAGCACAAATTAATCCATCATTGTCACCAAAGATGAGGAATGAACTTATTGATGTATTATATACATACAATAATGCATTTGCATCTGATGATGAACCATTAGGTGCTATAAGAGGACATGAAATTGATATTACTCTTAATATTGATAGACCATATCCTCCAGTACTTAGAAGACCAGCTTATCCAGCCAGTCCCAGAGCTAGAGAAGCCTTGGAAAAACATATCCAAGAGTTGATCCAACTTGGTGTGCTAAGGAAAGTAGGCCATAATGAAGAAGTTGAAGTGACAACACCTGTTATTATTGCATGGCATAATGATAAGTCAAGAATGGTTGGAGATTTTAGAGCTTTGAATACCTACACAGTTCCAGATAGGTATCCAATCCCTAGAATCCAAGAGACCTTGACTCAATTGTCTAAAGCCAAGTATATAACATCAATGGATGCATTGAAAGGCTTCCATCAAAATGTTTTGACACCTAAAGCTAGGAAATTACTTAGAATTATCACTCACTGTGGTATTTATGAGTATCTTAGGATGCCATTTGGCATTAAAAATGCTCCATCTCATTATCAAAGAATGATGAATACCATCTTCCCCACAGAATTGTCTGAAGGATGGCTTATCATTTATATTGATGATATTATTATATGTTCTGACTCATGGTCTTTGCACCTTGAAAGACTTGCAAGAGTACTTCATAAAGTTGCAGAAGTGTGAGCCTTTGAGATATGACCACATACCCAATAAGGTCACAAAAAAGAGTAAGAATAATTATACCTTTAATATAATTATACTAAAATCACTTAGAATAATTATACATTAAAAATAATTACTTAAATATACAAAAAATACCATAAATTGGTACAAAAATTGGTTTAACTTAAAAACCAATGGATCAACATGTAGAATAAATTGTACCATTGGATTCCTCATGGAAAAATACACATACACCATTTTTATGGCATATCTGTAAAGTCAATATTTAATGAACTATAAGGTATAATACCTTATAAAAACCATAAAATCCTATTTATCTCAGAAACCAATGAAACAACATGTGAAACAAATTGTACCAGTGGATTCCCCACGAAAATCTACACATAAAACAATTAATAAGCTAATTTCCAAAGTCAATAATTAAGGAGTTATCCTGAATATATGCACTTTTTTGGTCAACGCATATATTCAAGGATCATAGCTAATATCTTCTAAACTATACATGATAGAATGATGAACCAAAAATAAAGTTACCACGTAATTACTGTAAGAGCACAGATATGAACTTTCTTTTACAAATTATAAACAAGGTTGACACCTATGATGAAATATTGATAAAAATCAACAGAGCTGTTGACCACTTTGTTGTGAAAGTGGTCCAAACTTAAAAAAAAGTATACAGTTGGATTTTACTAGTGCATTCGTGAAGAATGATGTAATTTTTATTATTAAATTCAGGGTATAACCCCCTGAAATCAAGGTTTGAAGTTTAAAATATTGAATTTCGACAGAAAAGATGAGTTACAAGAAAAATCATCAAAATTAGAGTTTTGATGATGTAATGAAAAGCTCTTGGCAGCATAATAAGGTTATGCCAGACTATCAGAATTCACTCTCTGAATTGCTGTAGCGTGTAAATCTTAAAAGTTATTGAAGATCAAAGTTTGAGCTTAAATTGAGCAGTTATGATCACCTACTGTAACCTTAAATTAAGTTTAACAGTCATAAGAGTGATAAAATTGGTGAATACTATTAGTTTATGATTAAAACTAATAAGATCCACGAAATTTGGGGTTCTGCCAAGCCTCTGATGTCATCAGACTTAAATTTATAGTGATAACTTTAAATAATGGTGTAATAATGATGTAAGATGGTTTGATCATGATGTGATCACCCTCAAACCTTACAATATTGATCAATTCCAGTGGATATGATCATTACACGTCTACTAGAAGCCTGTTGGACTCTAGGAGGGAGGTATTTACTATAAATAGAGCTCTTTTCACTCTATTTTCCCCTCAGACGCATCAAAAACATTAAATCAATTAAATAAAAGGTAATTTCTTTATTCTTTAAATATAAAACTCTTATATTATTAAAGACCAAAGACCATCTTATTATTAATCACCACTTTTGTGTGATTAAATCAATTCTTTAATTGTTTTTGTCATAAATCTCTCTATAAACTCATTTCCACGTAAAATCAAGAATTTTAGTAAATTTTCTTTATTTTTATTGTAAATACAATTTGAAAAAGTTGTATTATATTCTTTTGGCGTAAAATATCTCAAAATTATTATTTTAAGTGTTAAAAGTAGGTTATTTCATCTTATTATTACTCTTAATAATTCTTCATTAATATAAATAGTATTTATATTAATATATAACTTTAATATTGGTAATATTATTGTTATTAATTGTTTTTTATTTATAAAAAACAATTTTTTACGCCTTTATTATTTGTTGGTAACAATAATAAAGAGTTTTATAATATATTAATTATTTTATATTAATATATTATTTTCAATATTATAATTTTATATAATATTAATTATATTATTATATTTATTTAATAATATAATATTTTTACGCCATAATAATAATATTTCTTTATTATTATTATTATTTTAATCTTATTTATTTCAATTATAAGGACATTCAGAGTACAATAAGTAATAAATTAGTAATTTTTACTTATTGTTTCATAGTCAAACCTTACAAGAAGTGAACATGAAAATTTCACTTAAGAAATGCAATTTTGGTTTTGAAGAACTCAAAGCATTAGGACATGTTGTTTCTGGTTTGAGCTTGGGTATTGACAATAATAAAGTGGCAGCAGTGTTACTTAAGCCAATACCCCAGAATAAAAAAGAAATGATGTCTTTTCTTGGATTTGCTAGTTACTATAGGCAACACTTGAAAGATTTTGCAATTCTAGCCAAGTCACTCTATAGAATCTGTGATCAACAGACTGTATTTGAGATGACACAGGAAAGAATTAAAGCTTATGAGAAGATAAAGAAAGCCCTTACAGAAGCACCTTTACTCCTCATGCCTGACTGGAATATTCCTTTTAAATTGTACATTGATGCATGTGGAGATGGATTAGGGGCAGCCCTACATCAAGTCCAAATTATTGATGACAAACCTACAGAAGGACCAGTTTGTTATATCTCAAGACAAGTCAAACCAACAGAAGCCAGATATGGTGCAAGCCAAATGGAGTGCCTATGTTTGGTATGGGCACTTGAGAAATTACACTATTACCTTGATGGCAGTGTTTTTGAAGTGATAACTGACTGTAATGCTGTAAAATCACTTCTTAACATGAAAACTCCCAACAGACATATGTTGAGATGGCAAATAGCCATTCAAGAATATAGAGGAAACATGACTATAGTTCATAAAGCAGGAAACATTCACAAAAATGCTGATGGACTTAGTAGATGGGCTTTAGCCAACACTCCTGATAACCCAGCTTATGTACCTTTGGAAGCTGAACCACAGATTCCAATTGAAGGAATTAACATAACTGATATTGGGACTGAATTCTTTGAAGAGGTCAGAGAGTCTTATAAACAAGACAAGAATTGCCATATCTTGACTTCTTTATTGGATAAAGACTGCAAAGACACATCTTTGGTTAATGCGCTAGATGAAGTTTGGAAAAATTCCTATTCTGAAGGAAGATTTCACTTGTTTGATGGGATTATTTACCATAGAACAAAACATTCTTGTGTGATGACACTGTGTAGTAGATTGCTTATCAATACCATTCTTCATGAATGCCATGATAGCATTTACTCTGGACACCTATCGGAAGACAGAACACTTGAAAAAGTGAAGAACTGTGCATGGTGGCCATCTTGGAGAAAAGAGACCATTGAGTATTGCCATACCTGTGATAGATGCCAAAAAGCAAATAGGAGTACAGGCAAGAAATTTGGATTGATGATCCATATTCAAGAACCAAAATCCCCTTGGGAAGTTGTTCACATGGATTGGGTCACAGCACTTCCTCCAAGTGGTGACAAAAGTTATAATGCTTGCTTAGTCATTGTAGACAGATATAGCAAAACTCCCATATTCTTACCATGTCATAAAGATGACACTGCTATGGATACAGCTCTTCTTTTATGGAGTAGAGTTATTTCTAATACAGAATTATTTAAGAATATCATAAGTGACAGAGATCCCAAATTCACATCTGCACTTTGGACCAATCTTCATAGATTGTTTGGGACTAAGTTATCATTCTCTACAGCATATCACCCTCAAACAGATAGGCTAGCAGAGAGGATGATTCAAACTTTAGAAGACATGATCAGGAGATTCTGTGCTTATGGATTAGAATTCAAAGACTCAGATGGCTTTACCCATGACTGGTGCACTCTGATACCTGCATTAGAATTGGCATACAAGACATCAGTCCATTCTTCCACAGGACAAACTCCTGCTATGTTAGAGAAAGGATGGAATCCAAGACTCCCAGCAGACACACTGAGGAAAGACTTGATTGACATTCATCCTACAGCTTCCAGCTTCAAGATAATGCTTGATAAAGTAAAACATCATGCAAAACAAAGTATGGATGATGCTTTTGATTATGCAAAACAGAAGTGGGACAAGAGTCATAAAGTACCAGACTTCAAAGTAGGGGACTTAGTTTTAGTTTCAACATTGAATTTTAATAATATCAAAGGCCCAAAGAAACTTAAAGATTCTTATGTAGGACCTTTTGTTATTGTTGCTTTACATGGAACCAATGCAATTCAAGTGGAATTGAGTGGTGAATTGGAAAATAAACACCCCACATTTCCAGTCAGCTTGATAAAGCCTTATCAACCAGCTGATAAAGAATTGTTTCCTTTAAGGAAGCCAACTCCTTTAACTGTACCACCTGTGGAACAGAATGAAGACAAAAAGATAAAGAAAGTCATTAAAGAAAGGAGACTTAGGGGTAAAAATCAGAGAGAATATCTTGTCAGATATAGAAATCCAGTACATGAAAATGAATGGATGGCAGAATCAGAAATACCTGACTCAGATAAACTCTTGAGAAGATTTAGACATGAAAGAAGGCCACAAGCCTGAATATGTCTATAAATGTGCTTTAAATTACTTGATCTGAGTAATGTGAAGAGGTTGGACAGTGGACATTAACCCCCTTTGGGGCCTTATTCTTTTATCACTAATAAAATTGTAGTACAATTTTATTTTTTGGTGGGAGGGAATGTGAGCCTTGAGGTATATTTTACATACCCAAATAGGCCACAATTATCTTAAAAAGAAATTTTGAATTATGCACAACTCATAAGTCATGCATATATCCAAAATTCATCATTTTCAATTTCAGAAAAGATGAATAACTTTTTATTGAGTAAGTAAATCCATGGATTTAAGACCAGATTTGGATTCTACACAAAAAATTCACCTAAGGTAGCTCCATAGAGTGAATAAGCTCAATTTAAGTATTTGAGGTGGTAAAATGGAAAATACTTCAATACCACATCATTAATACCACATAAAAGATCCGTGAAAATTTTTGTTTTTCTTGATTTTTAGCCAAAATAATGGGAAAGTGAGAAATCCCATGTTACATATACACTAAGAATAGTGTTATGCATTTTTTGAGCACTTAATATCATGGTACTCTTACATGGACTTTTGGTACACCCATAGTGGATATCTCACTTTAAGCTTAAATTACTATTTTGACGTAAAAAATAGGCAAGGGGGACAAAAGACATCAAAGAGAGCCAGGGTACCCAGCTTCTGAGGCCTCAGAGGCGTGGATAGCTCCAGAGCTTGGATCCATGGCTCATCTTGGCCCAATTGGTAAACCAAAACTCTTTGGGAATTTGGTTACCAAGTTACAACTACTGTAAAACACCAGAAAATAGCAAATAACCTGCTATTTTGACGTGCCAAGGAGGTAATGAGCTACTTACACTCCTGTAACCATGTCAATTACTAATGACTTTCCATGGATACACCCCAAAAGAGTAATTAAAACCCTTTTGGGACCCATATTCATTGATCTACCTCATAGCAACCAGCAAAACACTGCTATTTGCAATTCTACATAGAAATTAGGTAAAAACTTCAAAAATTCATTAAAAATACAATTCTTAATGAATCCTTCTGAAACTTTCAGGACTAAAAGAGAACTGTATTATCTATGGTACAACTAAAAAGAATTACAGTTTTACTAGTAAAATTAAACGTTTTACTTACAGTCCATTTTTGGTTATTCTACGTGAAACACTGAATCTTCAAAAATTCACAGTAATTACAACCTGTGATGAAATTGGCAATAACATTGATAACTTTGAGAAATCAATGATTATTTTACAATAAAAGAAGATTTACAAGTGTTACTCCTTTTATTCTTAACCATATTGGGGTTGGTAGTCACGTAAAAGCATCAATTAAGTAATTATGATAATCTTACGTGACAACTGATGATGCAATCAATAATCCAAAAAGGTTTATTGTTTTCTCACTCACTGGTTTTTCAGTTTGCTCCATGGCACACCTCTGTGAGCTGTTGTTGACTTAAAAGAGGCCTTCTCTTGCTGTTTTTTCCACATCATCATCTTATCAATTTATTAAATCTTTATTACCAACAAGTAAGTATTAGTTACAGCTATTCTTAAGTGTTTTAAATCTTTCAGAATCAATCAGAAAGACGTGAAATCATAGAATTCAACTATATATTGTTGTAATACTGTTATAAATCCTTTTGATCCCTTAAATCCACAATTCCACGTCAAATTTCTCTACTTTTATCTATCAATAAGTTCTTTGGAGTATTAGTGAGTCATTTATCTTTAATTCTTCAAGTTTTTCTCTAGTAATAGTTTTCTTCAAGAATTATCTTTATAATTATTCTTGTAAAAGATAATTATATATTAAAATAACTTTATTATTTTAATAAAAGAAGTTTTTATTATTAAATTCTTCTTGTAATTGATTCTTGTAGACAATTACTGCTCACTGTTATAATCACTAGTAGTGTATAACACGTGAAAGAAATAATTTTATAATTATTTAATTGTGGTTATAATAATTTTTATTATTATATTTCATAAGAACAGACATAGTACTGTTGATTAATAGTAATATTATCATCAGTTTCATAGTCACATCTTACACTTGTGCTGTGGTGTTGTTCTGCAAAGACTATATTCAGTCTTTTGTTGGTTTCTTCAGAGGTTTTGCTCAGTTGAGCATATCCTTCTTGAAGATTCTTAACTATTTGTTCCAGGGAGGCTTGAGTTTGTCTCATCCTCTCTTGGCTAGCTTTAATTTCTGCAAACTGCTTTGCAGATTGTTCAGCATATTGGGACATTTGTAACCACAGTGTATCACTGTTGATGTTACTCTCAGATGTGACAATGTTATTTTCAGTCTGAGTGGGGGTAATGTTTCTATTACTAGGACTACTGATTCTAGAGTGGTTTACAACTACTTCTGGTTCTTGTGTACTTCTTTTACCAAATCTAACAGCTTCTGGATCATGGGGTCGGACTCTTTCCTCCTCTGGTTGAAGGAGGCTTTGTTCTTGCCCTTGTTTCCTTGTCTTCTCCTGGAAACCTCCTGGAATTGTGAATAATGGTGACTCTTGGCCACTGATCTGCTGGTTTTTGAATGGTGTGAAGCCACTGGAGAGCTTATTTGGCCTGCTCCTTGTGTACCTGAAGGAATCTGAGTAGGCCCTGTCTGGGTTAATTGTTCTTCTATTGCCTGGATAGTGGCTTGATTCTCCCTTATCCTCTGTGCCCTTGCCTCCAGAAGTCTGTGCTGCCTGGTAGGATTCCAACCTTTGGTGATTACCATAAGCTCTTTGAAGTCTATCTCTTTGAGGCAGATCTTCTGGCAACTTGATCCAAGTTCTGCCCAGTGAGTTGCTAGGTTGAACCTCTTGTTGTCCATGCTCCATTGAAATAAGTCTTTGAGGAGTTGGTGGATCTGAAGAACTTGATCCATATCCTTCCAGTCCTCTGGTTTGAGGTCTCTGTTGAATTGGAGTGTGAATGGCAAGGTTGGTATTATCTCCCTCATTGTTTTGCCATCCACCACTGTGTCCAAGGTGTCCTCTTCCTGGTCTTCTGGTTCTGGACAATCCTTCTCTGTCCTCTGGCTGGTTCCTTTGGAAGCCAAGATCTCTGAGGTATGCAGGGGACATATCAGTGTTTGCAAGCAGTCAAAAACTTTATGTTCTTGGGGTATTTACCTTTGACTGTGCCTTGTACAAATTTATTGTCTGCTGACTTGGGCAGTTTGCCTTTGGAAGTTACAACTGGGTTAATAATTGTAATCTTTCCTGTACAAGTGGTTAAGGTTGGTTTACCTTGTATTGAAGCAGAGTTTCGTGGTTTTCTACTCCTCTGAGTGGCTATGGGTATCCACTTCTTGGCTGTAATGAGGCCTTCACTGTGCCTCTTTCCTTTGCCCTTGCTGCCCTCTGGTTCTGAAGGTGTCACTGGTGTGTTGGCCTGTGACTGGGTCTCAAGTGGGATGTAATTTTCTTCCACTGAATCAAGGTAGGAAAAAGAGGGCTTATGTCAGTTAAGACTTCTCAAGAATGCTGGTTTTGCACGTCTGGGATTGGCCTCTGGGCTTGTATGTTACTACAATATGCCCTGTATAATGACAGTGTAATTGAATCAACAATTCCACTTCAGAATTACAGCTTTTGGTACCCTGTCACACTGTTTGTGTGCCAGTATCCCACAGATACACTTGTGGTTTTCAAGTTTAATCTGAATAAGTGGCTCTGTATAAGTGTAATTGAGTTAACAATACACTTAACCACACCTCAACTGATGGTTTTTCATTAAGAGGTGTCCTTATTAAATCAAGAATACAGGACTTATTGATGGCTTAAGTGTTTTATATGTAAACACGCCAAAAATAAAGGCTCCAGTGGGTATTAACCACATGGTAAATACTCTTATAATATGAGTAATAAAGTAAAATATATATAAAAAATATATATTTTAAAAGAAAATACGCCTAAAAAATGTAAAACAATTGTCAGAAAATGGAAAATAAGAAAAAAACTTACTTATAAGGTCCAAAAAAGTTTAAAACACGGCCAGGCCCCCAAAATGTCAGGATGAGTCTATGATAAAGGTGTATATAAGTATTTACAGGCTTTAACTATGATTGTGACACGGTAAAAGTAGCTTTAAAAGATAATAAAGTTGATAATAAATGATTAAATTAAGATATTAAGGGCTTTACTATAGAGATATAGTGGTGGTGAGCGCTGTTGAAAGCCCTGGGTGCAGCTTTACCTGTTGGGTTACAATAATAAAGACTACAATACTTTTAATTTAAGAGTATACCTGATTGTCAACCAAGAGTAAAACTGTTTCTAACAATTTACTACGTAGGTTATTCAAGAGCAGGATTAGGAAAGCTATTTTGGCTGTGAAAAAGCCTCCTTTTTATCCTGAAATGTGGTGGAAAGGGTGCTAGACCTTTCCACGTAGAGGAAGTGAAGATTTTTCACTTTCTATTATTGGCTTGTGGTTTGAAAACAGCCTGTATAGCCTGTATTGGGCTCAGATGTGGTTTTGAAACCACATCTGGGCGGTTTTCACCAATACAGGGTGAAAACTTTCATCTGGGGACCTCACAGCCTGATTCTGACGTGTATGACACGTAGAATGCTGTACAGAAACTGTATGGGACCCCATTATTGACTGAAATATGAGGTATTGAAGTAAAAACATGCTTCTTTGTCTATTTGACACCTCATATTCATGGTTATGGGATATTATCCCATGGTAAGGCTCTATATGACAGCAGGTGGGATTTTGACCGTAAGCCAGCCATAACTCTGTCCGTTTTTGAGATATCCTTCTCAAAGTTGGTTCATTGAATAGCCCTGTATGAGCTCTACACAATGATACCCAATTTGGTATGGTTATCATTAAATATGACAAAGTTATCCCATGTACAAGGTTTTTTGTACATAGGCGTGGTTTGGGCAAAAGCTGTATTGAACTTGTTTGCCTCATAACCTCTGTTATAGTGAAGATATGAAGAAGTGGATGGCACCATCAGATAGCCCTGATTGTGCTCTTTCCAAAAAGACCCCACTTCAGGTATCCCACACTAAAACTGTAGAAGTTAGATGAGAGGTGAATGTTTTGTTCACCCTTATTTGGCCTGAAATTGACCATAACTCTAGTAATATTGGTGCTAGCTCAGTTTGGCTGGTACCATTGGATATCCCTGGCTTAGAGCTTCATTTTTAATACCCATTTGATGGGGTTAAGCCTCTCCTTCTAGATTTTAGATGAGAGGTGAAAATTAAGGTTTATGCTCAGCAATAACTTTGAGCAGGAATAACTTTGTTATTTCTTGTCCTATGGTGATGGGACTTATATTTTCAGAAAGAAGTGAGTTTCCTCTTTCTTTTGATACCTTTTGAGCTGATTTGGCTCAGTTCCATGTTTTGGTGGTATCCTGGCTATACCATTGGTTTATGGTATTTTGGCTGTCATACTTGTGCTCTGGTTTTGAGTCACAGGCTGACAAGCAGCCATAGCTAAAGTTGAAGATTGGGGAAATTGGCAACCACCTATAATATCTTCAGTGAATGATCCCTTTTCAACCAATTATGGGCTAAGAAGCACTAAACAAAGATTTACAACAAGACAAGAGAACCCAATTCAAGAAAATATAAGGTCAAATTCAAAGGAGGTGAAAACACCTATCATGAAAAAGCAAAACATACCTGGAGCATATATTGAGGATGATAAAAAAACAGAAAACAAGATAATTATCCCAACAAAATACAAGAAGCATAAAGTTCAAGATGAAGAGGAAGGACTTGTTAAGAAAAGCCAAAATGATAATACTGAAAATATCACAGAACGAACTCAAATTGAACTCAATAAAAATATTATTAAGGAAGAGAAGAAAGATATCCAAAAAATATGACCCAAATTATAAATAAAGTCTAAGAACAGAAGATTAACCTTACTTTGGAACAAATCTTGGCCATATCACCTCAATTTATCAATCAATTAACAAATTTGTCAGATGAAGAAAAGAATTCAATAAACTCAATTGACACAAAAGATATTCAAGTGGAGCTTATACATCATCATTTGGGAGAATATGAAGCACCCAAATTACATTATGCCTGCCCATTGGGATTTATGCAAGTCCATGTTGGAGAAGAAGGATATGAAATCATGGCTTTAGTTGATACAGGCTCTGAATTTAATATAATACCAGAAGATATAGCAGTAAAAGCAGGGTTAACAACAAGATGTCTTAACACGAACCTGAGGGGAATTGGTGGGAATTGTACTTCAATAGTTGGATTAGCAGAATTTACCCCAATTACTATGGTTACTGGGGAGGAAAGAAATATACACCTTTTTGTAGCAAGAGGATCAATGCATACAGTACTTGGAAGACCTTTCCTTGCAGATAATAATATTAGACTAGACTTTTCTCAACAGAAGGGTGAAATATTCAGCTACATAGAGCCAGATGGTAGAAGACTTTGTTTACCAATTTGTTCACCACAAAAGGTTGGATGGAGAGAAGACCCACCAAAAGGAATGGAAGTTTGTGGATTTTCAAAGCTTGAAGAGTTTAATGAGCTAAAAGAAAAAGAAAATGAAACAAAAGGGGTACTTACTGAACATTAATTTCCTTGGGAAGGCTACATCAATCTCAAGCCTCTCAGTAATTTTAATTGTAATATAACAAATAAGGTGTTAAGTCAAGAAAATCAATTTTTACCTCAGAATGTCAATTGGTATGAAGGTTTGAGTAAAACTAAAACAAAAATGTTAGAAAAAACAAAGGATAAACACAGTCAAGAAGATAGAAAGTATCTTTGGATGACCAAAAATAAGAAAATAAGACAGAGATTAAAAAACCAGTTGGAACAGCAATATCAATATTTAACCCAAAGTAATGACTGTACAGGACATATGATAAATGAAAAAGGTGAACACTCAAATATTAAACACAAAGATAAGCTTTATGAAACAACAGTTAAATTCAGAGACAAACCTGAAGATATTCCTCTGATATTTCAATAAATTCACTATATTATTTTCAATAGATTTCCTATTTTATAAAAAAGGGTGTTAGTAAAAAATATAAAGAAACATAAAAAATATGTAAAAAAAGTATAAAAAAGGAAAATATAAAACATAAAAAAAAAGAGTTTTGAAATAAACGTTTTGGTTTCATCTTTTCAATGTAAAAGTATCAATATATATGAATAAATATATGTAATAATAGTAATAATAATGAAGAATGATACATATTAGGCCCAGCATGGCCTTAAACTGCAATTCAACTATTTAATTACTCTTCCTCTTATTCTATTCAAAATCAAGACATCAAAAAAAAACATTAACACATGCAAGGTCCAATGATACCTATTAGTCCCAGCATGGCCTTAAACTGCAATTGAACTATTTACTTACTCTTTCTCTTTGTAAGGTTTGACTATGAAACAATAAGTAAAAATTACTAATTTATTACTTATTGTACTCTGAATGTCCTTATGAATTGAATAAATAAGATTAAAAATATAATAATAATAAATAATTATTATTATTATGGCGTAAAATAATTATATTATTAAATAAATATAATAATATAATTTATATTATGAAAATATAATATAATAAATAAATATATTAATATAAAATAATTAATATATTTAAAAAGCTCTTTATTATTGTTACCAACAAATAATAAAGGCGTAAAAAATTGTCTTTTATTAACAAAAAACAATTAATAACAATAATATTACTAATATTAAAGTTATGAATTAATATAAATACTATTTATATTAATTAAAGAATTATTAAGAGAGTAATAATAGAGAAATTATTATAATAAGAGAAAATAACCTACTTTTAACACTTAATATAATAATTTTGAAATATGTTACGCCAAAAAATATAAATACAACTTTTTCAAATTGTATTTACAATAAAAATAAAGAAAATTACAAATTATTCTGGATTTTTACGTGGAAATGAGTTTTAGAGAGATTTTTAACAAAAACAATTAAATAAATGATTTAATCACGTCAAAATAGATGATTATAACAAGGTGGTCTTTGGTCTTTAATGATATAATACTTTTATATATAAAGAATAAAGAAATTACCTTTGATTTAATTGATTTAATGTTTTTGATGCGTCTGAGGGGAAAATAGAGTAAAAAGAGCTCTATTTATAGTAAATACCTCCCTCCTAGAGTCGAACAGGCTTCTAGTAGACGTGTACTGATCATATTCACTGGAATTGATCAATATTTTAAGGTTTGGAGATGATTACATCACTATCAAACCATATTACATCATTATTACACCATTATTTAGAGTTATCACTATAACTCTAAAGTTGATGACATCAGAGGCTTGGCAGAACCCCAAATTTCGTGGATTTTATTAGTTTTAATCATAAACTAATATTATTCACCAATTTTATTACTCTTAAGACTGTTAAACTTAAATTAAGGTTACAGTGAGTGATCATAACTGCTCAAATTAAGCTCAAACTTTGATCCTCAATAACTTTTAAGATTTACACACTACAGCAATTCAGAGAGTGAATTCTGATAGTCTGGCATAACCTTATTATGCTGCCAAGAGCTTTTCATTACATCATCAAAACTCTAATTTTGATGATTTTTCTTGTAACTCATCTTTTCTGTCGAAATTCAATATTTTAAACTTCAAACCTTGATTTCAGGGGGTTATACCCTGAATATAATAATAAACATTACATCATTCTTCACGAATGAACTAGTAGAATCTAACTGTATACTTTTTTTTAAGTTTGGACCACTTTCACAACAAAGTGGTCAACAGCTCTGTTGATTTTTATCAATATTTCATCATAGGTTTTAACCTTCTTTATAATTAGTAAAACAAAGTTCATATCTGTGTTCTTACAGTAATTACATGGTAACTTTATTTTTGGTTCATCATTCTATCATGTATAGTTTAGGAGATATTAGCTATGATCCTTCAATATATGCGTTGACCAAAAAAGTGCATATATTCAGGTTAATTCCTTAAGTATTAACTTTGGGAATTAGCTTATTAATTGTTTTATGTGTGGATTTCCATGGGGAATCCACTGGTACAATGTATTTTCCATGTTGTTTCATTAGTTCTTGAGATAAATAAGGATTTATGGTTTTTATAAGGTATTATTCCTTATAACTCATTAAATATTGACTTTACAGATATGCCATAAAAATGGTATATGTGTATTTCTCCATGAGGAATCCAATGGTATAATTTACTTTACATTTTGATTCATTGGTTTTTAAGTTAAACCAATTTTTGTACCAATTTATGGTATTTTTTGTATATTTAAGTAATTATTTTTAATGTATAATTATTCTAAGTAAATTTAATATAATTATATTAAAGGTATAATTATTATTAGTCTTTTTTGTGACCTTATTGGGTATTTGGTCATATCTCAAAGGCTCACACTCTTATTCTATTTTAAATCAAGATATCAAAAAAATATATTAACACATGCAAGGACCAATGATACATATTAGGCCCAGCATGGCCTTAAACTGCAATTCAACTATTTATTACTCTTTCTCTTATTCTATTTTGAATCAAGACATCAAAAAAAACATTAACACATGCAAGGACCAATGATACATATTTGGCCCTGCATGGCCTTAAACTGAAACTCAATTTCAATTTTAGTTAATTGATTTTTCCAAATATAATTTGTAATTAAAACATCAATATAAAAAAAAACTTCAAATACATGAAAGGCCCAGCATGGCATTAAACTGCAACCCAATTTTCTCATAAAAATAAGTTTTTAATATTAAAGTGAAGATGTCAAGATTTTCTAGCCAAAATAAATAAACTGAAAATTCAAAAGAAGTGTTATAATAATAATACAAAAATTACAAAGAGTAAAAATAAAATATTAGGTATATCTAGAAAACCTCAATAATCACTGGTTCTCCAAGAAAAAAGAAACAGTCCTTTTAGTATGAAGGAATATTAAAAGGATATCCAAACAAAACATTAAAAATCATACACATAAATGAAGTATACACACCCACAAGAAAATACACAACCCAATTCACAAGGAAGGGTTACCAGATTTTGAATTTAGGTTTTTTTTTGGTTTTTTAATATTTTTTAATTTTTTAATTTTTTTCATTTCTCTAAAAAAAATTAATAAAAAAAAAGAGACTGATAGCCCCCCCTTGCTTTAAAAAGAAATAAAATACAAATAATATAGGCTATAATAAAAAAAAGGATCATAAGAAATAAAAAATGATATTACGATGATTCCTTAAGATATTTTAATGAGATAGAAGAAACATATCATAATACTAGAATTCCATTAAAATATAATAAAACAATAGCAAATTATGAGGCTAATATAATATATTTTGATAAGATATTATAATAAAGTGACAATATCATGAAAGAAAATAGTATAATATTCTAATATCCTGATAAAATAGTATTATAATAGAGTAATATCATATTATTATGGTGAAATAGTAAATTAATGGAATAATATAATGATAGAAGTATTATAATATGAAGATATTATTAAGGAAACAACTGGCCAGATTGATCCCATAAAAAATATACTTCAAATACTATGTACTTTAGATAGGGTTAAAATATAGGTGTAGGCCCATATGTATAAAAAAAATATCAAGAAGTTGAGAAAAAAAAATTGGGCTCTGGGGAGAAGGCCTCCTTTTATATTCTCCAGCAAACCTAACTTTTAAAAAGGAAAAATTCATCAAACCACAACTTGGCCAAAACAAAAAATAAGAAACTCTGTGGAATGATATAATTGGTCAGAGCTTGAATATCCCTTGATTGTGATTGGTCAGAATATGTTTTATCTTTCTTGAACTGTGATTGGCTGGATTTAGAGTGGACTTAGAAGACTTAAGAATATCTCAGAATTTTTGGGAAGATTTAGGAATATTTAAGAATTTTTCAGAATTTTTTAGAATTTTTCAGAAGATTTCAGAAGATTCAGGAAGATTCAGGAATGTTTGGCCCAGCCAAAGATAAAATAAGCCCACTCTCCACTTAAACAAGCAAAAAAGCTTTTAGTCACAATATTAAATGCTGATCTAATTGCTGATTTCCAGTTTTATACTGATATCTATGCTAATTCAGACTCATAAGGTCCTCAGCAAGACCATAAAGTGCTTGTTTCATTAATTATTTCCATTCTTACACAAATATGTATGCTGATTTAGAAACATGAGGTCCTCAGCAAGACCATAAAGTGCTTTTTTGATTAATTATTTCCAGTTTTGCACAAATATCTATGCTTATTCAGACTCATAAAGCCCTCAATAAGACTATAAAGTCTTTTTTTGAATAGCTTATTGATGGTTTTTTACAATATTTCTTCCTATTCAATTATATGGGTCCATTATGACCTAAAACTGGATTATTTGGTAGAACTATAACATAAGTTTTTTTTTCTTTTAGGTCCTCTATGACGCTAAACTAGATTATGCTTATTATCATTATTCTTCAAAAACTTCTTATCAAAAAAAATATTTATTTATTTTGATATTAATTTCCAGATACATCTTAACAATTAATTCGACAAAACCTCAATAAATATCTTTATATTTAAATTATTTATTCAAAAGTCCATTTGGAAGTAGGTCCTCCATGACGTTAAACTGAAAAATCATTTCTTTACTTATTAATTATTTTAATTGATACTTAATTTCTAATCATATGATACTCTATAAAGATACTCATGACCACATCATTTTACAATTTATTACAAGGACAATTATAGTTGGACCTTGAAAAAGCAGGTCCTCCATGACCTTAAACTGGAAAATTATTCCTCTAATTATCATTTATTTTAATTAATACTCAATTTCTAATCATAATACTATCATACTCCACAAAAATATTCATTACCACCATGACCTTAAACTGAAATTTTTTATTTTAAATATCTCAATATTACCCTAAAAAAATTATTGGATTCACAACTCCAAATTTATACTTCAAAAGATAAAAAAACAGTATTAATATATATAACACAGACTTCAAAATATTCAACAAAAAAAATAATCAACATAAATAGAAAAACTTCAGTAATAATAAATAAACAATCATCCAAAAATCAACACTCCATTCATAAAAAATCATCCCAAAAGAAAGGATTTACATAATTAAAAATGCAGAGGGGGCTGCAACCCCCAGTAATACAGTTAAATCATAAATTCATTAAATCATGAAGAAAAAAATACATAAAAAGAACAGAGAAGAATTCTAATAAAGGCAGCCCTCAGAATTTAAGAATTCAGTTTCAATGGAAGAATGTCAAGATCATACCAATTTGAAGAAAGAAAGTTTATTAAACCTTTTTATTATCTCAAAAATTCATTTTTATCAATATCTAAGACAAAGAATCAAATAATAATAATAAATAGACCCTGAACCATTATATCCAACAAATAGGACTCAGGAGGGTCCTAAGCATGACCCTAAACTGCATACTTTGCTCATAATGACAAAGGACTGTCCTTGTATGACATTAAAAGACAGGATTGACTAACCTTGAAGCAATAAATAAGGGGAAAGAACTATCAAATAAGAACATTACTTTCAGATTATTTGTCAAGATTAAAGAGAAGATGAATCTAGAATACTCATTGGAAAAATAAACAAACTCTCAACATATTGAATGATCATAGGAATCGCAATACCTGAATACTGAGAATTTTGAGATTCATGGAAATCTTCATGAGCCTCAAATGAAGCTCATTGATTTCAATATTGGAGAAATAAACAAGCATCAAAGATGAAGAGCTATGAATAAAACTTCAAAGTCCTGAAAATATGAGAAACTTAAAATAATAAAATAATGATCAAATGAGAAAATAATGTTTAAATGTGCTTTAACCTGGAATGCTGGGGACAGTATTAAATGGAGAGGGGGATGTGGTATTCCATACCTGTCTGGGCCAGCTTCAAGCACATTGAGGGTGAAAATTTCAAAATATCAAAACTTCAATTGTCAATTTAGGATATATCAGCTCAAAAGAAACTTTCACAATCACATAAGTCAAATAGTAACATGGATAATATTGAATAAAGGCAGATTTTAGCATTCAGTATAGAAATAACCTCAAGATTTCCATAATTCAATAATTAAAAAGTTGATTAAACTATATGGATATATACAGGATAGCTTACAAATAGCGTTCACAAAAAACAAAAAAAGCTTAGTTTAATACAGACAGAAACCCTAAAGCCACAAAAACATTAGATTACTAAGAATTACAGTCACCAAAATGAATTTTATGTAATAAGATCAACTAAAAAAGTATTAATACACATCCATTGTATAAAAAAAATGGAATTGAATCAAAACTTAATTGACTTCATGCATAGAAAGCTCCATATAAGCTTGAAAGAATTCCATCAATGGTCAATCATAATACAAACAAATAATGCAATAATTGTACTAAATCAACTCATATCCAAATTAACACCAAATAGATTTTAAAAATATTACATAATAAAAAGAATGAAAAATGGTGCAATTGACCAAATAAATGGTGCAATAATCAAGTCAAATGACACCATCCAACATAATAATCACCAGAAAAAACACCTCAGATTACATAATCACTCAGGAAATGATGCAATATCTCTACCAAATGACACCATCTCCAAGTTACTCACCAGCTAAATTCCATCAAGGCTGTGCATAATAATATTAAAGTTTAATTAATTAAAAATAAATTTCAAAAATATGGTGCAATATACCAAACATATGGTGCAATATCTTGATCCAATGACACCATCTCAAAATTACTCACCAGCAAAATTAGCTCAAGGCTGTGCATAAACATCAACAAAGTTCAGAATGATGCAATAATCCAAACATATGGTGCAATATCTTTATCAAATGACACCATTTCAAAAACACTCACCAGCTAAAATACCTCAAGGTAAAATTTTTCTAAGTCCCCTGTTTTTGAGTGCCTCTATGGAGGGTCCAAAGAATATAAATAGAGGGCCTCTCTCCCTCATTTTCCCCCATGCTCATGGAAGTATTTCCCCATTAATTGGAAATCTAATCCTCAATCTAAAGGATCCATCCATCCCTATTCTAGTAGGATAACTAGCAAAATAAAATTAGAAAGCTCAGTAGCAAAGCTCAGAAGCATATATTAGTAGTCAGAAATTATTGATAAAAGAAAATATTTACAGTATTAATGAAAGATCTTAATATTGAATAAATAGTATTATCATAATAAATATTAGTAGTCAGAAATTATTGATAAAAGAAAGTATTTACAGTATTAATGAAAGATTTTAATATTGAATAAACAGTATCATCATAATAAGTATTAGTAGTAGTCATAGAGTACTGCTCAAAGAAGTTATTATTATTAGAGTTAATATTGATAGCTATATTATCCTTGTCATTATTAAATCCTGAATCCATTAAGGGATATATATTCTTATCAAATAAGTATTATTGGCTATATTGGTCATAAGATCCCTTAGAAAAATAAAGCGATAAATATAAAAACCCACCCTTCTATAATAAAAGAAAAATATTATAGTATTATCTCCAGGATATTATATATATTATACTGTTAATGAACCTCATATTAAACAATTAACCTAAATATATAAATCCACACATATAGTTTGAAATATCATACATCTATATAACTATATATTATCAATACTTAAATTTATATTCAAATATTACCTTTAACCTATAACATAGTGGTATTAAGCCATTATATATATATAGTAATCATAAAATTTATTTATATAATAATTGAGTAGGTCTGATAGAGACTGCTGAAAGTCTTCTCTAGTTGTAAAGCCACAAAATTAAATAATTTATTTGTGAGCTCTATAGGGAGATTATTTAGTATATTCAGAGGGGCAGCTAATATACCTTAGCACCCTTGGTTACAGGATCATTCAGCAATTCAAAACTGTTTACCTGTTATTTTCTCCTCAAGGACTGCCTTATCCATTCCCACACTAAAAGGAGTTCCACAATGTTTCTCAGGACGAGCCAACTTCATTGAGTGATTATTCCTCAAGTCAGGCCACCATTGACTCAAGCAAGTCATTCTGCAGCTCAAGTCTGTCAAACAACTCATCAAGTTGCAAGTCTAGTGAAATTTATTTGGAATCAGTATCAGATGAATCTTCATCCCCAGACAAAACATTGATTGATGACAATCCTCTCCAGAACAACTTTACAAAACACCATTCCACTGGTTCAATTGGCAAGTCTACATGTTGGGTTGAGTTTGTCGAGCCCCATGCATGTAGTACAAAAAGAACAAAAAGACGTTCTTTGGCTGTCAAAGAAAGACCAATATTGGTAAGTCACTTTGTTGAAAGCTTTGAAGAATATATCAAGATTAACTAACTGTTCATCATTTTTACAGATACTTACTCCTTTGCTTCAGTTTAAAGGAAACCATACTGTCAAAAGTCATTTGTCCCAGCCAAAGATCAATTCTAGCCCTCAAGAAGTCAATTCTCGCCATGAAAGTTCTCCGCCTCCAATTCATGACATATTTGGTTTTGGATATGAATATGCATATAGGCCAACTGAGCTATTTAAACCATTGCAACCACACCATCAGCAATATGATCACCCTGTAAGCCATACATTTTATGAACAATAATTTAGATCCTGATTTTATTTCTCTGAATTCTAGACCCCAAAGGCACAATCTTTCAAATTCCCAAGTGCACGTGTTGACTCCGATGATCTGGAATTGGCTGAGAAAAGGTACAAACCAAATCAACCTGACTCATATGATAGTGGTAAGTATAAATATTATATTTGTATTTAATTTCATGCTGCTAATCTGCGTGAACATATCACTTCATATGGAGACCAAATACCTGAGGTTTACCAACACAGAAAGAAATTCCAGCCAAAAGGCGCTTCATTGGTATCAGTGAGTTATTGCACACACTTCAGCTGAAGTAGACCAAGGAAATCTGATTTTTTTGCTTCAATTTAGGATACAAGCACTTGTTTTGTACCTGCGACAATACCAATTCCTCAGCCTAATAATAGTACTAGTACTGCACTGCATCAGGGAGATATAGCCAAATTTAATCATACAGCATACTCACAGTTGAGAAGCACGTATCAGTCTCCAGAATGTCAACCCTCACCAATTCTTCCCTTTGATATAAAAGACCCATATAAACCCTCAACGTGGAATGAATATTCACCATTCAATCATACTAACCAAAGCATTCAGAGAAGGCAAGATATAGGGGGATCATCTCATGTCTTTGTAAGTTGTATCGTACAAAAAGCTGGTTTGATTTGACTGAGCCTAGCTAATACTTTCTATCATGGCATTCAGACACCTAGAAGCCTTTTGATGCCTAAACCTATTCCATTTTATGGTACAAGCCTTCCTCATACCACCCAACCACAGGGACTTCCAACTTGTCAAGATTCCTTGCCATTTTCCCAACCCACACAACCAACCAACAACCTCTTTCCACCTTCTTTGCATTCGTGAGCCCATGAAAGAGGTGGCCCAAGGCCGTTTGATTACTCACAGTGGTGGAATCATTGCTCACCAGTATCCAATACCATTTCATTTGGGAAACCAACCTTTCCTGCCTCCAACATACCTATGCCAACTGACTTCAGAAGTGAACGTCCTCATCATTTCTTCCGGCAAAGTCCACCAGAAAACCCTAAATCTTCAACTATTTCCACATTTCCCAGCCAATCAGCTAATACAACTCTAATGGATTTCTCAAGTACAACTACTCGTTCTCTAGGTCAAAAAACACCACCAGTCCCCCATTGCGGATTCCTATACCATCAACCACCTGGCCAGCACATAGAAAGCTACAGTTGGACTTCGTCCTCAATTCCAGAACACCCATTTAGTCATTATGATAACACCACCCTCAACACTCCTAAAATGCACAACAAAACATCAACATCTGTTGTCCATAACACTGCTTGCAAAGAAAATATTCACATCACTCCCTTAGCAATTTCAAAAACTTCACTCAATCAATGCCACAAATCTAGCTGTTCTCTTCATAATCACTCCAACAATACTGCAAGTATCCTTTACAAGACTGCCGAATCCTCCAAGCTATCCACTATCATCACAGAAAATCATAATTCAAATGCTCAACCTCAATCAAACCAGCATGATGAATGCAATGTCCCCTTCCATGACATCTCCAATGCAATGCCAAAAACTACCCAGATACCATCCCCATTACAGCAATCCATTATTTCCAAAAATACCTTTGATTTCACTCCTTTACCAATTTTGACAGTTTCACCCAGTCAATTGCATGAATCTAGTTCCACCAATCCTAAAACCTTGACATGTACAGTAAATGCCACTACAATGGTTCCTCCAACCTCAAAGCTCTCCACAGCTCTACAAGAAAGCCACAGTCAGTGTGATCAATCCAGTGTCAACCCTACTTGATCCTGTAACCAAACATCAAAGGCTGTTGTAGTAAGTTCACCCCCTTTGCAACAAGTCATGGCGGTCCAAGAAAGCTTTTCTTTCACTTCGCCAATGTCAGAAGTCACCTACAGTCAATGCAAAAAATCTAGTGTCAATCCTTCTGAACCCTTGGAAATGGTGGAAAGTGCTGCTGCCACAATCCTTCTGCTCTCCAAGCCGACAATGCCTCCGCCAAAGAACAGCAGTATGAAACCATCTTTTTATAAACCTTTCAGCTTTGAATTTACAAACCCTCACATTGCTACTCAGATATCAAATCCTTTCGCATTAACTCCCCCTCCAAAAGTGGCACCGCCTTCCAAAGAAATGCCTCTCAACGCCAAGAAACGACATCCTCCTAGTAGGTATGGTTGGACTTGAGTCAAATATGATAGCTTGTATAATATTAATGACCATCATCATTCCACAGAAAGCGCAAATCCCACAGATGCTCCGCTACAAAAACTTGAAAAGAAAGTCCGGTTTACTGGATTGGAGAACACCAAGCAAGGTCAAAGTATGGAATTCACTTGTTCCTCTGAAATTTTAACCTTACCTTTGAAACAGTCTCAATCCACACCCACTTATCTTCCAGAAAATGCCTCCAGTGGTTCAGGCTCTGATGGATTGAAGACGTTAGGATCATCAAAACTTTCAACAACCCATGCTAGCCATGAAAAAGGAGTTGTATACTCATCTGAAGATGAGGAATTAGAAGCTACTCAAAAAAATTCTATCTGAGTTCCTTGGTGAACATGGACCTCAATTGGAGCCACACTCACAGAAGCAAAAATAAAACCCCACCAATTCCTCCACTAAATGCCCTCATGATGCTAACTCAGTTCCGCCACCGAGCTCCTCAAACAGCTCACAGTCTTTGGCCATTGATGCAGTCAACGCCGTTTTGCCAATCAGACGTATTGCTTCCTTACAAAAACATAGACCTGCTCCACCTGTCTCGCAAAATACATTGGCAACCCTTGGCCCACCCCTACCACCTCCAAAATCTACTACCATCCAGCCTTCAGACGCCGACCCCAATCCATTCTACTTACTTTCTCAAGGACAGCATTCCACCATCTTGCCCAACATACCCACCTCTATTCCTCAGAAATTTTTGTCTGAATCAAAATTCCAAAATGTTCCTTGCGCTTCAGCAATGTCAAAGGCTATCTCTGCAAGCTCCAAGGATGGTTCACCTAAATTTGTAAAGAATGATGCAAGGGCAACAGAGATTTCTTTGAATAAAGATATGCCTGGTATGTGATGTATATATTGGTAAGTGCTTCTGCAGACTGTGCTGACCAGGCTCCTTTCCTTTTGGAAATTGTAGGAGGAAATGCCAACCATGACTCCACATTCATTAGAGGTTGATGTTGCCTGGGCCTCTACAGAGGTCAAATCATTGCAAAGCAAATCACCACCTCCGAGTTTACATGATGATTTTGTTGATGAAGAAAGTGATTTGAGTTCAAGGCCACAAAGAAGTGAAGCTCAAACACCAGAGAAGGCGGGTGGGATATTTAGTCTATTGCAGTTCCTACTATAGTGTGCAAGGGTTGACTTGTCCAAGAAGGCTTTGTCTTGTATCTATTGATTCAATGTTTATATTCAAAATGAGGTTTTTTATTGTATATATTTTAAGTCTAGTAAGTTTTTTTCATACCATTTTCAATGTGTAAATTTGTTTTGTGTACATAGGAGTCAGATGTGATTTTCCAAGATTTTGAAGTAATGGAAGCGATTGTGTAATGTTGTGGAATTATTTTGTTGTGCCTCTCAGAGCTATGAAAAATGTTGTGTAGTATTCATCTGGAACATGTCAAAATGATATTAATAAATTGGTTATTATTAAAAAAATATGTTTTCAATTAGCCAAAACACACAATTCTTGTGACTGTAATAAGATGATTTTTATCATTGCAATAATGAGTGTGTTATGATTAAGATGACACATTTTTTATTATTAAAACACATTTTTTGGTGCTAAAGTAATAAGTTTTTGATGAGAAAAAATGAATTACTTTGCTGGAAATCTTGTTATTATTGAATTAATACCTTTGTTATGATTGGAATAATGAATTTGTTATTATGGAAAGAATAACCTTGTTATTATAGAAATAATAAGTTTGTTATCATGGGTATAATGAATTTTTTCTTAGGGAAATAAGGACTTTGTTATTATAAAAATAAATAGATTTGTTATTATGGAAATAATAACTTTGTTATCTTGAAGTAATATTATCATGGGAATATTGAGTTTTTTATTATGGAAGTAATGCCTTTGTTATTTTGGAAATGATGATTTGTTATTATGGAAATAATGTTTTGTTATTATACAAATAATCCCTTTGGTATTATGAAAATAATAGCCTTGTAGTTATATGGAAATACTAACTTTGCTACTATGTAAAAAAGAACTTTATTATTATGGAAGTGATAACTTTTTTTGAATTAAAATAATGAGTTTACTATTATTATGAAAATAAATTTGTGATTATTAAATTGATAACTTTGTTATTACTAAATTTATAATGTTGTTATTATTAAAAGAGAAGCTTTGTTACTATTAATATAACCACAAATTGATTTTCAAAATAATGAGCTTGTTATTATAAAAAGAATATGGCTCTTATAATAAAATAATATCAAAGATATTATGAAAATGGTAGCTTTGTTATTATATTAAAAAACAAGCTTTTTATTAGTGAAATAAAAACAAAGTTATTATTAAAAGAGTGTGTTTTTCATATCAGCTAGCAACAAAGATATCATTAAGATGTTAGCTTTGTTATTCTTAAAATGATAGCTTTTTATTATTAAAATAATAACTTTGTTATTATTAAAATAATAGCTTTGTTATTATTAAAATAATAACTTTGTTACTATTAAAAAAATAACTTTGTTATTATTAAAATAATAAGTTTGTTATTAGTAAAATAATAACTTTATTATTATTAAAATAATAACTTTGTTATTGTTAAAATAATAACTTTGTTATTATTCAAATAATAACTTTGTTATTATTAGAAGAATAACTTTGTTATTATTGAAAGAATAACTTTGTTATTTTTAAAAGAATAACTTTGTTATTATTAAAATAATAACTTTGTTATTATTAAAATAATAACTTTGTTATTATTAAGATAATAACTTTGTTATTATTCAAATAATAACTTTGTTATTATTCAAATAATAACTTTGTTATTATTCAAATAATAACTTTGTTATTATTAAAATAATAACTTTGTTATTATTAAAATAATAACTTTGTTATTATTCAAATAATAACTTTGTTATTATTAAAATAATAACTTTGTTATTATTCAAATAATAACTTTGTTATTATTAAAATAATAACTTTGTTATTATTCAAATAATAACTTTGTTATTATTAAAATAATAACTTTGTTATTATTAAAATAATAACTTTGTTATTATTAAAATAATAACTTTGTTATTATTAAAATAATAACTTTGTTATTATTAAAATAATAACTTTGTTATTATCAAAATAATAACTTTGTTATTATTAAAATAATAACTTTGTTATTATCAAAATAATAACTTTGTTATTATTAAAATAATAACTTTGTTATTATTAAAATAATAACTTTGTTATTATTAAAATAATAACTTCGTTATTACTAAAATAATAACTTTGTTATTATTAAAATAATAACATTGTCATTATTAAAATAATAACTTTGTTATTATTAAAATAATAACTTTGTTATTATTAAAATAATAACTTTGTTATTATTAAAATAATAACTTTGTCATTATTGAAATAATAACTTGGTTATTATTCAAATAATAACTTTATTATTATTAAAATAATAACTTTGTTATTATTAAAATAAGAACTTTGTTATTATTAAAAAAATACCTTTGTTATTATTAAAATAATAACTTTGTTATTATTAAAATAATAACTTTGTTATTATTAAAATAAGAACGTTGTTATTATTAAAATAAGAACTTTGTTATTATTAAAATAAGAACTTTGTTATTATTAAAATAAGAACTTTGTTATTATTAAAATAATAACTTTGTTATTATTGAAATAATAACTTTGTTATTATTAAGATAAGAACTTTTTTATTATTAAAATAAGAACATTGTTATTATTAAAATAATAACTTTGTTATTATTAAAATAATAACTTTGTTATTATTAAAATAAGAACTTTGTTATTATTAAAATAAGAACTTTCTTATTATTAAGATAATGACTTTTTTATTATTAAAATAATAACTTTGTTATTATTAAAATAATAACTTTGTTATTATTAAAATAATAACTTTGTTATTATTAAAATAATAACTTTGTTATTATTAAAAAATAGCTTTGTTATTATTAAAAAATAACTTTGTTATTATTAAAAAATAACTTTGTTATTATTAAAATAATAACTTTGTTATTATTAAAATAATAACTTTGTTATTATTAAAATAATAACTTTGTTATAATTAAAATAATAACTTTGTTATTATTCAATTAATAACTTTGTTATTATTAGAATAATAAGTTTGTTATTATTAAAATAATAACTTTGTTATTATTAAAATAATAACTTTGTTATTATTAAAAGAATAACTTTGTTATTATTAAAATAATAACTTTGTTATTATTAAAATAATAACTTTGTTATTATTAAAATAATAACTTTGTTATTATTAAAATAATAACTTTGTTATTATTAAAATAAGAACTTTTTTATTATTAAAATAATAACTTTGTTATTATTAAAATAATAACTTTGTTATTATTAAAATAAGAACTTTTTTATTATTAAAATAATAACTTTGTTATTATTAAAATAATAACTTTGTTATTATTAGAATAATAACTTTGTTATTATTAAAATAATAACTTTGTTATTATTA
Organism: Austropuccinia psidii; assembly: GCA_023105745.1. Classification (NCBI taxonomy): domain Eukaryota; kingdom Fungi; phylum Basidiomycota; class Pucciniomycetes; order Pucciniales; family Sphaerophragmiaceae; genus Austropuccinia; species Austropuccinia psidii. The sequence goes on along the minus strand of JALGQZ010000005.1, from coordinate 54,318,182 downwards.
AAATAATAACTTTGTTATTATTAAAAAATAACTTTGTTATTATTAAAATAATAACTTTGTTATTATCGAAATATCAACTTTGCCATTATTAAAGTAATAAGTTTGTTATTATTAAAATAATAACTTTGTTATTATTAAAATAATAACTTTGTTATTATTAAAATAATAACTTTGTTATAATTAAAATAATAACTTTGTTATTATTCAATTAATAACTTTTTTATTATTAGAATAATAACTTTGTTATTATTAAAATAATAACTTTGTTAGTATTAAAATAATAACTTTGTCATTATTAAAATAATAACTTTGTTATTATTAAAATAATAACTTTGTTATTATTAAAATAATAACTTTGTTATTATTAAAATAATAACTTTGTTATTATTAAAATAAGAACTTTGTTATTATTAAAATAATAACTTTGTTATTATTAAAATAATAACTTTGTTATTATTAAAATAATAACTTTGTTATTATTAAAATAATAACTTTGTTATTATTAAAATAATAACTTTGTTATTATTAAAATAATAACTTTGTTATTATTAAAATAATAACTTTGTTATTATTAAAATAATAACTTTGTTATTATTAAAATAATAACTTTGTTATTATTAAAATAATAACTTTGTTATTATTAAAATAATAACTTTGTTATTATTAAAATAATAACTTTGTTATTATTAAAATAATAACTTTGTTATTATTAAAATAATAACTTTGTTATTATTAAAATAATAACTTTGTTATTATTAAAATAATAACTTTGTTATTATTAAAATAATAACTTTGTTATTATTGAAATAATAACTTTGTTATTATTAAAATAATAACTTTGTTATTATTAAAATAATAACTTTGTTATTATTAAAATAATAACTTTGTTATTATTAAAATAATAACTTTGTTATTATTAAAATAATAACTTTGTTATTATTAAAATAATAACTTTGTTATTATTAAAATAATAACTTTGTTATTATTAAAATAATAACTTTGTTATTATTAAAATAATAACTTTGTTATTATTAAAATAATAACTTTGTTATTATTAAAATAATAACTTTGTTATTATTAAAATAATAACTTTGTTATTATTAAAATAATAACTTTGTTATTATTAAAAAATAACTTTGTTATTATTAAAATAATAACTTTGTTATTATTAAAATAATAACTTTGTTATTATCGAAATAATAACTTTGTCATTATTAAAATAATAACTTTGTTATTATTAAAATAAGAACTTTGTTATTATTAAAATAATAACTTTGTTATTATTAAAATAATAACTTTGTTATTATTAAAATAATAACTTTCTTCTTATTAAAATAATAACTTTGTTATTATTAAAATAATAACTTTGTTATTATTAAAATAATAACTTTGTTATTATTAAAATAATAACTTTGTTATTATTAAAATAATAACTTTTTCATTATCAAAATAATAACTTTGTTATTATTCAAATAATAACTTTGTTATTATTAAAATAAGAACTTTGTTATTATTAAAATAAGAACTTTGTTATTATTAAAATAAGAACTTTGTTATTATTAGAATAATAACTTTGTTATTATTAAAATAATAACTTTGTTATTATTCAAATAATAACTTTGTTATTATTCAAATAATAACTTTGTTATTATTCAAATAATAACTTTGTTATTATTCAAATAACAACTTTGTTATTATTCAAATAATAACTTTGTTATTATTCAAATAATAACTTTGTTATTATTCAAATAATGACTTTGTTATTATTCAAATAATAACTTTGTTATTATTCAAATAATAACTTTGTTATTTTTCAAAAAATAACTTTGTTATTATTCAAATAATAACTTTGTTATTATTCAAATAATAACTTTGTTATTATTCAAATAATAACTTTGTTATTATTCAAATAATAACTTTGTTATTATTCAAATAATAACTTTGTTATTATTCAAATAATAACTTTGTTATTATTCAAATAATAACTTTGTTATTATTCAAATAATAACTTTGTTATTATTCAAATAATAACTTTGTTATTATTCAAATAATAACTTTGTTATTATTCAAATAATAACTTTGTTATTATTCAAATAATAACTTTGTTATTATTCAAATAATAACTTTGTTATTATTCAAATAATAACTTTGTTATTGTTCAAATAATAACTTTGTTATTATTCAAATAATAACAAAGTTATTTTTCAAATAATAACTTTGTTATTATTCAAATAATAACTTTGTTATTATTCAAATAATAACTTTGTTATTATTCAAATAATAACTTTGTTATTATTCAAATAATAACAAAGTTATTATTCAAATAATAACTTTGTTATTATTCAAATAATAACTTTGTTATTATTCAAATAATAACTTTGTTATTATTCAAATAATAACTTTGTTATTATTCAAACAATAACTTTGTTATTATTCAAATAATAACTTTGTTATTATTCAAATAATAACTTTGTTATTATTCAAATAATAACTTTGTTATTATTCAAATAATAACTTTGTTATTATTCAAATAATAACTTTGTTATTATTCAAATAATAACTTTGTTATTATTCAAATAATTACTTTGTTATTATTCAAATAATAACTTTGTTATTATTCAAATAATAACTTTGTTATTATTCAAATAATAACTTTGTTGTTATTGAAAAAACACCTTAGTTATTTTTGAAATAATCACTTTGTTATTCTTAAAATAATAGCTTTGTAATTGTTAAAAAAATAAATTTGCTAATCTCAAAACAATAGCTTTTTAATTGTTAAAATAATCACTTTTTTATTGCTAAAATAATGAATTTTTTATTGTTCAAATAATAATTTTATCATTGTTTGAATAAATTTTTAAATTCTTATAATGAATTTTTGACTAAATATTACATTTTCAAGCCTTTGAACCACATACTGAGCATTCTCAGCTGCAACCCTCAATACAAGTGGGATGGCCATTTTTCACATATTCAATACAGGCACATTAGTCTTAGAATAATTCATTTCTTTTTGAAATTTGACTGAGTAAACTGAGCAAACTCCAATATAAAAAGGCTAAAGAAAGGTTAAGCACAAATATATTGGAATTTGTTTTTTCAAAAAAAACCACATTTCCTTCACATTTCCACCAGTGAAAATGTAATTTGGCTTGTAGTGGAATAAAGCCAACAGAAGCAAGATATGGAGCAAGCCAAATGTAATGCCTCTGCTTAGTTTGGGATTTAGCAAAATTACATTATGACTTGGATGGAACAGTATTTGATGTGATTACAGACTGTAATGCTGTAAAATCTCTATTAAATATGAAAACTCCAAATAAACATATGCTCAAATGGCAAATTGTTATCCAAGAATATGGAGGAAATATGACTATTGTTCATAAATCTGGTAATATTCATTAAAGTGCAGATGGTCTTAGCAGATGGGCTCTAGCAAATACCCCTGACAATCCAGCATGGGTACCCCAGGAAGAGCACCATATAGAGGGAATATGTGTTACAGATATTGGCACAGAATTCTTTAACCAAGCTCAAGAAAGCTATAAGATAGACAAGAATTGCCATATCTTAAGCCAACTTCTCATGAAAGACTGCAAAGATCCATCACTTTCATCAAAATTAGATGAAACATGGAAAAAGGCATATGATGAAGGAAGATTCCACCTCCTTGATGGAATCCTTTACCATAGAACAAAACACACATGTGTTATTTCCTTAACTGATAGAACCCTGATAAACACTATTTTACATGAGTGTCATGATAGTGTTGCAGCTGGACATCTTTCAGAAGACAGAACACTAGAAAGGGTGAAAACCTGCTCTTGGTGCCCAAATTGGAAGAAAGATGTTGCAGAATACTGCCAAACCTGTGACAGATGTCAAAAAGCTAACAGAGCCACAGGAAGGAAATTTGGAATGATGATCCAAATCCAAGATCCAAAATCCCCTTGGGAAATAGTTCATATGGATTTGGTAACAGCATTACCTCCAGGAGGAGACAGAAGCTATAATGCAGCCCTAGTATTAGTTTACAGGTATAGCAAAACCCCCATGTTCCTACCGTGTCATAAAGATGACACAGCTATGGAGACAGCCATATTGATATGGAATAAGCTCATTAGCCATACAGGCTTATTCCAGAATATTATAAGTGACAGAGACCCAAAATTCACTTCAGCATTATGGACAAATCTCCATGACTTGTTTAGGACAAAGTTATCATTCTCAAGCAATTAACATCCTCAAACTGATGGCTTAGCAGAAAGAATGATACAAACCTTGGAGGAAATGATAAGAAGATTCTGTGCTTATGGACTAGAATTCAAAGATTCTGATGGTTTTACCCATGATTGGTGTACACTAATACCAGCCCTTGAACTGGCATATAAAACATCAATCCATTCTTCTACTGGCAAAACACCAGCAATGCTAGAAAAAGGTTGGAATCCAAGACTTCCTTACAATACCCTCAAAAAGGACTTAGTGGATATACATCCAACAGCAAGCAGTTTCAAGATAATGCTTGACAAAGCAAGACACAATGCAAACAGATGTATGCAAGTTTCTTTCAAATATGCAAAAGAAAGATAGGATAAAAGTCATAAACCACCTGACTTAAAAATAGGAGACTTGGTCCTCATATCAACCCTTAATTTCAATAACATAAAAGGTCCAAAGAAATCGAAAGATTCCTTTGCAGGACCATTTATGATAAAGGCACTTCATTGACCCAATTCTGTGCAATTGGAACTCACAGGTGAATTAATGAACAAACACCCAACTTTCCCTGTAAGTCTGATAAAGCCTTACAGCTCAAGTGACAATGAGTTATTTCCACTAAAAAACAAACCCCCACTCAAAATTCCTCCCTTGGAAGAAGGAGAAGAAAAGAAAATTGTAAAAGTGCTTAAAGAAAGAAGGACAAGAAACAAAAAAGAAAGAGAATACCTTGTAAGGTATAGAAATTCAACTGAAGAAGATGAATGGCTACTTGAGAAAGATATAACAAATTCTGATAAACTACTAAGAAGGTTCAGACATGAAAGAAAACCTAAAGAATAGAAAAGTTAAGCATTATTGAGCTTCAAGACTAACAAAGTCTATCCAAGAGGTAGGACAGTGGATGATACCCTAATCACGCATATCAGATTGTGGTACAATCTTCTTTGGTGGTAGGGAATGTGAACCTTTGAGATATGACCACATATCCAAAAAGGTCACAAGAAATATTTAAAATAATCATACATTAAAAATAATTACCTTAAAACTACAAAAATGCCATAAATAGGCATAAAACTTGGTTCAACTTAAAAGCCAATTAATAAACATGTTGAATAAATTATACCATTGGATTCCCCATGGTAAAATACACATATACCATTTTTATGGCATATCTGTAAAGTCAATATTTAATGAGTTATAAGTAATAATACCTTATAAAAAATATATATCCTTAATTATTTAGAATAACAATGAAACAACATGTCAAATGAATGGTACCATTGGATTCTCCATAAAAATTCACACATAAAACAATTAATCAGCTAATCTCCAAAGTCAATTCTTAAGGAGTTAAGCTGAATATATGCCCTTTTTTGGTCAATGCATATATTCAAGGATTTTAGCTAATATCTTTTGAAATATACATGATAGAGTGATGAGCCAGAAATAAAGTAACCACGTAATTACTGTAGGAATACAGAAATGAACTTAATTTCACAAGCTATAAACAAGGTTAAAACCTGTAAGGGATTATTGATTAAAATCAATAGAGCTGTTGACCACTTTGTTGTGAAAGTGGTCCAAACTTAAAAGAAGTAGACAGTTGGATCCTAATAGTTACTTTGCGGAGAATGATGTATTTTGTATTATAATATTGAAGGTATAACCCCTTTAAATCATTTTTTGAAGTTTAAAATATTAAATTTCAACAGAAAAGAGGAGTTACAAGAAAAATCATCAAAAATACAGTTTTGATGATTTAATAAAATTCTCTTGGCAGTTTAAAGAGGACATGCCAAGCTATCGTAATCGACTCTCACAATAGCTGTAGCGTGTATAACGTAGAAGTTATTTATGATCAAAGTTTAAGCTTCAATTTGATCATTTAAGATCACTCACTGTAGTCTTATTTTAGGTTTAAAAGTCATATAAGTAATAAAACTGGTGAATACTATTAGAATATGATTAAAAATAATAAAGTCCACAAAGCCTATGATGTCATCAAACTTAGAGTTATAGTGATAACTCTAAATAACGGCATAATTATGAGGTAAGATGGTTTGATCATGATGTAATCATCCCAAAACCTTAAAATATTGATCAATCCTAGTATAAAGCAGCATTACACGCTAACTAGAAGCCTGTTGGACTCTAGGAGGGAGGTATCTACTATAAATAGAGCTCTTTTTACTCTATTTTCCCCTCAGACGCTTACAAAACATTAAATCATTAAATAATAAGGTAATTTCTTTATTCTTTATATATAAAACTTTTATATTATTAAAGACCAAAGATAATCTTATAATAATCTTCATCTCTGAAATGATTATTGCAATTATTTAATTATTTTGTTTAACTTTCTCTTAAAAACCTCAATTCCACGTAAAATCAAGAAAAATTGTAATTTCTCTTGAATTTTATTGTAACTACAGTTTAAATAAGTTGTATTTACATTTCTAGGCGTAAGAATATTCAAAATTATTATATTAAGCATTAAAAGTAGGTTATTTCTCTTATTATAATAATTTTTCCCTATTATTGCTTTAATAATTCTATAAATGATATAAATAGTACTTATATTAATTTATAACTTTAATATTAGTAATATTATTGTTATTGATTGTTTTTTATTAATAAAAAACAATTTTTTACGCCTTTATTATTTGCTGGTAACAATAGTAAAGTGCTCTTAAATATATGAATTATCTTATATTAATATATTTCTTATATATATTATTTTTTATAATATAAATTATATTATTCTATTTATTTAATAATATAATTATTTTACGCCATAATTATAATAATTATTTATTATTATAATTATTTTTATCTTATTTATTTCATTTATAAGGACATTCATAGTACAATAAGTAAAATATTAGTAATTTTTACTTATTTTTCATAGTCAAACCTTACAAAGCTGGTTCATTGTGTAGTCCTGGATGATATTTATACAATGGTACTTTACTTGGTATGAGTAATATTAAATATGGCAAAGTTATGCCATGTTGAATTTTTGTTATCCAGATATATGATTTTCTCAAAATATGTATGGAACTTGTTTTTCTCATGATGTTTGTTCTTGATGAGATATGGGGGAATGTATGCCACCAGCAGATATCCCTGATTTTGCTCTTTACTAAATGAGCCCACTTTAGGTATCTCATACTAACAATGTAGAATTTAGGTGAGGGGTGAATATTTTATTCAGCCTTATTTGACCTTATTTTGGTCATAACCTGTATAGTTTTTGTGCTAAATAAATTTTGTTAGTGCCATTGAATAGTGCTGATGTAGAGCTACAATTTGAATACCCATTTTCTCTGGTGAAGCCTCTTCCTCTGTATCTAACATGAGAGGTGAAAATTCAGCTTTATGCTCAGAAACTTCTTTGAGCAGGAATAACTTTGTTAGTCTTTGTCCTATGGTGATTGGAGTTGTATATTTGGAAACAGGTGAGTTTCCTTTTTTGTTTTGATACCTTTTGAATTGGTTTGGGTCTGCCCCATGTTTTGGTGGTATTTTGCTCTACCATTGGTTTATGGTATTTTGCTTTCATGCTTGTGCTCTAGGTTTGAGTCACAGGCTGACATACCCTCCCTCCAAACAAGGCTCATCATTGATGAGACTTTTCAGCCCTCCTAGAGCCTCTGAATCCACTCAGGTGAAGGTTATCATCTGGTATGGCATCTTTTGCCAACCATTTATCCTTACCTCTGTTTGGGTTTTGAATCTGACAAAATATTATCTCTGGTCTTTACCATTCAGGCTGATCTTCCTGGCCTTGATGATCTTTTTCACAAGGACAGGGGAGTCTTCCACCTCCACTATGTCTTGAGGGGGGGTATATAGGTCTTATTCCTGGAGGGGAACTTGTCCTCTCTTATTTGGAAGTAGTTTTTTACCAAGCTTACTGGAAATACTGGGTGTTTACTAGAGAATTTGTCTTTAAGTCTAACCCCCACTGCATTTTTCACTATCAATTTGATGATGGTGAAGGGTCCCACAAATGAGTCTCCAATTTTCTTTGCTCTCTTAGGGTTATGAAATTTGTGTGTAGATACTAACACTTGGTCCCCTTCTTTGAAGTCTGGTTCCATTTGTGTCTTATCATAGCTCTATTTGTTGTATTCTTCAGCCTCAGCTACGCACTTAGCAGCTGTATCACATGCTCTCTTCCACATGTCATGGAATTCTATAGCTGTGGGGTGGGTATTAAGAATATTTTTCTTCAAGTGACCCACAGGCAATAGGGGGTTCCACCCTTTTTATACAAGTGAGGGTGATTTCCTGGTGGTATAGTGCTTGCTGGTGTTGTAAGCTAGTTGGAGTGCTTGTAAAAGTGTGACCCAGTCATGGGTATATACTTTATAGTCCTTATATTTCATTCCATATGCAAAGAATCTTCTAATTATGTCTTCCATTGTCTAGATCATCCTTTCAGCTAAACCATCTGTCTGTGGATTATATGCTGTAGAAAATTCAATTTTTTCTCCAAGCACGTCATGGAGGTTTGTCCAAAATTCTTCTGTGAATTTCGGGTCCCTATCACTAATGATGATTTTAGCAATTCAGCATGTGGATATCATGTTACTCCAGAATAACAAGGCTGTATCCATAGCTTTGTCTTCCTTGTGACATGGTATGCACCTTACACTTTTACTATAACTATCAAGTATGACTAGGAAAGCATTGAATTTTTCCTTGCCTCCTGGGACTAGTCCTGTAAGTAAGTCCATATTGATGGTTTCCCATTGGTGTTTGGTTTTTCTATATGTTGAAGCAGCCCATATCTCTTCCCATGTTTTCTGTTTGCATTCTAACATCTTTAAAAAGTGTTTATGTATTCAGTCAGCTCTTATTCCCATTTGGGCCACCAAGCTGTTCTTGTTACCCTCTCTTTGGTGCTGTCTTCACTCATGTGTCCCATATAGGGGCAGTTGTTGCATCCTTTCAGGATCAGGGATATGTGGTCTCTATCTATCACGGTGAGGGCACTAGTGTGCTACTCTCTGTGATATAGTAGTGCATCTATAAGGAAAGGTTTATTATCCTTATAGTCCCTCAACCAGGGATCCTCTAGCTGAGGTTCCAGTTCTAGGCTCCTGTACTTCTGTTGAAGGAGTTGTAACAATATGCTACACTGTTTGTACTCCGCATAAGGTTTAGTGACTGAACTGAGGAATTCATTATGTGATTCTGAGGAGCTTATTCCCAATATGGGAGTTTCTGTCCCTTCTGGTTAAGTGTTTTCACTGTCTGAGGTACCAAATTCTGGTGCCCATTCAGAAAATTTGAAGTTCTTCCTCCTGTCTATTTCCATGAAATGGGTAGGGATTTTTGCAGCTACTTCAAGGTCATAAGCTGAGTTTTTTTTGACATTGTACAGTGGCCATCTACTCAGGCCATCTTCATTGGTGTGACTTTTGCCTTCTTTTTATATGATGGTCATGTTAACTCTATACTCTTGGATGGCTATTTGCCACCTCAACATGTGTCTATTTGTAGTCTTCATGTTGAGTAAAGGCTTGAGTGCTGTTCAGTCCGTGTAAACTTCAAAGACTGCGCCCTCCAGATAATAGTGGAGTTTTTATAAGTTCCAGACTAGGAATAATAATTCAGTCTGAGTTGCTCTAAACATAGACTCTGAGTCTCTCAGTTGCCTGGAGATGTAGAATATTACCCCTTCCCTTGGTTCACTGCCTAATATTTGTATTTTGTGCAGTGCAGCTCCCAATCCTTGGCTGCAAGCTGCATCTATGTAAAACTTGAATGGTAGTTCAAATTCAGGTAAGATAAGGACAGGTGCATTGGTGAGCTCATATTTAATCCTCTCATATGCATCCCTCCTTTCCTTGGTATTTTCAAAAACTATATCTTTTGGACATACCTTGTATATACTACTAGTTATGTGGGCAAGGTTTTTGATGTGTTTTCTGTAGTAGCTAGAAAACCCAAGGAAAGATTGCATCTCTTTGATGTTCTTTGGTACTGGCTTTTGCAGTATTTCTGCTACTTTGTTCTGATCTATGGCAAGGCTAAGGCCTGAGAGTTTATGTCCTAGTGCCAATAGCTCTTGTTGGCCAAAATTACACTCTGTAAGTGAAATTTTCAGATTGATGGGTGCAAATTTACTAAGGACTCTCTCTATGTACTGCATATGGCTCTATAATGATATCATCAATATATACTACCATCAATCCTTCCAATATTTCCTCTTGAAATATTTTATCCATCATCCTTTAAAAATGAGCTGGGGAATGTTTGATTCCAAATGGAATTCTGGTGTACTCATATATGTCCATATGGCATATAATGCTGAGTAACTTCATGGAGGTTGGTTTAGCTCCATTCTGGCAAAAGTCTTTCTTAAAATCCATCTTGGTTATGTATTCAACTTTTTCCAGTTTTTCTAAGGCATGAGGTATCCTTGGTATAGTGTACCTATCAGATTTTGTGTAGTTATTCAGGGCTTTGAAATCCCCACACAACCTAGATTTGACAGGAGTTGTGATTTCCTCTATTTCATTGTGCCCTATCTTCCTGATGAAATCCATTCCTATGAGTTCATTGACATTTTTTTAAATTTCTTTGCTAGTTTGCAGGATTTCTGGATGAGGAGGTCTTCTGAGCATGGATGGATAAGGTCTTTCCACACTTAGATAAAGCTTTATATCATGGCCGCTGATTTTTCCCAAGGGTTCTTCACCAATGGAAAATGCTGGTCAATTTTTCATCAGTATTCTCGGTAAGCTAAGTAATTGTTTACTGGTTAGTTTAGCACTTAATTGGCCCTCTTTGAACTCATTGAGCAATTCTTCTAGAGGGTCTTGGTTAGACATATGGTATGTATAAAGTGAAAATTTCTTTTCCTTTTTTGTATCTATTGTAATGTGCCTGTTTTTACTATTGTGAATGTCAATTCCATAAATTCTTTTGTAGTCTTTTCCAAGTAAGAATCCTTGGATGTGAGCATCAAGCACTACAAACTCTGGGTTAAGTCTGATATTACCTTTCCTATGGGGTATGATCATCTCTTTAATAATGGTCCCAATGGATGTAATTTTCCCTGATCCACTCTTAAAGCTCTTTTCCTTGGTAGGAAATAGTTTCTTCTCCCAATTTTGGAAGTGGTTGTCCAGGTATTCTCTGGCCACTATTGAGCAGTGTGCACCACTGTCAATGACCAATGGGTGTTGAGCATTGAAAATACAAACAGTCATCTTTGTGGCTGTCCCATTAATATATGCTATTCCTCTAGTTGATGTGACTAGGAAGGTCTGTGCATCCTGTGTGTGTTTACGCAAGTTTTTGTTTGTAGTATCTTGTGGAACTCCTGCCTCCAACTGTATATCTTGAATTTCTAGCTGTTTTTCCTCTTGGTACTCCACTAGAAATTCCTCTTTTGGGTGTTGGTCATCATCAGAGTGTTCTCTGATGGAATCACTCATAGATTATGATTCAGAATCCTCGGTTGGTGATTCTTCCTCTCGGACTTTTTCAGTGGCATAGACTTTTTTCTTTACCTTTGGACAGTTATTAGTATAGTGGTCTGTTGACCCACAATTGTGACAAGAGTTTTTCTTCTTGGTCACTTCTGCCCCTCTTTCTTTGGGTTTTTCTTTTATTTCCAGCCTGAAAAGCTGTTTCTTTTTGAAACTACTGCTTTTGTATGGGGAATATTTCCCTATATTTTTCCTTTTCCTCACATCTTGTAGCGTATTGGGGATGTCATCTTGAGTGAAGCTCTGGTTGAATCTTCATTTTATTGCATGCTCTAATTCTCCTGGCATCTGTGTCAAGAGTTTGTGACTACTCATTTGAATTTTGATTAGAGTATCAATGTATTTAAGCCTTTTAGACTGTCTAAGACAGCCCTCATATGGATCTTTGTCCACAGTGTACTTTTCATTTTTAAATGACCTGGCCCTTTTGCCATATCCAAGTACCATTGCTGTACTTTTGAATTATTTTACTCTTTGACCATGGCCAGTTTCTCCTGCTTCTGTGTACCAAAGACTAGCTTGTCCTTTGAATGATGTATTTAATCTAGCAGTAATCCAGTAATCTGGTATTCTTGGTACATCAATGAAGAGTCCATAAATATAATCAATGAGTTCCATGTGATCATATTCTCCTACACCAGAGAATTTTGGGCATCTTGAGGCCTCTGGAAGCTGTGTCAGTGCTACCTTCTCTGAAATAGTCATGTTATCTCCATCTTGGTATTGTGATGGAGATCTTGGCTTATTATCCAGCAGGACACCTGGTTTGATGTACTCTTGGTATGGATTATCCACAGCATGGCCTTGTGGTTAAGGCTTCATGTTTTGACAGACATTAAAAAGTTTGTTCATGTCTTGATCCAGACAATCCCTGTCCCTCTTGCAGTGTTATTGCTCTTCAAAGACTTGATTTAGTCTTTTATTGGTTGCCTCAAAGGATTTTCTTAATTTAGCACAGCTCTCGTGGATGGCTTTTATTGTAGCCTCATTTAAGGTTGTGAATTCTTTCCGCCTTTCATTGCTCCTATAGAGTTGATTAAGATTCTCTTGAGTTTTGACTGAAAATTGGGACATTTGTAACCACAGTTGATCACTGTTTGAGTCACTCTCAGGTGTAAAAGCATTGTTTTCATTCTGAGTGGGGTTAATATTTCTATTAATAGGGATAATGATTCTAGAAGTATTCACAACTATTTTTGGCTCTAGTGTACTTCTTTCACCAAGTCCAACAGCTTCTGGATCATTGGGTCTGATACTTTCTGCCTGTGGCTGAAAGAAGTCTTGTTTTTCCCTTTGTATCCTTGTCTTCTCCTGGAAACTACCTGAGATTGTGAAGAATGATGACTCTTGGCCACTGATCTGCTGTTTTATGAATGGTGTGAAGCCACTGGAAAGTTGGATTGTACACTCCTTGTGATCCTGGAGGAATCAGAGCAGGCTCTGTGTGGTTCAATTTTTCTTCTATAGCTTGGATAGTGGCACAATGTTCCCTTATCCTGGTTTCCCTCTCCTCCAGGAGTTTGAACTGCCTGTTGGGATTCCATCCTTGGGTGATTACCATAAGATCTTTGAAGGGTGTCTCTTTGAGACATATCCTCTGGAAATTTGCTCCAAGATCTTCCCAGTGTGATGCTGGGTTGAACCTGTTGTTGTCCATGCTCCATTGGAATAGATCTTGGAGGAGTTGGTGGAGCTGAAGAACTTGATTCATATCCTTCCAGTCTTGTGGTTTGAGGTTTCTTTTGAATTGGAAGGTGAATGGCAGAGTGGGTATGATTTCCCTCAGTGTCTTGCCATCCACCACTGTGTCCAAGGTATCCTGTTCCTGGTCTTCTGGCTCTGAACAGGCCTCGTATGTCCTCTGGGTGGTTCCTTGGGATTGCAAGGTTCCTGAGGTGTACAGGGGATATATCAGTGTTTACAAGCAGTCAAAAACTTTATTTTCTTAGGGTATTTACCTTTGACTGTTACTTGTAGAAATTTGTTTTCTACTTGTTTGGGTAATTTGCTTTTAGAAGTTAAAACTGGGTTAATTACTGTAGTCTTCCCTGTACAAGTTAGCAAGGTGGGTTGACCTTTTATGGAGGAAGATCTTTGGAGTTTTCTACTTATTTGAGTGGAAATTGGCGTACACTTTATGATAGTAATGAGGCTTTCACTTTGCCTTTTTCCTTTTTCCTTGTTTCCTTGTGTTTCTGAAGGTATCACTGGGGTACTGCCTTGTGACTGGTTTTCAAGTGAGATGAAGCTTGCTTCCACTTAATCAAAGGTTATGAGGACTTATTTTATTTAAGACTTCTTCAAATGCTGTTTTCATGTCTAAGAATGGCCTCTGACCAATATATTACTATATTTTGCCTCTTTATAAATTATCAATCACACATCAAAAATACTGGTTTGTGGATGTATGGTATACATTTTGTATCCCAATATCTCACATATTAGCTTGGATTAAAAAGTGTAATCTTATCACTGGTTCTATAATGGACAATCAAGATTATCAATTTGCCCAACCACACCTCTGAACTGTTCTTTACATTAATGAGGGTTTCTTTTTATCAAAAAAAGGATTTATTAAGGTTTTTAAGTATTTTGATATCAGAAAAACACCAAAAGTAGTCTTGTGGTGATTAAATTATAATAAAAGCATGTGAAAAAGCAATAAAAAAACACAGTGGTATATGATTATATACCACTCAAAAGAAAATACATGATGTATAATATATGATTTTTTTAAGATTTTATGCCTAAAAAAGAAACGATGATGTTAAAAAATAAAATTTGAAGAAAAAACTAACTTTTATGCCAAAAATATTCAAAAGGGTTCAAAAAAACACAGCCAGGCCCCCAAATTGTTAGGCTGAGTCTATGATGAAATGGTAATAATTGTATTTAAAAGTTTAAATCTGACTGTGACACAGATTATTAATATAAAAAAGATTTTTATTGATAATATAAGGGCTTTACTTTGGGAATTGTGGTGGTGAGTGCTGTTGAAAGCCCTGGGTGCAGTCTTACCAGCTGGGTTAGTATAATAAGAACTACAATACACTAGATTAAGGAATCCATGATTATTTCCCAAGTGTAAGCCTGTGAGGTATGTATAAAATACCCATAAGGCCACAAATAGCTTTATACACAGTTAAATTTGGCTTCAACAGACTTTTTAATTGAATTTAAAATAAAAAATAACAAAAAATAAGTATAAATTTTTTTGTGATAAACAAAGTTATAAATAGGGTGTTGGTAAACACACGTAAGCTTTTAGTAAAAACACGTGAGCCCTTACGTGTTTTTACCAATTTATGGTAAAAACATGTAATTATATGTTAAAAAGACATAAGGGGTGGGTTTTAAATGAAATATGCCTATTTATGGCATTTTTAAGGCCATTAATGGCATTATAAATGCAATAAAGGGCATTATTAATTCCATCAATGGGTTTGTTAATGCCATTTATGGTATTTTGAAGGCCATTGATGCCATTTGTGGCATTGTTAAGGCCACAAATGACATTAACAATGCCATTTATGGAAATTTTAAGGCTATAAATGACATTAACAATGCCATGAATGGCATTTTTAAGGCCATTAATGCCATTTATGGCATTATTAATGTCATTTATAGCCTTACCAATTCCATAAATGGCATTTTTACTGGCATTTATAGCCTTAAAAATTCCATAAATGGCATTGTTATTGTCATTTTTGGCCTTAACATTTTTAGTAAAAACACGTAAGGGCTTACGTGTTTTTACTAAAAGCTTACGTGTGTTTACCAACACCCTATAAATATTATGTCATTTTTGGATTCTACACCAAAAATAACCTAGGGTACATCCATAAGGTGTTATACCCAAAAACACTTATTTCTTATGTTATTGGAAGATTTAAGAATCTCACAGTACTAATGTAACTTTTTTAGAAAAATTTAAAATTTTTAAATGTAAGCTTAAATTTAAAGTTGCATAAAGTTTATGCAAACTTACCAAAATTTTAGTTAAAATTGAGGTGTTGTGTATATTTACTGAATTGGCTAAGGATTTACCATACAGAATTTAAATCCTGTGTGAGCTCAAATTAAAAGGGTTTAAGGCCATAGTATGGCTTTAAATAAGTAAGAGGGAAAAATCCATGCAGAAAGGTGGGACAAAGGAAAAAGTCCAAATAGAGCTTGGGTACCCAGCTTTTTGGATCTGGAAGGATTCAATTAAGGTTGTCCACCTGTATTGGAGGATTTTCAACCTTATTTAAACTTGAAGATTAGAATTTGATCCAAAATTAAAGTTTAAACTGGTTTTATCCCAATTTAGACAGGAATTTCAAGCCGCCAAAGAGTAAATCCCAATATGCAGGCTTGAATTTAAGGTTTTAAGAACTGTCAAAACTTAATTAAGCTTAAAAAGCTTAAACAAGCTTAAAATTTTAAGGTTACAAGCATTAAAGCCTTATCAAAATTTAAGGTTTGGTGTGTATTGCTATTTTACGTGGAAAAATAGCAATAACTTAAAAAATTCATTAAAATTCCAATTCTTAATGGATTTACATGAAACTATCACACAGCTTAAAATTTAATATTATCCATATATAAATCAAATTTTAACTATCTTTTGTAAATAAATTTCCTGAGTATTTAGCCTGGAAATTTACTCTTTTATATAAAGCTGAAAGAAAATTATAATTTCTTTAAAAATTAATTAAAAATTGAGTTTAAGAGATTTCTGCTTGAAACTCTATTTTTAAGTTGTTCATGCAATGAACGTTAATATAAATAAGTTTATTTATATTCAAAACTCATAATAATTAGTTTAAATGAGAATTAAAGCTACATGGGGTTAAGAATAACATTGGTAAATTCAAATTGGAATTAAAAATAAGTTACCTTAAGCTAAGAACTTTATCTTTAAGCATGGCTTTTCAGTTTTGACCTGAGCACGTCCTGTATATTCATGATGAATCCTGAGAGCTTCTCTGAAGACATAAAAAGAGTCTTTTCATCACTGTTGTTGTCCATCATTCATTATCAATCCAATCATATTAGAAATTTAAACAGGTAAAGTTTTATTAAATATAAAATCTTATTATTAAAGTAATTCTCAAGTTATTTTATTCTTTATTAATCAAAATCAAACAATTGAAATAATAGAATTCAGATTGTTGTTGTAATCACCAATAAAACATTTTATTATATAAAATTATCATCTTAAATATCTTTTAAAAATCCACACATTCCTCTTAAAAACGCTGTAATCATAGTTTTTATTATAAAAAGTTGTTTCATCTTTAAAAATATTGATTTTTGGCGTGTTTTTAACTTATAGTTATTATTTAATATAATAACTGTTGCTGTTTGACTTTTTGTATTAAATAAATATTATGAGTAAGTTTTCTCTAAAGCTCTATATCTTTTTATTTAGTATTAGTTTTTTTATATAGAATTTTATTCTATAAGAATTGTTTCTGCATAGTGTGTGCTTTAGTGCCTTTATAAATAATATTTATGTTATTTATAAGTGGTTAATATTTATATTTTCCACATGTAATTGTCTCATTAAGAGCTTTACACTTCTTATTATTATAACTGTTAGTGACTCTAACAATAATAGAATAATTCTAATTTATTATTATAATTATTATACTTTTTTTTATTATATTTTATAATAATAATTGAATTTATTTTTTTTATATAATTATTTTTTAATAATTATATTTAATTTTGTGGTTATAATATTTCATTATATTATATATTTCTACTGAGGACAGTCATAGTACTCTTGATATTGCTACTATTATCAACAGTTTCATAGAAAAACCTTACATTTGGGGGCCTGGCCGTGATTTTAACCGATTTTTGGGACATAAATCATATTCTAGACCTTATTTTACTGTATTTTGACGTAAATTGCCATATTTATCTTAATATTGGCTTTTTTGGGACTTATCCCTTATATATAATCTTTAAAATATTAATAAAGTTATTTTTTCTTAAAAATATTGTTTGAAACAATATACTATTGAGTGACTTGGAATAAGTTTATTTTGTCTAAGTAGTGACTTTTTCACATCACAGACTTGAAATTTATTCTTTGAGTTATTCAAGTATAAAGTGAATAATAATACAATTTTTATTAATAAACTTGTTAATTGCACAATTATTATTTCTTTAAAGAAAATAAAAAATCAAATAAAAAACTAAAAAATTAAAAATCTTTGCTAAAAATATTTTTTCTTTTATCTTAGACATTTTTCTTTATTTTTGACGTAATTTGCCATAAATTACATTAAAACAACTTTATTCAATAAGTTGAGTTTATAAGTTATTTTTATTGTTTGATAAAATAACTTATTTTTTTATTTTTCTCTAGTGTCATCAATTAGAGACAGCTCTTCAGACTCTGAAGCCTCAAAGTCCAGTATTGAAATTCAAACTACCCCAGCACCAAGGGGTGTGATAACCAAAGAACCCTTAAAAGGTCCAGCAGGTGAATTCAATTCATTCTTAGTCTATCTTTTCTTAAAATTGACGTGAAATGACTCCTACTAGAAGTGGAAGTAATTACTCCATCCAATCAAATGGATCTGGACCAGGACATTCCAGTCACAAATCAAAAAGACAAGAATTTCAGCCCAGAGGAGAGACACAAATGGAGGATGCCAGAACTTCCACCAGTTCCCAAAGGTTAGCCAGCACCTTTGAACCTCTTATTGAGAGTCCAGAAGCTGACATAACTGCTATTGCTGTTAGACCTGAATCATTTCCAACAGGCAGCAGTGGAGATTTACCAGTCTCAGTACAAGAACTGGTTTATGGCTGGATAGGCACAATGAACTCTTATCTTCAAGTGAAGAAGTTCATGGGGCCAGAAAAGACAGAAGTACTTCTGAAGGGTTGGACACCAATGTCTTGCAAAGGAAATTGTCCAACAGATAAAAGCTTGGTTGAAAGACCAAAGTATGTTATCAGAAGATCAGAAGAAGAAGTTGGCTCAAGGCAAGGAGAACAGCCCAGTGGAAGCTGCCCAAGCATTCACCAGCAAAAATCTGCCTCAACAAGTGCCAACAAAGCCCAAGCAAGCCCCAAAGACCAATCAGAAGGGCAAGCAAAAGGCAAAGGGAAAGGCAAAGCCCAAATGGAACAAGCCTGACCCACAGAATTACAGAATCCCAAAGAAAGAAAAGACAGCCATGGACAATGTGTTCAATATGGCAAGAACTCTGATGGAAATTAAAAACAAGGAGGAGGAAAGATTGAACCAATCTTTCCCAAAGAAATAGACCTTGTTAAGCTTGTAACTCAATTTAAATCTTGTAATAAAGAAATTATGACAATGTTTAAAACATTTGAGTATATCCAACAAAAGTTGGGTAATGAGATATTACAAGTGAAAGACCAACAAAAAACCATTATTGGCCTTGAAAATGTTAATAAAGACAATATTGTGTCTTTGACGCACATTTGTGCAAAAATTGAGTCTAAGGTTAATTTGCTCAATCAACCAGATGACAATTCAATTTCTTTTATAACTGGACAGTTAAGAGAATTGAAATTACGAGTTCAAAACTTGAAAAATTCAACTGGTCACAATGCAGCTCTTTTCCAAGAACAATTGGAAAAAAGTGATAAAGCAAGACTTGAATTGAAAGAGGACATTCAATCAAGTATTAATAATATATTACTGAGGAATGAATTGCCAAAGCAATCTACACCAATTCTTGACAGGAATGTGCTTAATGATGTACATCATACCATTTCAAGTAATGAGGTGGAAACTGCTTGCAATTTCAAAGATATTCCAAAATGAGAGGAATCGCCCACCTTCAATGGTGAAGGAGAATATAATCATATGGAATTTATGAAAAAATTGATATGTTCAAAGAGGACTTTAACATACCAGTTGAATACATAAGTGCCAGATTACACTCATTATTTACCAGATCAGCAAGGAAATGGTATTACAAAATGAGACAAGACCATGGTAAGCATTTGTTGCCTTGGTGGAAAGAACAAATTACTTCCAAATGGGCGAATGATTCCTGGAGATTTAGAATGGAAAATTCTTTTCAAGAAGCCATTTTTAATATTGAGAGGGACAGGCCCATGTCTTGGTTTCTTAAACAGAAGGACAGATTAACTGCCCTTCATCCTGATATGTCTGAAACAATGGTAAATAAAATGATATTAAGAAAGTGTGGTGGTGACCTTGAGAATGCTATACGAAGCAGATGTATTGAGCCTTGCTCTACAGAAGATTATATCAATGCTATGGAGGACATCAATACTAGAACAAAAATTGGAAGAAATTGGTCTAAATCCCCAATAAACAATAAGACTAATAGGAAACCAATTTCAAAGCCAAATAAGCCACAAGACAGACTTCCTTTGAAATGTCACAAATGTGGAAGTACATCTCATTTAGCAAACACTTTCCCAAAAAGACAAGAATTAATGAGATAAATGTTCAAAAAGTGGAAGACACAAAAGAAACAACTGATGTATCTCTACATGAAAGTGATTCTGAGCCTTCAGAAGAAGAAGTACCAGAAGAGCTTAGTATAGAAAACATTAATGTTTCTTTTAAATTCACTGAGGTACACACTCATTTACCACAGTATAGTGATGAATGTATGGATCTCATACATGTGCTGCTAAAATGCAGAAAACCAAACCTGCCAGAGGTAAAGGTTATACAGCTGGTTCATCTTGTATCACTAATATTGTGATAAACAACACAGAAGCCAAGATACACCTTGACTCAGGTGCTTTTTGCACTTGTGTTGGAAACAATTATCTTGAAAAAGTTTGTACCAATTGGAAAGACAAATTAATTTCAATTGAAGGTATAAAATTCAGCAGTGCTAGCCAAAATATGCACCCCTTGGGTATATTTGAAGCAGAAATAATATTTCCTCATCCTACAGGAAGTATAAGATTGAAAATTGAAATTGTTGTCATGAATAATTGTACTTCACAACACTTTATACTTGGAAATGGTTATCTCAATATTTATGGTATTGATATTAATAATCATAAATACAGGTATTTCACTATAGGGGGTAATGAAAAGACAAAATTTTGCTTTTCCTCTAGAAAAAAGAGAAATTACTGTCATTAAAAAAGTGAAAAATGTTGATAAGGAAAAATTTGTGTCAGGTCAATTAATTGAAGAACAAATTAGTCCTGAATTGACACTAGAAATGAAGGAAGAACTTATTGAAATGTTATTTCAATACAGAGAAGCCTTTGCTTCAGATAATGAACCACTTGGAGCTATAAAAGGCCATGAAGTGGACATTATGCTTAATGTGGAAAGGCCTTATCTGCCTCTATTAAGAATACCAGCTTACCCAGCTAGCCCTAGGGCTAGAGAAGCATTAGAAAGTCATATTAATGAACTAATGAAACCGGGAGTTCTTAGAAACGTTGGAAACAATGAGAAGGTAGAAGTCACAACTCCAGTAATCATTACTTGGAATAATGATAAGTCAAGGATGGTTGGTGATTTCAGAGCACTGAATACCTATACTATTCCAGACAGGTATCCAATCCCTAGAATGTATGAGACTTTGACTCAATCATCCAAAGCAAGATTCATTACTTCCATGGATGCTCTGGAAGGCTTTCATCAGAATGTTTTGACACCTTATGCTAGGAAATTATTGAGAATAATTGCTCATTGTGGGATTTATGAATATCTGAGAATGCCTTTTGCTATTAAAAATGCACCCTCACATTATCAAAGAATGATGAATACCATCTTCCAACATGAATTGTCAGAAGGATGGTTAATCATTAATATTGATGACATTATCATTTGTTCAGAAACCTGGCAATTAAATTTAGAGAGACTTTCATTAGTACTTAAGAAAATTCTTCAAGTAAACATGAAAATATCTCTTAAGAAATGTAATTTTGGGCTTCATGAGTTAAAAGCTCTAGGACATGTAGTCTCAGGACTGAGCCTTGGTGTTGACAAAAACAAAGTGGCTGCAGTTTTGCTGAAACAAATGCCCCAGAACAAAAAAGAAATGATGTCTTTTTTAGGGTTTGCCAGTTATTACAGGCAGCACCTTAAAGATTTTGCAATCCATGACAGATCATTATACAGAATTTGTGATCAACAAACTGTTTTTGAAATGACACAGGAGAGGATTCAAGCATATGATACAATGAAGTATGCCTTGAACAATGCACCATTATTATTGATGCCAGACTGGAAACTTCCTTTCAAGCTGTATATTGATTCATGTGGTGAAGGTTTAGCAGCTGCTCTTCATCAAGCTCAAATTGTCAATGACAAACCTTATGAAGGTCCAATTTGTTTTATTTCATGACAAATTAAACCTACTGAGGCCAGATATGGAGCTAGCCAAATGGAGTGCCTTTGCCTTGTTTGGGCTTTGGAAAAACTTCACTACTATCTTGATGGTAGTGTGTTTGAAGTAGTTACTGATTTTAATGCAGTAAAATCACTTCTTAACATGAAAACTCCAAACAGACACATGTTAAGATGGCAGATTGCTATACAGGAGTATAGAGGCAATATGACCATAGTACATAAATCTGGAAATATTCATAAGAATGCTGATGGCTTAAGTAGATGGGCATTACAAGATACACCTGAAAACCCTGCCTATGTGCCAACAAGTGCAGAACCTCAAATTCCAATTGAAGGAATTAATATCACGGATGTTGGAACAGAATTCTGTGAAGAATTTAGAGAAAGCTATAAGCAAGATAAGAACTGTCATATTCTGACTGCTCTACTTGACAAAGATTGCAAAGATGTAGCCTTGGCTAATTCTCTGGATGATATTTGGAAAACCTCTTATGATAATGGAAGATTCCATTTGTTTGATGGTATACTATATCATAGATTTAAACACATATGTGTCATGGTCCTATGTAGTAGAATGTTAATTAACACCATACTACTAGAATGCCATGATAACATATATTCTGGACACCTGTCTGAAGACAGGACTATGGAAAGAATTAAGGCATGTGCCTGATGGCCATCTTGGAGAAATGATGTCATTGATTACTGTCACAGTTTTGATAGATGCCAGAAAGCCAATAAAGCTACTGGTAAAAGATTTGGCTTAACCATCCATATTCAAGAACCAAGTACCCCATGGGAAGTGGTTCACAAGGATTGGGTAACTGCCTTACCACCTGGAGGTGATAAAAGCTACAATGCATGCCTTGTTATTGTGGACAGATATAGCAAAACACCAATCTTTTTACCATGTAACAAAGATGACACAGCTATGGATACAGCTATTTGGATCTGGAATAGAGTAATATCCCATACTGGTCTCTTTAAAAACATCATTAGTGACAGAGACCCAAAATTTACATCAGCCTTATTGACTAATTTACATAAGCTTTTGGGTACAAAACTATTATTCTCAACAGCCTACCATCCACAAACAGATGGGCTGGCAGAAAGAATGATTCAAACCTTTGAGGACATGATCAAAAGATTTTGTGCTTATGGCCTGGATTTTAAAGATTCTGACCACTTTACCCATGATTGGTGCACTCTTATACCAGAATTGGGATTAGCCTACAAGACCTCCATCCATGCTTCAACAGGAAAAACTCCTGCAATGTTGGAGAAAGGATGGAACCCCCAACTTCCAGCTGATACTTTGAAAAAAGATCTGATTGATATTCATCCAACTGCCTCAAGCTTTAAGTTATTGCTTGATAAAGTGATACATCATGCAAATCAAAGCATGAATAATGCTTTTGAATATGCTAAAAAGAAATGGGATAAAAGTCATAAGACCCCACAATTCAAAGTAGGGGACTTAATACTAGTTTCAACCTTGAACTTTAATAATATTAAAGGCCCAAAGAAATTAAAAGATTCCTTTGCAGGACCATTTATTATTAAAGCCCTTCATGGGACAAATGCAGTACAAGTAGAACTGACAGGAGAACTGGAAAACAAACATCCAGCTTTCCCTGTCAGTCTAGTAAAGCATTACACTTCAAGTGATAAGGGATTATTTCCTTTGAGAAATGAAACACCCTTAGAAGTACCCCCACTAGATCAAAGTGAGGATAAAAAGGTACTAAAAGTCTTGAAAGGAAGAATACTTAGGGCAAAAAATGAAAGAGAATACTTAGTCAGGTGTAAAAATCCACAACATGAAGATGAATGGATTATAGAAAGCAAAATACCTGATTCCCAAAAGTTTCTCAGAAGATTCAGACATGAGAGAAGACCAATTGCTCAATAAAATTTTTGAATTATGTGCTTTACATACATGAAAGTATAAGTAGAGAGGTTGGACAGTGAATTATACCCCCCCAAATAACTTGGGGGTATACTACAAAAGAAAAATTGTGGTACAATGCTTTCTTGGTGGCAGGGAATGTGAGCCTGTGAGGTATGTATAACATACCCATAAGGCCACAAATCACTTTATACACAGTTAAATTTGTCTTCAACAGACTTTGTAAATGAATTTAAAATAAAAAATAACAAAAAATAAGTATAAATTTTTTTTGGATAAACAAAGTTGAAAATATTATGTCATTTTCGGACTCTACACCAAAAATAACCTAGGGTACATCCATAAGGTGTTATACCCAAAAACACTTATTTCTTATGTTATTGGAAGATTTAAGAATCTCACAGTACTAATGTAACTTTTTTAACATTTTTTAAAATTCGTAAATTTAAGCTTAAATAAGCCTAAATTTAAGTTTGCATGAAGTTTATGCAAACTTACCAAAATTTTAGTTAAAATTGAGGTGTTGTGTATATTTACTGGATTGGCTAAGGACTTGCCATACAGAATGTAAATCCTGCGTGAGCTCAAATTAAAAGGGTTTAAGGCCATAGTATGGCTTTAAATAAGTAAAAGGGAAAAATCCATGCAGAAAGGTGGGACAGGAAAAAGACCAAATAGAGCTGGGGTACCCAACTTTTTGGATCTGCAAGGATTCAATTAAGGTTTTCCACCTGTATTGGACGATTTTCAACCTTATTTAAACTTTAAGATTAGACTTTGATCCAACATTAAATTTGGCCTGGTTTTATCCCAATTTAGACAGGAATTTCAAGCTGCCAAAGGGTAAATCCCAATATGCAGGCTTGAATTCAAGGTTTCAAGAACAGTCAAAACTCCATTAAGCTTAAAAAGCTTAAATAAGCTTAAAATTTTAAGGTTACAAGTATTAAAGCCTTATCAAAAGTTAAGGTTTGGTGTGTATTGCTATTTTATGTGGAAAAATAGCAATAACTTAAAAAATTCATTAAAATTCCAATTCTTAATGGATTTACTTGAAGCTTTCACACAGCTTACAATTTGATATTATCCATATATAAATCAAATTTTAAGTATCTTTTTCAAATAAATTTCCTGGGTATTTAGCCTGGAAATTTACTCTTTTAATTAAAGCTCAAAGAAAATGATAAATTCTTTAAAAATTAATTAAAGATTGATTTTGAGAGATTTCTGCTTGAAACTCTATTTTTAAGTTTTTCGTGTGATTAACTTTAATATAAATAAGTTTATTTATATTAAAAACTTAAAATAGTTAGTTTAAATGAGGATTAAAGCTACATGGAGTTAAGAATAACACTGGTAACTTCAAATTGCAATTAAGAATAAGTTACCTTAAGCTAAGAACTTTATTTTTAAATATGGCTTTTCAGTTTTGAACTGAGCACGCCCTCTATATTCATTATTAATCCTGAGAGCTGCTCTAAAGACATAAAAATAGTCTATTAATCACTGTTTTTGTCTATCATTCATTATCAATCCAATCATATTAGAAATTTAAACAGGTAAAGTTTTATTGAATATAAAATCTTATTATTCAAGTAATTCTTAAGTTATTCTATTCTTTATTAATCAAAATTAAAGAATTGAAATAATATAATTCAGATCATTGTTGTAATCACCAATAATACATTTTATTATATAAAATTATCATCTTAAATATCTTTTAAAAATCCACAAATTCCTCTTAAAAACGCTGTAATCATAATTTTTATTATAAAAAGTTTTTTTATCTTTAAAAATATTGATTTTTGGCGTGTTTTTAACATATAATTATTATTTAATATAATAACTGTTGTTGTTTTACTTGTTGTATTAAATAAATATTATAAGTAAGTTTTCTTTAAAGTTCTATATCTTTTTTTATCTAGTATTAGTTTTTTTATATAGAATTTTATTCTATAGGAATTTCTACCTGCACAGTGTGTGTTTTAATTCTTTTATAAATGATATTTATGTTATTTATAAGTGGTTAATATTCATATTTTCCACGTGTAATTGTGTCATTAAGAGCTCTACACTTCTTATTGTTATCGCTGTCAGTCACTATACCAATAATAAAATAATTATAATTTATTATAATTATTATATTTTTATCATTATTATTTTTTATAATAATAATTAAATTTATTTTTTCTTATATAATTAGTTTTTAATAATTATATTTAATTTTGTGGTTATAACATTTCATTATATTATATATTTCTACTGAGGACAGTCATAGTACTCCTTATATTGCTACTATTATCAAGAGTTTCATTGACAAACCTTACACCAAGAGTATAGCTGTATTTGACAGCTGTACTACATAGGAATTTAAGAGCAGAATGAGGCTTGCTTTTCTGGCAGAGAAAAGGCCTCCTTTTGTCCTGAATTGGGGTGGAAAGGTCCTCTAGACCATTAACATAGAAGAAGTGAAGAGTTTCACTTCAGAGCACTTCCTTGTGGTTTTCAAAAGGCCTGTATACTCTCTATTGGGCTCAGATGTGGGTTTGAAACCCCACTTGGGCAGCTTTACCCAATACAGGGTGAACATCTTCATCCGGGGACCACACAGCCCTCTTCTGATGTGTATGACGTATAGAAAGCTGTATGGAACCTGTATATAACCCCCTTATTGAATAAACTATGAGTTATTGAAGACTTAACAAGCTTCTTTGTCCATTTGACACCTCATAATCACAGTTATGGGATAGTATCTCACCGCAAAAGGGTGTTGGCCCACTGTGGGATTTTAACCTTAAACCTGCTATCCCTTTGTCAGTTATTAAGATATTGAGCGCAAGGTGGGTTCATTGTGTATCCCTGGAGTGGATCTGCACAATGGTACCTCATTTGGTATGAGCCACTCTAAATATGGCAAAGTTATGCCATGTTCAATTTTTTGTATCCAGATATATGATTTTTGCAAAATATGTATGGAACTTGTTGTCCCCATAACTTCTGTTCTAGATGAGATATGGGAAATGGAGGTAACCATCAGTTAGCCCTTAATGGTTTCTTTTCACAATGAGCCTACTTTAGGTATCTCACAATGAAACACTAGATGTTAGATGAGAGGTGAATATTTCATTCACCCTTATTTGAACTTATTTTGGGTACAACTTCTGTAGTTTTGGTGTTAGCTGAATTTGGTTAGTACCATTGGATACCCCTGACGTAGAGCTTCAATCTTAATAGCCATTTGCTGCGGTCAAGCTTCTTCCTTTGGATTTCAGATGAGTAGTGAAGATTAAGTTTTATGCTCAGTAACTTTTTTGAGAAGGAATAACTTTGTTATTCTTTGTACTATGGTGATGGGGAATATATATTTGGAAACAGATGAGTTTCCTCTTTTGCTTAATACCTTTTGAGCTGATTTGGCTCAGCTCCATGTCTCAGTGATATTTGGCTCTCCCGTGGTTTGTGGAATTTGGCTGTTATTCTTGTGCTGTGGTTTTGAATAACAGGCTGACGCAAATCACATTAAGGGGGCTCAGATAGAAATATAGATGAGCCATTACAAGACATATTGCACAATCTACAAAGAAAACTACTGGAAAATGTCTCCACAAATTGACTGAGGATTTTGAGGTTTGACTATGAAACAATAAGTAAATATTTGTAATATTTTACTTATTTTAATCTTAATTTCATTATTAAGGTAATGAAGAAGTTAAAGGAGAATTACAATTATGAAGTAAAAATATTTTTATTGTTTAAAGAAATGAGATAACATAGATAAATAGATATATTAATATTTAATAGCTAATATATTTATTTCAATTTATCATTTTTTCAAACAAAGAAAAAACTGTGTAAAAAGGTGTTGAGTAATAATAAAAAACAATTTATAGCAATAGTATTACCAATATTCAAGTTATATATTAATATGAATACTATTTACATTCATAAAGGAATTATTGAAAATAATAAGCAAGATCAATTATTATAAAAAGAGAAAATAACCTACTTTTAACACTTAATATAGTAATTTTGGATAATGCTATTCCAAATAATGTAAATAGAACTTTTTCAAATTGTACTGACAAATAAAAATAAAATAATTCACAAACATTATTGATTTTCAATGGAATCAAAGCTTTTTGAAGTGAAATGTAGAAAAAAACAATTAAATATTGATCTAATCACATGAAAATTTATGATTACAATAAAGATGAAGTTGAGTTCTTAATAATATAATAGATTTATATAAAAAGTATCAAGTTTTTACCTTTGGTTTGACTATTTTAATGTTTTTGATGTGTCTGCGGGGGAAATAGAGGTAAAAAAAGTTCTATATATAGTAAAATCCTCCCTCCCGAAGTCCAGAAGTCCTATAGTAGACGTACAGAAATTCTATCCCCTTCAATTGATTAGTATTTTAAGGTTTAGTGATAATGACATCATAATTGACCCATTGTATCTCATCATTACACCATTATTTAGAGTTATTACTGTAACTTTAATTTTGCTGACATCATAGGTTGGGAAGAAGTCTAACCTTTGTGAATTTTATTGGTATTGATCATAATATACTAGTATTCACCAGTTTTATTACTTATATAACTGTTAAGCTTAAAGTAAGATCACAGTGAGTGATCCTAAATGATTGATATAAAGCTTAAATTTTGATCATTAATGATATTTGAGCTATACAGGCTACAGGCATTCAGAGAGTGACTTTTAATAGCTTGGAATGTCCTTACTAGGCCTCCAAGATAATTTTATTAAATCATCAAAAATCTATTTTTGATGATTTTTCTTGTAACTCATCTTTTCTGTTGGAATTTACTATTTTAAACTTCAAACCATGATTTTAAGGGGTTGTAACTTGAATATAATTATTAAGACTATATAATTCATCACTTATGAGCCAATGGAATATGAATATCCCCTTTTTTAAAGTTTGCACCACTTTCACAAGTAGTCAACACCTATAACTATTTTGCTCAATAAAACGTTGAAGCTTATAACCTTGTTTATATCTTGTCAAAGAAAACTTAGATCTGTATTCTCACCATAATTAAGTGGTAAATTTCTTTTTGGTTCAACTCTTCTTCATGCATATTTCAAAAGATATGGGCTGAAAACCATGAATATATGCACTAATCATAAAAGTGCATATATGCAGGTTATCTTAGTAAGTATTGACTTTTATGATATGACATACAAATTTTCTATGTGTAGTATTTCATGTGGAATCTAATGGTGTAATTTATTTCACATTTTTATTGATTGGTGTCTTAGATAAGCAAGGTTTATGCCTTTTTATGGCATTTTCACTTATTTGAAGAAAAAATTTCAATTTTTATTATTAAAATAAGTATTTCCAAGTGTTTTTGTGACATTATTGAATATTTGGTCATATCTAAAGGGCTCAAATTGGCTTCCACCCTAAAGAGTGTACCACAATCTGATATAGTTAATTAGGGTATCATCCACTTTCCTACCTCCTCAATAGACTTTTTTAGTATTGAAGCTCAATAAAGCTTAGCTATTTTATTCTTTGGGTCATCTTTGATGCCTAAATATTCTTAATATCTTATCAGAATTATTTTTATCTTTCTCAAGTAGCCATCCATCTTTTTTAGTTGGGTTTTTATACCCTACAAGGTATTCCATTTCTTTTTTGTTTATTGTCCTTCTTTCATGAAGGACTTTCACAGATTTTTTTCTTCTCCTTCCTTTAGAGGGCAAATTTGAGTCGTGGTTTATTTTTAAGGCTGTACCAGACTTGCATGGAAAGATTGGTGTTTGTTCATCAATTCACCTGTCAATTCTAGTTACACAGCATTAGGGCCATGTAGTTCTCTTATCATGAAGGGTCATTAAAATGAATCTTCCAATTTCCTTGGGCCTTTTATATTATTAGAGCTTACAGTTAATACTATGACCAAGTCTCCTACTTTATAATCAGGTGTTTTATGAATTCCTTCCTATCTCTCTTTTGCATATTTCAAAGAACTATGCATAAATATGTTTGCATGATGTCTTGCCTTGTGAATGATTCTTTTGAAACTGCTTGCTGTTGTATTTATATCAGAAAAGTCTTTTTTGAGATTGTCATAAGGAAGTCTTGTATTCCACTCTTTTCTGAAATTTCTGGTGTTTTAATAATTGAAGAATTAACTTATGTATTGTATTCCAGCTTGAGAGCTGGTATTACAGTACACCAATGATGGGTAAATCTATCAGAGTCCTTGAATTCTGGGCCATAAGCAAAGAATCTTCTGATAGTATCTTCTAAGCTTTTTTATCATTCTTTCTTCCAAACCATCTTTTTGAGGGTAGTAGGCTGTTGTTAATGATTAATTTGTCCCAAACATGTTATGGAGATTGGTCCATAATTCTGAAGTGAATTTGGGGTCTCTATCACTTATGATATTTTGGAAGAAGCCTGTATGACTAATGACTCTATTCCATATCAGTATGTCTTTGTCCATAGCTGCTTTAAGGTTTTTCTATGAAACTCTTGATAATAGTAGCAATATCAAGAGTAATGTGACTTTCCTCAGTAGAAAAATATAATATAATAAAATATTATAGCCACAATTTATATAGTTATTGAAAATGATTATATTAGTTTTTTTTAATTAGTATTAAATAATTGAATAATAAAAAAATCTTAATCATTATAATAACTTATAATTACTCTATTATCTTTATAGTCACTGACAATTATAGCAATAAGAAGTGTAAAGCTCTTAACGAGACAATTGAACATGGAAAATATGAATGTTTAACCACTTATAAATAATATGAATATTATTTATAAAAGAATTATCACACACACTATGCAAAAATAATTCTTAGAGAAAAATTCTACATAAAAAAACTAATAATATAATGAAACATTATAACCACAAAATTAAATATAATTACTAAAAAATAATTATATAAAAAAAATCAATTTAATTATTATTATAAAATATAATAATAATAAAAAATATAATAATTATAATAAATTATAATTATTCTATTATTGTTATAGTCACTGACAGTTATAACAATAAGAAGTGTAAAGCTTTTAATGAAACAATTACACGTGGAAAATATGAATATTAACCACTTATAAATAATATAAATATTCTTTATAAAAGAATTGAAACACACACTGTGCAGAAATAATCCTTATAGAATAAAATTCTATATAAAAAAACTAATACTAGATAAAAAAGATATAGAACTTTAGAGAAAACTTACTTATAATATATATTTAATAAAACAAGTTGAATACAAAAGTTATCATTTTAAATAATTATTATAAGTTAAAAACATGCCAAAAGATAAATATTTTAGAGATTAAAGACTTTTTATATTAAGAATATGACTTAGAGATTTTAAGAGGAATTTGTGGATTTTAAAAGATATTTAAGATGATAATTTTATAAAAGAAAATATACTATTGGTGATTAAAACAATAATTTGAACTCTATGATTTCAATTCTTTAATTTGAGATTAATAAAGAATAAAATAACTTGAGAATTACTTTACTATTAAGATCTTATATGTAATAAACCTTTACCTTTTTAAATTTTTAATATAAATGGATTGATAATGGATGATTGACAAAAATGGTGATGAACAGACTCTTTTTATGTCTTCAGAGCAGCTCTCATGATTAATAATGGATATAGAGTGCGCGCTCAGGTCAAAACTGAAAAACTATTCTTAAAAATAAGGTTCTTAACTTAAGGTAACTTATTTTCAATTCCAATTTAAAGCTACCCGTATTACTCTTAACTCCAAGTAGCTTTAATCCTAATTTGGGTTAATTATTTTAAGTTTTAATAGAATGTAAGTGTATTTATATTGATGTTAATCACATGAAAAACTCAAAAATAGAGTTTAAAGCAAAAAGCTCTTAAACTCAATTTTTAATCCATTTTTGAAGAAATCTTAATTTTCTTTAAGTATAATTACGGGAGTAAATTTCCAATCTAATTACCAATGAAACCTGCTTATAAAAGATATCTAAAAGCTAAAGTATCATCAGATGAAATTGAATTGTAAGCTGTGTTAAAACCTCAGGCAAATCCATTAAGAATTGGATTTTGGATGCACTTTTGAAGTTATTACTATTTTTCTACATAAAATAGTAATACACACCAAACCGTAAATTTTGATAAGATTTTAATGCTTGTGAATTTGAATTTTTAAGCTTAATTAAGCTTCGAAAGTTCTTAAAACCTCAATTGCAAGCTTTCATATTGGGATTTACCCTTTGCAGCTTGAAAAGCCTGTCCAAATTGGGATAACACCAGTTTAAATATTAAGGTTGGATCAAAGTCTCACCAGGGCGAATCTCGCGTCAATCTTCGGCGATTGACTTCACGTCGCACCGCTGTCGGTATAAAATCTTGCTTCAGTCGCGTTAGTGTCACTTTATAGTCACTGGATTTAGTGGGTCACGTCACGTCAGCGTCAAGACAACGTCAATCGTCACATGTGTCACATGCAAATGTCACTCAAAGCCCAAACCCATTTCAACAATATTCACAATGTTCGGGTAATTTCACCTCATTGGCTTCCGCATCCCCACCTAATCCGCCCCAATGCTTTGCATGCTTACGAGCCCGCACCGCCCTCCAGATGAGACTCCGACACTGCCCCCCCATCTCCGTCCTCACCACTCCTTACGCTTTCACACCCCCGCCCATACCATCTTTATGCTCACGTGGTGCACTCCCGACATCACTTATCCTTACGCTCGCTCAAGTGCCCTCCCGATATGCTCCCGACACTGCTTACGATCATTACGCTCGCGGAGTGCACTCCCGACATGCTCCCGACATCACTTATCCTTACGCTCGCTCAAGTGACCTCCCGACACTGCTTATCCTTACGCTTGTGTAGTGCACTCCCGAAATGCTCCCGACATCACTTATCCTTACGCTCGCTCAAGTGCCCTCCCGATATGCTCCCGACACTGCTTACGATCATTACGCTCGCGGAGTGCACTCCCGACATGCTCCCGACATCACTTATCCTTACGCTCGCTCAAGTGCCCTCCCGATATGCTCCCGACACTGCTTATCCTTACACTTGTGTAGTGCCCTCCCGACATGCTCCCGACACTGCTTATCCTTACGCTTGTGTAGTGCCCTCCCGACATGCTCCCGACACTGCTTATCCTTACGCTTGTGTTGTGCCCTCCCGACACTGCTTACCATCCTTACGCTCGCGGAGTGCACTCCCGACATGCTCCCGACACCACTTATCCTTACGCTTGTGTAGTGCCCTCCCGACACCACTTATTCTTACGCTTGTGTGCTGCCCTCCCAACATGCTCCCGAAACCACCTATCCTTACGCTTGCGGAGTGCCTCTCAACATGCTCCTGACACAACTTATCCTTACGCTTCCGTACTACATCCATAGTGTACGGTGGCTTGTTGGCGTACACAATGGACGCCATCGCCGAAATATGCTGAGTGGCCTTCTCTGCCAACAGGACCTAAGGGGAAATTGGTCAGTATATTCACAATGTTGTGGTTAGGGTTTAAATCATGAGACTCACAAATTAAAACCTAATAAGTGGACTATTTAAGACAAGAATTGTGTCTCCTGTTTCGCTGACAAAACCATTTTATTTCATATCATTCAAATGGAACACTTTGCTTAGTCCTTACCTCATGAGCGTTGAATAGTTCCAAAGTTGACTTTAGTAGGTTTCTCACTAGTCAACTTTATTCAATGTCTCACAGGGAAGTGATTTCATTTGCATGATATGAAATAATTTGCAAAACATCGCCTCCTTCAATTTCCCGACAAATCCAATTTTGCAAATGCAATTATTTTACTTGCACCTTTTTTCTTCAATTTGGATCTTTTTCTTTAAAATTTTCAAACAAGTTATCAATCAACTCGTCACCATCTATTTGCTTAATAAACTACCTCCGCGATGGCTCAAACCCCGGGAAATTCAACGGAATTTAATGAACGACCAACTTCAGCCCCAGAGAGTGGAAGTGAAATATCTGATGTGGCCAGTAGTCGTGAATTAGGAATTGAAGCAGAGAGCCAGTCACTTGAAGATCATCAAGATCCACCAGTTCTTCCAGAATGTGAGTATACATCCATCTTTAGTATTTCTAATCTCTCAAAACCTGATATTGTGTCATAGCCTTTATTTCAGGTCAACCTCCAAGCTCTCAGAAACCGAATTTTAAAAGTTATGAGAAGGAAAAGACTGTTGAACCTTGTGCACCGACAGAAGATGATGGGCAAGATGATGTAATTTTCAGTGGGGAGGTGGAAATTATATCCAAGGAAAAATTTGTCTCCAACATTGCTCAAACAATCCCAAGGCTTGAAAAAATTCAAAATGATAGTAAAATTCCTGATTATGTGCGTCAAAAGATTGCTGAAGCCATGAGCCTCCTCAAAATGGATTTGAACCGTAAGTCCATTACTAATTCAAAACAAAGTTGATAAAAATAGCTGCTTACAATATATGGGCAGGTGTGGAGGTGGGAGAATCTCTACCTGAAGGATCTCGAGTCGTAATTGGATTTCCAGGCAAAGGATTAGGAAAAAGACCAAATATACATGTGACCAAAAAAACAAACAAAAAACGCCATACCTTTGAAGCCGCAAAGGATTCCCGGGATCAAGGTGATGAAATGATCAATGTTGAAGTGGACCATATTGATAATGAACCTCTGCATACTGAACCCCCCCCATACTCAATGAAACAATCCATGATGAAGCTCCACATACTGAAAGCCCCCCGATACCCAATGAAACAATGCATGATGCAACCCCTCCCGCCTCTCCTCGGAATATTCAAGCCCCTCAAGAAAGGGAAACAATTAAACATGATACAATGGGACGAGATATGACTGAGATAATTCCCGACGCTGAGCCCAAAGTGTCATCCGCTGCGAATTTTCAAGGGATATTTGTATCCCGCATGGAAGAGTTTGCAGGCATTTTGAATTATCATTCCAATATTTCTCAACAATCATGGAAAAGGGGGCTTGATAATATCAATAGGATTTACAAAAATCAATGGGACAATTTACCAACAAAGGATGCTCATACATTCCTGCCTGTTGGTATTAAGGTGATCAGTAACCGAGATCTTAAAATGTCGGCTTGGCTGCAGGACCTTGAGATGGCAGGTGAGTTTTTTTTATCTTTGTGCATGATACTTGATTATTGGCTGTTGACTGGTGATATAAATTGCAATATACAGGGTTAGATTTTTTTAAGCCAACCAAAACAGAAGTGTTTTTTGATCACAACATTTGGAATCTCAAATTGATGAAGGAATCAGCTAAACCTCCAGATAATCTCCCAAAATCTGAACACTCCTTCTTCAAAATGGTTCAGAGCCTTCTTTACCCCGCCAATCCAGTTAAACATTTTTGGGCAAATGTTATGTTTGAATCCATTAGTTTAGTCTCATACGATGTGATTGCACCCAAACCATATGTTGCACCAACATCAAATTCGACCGATCCTCTTGGACTCAAACGCGGAGCAGTTGAATACCTTGCCTCCTGCTTGAGTAAATCGAAGCAACGTGCAAACCAACTCAGCATTGAAGGTGGCGGCGCTGACAATGAGATATCCACAAAGCCGCACAAGAACCTGGAGGATCTAATGGATACAGTTATCCATTTGATGATTGCGTACAACATGGTACGTGCACATACAAAGGTCGAAGTTAATGGCATCAAAGGCAAACTCACGAACTCAAAAAAAAATGAGGCCATCAAAGATCTTTTGGCGTGTCACAAGAATCTTGGAATAAATCGAATTTGCTATGGTATATTAGCGGCATTCTGTGCGGCGGGGGTTTGTGGTTTGATGGTATGCTCAGATGACTGGAGAAAAAGCTCAGTTAAAGGGGCTTTAGCACTAATTGACATTTCCGCAAAACTTTCACAGGGTAAAAATCTAGTGGAGCCAGTGTGGCTACGTACTAATAAGTATATATGTAATTTACTGAATAAAAGTTTCTTCTCATCAGAGTCTTTTAACCCCACTGTACCTCTTAGATTTGAATTTGCACGATGCTTAGTATTAGACTTTGGTGATGCCTGGGTGGCGAAACGCGGTCTTGGTTCAAGTGATGAGGTCACCTTGACGGTATCCAGGTCAGCTAAACTCACAACCAGGATTGACCCGTTTTAGATTAGCTTTGTACTACATAGATTGTAATTGAATTTTGCAAAGTTATTTATGAATTTAATAATCATGACTTCCTATCCTACTACTGCCCGGATGCCACAGTCTGAGTACCAATAGTAATTGTACGGCGGCATGCCTCCGTACATCATTGCAAAGACTCTGACAAGACGCAAGCTGAGTCAGGCGTTGTGCCCGCGAGTAGCACACGCAGGGGCATTGCGGGAGGTCGCGTTTATCACTTCCCGCCAGCCCATAATAGGCAAAAGGTTCCTGTGTCTTTCAAGAGGAGTGGGATAACTAGGGATCCGCAGCAGGATGCATATTGCATTTGCGTGTGCTTGCAATATTCCAAATGGTTGGATTGGAAACTGATTGCATGGGAACATCAATATGTCAAATTGAATAATGCACTATCCACTGCAATTTTCAGGTTCAGGTATTTGAGATCGCGAATTTGCGAAGGTCAGGTGTGATCTTTCTTTTTAGCCACAATCAAAAAAGATTCATCAACCGCAATTCAATTTAGGTGATATTAATAAATCAGTAATCATTCGGTTTCATTTCATTTTCTGCTGAAAGCATGCCATTCACGAAAAAAGGAAAAGAGCGTAAAAGGGAACTCGCGAGAAAGCGTCGGGCTGAGGAAGGAAAGTGTGAGTTTCTCGCTTAATCTCAGTGTATATATATAGATATATATATATGCTTCCACATTTATGTGGCACCCTCATTGAGCCCCACGGAAGAACATTGGCTTTAGTCGGTTCAGATTGTGCCAATGTCATGTGGGCTCCAACAGGGAAGTCAAAGGATGTAAACTGGGGTCTCTTTCGTGACTTCCAGTTTATATAAAAGGAATTTTAATAAATTAAAAAGAAGTGGAATACTATTAAAATAAAATAATAGAGACGTCACTGTAAGTTTAATTATAGTATTATTAGTGGAATGAGCTTCACTAATAATATCAAAGATAATTTATAATTGTAAGCAATATAAATTATTATATAAAGGTTTGAGAGATCTTATATTTTTTAAAGTAATAAATGATTTAATTTAAACTGTAAAAAATATATATAAAATTGAGCTCTGAGGTATCATTCAAAGGTAAGAATGATCCTCTTAAATATTGTAAATACAAAAATATTAATGATGTCATAATAAGGTTTTTATGACATCATCAAAAGAAATTAATAATGATTTATTTACAAAATTAAATGATGTCATATGATATTTTATGACATCATTAAGATTTAAAATAATAAATTTTAATTTTTAGGTTAGAGTTTGAACCTAATAATTGAATAAAATAAAAAAATAAGATGTAGACGGTGTAGCAGGTAAGCCATTACATGCTTGCAGGCTCACATTTCATAACACTAAAAAAAATATGAAAAAAAAAGGATAAGTGTAATTTATGATTAATAATAATAATAACTGTACTCATTTACAATCTTCATAATAATATTTCGAGTTTTTGAATCATTATAATAAAGTTCTTCTCTTGTTGCATAATCTGAATCATAGAAACTATTACAAATTTGTATTTCTTTTTCGTTTAGAAATTCAAAATAAAGTGATTGTTTTTGTTTTTTTATTTCTTCAATGTAAATCTTCAATTCGTTGTAGTCTTCATTAGGAAAAAATAATTTATTAATGTTTATTGCACCATCAAGTTTTGTTGTAAAGTTTTTTAAAGCTTTCAATATGGTTTCTTTCAGTTTTGTAGATTTCCCGATTATCCTCTTCGCTATAAAGTTTTCAACTTTGTTTATTATTCTATTTTCATTAGCAATCTCTTCCTTTTGTTCATCTTCAATTCTAGTTGGTAGATTACTATTATTATGTCTTGTTTGTGAACTACACATTCTGTTACTACTACTTTTTCTACTCTTAAAGGTTTCTTCATTAATTTTAGTATCAGTCGCATCTATTGTTTCTTCTTTATTTTCAGTAGCAGTCGTATTTGTTGTTTTTGTTATAGTACTAGTATCATTGTTTGTTTTGATATTCTTCGCGTTAATCTTTGTTTTATCAATACAAGGAACGTTGCTAGTCTCACTTGTAATAATTGTTTTTTGAACTACAACTAGAGTATCATTCAACATAGGTGGCTTGTTGACTTTAGATGACCTATCATTATAGTAGAGACCAGATCGTACACTCTCAGAATGATTGGGTATTGAAACCTTTGATAATGAGTCTCCAGCTGTATTTGATGAGGAGTTGATAATATTATTGCTACTCCTATATTCTGAAGCTGTATTGGTTACTGAATCGTCTACGAAGTTTGATGTATATTCCGTTTTTTTCTTCGTTGTTATGCTTTTTTGATCTTTACCACCAGATTTAGATCCTGTACGTCGAAAGAACTTCAAATTGAAGTCTTTAGTGGTCTTTGGACTTTTGGATTGAAGGTTTGCAGTAGGACACAAGGATAGACTGTCATAACTACAAGATTCACCTTGGGAATGGTTTCTTTTCCAGGCTTCCGACCGAGCTGTAGGTTTCTTTCCCCGACGACGAGAGGTAGCATGGTTTAAAAAATAGTCACTGGTAATCATTTTTGATAGATTTCCAGTGACAAGACTCATGTCTTTCAAGAACAAAGACATGTGTCTAAATGCTTCAAGTACTGCTGGGTCGATGACAGTACAAGCTTGATTTTTCATGTTGGATCGTAGTAGCAGTGAATCCAACAAGATTTGAGGCTTTGTATATGATACTAATAACTTTGGGATGTAGCTTCAAAGCTTATAGGATATAATACTAATAAAAAAGAATCGGAATTTTGACGTCGATTCTTGATTTTTGACAGAAGAGTCAGTTTTAGAAAAACTATATATTAATTAGGTATTTCGACTTCTAATTAATTTATCAGATATAATTAATTGATCAATTAAATATAATACTAATTTTAATATATTAAATGTAAACTGGGGTCTCTTTCGTGACTTCCAGTTTATATAAAAGGAATTTTAATAAATTAAAAAGAAGTGGAATACTATTAAAATAAAATAATAGAGACATCACTGTAAGTTTAATTATAGTATTATTAGTGGAATGAGCTTCACTAATAATATCAAAGATAATTTATAATTGTAAGCAATATAAATTATTATATAAAGGTTTGAGAGATCTTATATTTTTTAAAGTAATAAATGATTTAATTTAAACTGTAAAAAATATATATAAAATTGAGCTCTGAGGTATCATTCAAAGGTAAGAATGATCCTCTTAAATATTGTAAATACAAAAATATTAATGATGTCATAATAAGGTTTTTATGACATCATCAAAAGAAATTAATAATGATTTATTTACAAAATTAAATGATGTCATATGATATTTTATGACATCATTAAGATTTAAAATAATAAATTTTAATTTTCAGGTTAGAGTTTGAACCTAATAATTGAATAAAATAAAAAAATAAGATGTAGACGGTGTAGCAGGTAAGCCATTACATGCTTGCAGGCTCACACTCTCATCTTCTTGGGTCCTTTTAGGTTGTTGAAGTTAAGAGTTGAGATTAGAACTTGGTCTCCTTCTTTGAAATCAGGTTCTTGGTGACTTTTATCATATCTCTGTTTGTTATATAATTTGGCTTCAGCCACACATTGCTCTGCTTTTTCACAGGCAGTCTTCCACATTGTGTGAAAGTCTTTAGCTGTAGGATGTACTGAGAGGAGGTTCTTCTTCAAGTAATCTACTGGAAGTAGTGGGTTCCATCCTTTCTCTAATGTGGCAGGGGTTTTTCCTGTCACTGAGTGTATACTTGTGTTGTATGCCAATTGCACAGCTGGTAGGAGGGTTACCCAGTCATGGGTATATCCCTCATTGTCTTTATATTCCATGCCATATGCACAAAACCTTCTAATGATGTCTTCCAATGTTTGGATCATTCTTTCTGCTAGACCATCTGTTTGTGGATGGTAAGGTGTGGAAAATGCTAGTTTGGTTCCCAGCATCTCATATAGATTAGTCCAAAATTCTGATGTGAATTTAGGGTCTCTGTCACTAATTATAATTCTTGGGACTCCACAGTTAGCTATCACATTGTTCCAGAACAATATGGCTGTGTCCATTGCTGTGTCCTCTTTGTGACAGGGGAGACATCTGACACTCTTGCTGTACCTGTCTACTACCACTAGGCATGCATTAAAGCTGTCTTTCCCTCCAGGGACCAGGCCTGTTACCCAATCCATGTTTATTATTTCCCAGGGGTGTTTGGGCTCCTCTATACTCTGGAGTAATCCATATCTTTTGCCATGACTTCTGTTGGCTTTTTGGCATCTGGTACAAGTGTTGATGTATTCACTCAAGTCTTGTTCCCACTTTGGCCACCAAGCTGTGCTAAAGACTCTTTCTTTAGTTCTTTCTTCACTCATATGTCCCATGTATGGGCAGTCATGGCATTCCTGTAGTATGAGGGAAATGTGTTCTCTACTTATTACTACCAGGGCACTTGTGTGTTTTTCCCTATGGTACAGTAGGTCATCTATCAGAAAAAATCTATTTTCTTTAAAGTTTTTGAGCCATGGCTCTTCCAATTGACTCTCTAGTTCAGGACTCCTGTACTTTTGTTTTAGTAGTTGTATCAATATACTACACTGTTTGTGTTTATTGTATGCTGATTGTACTATGCTAAAGAATTCTGTGTTCAGATTAGAGGAGCTGATTCCCAGTATGGGTATCTCTTTAATCTCCCCATAGCTCTGTGCTGGGTTTGATGAATCATTCCCTAATGCCCAGTTTGATAGTTTGAAGTTCTTTCTCCTGTCTATCTCCATGCATTGTATAGGTATTTTGGCCCCATTTTCTGGGTCATATGCTGGATTTTCTTGGTCATTCTTCAGTGGCCACCTGCTGAGACCATCTGCATTAGTGTGACTTTTCCCTTCTTTATAGATGATAGTCATATTCCCTCTGTATTCTTGTATGGCTATTTGCCACCTAAGCATGTGTCTGTTTGTTGTTTTCATGTTCAACAGTGACTTGAGGGCTGTGCAGTCAGTAAAAACTTCAAATACTGCTCCTTCTAAGTAGTAATGGAGTTTTTCTAATGCCCATACCAAGCATAGACATTCTGTCTGAGTAGCTCCATATCTGGCTTCTGAGTCTTTCAGTTGTCTTGAGATATAGCAAATTACTCCTTCTTTGGGTATGCCATATACTAGTTGCCTCTGGTGTAGTGCTGCTCCTAGCCCTTGGCTACATGCTGCATCTATGTATAGTTTGAATGGTAGTTCAAAATCAGGCATCATTAGGACAGGGGCATTGGTCAGTTCATGTTTGATCTTTTCAAATGCATCCCTTCTTTCCTTGGTAATTTCAAAGACCACATCTTTAGAGCACAGTTTGTATAGGCTACTAGTGATGTGTGCAAAGTTCTTTATGTGGCTTCTGTAGTAGCTAGCAAAGCCCAAAAAAGATTGCATTTCTTTGATGTTCTTTGGTACTGGTTTCTTTAGTAC
The DNA here is from genome assembly GCA_023105745.1 of Austropuccinia psidii. Taxonomy (NCBI): domain Eukaryota; kingdom Fungi; phylum Basidiomycota; class Pucciniomycetes; order Pucciniales; family Sphaerophragmiaceae; genus Austropuccinia; species Austropuccinia psidii. The sequence goes on along the minus strand of JALGQZ010000005.1, from coordinate 54,276,554 downwards.
TGCAGCAACTTTATTTTGGTCTATAGCTAGACTTAAACCTGAAACTTTGTGTCCTAGGGCTAGCAGTTCTTGCTGTCCAAAGTTACATTTCTCAAGAGATATCTTCATATTGATTGGTGTGCATTTTCCCAATACTTTATCAATTTTCTTCACATGGTCTTCCCATGTTTCTGAGTATATTATGATATCATCAATGTACACTACCATCCACCCTTCCATTATTTCATCTTGAAATATGGTATCCATCATCCTCTGAAAATGGGCTGGTGCATTCTTAATGCCAAATGGCATTCTGGTATATTCATATATGCCCATATGGCATATAATTCTTAGCAATTTGATGGAATCTGGTTTTACCCCATTCTGGTGAAAACCTTTCATGCAGTCCATTTTTGTAATGAACTTGGCTTTTGCTAGTTTATCTAGTGCATGTGGTATCCTTGGGATGGGGTACCTATCTGCTTTGGTGTAATTATTCAAAGCCCTGAAGTCACCACATAGTCTGGATTTACCATCATGCCATGTTATAAGGACTGGTGTAGTGACCTCTACTATCTCATTATGTCCTATCTTTCTTATTACCCCCATTTCTAGGAGTTCATTGATGTGTTTCTCAATTTCTTTCCTAGTTTCCATGCTGGCTGGGTATGGTGGTCTCCTAAGCATAGGTGGATATGGTCTTTCTACATCCAGATATAATTCAATATCATGTCCTTTGATTTTTCCTAGTGGTTCATCTCCTATTGCAAAAGCTCCTCTGTGCTTTCTCAATACTTTCAGTAAGTTGAGTTTCATTTTACTGGTGAGTTGAGTGCCATATTGGGCCTCTTTGAATTCTTCCACTAGTTCTTTCAAGGTGTTATCATTTGTTATATGGTTAATGTCAAAGGAAAATTTTTTATCTTTGTTTGTACCTATGGTAAGATATCTGTTTTTACTATTGCAAATATCCATACCATACATTCTTTGGTACTCTGTACCTAGTAAGAATCCTTGTACATGTGCATTTTCTAGAACTACAAATTCAGGTTCCAGTCTGATATTTCCTTTTTGGTGTGGGATAATTATCTCTTTGATTATTGTCCCTAGTGAGTGCATTTTGCCTGATGCACTTTTGAAGTTTCTGGCTTTTGTTGGGATTATATCATCTTCCCATTTGGGGAAATGTTGTTCCAAGTATTCTTTTGCCACTATGGAGCAACTTGCTCCTGTGTCAATGATCATTGGATGTTTACAGTTCTCAATATAAACTGTCAATTTTGTAGGTGTTCCATGAATGAATCCCATCCCTCTATTGGGGGTTACCAGGAATGTTTGTGCATTCTGTGTGTGCTTACAGAGCTCTTTGTCTGTTGTTATTTGTGGTATGCCTGAATCCAATTCAATGTCTTGTATATCAAGTGAACTTTCTTCATTGCATTCCACTATGTATTCTTCTATGGTATCAGGTTCACTTTGTGATTCTGCTCTCATACCATTTCCCATGCTGTCAGAATCAGATTTTTTACCTGTTTGTTCTTCTTCTGATTCTTCATCAATTGCATATATTTTCTTTTTTGGTTTTGTGCAATTGTTGGCATAATGGTCTGGTGAACCACAGTTGTGGCACACATATTTCTTTTTTGGGGTTTCTTTCCCTTTTTCTTTGTTTGTCTCTTTAACTTCAGACCTCTTGTCTTTGAAGTTTGGTTTGAAAGATGTGTACCTTCCTATGGAGGTCTTTTTTCTCACATCTTGTATGACATTTGCTATGTCATCAATGCTGCTGATGTTGTTGCATCTGCATTTGACTGCATGTTCTAGATCTCCTGGCAATTTTGTCAGGAGTTTATGGTTTCTCATTTCTATTGTCATATTGGGATCAATAGCTTTTAGCCTCTTTGTTTGTTTGAGGCACCATTCATAAGGGTCTTTTTCTGTGGAGTATCTATCACTTTCAAAGGACATGGTTTTTTGCCAGATCCAGCTACCATTGCTATACTTTTGTATAATCTGGTTCCTCCACCATGGCCAGCTTTTCCTGCCATGTATTTCTTTCATCTCAGTATACCATATGTTTGCATGGCCTCTGAATGCTGTGTTGAGTCTTGTTGTGATCCAGTAGTCTGGTATCTTTGGGACATCAACAAAGAGTCCATCAATATAGTCAATGATCTCCATATGGTCATATTCCCCTATTCCTGAGAACTTTGGCCAGTTTGTTACTTCTGGTAACTGTTTCAGTGCCTGTTTCTCTGAATAGTTGAGATTTTCCCCATCTTGGTACACTGACTCTGATCTTAACTTTGGAATCTGATATTCAGGTTCCTGGTCATAGTCTTTGTCCTCTTCTTTTAATTTTGTAGAGGTAGTAGGTTGACCTTGTGTTGGGGGGTATTGATTGTCTTCTCTGTCATAGAGGTAATCAATTTCTTTGTCAAAGCTATCCTGTTGTTGCTGGATACTCCTCAGATCCCTCCTCACAGTTTGTTGTTCTTCTAGAATTGAATTCAACTGTCTGTTGGTTTTTTCAAATTCTGTCCAAATTTTGGCTAGATTTGAATTTAAGTCTTTTATGACTGTTGCTTGGAAAGCATTTTCTTCTTTCAATGTTTCCACTTCTGTCCTCATTTTTTCTGAGGTTTCATGTGTCCACTCCATGAATTGGGCCAATTTGGTCCATGTGAATTTGTTTTCAAACTCATGAGTGTGCATTGTAGTTTCAGTTATTAATTCTGGGTCTATTGAGTCAGAACTAGAAAAACTATTTGTAGGTACAACTATTTCTTGTTTTTGTGTACTTCTTGGACTAAGTCCATCAGCTTTTTCATCAATGGGTCTGCTTCTTTCTTCCTCTGGTTGAAAGAAGTTTTGTTTTTCCCTTGGGCTCCTTTTCTCCTGTTGGAAACTACCTGGAATGGTGGGGGAGCTTTGGATGAAGTTTCCTTTGGCTTGTAAGGCCTGGAACTGCTGGATGGTTGTGGGGAAGATGGGGCTTCTTCTTCCATTTCTGGGGGTGCCTGAATCTGACTGGGCTCTTCCTTGTGCCAAGATCTCTCTATGGCTTGTATGGCTGCCTGGTTCTCTTTGATTCTGATTGCTCTTTCTTCTAAGAGTTTGAAATTTTTGTTGGGATTCCAACCTTGCATTTCTGTCATAAGCTCCATCCAAGCCATTTGCTTGAGACAGATCTTCTGGGTTGTTATCCCCACTTCTTCCCATGATGCTGCCATGGTGAACATTTTGTTGTCCATGCTCCATGTGAAGAGGTCTCTCAGGAGTTTGTGTATTTGGAGGACCTGTTCTGCATCTGTCCAATCTCCTGGTTGGACTCCTGGGTTGAATTTGATTTGGAACAAGACTTTGGGTAGGAGTTCCCTGATGGTAAGTCCTTTGCTGGTCATCTGCTCCAGTTCTTCTTCCTCTGTGTCTTCTTGGCCAGTGTTCTGGTTGATTTCTTGGGAATCCAAGATCTCTAAGAAGTGGAGTTGTCATGTTAACAATGTTAAAAAATGACAGACAATAAAAAATGTTGTATTTTTCAAGGTTTATTTACCTTTGGCAGGCCCTTGTACAAATTTATGATCTATACTCTTTGGCAATTTGCCTTTGGAGTTTACAACTGGGTTGATAACAGTGATTTTCTGTTTCTCAACTTGTTTTGGTGATCCAACTGGTTTTGTTGGAGCTTTTCTGGGTTTTTTGGCCCTTGGCACAGCTATTGGTGTCCAATCTTTTGAGTTGATTGTCACTTCACTGTGTCTTTTCTGCTTGCCCTTGGTTTTTGGCAGCGCCTCTCTGTCTTCTGAGGCTGTCACAGATGGGTTTCCTTGTGACTGGGTTTCTAATGGAATGTAGTCCTTTTCCACTATTCAGAAAAGATATTTCAGATTGTATATCAGTATTTTATGATAAAACAAAATGATTATATTCAATTCTACTGTTATTTTTTGAAATTTTTAAGTGTTTTTATGTTTTTTTATTGTTTTTATATGTTTTTGTTTGAAAAATAACAGTTTTGAGTTTTTCACTTATGTTTTATAAGTGAAAAAACTTTAATATCCAAGTGTTTTGTGAATGATTCACTTGGATATTATTGTGTTTTTGTGTAAACACGTCAAATTTATTAAATTATAATAAATTTGATTTTTTATTATAAATATTGTAAATAATATTTATTATAACACTTTGATATTGGTTAAATATCAAGTAATTACAAGTTTTCACGTCAATTTGAGTGATATCTTGTTTTAAAGGAAATATTTAATTAAAATATTCCTTGTAAAATAATAAAAAATTATTTTATTATTTTATATTTATTAATTATTAATTAATAAATGTTTATATATTAATTTTCACGCACTTTGGTGAAAAATAATAGTAAAATAAATAATATACTGTTTGTATATTATTATTTATATTGAAATTTAAATAATACAGATGTATTATTATGAAATTTCGTGGAATTTATTGCAATATATAAAAAAAAACAAAGAGGATATGTACTCTTATTCTCAACAAAAATATTTTATAATATATATTTTTGGAGTAAAAAAAAGAATTTTATATAAAAAAAAAATGATAATAAAATAGAAATTTTACTCACTTGTAGTGAAATACCTTTTAAATAGCTGAATTTTACGCCTAATTCAGTTCAAAATACGTCCAATAAGGTTGAATAACCACGGCCAGGCCCCCAAATTGTCAGGGTGAGTCTATGTAGAAGCTTAAAAACAGTAAATACAAGCTAGTACTATGACTGTGACACGTCAAATAAGTAATAAAATAATTCTTCAGGTCCTACTGCTACGTGGTAACAGTGGTGATGAGTCTATTGAGGACCTGGGTTGCAATGTTCTAATATCTTTGACTGTAAAGAGACACTACAATAATTAGATTTAATTATATCTTTAAGTATTCTAAGGACACTACTGATGGATAACAGTCTTGTCACGTAAGAATATATATAAAATAAGATAAGATGAGGATTTTGAAGGCAAAAACCCTTCTTTTTATATCTTTCAAGACTGTCAAGAGTTATTTACTCTTCACACGTCAGAGGAGTGAAAATTTTCACTCCATTGGTCAGTCTGTGGTTCTGGATCCTCAATTCTGACGTCAGTAGAGGCAGAATTGTGGTTTTGGAACCACAAATGATCATTCTGGATCAATACAGGATGAAAAAACTTTTCACCTGCCACGTCAGCACTTGAGTGACGTTGTTCTGGTGTTTGTATGACCAATACTAGTCATTCTGGGCGGGTTTAAGCTTTGAACAACCATTATTTTGAGTATTAAGACTGTACTGGTTGGTACAGGTTTGGTACAGGCCAGTATTGGCCAAAATACTTCCAACCAAGATATCTTGGTCAGTTTTTGAGATATCAAGAAACTAAGAGCACAGAATTGAAGGGCTTAATGAGCTCTTCAATTTGGTATGCTTCATGTTTACCCTTCTTTAAAATAGCAAAAGTTATAAGGGTTTTAAGTTTTTTGGATGTATTTTTGTACATCAGTATGAGGCTTAAAAAACTTCCATACCAGATATCTTCTTCAGTTTGGAAGATATCTGTATTCTGATGATACAGTTTTGTAGGGCTTGATTAGCCCTACAGTTTGGTATATGACACTGTACAGTTGTATGAGTGTATGCCAAAGATACAGGGGTTTATTTATTTTCTTATTTTCAGAATATCTGTATTTTGGTTATTAAACCTTTGAAGCAAGATCCCTCAGTCAATTTAAGAGATACAGAGGTCTAAGGTATCTCAAATTAAAGCTCTTGTTGAGATCTTTAATTTGGTTATACTTTTGTACAGTTTTGTACAAGTCCTCTTTGACTTTCAGGGGGACTTGGTTTTGAAAATGAGGTTATATGGTATCTCCAGTTGTAGTGGTGTTACAACAACATGGATGATATCATTGTGTAGCTCTCTATGTGAGCTTTAAGAAAAATACCATTTTGGTATAGGATAACTTAAATATGCATAAGTTAGATGAGAGGTGAAAATAAGGGTTTTGACTTGTTTATTCTCCTCTAGGTTTCCTTATTCTGTTTGGATAAGGTTGGTGTTTAATGTAAGAGGATTGTTTTCTCTTAATTATTACCTGTATTGACTATGTTTGTTCAATACTTGTCATACCATTATTTATGGTATGTTGGATGTCATGCTAGTGCTCTGTTTTGAGTCACAGGCTGACATGGGGAGCGGCTCATTTATTATTTTTGCTGTGTCTCTTCTCAGGGAGCGGGCCTCTCTCAATGTGATTTTATCAAGAGAGCTGTTGGAGGTAATGGAATCTGAGTCTGAACTGTTGGTGTCATTGGATTTCCTCCGGGACCTGAGGTAAATTTTTGATTTGGACTCTGGAATGCACAATTTGAAAGTTGCATGATCCTTCAAAATTCCCAGTATTAAATTATGCATTATGTCAAGATTAACCATTCTGGTTGCATCCCAATACGGAAGGTCTTCTAAAATTGAATATCACACTCCATATTCAGAGAAAATTTCTTGTCTTTGTTGTGGGGTTGCCTGAAGCCATTTGGCAATGGTTGGTTCATGATTTTGATATGAGCGTGTGTAGTGAAATTGAGGACCAATTTCTTCAATTTGAGCTTTGTGAATGGTGCAAAAATTACAAAAGTGGTTGCCTGAATGGGAAATAACTCCAGTAAGCTTGCGCATGGCAACCACATCTGCAATGGCTGTGAGAATGGCAACATGGAGAAAGGATCCTGAAGGACCTGTTAAGGTGGGTGAAAAATGGTAACCTTGCCATAGCTCTTTGAGCTCCTTGATGAGTGGCATTAATAGATAATTCAATTGAAGGGAAGTTGGCTCTTTTGGACCAGGAATGATTCCTGCAACATAGACATTCTCTGGCTTCAATCTTTCACTTGGGGGGAGATTAAGACAAATAAGCATGATAGGTCCAATGCTGGCCAACTGGGTTGACTTTCCATGTGCATTAAACCAGTCCACATAAATGGAGAAGGCCAATGCACCAGGAATGGACATGAATGGGGGTCATTGATTTTTCTAGTGCCAGTGAAGCGTCTCCAGACCAATCCATCCCAGACGTCACATTTTGGGGAACCTTCGGGAGTTTGGGTTTGTTGATGTTGATGTAGAATTTCCATAATTCCAGCCCGCTGGAGAAATCTGGCAAGCCAATTTTTGAATGGTTGATAAATGAAATGTTTTGTTGGTATAAAATTTTGCTTCATGTTGGTTGTGTTTTGGGTGCGGGGTTCAAATGAAGAGATGAATTTGCCTAATGATTGTGTGCAAGGGGGATCATGATCATTTGGGTCATTGAGGCGTTGACAGTGGGGTTGGTCAGTTGTGACTGATTCAGTAAGGCCATTAAGAGAGAAACATTGAGGACAACATATATAGTTTTGAATCACTGGTTCCAATTGGAGATGTTCAAATATGGTACTCAGATCTTGAGGTATATGGAATGCAGGAGTGGGGGGACCACTGGAGCTTGAGATTCTGGACTTGATCAGCAGGTTTAGGGAGGGGTTGAGAATGCGTGGAGCCCTGCGGGGTATATCATACCTTAATGATAGAATGGCAGATATTATCATTGCAAGGTCTTGTGGGGGATGGGTTTGACTGCTGCTGTATGGTTTCTGTGCAGTTGAATTGAGACCCGGTGCTGTGGAGAAGGTGCTTTGGGTAAATGGTGAATAATCAGCTGGGAATATTTGATCCAATAGAAGTTGTGCGCACTCAGATCCTGATGCAGAAGTAGGGATATTTGGAAGATATTTGGGTGCAATGGTTGATTTGAGCTTTTTAATGTGCTGTTTATATTGGAAAGGTGTGAAGGCAACTCCAGGCCTATCACCCTCAGGGGAAGAGTGTGTTTGAGTTGAGCAGTGTTGACACATGCATATACGCATTGAGGAATAGCGGCGGGTTGTCATTGTTGCAGAAATTGGGAGTACGGTTGGTTTGTGTATAAATATCTATGGCTGATGTGAAAGTCTTTAGGAGTGTTATTAATTGGCAAAAAAATTGAGTGATTATTTATGAAGGGGGAGATGATTTGAGCCAGCTGAGAATTTTATCCCATTTTTAATGGTGTGTGCGCTGCAGCTGATAGAGTGTAACATGTCTCATCTGGATGGCGGAATTGGTTAGGAGTTTAATTGGGTAAAATGCCATGCTGCTCAATGCTCATACATATTCTATTTTATTTGCACATGGCAATACTGCGGTTTTGACCTTGAGGGGCGTTGCAATAGGGATGTGTAAACATTGATTTGAGGGGATTGACATTCAAACCATGTACGCTGGCACGCCATCGTACATGGCTTAAGCCTTATTACAGACATAACAATATAACTCTATTACATAAGGGGTTGGAGTGCAGCTAAAGTCTTGGTATTTGGTTTGAGTGCAGCAGGCTTTTAATCAGTTGGAATGTGATTTGTATTGTCTCGCCTTTCTTGAAAAGGTGATGTCTCTTTTGTGGGTAAATCCTTCATGAATATACCCCTTTACAGATAAACAATGCTGTGGAATTTCAATGCATATATTGGCAGTTTGGATAATTCACAAAATGTGACAATGGGGAGGTGGAAATGTTACCTAATATGATTACTTATGGATGATGGGTCCCCTTTGAGATCAAGGGAATATTACATTATATGGTGGTAGGCCGTGCAGGGTGGTTTCCGACCAAAGCAGAGGAGATCAAGAGGAGGCAGGGAGGATTCTCCTAAAAAGAGGCTTATTGGACTTCCACGCAACACTTAGCTCCAACTATTCATAGAATTTCTCTATTCTAAATTTGAAAAGATTTCATCTCATATCACTATATTTTATCATAATACTGAGGTGTTTTATCTAGTCAAAAATATTACTGTACTTTTTTGGCCCTTATGTCATCTTCCAAGTAACATAAATCCCGTTCAGGTTCTGTTCATGACTCAGATAGTGAGTCTAGCATAGAATATGTTCAAACACAGTCAGCATTGAGTCCCAACATTCCTCTCACAACCTGTATCGTATCCTCAATGAATGTATCAGGTCTTAACATTGATGTGGGCAATCCAAATGCTCCAACTGCAAGCACTTGGTCGATCCCAAATATTTCCGTCACTCCAATTCCCCCGAATCCCACTAATACACAAACTCATGTGTCTCAGGGGCCAGAAGGCACACCTCAAATCTCATCACACGCTAATCCCCAATCAAAATTTCCACGTGAGTTCCTTGTTAATCCCGGTCGGAATCCAGTTGCATCCCAGGATCCCTTTGGCCAAAGTAAACAGCCAACCCTCAATATTCCATCAGGATCTCAGGTTCATGTGGGTGATGAAAGGCGTGTGGATGGGGGGCGACAAAAAAGACCATTGGAGAATGTAACTTGGAGTGGTCTGTTGGAGGGAAATCCAGGATTGACGCTTCATCAAAGTAAGTCATTTTAATTTTGGAGTATAACCTTTTTCACAATTTGATATTTTTGTTTCATGGGTTAGATATGGCACCTAAAGGAAAGTCAGTCCAATCTCAGGAGCCAATTGAAGATTGTGAGTATGACCAGTCTTCATTAATTTTTTGATGTGTTAACTGATGATGTGCATGGCAGGTGATGAACTTTATGCATCTTCACCTCTGGTCCATAAAGAGAAAGTCACTGGTTGTCATCATCCATATGCCTCCAAACCAAGAACAGCTCATGCCAGTTCATCAAGAGAAAAAATGGTGGATGATGAGGATGAGAACATGTCTCCGACTCAAATGGAAACAAATGATGAATCAAGGAGGGACAATTTCACGGCGCATGAGCATGGCACTCAGTCAAATAATAAGTTCACCCATCCTCAAATGCCCCTTGCCCAGAGTATGCTTGAACAATCCAAGGTCAGACAGCAAAGGAACCAGGCTCGTAAAGCTCACAATGTGGTGAAACGTGCAAGCCAGAAGGAGCAACAAAAATGGCTGAAAGCAGACCTTCCAGAGAATTTCCAGGGAATGAGATCAGCAGTACATGCACATTGCCTGTTCCTACTCAAAGTTAGGGATAAGGATTTTTCCTCACTACCAGCACCACCAAGCACAGAAGAGCGTGAAATTGCAATTCAAGTGGCTGGTCATCTTGGATATGTCCCCAAGGATGTTTTCAATGAGCCATCAACACAGGTTCAATCTCAGTGTTTCCAAAGCTACTGCGAAAATGAGCTCCACAAGCTAGGACTAAAGCGATTCACTTGGGACTGGGAGAGCTCATGGCAACATCCGTTCAATGAGCTGATGTCTATGGTTTTTTACCGTACATTCCATCTTGCACTGGTCAGCACCGAGTATCATCATTACTGTTGGAACAAGGATCATAATAACTATGGGGTCGTGGCGGCTTTAATGGAGCAATATTTCACTTATTTGAAAAGAGAATGGAAGTCTATTCAAAAGGATGCGGAGTATTTGGTTAAAAAGAAGGAGAATCAAAAGCTCGCAAAGATTTGTCAAAGGGTTAGTTAATGTATCTCTTCTTCATTGTGAGCAAAGACTGATGATGATCTACTTGATTATGTGTAGACCTGTGAGCGCCGTTGTGAATAGTGTGATACGGCTAAATTTCCCATTCTAGCATCACAATTCAATGACCCTTGAGTATGCTCAGATACTGAGGAGGTACTGAAAAATGGCCGTCAAGTTTACCGCAAAGTGGGATTACGCTGGCGCTCCCAGTTATTGAATGGATTGAGAAATAGAGTTTTACAATTGCATTAAAAAAAGTTAAAAAAACTATTGATAGATTGCCAGAATTACAATTGACAGATGATGGTGATATTCCAGAAGGCTTATCATTTCAGGTATTTGATCAAGATTGGCTCAAAAGCTGTAGTAAGATGCAGACTAGCGCCCTCAAAATACTTGACATGCCAGTCATTAGGCCAAATGGTGATGCTCTGCAATAACTTAGTAATATAAATGTATAGCACCGTTACAAATTAACAGTTTTTGAATTATTTGTGCAGGTGTAATACAATCTGATTATTATTTCTTAAAGATGCAACTTGCTGAATATGTCAGAATATAGACAATATGAGTTGGACTGTATCACCGTCCCCCTTAGAAATAATACTCTATTGCTCATTTTCATTGAGAAAATATTGAAGGAGTTTGATCCAGCTCATGGTGTTCATAATTGTGGACCTGTGCCAGGGTGCGCAGGTGTGATCAACTTGGTCAAACGCAAATTATATAATATCAGTAAGGCTCACGCAGTTAATGATTTTTTCTTTTCTTGGACCTATTAGTGTTTGGAAAATGGCATTTCCATAAGGAAGCATTTTAGAATAGCAAGACAATTAGGGTCAAAGATGAGCTTGAAGGGTACCTTCTGCATGTTGACCTCAACTGAATGAGGAGTGACATAGTGGATGACCTTTACAGGTTGTTGGTGGCCAGTACAATGGAGTCGATCAACAGCCTGAGCCTCAATGGCTGGGTTCCGATTGGGCTCCTGGAAATGTGGATGTCAGGGGCGGAAAATCAGGGCAGAAGTTTGGGGGTCCCCTCACCATTAAATAGACCATATTAGCACAAGTTATATTGAGGCCAGTTCCAGCTGCGGCAATGGATGCAATCAGTACTTCACACTCAGGATTATTGAAGAAATTCTCCAGTGCCTTCTCCTGTGCTCGTACTGTAATTGTTCCATCAGTTTGTGCTGAAAGGATAGAGTGATGGGCAAGTGCAATACCAATTCTACAATATGAAAAAGTCAGATGGATTCAATTGATAATGGATGCATATTAGAATTAACACAAAAATCAAGAAATTGGGTCCATTGGGTATAAACACCGATTTGGTTGGACCACACCTTGTTTGTTTGTTCTGCATTAAGCTTTGTAGGAGGTGTGCAATTTTACTACTCATCATGAATGTTTCCACATCCACAATAGTTTGTGTGATTGTTGGCGAGTTATCCTGAGTGCTCCTGCCCTCAGGGTCTTCCAAATCCGCCTCCGCAGTTGTGTTAAGCATGATGTGATGGTTACAACATATTTGCAGCTTATTAATATTTCTGAAAAATTCTCCTGGTCCTTTGCTTTTGGATGATAGGAATTCTTCATATAATATGGAATATTCTTGCTGCATGGTTGCGTTGAGTGGGAGCAGCTCATAATGATGGCTAATACTGGGGAGGGATTCGAGATGTGTGGTTTTGGTGCGGTGCAAACTTAAATGCCGCAATGCCAAATGCAAAATAGCATTGCAACCTTTGGAAAGACTACTCAGGATGAATGGTGACCAGTTATCTTGATTGGCGCTCTGGGGTTGAGTGATGAATGATATTATGCCCAAAAGGTCATAAATGGTGTTGTGAATAGGTGTGCGCATTAAACATATTCGACGGGATGAAAGGAGGCTATTAATGGCACGGTGAGTGGCAGTGTATTGAGAGCGAATATAGCTATAAGATGGGGCAAGGGTTATTGGATATAAAAGGTAATTTGAAGCATTTAAGATCAGACACTCACTGTGCTTCATCCAAAATTATACAATGCCAATTGATTTGAAAAATGAATGATGTAGAGGTATTGGTTTGCTTAAATTCTTGGGTGATAGTATTGTAAGAAGTGATGATGATATCATATTTTAAGATGTCATCTTTGGATAATGAGTGACGAGTGGGACCATGGTAGATTTTGGAATGAAGCGCTCCAGCCTGAGCATGCTTGGATATTTCTGATTGCCAGTTGGTAATTAAGCGAGGGGGGCAGATGATCATGGTGGGCGTAGAGCGATGGGGGTTTGCAATCATCCACTCCTTACATGTACCAATTAGAGAAATGGCCTGAATGGTTTTACCTAATCCCATATCATCCGCGAGCAGTCCTCCAAGAGTGGTATTGGTCGAAAGGGATTCAAATGAGCTAACAGCCTTTTTTGTAATGATGTGCCTGGAATTGAAAGTGGATCCTGGGGGTGAGGTGGCCCAAAGGTTACGGGCTGATTGGCCATTGGGGATTTCTCAATCCCAGAGAAAAGATAGTCCGGTCTTTTGATGAGGGAGGAGGGGGGTTTGAATAATGGCATGGGGCGGGGTCATTATGGGGAGGTCTGATCCACTGGGTAATTGTATCAGTTTTTGATTGGAAATCAATGATGAAAAAGCAGGATATGAAGCTGGCGTTGAGTTTGAAGCGGGAAATGTTGGAGTAAAGAGTTGACATTGACTATGAGTATTACAGTCATATTCTTTGGGCATTTTAAGCTTGAAATCTTGTGTTTGAAATCTTTCTATTATGAATAAAATGTTTGGATACCATGTGAAGAACATCAATGCTAGATTGGGTTTCTGAGATGAGGAGGGATCATTTGCATCAGTCATAAATACTCTCTCAACGAATAATATTTGAGTAGGATTGGATTGGCAATTTTCAATCCATGCCCCACCAGGACCACAGTGCATGAAAGGTTTTGGTGCCCCAAGGAATGGTATCAACGTTTTGGAAAGGGTTGCAGGTAGAGAGCCAATAGCATGCTGGTGATTGGGGAGATAAACGAATATGTTGTGTTGATTGTGCCATATGATAATCCAAGAAGCTAAGTGGGAATTCTCAGGACTTAAGGTTATATCACTATTTATTTGAATACAAATATTAATCATCCCAATGCAAAGTGGTTGTGAAGGGGTTGACATGATGGCTATTTTAAATTATTTGGTGATAGTCGGAAATTATATGATCGGGAAGGGTTAGCTAAACGGAATGAAGACGGATAAGCGCAGGTGGGGAACTTATATGAGAGGAAGCAATGGGGTCAAGGGGGGATGGCCTGTGGTCATGTGCATGGTCTTGATGGGGGTGGGCCTCTTGGGCTGATAATTTTCATATCCAATTTGGGGCATATATCAAGGCAAGGTGGCCAAAATGTGGGTGCACCAATAAGACTGCTGGATCTGCAGCAAGTTACAAAACCTTTGGTGAAACAAGGTTGACATTAGCATATCCGAGATTGGGTGGGTTGTAGCAACTTATTGTGGAGGGGCATATTAGAGGCATGCAGCCATGTTCGCTGGTGTGACAGCAAACAAAGAGCGTATCATCCCCAGGTTAATTGTCGCACAGGGACCTACTAGGCAATGTTGGCGGTTTAAAAGGGCAATCTCACTGTGGGGATGTTTGTGTGAAGTTTTTTGATGACTGATGCCAACTAGGCTTCAGGGGGAATGTGTGGCATGATCAAACAGGGCACCAACCGTGAGGTGTGATCCACATATACATTCACCCCTATTGCGTTTGAGGGGGCTACTAATCCACCAAGATTGGGATCACGGTCTTTGCCTCATGCGTGTACAAAACTCCGGAGAAAGAGGCCACACGCCCAAGGGAATTTTTGCCTGCCAGCCAGGCCCCACAGCTTGTGCGGGGGGCGTGAGAATGTGCACAAAATGACCCGCTGTGGGAGATCCCCATGCAAACATAACCAGCCTCAGAAATCATAGGCCGTAATTATTCTAATGCAGATGAGGCTGAAGCAAATCCACACTGATTGGCCTCAGGTTTCCACGCACAAGCCGGTTAGCGTCTGCCCTCAAGCTGACAACCCGACCAAGAAAATAGGCAGTTGGAAGACTGGCAGTCAAATGTCTTCCAGGCATGTGAAAGTTACCTGTGTATGACCCGTTGGGGGTGCGTATGAAAGCGTGTGGCTGCCCGACAATGAGAACGCAGGATGAACAAGTGTGGCCAGTCAAAGTTTGCCCCGACAATGGCACCGGAGTGAATCCACTGTTTGTGTATGACTCAAATAATAAGTCATCCCATTATGACCCACTTACATTAACTTGTGTTACATGCGCATCTCTGCCGTAGTTAGGCAGAGCTGTCCAGCAAGGTGCATCAAAGGGATGCAGTTGAGATATATGACTTGATGGCTTGACGTGATTGCACGTTACATTGTTGAATAGCTTTTGCTCTGCCCTGCAGCATACTTTTACAAAGGTGTACTGCGTACTACAGTGTTGGCTGTACAGATTAGGAAGGTGTAATACTACTTGAGCCTGCATGCACCTTCCAATCGTTTGCATATACGTAGCTCATGTGCCACATGCTCAGCATTGCGTTTCACCCGATTTGCACACGCAAGCTGAGCATGTCATGGTCAAAAGCACCGTGAGGAAGTGCTCAGTAAAGCCATGGAATGAACTATTTTTGCAATAGTTCATTGGAAGGCTCAGTTTGGAGCACTTCACCAAAGTGTGTGAAATGGTGCACCTGGCTGAAATGTCATCCGATGCAGTGCCAAATGCTCAGATTGTGTGTATACAAAAATGACTGAGCAATGGCTCAGCACGGTGCATTTGATATTGTTATATCAATGGTTCAATTACTGTGCAATTAAGATGTTCAGCCACTCAGCATTTCAATTATGACCCGAAAGCAAACCTGAGCAATGGGTCGAGGCAAGCTCACGCTGTATTCACTTGTGTTACAGCCCGCCCCTTTGTTCACATACTATTACCAGGCCATATGGCCGGTAATCTTGCCGCGGACACTTGTGACCAAATGCACCAGGTGCATTTCTGCATGGGGCACTTGCGCATTGCACCCACAATGCACATTCAATGAGGGCCTCACGACCACCCTCCTGGGTAATCGGGTGGCTATTTAAGGAAACAAAGGGCCTTTGACTGAGCTTGACAATTCAATCAATAACAATACTCAGCCAGAACTCCATTGTTCTTCTGCCTCACACCAGCATTTCCCTTCTCAGTTGCAGCATTCGCTGCGACTGAGCTTCAATTTTGCCCACACGCCTTGAAGCTGAGCCCTTTGCGGGTGCTGCAACTGCTGAGATTGTCTCAGCTTCACCATGGTATAAAAGACCATCTTCACACGACACGCCCTTCACTTTCTTTCTCACCCGCTCCACTTCGTTCAACCTTACCCGCGTTTGTCCTTCTTGTGCATATTCCCCTTGGTCTTCCTGTCTTTCGCACTCCACTAAACCCACTTCCCTTCCTTTTGCCTGTTTGTTTATTCTGCTGATCCTTTCAGAACCTCACTTCTATCCACCTTGTGTGTTACCTCTTTTTTAAACTTTTGTAAACATTATGTACTGATATTAATACTTATTTTTCTTCACGACTCTCTTCCAGACTTTTAAAACCTTCCGAGTAGAGCTTCTTTATTTTGTTAAAGTTTTAAATTTATAATTCATTGTATTTCTTCATTTTCTTTCTTGATTGTTTACTTTCTATTCAGTTACTAACCTCAATTGTTTTGTTGTTAGATGTCATGCACTTTATGCACCAAGCGAGGTATCCCCTGCATTTGTTCCTCGCCGACGAACGATGCTTGTGATGCTTGCCGACAAGCACACAAGAAATGTTTGTTCGTTGTCCGCCCCTTCCGACCATGAGGCCAGAGGAGTTCTCACCCAAGACGCCCTTGCGAGGACTCCTTTGTGGTCGACAATGATGAAACCATATCCGAGTGCGAATGGACACTGGGAACAATTCCGGACGATTAGCCCTGTCCCCTCCCCCTCCTAGGCCACCATCCAATGGTCACTACACTCCTCGACCGGAACAAAGTGATTATCCGGCTAATGAAGGATGGCGATGGCAAGAGGACATTCGAGCTTGGGCTGATCATCACCATGTCTTCTCACCGATGGGATTCAAACACCAAAGTAAGTTTTCTTTCTCCTCCTTATCTCATTTCTCTTCACGCAATAATACTGACTTTTTTCCATTACTCATAGAACAAAACCCCCCGAATCCCCCCAACAAGACTCTCCTGTTCCTAGTTTGCCTCGTGAGCAAACCCCGCGGCAACCCACTCCAGGCCCAAGTGGCACCCGATGGTCTGAGGAATTATTCTGCGGTAAGCAGCCAAAGTTTCATTTCATTTTCAGTTTCACTTTTGAGTCGAGTGAACTGACTCTTACTCCTTTTTTAGAACCCTCCCAAACCAAAGAGCCACCTATTCCTGGCCCGAGTCCATTGTCCCAACCACCTGAGGACAATACAACTTGTGAGCCCAAACCTGAGGTGGCTCATATGCAATCCACGGAAGAACCTTATGGTAAGTCACCCCTTCTTTCTCTTCGATCCATATCCACTTTTCCTCATTTTTTCTTCGACCATCTCCAGCTTGTCCTGCCACTCCTCGCTCCATAATCATCATCGACGATACGCCCGTCAGATCCCCCCTTCTTCCCCTCCCTCCACTCCTACCCCGGTTCCTTCCCCGGAGCTCCCTCCCATTGCCCCTGAGAACCCAAACTCCTCCTCCCCCCCGGTGCGAAGCTCCTCTCATTCCCACAATGACACTCGCCAGGAATTCACCGACCTGTGACCGACCCTAATGATTCCTCGAGCTATTGTCCACGAATCAATCAACCAAATCTTGTTGGAGCATCGCCGCTTGCTCCACATGATTCCTTTCGTGGATGCACCGGGAATTCTGGGAGGAACTAAACTCCCTCCTTGCCCAGGCACTGGAGGCTTATCCAAAGGAGGACATCACCGGGATAGTCTCAAAGTACTTAGAAAAATAAAATTAAAAAAATCTCATTATTTCCACTTTTTATCATTTGTAATACTTTCTTTTAAATAAATTATTTGTATTCAATTATTATTATGTTCAATTTCTATTACATTCTTTGTTCACATAAAAATTATTTACTTCCTCCTTAGAGAAAATCCCTGATTGCGTGAGAATTATTTTTGTAAGTGCCCCACCAAAGGTTTGTGTGAGTATTAGTTTGCGTGAACCACTTTTTCCCAAAATGCGACAATAGTTTCCGTTACTGTCTCCTATATTTTCTTCTTCCATGGTTTAGAGCCATATCCATTCTTAACTGTAAAAAAGCGGGAGGTTCCCACATGTGAGCAATCCAGTCCAGATTTGTGAAACATGGCCTTTCCTATGGTCACACGCTATTAATCTTACTCATGTATTGAATTGTTTAAATTGTCTGGAACCTTCAAAAGTGTAAGGATTGGCGTGTGACTTGTCGGGAGCCTGCACAGGCGTAAGGATTGGCATGTGAATTGTTGAGCGCCTGCAGAGGCGTAAGGATTGGCATGTGAATTGTTGGGATCCTGAACAGGCCAAGAAATTTTCAGCACTGTGGGGAAATTTTACAAGCATAAGGATTGGTGTGTGAATCGTCGGAAGCCTGTACAGGCATAAGGAATTTTTAGCATTTTGGGAACCTTCACAAGCGTAAGGATTGGCGTGTAAATTTTTGGGAGCCTGCACAGGCGTAAGGATTGGCGTGTGAAGCGTTGGCACCCCGCATAGGCGTAAGGAACTTTTAGCATTGTCGGAACCTGCACAAGCATAAGGATTCGCGTGTGAAGCATTGGCATCCTGTACAATAGCAACAAACCAGGACAGATGTATGATGGCATGCCACCGTACATAATCCACTTCACCCCTTTTTCATGTGAGACACCCCATCTCCTGCACTCGAAACCATCCAATCCTGGTGTATATTGTCCTCTGCCTTACCCCACCATTATTTACCCAACACACATGCAAATCTCCTCATTCTTTGAATCAGCATGAGATTGTATTACCATCCCTGATTTGATAGCCTGCTCTCTCGCCAATCTCATAATAGCCATGGCTTTTTTGCCGCACTGTTTTTGCTAACCTGCTTGAGCATTGTGTGGACATACCCACTAGTGTCGTGATTTTGTTGTCCTGTGCTGGATCAGTATAATGAACAAATTTACTACTGGCCCACACTACCTGAATGAGCCCATGACATGCGGATAAATCAATCCAAAAATGCTCATTTGGGAAAATCAATTTTCCCCCTGTAAACCGCTTTGACGCATATCTTTGAATTTGGCCGGTCTGCTTATCAGCTTGAAACCACCATCCCGAAGCATACAGCGATTCATCCTTATCAACATGAGGTGCATTTTTGAATCCATTCATGGTGAAAGTGAGTGCGGAAGCAAACTCAAATGCACCCTGATTTGCGGGCATATTGGCTTCATAGTTAACTTGATCAAAAGATGGAACCCCCAATGAATTGTAGAAATTTTGAATCTTCTCAAATAAAGTATTCCCAAAATATCATAAGGATGATCTAGAATGCAACCCACCGAGTGTAAGGTGTGGATATGAAACTTTGATAAAAAATCAAGTACTTTTCCTGTCCTCAAAATTTGTATAAGGTAAAAATTCAATTAAAAATAGTAAGAACTATTATTTTTAAGAGAAAACACGCCAATTTTATTGTTTATAACTTTATTAGTATAAAACAATAATATTATAAAAATTTATTGTTTTACCAACAATAAAAATTTATCCAAAAAAATACTCTACAAGAGATATTTTAAGGCTACAAAAGAAATTTCTTAAAGAGCAATTTCAATTGGAATTAATTGAGCAAAGAACTGCAAGCAATTAATTAAAGAACTAAGTCTTTAAAAAGAATATTAAAGAGAAAACACGCCCAAAAGTGACCAGAGTGAATTTGGAAACAAAGTGACAAAGTTAACAGTGATGAAAGATGCTTTCATTCACTTATGGGGTGGTTCAGGGGTAAAAATGATTATAAGAGTTACAAACAATGATTAGAATGATTTTTTCACGTGGTTAAAAGGTTCACGATGATTTAAAAAGGGTGGTTGGAATCTTTTATTGATTGGTTTAACAGTTTTAAACTAATTAATAAAAGGAAAAGATTCTAACATGAAGAGAAAAGTGGGGCAAAGAAGACATTCTTTTATATCCATCAATTCTCTTACTCCAAAAGTAAAATTTACTCTTGTCAGTCGTGAAAAACAGTCTGACAACAGAAAAGCCAATTATGGCATCATTGAACCCTGGTTTAGACCAAAAAAGGGCTGGTTTAAGCCATTTTTAGCCATTTTTAGCCATTTTAGACCCTTAAATCAGCCATTACTATAGCAATACCAGGCCTAGAGCCTTCAAAACACGTCAGAATGTGTGTCAGAGGCGTAGAAACCAGTTAAAACTGTTTTTACTATGATTGTTTTATCTTAAGGGTAGTTTTACCCTCTTGGCAACAGCTAAAACTACCCCAGTTGGTATCAAAACCTCATCATCAATTGAGTTCACAGACCCTGTAACTCAATTCCAGGCCAAAAGTGATGAACTTTTGCGTGAATTTTGACATCCCACGCCTGTCAGCAAGGAATTTGGGGGTCTAGCTCCCCCTTAGAGCTGGAGTTCCTTTTCCCCCCCAAATTTAATCTTTCCAATTTATTTTTCCTTTAATTCCTCATCATGTATTATACTTACAATTTACACATGTGATTCAATTCAGTTGTACAGTACAATACAGTAATAATTGGCACCTCATATGTAAATCAAAGTTCACTTATGTAATACACGCGCACATTTTGACATTTCAATTGAATTCAATTGAAAATACTTCAATTCCTCATAACTTCTAAACTAAACACAACACCTCAATTTTAACACAAAATTTGATGGTTAACACCACATGTGGTGTGAATTAAATTAAAGTTTTGAGGATTTTCAACTTTTGTATTGAAAATACTAAAAACTTAATTTAAGCTTATTTAGAGTTGAGTTACAAGAATTTCACTCAGAGGTGACCCCACCTGATTTTTTATGAGGAATCCAATGGTGAAATAATTTTTATATGTTTATTTATTGGATAAGAAGTTATAATAATTTTTATTTAACTTTTTTCCAATTTTATTTAATTTTTCACAATTTTGTTAAAATTTCATTTTTACTTAATTTTTTCAAGTATAAATGTAATTTTATACTTACAAAATTTAATGTATTTTTATTTTTTAAATTGTAATTAATTTTTTGTTTTTAATATAATTTTATACTTATATTTTGATTTTTATTTTAATAATATAAATAAATTTCTTTTATTTATATTAATATGTTATTTTTTATATTTGTGGTCTTTTGGGTATATGAAATTACCTCTAAGGCTCACATTCCCTCCCCCTAAAAAAATAATATTACTTTGTAATATTGGTGTTTCTAGTGTGTCTGAATCTTCTGAGGAGTTTGGTAGCTTCTGGTATATCTTTTTCTTCTAACCATTCATCTTCACAAGTTGGGTCACTGTACCTAACAAGGTATTCCCTTACTTTCTTGGTTCTTAATTTTCTTTCTTTAAGAACTTTGGTTATTTTCTTAGCACCAGATGTCTCAATAGGAGGTATAGCTTGGGGAATCTTATTCCTCAAGGGAAATTTCTCAGCATCACTAGATTTATATGGCTTTATCAAGCTTACTGGAAATGTAGGGTGCTTATTGCTAAGTTCTTCAGATAACTCTACTTCAACAGCATTTTCTCCATGGAGGGCTTTAATTACAAAAGGTCCTGCAAAGGAGTCTTTCAGCTTTTTACATCCTTTGATGTTATTGAAGTTAGTGGTGGATACAAGAACTAGGTCCCCCACTTTGAAATCTGGAGTTGCATGTGATTTATCCCATTTGTCTTTAGCATACGCAAAAGAGTCCTCCATGCATTTCACTGCATGCCTTCTAGCTTTGTCTAGCATTCCTTTGAAGCTAGCAGCTGTGGGATGTATCTCAATTAAGTCTTTCCTCAAGGAATCTTGGGGTAACTTGGGGTTCCATCCTTTTTCTAAAATAGCAGGAGTCTGATTGGTACTGGCATGGATTGATGTTTTATATGCCAATTCCAGTGCTGGCAACAGAGTACACCAATCATGGGTAAATCCATCACAATCTTTGAATTCAAGGCCATATGCACAAAATCTTCTCACCATGTCCTCTAAGGTTTGGATCATTCTTTCAGCCAAGCCATCAGTTTGTGGGTGGTAGGCTGTAGAGAAAGACAGTTTAGTGCCAAATAATTGGTGAACATTTGTCCATAGTGCTGAAGTGAATTTGGGATCTCTATCACTGATGATATTTGTAAATATCCCAGTCCATGACACTACTCTATTCCATATCAGAAGAGCTGTATCCATGGCTGTATCATCTTTGTGACATGGTAAAAAGATTGGAGTTTTACTGAATCTGTCCACAATTACTAGGCAAGCATTATAGCTTCTGTCACCTCCTGGTGGTAGGCCAGTTACCCAATCCATATGGATAATTTCCCAAGGTCTGCTTGGTTCTTGGATTTTCATCATATTTCCAAGTCTTTTGCCAGTGGATTTATTTGCCTTTTGGCATCTGTCACAGGTTTTGCAATACTCTGCAACATCTTTCTGCCACATTGGCCACCATATGCAGGTCTTCACTTTCTCTCTTGTTCTGTCTTCAGAAAGATGTCCTGAAAAGGGACTATCATGGCATTCTTTCA
The DNA here is from genome assembly GCA_023105745.1 of Austropuccinia psidii. Lineage (NCBI taxonomy): Eukaryota > Fungi > Basidiomycota > Pucciniomycetes > Pucciniales > Sphaerophragmiaceae > Austropuccinia > Austropuccinia psidii. The sequence continues at coordinate 54,254,277 of JALGQZ010000005.1, read as the reverse complement.
GTACAAGATTGATTAGTGACCTGTCCACAACTGTCATAACACATGTGTGTTTTGTTCTGTGGTAAATTATACCATCTAGTAGGTGAAATCTTCCTTCATCATAAGATTTTTTCCATACTTCATCCAAGGCATGTGTAAGAGAGTTGTCTTTACAGTCCTTGTTAAGTAATTGGCATAAGATGCTACAATTCTTATCTTGAGTGTAACTGTTTCTGACTTCTTCAAAGAAGGTGGTGTTTAAGTCTGTAACACTTATCCCTTCTATTTGAATTTGTGGGGAGGCTTCTTCTGGTACATAAGCAGGATTATCAATATCATTTGGTAATGGCCATCTGCTTAGTCCATCTGCATTTTTATGAATATTGCCATCTTTGTGAACAATAGTCATATTGCCCCTATATTCTTGTATGGCTATTTGCCATCTAAGCATATGTCTGTTGGGTGTTTTCATGTTCAGAAGTGATTTAACAGCGGTACAATCTGTTATTACTTCAAAGACACATCCTTCTAGAAAGTAATTTAGCTTTTCCAGAGCCCAAAAAAGGCATAAACACTCCATCTGACTTGCTCCATATCTGGCTTCAGTTGGTTTGATTTGCCTAGATATGAAACATATGGGTCCTTCTACAGGTTTATCATTTATAATCTGAACTTGGTGAAGTGCAGCACCTAGCCCATCTCCTGATGCATCAATATAAAGCTTAAAGGGCAGCTTAAAGTCTGGCATCAGTAAGAGTGGAGTAGTGGTCAAGGCTTGTCTCAAAGATTCAAAGGCTTTTACTCTGTCAACTGTCATTTCAAAGACTGTGTCTTTGTCACATAGCTTATAAAGAGGTCTTGCTATGGATGCAAAATCTTTAATGTGTTGCCTGTAATACCCTGCAAAACCCAAAAATGATTGAATTTCTTTTTTGTTTTGAGGCATGGGTTTAAGCAGTACTGCTGCAACTTTGTTTTTGTCAATTCCAAGAGATAAACCAGATACTACATGCCCTAGTGCTTTAAGCTCTTTAAATCCAAAATGGCATTTCTTTAAAGAAATTTTCATATTGACAGATTGAATTTTTGTCAAAACCCTGGACAATCTGTATATATGTTCTTCCCAAGTTTTGGAGCAGACTATAATGTCATCAATGTAAATGATTAACCATCCTTCTGAAAGTTCTTCAGGGAAGATTTCATTCATCATTCTTTGGAAGTGTGAAGGTGCATTTTTGATACCAAAAGGCATTCTTAAATATTCATAAACTCCACAATGAACAATGATTCTCAAATACTTCCTTGCTCTTGGTGCTACCACATTCTGATGAAATCCCTTAAGAGCATCCATAGTGCTTATATATACTGCTTGAGATATTTGAGTGAGGGCAATCTGGATCTTTGGAATTGGGTATCTGTCTGGAACAGTATAAGTGTTCAGAGCTCTAAAGTCCCCAACCATTCTAGATTTTCCATTATGCCAAGCTACTATGACTGGTGTAGTTATTTCTACTTCTTCATTGTGGCCTACTTTTCTTATGACACCAAGGTCTAAAAGCTCTTTAATATGGCTTTCTAGTGCTTCTCTTGATTTTGGACTTGCTGGATATGCAGGTCTTCTTAAGAGTGGTGGATAAGGTCTCTCAATATTAAGGATAATATCAACTTCATGACCAATAATTGCTCCTAGGGGTTCTTTATCTGAGGCAAATGCTTCTTTATGGTCATATAAAAGAGAAAAGAGTTCATTTTCTTGTTTATCACTCAAATGAAGGCTTATTTCAGCTTCATTTAAGTGTTCAGACTTGAATTTCTCTAACTCTAAGTTGACTTGTGATACTTTGTTTACTGTAATTTGTCTTTTAAATGGTAAAAAGGCAAATTTTTGGCGCTTATTGTCTCCAATAGTAAAGTATCTGTCTTTGTTGTTGTGTAAATCTATGCCATACATGATTAAATAATCATTTCCCAATATGAAATGGGTACTAGAGCAATTTTCCATAACAACAAATTCAACAGTGATTCTTAAATTTCCATTGATATGTGGAAATATGACACTAGTCTCAAATATTCCCAATTCTTTCATTGGGTTACTTGCACTATTGAATTTTATGCCATCAATTGGCAATAATTGATCTTCAAAGTTTGGTACACAAGTTTTAAGAAAAGATTTACCAACACAAGAGCAGAAGGCTCCTGGGTCAAGCAAAAGTTTAGTGGGTTTGTTGTCAATCACCACTTCTGTTATACAGGAGTTACCAGCTGTATAACCTTTTCCTCTGTTTGGTTTGGTTTTCATGAGTTGTGCATCTTGGATTTTTGATAAATCAAGTTGACCATTGCTTAATTGTGGCAAGTGGGAATAAGATTCCATGATGTCAAAAGTGGCATTGATATTTTCTATATCTTTTGAAGATTCAAAAAATATGGATGACTTGTCATCTGAATTTTCTTCAATTATGTCATCTTTTTCAACATCAGGTTCTTTCTCCACATCAATTTCATTGATTTTCCCTCTCTTTGGACATGTACTGGCTAAATGAGTGGTGCTTTGGCAAATATGGCACTTTTTGACTGTATCTGCAGATTTATTTTTAATATTATTAGAGTTTTCTTTGGGGTTTTTGTCCACAGAATCCTTCCAAGGTGTATTAAACCTTGTTTTGAGATTCACCCTACTGGAACCAATTCTGGTTCTTGTGGTTACTTCCTCTAATATATTGATAATGTCTTCTGCTGAAGATTGTTCAGTAGTCCTGCTCTTGACAGCATGCTCTAAGTCACCTCCACATTGTCTTAGAATTTTTCTATGAATCATAAATTCTGACATGTCAGGGTATAATGCTGTTAACCTGTCCTTTTGTTGACAAAACCATGGTAAGGCTTTGTCTTTATCAGCATTAAATTTGGCGGATTCAAAGGCTGTTTCAACTTTAAACCTCCATGCATCATTGGCCCATTTGTTGACAATTTGGGTTTTCCACCAAGTCCAACTCTGGTGTCCATGTGCTTGTCTCAATTTGATATACCATCTGTGAGCTGATTTGGTAAACAAGGTGTTAAACCTGGCTGTCACCAATCTGTCTGGTAATTCAAAATCTTCTTTGATCATGTCAATACCTCTGATAAATTCCATATGGTCATATTCTCCTTCACCACTGAAGTGAGGCCATTCCTTAAGTTTTGGAACTTCTTTTAATAGTGCTTGGCCCATTGATGGTTCCAAGTTATGAAAAGAGGTAGAAGATTAATCTTTTAACTGTGAATTTTCTCCATCCAATACTTGTGGATTGGGAATTCTTGCACCCTAATTCTGGTTCAGAGGTGTAGACATTCTTGGTAAGGTGTTTAGCAGTTGTTCAATATCATTCATTTTACTGTTGTTACACCTTTGCGAATTTTTTAACTCATGTTGTAAGCTTTGTATAGAGTCTATGACATTCTTTTTATGTTCATCCTCTTTATATGTAAGCTCATTCCATAACTCTGTTTGTCTAGTATTATCAGATATAACTTCATTCAATTTCATTGTTAATTTTGATATTTCCTCTTTTGAGGTATCAAAATCCTTTTTCAAGGCAATTGTATTTGTCTTTACTTCAGCAAATGCTTTTGAAACATAATCCAGAGTCTTTTTATTGTCCTCTTTGATAGTACTAATGGCATGTTTTATTCTTGTCTCAATTATGTCATCAATATTGAGTTTAGAATATTTTTCTGTTAATTCTTTAATAATTGCAGATTGTTCATTTATCTTAATTCCAAAGGAAGTATCATTATTGGAAGTTTTAATTGTTCTTAAAACCCTTTCAAAACACATAAGTGTTTCATTGATTTGGCACAGGCTCAAGTTGTTTGTTTTAATGTTGTTACAAATGGATTCATTTTTATCAGAAAGATGTTTTTTCACGTCCTTTATAGCATCATACAACTCTGGGATGGAATCAAATATATCAGAAATCATTTCTGGAACTTTAATCTGGCTTCCTCCTTCTTTTGTAATTCCATCATGGTTCTGGCCATCTGAAATACATTTTCCATGGCATCCTGCTGAATCTTTGGGATCCTGTAGCCCTGGCTGTAAGGTTTTGGAGCTTGTGCCTTCCCTTTGCCCTTGTTTGGAGTTTGTGGCTGCTTTCTCACGTTGGAATTGCTGCTGCTGGCCACTGGGGCTGTTTTTGGCACTGGTTTTGGTGGTGGAGGGTTGTTTTTCCTCCATTCCAGTGTCAAAAGCATCATGTTTTTCTTCTCCATCAATGGATGCCATCCATTGAGCAATTTGCAAGTGTTGGGATGGCCCAAGAATTTTCTTACTGTCAGGTAAGAATTCATGCAATTCTTCCACAGGTCTGCAAGGATCTGGTACTCTTTGAATTGAAGTGCATTGTTGTATGCACTGTGGCTGGCTTTGTATATGTCCACAGAGGCTTGTTGTGGCGGTGTCAGCTCTTTTTGAAGGTAAAATAGTATTATCAGCTTCAGAATGACCCAATTTAGTTGTTTGGAAGTCATCAACTGACCCTTTTCCTTCTGTACCTGATTGGCCTCTGCCATAATCACGTCTATTACCTTTTTGGGAGCTGCTTGAGGGGTTGTAGCTGGCTCCTGACCTGGTTGAAGGCATAATTATGGTTAAAAAGGCTTAAAATAGTATTTTTACATCAAAAACTTACTATTGGCCAAATTTTTAGCTTTCTGAAGGGTATTATTTATGTCCAAGTTAATTAATTCAGAAGATATTGGTTCAGGTTGGTTATTTTGAGTCACAATAACAGTACTATTATGATCAGAATTAACAGTACTGGCAGGGATAATGCTGGTTACTGTTGAGGCTGTTTCAATGTTTTCTTGTCTTACCACGTTGTCAGACACTAAAATTAATGAAAAAGCCAATTAATTAAGTAAAAAAAAGGTTATTTCAAAGAAGAAATAAAAATATAAGCCTCACTTATAATATGAAAAAAATTATTTTTTTAAGGATTTTTTGGATTATAAGTATTTTTTATATGTTTTTAAATTTTTCAATATAAGAAAAAAGATTTAAAAAGAGTAAAAAAAATATGTCACAGGTAAAATATCACGGCTGGGCCCCCAAATGTAAGGTGTGGATATGAAACTTTGATAAAAAATCAAGTACTTTTCCTGTCCTCAAAATTTGTATAAGGTAAAAATTCAATTAAAAATAGTAAGAACTATTATTTTTAAGAGAAAACACGCCAATTTTATTGTTTATAACTTTATTAGTATAAAACAATAATATTATAAAAATTTATTGTTTTACCAACAATAAAAATTTATCCAAAAAAATACTCTACAAGAGATATTTTAAGGCTACAAAAGAAATTTCTTCAAGAGCAATTTCAATTGGAATTAATTGAGCAAAGAACTGCAAGCAATTAATTAAAGAACTAAGTCTTTAAAAAGAATATTAAAGAGAAAACACGCCCAAAAGTGACCAAAGTGAATTTGGAAACAAAGTGACAAAGTTAACAGTGATGAAAGATGCTTTAATTCACTTATGGGGTGGTTCAGGGGTAAAAATGATTATAAGAGTTACAAACAATGATTATAATGATTTTTTCACGTGGTTAAAAGGTTCACGATGATTTAAAAAGGGTGGTTGGAATCTTTTATTGATTGGTTTAACAGTTTTAAACTAATTAATAAAAGGAAAAGATTTTAACATGAAGAGAAAAGTGGGGCAAAGAAGACATTCTTTTATATCCATCAATTCTCTTACTCCAAAAGTAAAATTTACTCTTGTCAGTCGTGAAAAACAGTCTGACAACAGAAAAGCCAATTATGGCATCATTGAACCCTGGTTTAGACCAAAAAAGGGCTGGTTTAAGCCATTTTTAGCCATTTTTAGCCATTTTGGACCCTTAAATCAGCCATTACTATAGCAATACCAGGCCTAGAGCCTTCAAAACACGTCAGAATGTGTGTCAGAGGCGTAGAAACCAGTTAAAACTGTTTTTACTATGATTGTTTTATCTTAAGGGTAGTTTTACCCTCTTGGCAACAGCTAAAACTACCCCAGTTGGTATCAAAACCTCATCATCAATTGAGTTCACAGACCCTGTAACTCAATTCCAGGCCAAAAGTGATGAACTTTTGCGTGAATTTTGACATCCCACGCCTGTCAGCAAGGATTTTGGGGGTCTAGCTCCCCCTTAGAGCTGGAGTTCCTTTTCCCCCCCAAATTTAATCTTTCCAATTTATTTTTCCTTTAATTCCTCATCATGTATTATACTTACAATTTACACATGTGATTCAATTCAGTTTTAAAGTACAATACAGTAATAATTGACACCTCATATTTAAATCAAAGTTCACTTATGTAATACACGCGCACATTTTGACATTTCAATTGAATTCAATTGAAAATACTTCAATTCCTCATAACTTCTAAACTAAACACAACACCTCAATTTTAACACAAAATTTGATGGTTAACACCACATGTGGTGTGAATTAAATTAAAGTTTTGAGGATTTTCAACTTTTGTATTGAAAATACTAAAAACTTAATTTAAGCTTATTTAGAGTTGAGTTACAAGAATTTCACTCAGAGGTAACCCCACCTGATTTTTTATGAGGAATCCAATGGTGAAATAATTTTTATATGTTTATTTATTGGATAAGAAGTTATAATAATTTTTATTTAACTTTTTTCCAATTTTATTTAATTTTTCACAATTTTGTTGAAATTTCATTTTTACTTAATTTTTTCAAGTATAAATGTAATTTTATACTTACAAAATTTAATGTATTTTTATTTTTTAAATTGTAATTAATTTTTTGTTTTTAATATAATTTTATACTTATATTTTGATTTTTATTTTAATAATATAAATAAATTTCTTTTATTTATATTAATATGTTATTTTTTATATTTGTGGTCTTTTGGGTATATGAAATTACCTCTAAGGCTCACACCGAGCTAAGATTTGCACCTCTGTTCCGCCATTCATCTTTTGCGTTTTCAATTTTCCCAACACTTCCATACAGACCAAATTGTTCATTCTTCATGCTGCATTTGCGCCACCCAATTGCAAACATAAATCCCTCCAGTAATGCTCCATTGGTTGCAATTGGGTCGGTGAATCTCTTTTCACGAAATAAGAATTGTGATAATTCATCCCATTGATTGACCTCAACTTTGCTCATTGTTGTGAATGTTCGGAATTCAACAAGGGCAATGAGTAATCCGGTTGAAGAGAAAATTGCCACACGGCCAAAGTGAATGCGTTTGATCTGATTGACATCCACAAGCCTCCGAATTTCACTTGGGGTCATATTTGCTGATACTGGCATTGATATTTGTGCTGTTGGGTGAGAGGAGGAAAACAACCTATTCATTCCGGTCGTTTTGCGCTCATTTGTCTTTTGGGATCTCCCACTATTCCCGAGTGGTTGAGGGATCACTATGTGTTGAAGCACACAAGATATCAGATACTGCCAAGGAGCTTTCTTCGGCACACATCCTTTGACTTCCCTGTTGGAGCCCACATGACATTGGCACAATCTGAACCGAATAAAGCCAATGTTCTTCCGTGGGGCCCAATGAGGGTGCCACATAAATGTGGAAGCATATATATATATCTATATATATACACTGAGATTAAGCAAGCAACTCACACTTTCCTTCCTCAGACCAACGCTTTCTCACGAGTTCCCTTTTACGCTCTTTTCCTTTTTTCGTGAATGGCATGCTTGCAGCAGAAAATGAAATGAAACCAAATGATTACTGATTTATTAATATCACCTAAATTGAATTGCGGTTGATGAATCTTTTTTAATTGCGGCTAAAAAGAAAGATCACACCTGACCTTTTCAAATTTGCCATCTCAAATACCAGAACCTGAAAATTGCAGTGGATAGTGCATTATTCAATTTTACATATTGATGTTCCCATGCAATCACTTTCCAATCCAACCATTTGGAATATTGCAAGCACACGCAAATGCAATATGCATCCTGCTGCGGATCCCTAGCTATCCTAGGCCTCTTGAAAGACACAGGAACATTTGGCCTATTATGGGCTGGCAGGAAGTGATAAACGCGACTTCCCGCAATGCCCCCGCGTGTGCTACTCGCGGGCACAATGCCTGACTCAGCTTGTGTCTTGTCAGAGTCTTTGCAATGATGTATGGAGGCATGCCCCCGTAAAATTACTATTGGTACTCAGACTGTGGCATCCGGGCAGTAGTAGGATAGAAAGTCATGATTATTAAATTCATAAATCACTTTGCAAAATTCAATTACAATCTATCTAGTACAAAGCTAATCTAAAACGGGTCAATGCTGGTTGTGAGTTTATCTAACCTGGGTACAGTCAAGGTGACCTCATCACTTGAACCAAGACCGCATTTCGCCACCCAGGAATCACCAAAGTCTAATACTAAGCATCGTGCAAATTCAAATCTAAGAGGTACAGTGGGGTTAAAAGACTCTGATGAGAAGAAACTTTTATTCAGTAAATTACATATATACTTATTAGTACTGTGGGAACTCCTCTTGTGTGGGATTAAAATGAGGCAGTACCTGGAGGGGGAAATCACAGGTAACTAGTTTTGAATTGCTAATAACTCCTGTAACCAAGGGTGGCAAGGGTGTATTGCCTGCCCCTCCTGAAATACTGAACAAAATCTTCCTTGGAGCTCACAAACCAAAATAAAATTAGTAAGTGGCTTTACAACTGCAGAAGACAAAATTCAGCAGTCTCAGATCAGACCTATTCAATAAATGATATGAAAAATAATGTCAGTAATTTTGGTTAATTTTTAGATTTAATGAAATACTTGTCTGTTTTAATTTTAACAGTTTTTGGTGAAATTGAGGTGAGTTTTTCTTCTTGGTTAAAATTCCTTTTGCAAGATGGTTTTTTTTTAAGGTGTTATGGAAAATTTGATGAGTGTTGATAAAGGTAATTTTGTTAAGGTAAAGTTATAATAGGGTAAAATAATTTTTTTTTAAAGGTTTGTGATTTTTTTTTAAGAGTGGTTAATAATAAAATGGTATTTGTTAAGTTTAAAAGGTAAGGCTCTTTGATATTGGATTTTTTAAAGGGGTAAGTTATTTTTTAAGTCTTGATAAATGGTGTTAATTTTACTGGATAAAGTATTTTAATAGAGTAGTAACCCTAATATTGGGTACTAGATAATTTTTATTTTTATTTTAATAATAATAAGATTCCACTGAGCTTAGCTACTGGGTAATCTTCAACACTATACTTCCACTGAGCTTAGCTACTGGGCAAGTAAATTTACTATAATTTTCTGGAGTACCTCCCAGGTGAGGGATGAATTATTCCTATGCTTCTACTGTGCAGTGGTTATAATTTGCATGGGATATATTTTGCATGGGGGGATTTTGAAATTTGGGGGGAGAGAGCCCCTCTATTTATACCTTTTGGGAGCCCAGAGGGCCCTCCATGGGAGCTGTCTTTTTCCACTTTAATTCCTCTTGATTTCATCATGTGACTCCATTTTTGGTGAGGACCTTTCTTGCATGGGTCAGGTGATTTAAGGTTTGGTGATAATTTTCTTTCTGCAAAGCCTCCATTTATCACATGATTGTCTTTTGGTGAACTAATTATGATGTGATATTCTTGAATTTTCCTTGCATACATGAGGTGATTCAATTTGGCTGGGGATTTTTGTTGTGCACAGCCTCTTTTCTGTCACATGATATGCTCTTGGTGGATGCAGTATCACATGATGACCTTGTAATTCCTTTGCATATGTCCTAATTTAGGTTGAGTAGAAATGGCTGTGTAATTTATGCAGGTGTCATGTTTGTTTTTCTTCTTTTTGAACTTTAAAATAAAGTCAGGTGATGACTTCTTGCATTGGTGAATTTACTGTTTTTTATGAGATGATGTGATTTTTGATTTTGACACATGCTGTGCATAGTCATGTGGTTGAGATTTAATTGGAATTGTGTACTGCATGCAGCCTGTTGTAACTAGCTTTGGTTTGCATGAGGTGATGAGTAGTGTAAATAATTATGTTTTAAGGTTTTAAGTGGGGCTACTGTGGATATAAGATAAGATACTCCTGGGGCTGTGTTGTGAATGAATTGCAGGAATTCCATGGAGTTGAGCTTTGCATCATGTGACTTTGAATGCAAGTTGGCTGTATAACTAATGCATGTGTCATTTTCTTGCTGCATGAGTCCTGTGGCTGTAAGGGGGTGTAAAGCTGGGTGGGGTGTGTAATTTAAAGGGTGGTACCTTATTTGTTGTAACTAGTGTACTATATGTAACTTGATTTTTTACATATGCATAATGAAATTGAATAATTTATTTAAACACATACACTGCCTTTTGGTGCCTGTGCCATGGTTTTATGAGTTAAACCCAGCTTCTTGCTGTAAAATTGACCTTTTGGTGTAAAATTTGAGTGTAAGTCTGCCTGTAGGCTGGATTTCCTGCTGTTATAGGGTACTATGAGCTTGAGCCTGGTGAAAAAAATGGTATGGAATACCACATCCCCCTCTCCATTTAATGCTGTCCCCAGAATTCCAGGTGAGAGCTCTCTATTCTTCATCTGATTCTGTGGTTTCCTCCAATACCTCTTCCTCATTTATTGATTCATCTTCTACACTTTGTTCTTCTTCTGTGTCTTCTTTTGTGTTTATCAACTTTCCTCTTGGGTAGAACCTCTTGACTTGAGATGCTGCAAATCTTCTTGCTAATTCTGTTCCATCAAGTTCCTCAAGTTCATATGGTCCATTGTTTATTTGTTTGATTACTCTGTAGGGTCCATTCCATTTGTTTTTGAAAAGTAGTCCCCAATTAGTTTCTATTGCTTTGTTGTAAACCAGGACCAAATCTCCTGGATTGAGTGGTGATCTTAGTTGATGTGCCATTCTTCTATCCCAATATTTTATTGAGTCCTCCCTTGATTTTTTGAGTTTTTCTGCTGCTTTTCTTCTCATATCTTCTTTTCCTTCCAACTGTTTGGCTCTGGCTTCCAATAATTCCTCAGTTGTGGATATTTTGTGCCATTCTACTGCTAAAAAAGTTTTTGTTTCAATGTCGATTGGTAATACTGGTAGTTGCCCAAATTGGAGTTCATATGGTGAGAAACCAGTTGTCCTTTTAGTGGAGATTCTGTCAGCCAAGGTAACCAAAGGTAGATATTTTCTCCATTTTCCTCCATTTTCTCCACACATCTTGACTAATGCATCTTTAAGTTGCTTATGGCCCCTTTCAACCATTCCTTGAGATTCTGGGTAATAAGGTGTGGTGACTCTGATCCTTGATCCTGCTTTCTTTACTGCATCTTGCAATTCTTTTCCAAACTCTGGCCCCCCATCAACAGTTACTTCTTTTGGTGAGCCATACCTGCATATCCATTCTGAGGTGAACCATTCTGCAACTACTTTTGCTGTTAATTTGACTAGTCCAACTGTTTCTGGCCATCCTGAAAAATCATCTCTGGCCACAACCATATACTTCCATCTTCCAGATTTGATATGGACTGCATCCATGCTTACCCTTTCAAAGATTGTTGATGTTGCTGTAGATTTTCCTTGTTCTCTTTGTAAGTTTTGACTTCTCTTTTGGCAGGCTAGGCAAGATTGAACCCATTTCTTGACTGATTTCTTCATTCCTTCCCACCAAAATCTTGCTTCAATTCTTCTGTAAGTTTCATTTTCCCCTCTGTGGCCCATGTCTTCATGAAGTGACTTTAAAATGTAGCTTTGAACTTCTTGACTTGATATCACCAACTGAGGGTTTGGGTTATTTCTTCTTTTAAGCTGGCCATCTTCCAAGAAAAAGTTGGGTGACCTTCTTTTGATCCTTCTAAATTCTTCTTCTTTGCTTGATTCTGGTTTTTTCATTGTACTTAAGTATTCCTGCATTCTCTTCCAAAATCCTTCTTGTTTGGTTGGTACTTTTATTCCTGAAAAATGGAGTGAATTTAAATTCTTAGCCCCAAATCCAGGGTGTGGCTTGATCCAATCTTCTTCTTCATCAAATTCTGGTGCATCTTCATCTTCTTCATCTGAGTTTTTTGGTCTTCTGGAGAGCCCATCTGGCATAGTGAAAGTTTTCCCTGGTTTGTGTACCAAATCAAAGGAAAATAGTTGAATGAAAGCCACCCATCTTGTCATGGGGGCATTGGGTAAGCAAGGGGTGTTGATCATTTCAATTAAGGCCTTGGCATCAACCTGTAATTCAAAATGTTGTCCCCAAAGTATAGTTTGTAGCTTCTTGAGAATTCTTGCAACTCCACAGAGTTCCAATTTGGGTTGTGAGTATTTTGATTCCAATTTTGAAAAAGTTATTGATTCATATAATACTGGTCTGTCTTTTCCTTCTTTATCTTCTTGAGTGAGTACTGCTCCTGCAGCAATGTAGCTTGAATCTACTGCTAGCTTAATTTTTCCTGCTCCTTTGTCATAATCCAATTTCTTGAGGGTTATTTCTTCTCCAACTATCCTTCTGAGCTTATGGAAAGCTTCTTCACATTTTTGATCCCAATCCCAGTCAACATCTTCTCTGGTGAGCCTTCTGAGTGGTGATGCAACTTGTGAGAAGTTTTCAATAAACATTCTTACATAGGCACAAAGACCAAGAAATCCTCTTATTTCCTTTTTGTTGAGAGGTGTTGGCCAATTTTGAATCTTGTTGATCTTTTGTTTTGAGATTGTTCTTCCTTTGAATGATACAACATGCCCTACTATGTCCAAAGCTGGAACACAGCATGCAAACTTGGATCCTGAGATAGTAAGTCCTGCTTCTTCAATCCTGAATAAAACTCTTTCTAAGGTTATGGCATATTCCCATATAAATCTTCTGATTGAGGGGTTTTCTGGTAGTGTTTCTTGATTGTAAAGTGATCTTGGTCCTTTTATTCCTCCATCATCAATAAAAATTCCTATACTTTCTGGTATTTCTTCTTGGAGTATCCAGGTCATTTGGGCTTGGTATACTGCTACTGAGTTGGTGGCTCCTTGGGGTAGTCTTGTGAGTTGCATCCTTCCAAGGGGTGTTTCAAAAGTAGTGAGGGGTCTTGTAGTGACATCTAATTCTCTTTCATCATATCCTCCCATGATGTCTCCTAGTCCATAGCATGCTCTTCCTGCAAAGGCATCTACAAATTCTTCAATGTGAGGTGGTAAGCCAGCATCCTTGATGGTGACTTTGTTGAGTTCTTGAAGGTCATGGACAATTCTGAGTTTCCCATTTGATTTGGCCACACAAAAGATTGGGCTTGTGTAGCTTGAGGTGGATTGCTCATATAGTCCAGTCCTGATTCTTTCTCTGATTAATTCAGTAAACTGAGGTAAAATTGATTTGGGAATGGGAATTGGTTTCTTCTGCCAAGGTTCATGAGGTATTACTGGTATCTTGTAAGGTTTTCCATATGAGTGTTTGAGTAATCCTCTTTCTTCTTCACAGAAGGCTATTGCTTTTTCCCTTAAGGTAATAACATTTTTGAGTAAATTGATTTCTTCATTTGATAACCATCCTGGTGGGCCAAAATTGACTGCTTGGAGTCTTTCATGGGTGACCTTGAAGGTTTCTTGAAATATAGGTGGTTTTGGTGATAAGGGTGTTTCATAAGGATCTCTTGATAAAGGTGGTCTTTCCAAAGGTGGGTTAAGGTCTTGAGGCATTGGCTCATTAACTGGTCTCACCTTCTTCAGGACTGATTTGTATTTGGCTGCTAAAATTTGGTGATCCATCTTCAATTAGTTTTTTTTTTTTTTTTTTTTTTTTTTTTTTTTTTAATGATTTCTAAGAATTTGCTAGTGTCCTGAAATCTTGAGGTCTTCACAATTCTTCTTTCTTCTTTCTTCCATAAAAAATGTAGTTTAAGGTCATACAGGACCTACAACTAGGTGTGTAACCCCTGTATATTAGGTATACAAGTCCTGCAGTTTGAGTCATGCAAGGACCTCCTGGCCTAATCCAAGGGCTTATCTTGATTCTTGAGCTCCTTTGGGCTTGATTTTGGATTCCACTTGACTCTTGTTTTATTCTTCAATCTTCATGATTCCCACTTGATTCAAGATTCTTCTGGTTGTTTTATTTCTTGATAAGGAATTTTCTTGTCTTAATTGATGGCTTGAGACTTCACTTTGTTCATTTTGGCCAATTTGATAATGCTAAACACCTGTAAAGCCCCTTGTTCCTGTTACACAAAGGGAGCAGTTTATTGTCATGCTGAGGACAAAAATGGTCCTTCAGCACTTCTCCTGACTAGGACAATCCCCTCCAGCTTCTTGGCTGTTATTTGTTTTATAATTTTTCCTGCCCAAGTCTACAGGGGAAGCAGTTTACTGTCATGCTGAGGACCTCTTGAGTCTTCAATCTTCTTTAAAATCCCAAGGGCAATTTGATTTGAGTGTTATATATTATCTTGTTAGTCCTTCATGTTGAGTGAGTCCTGAGTCCATAATAAATCCAGTGGGTCATCCTTCAGTCCATAAATCCTGACCAATGATTCTTGAATACCAAATGAGTTTCAATCCATAATCAAAGAAGTGTCCAAGGTCTTGTGTTTTCCAAAGGTCAATCCATAAGGAACTCCTGCTTTTCTTCATAAATAATCTTCTTCATTTTCAGTATTTTGAATAATCATCCTATGATAAGTTGTTTCCCAATTCCCTTGCTATTTCTTCAAAATAATTTATGTCCTTTTGTTCTTTTGTATTCCTGAATTATACCTGTTATAAAGAAATGAAAAAAATAAAAAATTATAATAATATGGTAATTTAAAATTGATTTTAATATTAGTTTATTGATTATTATTGTTATTTTTTTTAATAATATTTGTTTTGGATAAGGGCCCCCCTCTCCATTTAAAAACCTTGAGTTGGTTTTTGAATTTTGAAGAGGATATGTTCTCATTCCCCCAAAACTTCCACTATAAGGGATAGTGTAAGAAATAAGTTTACCCACCCCTTATTTTTTTATAGTGATTTGATAAGAATAAATAATGATACAGTAAGTTTTTATGTTAATGATGATTCAATAATAAGTCTTTTTTTTTAATTTAAGTATAAAATAACCATAAAGTGAGATATCGGAGTGAAAATCACAACTTAAAAGAAATAAACCTGAATCACAGTTAAGATCATGGAACTGTTTGGTTGAAGGTGGTAATTTGTTCCAATCAGCAAAAATTGGTGCTCTTGAGAGTATTTATGATTAATATTACATAATTGAATGATCATAATTTGAGTCCTTTATTCATATAATGACCCTTATGATGCCACAACTCTTCCTTTTTGGAATCATCATTGTGACTCAGACTTTATTTCAAGTCCATCCCCTTTATGGTTCAGATTTTCTGTTACCCATAAATGCATTTGAGTTGTTAAAAAATATAAACAGTGAAATTGAAAATTTGTACAATTGAAAAAAACTCTTCTTTGCTTTTTTGGGGGGCTTTCAAAATTCCATTTGGAATAAACAGCACATTGAGGTTTTATTAATATGTAAATTCCCCAAATTATGTCATCAATTTATGAGTTTTTAATATAAATAACTCCTTCAGAGTTCAATTAATGCCTTCATGGCACAAATACTTCTTCTTTTCAAACAAGCTCCAATCACTTTTTTGTAATTGAAGAAATATTTCAAATAAATTGATCTTTTTTTTTTTTTTTTTTTTTTTTTTTTTTTAATTAATTATTTTTATTTTATTTTTTTGAGTGGAAAAAATATTGAGCCAACTTAATGGCTCTTAAAGTAATACTAGAAGAAAAAATATGATGAAGATAAAAAATAATATTTTTGAGAACTTGACTGGGATATGCCCCTCATTCTCAGGTAAAATAAATAAATAGTTGAATTTTGGGATAAAAAATAAGATAAAAATAAAAATAAAAAAAATATGTTCAAAAGCTTAAGTCAGTATATCTTTCCAATTCTTTTTTTTTTTATAATGACATAAAATTATAAAGTAAAAAAAATAAAGTAAAATAAAACCTCAGGTAGTTTATAGTCTTGCCTAGGACTTATCCTCCTTTTATAGTCCTTGTCAAATCTTTTTGAATACTTTAAATAGGCAGTTTATGGTCTTGCTAAGGACCATTGGTTGATTTTTTTTATTTTAGAGTCCTTGTTGAGAATCTTTGGTGGGCAGTTTATGGTCTTGCCAAGGACCATATTTTGTCTTTGCTTTGGTCCTTGTTGATAATTTTAGTAATTTATTTTTGATATTTGAAGGGGCAGTTTATGGTCTTGCCAAGGACCATAAAATTGTTTTTCTTGATAATTACTTGATTCCTTTTGATAATTTTGGTTTTGATTTATCTTCAAAGCCAAGTTGTAAAGTGTATTCAAAAGTTTATAGTCTTATTGAGGACTTTTTTCATTTAAAATCATTTTCTTAAGCTTATAAGATCCTGAAAGTTTTTTTTTTTTTTTTTTTTAATTTTGAATACCTGTAAAAGCCAAATCAAATATGTTAGTATAGTTATTATTCATCATAAAAAGGCATAAAAGATCAAATAGCAGTTTAAAGCCTTGCTTAGGGCTTTTTTTTTATAAGTCCTATTAGGGCTTTTATTATATGTTATTTTTAATTTATAGCCCCTGTTTTTTTTTGATTGTTTTCCTTTTGAATTTCCTGTAGAAATAAATAATCAGAATTTTTAAATTATTCTAAGTATAAAAAATAAAATAATGTTAAATTTAAGAAAATCATCAGTTTAAAGCCTTGATGAGGGCTTATTGTTTAATTAAATTATTGTAAAGCCCTGTAAAAAAAAGAAAATCATTTTAAATAAAATAAACAGCCAGAAGATAAAAATGAAAGCAGAAACCAGCAGTTTAATGTCTTGCTGAGGACATAAATGTTTTTATTTTCTAAATCATCAATAAAAGAAATTCCAACTGTTTAAAGTCATGTTGAGGACTTATTTGTATAATGAAGACCTGTAGCACAATTAAATGTGTCAGCCCCATTTTATATCCAAGATAAATTAAGAATGAAAAAAAAAGAAATAAGCAGTTTAAAGCCTTGCTGAGGGCCCTTTTTTTTAACTTATAGCCCTGTAGAATTTCAAAATAAAAAATCAATTAGCAAATTAAAAAAATCAGAATTATAATTCATAAGAGACCTAAGCAGTTTTAAGCCATGCTAAGGGCTTTTTATTGTTATTTCATTTTTTTATTTTTTGTTATTTTTTTTTTTATTTTTTTATATTTTTGTTTTTTTTATTTTTTTTATATTTTTTTTATTTTTTAAAAAAAATTGATCAAAGAAAAAAACTCAGTAATATCCAGCTTTAATAAGAAAAATAGAAAATACAAATAAACAGTTTTAAGTCTTGTTCAGGACTTTTATTGTTTTTTATAGCCCTGCAGCCCATCAAAAATGAAATTTGTCAGTTTAATTTAATGTCCAAAAATAAAGTGATAATAAAAATAAAATAAAATAAAAAGCAGTTTATAGCCATACTGAGGGCTTTTATTGTTTTGTATGCCCTGTAGCACACCAAAATAAGATATGTCAGTTTAAATATAATTATAACACAAAATAAAAAATAAAAAAAACCCATCACTTTAAAGCCTTGATGAGGGCTATTATTTATTTTCCAAAACATAATTAAAAAAAATTTAACAGTTTAAAGTCATGTTGAGGACTTATTTGTTTTTATGAGATAAGCTGGATATATAGAATTTGTTGTTTATTGTGATATTTGCCCCAATGCCTTCAAACTTAATCAGGTTTTCTGGTTAATCCTGCAACAGTTAAGGCTGTAGTTGTTGGAAGTGTAGAGACAGCAGGAGCCCTTAGAAATGGGCGATACGAGTGGTCTGAGAGGACCTAAATCCCCTTGTGATTGGTGCAAATATTGTGTGCTTGTTCTTTATACACGGTCCTTCATACATCTTTGCGAACAAATTTAAATATTTTAAAGTGGATTGGGCAAAGAAACCGTTGTACCCTGCTGGTTTTCTCTTGGAAGTCTTAGCTTATTCTTGGTTATTTATTCAGTTAATGACCATTCAACCTTATAGCCGGCGGCATCAGTCGTATCTGGTGAGCTTGATCAATTTCAAGCTGGAGTGGGCTGACGGATTACCCTATCATTACTTTATCGACTGAAAAACAAGGATCTCGGCGCCATCACCATCATGGTGCTTTTGGGTTTCGACGGCTCTTGAGTCTCGCAACGTAATGATGCAACCAAAATTCTATTTCCAGCGGTGTTTTGTGATACCAATACAGTCTATATTGGTCTCTTGCTGCCCAATAGCGACGTTGAGCTGTCGTGATATACTTAAAGCCTTCTTCAACCCGCTCAATAGCAAGCCGAGAGCACTAAGCTTGACGAGGAATTCTCATGCTGCAAAGCTCTGGTAAACCAAATTCGTGCGACAGGAGTTGGAGCGTATTGAGTCAATAAATTATTAGAAATTGGGGTTTAAAAGTGCCCTTGTCCTCTATGAAAACGGTCAAATATCTGGATTTGTGCGGCACGATGATTGGAAGTGACGCGATCTTGGTAGCAAAGCCGATGGGTGAGATCCAACCTAAAGTAGCAGTGGGGTTAGCTGTTGGCGCGGTTGAAGACATTTGTTGGTGCCTCTGATTCTAATAGTTATTTTAGCTTAGACAGCTTTTAGATGGTCATTGACGTAGCTTAGAGGCAAATTGGACATGTTGATGGCCGCTAGGAATTTCAATGGAGGTGCTTCAATGGGTGTGACCTGTAAACGTTTCACCTGAAGAGAAATTATTCAAGCTTGTCTTTAGCGTTGTGGTTAATGTGTTCAGTTTCCTTCCCTCCTTCAAAACGAATTTAATAGCTGAGGTCTCCATTGTAATTGGAGCTGCATTATAGATCCTCCGTAAAGTCTTGTTATTTTTTTATCCTTAATATTTGACGTATGTTCTAGCTAGTGTTGATGTTTTCATAGGTTTTTTGTTATGTGATCTTAACAAGCTCCGGTATGTATCGTATCTTTTCACTCTTTTTTTTTTTTTTTTTATTATTATTATTATTATTGCCTTCCTCTTCTGGTATTGGGCTTAGAGTGGGATAATGTAAATAAAGAGAATAGACGGTTCATTTGCAAGTCGTACCAATATCATCCAACGTTCCGCCCAGGTCACGTAAGTAAAGTCTCCTCCGAAAGCATTTCCTTTGTTTTCATTCTCTCTTTCGACAACCAACGGTTGATGGACTGACGTCGGGACTGCTGACGGTTAGTTCTTCTCATGCTTGGGTTTCCTTTTTTAGACAGCTGGATTGATTCCCAGGTAAGGATAGAGTCGAAGTGCTGAAGCTTCCTTCCTGATAAAAGGATCAAAAATCGTCGTTGATTTTTTCCATTCATCCCACCAATCAGTCCAATCGACAGCAGTGTTTAATCCTTCTCATCAGCCTTGGTATGCTTATTATTTCTAGAGAGTCTTTCTTCTTTGTTTTTTTTTTTTTTTTTTGTACTTATGATTCTTTTTTATTTTTTTTATTTTTTATATATACTGTTAGAGTTACTATGAGTTCTCATGATGTCGGCTTCGCAGCGGATTTCTTTAATGCTTTTCGTCCGTTTACCACCGAGGAGCTAGAAGATCTTGTTCTTGGTATTCCTCCAACCAATAGGTTGAGGAAGTCGGTGTGGGAATGGCTCACTGCCGACGGCCCTTTTCCAACATTCCCTCCATCACCACCAGCCCTCGGTGATATTTGGAGTACACCTGAGGACTCCCCTAGCCATCGCGAGCCTACACCCGTAGCAGCGTCGGCCTTTTACTCCTTCTTGAATGGAGAGGTGGATCCCAGGCTTTTGGATCCTCAACCCTCATCCTCGCATTGTTCCAACAAAAAAAGTTCTAAAAAAACCAAGGGGCCCTACTACCTTCGCCCTCGTAACAATTTGGGTCGGGTTATTTACCCTTCTAAGTGAAGCAAGTCATAGGGTAAGTTTATACTTGTTCTTATTATTATTACTATTATTATTTTTTATCTATTTATTGATTTTTTATTATATATATATATATTATTTTAGTTTATTATTAGTAAAATTTTTGCTACTTAGCTTGTTGTAGCACCTTGTTATGCCTCCTGTATTCTGAAATGGAGAAACTATTCCTTCAGCCACTTTTATTTCTATTATTATTATTATTTTTTTTATTTTTTATTTTTTTTTTTTTTAAAGAATAAAATAAAGTAAACAAAAAAAAATCTTAATTTCAGTGAGGATCAAATTTAAAATGAAATGAGGTCAGTGGAAATAATCAAAAAAGAGAAAGAAAATCAAAATAAAAATAAAAAAATATAAAAAATAAAAAAAAATAAAAAAATAAAAAAATAAAAGAATAGAGATAAAAAATAAAAAAAAAATAAAAAATAAAAAATAAAAAAATAAAAGAAAGTAAAATAAA
The DNA here is from genome assembly GCA_023105745.1 of Austropuccinia psidii. Classification (NCBI taxonomy): domain Eukaryota; kingdom Fungi; phylum Basidiomycota; class Pucciniomycetes; order Pucciniales; family Sphaerophragmiaceae; genus Austropuccinia; species Austropuccinia psidii. Next base: position 54,233,930 of record JALGQZ010000005.1, on the reverse strand, counting down.
CTAAAATAAGAAAAAATAAAATAAATAGGAATTAAAATAAAAAAAAAATAAAATAAAAATAATAAACCAATCAAATAGAGGTAAAGGAGGTCAGTAAGCTAAGATTTTTTTTTTTTTTGTTTTGTAATTTTTTTTTTTTTTAACTAATAGAATTAGAAATGGGATAGAATATATCATAAAAGCAGGAAAGACTAAAATAGAATTATAATGTTATGTAAGATATTGTTTCCTTTATAGTTATCATCTTTTAATATAAGATTAATTGCAACTGATTGGTTTTTTTTTTTCTTGTTTTATATATTTTATATTCTAGAACTAATATTTATTATATATATATATATTTTTTAATTATTATATTTTTTTTTTTTTTTTTTAAGTAAAATAACAAAAAACAATCATAAAAGAAATCTTCAATATCAAGCAAGTTTTATTTTATTTCTTTCTTTTAAGCTTTTATGAACTGAAGCTAATTGTTTTTTTTTTTGTTTTTTTTTTTAAGGTGATCATGAAAGGAAGAATTAAAAAATGATAGTAATAAAGATTAAAGTAAAATTATATTAATAAATAAAAGGGATAAATAATAACAACTAAAATGAAAATAGGATGGATTAGAAATCAAAGAACTGGGTACTTAGCAGGTGAGATTTCATTTGATTGATCCCTTTGACAAAGTATCTTATTTAATAATTCATTCTTGACAAAATTTCCTCCCTTCCCTTGTTCTTTTTTAAGAGCTTTGAAAAGGTATTCTTGACAGAAGGATTTCCATTCTTCTGTATTGAATTTAGTTACACCACCTTTGAGGATGAATATTGATGGTATAAGTGTTTCCTCCCAGTGACAATCCCATGTGGTATTTTTCACAGTATATCCCCCTGAGATCTTGCTGATTTTTCCATTTTTGATTTCAAAATCCTGGAGGTTGAACCAGTCTTGGCATTCCCAGGTCCTCCAAAATAGTGATTTCCTGAGGTGTTCATCCATGTAAAATATTTCATTCCAGTAATTGTTTCCAAGGTTGCCATCAATTCCATCCCAGGTCAGTAACTCCAAGAATTCATATTTTGTAAGATTGAATCCAGGTAATTCTTTCCATGGATGGGATATGACAGTTTCTGAAGGTGAGTTTTCTTTTTCAAAGATGTCTTCAAACTCAATGTATGGAAGGACTATGGTGGAAATATCAGGACAAGGTTCTGGTTTTATTTTAAAGAACCAGTCAGGATATTCATCTATTTCTTGTTGATTAATGTAATTGGCCCAGACTTCTTTTTCCTCTATCCAGCTGATATCTGTGCCCATTGACCAGGTATTTTCTTCAGGTAATGGCCATGACTCCATTTTGTAGGACTTGGCGGGTTTTTGAATTGTTAAAAGGTAATAATATTTGATTTATTTATAAAAAGAGCTTGAGAGTAGGCTTAATGGGTTTTGAATGGTAATTTTGGGTAGGAAATTTGGATATTCCTCTTTGATAAGGCAGGAGGTCACTGCCTAGTGATGATATGATTTGGGTGAGTGAAATTATTGATTTGAGCTGATGAGAGTTGATATTCCTTTTTGATAAGGCAGGAGGTCACTGCCTAGTGATTGAGAGGATTTGTTGTTTCTTTTCCTAGGTGAGTGAAATTTTTGATTTGATTTGGTTGATAAAATTTTTGGATTTTCCTCTTTGATAAGGCAGGAGGTCACTGCCTAGTGATTTTTGGTTTTGGTGAAGGAAAATGGTGATTTTTGGTTGATAAGAATTAATTTTCCTCTTTGATAAGGCAGGAGGTCACTGCCTAGTGATTTGGATGATTTTTTATTGTGTTTTTTATTGGTGAGTGGAATTATTGATTTGATTTGATGAGAATTGATATTCCTCTTTGATAAGGCAGGAGGTCACTGCCTAGTGATTTTTGAAGTTTAAATCTGACTATTTTGTTTGATTTTTTTGATTTTGATGGAGTTTCTTTAAAGTGCCAAAGGGTTTATTTATTGATATCTTCATCTTCTGATGACCAAAGAAATTCTTCATTGATAATTTGGTCTTCTTTTATTAATTCTTCCCCATAGGATTCAAAAATTGGTGAATTGGCCATGGTGGAGGTGATTGATATATTTTTGTAAGTTTTTTTTTTTTTTTTTTTTTTATCTTTTTTTTTATTTTTTATTTTTTAATTTTTGAGGGATAGTTTGTTAATGAATTTCTTCTTTGTTAAGGCAGGAAGTCACTGCCATAAGAGATAAAATGAAAAAAAGAAACTAATGATACATTGTATGGATGATACTGATACATTTTTGAAAAAAATCTTGATTTTGTTGGTTTTATTCAAAGTTGAGCTCCCCCAAGTGGGAAAGGTGAGTGTCTGTTGAGCAATCTGGTCAAAATAAGGTCTTTGAGGGCTTCCAAAAAGGCATTTCTTTCCTCAACTTCTTGTTCTGATGGAAATTCTGACCACCATAAGTTTTCATCAATGAATATATATCCATCTCCAACCCATTTCAGTCCTCCAGTTTGGTATGTTGATCCATTTAATCCAAGGTACCACTGGGCCCAAATTTGATTGAAGCAAAGTCCTCTTCTTGGTAGTGTGGCAATTTCAAATATTTCATCCCAGAATTGATTTTCAAGGTTACCTTTAATTCCCTCTTCAGTTAACAGTTCTAGGAATTGGATTTTGTTCAAGTTTGCTCCTGGGAGTTGACATAAATATTTATCTTCACATAAAATTTCTTGAGCTTCATCTCCATAAATGTCTTCAAAGGTGATGTATGGCAGGTAAATGTAATTGTATTCATTATCTAGGATGGATTCTGTTTCATCATGTTCATTGGGAGGTTGTTGGATGAATTCAGGGTTTTCCAGTTGCCATTCATAAGGTTCTTCTTGGTTGTTCAATGGTCTGTCCAAGAAGTTGATATGGTATGTGTCTTTTAAATTTTTGTCTCTTTCTTCCATAATTTTGAGGTCTTTTTCTATTTCATTGATAGTTTCTTCATCTGAGAGCTCATGATGCTCACTAAATCTGACTTTCTTCTTTTTGGGTTTAGGTTTGAAAGGGTTTCCATGTATTTTCTCATTTCCATCTACTAAAATCTGAAAAGTTTCTTCCTTACTGCTAATTGGCTTGTAAATTATATTGGGTAATTCATCTTCAGAGGTTGAGTCTTCAAATTGTCTTTTGAGGTTGTTTGGCCATTGGTTATTTTGTAAATCTGGACCAAACTTATCACTTTTTGGAGATAAATCTTGGGTCTTCTGGGTCAAATTTGTCATGGTATTGTCACCTTTTGCATTTTGAAACTTCTTTCCTGGTGTATTTCTGACCAATTTTGCCATATTGCATAGATCCATTCCTCTAGGTGGTCCAGTTTGCCATCCAAGTGCTTGAGGTTTGCATATTGGCATGCATAATCTTCTTCCATCAGGTTCTTGATAGCTTAGTATTTCACCTTGTTTATGGGAGAATTCTAGTCTAATGTTGTTGTCTGCCAAGAAGGGTCTTCCAAGTACTGTATGGACAGATCCTTTTGCAATAAAAAAGTGGATTTGAGTTTCTTCTCCTGAAGCCAAGATGATTGGAGTAAATTCTGAAAGTGCAACCAATGAAGTAGTATGGCCTCCAATTCCCCTGAGGTTCATGTTAAGATTTCTTGTTGTGAGTGAAGCTTTGATTGCTATTTCTTCTGGTATAATGTTGAGTTCTGCCCCAGTGTCCACTAATGCTCTGATAGGATATTCTTCTTTTCCAATGAAGATTTCCATAAATCCCAAAGGACAGGCATAATGAATCTTGGGCTTGGGTATTTCTTTGAATCCAAATGATAATAATCTTTCTTGAAGATCCATTGAGTTGAGTGATTTAATCTTTTCCTTGTCCTTTTCTGATAATTCTTGTAATTTATGGACAAAATTGGGTGACATCCTCAAAATTTCTTCAATGGTGAGGTTGATCTTTTGTTGCATAATTTTCTTAATAATTTTGTCAATTTCCAGTTTGGTTTCAACTTGTTTCTTTTGAGGTTTTCTGAACTTCTTTTCTTCTTTGGGAATTTCATCATCTTCATTCTTATTGTCAATATTCTCAATTTCCTCCTCAGGTTGGTCTGGTTTTGGAATATTTGAATTTTGGAATTTGGTGGGAATTATAACTCTTTCTTCTTCCTTTTCTTCTTCAATGTAAGTTCCTGGAATTTCTGCTTTTTTCTTTGGCTCTAGACTTTGGGATTGTCTTTCCATTCTTTGCTTGGTCTGCCTTAATCCAATATGTGATTCAAATGGGTCATTGGCTGAGGAAATGGTAGGTGGTTTCCAATTTGACCAATCTTCAACATGAGCAATTGAGGTTGATTTATCTTCTGATTTCTTTTCAGTGGGCTTAACCTCCTCTTCTGGTTTTGGTTTGACAGTAGGTTTTTCCATAAATTTCTTGTTGAGTTCTGCTTGTTCTTTTGCAAAGGCCCTGACTATGTCTTTGGCACGTTCATTTCCTTCCATAGGTACTCTCTGATAGTTGGGGAAGAGGTAAGATGCTCCTTGGGTTCTGACAATTCTTCTGTCCAGATCTTCAGCAAGGTGAGTGCATCTAGTTGCTGTATGTCCTTCTTCCTTGCAGTAAGCACATTTCATTGGTGGTCTTGGAGCCATCTGAGCTGATATGTAAGGTTGGTAACTGGATGAAAGTGGTGGTAAAGGATTCCTTGGCCTGTATGGTTGATTATTTTGGGGAAATCTTTGCTCTTGATTATTGTTCCAGTTCCTTGTTGGTGGATTAACTGCTTCTGATAAGGTTTTGAGTTGATTCAAAACTTCTTTAACTGATTCTTTTCCCTCATTTCTTGGCTGAGGTTCTGGTTGTGGAGGATTTTTGATCTTTTGGGTGAGTTCTTTTACTTGTTTTAAAACTTCATCCCAGCTTTCATCCTCAAATCTTGTTTTCTTTTCTGGAGGTTTTGGTTTAGAAAATTCTTTTTGTTGAATAGGTACCTTGGCCTCCAAGTCTTGTTCAATGTATAATTTCAAAATATCCAATCTTGGAATGATGTAACCTCCATCCAAGGCTTGAACCATAGCTCTGTCTTTAATCATTTCTTTGTAAATTGATTCTTGAACACTAGTGGAAAGGCTGGCCAATATTTCCTGGTTATGATTGATATCACCTTGGATATATTGGTATCTTTTGAGGTAAGTGATGATTGCTTCATATTCCCCAATGAATTTTCTGTATTGAGTCATGTTTCTTATTCCACCTTCTTGTTGAGTTTTTGTGAATAAATCAGTGATTGAGGATAATCTGTATCTTCTTTCAGGTGAGACTGTTCCCCATCTTCTTTTCATATCCACTTTCAATTGATCCCAATCAGCTGTTTCATATCCTGGCATTCCTTCAATATGATAACTGATTTCTTCATCTTTTGTCCAAAATGCTATTTGTCTTGCAATGTCTCTTCCACTTGCTCCTTCAATTTCTGCAATATTTTCAACTTTCTTGATGAATCTTTCAACATCCTTTCCATCAAACCACAAGTTATAGTCCTTGGCTCTGATTTTCACTATTGGAGTAGTGTTTCTTGGAATTTCTTGATGTAATGGAGTTGGCATTTGGGAAGAAATGTTGACTCTTCTTGGTAAGGTACTTTGTCTTTGTTCTGTATAAGGTGTTGATGTGGCCATGGGTCTTGGATAAGGTGAAGGTGATCCATGTTGCCTGAATGATCTTGGAAGGGTGGTTTGTTCTTCAAGTGGACTATTTTGTGGAGTATAACTTGATGATTTATTTTTTCCTTCTTTTTTGATTAGTGCTAATAATTCTGCTTGCATTTCTAGCATCTTCTGCTGAAGTCTCTCTGTTGAAGACATTTCTTCCTGTCCTTCAACAGTTTCTTCATTAAGGTTTTCTTCCTGGATTTCTTCAATACTACCAGGTAATTTTGATGATGAAGGTTTATCCATTTTTGATTTGTTTATTTCTTCCTTTGATGTTGGTGTTGAGTTATTGATTTTATTTCTTTCAAGGAGATCAAGGAAAAATTTCTCCACAACCTTCAAGTCCCTTTTATTGGTTCTTGGTGTTGCAATTGGGAAATTGGAATATTTATTTGATTCCTCTCCTAGTTCTGTTTCTGGCTTTGGTGGATAATAGTAATGGTCAGAGTGAGTTGATGATTCAGATTCTTGAGATGATGGTTTTGGCTGATTTTGATTATTTGAATCCAGTTTTTGTTATAAAAAATAGTATTCTTGGAGTAGTTAAGAATTTTATAATTTATTGATTTTAATTTAATTTTTTATTGAAGTTGAGGTTATCTGGCCACTGTTGGGACACCAGATGTGGGAACTCCTCTTGTGTGGGATTAAAATGAGGCAGTACCTGGAGGGGGAAATCACAGGTAACTAGTTTTGAATTGCTAATAACTCCTGTAACCAAGGGTGGCAAGGGTGTATTGCCTGCCCCTCCTGAAATACTGAACAAAATCTTCCTTGGAGCTCACAAACCAAAATAAAATTAGTAAGTGGCTTTACAACTGCAGAAGACAAAATTCAGCAGTCTCAGATCAGACCTATTCAATAAATGATATGAAAAATAATGTCAGTAATTTTGGTTAATTTTTAGATTTAATGAAATACTTGTCTGTTTTAATTTTAATAGTTTTTGGTGAAATTGAGGTGAGTTTTTCTTCTTGGTTAAAATTCCTTTTGCAAGATGGTTTTTTTTTAAGGTGTTATGGAAAATTTGATGAGTGTTGATAAAGGTAATTTTGTTAAGGTAAAGTTATAATAGGGTAAAATAATTTTTTTTTAAAGGTTTGTTATTTTTTTTTAAGAGTGGTTAATAATAAAATGGTATTTGTTAAGTTTAAAAGGTAAGGCTCTTTGATATTGGATTTTTTAAAGGGGTAAGTTATTTTTTAAGTCTTGATAAATGGTGTTAATTTTACTGGATAAAGTATTTTAATAGAGTAGTAACCCTAATATTGGGTACTAGATAATTTTTATTTTTATTTTAATAATAATAAGATTCCACTGAGCTTAGCTACTGGGTAATCTTCAACACTATACTTCCACTGAGCTTAGCTACTGGGCAAGTAAATTTACTATAATTTTCTGGAGTACCTCCCAGGTGAGGGATGAATTATTCCTATGCTTCTACTGTGCAGTGGTTATAATTTTCATGGGATATATTTTGCATGGGGGGATTTTGAAATTTGGGGGGAGAGAGCCCCTCTATTTATACCTTTTGGGAGCCCAGAGGGCCCTCCATGGGAGCTGTCTTTTTCCACTTTAATTCCTCTTGATTTCATCATGTGACTCCATTTTTGGTGAGGACCTTTCTTGCATGGGTCAGGTGATTTAAGGTTTGGTGATAATTTTCTTTCTGCAAAGCCTCCATTTATCACATGATTGTCTTTTGGTGAACTAATTATGATGTGATATTCTTGAATTTTCCTTGCATACATGAGGTGATTCAATTTGGCTGGGGATTTTTGTTGTGCACAGCCTCTTTTCTGTCACATGATATGCTGTTGGTGGATGCAGTATCACATGATGACCTTGTAATTCCTTTGCATATGTCCTAATTTAGGTTGAGTAGAAATGGCTGTGTAATTTATGCAGGTGTCATGTTTGTTTTTCTTCTTTTTGAACTTTAAAATAAAGTCAGGTGATGACTTCTTGCATTGGTGAATTTACTGTTTTTTATGAGATGATGTGATTTTTGATTTTGACACATGCTGTGCATAGTCATGTGGTTGAGATTTAATTGGAATTGTGTACTGCATGCAGCCTGTTGTAACTAGCTTTGGTTTGCATGAGGTGATGAGTAGTGTAAATAATTATGTTTTAAGGTTTTAAGTGGGGCTACTGTGGATATAAGATAAGATACTCCTGGGGCTGTGTTGTGAATGAATTGCAGGAATTCCATGGAGTTGAGCTTTGCATCATGTGACTTTGAATGCAAGTTGGCTGTATAACTAATGCATGTGTCATTTTCTTGCTGCATGAGTCCTGTGGCTGTAAGGGGGTGTAAATCTGGGTGGGGTGTGTAATTTAAAGGGTGGTACCTTATTTGTTGTAACTAGTGTACTATATGTAACTTGATTTTTTACATATGCATAATGAAATTGAATAATTTATTTAAACACATACACTGCCTTTTGGTGCCTGTGCCATGGTTTTATGAGTTAAACCCAGCTTCTTGCTGTAAAATTAACCTTTTGGTGTAAAATTTGAGTGTAAGTCTGCCTGTAGGCTGGATTTCCTGCTGTTATAGGGTACTATGAGCTTGAGCCTGGTGAAAAAAATGGTATGGAATACCACAGTACGTAGCCACACTGGCTCCACTAGATTTTTACCCTATGAAAGTTTTTTGGAAATGTCAATAAGTGATAAAGCCCCTTTAACTGAGCTTGTTCTCCAGTCATCTGAGCATACCATCAAACCACGAACCCCTGCCGCACAGAATGCCGCTAATATACCATAGCAAATTTGATTTATGCCGAGATTCTTGTGACACGCCAAAAGATCTTTGATGGCCTCATTTTTTTTTGAGTTCGTGAGTTTGCCTTTGATGCCATTAACTTTGACCTTTGTATGTGCACATACCATGTTTTATGCAATCATCAAATGGATAACTTTATCCATTAGATCCTCCAGGTTCTTGTGCGGCTTTGTGGATATCTCATTGTCAGCCCCTCCATCTTCAATGCTCAGTTGGGTTGCATGTTGCTTCAATTTACTCAAGCAGGAGGCAAGGTATTAAACTGCCCCCGTTCGAGTCCAAGAGGATTGGTCAAATTTGATGTTGGTGCAACATATGGTTTGGGTGCAATCACATTGTATGAGAATAAACTAATGGATTCAAACATAACATTTTCCCAAAAATGTTTAACTGGATTGGCGGGGTAAAGAAGGCTCTGAACCATTTTGGAGAAGGAGTGTTCAGATTTTGGGAGATTCTCTGGAGGTTTAGCTTATTCCTTCATCAATTTGAGATTCCAAATGTTGTGATCAAAAAACGCTTCTGTTTCTGTTGGCTCAAAAAAATCTAACCCTGTATATTGCAATTTATATGACCAGTCAACAGCCAATAATCATGTATCATGCACAAAGATAAAACTCACCTGCCATCTCAAGGTCCTCCAGCCAGGCCGACATTTTAAGCTCTTGGTTACTGATCACCTTAATACCAACGGGCAGGAATGTATGAGCATCTTTTGTTGGTAAATTGTCCCATCAATTTTTGTAAATACTATTGATATTATCAAGCCCTCTTTTCCATGATTGTTGAGTAATATTGGAATGATAATTCAAAATGCCTGCAAACTCTTCCATGCGGGATAAAAATATTCCTTGAAAATTAGCAGACGATGACACTTCGGGCTCAGGGTCAGGAACTAGATCAGTCATATCTCGTCCCATTGTATCATGTTTAATTGGCTCCCTTTCTTGAAAGGCTTGAATATTCGGAGGAGAGGCGGGAGGGGTTGCATCATGCATTGTTTCATTGGGTATCGGGGGGCTTTCAGTATGTGGAGCTTCATCATGGATTGTTTCATTGAGTATTGGGGGGGTTCAGTATGCGGAGGTTGATTATCAATATGGTCCCCTTCAACATTGATAATTTCATGACCTTGATCCCAAGAATCGTTTGCGGCTTCAAATGTACAGTGTTTTTTTTTGTTTTTTTTTGGTTGCATGTATATTTGGTCTTTTTCCTAATCCTTTGCCTGGAAATCCAATTACGACTTGAGATCCTTCAGGTAGAGATTCTCCCACCTCCACACCTGCCCATATATTGTAAGCAGCTATTTTTATCACTTTTGTTTTGAATTAGTAATGGACTTACAGTTCAAATCCATTTTGAGCAGGCTCATGGCTTCAGCAATCTTTTGACGCACATAATCAGGAATTTTACTATCATTTTGGATTTTTTTGTGCCTTGGGATTGTTTGAGCAATGTTGGAGACAAATTGTTCCTTGGATATAATTTCCACCTCCCCACTGAAAATTACATCATCTTGCCCATCATCTTCTGTCGGTGCACAAGGTTCAACAGTCTTTTCCTTCTCATAACTTTTAAAATTCAATTTCTGAGAGCTTGGAGGCTAACCTGAAATAAAGGCTATGACACAATATCAGGTTTTGGGAGATTAGAAATATTCAAGATGGATGCATACTCACATTCTGGAAGAACTGGTGGATCTTGATTATCTTCATGTGACTGGCTCTCTACTTCAATGCCTAATTCATGACTACTGGCAATATCAGAGATTTCACTTCCACTCTCTGGGGCTGAAGTTGGCCGTTCATTGAATTTGATTAAATTTCCCGGGGTTTGGGCCATAGCGGAGGTAGTTTATTAAGCAAATAGATGGTGACGAGTTGATTGATAACTTTTTTGAAAATTTTTGAATAAAAAGATCCAAATTGAAGAAAAAAGGTGGAAGGAAAATAATCGCATTTGCAAAATGTGATTTGTTGGGAAATTAAAGGAGGCGATGTTTTGCAAATTATTTCATATCATGCAAATGAAATCACTTCCCTGTGAGACATTGAATAAAGTTGACTAGTGAGAAACCTACTAAAGTCAACTTCTGAAGTATTCAACGCTCATGAGGTAAGGACTAAGCAAAGTGTTCCATTTGAATGATATGAAATAAAATGGTTTTGTCAGGGAAACAGGAGACACAATTCTTGTCTTAAATAGTCCACTTATTAGGTTTTGATTTGTGAGTCTCATGATTTAAACCCTAACCACAACATTGTGAATATACTGACCAACTTCCCCTTAGGTCCTATTGGCAGAGAAGGCCACTCAGCATATTTCAGCAATGGTGTCCATTGTGTACGCCAACAAGCGACCGTACACTATGGATGTAGTATGGAAGCGTAAGGATGATAAGCAGGGTCAGGAGGATGTTGGGAGGGCACTACACAAGCATAAGGATAAGTGGTGTCGGGAGGATGTCTGGAGGGAACCACACAAGCATAAGGTAAGTGGTGTCGGGAGGGCACTACACAAGCGTAAGGATAAGTGGTGTCGGGAGCATGTCGGGAGTGCACTTCGCGAGCGTAAGGATGGTAAGCAGCGTCGGTAGGATTTCGGGAGGGCACTACACAAGCGTAAGGATAAGCAGTGTCGGGAGCATGTCGGGAGGGCACTACACAAGCGTAAGGATAAGTGGTGTCGGGAGCATGTCTGGAGTGCACTCCACGAGCGTAAGGATATTAAGCAGTGTCGGGGGCATATTGGGAGGGCACTTTAGCGAGCGTAAGGATAAGTGATGTTGGGAGCATGTTGGGAGTGGACCACATGAGCATAAAGATGGTAAGGGCGGGGGTGTGAAAGCGTAAGGAGTGGTGAGGACGGAGATGGGGGGGCAGTGTTGGAGTCTCATCTGGAGGGTGGTGCGGGCTCGTAAGCATGCAAAGCATTGGGGCGGATTAGGTGGGGATGCGGAAGCCAATGAGGTGAAATTACCCAAACATTGTGAATAGTGTTTAAATGGGTTTGGGCTTTGAGTGACATTCTCATGTGACACATGTGACGATTGACGTTGTCTTGAGGCTGACGTGACGTGACCCACTAAATCCAGTGACTATAAAGTGACACTAACGTGACTGAAGCAAGATTTTATACTGACAGCGGTGGGACGTGAAGTCAATTGCCGACGATTGACGCGACATTTGCCCTGGTGCATTTTTAGAATATTTTTTCTTCTTTGATTCTTGAATAAGCTTGAAGAAAAACTTTCTTAATTCTTCTTTCTCTTTTTTTTCTGTTCTTGGGGTTGAAATAAGTAGTCTGTTATCCATGGGTGTTTGATTCACAGGTGTCCTGTTTCCTTTAATAGGGTAATAATAATGGTATTATTTAATAGAAGATTTTGATGATGATGATGGTGATTGTTTTGATCCAGTTATATTTTCTGATTCCAGGTTGGTTAATCTTTATTATTATTATCATTATTAATTTTCATGAATGTTTAACTTGAGTATCTCTTGAATTTGAATGATTTTTTTTAATATTTATTGAGGGTTGAAGTAAATGATTGGCCACTGTTGGGACACCAGATGTGGAACTCCTTTTAGTGTGGGATTGGATAAGGCAATCCTTGAGGGGGAAATCACAGGTAAACAGTTTTGAATTGCTGAATGATCCTGTAACCAAGGGTGCTAAGGTGTATTAGCTGCCCCTCTGAATATACTATATAATCTCCCTATAGAGCTCACAAATAAATTATTTAATTTTGTGGCTTTTACAGCTAGAGAAGACTTTCAGCAGTGTCTATCAGACCTAATCAATTATTATATAAATAACTTTTCTGATTACTATATATATATAATGGCTTAATACCACTATTGTATAGGCTAAAGGTAATATTTAAATATAAATTTAAGTATTGATAATATATAGTTATATAGATTTATGATATTTCAAACTATATGTTTGGATTTATATATTGAGGTTAATTGTTTATTATGAGGTTCATTAACAGTATAATATATAGAATATCCTGGAGATAATACTATAATATTTTTCTTTTATTATGGAAGGTTGGGTTTTTATATTTATTGCTTTATTTTTCTAAGGGATCTTATGACCAATATAGCTAATAATACTTATTTGATAGGAATATATATCCCTTAATGGATTCAGGATTTAATAATGACAAGGATGATATAGCTATTAATATTAACTCTAATAATAATAACTTCTTTGAGCAGTACTCTATGACTAATACTAATACTTATTATGATGATACTGTTTATTCAATATTAAAATCTTTCATTAATACTGTAAATACTTTCTTTTATCAATAATTTCTGACCACTAATATTTATTATGATAATACTATTTATTCAATGATAAACTCTTTCATTAATACAGTAAATATTTTCTTTTATCAATAATTTCTGACTACTAATATATGCTTCTGAGCTTTGCTACTGAGCTTTCTAATTTTATTTTGCTAGTTATCCTACTAGAATAGGGATGGATGGATCCTTTAGATTGAGGATTAGATTTCCAATTAATGGGGAAATACTTCCATGAGCATGGGGGAAAATGAGGGAGAGAGGCCCTCTATTTATATTCTTTGGACCCTCCATAGAGGCACTCAAAAACAGGGGACTTAGAAAAATTTTACCTTGAGGTATTTTAGCTGGTGAGTGTTTTTGAAATGGTGTCATTTGATAAATATATTGCACCATATGTTTGGATTATTGCATCATTCTGAACTTTGTTGATGTTTATGCACAGCCTTGAGCTAATTTTTCTGGTGAGTAATTTTGAGATGGTGTCATTGGATCAAGATATTGCACCATATGTTTGGTATATTGCACCATATTTTTAAACTTTATTTTTAATTAATTAAGCTTTAATATTATTATGCACAGCCTTGAGGGAGTTTAGCTGGTGAGTAACTTGGAGATGGTGTCATTTGGTAGAGATATTGCACCATTTCCTGAGTAATTATGTAATCTGAGGTGTTTTTGCTGGTGACTATTATGTTGGATGGTGTCATTTGACTTGATTATTGCACCATTTATTTGGTCAATTGCACCATTTTTCATTCTTTTGATTATGTAATATTTTTAAAATCTATTTGGTGTTAATTTGGATATGAGTTGATTTAGTACAATTATCGCATCATTTGTTTGTATTATGATTGACCATTGATGCAATTCTTTCAAGCTTAAATGGAGCTTTCTATGCATGAAGTCAATTAAGGTTTGATTCAATTCCATTTTTTTTATACAATGGATGTGTATTAATATTTTTTTAGTTGATCTTATTACATAAAATTCATTTTGGTGACTGTAATTCTTAGTAATCTAGTGTTTTTTGTGGCTTTAGGGTTTCTGTCTGTATTAAACTAAACTTTTTTTGTTTTTTGTGAAGTCTATTTGTAAGCTATCCTGTATATATCCATATAGTTTAATCAACTTTTTAATTATTGAATTATGGAAATCTTGAGGTTATTTCTATACTGAATGCTAAAATCTGCCTTTATTCAATATTATCCATGTTACTATTTGACTTATGTGATTGTGAAAGTTCTGTTTGAGCTGATATATCCTAAATGGACAATTTAAGTTTTGATATTTTGAAATTTTCACCCTCAATGTGATTGAAGCTGGCCCAGGCAGGTATGGAATACCACAACGTCTGAAAGGCTTGAGTTGAATGATGAATTGCTGGACACATACACAGGCTGAGAGTGTTTGACATTCTTCAGTGCTGATGGCTTTTCTTTTGTCTTAGGTAATACCTTCTTTTTGGAATTGCGTGAGTGCAGTTTTCTTTTTTTAGTGAAGATAAAGCAACTCTGGTTGCCTCTTGTGAAGATGTGCCATGAGAAGTTGAATTGGGTTTGAGAGTGGTTTGTGAGTACCTTCAAGGGACAGCTGGCTGTGGTTTGGCAGAGGTAGTCTTGGACTTTTTCTTGTTTTTTTTGGCTCCTCCGCAATGTCTTCATTAGGCAAGTAGGATACCATTCTCCTTTTGGTAGTGCGTACAGTACTTGATGCTCGTGATTGTCCTTGAGCTAATGTTTTATCTGACTGATTTTGATTTAATGCTGGTGATTGGGCTTGAGTAGAGTTAGCTGCTGGCATGTGGCCTTGAGAAGGGGTTACTGCCCGTGATTGTCCTCGAGAGGTCTTAGCTGTTGATGATTGGGATGGAGTTGTAGTAGGTGCTGGTTATTGGCCTCGAGGCCTAGAGGCTGGATGGCCTCAAGTGGTCTTAGCAGTTGGTAATTGAGCTGGAGTCATGGTAGCTGCTGGTGATCAGCCTCGAGTGGTTCTAGCTGATTGTCCTTGAGTCATAGCTGCTGCTGATTGCCCTCAAGTAGTAGAAGCTGATTCAGATTGTCCTTGACTTTGGGCTGTTGATTTGGAGTGCCTGGGGGAGAGAGAACTGTTCTTTTTCTTTGAAACAGGAGAGGTTGATGACTTGGAATGTTTTCGCTTAGATGAACTATGACTATTGGAAGAGGTTGATTTACGACCTTTTTTCAGGAATCCTAGTAAGCATTCAAAGATTTTCATAGAGAAGAGGCAAAGTTCCTGAAGTTTTTGCATGTCATTCACCATTTCATGTAGTTCTGAAACTTTGACTTTGTTTGGGATCACAATATGTGGTTTATTCTGATATAGATAGTCAAGAAGTTTGGCTTTGTGCAATGATGGCAAAGAAGGATCAAATTTTATAGCTGAATTACTGACGGTTTTGTGTTTCCTCATTGTTAATCTTCTTGAGTAGTCTAATTGTGAAGGCCAAGAAATCAAAAGGAAAAGAAAGCTTGACAAGCTTAAGGCATCGGGGTAGAAGTAAAAAAAAAGTAAAATGAAAGGAAAGCTTGAGTTAAATTGGAAAGATAAAATCATAAACAAAGTTAACTACTTTATTCCAATCATTCTGATTGAATAATAGAAATGCATTGTGGTAGTTCCCCATCCACAATGTAAATTGTGTGTACGTACCAACACTAAAAAACCTTGTATTCCATAAGGTTTCTTTCTTCTTGTTTAAATTGTCCTCCGATCAGCAGCAAGACCATTAAAAGAAATATTTTCTTTGTCCAAAATGTTTCTACTCTTGCATGGTGCAAGAGACTCACAAAGGTAAGAAAATTTTACTCAATTATGGATTTACTAACTGACTTTATCACAGGTATCAATATCGCTCTGATTTGTAGTTGTTTTTTGACTGCAGCATTCCTGGTGAAAACATAAGTGAAGATTTTACATTTACTTTTCCGCTTGTTTGGTTGGAACATCTTTACTTTTTAAAATATTTTTCTATTTTTATTATCCACTTTCAATTAATTTTTTCTGATGAAATGTTGCCACCGTGTCTCCCCAGATAGCCAAGGGGCAAATGGTCACCTTAACAAGGATTTATCACCCAAACGCAAAAATTGCAAAGTGCATTTGAGCTCAACCAAATGCACTGTGACACCATCTAGGAAGAATTGTCAAAAACCTGGTAAGCGTAGGAGTTCTGTTATAGCCTCCAACAAAGATTCAATCCAATCCCAGACTGTGACCTCCGAACCTATATTACTAAACTCGCCAATAAAGAAAGCTGAACAAAAGCGTAGAGCATCATCACCTATTACAAAAAAAGAATCCTGCAAAACAAAATCATCAAAGAGAGCAAAGAAGAATCATAATCTTACTGTTGATGTTCCTAAGCGGCAATCAGTACGGATTTGGATGAAAGAAAGTAATTGCAGTAATCATATTTTTTCACCTCACGATGCTGTCTGGAATGCCTTATAACCACAGCCTGTCTCAAGCAGCTCATCAGGCTCCTATTGGGCTTTAAGTTCTTTACATTCTGTGCCGGTAACAGAATTGGGACAATCCTCAAATGACATTTCTCTTTTGGATGGCAGGGATGGTTCACATTTGGAGTCTGCAACTTCCAATGGGTTTTCTTCTAGATCTAACACTTTCAGGAACAATAGCCCGGCTGAGAAAGAACATTCTGCCTCCCAGCCTGAAGATTTCACCACTCCTTCAAACAAGGATGCCAGCATACAGGAGGAATAATGACAACATTCTCACTCAGACCCTGAAGATGTTGCCACCACTTCAAACAAGTATGCCAGCATACAGGTGGAAGAACGCCAACATTCTACCTCCAAAGCTGAAGGTGTTTCCACCACTCCAAGTGATGAACCCAGCATAAAGGAGGAATGTTTGACTCCAAAATCTTTCCAGAAAACCACAACTCCTTCCGATGATGATGAACATCCTACAGCAGCTCCAACTCATACACGTATTTTCCACAATGTACAAGAAATGACCAATAACATCCAACTGTCAGAAGATGTGCAGCCTCAAGCCCTCCATGTTGGAATAATTCCACAAAGCAGCTCTCAGGAGGAAGAAGTAATTTATTCTACCAAGGTGGAACAGGCCTGTAGCACTACCCATGTTCCTAATCCTATTAATCTGCGCCGCCCAATTGCTGAGACTTCAAACAGATTGCACATAAATAATCAGAATATCAAACGCAAACTTGAGGGTCCCAAGGAATGACCAGGTAAGCTCTATTCTTGTGGCTTATTGACTACTCACTGATTTTGCCAAATCTAGATCCATCCAGGCTTTCCTTTTCTCAGCTACAAGAATACCCCGGGCAATTTTATGGGCTACAATGCCAAGACTGGAGCAAGTCAAGGTTACTTCGGCTATACAATCGCTTACATGAAAAACACTTACAGTCCAATGGTGGTGAGCCCACAACCCAAAGAAGGAAAGGGCATCCTTCTGCCTCTCAAGCCCTGGAACCAAGTTCAGTGCCATCACAAAGGCAACGTCCCAAAAGAGCCCGCCAAGCAAGTAGTCCTGGTTCTGACCCCGATTTTCCACAACTTTCTTTTGTATGTTCCCCGCTTGTGCCTAATGATCCCAGTTCCCAGGAGCCAATATCAACCACACCTTTTGATTCACCAGAAGCATCAGCCAAAGGATTTTCCACAAACAAACGCAAGTGCAATGATTGGCCTGAAGACCAAATTGTTTGTAAGCAACCAAGACGGAATAGTACTGTGAAAAGGAGGTCTAAGCAGTACACTTAATTTCCAAATGTTGGGTAACTAATCTGCATAGCAATTCTAGTGAGCTCTTGTGTCCCTCCCCCTAGGAGACGACATGAATCTGCCAGCCAGAAATTAAAGGGAAAGAAGCATCAACATAATACCTTTGAAAGCAGGTTTGTTTATGATACTAACACTATTCCATTGCCTTTTGATAACACAAACCAAAATCATCTCTTGCATAACATTCCTAATGCCATGTTGCATGCCACCATCAGCACTGAAGACGATGAGCAATTGGGCGGGAAAAGAAGGCGGCCAAGTAGTGTTTCACCATCAGGACGACCCTTTAAGCAAGGCCATACAGAGGGGCATCAATCTTCAACACCTAGGCGCAGACAAGATAGAAGAGTGGCCAAAAGACAACAAAGCTATCCACACCAACAAGATTGCTTTGATCCTCAGTCTTTTTCCAGAGCTAATGTAAACACTGACCCCATCTCAGACAACAATAATAGTGTACCCTTGCACACTACTACCTACACTGAATACCATGATTTGGACAATGTGAATGTTCTTTCAGACCGTGATTTGGATGGTGCATGCTTTCCTGAAGACCCCAACTTGGACTTCACAAACTTTGATTCAGGTCAAGACTTGGATGGTCCAAACCTCAATCCAGTTCCGGTGTTAAATGGTGCAAATCTTACTTCAGACAATATTCAAAGAAAACAACCAGATTCCACTTTGCTACCACCGCCGCCGTCAGCCTCCGCAGAGCCAAGTGATTTTTTGCAACCTAGGCAGAAACGGCATGATACAAGAACTCAAAGAAGTCAAAGGCATCAGCAGAAACAAGGCAATACTGGTGAACAATCCTCCTCACGAGTTCATGTTCAGAAACCCTTAATTTTTGAAAGCAGTATTATCAGAAATGTTGTTCCAGCTGCTACAAAAGCCATTTATTTAGAACAATGTGTTTTTTACAAAAAGAAACCAATGTGTGTGGACAGTCCTCCTCAATTTTCAGAATGTACCAAACGCGCTTGCCTACAACCAGACAGTTATTCTCATCCAAATCTTAGGCGGTCCTCACGGCCTCAACACACCCAGAAGAGTGCTAGGACAAAAATTCACTTTAACTTGTCTTTTTTTGAAAGTCCCACCATCCAACAAGAGCATGCAGAAAGTGTACCCTCAAATTTCAATAGTCGCCACTGGCAACCAGATATTGAGGAGTGGAGATCATCTGTACCACCATGAACTGAAAAGCCACGTCCTTCTCCTGAGCCCCTCATGCCCTCAAACTCTTCGCAAAAATTAATATGCACTTTTGAACCTTTGCCCATTGAACTTGTAGTGTATCAAGCCACGTTGTATCACAGCTCAAATGGATAGCTAATGGAGTATCAGATTTACAGTTAAATAGTGGGCCAAGGGCTACACCTCAAATAGCTTCTCAAGAGGCTTCAAAAAAACATTGAGATAATACTCTATTGGTAAGCCTGACAAGAACTTTTGTAGCACCTTTTACTTCCACTGATATTTGATTAACAGAGGCCCAAGTTCTGATGCACTGTCAAACACTTTTTGGAAAGTGTGTTGATTCCAACAAATTGCCTCCCCCAGCCACTGATCGTGAGAAAACAAAGTGGAACCAAAATGAAGTTATTGGCCAGTATCCTGACAGTGACTCATCTAGTAATTACTCCGGCTCATCCAATAGTGAGTCCTCTGTTGAAGATTTTGCATTTCCATACCCTGGAGGTCCGGGTCATAAACAAGCATCATCTCAAACCCTTTCTATTATGTGGCGTACCATGAAGCAAGCTGGTGTCCAATCCTTTCGGCCTAATCTTGGTGCTAGTTTCAATTCACCTGATAACAAGTTTCTTTGGGATCTTGAAATATCACTTTTTATAAAATTAATCCATGCCCATGAATACACAGACATTGACTTGTAAATGTATTCTGAAAAAGAAATATATCAGACCTTTTGCAACCATGTCAAAAACCTCTGTCAAAAGTAAGGTGATTTTTTTCTCTCCTTGTCAATGTGGCTAGATATCGCAAAGAAAATATGGATCCTCAAAGGAGAACCCACAAAGCAAAGTATTCACGTCGTATGACTTGCCTGGCAAATGTAAGTTGTAACTTACAATCATGTAGGCATTCATATGAAGTCTCTTGTTAATGCTATTATTTTGAACTAGAACTGTCAAGGCGGAATCGCCTACCTTCTCGGACAGACAGCCCTCACTCCATTGATCCCAATTGTTCAAAGATGCACTAGCGATGATGAGACTGATGAAGGGGCAAGCGATGGATCTGAGACTGAGGAGCGCGAAGATCAAGATGTCACCAAGAAGTTTTTGATCCTTCACATGCCATGGCACCATCCTTGAGTGACAAGAATTATGAGGGTACTGGAAAAATTGATTGCTTGTAAGAAAAAACCTTCCAACTCCAAAGGGGCAGCCAAAACTCTATGAAACAAATCAAGGACTCAGAACACTAGTCTTATTAGTTGTCCTTCATGCCTTCCTTCTGATTGCTACAACGGTGATTGGCTTCAGACACAATCAGTGACTAAGGTGATTAGCTTACAAATTCAGCCAGCACCGCCATTAAAACCCATTGCCCAGGTTTGAGATTCTCTCCTTTAACTTATCAAAATAGTTTTATTTTCTCTGATTTCATTATTGAGAGTGGATATGGTAAATATTTATCGTGATTTATTTGTAAATACCAACTTCAATTCTTTTGTCAATATTTGATTTTACTTTGTGACTGCAATTACAAGAGTATATCAGCCTGTGAAAGTTAACCATTTCTCCGCTGCTATCAGAATATGAGATAGGCAAACTAGCCATCTGAAAACAATTGCCTTGCCTTCACCCTACTATTATTACAGATTACAAAATTTTATATGGATAATTATTCCTCATGATGTTGCCACTATTACAACATTGTCAGATATATGCTGAAGTAGATGGTGCATACATTGCAAATTGTGGTTAGGTCTTTGTGCCTTGTAACACTGGGGCCCTCACGCTTTTATAGAGAAATCTATTTGTTTTGATAACACTTAACTTCACCTCAACCATCCAGAAACAATCTTGGACTAACCTCATTTTTCTCGCATTGTATTCTTCCATCCAACACCTTGATCCACAACCCTCTCCCTCCGCATTGACATTCAAAGAAAAAGTGTTTAGGTGAAAGGATTGCTTTTTTGAAATTCAATTCACTTTTATTTTTTGTCTAGATGTCCACAACACAAATCAAACCCGTTGTATGCTGTTGTCAAAGCTATGGATGTTCTCAACTACAATTCAAGGATCATCATGGGAAGTGGCAACCTGGCTTGATTGTTTCTCATGGAACTAAGAATAAACATTCCATAGTGGATGCACAGCTAGAAATGCTCTTGGAAAAAGCATGTATGTCTGCATCATTTTCTCTCAATTATTTTAAGTACTCACCAACATCTATAATTGCTGTTTAGCACTTTCAAGCAATGACAGTGGATCCTCTCTATTGCAGTCTCTCCAAGATTCAAGCTCAGACAATCCCAACAAAGCTTCATTGAATTCAAGTGGAAATATTGATTCCCAATTGCATAACCTCTCTACTCCACCTTCAAGTCCCAATAATTTTGAAAGATCAAATGCTTATAATTGTGTTGCAGCTTCCTTTGAACCACCAATGTTTACGCCAGCTGACAAAGATAATTCCGTTGTTCCAGGTTGCTTTCATACTTTTTCATTGGCCGGTGCTGACTCAATGAGTCTCCATGTCTCACTTTTGATTGCTATTCTTTCAATATTTGACAAAACTTGCATATCAACTTCAGCTTGGCTTTTAAAATTAATCCGTGATCTCCTTGCACTCACAGCATCAATGGAGTTCAACTCCACCTCTACAAAAATACTTAAACATCAAGAAACAAAAATTCTTGACGCCATTCTATCAGATGCCCACAGCATCATAAGAAGGTTAAATATAGATCCCCTCTTGGTTCAAGTAGTCTTTTGCCCACATTGTTTTGCAATGTATCCCAACAACCCATCCACACCTACCCACTGCATTCACCAAAGATTTAAAATGGATCATTCTTTAGCCTCTGGCAATGAAGGCAGTGACTCTGAAACTCAACAGTATTCCACCTTGCCAGATGGATTGCGTCATATCTGTGGTATGTCTCTATTTCAAGGGAGCCGATGCCCAATCAAGACTTATGCCTTTCAAAACCTTTATGATTGGCTTGGTCGTTTCTTTTCCCATCCTGAAATTGAAGCAGCCTTGGAATCTAGCGCCCAACATGCAAGTAAACCATTCAACCCTAATAGTGAGGCTTCCGACATCCATCACTCAAGAATGTGGAAGCAATTTTTGGGACCAGATCAAACCCACTTTACCAAGCAGTCCGGGAATCTTACTTTTGGTATGTTTATGGACGCGATCAACCCATATGGCAATTGACAAGCTGAAAAGAATGCCAGCATTACGTTCATTGTCCTTGTCTGTTTCTCCTTACCACTAGAGCTTTGATATCAACCTCAAAATATATTCCTTGTAGGAATCGCACCAGGACCTAAGGAACCTTCACTTGAAGAAGTTAACTGGATCCTTCGACCAATTGTTGAGCAGATAAAAGTCCTTTGGGACCCAGGCTTGCTTCTCTCCCAAACCCACAAGTATCCACAAGGACACCAGATCTTTGCACCCATTCTTCCATTCTTTGCCGATTTGCCAGCTCTATGTTGTGCTCTTGGATTTGCAGCCCCCACAGCTAATTGTATGTGCTTGGACTGCTTTCTTAAAAAATCAGAAATAAACAATCTTGATCCTCAAACCTGGCCAATATGCAACCTTTCTGATCACAAGTATTGGGCAATTCAGTCCCGAGAAGCAGCAAACAACAATGTACGGCTTCAAATTTTCTGAGAGCATGGTGTCAGATATTCAATTATGCTTGAACTACCATATTGGAATATTCTTGAATACCATGTTGTTGATTCAATGCACAACCTGTTGCTTGAAATGCTGAAATGGCATTGCCAAAGGTTTTGGCACATGTCTGATGTTGCTGACAAAGAGGATCCCAAAGGAATTCCAACCTCTGAACTGATGGCTTTATTTGCAAAACATATACCTCCCAATTTCCATGGATCTCACTCTTACAGCTCCACTGAAGCCAAAACAGAGACAAATGAAGACTTGGGCATTTCATTCTGCTGATTAGAGTTTCAGTCAAATGACTCCAGTGATAATACTTTCACACCTTACCTTGAAGATGGGGGTTGGGATGGAAAATGGACTGTCCCAAGTGAAGGCAAGATTATCTTGGATAAAGAGCTTCTATCTTTTATCAACAAGCTTCTTCCTTGCATTTGTATTCCAACATGGATTAAACGCGCTTTACCAATCTTAGGTAAAGCCTCCTTTGGTCGCCTCAAAGCAGATGAATGGCAGAACCTTTTCACCATTCAGCTTCCATTGACCTTGCCAGTATACTGGTCTGAAGGAGGACCTGCTTCACACTCTTTATTTTGTAATTTTTCACACCTGGTTTCCTTGGTTAACATAGCACTCAAGAGAACCCTCACAAACAAATTGATTAGGCAGTATCGTTATCACAGCCTGGAATATCTAAGGAGCTTTTTAATACTATTTCCTGAGGTCACTCTGGCTCCTAACCACCACATGTCTATCCACCTCAGCAATTGCCTTGAAAAGTTTGGACCGTCAAGAGCTTGGTGGTCATTCTCAATGGAAAGACTCATGGGCAAGATATCAAAAGCATCTCATAATAATCGTATAGGTATGTTATTTTGTTTCATTAATTTTGGATCGGAATTCTTAGATTTAATTACGGGCCATTGAAATTAATCAGGACAGCTGGAAATAACATTCACAACAAATTTTTTCCGTATTGGGAATCTACAAGCATTGCTGTCTCAACCGCAAAAGTTTCCACCTACTTTACAAACATTCATTAAGAAGATGAAAGCCCATCATGATCCAATTCCTGTCAATTAAAAGCTTGCTCCCAAAGGTGGGCTATCATTTCTCAATTCAACAACATTAAGAATTTTAATACAAAGGGTCAATGAGCTATTTCCTGCTCCTGATAACACAAGGTGGATAGCATCAAACAAATGGGAAAACTAAATAAATCACAATCCTTGAATTTCCTACCTCTAAATTCGGACATTGAAAACTTTCTGACATATTCAGTTAATGATATTGTTTATGCAACTGTTGAAGCTAATCCCTGCAACAGCATTGTGAAAATTAAAAATCATTTCAATAATGCGGATTATGGGCTCATCACAGCATCTTTAAGCACACACGACGTTTTCCCAATCAAGATAGCATAACTGACGTTTGGCTAGCAGTTCACCCACTGGTTCAGAACACTGTTCTCAAGAAGGCAGCATTCTCACATTTGGAGGATTATTATTTACAGCTAGATCTTAGAATTGTTGAAATTTAGAGGATATATGTAATTCATTTTGATGAGATATTGGTGCATTGTGCATGGATCAAGTACAATGCTTGTGAAATAAGACAGGATGATGCTATGGAGACAATTGCATTAGTATGCCTTGATTGCTGAATTGCGTATTTTTGATACTATCTATTATTACCAATAAAATGATTTCAGTTGAGCAGACAGAATATGGTGTATTTGCAATTAATAATTAAGATATATACGTTTTTTCGATTGAATTTCTCAGACCACTACAAATGGAATAACACCTTGAGTGATTTTTAATTCCAAATGATAATAAAATTTAATTATATATGAGCATAATTTACAATTATAAATGATAAGTCTTTTGAATGATTTGTGATAAAAATATTTCATTCATGATCAGAATGGCTGAATATTATTATTCAAATAAGAACTTTGTTATTATTCAAATGATAACTTTGTTATTATTCAAATAATAACTTTGTTATTATTCAAATAATAACTTTGTTATTATTGCAATAATAATTTTGTTATTATTAAAATAATAGCTTTGTTATTATTAAAATAATAGTTTTGTTATTATTAAAAAAATAGCTTTGTTATTATTCAAATAATAACTTTGTTATTATTAAAATAATAACTTTGTTATTATTAAAATAATAACTTTGTTATTATTAAAATAATAACTTTGTTATTATTAAAATAATAACTTTGTTATTATTAAAATAATAACTTTGTTATTATTAAAATAATAACTTTGTTATTATTAAAATAATAACTTTGTTATTATTTAAATAATAACTTTGTTATTATTAAAATAATAACTTTGTTATTATTAAAATAATAACTTTGTTATTATTAAAATAATAACTTTGTTATTATTAAAATAATAACTTTGTTATTATTCAAATAATAACTTTGTTATTATTAAAATAATAACTTTGTTATTATTCAAATAATAACTTTGTTATTATTAAAATAATAACTTTGTTATTATTCAAATAATAACTTTGTTATTATTCAAATAATAACTTTGTTATTATTCAAATAATAACTTTGTTATTATTCAAATAATAACTTTGTTATTATTCAAATAATACCTTTGTTATTATTCAAATAATAACTTTGTTATTATTCAACTAATAACTTTGTTATTATTCAAATAATAACTTTGTTATTATTCAAATAATAGCTTTGTTATTATTCAAATAATAACTTTGTTATTATTCAAATAATAACTTTGTTATTATTCAAATAATAACTTTGTTATTATTCAAATAATAACTTTTTATTATTCAAATAATAACTTTGTTATTATTCAAATAATAACTTTGTTATTATTAAAATAATAACTTTGCTATTATTCAAATAATAACTTTGTTATTATTCAAATAATAACTTTGTTATTATTCAAATAATAACTTTGTTATTATTCAAATAATAACTTTGTTATTATTCAAATAATAACTTTGTTATTATTCAAATAATAACTTTGTTATTATTCAAATAATAACTTTGTTATTATTCAAATAATAACTTTGTTATTATTCAAATAATAACTTTGTTATTATTCAAATAATAACTTTGTTATTATTCAAATAATAACTTTGTTATTATTCAAATAATAACTTTGTTATTATCCAAATAATAACTTTGTTATTATTCAAATAATAACTTTGTTATTATTCAAATAATAACTTTGTTATTATTCAAAAAATAACTTTGTTATTATTCAAATAATAACTTTGTTATTATTGAAAAAATACCTTTGTTATTCTTAAAGTAATAGCTTTGTAATTGTTAAAAAAAAATTGTTATTCTTAAAACAATAGCGTTTTAATTGTTAAAATAATAACTTTTTTATTGTTAAAATAATGACTTTTTCATTGTTAAAATAATAATTTTATCATTGTTTGAATAAATTTTTAAATTCTTTCAATAAATTTTTGACTAAATATTACATTTTCAAGCCTTTGAACCACATACTGAGCATGCTCAGCTGCAACCTTCAATACAAGTGGGATGGCCATTTTTCACATATTCAATACAGGCACATTAGTCTTTGAATAATTCATTTCTTTTTGAAATTTGCCTGAGCAGACTGAGCAAACTCCAATATAAAAAGGATAAAGAAAGGTTAAGCACAAATGTATTGGAATTTGTTTTTTTAAAAAAATCCACATTTCCTTCACATTTCCATCAGTTAAAATGTAATTTGGCTTGTAGGGTGTCTTGAAATAAAAAAAATTGGTCCTTCCACTGGTTTATCATTGGTAATTTGTGTCTGGTGTAGTGCAGCACATAGTCCTTCTCCACAAGCATCAATGTAAAGTTTGAAGGGTAGTTTCCAATCTGGCATTGGAAGAAATGGGGCATTTGTTAAGGAATTTTTCAATTCTTCATACGCCTTGACTCTTTCTTCTGTCATTTCATAGAGTGTTTTTTGATCACATAGTTTATACAAGGATTTGGAAATTCTTGCAAAGTCCTTTATATGCTGTTTATAGTAACCAGAAAATCCTAGAAATGATTGCATTTCTTTTTTGGTTTGAGGCATTGGTTTAAGTAGTACTGCTGCTACTTTATTCTTGTCTATGCCTAGACTAAGTCCAGACACAACATGTCCTAGTGCGTTTAGTTCACTATATGCAAAATGACATTTTTTCAAGGAAGTTTTCCTATTCACTTGAACTATTTTTTGTAGTACCCTTTCTAGTCTTGTAAGGCAATTTTCCGAAGTTTCTGCGCAAACTATGATATCATCAATATAGATAATGAACCATTGTTCTGATAATTCTTCAGGAAATATGGTATTCATCATCCTTTGATAATGGGAAGGTGCATTCTTTATGCCAAATGGCATTCTTAAGTATTCAAAAAACCCACAGTGGAATATTATCCGCAGTAGTTTGTTGCCATTGTCTGTTAAAACATTTTGATGAAAACCCTTTAAAGCATCCATGGCTGTAATGAACTTAGCTTGTGACAATTGTGTCAATGTCTCATACATTCTGGGTATTGGATATTTGTCTGGAATGGTATAGGTGTTCAGGGCTCTGAAGTCTCCTACCATTCTTGATTTTCCATTATTCCAAGTCATAATGACAGGTGTAGTGACCTCTACCTGTTCATTATGTCCCACTTTTCTTAATACTCCAAGGTCCATTGATTCTTTAATGTGTACCTCCAAGGCCTCTCTAGCCCTTGGACTAGCTGGACAAGCAGGTCTCCTTAGTAAAGGTGGGTAAGGCTTTTCCACATCAAGAATTATATCCACCTCATGCCCAATTATGGCACCTAGTGGCTCTTTATCAGTTGCAAAGGCATTTTTGTACTTAAATAAGAGGTCAATCAATTTTCCTTTCATTTTTTCTGTTAATTCTTGATTGAATTCTGCCTCTTTGAGTTGTTCAGATATAAAAAGTTCCTTTTCTGGACTTTTCTCTTCATTCTTAATAACTGTAAGTTTTTTTGTTATTTAAGAAGCCAAACCTTTGTCTTTTGTTGTCTCCTATGGTGAAATATCTATCTTTTTGGTTAGAGATATCTATACCATAAATTGATAAGTAGTCATTTTCAAGTATGAAGTGATTATTGGTACAGTTGTCCATTACTACAAACTCTACTTTAATTCTGACACATTGTGAGGGGTGAGGAAAAATTAGTGTTAAATCAATTATTCCAAGGGGATTCATGCTATCACTTGCACTACTAAATTTGACACCTCGTATTGGAATAAGTTTCTCTTGCCAATCTGGGACAATGGCTTTTAAATAACTTTTACCAACACAGGTACAATATGCTCCTGTATCCAAATTCACTTTTACTTCTTGGTTATCAACCATAACAATACTTATACTTTATTTTCTAGCTGTATATCCCATTCCTTTTGCAGGTTTGGTTCTATACATTTTGGCATCTTGTATATTTGTCAGGTTTGTGTCAGATGTTCCAACTTATGGTAAGTTTTAGTTAGCAACTAGTACTCCATAAATTATGTCAATATTATTAATTTCTGCATTAATTATATTAATTTCATCACTTTCAGAACTTTCTGACTCTTCTGTTTCTTTTTCAGAGTCAGATTCCTCCTCTTTGTCATTGTGGTTTTCTGTTTCCACAATTTCATTAATCTTTGCCTTTTTGAGTCAGTTATTGGCTAAGTGTCCAATAACTCCACATTTATGGCATTCTATTTGTGCATTATTGCTGGCTGTATTTGGCTTGAAAGCTTCTTTTGATTTATCTTTTTTGATAAATGGCTTATTTGGACTTTTAATGTCCAATTTCTTCCAAGTTCTGCCAATTTTTGCTCTTGTCACTATTTCCTCTAGTGCATTGATATACTCTTCTGTGGAGCATGGCTCTATACATCTGCTTCTTAAGGCATGTTCCAGCTCTCCTCCACATTTATTAAGTATTTTCATGTGCACTATTTTTTGTGACATTTCTGGGTACAATGCATTGAGTCTTTCAGCTTGTTTTAAGAACCAAGTTAAAGGTTTTTCTTTGTCTGGGTCAAAGAAAGAATTTTCAAATGCATTCTCTATCTTGTACCGCCAGGCATCATTGGCCCACTTAGTGATTATTTCTTGTTTCCACCAAGACCAGGTATTTTTGCCATTTGTTTTTCTTGTGCCATAATACCATCTTTTTGCAGATTTTTCAAACAATGAATGTAATCTTGTAGTAATTAATTCATCTGGTATGACATAATCTTTTTTTAGCATGTCAATTGCCTTGATAAATGACATGTGGTCATATTCACCTTCTGCTGGGAATTTTGGCCATTCTTTTAATTGAGGTGCTTCCTTCATTAAGACTTGGTTATTGTCTTGGTGACTTGAGTCTGTTATGAATGGATTTTATAATTCCTCTTTTGGTTTAACAGGGCTTCTTATGTGAGAAAATGGGGTTGATAACCTTGGCATATTTGAGTTAGCCTCATTAATTTAATCCATTTTTTCAGTGATAAGCCTTATTTCACTCTGAATGTCATCTTTCAGAAGCATTTTTGCTTCATCACTCTTTTCCACATGGTGCAAAAGTAAATTTTGGTGTGATGAAGTCTTTTCTTCAAATTTTTCTACAGAAATACTTGATTTGTTTAATTTTTCTGTAATATTGGCAATACTCACGTCATAATTGATTGTCAAAGTTTTGCCTTTGATATCTTTTATGTATTTATACAATTCTTGTTGTTCTTGTATTAATTTTTGGGTGTTGTCAATCAAAATCTTTGGTTTATTATTTTCAAAAAGAAGTTTAATGTTGTCAATTTCTTTTTTATTCTGTGCAACAATTTTTGTTAAAGAAGATAAGTTGTTGTTTATTTCTAGTAATGATAATAAACTGTTTTTAATTTCTTTTAGAGGTAATATACTATTTTTAATTTCTGTTAAAGTATTTACAACATCTTTGGACAAGGTTATTTCTTTGGGAAATGAGGTTGTCTCATTCTTTGTTCTTCCTTGTCCTTGAATTCCATCAAGGTTCTGGCCATGTTGAATACATTGTCCATGGCATCCTTTTGGATTTTTGGAATCCTGTAGCTTGGGGAATATGGTTTTCTCCAATTCTTTTTCTTGTTCTTCTTCCCTTCTTGGGGAAGTGGGTTGGCTTGGGGCTTGCTGGTAGAAGCTACTGGGGCTTCTTCCATGGTTCCATCTTCTTTTTGGCATGGTACTCCTTGATCTTTATTATTTGAGGTTTGGATGATAGTGGATTCAATCCATTGGAGTATCTCACTATTTCCTCCTCTTTGAGGAACTTTTTCAGGATGTGCCAGGAGTTCATCACTCCTTGGTGTATTTGTGGCAAAATTTCCCAGTCCTTGTCTTTGTACACTGTGTATTACTGTTTGTACTGGCTCATTTAAATGTCTATTTGAGCCCTCTGAATGTTATTTGTACCTGTTTGAGTCACTCATACTTAGTTCTAACTCCGGTTCAGATATCATGGGCATTTCTAGGACTTGCCTTTGGGATAAGGCACTTCCTTGTGTGGATTCTGTTCCACTGGGGATATTGCCCTTCCTTTTCCCTTTTGAGGAATCAATTCTACCTCTGAGTCCAGCTCCATCTGATTGGATGGAGTATTGGGAGCCTCTTCTGGTAGTCATATTTTAAGAAAAATAAGAAATAAGATGATTTCAGAACAGGTATTCTTCTTATGGCGATTTATAAATGAGGCACTCACCTTCAGAGTCCTGAATAGTGGGTCCTGGAAAGTCTAATTTCTTGGCTTTCTTTTTCTTAGTGATTATTGGTTTTGGAGAACTTTGACAAGTTTCTTCCCCCCATCTTTCAACAGTGGCTTGGTTGTCCTCTGTTGGATTGTCTTCAAACACTAAAAAAGACAAATAAATATAAGTCTTTATATAAAAATTGTTATTTTTGGTAAGATATGGCAATTTTCCACGTAAAAAATTACATTCATATCTTAAAAAATGAAATTAAAATGAATAAAAAATAACTTTTTTTTATTTGTTTTTTATTTATAATTTTTTTGTTTTTTATATTTTTATTTTTAAAGAATAAAATAAAAAAATGAGTATGATTCTTTAATAAAATTATTTTGAATTTATAAAATATCTTTTTCAATTACTGGAGGCACTCAAAGAAAGTTCTTGCAAGTCTAAGGATGTGAAAAACCACGTGTAAGATAGTACAATTGCTTTCCAAATGCCTCAATAGTATTTGAAAACAATAAATATAAAATTATTATATGATTTTATGATTATAATTGTAATTCTTTATTGGATAAGCCCAATTAGAATATTTTTAAAGGTCTTTTAGAGTAAATATCATGGCCAGGCCCCCAAATGTAAGGTTTGACTATGATACAATAAGTAAAAATTACTAATATTCTACTTATTGTACTATGAATGTCCTTATAAATGAAATGAATAAGATAAAAATAATTATAATAATGAATAATTATTAGAATTATGGCGTAAAATAATTATATTATCAAATAAATATAATAATATAATTCATATCATAAAAAATGATACATATAATAAGTAGATTAATATAAGATAAATAATATATTTAAAAGCACTTTATTATTGTTACCAACAAATAATAAAGGCGTATAATATTACTAATATTAAAGTTATAAATTAATATAAATACTATTTATATCAATTATAGAATTATTAAAGCAATAATAGAGAAAAATTATTATAATAAGAGAAATGACCTACTTTTAATGCTTAAAATAATAATTTTGCATATGTTTACGCCTAGAAATGTAAATACAACTTATTCAAATTGTAGTTACAATACAATTTAAGATAAATTACAATTTTTCTTGATTTTACGTGGAACTGAGGTTTTTAAGAGAAATTTAAACAAAAAAATTAAATAATTGCAATAATCACGTCAGAGATGAACATTATTATGAGATTATATTTGGTCTTTAATAATATAAAAGCTTTATATATAAAGAATAAATAAATTGCCTTTTTATTTAATGATTTAATGTTTTGTAAGCGTCTGAGAGGAAAACAGAGTAAAAAGAGCTCTATTTATAGTAAATACCTCCCTCCTAGAGTCCAACAGGCTTCTAGTTGACGTGTAATGCTGCTTTCTACTAGGATTGATCAATATTTTAGGGTTTGGAGATGATTACATCATGATCAAACCATCTTACCTCATAATTATGCCATTATTTAGAGTTATCACTATAACTCTAAGTTTGATGACATCATAGGCTTGGCAGACGCCTAAAATTTGTGGATTTTATTATTTTTGATGATATACTAATATTATTTACCAGTTGTATCACTTATATGACTGTTAAACCCAAAATAAGACTACAGTGAGTGATCTTAAATGATCAAATTTAAGCTTAAACTTTGATCATTAATAACTTTTAAGTTATACACGCCACAGCTATTCTGAGAGTGGGTTTTGATAGCTTGGCATGTCCTCTTCAAACTGCCAAGAGAATTTCATTACATCATAAAAACTGTATTTTTGATGAGTTATCTTGTAACTCCTCTTTTCTGTCAAAATTTAATATTTTAAACTTCAAACAATTATTTAAAGGGGTTATACCTTGAATATTATAATACAAAATACATTATTCTTAACGAATGAACTATTAGAATACAACTGTCTACTGTTTTTAAGTTTGGACCACTTTCCCAACAAAGTGGTCAACAGCTCTATTGATTTTAATCAATAATTCCTCACAGGTTTTAACCTTGTTTCTAACTTGTGAAATAAAGTTCATTTCTGTATTCATACTTTTGGCTCATCACTATATCATGTATATTTCAAAAGATATTAGCTAAAATTTTTGAATATATGCGTTGACCAAAAAAGTGCATATATTCAGCTTAACTCCTCCAGTATTGACTTTGGAGATTGACTTCTTAAGTGTTTTATGTGTAAATTTTATTGAGAATTCAATGGTACCACTCATTTCACATGTTGCTTCATTGGTATTTGAAATAATTAAGGATTTATGTTCTCTATAAGGTATTATTACTTATAACTCATTAAATATTGAATTTACAGATATGCCATAAAAATGGTATATGTGTATTTTACCATGGGGAATCCAATTGTATAATTTATATTACATGTTTATTCATTGGTCTATAAGTTAAACCAAGTTTCATGCCTATTTATGGAATTTTTGTAGTTTTAAGGTAATTATTTTTAATGTATAATTATTCTAAATATTTCTTGTGACCTTTTTGGGTATGTGGTCATATCTCAAAGGTTAACAAGCTTTGAGCTCAATGAATTAATAACTGACAAAGGGATAGCAGGTTTAGGGTTTTAATCCTACAGTGGGCCAATACACCTTTGGGGTGAGATACTATCCCATAGCTGTGATTATGAGGTGTCAAATGGACAAATAAGCTTGTTCATAATTCAATAACTCACATTTCATGCAATACTCGGGTCCCATACAGGGTTTTTACAGCTTTCTATGTGTCATACATGTCAGAAGAGGGCTGTGTGGTCCCCAGATGAAAAAATTCACCCTGTATTGGGGAAAACTGCCAAGATGTGGTTTCAAAACCACATCTGAGCTCAATACAGAGCTTACAGGCCTTTTGCAAACCTCAGTTCAGTTCTCTGAAGTGAAAAATCCTCATTTCCTCAATGTGGATGGTCTAGGGGACCTTTCCACTGCAATTAAGGATAAAATGAGGCCTTTTCTCTTCCAGAAAAGCAATCCCCATCCTGCTCTTAATTTCCTACATAGTAACACTCTCAAAAACAGTTATACTCTTGGACAATGATCATATATACCTTAATCTAGTGTACTGTAGTACTTATTAAGTAACCCAACTGGTAAGACTGGACCCAGATCTTTCAACAGCACTAACCACCACTATTCCCGCAGTAAAGCCCTTATACTATCAATCAAAACCTTTTTTATATTGATAATCTGTGTCAAAATCAGATTCAAATCTGTAAATAAATTTAGTACCACTTCCTCATATACTCAGCCTGAAAATTTGTTTCTGTTGGAGCTACTCATGCTTGATTTCAATCCAGGTTTGGAGATAATAGGCATTTCAGGGACTTGCCTTTTGAATATGAAAATTCCCTGTGTGGATCTATTCCACTGGGTATTTTGACCTTTCTTTTCCCTTTTGTGGGAGCATTTCTACTTCTGAGTCCACCTCCATCTGATTGAATGGAGTATTTGGAACCTTTTTTAGCAGTAATATTCAAATAATAAGAAATGAAATGATATGAGAAAAATAAAAAGATCTTTTTATGGCAATTTAATAGAGGCACTCCCTTCAGAGTCCTGAATAGTGGGTCCTGGAAAAACTAACTGCTTAGCTTTTCTTTTCTCATTTAATGTTGGTGTTGAAGAGCTTTTACAAGTTTCTCCCACCAGTCTGTTAACAGTGGCTTGACTTTCCTCTGTTGTATTGTCTTGAAACACTAAAAAAGACAAATAAATATAAGTTCTTTTATCAAAAATGATCTTTTTGGAAAGATAGGGCAATTTCCACATAAAAATTGCTTTTATACCTCTTCAAATAAGAGAAATGAAAAAAAGAGTGAATAAAATGATTTTTTTTGTTATTTTTTTATTGAAAAAAAAGAAAGTTGAAATTATTCCTTTTAAAATTGAATCATAACATAATTTTTTTGGATTTATAAATAAATTTTTAACCCTAAGAGTCACTCAAAGAAAGCTCTTGCAAGTCTAATGATGTGAAAAACTATGTTTAAGATGGTACAATTGCTTTCCAAATACTTAAATAGCTTTTAAAATCAAGAAATATAAAATTCTAATATATTTTTATGATTATAATCAAATATATTATTGATGAAACCAATTCAAATATTCTTGTAAGATTTTTTAAGCAAATATCACGGCCAGACCCCCCAATGTAAGGTTTGACTATGAAACAATAAGTAAATATTACTAATATTCTACCCATTGTACTTTTAATGTCCTAATTTTAGTGAGAGACATAATTATTGCATAAAACATATGTTTTTTTAACTAAAAAAACTAATAGAATACTATATTGAAGAGATAATATAATCAAATAAATCTATTAATATATAATAATTAATCTATTTAATGGCCATTCATTATTGCTAAAAAAATAATAAATTCATAAAAAATTGTTGTTTGATAATAAAAAACAATCTATAACAATAATATTACCAATTTTAAAGTTATAAATTAATATAAACTGTGGTATTACATACAATTTTTTTCACCAGGCTCAAGCTCATGGAACCCCCTAACAGTAGTAAATTAAACCCGCAAGAACACTTAAAGTCAAAGTTTACACCAAGAGGTGAGTTTTGCAGTAAGAGGCTGGAGTTAATTAATAATACCATGGAACAGGCACGAAAGGGTAGTATATTTGCTTTCATAAATTATTCAATTTCATTATTAATATGTAAAAATCAGGTTACATATAGCAGACTAGTTACAAAGAATGAGGCATCACCCTTTAAATTACACACCCCTCTATAGCCACAGGACTCATTCAGCATGAAAATTACACCTGAATAAATTACACAGCCACCTTTCATTCAACATATAAAATTGACATGATTCAAATCTCAACTCCATGGATTTCCTGAATTTAATTCCCAGCACAGCCACAGGAGTACCTTATCTTATATTTACTTTGCCCCACTTGAAACCTTCAAAAAAACATCAAAATTCTTTACACCACTTATCACCTCATGCAACTCAAACCCAGTTACAACATTCTGCATGCACTACACACCCTTATATAAATATAAATCACATTAATATGCATGGCATGTGTCAAACTAAAAAATCACATAACCTCATACTGTGGTATTCCATACTTTATTGGCCCAGTTTCAAGTTAGATTTCATTTATAAGGCTATAAATTGAAGAAATAACAAACAAAAATCAATAATTAATCAATTACAATAGAGGAATTCAGCAATATAATGGATTTAAATTCATCAATATGTATAATCCCATAAGAAAATACTGGAAGAATGGTTCATTTGATTACAAGAATAACAATAAAATGAAGGAAAGCAAAGTACAAGCTAGCAAAGAAATGTTAAAGTTACCAGTGAAAGGGGTAGTGTAACACTTAAGTTACCCAAGATCTGCTCAACCATTGGATTAATCAGCAATGCAGCTATTAAACTGAAGTCACTTCAATAAGAAATAAATCAAAACTGTATTAAACAACAGTCACAAGACAGAAACAAAAAGAAATCAATTAATTTATGCAAGGAAAATCCACCAAAACCTTAAACTACACAGCATATCTGTGGAAATACAAGCAAAGCCACCTGATAATCCAGTAAATATAAATTAATAACAGAATTAAATTAGATAAAGAAAAGAAAAACTCATACAGGAAAAATAGAATCCCCACAATACACAGAATTCTCCACCTACAGTTCAAACAATGCACAGACCTATGGTGCAATAACTGTACAAAATCATCTCATACCACCAAAAATTGTGCAACAAAGCAAACAAATGGTGCAGTACCTGGAAGAAATGACACCATCTCAAAATTACTCACCAACTAAATACCCTCAAGGCTGTGCATAATAGTATTAAAGCTTAATTAAAATATAAATAAAGCTTCAGAAATGGTGCAATATACCAAACATACGGTGAAATATCTTGATCAAATGACACCATCTCCAAATTCCTCACCAGCAAAAACATCTCACATTACATAATCATACATAAATTGGTGCAAAAAACCAAACAAATGGTATCTCACCACTATAAAGAAATTATCCCAGCCAAAAGAAGTGGAAAAATTCTAAGTCCCTTGTTTTTGAGTGCCTCTATGGAGAGCCCAAAGAATATAAATAAAGGTCCTCTCTCCCTCATTTCTTTCCTCTTTTCCCCATGAATCCAATTAGTTATATACCAAGAAGGAGAATAACTATTCATCCCTTACTAGTAGGATAATCTAGTTATTTTATTTAAAGTATTATAGACTTATAAGTTTAATTCATAGTGATTTCTAATGAATAGTAGTTAACAGAAGGTCTACTTAATATTATTAATCCACCCTATGTTTAAATTATCAGTCTTATAATTATAATACTATCAATAATACTCATAATATTGAGCTTATCATCATAGCCTTTACATTGTAAAGGAAAAATAGCCTTATTATATCTTCATATTAAAAAAAACCAACCTTACAACTATATATTAATATATATATAAAAAACCTACCCTTATATTATATTATATCACTTATATATCTAACAAACATCCACTCTATATTGAACAATATCTTACCAATAAATTATTAAAGGTCTTATTATTATATTATATTAACAATTAATCTCTCAAACCATTAAGTACTATAACATATATAACATCAAATTGAACTTACCCCCTTAAAATATATATTATTACTATTATATTAAATCAACCTCTTATACTATTAAGGTCTTACCCTTAAACTCATCTTATATTATTATTTGAAAACTATATTTTATAATTTTTTTTAACTTATAAGTTACTTATCTGATTATTGATTAGGTCTGATAGAGACTGCTAAAAAGTCTTCTCTAGTTGTAAAGCCACAATCTTAAATATTGATTTGTGAGCTCTTTAGGGAGATTTTTTAGTATACTCAGAGGGGCAGCTAAAACACCATTAGCACCCTTGGTTACAGGATTATTTCA
The DNA here is from genome assembly GCA_023105745.1 of Austropuccinia psidii. NCBI lineage: Eukaryota > Fungi > Basidiomycota > Pucciniomycetes > Pucciniales > Sphaerophragmiaceae > Austropuccinia > Austropuccinia psidii. The sequence goes on along the minus strand of JALGQZ010000005.1, from coordinate 54,196,744 downwards.
GCAATTCAAAACTTTTTACCTGTGATTTCCCCCTCAAGGACTGTCTTATCCAATCCCACACTAAAAGGAGTTCCACATCTGGTGTCTCAACAGTGGCCATTTCAACTTCAACATTCAATAATCAGTCAATCATCAATAAAAGAACAAACCCAAATCAACATAACTCACAAAAAATAATTATCATTATCAATAATTAACCATCAACATTCTCATACAATCTGGAATCTGGAAACAAATCCCATTCCAAATCATCATCACCATCACAATCCTCAAATCAATCATACCATTTTTATTATCCAGTAAAAGAAGGAACACCAAAAAATCAAACACCCAAGGATATTGATTTACGTATTGCAACACCAAGGACAGAACAGAAGGAAAAGGAAGAACTAAGGAGATTTTTCTTCAAGTTAATTCAAGAAGCAAATAAAAACAAGAAAAGTACAAAAGAATTTAAAGGATCAGTTTACCAAGTAGAAATGAATCAACAATCAACATCTGACTTACTACCATTACCTGAAGATACTGTAGAAGGACAGTATGCAGAAGAAAGTGAAGAGGAAGATCAAACAGTACAGATCCAAAGTCTTATGAAGCAAATGCAAGATTTATTATTAACACAAAGTAAAAAGAAAGGAAAAAGAAGGGAACAAACATCTTAAACACCTGGAGCCAGTCCAAGTGAACAAACATTACCAAGGCATGTTAGACCTGAAAACTTACCAATATCACCTACACCTGGTCCTAGAGCAACCTCTACTCCAGTAACAGAACCAAGAACTCAAAATATTCCAAGGAGAGTTTTTGTCACTACACCTAATAATCCAAGTCCATTACAGCAGAAAGTTCCAAGACAAGAAAGACCTGTGGTTAAAATTAAAGCAAAAGATTACAATCTAAATTTTGATGGAGAAGAAGTAGAGAAATTTATCAAGAAAGTGGAAAAAATAGCTCAAATTGAAGGAGCAACAGATGAAGACCTAGCAATGCAAATGGCATTTTGGACAACAAACCAAAAGGTGAGTGATGCAATTGAAGCTATGCCAGGTTATGAAGAAGGAAATTGGACACAACTCAAGAAAGATCTCATAACAAAATGGGGAAGAGTTGAACCTGAAAGAAGATACAGAAAAGACTCACTGATGAAGCTTTTTGCTGAGACTCAAGAAGATGGAGGAGTTGGTATTCTATCACAATATAAGAAGTTTATGGGAGAATATGAAACTATTGTTACTTACTTATTAAGATACAGGTATATCCCTCAAGATAACATGTTCCTTGAAGACTTATTTGATTGTCTTTCAGCTGATATTAAAGGGGCCATAAGCAAGGAAATGATCAAAGATAATGTCATGGTTAGAGCTGAAGATGGTGGATACCTTATACCACCTATGAAGATTCTCAAGAAGTACATTGAACGAGAATTGGAAGCCAGAATATTAGTAACCAAAAGATTCTCATCATCAAGAGATACAGGAAGGAATGTTACTGAAAATAAAAAGAAAGTTCACTTCAAGGAAAAAGCTTTTCCAGGAATGAATGAAGCTTTTAATAAGATGAAGGAAATTACTGAATCCCTCAAAAAACAAAAAATGGAAACTAGAAAGCAGGCACAAGGGGAAAATGAAGAATTCAAGGAATTTATGACTCAACTGGAAGAATTGAAAAGTCTATCCAAACCTCAAATTGGTGGGGTTACCAATAATCAACTTAATAATCAACAGTTCAAGCCAAGAAATGATTTACCTCCATTCTCACAAAGGAATTTTCCCTATGCACCAGCACAAAGCATACCAAACCCCTATGTCAAATGCTATTATTGTTTGGAGGAAGGACATTCAGTGAATAGATGCAGCTACCTCTTTGAAGATCAAAATAAGAAATGGGTCAGCAGACAAGGAGGAGGATTTTTATATCCCAATTGGTAAAGAGTTCCAACTGATGGTAAAGTAGCTCCAAAGAAGTTAGTTGAAGACTTTGCAAAAGAGCTAGAAGAACTTACAAAGAAAATGAGAGAAGATGAAGCTAAGGAAGCACTACCCAAACCTAATCCAATGAACATAATACAACTAAAGAAAGATGATAGTGCAACTGCTATAGCCAAAGTTGAAAACTGGGGAAGCTGGCAACCACCAACTATTTCATCAGCCAATGAGCCTCTTTTAAATAATCATGGATTAAGAAATACCAAAGAAAGAAACTCAAGAGCAGAAAATACCAATCAAGATGCTTTAAGATCACATTCAAAAGTGAAAACACCAATAAAGAAAAGACCAAATATACCTGGAGCTTATATTGAAGATGAGAAAAAAGAAGAAGAGAAAACAATTATTCCAGCTAAATATAAGAAGCCTCAATTGGTAAAGAATGAAAAGGAAATACTTCCACAGGAACCTAAAAGTGATCAAACTGAAAATATTCAAGAACCAATCAAGAAAGTCAATGAAAGGAAAATCATAAAAGAGGAGAAATTAGATATTCAAGAAATTATGGCACAAATTATCAAAAAGGTATTTGATCAGAAAATAAATCTTACCTTGGAACAAATTTTAGTCATGTCACCAAAGTTTTTTACTCAATTAAAGAACCTGTCAGAAGAAGAGAAAAAATCTATCAACTCAATTGATACAAAGGAAATTCAAACCAAACTCATAAATCATCATTTGGGTAATTATGAACAGCCAAAATTACATTATGCCTGTCCATTGGGATTTATGCAAGTATATTTAGGAGAAGAAGGACATGAAATAATGGCATTAGTTGATACAGGATCAGAATTAAATATAATACCAGAAGATTCAGCAATCAAAGCAGGACTTACCACAAGATGTCTCAACATGAATTTAAGGGGAATTGGTGGGCATTGTTCTGCAATAGTTGGATTAGCAGAATTTACCCCAATCACTTTAGTTACTGGGGAAGAAAGAAATATACATCTTTTTGTAGCAAGAGGAGCAGTTCACACAGTATTGGGAAGGCCTTTCCTTGCAGATAATAACATAAGATTAGACTTTTCTCAACAGAAAGGGGAAACATTCAGTTATATAGAGCCAGATGGAAGAAGACTTTGCTTACCAATTTGTTCACCACAGAAAGTAGGATGGAGAGAAGACCCACCAGCAGGAATGGAAACATGTGCAGTTTCTAAATTGGAATATTGGCAAGAATTACCAAAAGAGAATGAATTAAGCTCCAAAAACAAAGAAAATTTTGAGGAAAATTCTCAGCAAGTACTTGATAGTGAAGAAGTGAAGGATTCCAAAGGCAAAGGGAAAATTCATGAGGAATTAGCTCAAATTAATACAGAAGATTTCAATTTAAAGCTTAAAAAAGAAACCTCTCCAGGAATTTTATCCTCAAGAAAAGAAAATGGAACTAATTGTAGCCAAATCTCTCAAGCCATCAAAAGTTATAAATTCAAGAATACTGAAGACATTAAAAGAAAAACATTAACAAAGCTTATCTCACCTATTAAAGCTTTGAAGTCCCTTTCAAAGGGAATATTTAAGAATAATTGGAAGTCAAGTATCAAGCCAGTTGTAACAATAGTTAGTGTCACCTCAGAACCTAAAGGTTTCAATTCTCAAATTGATAAATCAGCACTCAACTTATTAAAAGAAGTTTCCCTCAAATATAACATTTCCAAAAAGAAGGACATTACTACTCAAAACCACCTCAAAATTCAGGAGGAAAATATTGATATAATTCTAAAATCTGAAGAATCTGAAAGTGTAAATGAAATTTTGAAAGATACTCTGAGAGACTCACACTACAATAAAAATACTCATCCTCAAGAAAGTTTAACATCTAATCAAGGAGGAAGTAAGACAATTAATAAACATAATTTTCATCAAAGTGAATCAGTTCTTCCACAAGAGTTAATTGATTCATCACTCAGATTCAATCAATTACCTATGACAGGAGCAACCCACAAAAAGAAATTTAATAATTTTAAGAATTCACAAATCTTTTTTTCCTCAAAATTTGAAAATATTGATCCTAGAATTTTGATGGAAGGAATTAGTGGAGAAAATAAATCATTATCTTATATGGAAAATATTGATTCAAGACTTGTAAAAGAACAATTATACTTAACAAGAATAATTGAAATCCCTATAAGGGGAAATAAACAAAATCAAGTGAAAGATATACCTTTTTGTATAGAAGAAGAACCTTTAAAAATGGAATTCCCTTGTTTTAGGTCAACAAGAAAAGATATAGAATGTAGTTTCATTACAGTTCAGAATATCAATGCAGCTAACATTGATGAGTTAATATATGAAAATCCAATTAATTCAATGTCACAAATTGATATACAACAGGAATTAAATCAACAAAAAGCCTTACCCCCTGAAGACAAATCCTCTGGGGAAGCTCATAATAACTTTTATATTAGGAACAAAATTAATTCAAGATTCAAAAAACTTCAGTCTGTCAGGAACCATGCCAGAAATGAATACATAAAAAATACAATACACTCATCAAATATTTTAGAAAAACATCTTTCTGGACCAGAATATGAGAATGAAGCAGGATTATTTTGTCAAATGGAAATACAAGAACAAGGTGAAGATGAACAGAAATTTATACTTACTGAAGAAGAATACCCTTGGGAAGGTTATACAAATTGGCAACCTCTTAGAAATGCCAACCTTGAGGATCACAATAAAAATAATTCTAGGGACAACTTTGAATGTGCAAACCAACATGTCAAGTGGTTGGAAGATATTAGTGCCCCAAAGAAGAATGAATCAAATAAACTCAAAGATAAAAGTAGCAAAAAGAAGAAGAAGACTAAGGAAGAAAAGGATTATTTTTGGATTACCCAGAATAAAAAGATATGCCCAAGTTTGCAAGCCCATTTGGCAAGGAAATATCAAACCTCAACACAAAAAGAGGATTGGACAAAAAATAATGATATAAATGGAAAACTTATACAGGATTACTTTGAGAAGAATGAAGATTTTCAAGATCAATATCTCAATGAAGAAAGAAGAAATGAGCTTACAGCTAAGAAGGCCAAATTCAAGAATAAGCTTGACAACAAATCTTCACATTATCAATGATTGATTTTATTATAATAAAACATTTTTCTTTCTTTATTTCATGAATTTTAGTCTTATTCTAGTCTCAAATATCTATATAAAAAATATAAAAAAAAATAATAATGCATAAAAAAAATAAAAAATATCAAAAATCAAAATAAAAAAAAAAGTGTCAAGTGTATCAGTATCATTATTCCATGTTATCTTATTTATTAGTATAAAAAAAAATTCAACTAAAAAATAGGGTGGGTGTCTATTTCTTAAATACATCCTTTATGATTTAAGTTTTTGGGATGAAATTCTGGGGAATTTCAAATTTATTCTATAATTTTATCCTTATCAATATTCAGTATAAACCCATTCAAGAGTTAAAGTCAAGGTGAAGAAGCAAATAAACAAATACAGATAATAAAGCAAGGATCAATAACAACCATAATAATAATACCTTATAAAAAAAGGCATTAGGAAGATCAAAGTTATAAAGAAAAAATTCAACAAAATATTAAGAAATCTTATGGTTTTTTAATATCTTGTTATAATTATTGGGTTGTCATAATAATAAGAGAAATAATATAAAATCAAAGAGGTAACTGGCCAGGTTCAACCCAGATGAAAATATTTCTTTATAAAATTATCTTTCTTTTAATTAATTTACTTTGAATATTCAAAATATTCTATAAAAGAAACACAAATTATCTTAGTTTTTTTTTCTGTGGATAAGGGAGGAAAAGACCTCCTTTTATATTGAATATGGGGCAAATTTCTTCCACCCACAGATTAGCCCTTAAACCTTTCATAGATCAAAGGCTATGCAAAACTCTAATTATATATCTTATCAACTATTTAACTCAATTTAGGATTTAATTCAAAAAATAAATAAATAAATAAATAAATCAATTGCATGGATTAAATCAATAATATATTGATTGGGTTAACCAACCAAATTAATCTTTAATTTAAAAAAATTCAGAATCTTAATCAATTTGAGTTTCTATTATTTGGCCAAATTAAAGCTTAACCCCACTTCAAATTTAATTCAAAAAGAAAAATCACAAATTTCATAAATCCACCTTATATTGACGGATTTTAGAGATTAAATTAAACTTGAATCTTAATTAATTTAATCTCATATTTATTTATTACATTCAATTTCAACTCCACTCAACTAAATTAAAAACAAACAAACAAACATTAAATCAAGATCAATTCAACTGAATTAATTGATACTTAATCTTCATTTTAATTTAAAAAAAAATTAAAAGAAGAACTTTAATTTAAAGCTGCTTGGTATTGATTATTCTTATTCTTAGTTCTACATGTCAATACTGCAGCTAATGAATATTCCATTTAATTGTTAAAAAAAAAAACACAATACAATAATTAATTATTTTTTTTCTTTTTGTTGTGAAAAAAAAAAAAACAAACAAATTATATAAATTTTGTTTATTTTTTATTTTTCTTTAAAAAAGAAATTAAACGATAAATAAAAAAAAAACATTCAATCACAGTCAAAAATAAAAACATAGAAAAAAAATACAATGCAGTACTGTCTAACAAAAAAGAATATATAACTTGTTTGATGTTTTATTTTTAATTTCATTTTTTTTTAAAAAAAAAAAAAAAAAAAAATATATAGATTACTTTTTTTATTTTTTTTTATTTTATTTTTCTAAAAAAAAAAAAACGATTGCTTGCAACTACAAAAAATAGAGTACAGCATTAAAAAAAACAACAAAAAAAAATTTATTCTTAATTTTTTATTTTTTATTTTTTTCTAAAAAAAAAAAATAAGATAATAATAGTATTAAAAAAAAAAAAAGAAAAGGACCAATCACAATGGAAGGAGAGGAGTACAGTTCAGTGCTGCACTGTACTGCACTGTACTATAAACGGAAACAAAAAAAACATAAAAAAAATAAAATTAATTAATTAATTAAATTAAAAATATAATTTAATGTACAGTATTTTATTCAAATGCAGGTGGGAAGAGGGTTAAAATTAAAGTTGGGAGAAATCAATCACCCGCGGCAAGATATGAGGTACAGCTGTTTCATTTTGAAGTATCCACACCCAGCTACTTCAAAAAAAAAAATAATAATAAAAATATAAATATAAATAAATATTATTATGATTTATATTATATTAGAATTATTATTATCAATTATATTAAATTAAGATTTATTATTATTATTTAAATCAAATTAAACTTATAATTATTATTTAAATTAATTTAAACTTATTATTATTACTTAAATTAAATTAAACTTATTATTATTCTTTATATGAAATTGAATTTATTAGTATTATTTATATTAAATTAAATTCATTATTATAAAAATAAAATAGAATAAATAAATCAAGACTAGGTTACAATTATTAAATGGAGAGGGGGGGTCAATCAGCAATGACAATAACCATATAAAAGGCGACCCACCATTAATAATAATTAATATAATTAAATAATATACCTTATTATTATTTTTTATCATCTATATGACTTGATATCCATTTTGTCAGGATGAGTCTATGTTGAAGTGGTAATAAAGCTATTTACAACTAAAACTATGACTGTGACACGTGGAAAATAGTTTAAAAAAGATTTTATAAGGGTTAAAGATGGATTTAATTTAAAATATAGGGGCTTTACTATAATGGATATAGTGGTGGTGAGCGCTATTGAAAGCCCTGGGTGCAGCTTTATCTGTTGGGTTACAATAATAAAAGACTACAATAATTAAATTTATAATTATACCTGATTATTAACCAAGAGTAAAACTGTTTTTGACAGTTTACTACGTAGGTTATTCAAGAGGAGGATGAGGAAAGGCTTTTGGCTGTGAAAAACCCCCCTTTTATCCTGAAATTGAGGTGGAAAGGCTGCCAGACCTTTCCACGTAGAGGAAGTGAAGATTTTTCACTCTCTATGACAGGCTTGTGGTTTGCAAACAGCCTGTATACTATTTATTGGGCTCAGATGTGGTTTTGAAACCACATCTTGGTGGTTTTCACCAATACAGGGTGAAAATTTTCATCTGGGGACCTCACAGCCTGATTCTGACGTGTATGACACGTAGAATGCTGTACAGAAACTGTATGGGACCCCAGTATTGACTGACATATGAGGTATTGAAGTAAAAACATGCTTCTTCGTCTATTTGACACCTCATATTCATGGTTATGGGATATTATCCCATGGTAAGGCTGTATATGACAGCAGGTGGGATTTTGACCTTAAAATGGTCATACCTCTGTCAGTTTTTGAGATATCAAGCTCATAATTGGTTCATTGAATAGCTCTATATGAGCTCTACACAATGGTACCCAACTTGACATGGTTATCATTAAATATGACAAAGTTATCCCATGTACAAGTATTTTTGTACATTGGCGTGGTTTGGGCAAAAGCTGTATTAAGCTTGTTTGGCCAATAACTTCTGTTGTAGTGGAGCTATGAGGAAATGGATGGCACCATCAGATAGCCCTGAATGTGCTCTTTCCAAAAAGACCCCACTTTAAGTATCTCACACTAAAACTGTAAAAGTTAGATGAGAGGTGAATGTTTTGTTCACCCTTATTTGGTCTGAATTTGACCATAACTCAAGTAATACTGGTGCTAGCTCAGTTTGGCTAGCACCATTAGATAGCCCTGGCTTAGAGCTTCATTTTGAATACCCATTTGATGGGGTTAAGCCTCTCCTTCTAGATTTTAGATGGGAGGTGAAATTTAAGGTTTATGCTCAGCAATAACTTTGAGCAGGAATAACTTTGTTATTTCTTGTCCTATGGTGATGAGACTTATATTTTCAGAAAGAGGTGAGTTTCCTCTTTCTTTTGATACCTTTTGAGCTAATTTGGCTCAGCTCCATGTTTTGGTGGTATTTTGGCTATACCATTGGTTTATGGTATTTTGGCTGTCATGTTTGTGCTCTGGTTTTGAGTCACAGGCTGACATACCCTCCCTCTAAAAAAGGCTCATCATAGATGAGACTGTTCAGTCCTCTTAGAGGCTCTGAATCTTCTTAAATGAAGGTTTCCATCTGGTATGGCATCCTCTGCCAACCATTTGTCTTTGTCAGCTGTCTGGTTCTTGAATCTGACTAGATATTCTCTCTGATCCTTCCCATTAAGTCTGATTTTTCTGGCCCTGATGATTTTACTCACAGGTCCAGGGGAGTCTTCTACTTCCACTATTTCTGGTGGAGTGATGTTTTTCTTCCTGGAGGGGAATTTATCCTCCTCTGTTTGGAAGTATGGTTTGACCAGGCTCACTGGAAAGACTGGGTGTTTCCTAGAAAACTCCTCAGTGAGCTTGACCTCTACTGCATTCTTCCCTATCAATTTAATGATAGTGAAGGGCCCTACAAATGAGTCTCTCATTTTCTTAGGTCCTTTGAGATTGTTAAAGTTCAGTGTAGACACTAACACCTGGTCCCCTTCCTTGAAGTCAGGTTCCATATGTGACTTGTCCCACCTTTGCTTGTTGTACTCTTTGGCCTCAGCTATGCATTTGGCAGCAGTATCACAGGCTTTCTTCCACATATCATGGAAGTCTTTGGCTGTGGGGTGGATGGTCAGAAGATTTTTCTTCAAGTGATCCACAGGTAACAGGGGATTCCACCCTTTCTCTACCAGTGCAGGTGTTTTTCCTGTGGTAGAGTGCTGGCTTGTATTATAAGCCAGTTGGACTGCTGGTAAGAGGGTGACCCAATCATGGGTGTATCCCTCATGGTCCTTGTATTCCATGCTATAGGCACAGAACCTCCTGAGGATTTCCTCCATTGTTTGGATCATCCTCTCAGCCAGGCCATCTGTTTGTGGGTGGTAAGCTGTGGAAAAAGCAAGCTTGGTGCCAAGCATGTCATATAAATTGGTCCAAAATTCAGATGTGAATTTTGGGTCCCTGTCACTAATTATGATCTTAGGGACTCCACAGGTGGAAATGATGTTATTCCAAAATAACAGAGGAGTGTCCATGGCTGTGTCCTCTTTATGGCATGGTAGACATCTCATGCTCTTGCTGAACCTATCAACTATGATTAAGCAGGCATTGTAGTTTTCTTTTCCTCCTGGGACAAGTCCTGTGACCCAGTCCATGTTGATGGTTTCCCATGGGTGTTTGGGTTCTTCTATGTGTTCAAGCAACCCATATTTCTTCCCATGTTTTCTATTTGCCTTTTGGCATCTTTCACAAGTGTTGATGTATTCACTCAACTCTTGCTCCCACTTGGGCCACCAAGCTGTGCTTGCTACCCTCTCTTTAGTCCTGTCCTCACTCATGTGTCCCATATAGGGGCAGTCATGGCATTCCTGCAGGATTAAAGAGATGTGGTCTCTGTCTATCACTGTGAGTGCACTGGTGTGCTTTTCCCTGTGATAAATCAGGCCATCTATAAGGAAGAATTTATTGTCCTTATAGGCCCTCAACCAGGGTTCCTCCAGCTGGGTTTCCAGTTCTGGGCTCCTGTATTTTTGTTGAACGAGTTGGAGTAGTATGCTACACTGTTTGTGTTTAGCATAAGCTTTCAGTACTGCATTGAAAAATTCATTGTGCAGTTCTGAGGAACTTATTCCCAGTATGGGGGTTTCTGTCCCTTCTGAATCAGTGTTTTCACTGTCAAGGGTACCACTCCCTGGTGCCCATTCAGAGAATCTGAAGTTCTTCTTCCTATTTATTTCCATAAAATGGATAGGAATTTTTGCAGGACCTTCAGGGTCATAAGCTGGATTGCTTTTGACATTGTCCAGTGGCCATCTGCTAAGGCCATCTGCATTGGTATGGCTTTTACCTTCCTTGTATATGATGGTCATGTTCCCTCTATATTCCTGGATGGCTATTTGTCATCTCAGCATGTGTCTATTAGTAGTCTTCATCTTTAGTAAAGACTTCAAGGCTGTGCAGTCTGTGTAGACTTCAAAGACTGCTCCCTCCAAATAATAATGGAGTTTTTCTAGAGCCCAGACTAGACATACACATTCTGTCTGGGTGGCCCCATACCTGGCTTCTGAATCTTTCAGCTGCCTGGAGATGTAACATATTACACTTTCTCTTGGTTCACCATCCACAATTTGTCTTTGGTGAAGGGCTGCTCCCAAGCCTTGGCTGCATGCTGCATCTATATATAACTTGAATGATAGTTCAAAGTCAGGCAAGATGAGCACAGGTGCATTTGTGAGTTCATATTTGATTCTCTCATATGCATCCCACCTTTCCTTGGTTATTTCAAAAACTACATCCTTTGAGCATAACTTGTATAAACTACTACTTATGTGTGCAAAGTTCTTAATGTGGTTTCTGTAGTAGCTAGCAAACCCAAGGAAAGATTGCATCTCTTTGATGTTCTTTGGTACTGGCTTTTGCAGTACTGCTGCTACTTTGTTCTGGTCAATTGCCAGACTAAGGCCTGAGACTTTGTGTCCTAGAGCTAGCAGCTCTTGTTGGCCAAAATTACACTTTTTAAGTAAAATTTTCAGATTGATGGGTGTACATTTACTTAGCACTCTGTCTATGTATTGTACATGGTCTTCCCATGTCTCTGAGTATATAATGATATCATCAATATCTACTACCATCCAGCCTTCCATTATTTCTTCTTGAAATATGGTGTCCATCATCCTTTGGAAGTGGGCTGGTGCATTCTTGATGCCAAATGGCATCCTGGTGTACTCATATATGCCCATATGGCATATTATTCTGAGCAATTTCATGGAGTTTGGTTTAACTCCATTTTGGTGGAAGCCTTTCATACAATCCATCTTGGTTATGTATTTGGCTTTGGCCAGCTTATCCAAGGCATGAGGTATCCTTGGTATAGGGTACCTGTCTGCTTTTGTGTAGTTATTCAGGGCTCTGAAGTCTCCACACAATCTAGACTTGCCATCATGCCAGGTGATCAGGACAGGAGTGATGATTTCCACTATTTCATTATGTCCAATCTTCCTGATGACATCCATGTCCAGGAGTTCATTGATGTGTTTTTCAATTTCTTTCCTGGTTTCCAGACTTGCTGGATAAGGAGGTCTCCTCAGCATGGGTGGATAAGGTCTTTCCACATCCAGATATAGCTCTATATCATGGCCTTTAATCTTTCCTAGTGGTTCTTCACCAATGGCAAATGCTGGTCTGTTCTTCCTCAGCATCTTCAGTAAACTTAGTTTTTGTTTACTGGTGAGGGTAGTGCTAAACTGTCCCTCCTTGAATTCCTTCAAGAGTTCTTCTAGTGGATCCTGTGAAGATATGTGGTATATATCAAGTGAAAATTCCTTTTCCTTGTTGGTACCAATGGTAATGTGCCTGTTTTTACTGTTTTAAATATCTATGCCATACATCCTCTGGTAATCTGTTCCCAGTAAAAACCCTTGGATGTGGGCATCTTCAAGCACTACAAACTCTGGGTTGAGTCTGATATTACCCTTCCTGTGGGGTATAATTATCTCTTTGATAATTGTCCCAATGGAAGTCATCTTCCCTGATGCACTTTTGAAATTCTTTGCCTTAGTGGGCAACAGCTGTTTTTCCCAGTTTGGGAAGTGGTTATCCAGATAATTTCTGGCCACTATGGAGCAATGTGCTCCACTGTCAATGATCAGTGGGTGCTGAGCATTTTCAATACATACAGTCATTTTTGTGGCTGTTCCATGTATATATGCCATTCCTTTGGTTGGTGTAACCAGGAATGTTTGTGCATCTTGTGTGTGTTTGCACAAGTTCTTGTTGGCAGTAACCTGTGGCATGCCTGCTTCCAACTGTATGTCTTGGATTTCCAATGGGGTTTCCTCTTGGTATTCCACTAGAAATTCCTCTCTTGGGTCTTGATCCTCATCAGATGGTTCTCTGATGGCATCTCCCATAGAGCCTGATTCAGAATCCTCTGTTGGAGGTTCTTCTTCAGGGACTTTTTCTATAGCATAGACTTTTTTCTTTGCCTTTGGACAGTTGTTGGCATAGTGGTCTGTTGAACCACAATTGTGACAAGAATTCTTCTTCCTTGCCACTTCTGCCACTCTTTCTCTGGGTTTGTCTTTAAGCTCCACCCTGAAAGGTTGTTTCTCCTTGAAACTACTGCTTCTATATGGGGTAAACTTCCCTATATTAGTCCTCTTCCTTATGTCTTGTAAGGTGTTGGCTATGTCATCTAGAGTGCAATTCTGGTTGCACCTGCATTTTACTGCATGCTCTAGCTCTACTGGCAGTTGTGTCAGAAGTTTGTGATTCCTCATTTGGATGTTCATCTGAGGATCAATGGCTTTAAGTCTTTTAGACTGTCTAAGACACCACTCATATGGATCTTTGTCCACAGAGTATTTGTCATTCTCAAATGACATGGTCTTTTGCCATATCCAAGTTCCATTACTGTACTTTTGGATTATTTGACTCTTCCACCATGGCCAGTTTCTTCTGCCATGGATTTATTTCATTTCTGTGTAACATATACTTGCATGACCTTTAAATGCAGTATTCAGTCTAGCAGTAACCCAGTAATCTGGTATGCTGGGTACATCAATGAAGAGTCCATCAATATAATATATGAGCTCCATATGATCATATTCTCCTGATCCAGAGAATTTGGGCCAGTTTGAGGCCTCAGGAAGCTGTTTCAAGGCTTCCTTCTCTGAATAAGACATGCCATCTCCATCCTGGTATTGTGATGGAGATCTTGCCTTATTCAACAAAATGGCATCTGGTTTGATGTCATCTGGTTGATATGGATTCTCCATAGCTTGGCCCTGTGGTTGGGGCTTCAAGATATGGTAGGCATTAAACAATTTGTTAATGTCTTGATCCAGACACTCCCTGTCCCTTGTGCTGTGGTGTTGTTCTTCAAAGACTTGATTCAGTCTTTTGTTGGATTCTTCAGAGGCTTTGCTCAGTTGAGCATATCCTTCTTGAAGATTCTTAACTATTTGTTCCAAGGAGGCTTGAGTTTGTCTCATCCTCTCTTGGCTAGCTTTAATTTCTGCAAATTGCTTTGCAGATTGTTCAGCATATTGGGACACTTGTAACCACAGTGTATCACTGTTGATGTTACTCTCAGATGTGACAATGTTCTTTTCAGTCTGAGTGGGGGTAATGTTTCTATTACTAGGACTACTGATTCTAAAGTGGTTTACAACTACTTCTGGTTTTTGTGTACTTCCTTTACCAAGTCTAACAGCTTCTGGATCATGGGGTCTGACTCTTTCCTCCTCTGGTTGAAGGAGGTTTTGTTCTTTCCCTTTTTGCCTTGTCTTCTCCTGGAAACTTCCTGGAATTGTGAAGAATGGTGACTCTTGGCCACTGATCTGCTGGTTTCTGAATGGTGTGAAGCCACTGGAGAGCTGATTTGGCCTGCTCCTTGTGAACCTGAAGGAATCTGAGTAGGCCCTGTCTGGGTCAACTGTTCCTCTATAGCTAGGATAGTGGCTTGATTCTCCCTTATCCTCTGTGCCCTTGCCTCCAGGAGTCTGTGCTGCCTGGTAGGATTCCAACCTTTGGTAATTATCATAAGGTCTTTTAAGTCCATCTCTTTGAGAAAGATCTTCTGGCAACTTGCTCCAAGTTCTGCGCAGTGAGATGCCATGTTGAACCTCTTGTTGTCCATTCTCCATTGGAATAGGTCCTTGAGGGTTTGGTGGAGATGAAGAACTTGATCCATGTCTTTCCAGTCCTCTGGTTTGAGGTCTCCATTGAATTGGAGTGTGAATGGCAAGGTTGATATTATCTCCCTCATTGTTTTGCCATCCACCACTGTGTCCAGGGTGTCCTCTTTCAGGTCTTCTGGTTCTGGACAATCCTCCTCTATCCTCTGGCTGGTTCCTTTGGAAGCCAAGGTCTCTGAGGTATACAGGGGACATATCAGTGTCTGCAAACAGTCAACAACTTTATGTTCTTAGGGTATTTACCTTTGACTGTGCCTTGTACAAATTTATTGTCTACTGATTTGGGCAGTTTGCCTTTGGAAGTTACAACTGGGTTAATAATTGTAATCTTCCCTGTAAAAGTGGTTAAGGTTGGTTTAGCTTGTATTAATGCAGAGTTTCGTGGTTTTCTACTTCACTGAGTGGCTATTGGTGTCCACTTCTTGGCTGTGATGAGACCTTCACTGTGCCTCTTTCCTTTGCCCTTGCTGCCCTCTGGTTCTGAGGGTGTCACTGGTGTGTTGGCCTGTGACTGGGTCTCAAGTGGGATGTAATTTTCTTCCACTGAAATCAAAGCAGGAAAAAGGAGGGCTTATGTCAGTTAAGACTTCTCAAAAAATGCTGGTTTTGCATGTCTGAGATTGGCCTCTGGGCTTGTATGTTACTACAATGTGCCCTGTATAATGACAGTGTGATTGAATCAACAATTCCACGTCAGAATTACAGCTTTTGGTACCCTGTCACACTGTTTGTGTGCCAGTATCCCACAGATACACTTGTGGTTTTCAAGTGTATTCTGTACAAGTGGCTTTGTATACGTGTTATTGAGTTAACAATACACTTAACCACGCCTCAACTGATGGTTTTTCAGTCAGAGGTGCCCTTATTCAGTCAAGAATACAGGACTTATTGATGGCTTATGTGTTTTTATATACAAAACACGCCAAAAATAGTTATTTACAGTGGGTATTAACCACGTGAATAATACTCTTATAATATGAGTATATATAAAGAAAAGGATAAAAATATATAAAATATATATTTTAATATAGAAATTACGCCTAAAAAAAGGATAAAACACTTGTTAATAAGTCATAAAAAGAGAAAAGACTTACTTATAAGGTCCAAAAAAAGATTTAAAACATGGCCAGGCCCCCAAAATGTCAGGATGAGTCTATGTTGAAGTGGTAATAAAGCTATTTACAGCTAAAACTATGACTGTGACACGTGGAAAATAGTTTAAAAAAGATTTTATAAGGGTTAAAGATGGATTTAATTTAAAATATAGGGGCTTTACTATAATGGATATAGTGGTGGTGAGCGCTATTGAAAGCCCTGGGTGCAGCTTTATCTGTTGGGTTACAATAATAAAAGACTACAATAATTAAATTTATAATTATACCTGATTATTAACCAAGAGTAAAACTGTTTTTGACAGTTTACTACGTAGGTTATTCAAGAGGAGGATGAGGAAAGGCTTTTGGCTGTGAAAAACCCCCCTTTTATCCTGAAATTGATGTGGAAAGGCTGCCAGACCTTTCCACGTAGAGGAAGTGAAGATTTTTCACTCTCTATGACAGGCTTGTGGTTTGCAAACAGCCTTTATACTCTGTATTGGGCTCAGATGTGGTTTTGAAACCACATCTTGGTGGTTTTCACCAATACAGGGTGAAAATTTTCATCTGGGGACCTCACAGCCTGATTCTGACATGTATGACGCGTAGAATGCTGTACAGAAACTGTATGGGACCCCAGTATTGACTGACATATGAGGTATTGAAGTAAAAACATGCTTCTTTGTCTATTTGACACCTCATATTCATGGTTATGGGATATTATCCCATGGTAAGGCTGTATATGACAGCAGGTGGGATTTTGACCTTAAAATGGTCATACCTCTGTCGGTTTTTGAGATATCAAGCTCATAATTGGTTCATTGAATAGCTCTATATGAGCTCTACACAATGGTACCCAACTTGACACGGTTATCATTCAATATGACAAAGTTATCTCATGTACAAGTATTTTTGTACATTGGCGTGGTTTGGGCAAAAGCTGTATTAAGCTTGTTTGGCCAATAACTTCTGTTGTAGTGGAGCTATGAGGAAATGGATGGCACCATCAGATAGCCCTGATTGTGCTCTTTCCAAAAAGACCCCACTTTAAGTATCTCACACTAAAACTGTAAAAGTTAGATGAGAGGTGAATGTTTTTTTCACCCTTATTTGGTCTGAATTTGACCATAACTCAAGTAATACTGGTGCTAGCTCAGTTTGGCTAGCACCATTAGATAGCCCTGGCTTAGAGCTTCATTTTGAATACCCATTTGATGGGGTTAAGCCTCTCCTTCTAGATTTTAGATGGGAGGTGAAATTTAAGGTTTATGCTCAGCAATAACTTTGAGCAGGAATAACTTTGTTATTTCTTGTCCTATGGTGATGAGACTTATATTTTCAGAAAGAGGTGAGTTTCCTCTTTCTTTTGATATCTTTTGAGCTAATTTGGCTCAGCTCCATGTTTTGGTGGTATTTTGGCTATACCATTGGTTTATGGTATTTTGGCTGTCATGTTTGTGCTCTGGTTTTGAGTCACAGGCTGACACATTTTGTTATTAGCTTTTATTATTTACTTATATTATCATCATTATTATTTATTATTACTTTACTATTATTATATTATTATTTCTTTAATAAATTATAATACAAAAAACAAAAAAAAACAAAAAACTATATCATATATTGATATAAAATTAGATTTATTTTAATTATTATATAAAGTAGATATGATGGTACAATTCTTAAATGGAGAGGGGATGGCCCTACCATTTAAGGTTAATTTCAGCAAAACCAAAGACAAGAAGAAAGAACAACCCAATCAGAAAAACAAAATAAAAAAGAAGAGAGGTCCTAGATAAGACCTTAAACTGTCCAAATATTTCATTTTTTATATTTTACCAACAAAACTACTTCAAGAAGAGGTCCTTGATAAGACCTTAAACTGTCTGAATAAATTATTTATTATTTTTTATCAATTATTACTTCAAATAACTCAAGCAATGGTCCTGAGTATGACTTTGAACTGCATTATTATTCATCAAAATAAAATAAAATGAAATAATTTTCTCTTATTATCAAAATCCTCTTTAACAAAATAATAATAATAATAATAAAAAAATGAAGGATGAAGATCAACCAATAAAACAAAATCAACTATATCAATATGGAAATGATCAAAGAGAGTTATATTTCAAGACAAAGCCAAGAAGACAACACAAAATAAGAAGCTATGGAGATTCAAAATCAATATAAAGAGCTACAAACAGAAAGCATCAAGTGAAGTTATTAGAATAGAGATTTAAATAAATGAAGTTTTGATGAATGAACCCAGAATATTCCTCTTGAAACTGGAATGCTGGGGACAGAATTAAATTGAGAGGGGGATGTGGTATTCCATACCTTATTGGCCCAGTTTCAAGTTGAATTTCATTTATAAGGCTATAAATTGAAGAAATAACAAAGAAAAATCAACAATCAATCAATTACAATAGAGGAATTCAGCAATATAATGGATTTAAATTCATCAATATGTTTAATCCCATAAGAAAATACTGGAAGAATGATTCATTTGATTACAAGAATAACAATAAAATGAAGAAAAGCAAAGTACAAGCTAGCAAAGAAATGTTAAAGTTACCAGTGAAAGGGGTAGTGTAACACTTAAGTTACCCAAGATCTGCTCAAACTTTGGATTAATCAGCAATGCAGTTATTAAGCTGAAGTCACTTCAAGAAGAAATAAATCAAAACTGTATTAAACAACAGTCACAAGACAGAAACAAAAAGAAATCAATTAATTTATGCAAGGAAAATCCACCAAAACCTTAAACTACACACCATATCTGTGGAAATACAAGCAAAGCCACCTGATAAGCCAGTAAATATAAATTAATAACAGAATTAAATTAGATAAAGAAAAGAAAAAACTCATACAGCAAAAATAGAATCCCCACAATACACAGAATTCTCCACCTACAGTTCAAACAATGCACAGACCTATGGTGCAATAACTGTACAAAATCATCTCATACCACCAAAAATTGTGCAACAAACCAAAAAAATGGTGCAGTACCTGGAAGAAATGACACCATCTCAAAATTACTCACCAACTAAATACCCTCAAGGCTGTGCATAATAGTATTAAAGCTTAATTAAAATATAAATAAAGCTTCAGAAATGGTGCAATATACCAAACATACGGTGAAATATCTTGATCAAATGACACCATCTCCAAATTCCTCACCAGCAAAAACATCTCACATTACATAATCATACATAAATTGGTGCAAAAAACCAAACAAATGGTATCTCACCACTATAAAGAAATTATCCCAGCCAAAAGAAGTGGAAAAATTCTAAGTCCCTTGTTTTTGAGTGCCTCTATGGAGAGCCCAAAGAATATAAATAAAGGTCCTCTCTCCCTCATTTCTTTCCTCTTTTCCCCATGAATCCAATTAGTTATATACCAAGAAGGAGAATAACTATTCATCCCTTACTAGTAGGATAATCTAGTTATTTTATTTAAAGTATTATAGACTTATAGGTTTAATTCATAGTGATTTCTAATGAATAGTAGTTAACAGAAGGTCTACTTAATATTATTAATCCACCCTATGTTTAAATTATCAGTCTTATAATTATAATACTATCAATAATACTCATAATATTGAGTTTATCACCATAACCTTTACATTGTAAAGGAAAAATAGCCTTATTATATCTTCATATTAAAAAAACCAACCTTACAACTATAAATTAATATATATATAAAAAACCTACCCTTATATTATATTATATCATTTATATATCTAACAAACATCCACTCTATATTGAACAATATCTTACCAATAAATTATTAAAGGTCTTATTATTATATTATATTAACAATTAATCTCTCAAACCATTAAGTACTATAACATATATAACATCAAATTGAACTTACCCCCTTAAAATATATATTATTGCTATTATATTAAATCAACCTCTTATACTATTAAGGTCTTACCCTTAAACTCATCTTATATTATTATTTGAAAACTATATTTTATATTTTTTTTAACTTATAAGTTACTTATCTGATTATTGATTAGGTCTGATAGAGACTGCTAAAAAGTCTTCTCTAGTTGTAAAGCCACAATCTTAAATATTGATTTGTGAGCTCTGTAGGGAGATTGTTTAGTATATTCAGAGGGGCAGCTAAAACACCATTAGCACCCTTGGTTACAGGATTATTTCAGCAATTCAAAACTGTTTACCTGTGATTTCCCCCTGAAGGACTGCCTTATCCAATCCCATACTAAAAGGAGTTCCACAATACACAACAGTAGATTCATCAGTGAAAGAAGTTATCACCTGACCTCACTTGAAAGCTCAAAAAGGAAAAATGCAGCCATGACACCTGCATAAACTACACAGCCACTTCCACCAAGCCCACAATATGACATATACAAAAAAATTACAAGGTCATCAAATGATACTGCACCCACCAACGGCATATCATGGGACAAAAAAAAGACTTTGCACAAGAATAATCCCCAGCCAAAATGAAATCATCTCATGCATGCAAGGAAAATCCAAGAATATTATGTCATAATCAGCTCACCAAAAGGTCATCATGTGATGAAGGAGAGCTGTGCAGAGAAAAATTATCACTAAACCTTAAATCACCTGATCCACGCAAGAAACATCCTCACCAAAAACAAAGTCACATTGGGGAGTAAAACGGAATTAAAGTGGAAAAGGACAGCTTACATGGAGGGCCCTCTGGGCTCCCAAGAGGTATAAATAGAGGGGCTTTCTCTCCCCAAATTTCAAAATTCCCTCATGCACATTATAAGAACAGGAATAAGTTATCCCCCACCTGGGAGATAGTCCAGTATATTGTAGTAAATTGAATTGCCCAGTAGCTAAGCTCAGTGGAAGTATAGTGTTGAAGATTTCCCACTATCTAAGCTCAGTGGAATCTTAGTATTCAAAAATAAAAAATATCAAGTACCCAAGATTAGGGTTACTACTCTATTAAAATATTTTATGCAGCAAAATTCACACCATCTATTGAGATTTTAAATTAACTTTCCCCTAAAGAAATATTGAATATCAACAAAACTTACCTCTTAAATTTTACAAATACAATTTTATTGTATTATTGACATCTCTTGCAAAAATAACAAATCTTTAAAAAAATTATTTTACTCTATCATAACTTTACCTCAAAAAAATCACCTTTATCAAAACTCATTCAATTTTCTAGAGGATGTCAAATAACCCATTTTACAAAACATACTGTGGGAACTCCTCTTGTGTGGGATTAAAATGAGGCAGTACCTGGAGGGGGAAATCACAGTTAACTAGTTTTGAATTGCTAATAACTCCTGTAACAAAGGGTGGCAAGGGTGTATTGCCTGCACCTCCTAAAATACTGAACAAAATCTTCCTTGGAGCTCACAAACCAAAATAAAATTAGCAAGTGGCTTTAAAACTGCAGAAGACAAAATTCAGCAGTCTCAGATCAGACCTATTCAATATATAATAATAAGTTTAATGTTAGTGATTTTGGTTAATTTTGAGATTTTTAATGAAACACTTGTCTGTATAATTTTTTTTATAGTTGAATTGAGGTGAGTTGTTTCTTCTTGGTGATAAACCTTTGGTAAGATGAGTTATTTAAGGTGTTCAGAAAAACTTGGTGAGTGTTGATAAAGGTAATTTTTGTTAAGGTAAATTTATAATAGAGTAAAATATTTTTTTAAAGGTTTTTTTTTAGTTTTTTAAGAGTGTTAAATAATAAGATAAAATAGTATTTGTTAAACTTAAGAGATGAGATTCTTTGATATTTAATATTTTTTTTAAGGGGTAAGTGAATTTTGAATCTTGATAAATGGTGTTAGTTTTACTGGATAAAATATCTTAATAGATCAGTAACCCTACTCTTGGGTACTGGGTAATTTTTATTTTTATTTTGATAATCATAAGATTACACTGAGCTTAGCTACTGGGTAATCTTCAACACTATACTTCCACTGAGCTTAGCTACTGGGAAAGTAAATCCACTATAATATACTGGACTACCTCCCAGGTGAGGAACAAATTATTCCTATGCCTCTACTGTGCAGAGGATATAATGTGCATAGGATATAATTTACATGGGGGATTTTGAAATTTGGGGGGAGAGATCCCTCTATTTTTACCTTTTGGGAGCCCAGGGAGCCCTCCATGGGAGCTATCTTTTTCCACTTTAATTCCTCTTGATTTCATCATGTGACTCTGTTTTTGGTGAGGACCTTTCTTTTATGGGTCAGGTGATTTAAGGTTTGGTGATAATGTTTTCTCTGCACAGCCTCCATTCATCACATGATGGGTTTTTGGTGAACTATGCATGCATGAGGTGATTTCATTTTGGCTGAGCATTTTTCTTGTGCATAGCATTTTTTTCTGTCACATGATACGCTTTTTGTGGGTTCAGTATCACATTATTACCTTGTATTTCCTTTGCACATGTCACTTTTAGGCATGGTAGAAGTGGCTGTGTAATTAATGCAGGTTTCCTGGCTGTGTTTCTTCTTTTGAACTTTAAAATGAGGTCAGGTGATAATTTCTTTCACTGATGAATTAACTGTTGTGTATGATATGATGTGATTTTTTTTAGTTTGACACATGCTGTGCATAGTCATGTTGTTGAGATTTAATTGAAAGTGTGTACTGCATGCAGCCTGTTGTAACTAGCTTTGGTTTACATGGGGTGATGAGTGGTGTAAATAATTCTGATTCTGTTTTAAGGTTTCAAGTGGGGTTACTGTGGATATAAGATAAGTTACTCCTCTGGCTGTGTTGTAAGTTAATTTCAGGAATTCAATAGGGCTGGGCTTTCCATCATGTGGCTTTAAATGCAAGGTGGCTTTGTAGCTAATGCATGTGTCATTTTTATTCTGCAGGAGTCCTGTGGCTATAGAGGGGGTGTAATTCTGGGTGGGGTGTGTAATTTAAAGGGTGGTACCTTATTTGTTGTAACTATTTTACTATATGTACCTTGATTTTTACATATGCATAATGAAAGTGAATGATTTATTTAAACACATACACTGCCCTTTGGTGCCTGTGCCATGGTTTCATGAGTTAAATCCAGTTTCTTGCTGTAAAATTTACCTTTTGGTGTAAGATTTGAGTGTAAGTCTACCTGTAGGCTGGATTTACTGCTGCTTTGGGGTACTGTGAGCTTGATCCTGGTAAAAAAATGGTATGGAATACCACATCCCCCTCTCCATTTAATACTGTCCCCAGCATTCCAGGTAAGAGCTCTCTATTCTTAATCTGATTCTTTGGTCTCCTCAAATACCTCTTCCTCATTTATTGATTCATCTTCTTCACTTTGTTCTTCTTCTTTGTCTTCTTTGTTGTCTATCAACTTTCCTCTTGGGTAAAACCTTTTGACTTGAGAGGCTGCAAATCTTCTTGCTAGTTCTGTTCCATCCAGCTCCTCAAGTTCATATGGTCCATTGTTTATTTGTCTTATTACTCTGTAGGGTCCATTCCATTTGTTTTTGAAAAGTAGCCCCCAATTAGTTTCTATTGCTTTGTTGTAAACCAGGACCAAATCTCCTGGATTAAGAGGTGATCTCAGTTGGTGTGGCATTCTTCTATCCCAATTTCTTTTTTTTAGCTGGCCATCTTCCATGAAAAAGTTGGATGACCTTCTTTTTATCCTTCTAAATTATTCATCTTCACTTTATTGTGGTTTTTTCATTGTACTTAAGTATTCTTTCATTCTCTTCCAAAATCCTTCTTGTTTGGTTGGTACTTGTATTCCTGAAAAATGGAGTTAATTTACATTCTTAGCCCCAAATTCAGGGTGTGGCTTGATCCAATCTTCTTCTTCATCAAATTCTGTTGCATCTTCATCTTCTTCTTCTGAGTTTTTTGGTCTTCTGGATAGCCCATCTGGCATAGTGAAAGTCTTCCCTGGTTTGTGTACCAAATCAAAGGAAAAAAGTTGAATGAAAGCCACCCATCCTGTCATGGGGGCATTGGGTAAGCAAGGGGTGTTGATCATTTCAATTAAATCCTTGGCATCAACTTGTAATTCAACATGTTTTCCCCAAAGTATTGTCTGAAGCTTCTTGAGAATTCTTGCAACTCCACAGAGCTCCAATTTGGGTTGTGAGTATTTTGATTCTAATTTTGAAAAGTTATTGATTCATATAATACCGGTCTGTCTTTTCCTTCTTTATCTTCTTTAGTGAGTACTGCTCCTACAGCACTGTAGCTTGAATCTACTTCTAGCTTAAGTTTTCCTGCTCCTTTGTCATAATCCAATTTCTTGGGGGTTATTTCTTCTCCAACTATTCTTCTGAGCTTATGGAAAGCTTCTTTACATTTTTGATCCAAGTCCCAGTCAACATCTTTTCTTGTGCGCCTTGGGAGTGGTGATGCAACTTGTGAGAAGTTTTCAATTAACATCCTTACATAGGCACAAAGTCCAAGAAATCCCCTAATTTCCTTCTTGTTAAGAGGTGTTGGCCAATTTTGAATTTGGTTGATCTTTTGTTTTGAAATTGTTCTTCCTTTAAATAATACAACATGCCCTACTATGTCCAATGCTGGAACACAGTATGCAAAATTTGATCCTGAAATGGTAAGTCCTGCTTCTTCAATACTGAATCAAACTCTTTCTAAGGTTATGGCATATTCCCATAAAAATCTTCTGATTGAGGGGTTTTCTGGTAGTGTTTCTTGGTCCTTTTGTTCCTCCATCATCAATAAAAATTCCTACACTTTCTGGTATTTCTTCTTCGAGTATCCAGGTCATTTGGGCTTGGTATACTGCTACTGAGTTGGTGGCTTTTTGGGCTAGTCTTGTGAGTTGCATCCTTCCAAGCGGTGTTGAAAAAGCAGTGAGGGCTCTTGTAGTGACATCTAATTCTTGTTCTTCATATCCTCCCATGATGTTTCCTAGTCCATAGCATGCTCTTCCTGCAAATGCATCTACAAACTCTTCAATGTGAGGTGGTAAGGGACTCCTTGGCCTGTATGGCTGATTATTTTAAGGGAACCTTTGCTCTTGATTATTGTTGCAATTCCTTCTTGGTGGATGAACTGCTTCTGAGAGTGTGCTGAGTTGATTTAAAACTTCTTTAACTGATTCTTTTCCATCATTTCTTTGTTGAGGTTCTGGTTGTGGAGGAGTTTTGATCTTTTGGGTGAGTTCTTTTACTTGTTTTAAAACTTCATCCCAGCTTTCATCCTCAAATCTTGTTTTCTTTTCTGGAGGTTTTGGTTTAAAAAATTCCTTTTTTGAATCAGTACCTTGGCCTCCAAGTCTTTTTCAATGTATAATTTCAAAATATCCAATCTTGGAATGATGTAACCTCCATCCAAGGCTTGAACCATAGCTCTGTCTTTAATCATTTCTTTGTAAATTAATTCTCGAACACTAGTGGAAAGGCTGGACAATATTTCCTGGTTATGATTGATATCACTTTGGATAAATTGGTATCTTTTGAGGTAAGTGATGATTGCTTCATATTCCCCGATGAATTTTCTGTATTGAGTCATGTTTCTTATTCCACCTTCTTGTTGAGTTTTTGTGAATAAATAAGTGATTGAGGATAATCTGTATCTTCTTTCAGGTGAGACTGTTCCCCATCTTCTTTTCATATCCACTTTAAATTGATCCCAATCAGCTGTTTCATATCCTGGAATTCCTTCAATATGATAACTGATTTCTTCATCATTTGTCCAAAATGCTATTTGTCTTGAAATGTCTGTTCCACTTGCTCCTTCAATTTCTGCAATATTTTCAACTTTTTTAATGAATATTTCAACATCCTTTCCATCAAACCACAATTTGTAGTCCTTGGCTCTGATTTTTACAATTGGAGTAGTTTTGCTTGGAATTTCTTGATGTGATGGAGTTGGAATTTGGCAAGAAATGTTGACTCTTCTTGGTAAGGTATTTTGTCTTTGTTCTGTATAAGGTGTTGATGTAGCCATGGGTCTTGGATAAGGTGAAGGTGATGCATGTTGCCTAAATGATCTTGGAAGGCTGGTCTGTTCCTCAAGTGGACAAATTTGTGGAGTATAACTTGATTATTTGTTTTTCCCTTCTTTTTTGATGAATACTAATAGTTGCTGTTGCATTTATAGTATTTTCTGGGGGAGTCTGTCTGTTGGGGACATTTCTTCCTGTCCTTCAACAGTTTCTTCATTAAGGTTTTCATCCTGGATTCCTTCAATACTACCAGGTAATTTTGATGATGAAGGTTTATCCATTTTTAATTAATTAATTTCCTCTTTTGAGATTTATTTATTAAGTTTATTTCTTTCAAGGAGATCAAGAAAGAATTTCTCCACAACCTTCAGTCCCTTTTATTGGTTCTTGGTCTTGCAATTGGGAAATTGGAATATCTATTTGATTCCTGCCCTAGCTCTGTTTCTTGCTTTGGTGGATAATAGTAATGGTCAGAGTGAGTTGATGATTCAAATTCTTGAGATGATGGTTTTTTCTTATTTTGATTATTTGACTCCAGTTTTTGTTATAAAAAATTATTCTTGAGGTAGTTAAGAATTTTGTAATTTATTGTAATTTAATTGATTTTTATTGAAGTTGGGGTTGTCTGCGCCATTCCTGGGACACCAGATGTGGGAACTCCTCTTGTGTGGGAATAAAATGAGGCAGTACCTGGAGGGTGAAATCACAGGTAACTAGTTTTGAATTGCTAATAACTCCTGTAACCAAGGGTGGCAAGGGTGTATTGCCTTCACCTCCTAAAATACTGAACAAAATCTTCCTTGGGGGTCACAAACCAAAAAAATTTAGTAAGTGGCTTTACAACTGCAGAAGATATTTTTCAGAAGTCTCAGATCAGACCTATTCAATATATATTAATAAGTTTAATGTTAGTGATTTTGGTTAATTTTGAGATTTTTGATAAAAACTTGTCTGTATAGTTTTTATTTTATAGTTGAATTGAGGTGAGTTGTTTTTCTTGGTGATAAACCTTTGGTAAGATGAGTTATTTAAGGTGTTCAGAAAAATCTGGTGAGTGTTGATAAAGGTAATTTTTGTTAAGGTAAATTTATAATAGAGTAAGATATTTTTTTAAGGGTTTTTTTAAGTTTTTTAACAGTGTTAAATAATAAGATAAAATAGTATTTGTTAAATTTAAGACATAAGATTCTTTGCTATTTAATATTTTTTTAAAGGGGTAAGTGAATTCTAAATCTTGATACATGGTGTTAATTTTACTGGATAACATAATTTAATAGAGTAGTAACCCTAATATTGGGTACTGGGTAATTTGTTTTTCATCTTAATAATAAGATTCCACTAAGATTAGCTACTGGGTAATCTTCAACACTATACTTCCACTGAGCTTAGCTACTGGGAAAGTAAATCCACTATAATATACTGGACTACCTCCCAGGTGAGGAACAAATTATTCCTATGCCTCTACTGTGCAGAGGATATAATGTGCATGTGATATAATTTACATGGGGGATTTTGAAATTTGGAAGGAGAGAGCTCCTCTATTTATACCTTTTGGGAGCCCAGGGAGCCCTCCATGGGAGCTGTCTTTTTCCACTTGAATTCCCCTTGATTTCATCATGTGACTCTGTTTTTGGTGAGGACCTTTCTTCTATGGGTCAGGTGATTTAAGTTTTGGTAATAATGTTTTCTCTGCACAGCCTCCATTCATCACATGATGGGTTTTTGGAGAGCTAATTATGATGTGATATTCTTGCATTTTACTTGCATGCATGAGGTGATTTCATTTTGACTGAGGATTTTTCCTGTGCATAGCATTTTTTTCTGTCACATGATATGCTGTTGGTGGGTGCAGTATCACATGATGATATTGTATTTCCTCTTCATATGTAACTTTTAGGAATGGTAGAAGTGGCTGTGTAATTAATGCAGGTTTCCTGGCTGTGTTTCTTCTTTTGAACTTTAAAATGAGGTCAGGTGGTAATTTCTTTCACTGATGAATTACCTGTTGTGTATGATACGATGTGATTTTTTTTAGTTTGACACATGCTTTACATAGTCATTTTGTTGAGATTTAATTAGAAGTGTGTACTTCTTGCAGCCTGTTGTAACTAGCTGTGAGCCTTAGAGGTATTTTCATATACCCAAAAGACCACAAAGATAAATCAAGACACAAATATAAATAAATCAATTTCTTTATATTATAAAAATAAAAATTGAAATATAAATACAAGTTTATATTTAAAAAACAAAAATTAATTATAATTCAAAAATAAAATTAAAATAAAATTTAAAATTATGTAATTATATTTTTACTTGTAAAAATTAAGTAAAAATGAATTTTGAATAAAAATTGTGAAATTAAAATATATTTGGTAAAAAGTTATATAAAATATATTATAACTTTTTATCCAATAAATAAACATATAAAAATTATTTCACCATTTGGTTCCTCATAAAAAATTAGGTGGGGTCACCTCTGAGTGAAATTTTTGTAACTCAAGTCTAAATAAGCTTAAATTAGGTTTTTAGTATTTTGAATACAAAAATTGAAAATCCTCAAAACTTCAATTTAATTCACACCACATGTGGTGTTAACCATAAATTTGTGTGTTAAAATTGAGGTGTTGTGTTTAGTTTAGAAGTTATGAGGAATTGAAGTATTTTCAATTGAATTCAATTGAAATGTCAAAATGTGCGCGTGTATTACATAAGTGAACTTTAATTTAAATATGAGGTATCAATTATTACTGTATTGTACTGTACAATTCAATTGAATTACATATGTAAATTACAAGTATAATACATGATGAGGAATTAAAGGAAAAATAAATTGGAAAGATTAAAATTGGGGGGGAAAGGAGCTCTAGCTCTAAGGGGGAGCCAGACCCCCAAACTCCTTGCTGACTGGCGTGGGATGTCAAAATACACAAAAAAGTTCATCACTTTTGGTCTGGAATTGAATCACAGGGTCTGTGACTCAATTGGTGATGAGGTTTTGATACCAACCAGGGTGGTTTTAACTGCTGCCAAGAGGGTAAAACTCCCCTTAAGTTGAAACAATGTTAATAAAAGCAGTTTTAACTGGTTTCTACGCCTCTTACACACATTCTGAAGTGTTTTGAATGCTCTAGACCAGGTATTGCTATAGTAATGGCTGATTTAAAGGTCTAAAATGGCTAAAAATGCCTAAAAATGGCTTAAACCAGCTCTTTTTTGGTCTAAACCAGGGTTCAATGATGCCATAATTAGCTTTTCTGTTGTCAGACTGTTTTTCACGACTGACAAGAGTAAATTTTACTTTTGGAGTAAGAAAATTGATGGCTATAAAAGAATGTCTTCTTTCCCCCACTTTTCTCCTCTCATGTTAGAATCTTTTACTTTTATAATTACTTTAAACATTGTTAAAACAATCAATAAAAGATTCCAACCACCTTCATTAAATCATTTTCAAGCTTTTAGCCACGTGAAAAAATCATTATAATCATTCTTTGTAACTCTTATAATCATTTTTACCCCTGAACTACCCCAAAAGTGAATTAAAGCATGTTTCATCACCGTAAATGTTGTCACTTTGTTTCCAAATTGACTCTGGTCACTTTTGGGAATGTTTTCTCTTTAATATTCTTTTTAGAGACTTTTTTCTTCAATTAATTGCTTGAAGTTCTTTGCTCAATGAATTCCAATTGAAATTGCTCTTGAAGAAATTTCTTTTGTAGCCTTAAATATCTCTTGGAGAGTATTTTTGGATAAATTTTTATTGTTGGTAAAACAATAAATCTTTATAATATTATTGTATTATAATGATAAAGTTATAAACAATAGAATTGGTGTGTTTTCTCCTAAAAATAATATTTCTTAGTATTTTTAATTGATTTTTACCTTATACAAATTTTGAGGACAGGAAAAGTACTTGATTTTTAATCAAAGTTTCATATCCACACCTTACACTAGCTTTGGCTTACATGAGGTGATTAGTGGTGTAAATAATTATGATTCTGTTATAAGGTTTCAAGTGGGGTTACTGTGGATATAAGATAACGTACTCCTGTGGCTGTGTTGTAAATGAATTTCAGGAGTTCCATGGGGCTGGGCTTTGCATCATGTGACTGTGAATGCAAGGTGGCTTTGTAGCTAATGCATGTGTCATTTTCATGCTGCAGGAGTCCTGTGGCTATAGAGGGGGTGTAATGCTGGGTGGTGTGTGTAATCTAAAGGGTGGTACCTTATTTGTTGTAACTAGTTTACTACATGTAGCTTGATTTTTACATATGCATAATGAAATTGAATAGTTTATTTAAACACATACACTGCCCTTTGGTGCCTGTGCCATGGTTTTATGAGTGAAATCCAGCTTCTTGCTGTAAAATTGACCTTTAGGTGTAAAATCTTAGTGTAAGCCTGCCTGTAGGCTGGATTTACTACTGCTTTGGGGTACTGTGAGCTTGAGGCTGGTAAAACAAATGGTATGGAATACCACAATACATCACCAAGAAGAAAGCACTGGCCACTATTTCACTAAAGAATAAAAATATACAGACAAGTATTTCATTAACATCAAAAAATCAACCAAATTACTGAAATTAAATTTCTCATATATATTTAATAGGTCTTATCTGAGACTTCTGAATTTTGTCTTCTGCAGCTTTAAAGCCACTTACTAATTTTATTTTTGTGTTTGAGCTCCAAGGAGGATTTTGTTCAGTATTTTAGGAGGGAAGGACAATACAACCTTTCCACCCATGGCTACAGGAGTTATTGTCAACTCAAAACTAATATCCTGTGATTTCCCCCTCCAGTTACTACCTCATTTTAATCCCAAGAAAGAGGAGTTCCCACATCTGGCTTCCCAACAGTGGCTTATACAATCTCCAACTTCAATAAAAATCAATTACCAAGAAAACAGCCACTCCAAGACTATTATTATTAAAAAAAAGCTTGAGTCAAAAAATTAAAATTAGCCAAGATCATCCTCTCAAGAATCTCAATCATCAAATATATTTGACTATTATTTTTATCCACCCAAGCAAGAGACACAATTACAAAAGGAATAAGGAATATATTCTAATTTTCCTATTGCAACACCAAGAACCAATAAAAGGGACTTGAAGGTTGTGGAGAAATTCTTCCTTGATCTCCTTGAAAGAAAAAAAATCAATAATTCAACACCAAAATCAAGGGAAGAAAGAAATAATGCAAAAATTAATAAACCTTCATCATAAAAATTCCATGCCATTATTGAAGAAATCCAGGAAGAAAACCTTAATTGCGAGACTGTTGAAGGACAGGAAGGAATTTCTTCAGAACATAGACTTCATCACAAAAGATTGGGAATGCAAGAACAATTACTATCACTAATCAAAAAGGGAGTAAATAAATCATCAAGCTATACTCCACAAAATAGTCCACTTTAAGGCAAGACCATCCTTCCAAGATCATTCAGGCAACATGGATCACCTTCACCTTACCCAAGACCCATGACCATATCAACACCTTATAGAGAACAAAGACAAAGCACTTTGCCAATAAGAGTTAACATTGCTTCCCAAATACCAACTCCATTGTATCAATAAACTCCAAGCACTAATTCAATAGTGAAAATCAGATCCAAGTACTATAATCTGTAGTTTTATGGAAAGAATGTTGAAATATTCATCAATAAAATTGAAAATATTTCAGAAATTGAAGGTGCAATTGGAAGAGACAATGCAAGAAAAATAGCATTTTGAACAAAAGATGAAGAAATCATTTATCATATTGAAGTTATTCCAGAACATGAAACAGCTGATTGGGAACAATTGAAAGTGGATATGAAAAGAAGATGGCCAACAGTCTCACCTGAACAAAGATACATATTATCCTCAATCACAGAGTTATTCACAAATACTCAACAAGAACAAGGAATAAAAAACATGAAACAGTACAGAAACCTCATTGGGTAATGTGAAGCAATCACCACTTACCTCAAAAGATACCATTATATGCAAGGCTATATTGATAATAATCATTAAATATTGGCCAGTGTTCAAACTAATTTTCAAGAATAACTTTAAAAATAAATGATCAAAGACAGAGCTATGGTTCAAGCCTTTTGTGGAGGTTACATCATTCCAAGATTGGGGATCTTGAAGTTATACATTAAACAGGACTTGGAAGCTAAGGAACCCATTCAACTAAAAGAATTTTCTTAGACAAAACCTGCAGAAAATAAGACAATATTTGAGCATGAAAGCTGCAATGATGTTTTTAAACAAGTAAAAGAACTCACCTACAAGACCAAAAATCCCCCACAACCAGAACCTCAACTAAGAAATGAGGGAAAATAATCTGTCAAAGAAGTTTAAATCAGCTGAGAACCTTATCAGATGCAGTGAACCCACTAAGAAGGAACTTGAAAATAATCAATACCAAAGATTCCCTCAAAATAATCAGCCATACAGGCCAAGGAATTGCTTACCACAATTTTAATCCAGTTACCAACCATACATACCAGCTCAAATGTCTCCAAGACCACCATTGAAATGTGATTACTGCAAGGAAAAAGGACATTCAGCGACTAGATGCACTCACCTTGCTGAAGATTTAGATAGAAGAGCTGTCAGAGCTCAAGGAGAATCTTACCTATTTCCAAATCATCAGAGATTACCTATGGAAGGGAATGAAAGTGGCAAAGAAATACTCAGGGATTTTGAAAAAGGATAAGAAGAACTCAACAAAAAAATTTATGG
The DNA here is from genome assembly GCA_023105745.1 of Austropuccinia psidii. Taxonomy (NCBI): domain Eukaryota; kingdom Fungi; phylum Basidiomycota; class Pucciniomycetes; order Pucciniales; family Sphaerophragmiaceae; genus Austropuccinia; species Austropuccinia psidii. Next base: position 54,164,320 of record JALGQZ010000005.1, on the reverse strand, counting down.
AGAAAACTGTGGTCAAAAAATCAAGAAGAAGAGGTTAATCCCACTGAAAAGAAATCAGAATATAAATCAACCTCAATTGTACATGTTGAACATTGGTCGAATTGGAAACCACCTACCATTTCCTCAGCCAATGACCCCTTTTATTCACACATTGAACTAAGGCATACCAAAAAAATAATGGAAAGAAAAGCTCAAAATAAAACTCAAGAACCAAAGAAGAAAGAAGCTATTCCAGGAACCTATATTGAAGAGGACAAAGATGGAGAAAGAGTAACAACTCCTACCAAATTCCAAAACCAGACCAACCTGAGGAGGAAATTCAAAATATCTCCACTAAGAATAAAGATGAAGAAATTCCCAAAGAAGAAAAGAAGATCAGAGAATCTCAAAGTAAGCAGGTTGAAACCAAGTCAGAAATTGAAAAAATTATCAATAAAATAATACAACAAAAGATCAACCTCACCATTGAAGGAAATTTGAGGATGTCACCCAGAATTGTTCATGAGCTACAGGTACTATCAGAAAAAGACAAGGAGAAAATTAAATAACTCAACTCAATGTCTTCAAGAAATACTATTATCATTTGAATTCAAATGCATACCAAGGCCCAAGATTAATTATGTGTGTCCTTTTGGATTTATAGACATCCTTATTGGAAAGGAACAGGATCTTATCAGAGCATTAATAGACACTGGGGAAGAACTCAACATCATACCAGAAGAAATAGAAATCAAATCCTCACTCACAACAAGAAAACTAAACATGAACTTTAGGGTCATTGGAGCCCATAATACCTCATTGGTAGCAATTTCAGAATATAATACTATTAATTGGCCTCAGGTGAAGAAACTCAGATTGAATTCTTCCTTGCAAAGGGATGTTTCCAAACATTAATTGGCAGACTCTTCTTGGCAGACAAAAACATTAGATCCAAATGATCCCGTACAAAAGGGGAAATACTCCGTTATTAAGAGCCTGATGGAAGAACATTATGCATGCCAATATGCAAACCACAAGCATTCGGATGGAAAGCTGGTCCACATAGAGAAATTGATTTATGAAATATGGCAAAATTGATCAGAAATACCCCACAAAAGAGGTTTCAAAATGAGAAAAGAGACAACAACATAGTCAATTTGACCCAAAAGACCCAAGAAATATTCATATCTCCAAAAATTGATGAATGTGCCCAATCTTTAAAAAACAAAAAATCACAAAACAACCTCAAAAGACAACCTTAAGACTCAACCTCTGAAAATGAATTACCCAACATAATTTACAAGCCAATTAATAATACTAAAGAAACCTTCCAGATTTTGGTGGATGGAAATGAAAAAATCAACGGAAAACCTTTCAAAACTAAACACAAAAGGGATAAAGTTAGATTCAGTGAAAATCACCAGCTTTCAGATGAAGAAATTATTGATCAAATAGAAAAAGACATGAAAATTATGGAAGAAAAAGCAAAAACCCAAGAGAAACATACCATGCCAACCTCTTAGACAGACCATTGAGCAACCAAGAAGAACCTTATGAATGGCAACTTGAAAACCCTGAATTCATCCAGAAACCACCCAATGAGGAAGATGAAATAGAATCCAACCTAGAAAATGAATAAAACTACATATAACTGCCATAAATTACCTTTGAAGACATTTATGGGGATGAAGCTCAAGAAATTCTATGTGAAGACAAATATTTATGTCACCTTCTAGGAGAAAACTTGAGCGAAATCAAATTATTAGAGCTATTAACTGAAGAGGGAGTTGAAGGTAACCTTGCAAATTAATTCTGGGATAAAGCATTTTCAATGGGAATATTACCCAGAGGAGGACTTTGTTTCAATAAAATCTGGGCCCAATGGTACCTTGGATTGAATGGATCAACATATCAAACTGGATGACAGAAATGGGTTGTAGATGGGTATATATTAATTTATTAAGACTTATGGTGGTCAGAATTTCCATAAGAACCAGAAATTGAGGAAATAAATTCCTTTTTGGAAGCCCTCAAATACCTGATTTTGGCCAGCTTACTCAACAAACACTCACCTTTCCCACTTGGGGGAGTTCAACTCTGAATAAAATCAACAAAATCAGGATTTTTTCTCCAAAAAGGTATCAGTCTCCTTCATAAAATGTATCATTAGTTTCTTTTATTATTAGTTTTTATCAAATTTTTTTCTAGGGAAGTGACTTCCAGGCTTAAGAAGAAGAAATTCATCAACAAAGTATTTCTCAAAAATGAAAATATCAATCACTTTCATCATGGCCACTTCACCATTTTTTGGATTCTATGGAGAAAAATTAATGAAAGAAGACCAAATTTTTAATGAAGAATCTCTTTCATCACCAAGAAATGAAGATTCAAATAAGGAAAACTCTTGGAGCTTTAAGGATACTCAAGAAATCAAGGAATTTCTGAAGATTATGGAAATTGCTGATAAAAAAAAATGATCAAATTGTTCAAGAACTAAGGGACCACTTAAATCTCAAACCATTAAAGCCCACCTTGAAGACACATAACAGCTCTAAAAATCTGAAATTAAATAAAAAATTCAGATTCCAACTTAATCATTAGGCAGTGACCTCCTGCCTTATCAAAGAGGAAATTCAATTTTTCAACCAAAATCACCATTTTCATGCACAAAATTTTGATAATTGCTAGGAAGTGACCTTTCACCCCATCAAAGAGAAATATTTTTTCTTATCCACTCCAGTACTCAACTTCACTCACCCAAACCATAAAAATCACTAGGAACTGACCTTCTGCCTTATCAAAGAGGAATATCCAAATTTAAACCCATAAAAATATCATCCAAAACCCATTAAACTTCCCTCCAAACTATTACAGTTTTGGTAGTGACTTCATGCTTCCACAAAAGAGGAATACCATTGAATCATACTAAATAATTAAACAAAGAAATCATTATCCAATCAGTATCCTTTTAATAAATACACTTGATACTATTTTCAATTAATCTAACCTTTAACACTTCAAAATATATCAAATCCTTAAAAATGGAATTATGGCCATTACTTGAAGAAAATACCTGGTAATTTGACACAGGTATCAGCTGGATAGAAGAAGAGGAAGGCTGGGCCAATTAAAATAATTCGCAAGAGTCAAATGAATATCCTGAATGGTTCTCTCAAATAAAACAAGAACCCTGTCCAGATATTTCAACCATAGTCCTTCCAAATATTGAGTTTGAGGACATCATTCAAAAAGAAAATTCACCATTAGAAACTGTCATATCTCATCCATTAAATTAATTACCTGGATTCAACCTTACAAAATATGAATTCCTGGAGTTACTGACCTGGGATAGAATTGAAGGCAACCTTGGAAACCAATACTGGAATGAAATATCACACATGGATGAACACCTCAGGAAATCATTGTTTTTGGAGGACCTGGGAATTTAAAGACTGGTTCAATCTTCAGGATTTTGAAATTGAAAGCTGAAAAATAATAAAGATCTAAAAAGGTTAGATTATTAATAATTCCACCTGGAATTGTCACTGGGAGGAAACAATTATACCAGCAATATTCAGCCTTAGAGGTTGTGAAACTAAATTGAATACAGGAGAATTGAGCTCATTCTGTAAAGAATACCTTTTCAAAAGTCTAAAAAGAGAGAAATGGAGGGAAGGTAAATTTCTCAAACTTGAATTATTGAAGGAAATACTTTGTTAAAGGAATATTTTTTCAATATATATATAAATCCCATGTGCTAAGTCCTGGATCCATCATTTTATAAATCAGTGTTCTTTCCTTCTTTATTTTTTTAATGTGTTCTTCTTTTCATAAAAAAAGAAAAAAAAGAAATATTGATGTATAAAACAGAATGAGGGCTGAAAATCAAGATTTCCTCAGAAAGGCATTAAAATTCCAAATTTCTCATTTAATTTGATTTTTGACAATTTGTTGAGAGAAATATTCTCTCCCAGTCCATGAGCAGATTATCAGGAATTTATTAGTTGTGTACATGCATTTAAGAGAGTGAGAAGATGAAATTGTAAATTAACCCAAGAGGATTATAGCATATTGTAGCATACCTAGATAAATGATAAAAATATTCATCCAACCTCAATTACTTAAACACCTTTATTATATTCTCCATTATTCTTTATTATTACTGTACACCCCATCTCAACCAACTGTGGTTTGTCCTTATTTCACTTGGGATATGAACACTTGAACTAACTGCTAGCCATGCTTTTTAGTGTGTACTGTTGATACTTGATATATTTGAGCTTGTATTTAGTATTGAAACACATTAATAATTGTTGTGAGGTTTGTGTCAAAACTTACATTTTCATATAAAAACAACTAACCTTAGTTATATCTTATAGTTGTAATAGCTTGATAGGAAAATTGTTTTGCTTGTTAAATATATATTATTTTACAATAGCTTCTCAATCTTAGGTACATCATCTCTTTATAATTATTCTACTCAAAAGGTGCTTTGTATTAATAGAAATCTATCTTAGTTTGTTTAAATTTTCACAATTAAATCATACTGAAATATTTTACTTTAAGTCCTATAGGTCTTCAATATAAAAGAAACCCTTGGGTAAGGCTTCAAACTTCTCACCTCCATTTATTTTATTATAATCTAACAAATTTCTTATTTTTACTCAAAATTGAAGATTTTTCAGTTTTTTATGAATTAATATAAGAACAAAAAGTAGAAATAAGAACATTAATGTCCTCAGCAAGACAATAAACTGCTGAACATTTCTCACTTTCTCCTTAATACTACATGAGGCTAACATATTTTATTTTGGTGTGCTACAGGGCTACAAATGACAAAAGAGCCCTCATTATGGCTTTAAACTGCATATTTTCATTTATAAATTAGTAGACTAAAAATTCTTATTAATTTTAATTTTCTTTAGAATCTTTGCTAAAAATAAAATAACAAAAAAATAGGGGCCCTGGGCAAGGCTTTAAACTGTTCACTTTTATTTTTGATTATTTATCTTCATTTTATTGACTTTTTTATTTTACTAAAAATTTATTATTTGTTTATTGATTTCATTAAAGTCTTTTATATGTGAATTATATATATATATATATAGAAAAAAGCCCTCAGAATGACTTTAAACTGCTTATTTTCTTCTTTGTTTGAATTTAATCATCATTTTTAAGCTTATTTGAATTACTGAAAAAATATTGATTTGGATATACCAGGATTTTAAAATAAAGAATATGTCCTTAGAAAGACAATAGACTGCAATTTGGTTTTTATATGTCTGATTTGTAGGGCATGAATTCAAGGAGAATGACCTCAATGGCTTCAAAATGAACAAAAAAGGCCCTCATCAAGGCTTTATAAATGATTTCCTTCAAATTTTTTTGTAATAAGGTATAATGATATATTTGATTTTGAATCCTACAGGTATTAATCATTAAAAAAATATTTTATTTTATAATCTTAAAAAATTCCTTTAAAGATGAAAGTTGGTCCTTAAAAAAACTATAAACTGTTGAGTTTAGTTATAAAACTTTAATTTGAAGACAAATAACATGAAATGAAACCCAAAAGAAACGAAATAGGTCCCTGGACACCAGATAAGGTCCTTGGCAAGACCATAAACTTCCCGCCCAAATAACAAGAAATAAAGCAAATATCAACAAAAAAACATGAGATCCTTGGAAAGACAATAGACTGCCCTTTTTAATTATCAACAATAATCAAGAAAAAGTAACCAATGGTCCTTGGAAAGACCATAAACTGCCCACCAAGATTTTGAAAAAAGACTCACAATACAAAACGATCAATCAATGGTCCTTGGAAAGACCATAAAATTCTTACCTAAATTGTCAGCAATAATGAAATAAAAATCAACTAATAGTCCTTGGAAGGACCATAAAATTTCTATTTATCATTTAACAAAGATTAGTCAATGCAAACAGGACTTTAAATATTGGCAAAGTCCTAGGCAAGACTATAAAATACCTGAGGTTTTATTCCTTTTTTTACTTTCTAATTTCATAAAATTATAAACAAGATGTAGAAAGAAGTATTTACTTAAACTGTTTGAACATATTTTTTTATTTTATTTTATCTCAAATTATTTTTTCCCTGAGAATACGGGGAATATCCCATTCAAGGTCTCAAGAATATTAATTTTAATATTCATTAGATTTTTCTCTTCTACTATTACACCAAGAGCCATTAAATTGGCTTAAATCCTCAACTCAAAAATAATTACAAAAAAAAGAAAGAAAAAAACTCTGTGTCAATTAATTTGGTCAAACCAATTGATTTATTGGGAATATTTCTTCAATTAAAAGTGATTTGAACTTTGTTGAAAAGAAGTACTGTTTGTGCCATGAAGGAATCATTGGAACTCTGAGAGAGTTATTTATATGAAAGACTCATAAATTGATGACATAATTTGTGGATTTTGCATATTCATAACACCTCAATGTGCTATTTATTCCAAATGGAATCTAAAAAGCACCCCAAAAAGCAAATAAGAGTTTTTGTACTTGTACATATTCTTAATTTCACTGTTTATATCTTTTTAGCAACTAAAATACATTTATGGGTAATAGAAAACTTGAACCACAAAGGGGATGGACTTGAAATAAATTCTGATTCACAATGATAATTCCAAAAGGAAGAGTTGTGGAATCATAAGGGTCATTATATGAATAAATGACTGAAATTTTGATCATTCAATTATGTCATGTTAATTATAAATACTCCCAAGGGGACCAATTTTTACGGATTGGCACAAATTACCACCTTTAACCAAATAGCTCCATGATCATGATTGTGATTCAGGATTATTTCTTTTAAAGTGTAATTTTTACTCAGATATATCAATTGTTAGGTTATTTTATACTCAAAATAAAACCAAAGAAATACTATTCAGTCAAATTTGAAAAGGAATTATGTGACTTTGCTGTATTATTATTTATTCTTATTGAAATCACCATAAAAAATAAGGAGTGGGTAAACCTATTTTCTCACACTATCCCTTATAGTCAAAGCTTTGGGGGAATGAGGTTATATCCTTTTCAAAGTTTGAAAACCAACTCAATATTTTTAAATGGAGAGGGGCTCCTCATCCAAAGGAATATTATAAAACATCAAAATTAAAATCAATAAATCAATATCAAAATCAATTTTAAACAATATTATTATTATCATTTATCATTTTATTTTTTTAAAACAGGGATATTTCAGGAATACAGAAGAACAAATGAAGAAGATTATTTATGAAGAAAAGCAGGAGTGCCTCATGGATTGACCTTTGGAAAACACAAGACCTTGGTCATTTCTTTTATTCTGGATTGAAACTCATTTGGAATTCAAGAATCACTTGTCAGGATTTATAGACTGAAGGATTACTCACTGGATTAATTATGAACTCAAAACTCACTCAAAATGATGGACCAACCAGAAAATGTACAACACTAAAATTAAATTTCCCTTGGGAATTTAAAGGAGTTTTAAGACTCAAGAAGCCCTTAGCATGTCATTAAGCTGCTTCTCTTGTAGACCTTGTCAGGAAAATGTATAAAGAAATAACAGCCAAGAAGTTGGAGGGGATTGTCTTAGTCAGGAAAAGTGCTGATGGACCATTTTTTCCCTTAGCATGACAGCAAACTGCTCCCTTTTTGTAACAGGAACATGGAGTTTAACAGATGTTTATCATTATTAATTTGGCCAAAATGAACAAAGAGAAGTCTCAAGCCATCAATTAAGACAAGAAAATTCTGCATAAAGAAATAAAACCACCAAATTAACCTTGCATTAAGTGGGAATCATGAAGAGTGAATAATAAAACAAGAGTCAAGTCAAATCCAAAATGAATCCCAAAGGAGCTATAGAATCAAGATAAGCCCTGTTATTAAGCCAGGAGGTCTTTGCATGACTTAAACTGAAGGAATTGTATACCTAATATACAGGGGTTACACACCCATTTTTAGGTCCTGTATGACCTTAAATTAAGTTTCTTATGGAAGAAAGAAAAAAGAAGAATTTTGAAGATGCCAAGATTTCAGGACACTAGCAAATGCTTTAAAAAAAGAATAAATAATAAAAATGAAAATCCTAATTGAAGATGGATCACCAAATTTTAGCAGCCAAATATAAATCAGTTCTTAAGAAGATGCAACCAGTCAATGAGCCAATGCCTCAAGAACCTAACACACCTTTTTCAAGAGATTGTTATGAGACACCCTTATCACCAAACCCACCAATTTCTCCAGAAACCTTCAAGGTCACCCATGAAAGACTGCAAGCAGTTAATTTTGGCCCAAAAGGATGGTCATCAAATGAAGAAATCCATTTACTCAAAAATGTAATGACCTTAAAGTAAAAATCAATGACTTTCTGTGAAGAGGAAATAGGATTACTCAAACACTCAGAGAGATAACCTTCCAAGATACCAATAATACCTCATGAACCTTGGCAGAAGAAACCAATTCCCATCCCCAGATCAATTTTACCTCAGCTTACTGAATTAATCAGATAAAGAATCAGGACCGGACTCTATAAGCAATCCACCTCAAGATACACAAGCCCAATACTTGTTTGTTGCCAAATCAAATGGGAAACTCAGAATTGTCCATGAGCTTCAAGACCTCTACAAAGTCACCATCAAGAATGCTGGCTTACCACCTCACATTGAAGAATATGTAGATTTATTTTCAGGAAGAGCATGCTATGGACTAGGAGACATCATGAGAAGATATGATGAAAGAGAATTAGATGTTACTTCAAGACCCCTCACCACTTTTGAAACACCCCTTGGAAGGATGAAACTCGCAACACTACCCCAAAGAGCCATTAACTCCGTAGCAGTATACCAAGCCCAAATGACCTGGATACTCCAAGAGAAAATACCAGAAAGTGTAGGAATTTTTATTGATGATGCAGGAATAAAAGGACCAAGATCAATTTACAACCAAGAAACACTACCAGAGAACTTCTCAATCAGAATATTCATATGGGAATATGCCATAACCTTAGAAAGAGTTTTATTCAGTATTGAAAAAGCAGGACTTACTGTCTCAGGATCAAAGTTTGCATGCTGTGTGCCATCTTTGAACATAGTAGGGCATGTTTCATCATTTGGAGAAAGAAAAATCTCAAAACAAAAGATCAACAAAATTCAAAATCAGCCAAAACCTCTAAACAAGAAATAAATAAGAGGATTGCTTGGACTTTGTGACTATTTAAGGATGTTTATTGAAAACTTCTCATATGTTGCATCACTACTCAGAAGTCTCACCAGAGAAGAATTTGACTGAGACTGGGCTCAAAAATGTGAAGAATCTTTTCATAAACTCAGAAGAATAGCTGGAGAAGAAAAAACCCTCAAGAAATTTGATTTGGACAAATGATCAGGAAATATTAAGCTAGCAGTATACTCAAGCTACATTTTGTCAGGAGCAGTACTCACTCAAGAAAAAAAAGAAGTAAAAGACAGACCAGTATTATATGAATAAATAAAATTTTCAAAATTGGAATCAAAATACTCACAACCAAAGTTACAGCTCTGTGAAGTTGAAATCATTCTCAAGAAGCTTAAAACAAAAATTTTTATTACAGGTTGATGCCAAGGCCTTTATGGAAATGATCAACACCCCTTTCTCACCCAATGCCCCCATGACAAGATGGCTGCCTTTCATTCAACTATTTTCCTTTGATTTGGTACAAAAACAAGGGAAAACCTTCACTATGCCAGATGGGCTATCCGGAAGACCAAAAATATGAGAAGAAGAAGATGAATATGAATCAGAATTTCATGAAGGACAAAATAGGACCAAGCCACAACCTGGATCTGGGGCTAAGAGTGTAAATTCATTCAATTTTTCAGGAATACAAGTACCAATGAAACAATAAGGGTTTTGGAAGAGGATGCAAGAATACTTAAGTAAAGCAAAAAACCAGAATCAAGTAAGGAAGAAGAATTGAAAAGGATTAAAAGAAGGTCACCCAATTTTTTCTTGGAATATGGCCAACTAAAAAGAAGAAATAACCCAAACCTCCAATCTTTTATATCAATTCAGGCATTTCAAAGTTACATTCTGAAGTCCCTTTATGAAGACATGGGCCACAGAGGAGAAAATGAAGCTTATAGAAGGATTAAAAAAAGATTTTGGTGGGAAGGAATGAAGAAATAAGTGAAAAAATGGGTTTAATCTTTACTGGCCTTCCAGAAGAGAAATCAAATTTTACAAAGGTAACAAGGAAATTCTACAGAAACATCAACACTCTTTGAAAGGGTCAGAATGGATGCAGTCCATATCAAAACTTGAAGATGGAAGTACATGGTTGTGGAAAGAGATAATTTTTTATGATGTCCAGAAACAGTTGGACTTGTCAAATTAACAGCAAAAGCAGTTTCAGAATGGTTCATTTGAGAATGGATACATAGGTATGGCTCACCAAAGAAGTACCTGCTGATTATGGGCCAGATTTCGGAAAAGAATTAAAAGATGCAGTAAAGGAAGAAAAATTGAGGATCAGAGTCATCACATCCTATTACCCAGAGTCCCAAGGAATGGTTGAAAGGGGCCATAAACAACTCAAATATGCACTAGTCCATATGTGTGGGGAAAATGGGGGAAAATGGAAAAAATATATACCATCAGTTACTTTTGCTGACATAATTTCAACTTAAAGAACAACTTGTTTCTCACCATTTGAACTGAAATTTGGACAACTACCAGTATTACTAATTGACATTGAAACAAAATTATTTTTGGAAGTCAAATGGCACAAAATATGTACAACTTAGGAATTATTGGAATCCAGAGCTAAACAGCTTGAATTAAAAGAAGAAAGGAGAAGGAAATCAAAAGAAAAACTCAAAAAATCAAGGGACAACTCAATAAAATATTGGGACAGAAGAATGGAACACCAGCTAAGATCACCACTTAATCCAGGAGATTTGGTCCTGCCTTATAGAAAAACAATGGAAACCAATTGGGAACTACTGTTCAAAGTTGGAATGGACCATACAGAGTAATAAGACAAATAAACAATGGAGCATATGAAATTGAGGAGCTGGATGGAAAAAAATTAGCAAAAGATTGTTAGCCTCTCAATTGAAGAGGTTTTACCCAAGAAGAAAGTTGATAGACACAAAAGAGGACACAGAAGAAGAACAAAGTGAAGAAGATGAATAAATAAATGAGGCAGAGGTATTTGAGAAGACCACATAATCAGCTGAAGAATAGGGAGCTCTCACATGGAATTCTGGGGATAGCATTAGATGAAGAGGAGGATTTTGTATTCCATGCCATTTTTTTTCACCAGGCTCATGCTCACAGTACCCCATAACAGAAATAAATCCAACCCACTGTCAGACTTACAGTCAGATTTTACACTAAAGGGTCAGTTTTGCAACAAGAAGCTTGAGTTAATTCAAAATACCATGGCATGGTCACAAAAGAGCAGTGTATGTGTTGAAATAAATTATTCAATTGCATTATGCATATGTAAAAATCAGTTTACATATAGAAAACTGGTTACAAAAAATGAGGTACCACCCCTCAAACTACACACCCCACCAAGATTTACACCCCTCTTTAGCCACAGGACTAATTCAGCATGAAAATTACACCTGCATGAATTACACAGCCACCTTTCATTCTACATATAAAAGTCACATGATTCAAATCTCAACACCATGGGTTTCCTGAATTTCATTCCCAGCACAGCCACAGGAGTACCTTATCTTATATTCACTACGGCCCCACTTGAAACCTTCAAAAAAGAATCAAAATGCTTTACATCAATTATCACCTCATTCAAGTCAAACCTAGTTACAACATTATGCATGAGGTACACACCCTTATATAAATATAAACCACATTACTATGCACAGCATTTGTCAAAATAAAAAACACATCACCTCATACACAACAGTAAACTAATCAGTGCAAGAACTTATCACCTTACCTTACTTGAAAGCACAAAAAGAAAAACCACAACCATGACACCTGCATAAATTATACAGCCACTTCCACCAAGCCCAAGATATGACATATGAAAAGGAAGTACAAGGTAATGATGTGATACTTCACCCACCAACAGCATATCATGTGACAGAAAAAAGGCTGCACACATGTAAAATCCCAATCCAAAATGAAATCACCTCATGCATTCAAGGAAAATCCAAGAATATCATGTCATAATCAGTCCACCAAAACCTCATAATGTGATAAATGGGGGCTGTGCAGAGAACCATTATCACTAAACCTTAAATCACCTGACCTAGACAAGAAAAGTCCTCACCAAAAACAAAGTAATGTGATTGAATCAAAATAAATTAAAGTAGAAAAAGACATCCCACATGAAGGCCCCCCTGGGCCCCAAAAAAGTATAAATAGAGGGTCTCCCCCCAAATTTCCAAATCCCCCCACAAACATTATATGTGATATACATTATAAGAAAAGGAATAAGTCATCCCTCACCTGGGAGGTAGTCCAGTATATTATGGTAAATTTACTTGCCCAGTAGCCAAGCTCAGTAGAAGTATAGTGTTGAAGATTTCCAAGTAGCTAAGCTCAGTGGAATATTGGTATTAAAGAAGTCATCCAGTAACCCAGATTAGGGTTACTACTCTATTAAGACATTTTATCCAGTAAAATTCACCATTTATCAATATTTTAAATTAACTTTCCCCAAAAAAAGGTCCAATATCAAAGAAACTTACCTCTTAAATTGTGCAAATACAATTTTGTCTTTTTATCAAAATCTCTTAAAAAATAAAAAATCTTTCAAAAAAATATTTTGCTCTATTATAACTTTACCTTAGCAAGATTACCTTTATTAACACTCATCAAATTTTCCAGGAAACCTTGAATAACCCATCTTACCAAACATTTATCACCAAAAAGGAAACACTTGCCAAAATTTCACCAAAAAATAAAAATCATACAGACAATTGTGTCAGTGAAATCTAAAAGCGATCAAATTACTGACATTAAATTTCTCATATATATTGAATAGGTCTGATCTGAGACTGCTGAACTATGTCTTCTGCAGTTGTAAAGCCACTTACTAATTTTATTTGGGTTTGTAATCTCCACTGAAGATTTTGTTCAGTATTTGAGCAGGGGCAGGAATTAAAGCCTTGCCACCCTTTGTTACAGGAGTTATTAGCAATTCAAAGATAGTTACCTGTGATTTCACCCCTAGGTACTGCCTCATTTTAGTCCCACACAAGATGAGTTCCCACAATACTATTTATATTAATGAAACAATTATTAAGAATAATGATACAGAGAACATATTATAATAAGAGAAAATAAGATACTTTTAACACTTAATGTAATAATTTTGAATTTTTTTAAACCTAATAATGGAAATAAAACCTATTTAAATGGTATTTAGAAATAAAAAGAAGAGAGGTTACAAATTTGCTTTATTTTACATTTAATTGAGGGTTTAGAGAGAAATTAACAAAAGAATAAGATTTTTGATGTAATCAATTATTTGCGAAGGGATTGCTGATTATTAAAACTTTGGCCTTAAATAATATAATTTATTTATATCTAAAGAATGGAGAGAATTACCTTTTTATTTGATTGATTATTGTTTTTGTTGCATCTGAGAGGGAAATAGAGGTAAAAGAGCTTTTTTTATATTAAGATCCTCCCTCTGACAGAAAAAAAGGCTTCTAGTAGATATATAAGATTTTATCGACTGGAATTGATAAATACTTTAAGGTTTAGTGATGATTACATTGTAATTAGACTTTCTTCTCTCATTATTACACCATTATTTAGAGTTATCACTGTAACTCCAAGCTTGCAGACATCATAGGCTTATAAAAGGCTTAGAATTCATTTATTTAATTAGTTTTAATCATAATATACTAGTATAAACAAGTTTCATTACTTATTTAAGTGTTAAGCTTAAAATAAGGTTACAGTTAGTGATCATAAAAGCTGTTTTTAAGCTTCAACTTTGATCATCAATACCTTTTGAGCTATTGAGACTGAAGCAATTCAGATAGTCAATTCTGATAGCTTGGCATTTCTTTACTAATCTTCCAAGAAAATGTCATGAAATCATCAAAACTTTATTTTTGATAATTTTTCTTGTAACTCATCTTTTCTGTCAAAATTTAGTATTTTATACTTTAAACCATGATTTTATGGGGCTGTACCTTGACTATAATTATTAAAATTACATCATTATCCACATATGAGCTATTATAATCTAAATTCTCACTTTTGTTTAATTTTGACCCACTTTTCATTCAAAGTGGTCAACAGCTATTGCTATTTTCCTCAATAAACACTTGTAGGTTCTAAGCTTGTTTATATTGTTTCAAATAAGGTTTATATCTGTATTACTACAGTTATTTCATGGTAAATTTATTTTTTCATCAACTCTTTATCATGCATAAATCAAAATATATGAATTAAACACTCTGAATATATGCACTGATAATAAAACTGCATATATCCAGGTTATCTGAGTAAGTGTTGGTTTTACAGATATGGAATACGAATTTCATATATGTAGGGTTTGATGGGTAATCAAATGGTGTAATTTATCCCACATTTTTATTCATTTTTTTGAGATAATCAAGAATTTATGCCTTTTTATGGCATTTTCATTTATTTTAAGATTCTAATTTCAACTCTTATTGCTGTAATAAGTTTTGTAAGGTTGTTTTGTGACCTCTTTGGATAAGTGGTAATATCTCAAATGGTTACATAATAATCTTTCTTTGGTAATAAATAACAATGTGGAATACAGACATTAATTTGGATTATTTCATGTAGGAAACAAAATTCTTTCTCAATAGATATTCCAGAAACTGAATAAAATTGAAATTTAATTTCCCCCTTTTTATTGAAATTAGCTCTAGATTTCATAAGTTTTATCTAGAAGAGTTTTTTTTCCACATCTTTAAAGAGGATATTTTGCACACAAACATATTTTTTACAAAATTCCTTCAAATTTTTAAAGAAATTATATATATATTTGTGCATATTATATAAAGATTTCTAAGATCAAAAGAGGTAAAATAAAAATGGAAAATAAATCAACACTATCATCTCAGGATTTTGGGAAATACTTTTCCTAAAAAAATGTGAATCATTGACTACTCCAATATCTGTGTGTCATCCAAATATCAAAAAAAACTAGTCATAAATCTTGGTCGGAGGCACATTTTCTGAACGTGTGGCTGAGAATCATGCAAATATAACCCATGCTGAATCCATTTTCCAGTTGGAAAGACTTCCATGTTGTCAGCTGGGTTGAACCTGCAGCCCCTTCCCTCAAGTCCAACCTTTTTTATCATTTATGTGATGAGTATTTTCAATATTTGAGCGAACAATGTAAAGCACAAATTTTGGATGAACCAATTTGATAGGTACTTAGCTATAGCAATAAAAAATTTCATTGATGGCACTTACCTGAGCCAAAGGTATTTTTATTCAATTGAATAAGTTACAACTACTATAATGAGGATTGTGTCACAAATAGGCTATAAAAGAAAATCAGTAAATCAACAAGGTACGTTTTGGCTGTGTTTCCTTGTCTTCTTCGGTCAAGGGAGAAAGTAAATTTTTCAGGAGCAATGTCTGGTGATTCTATTCTTCTATATTTATCTTTTTTTATAATGTGGGTAATTTCCTTACTGCTTGAGGATAAAAGGTAAGACTCTCCTTTTATGGAGAGTAGTATATCTTATTTTTCGCGCTCATTGCTTTGATGATCACAAGTCCTTCCATAAACTTTTCTCCACTTCTTGTTTCTCTTGGGGATTACTCATAGATTGGGGGAGCTTATCTTCATCCCAACATTTATTTGGGTAGTACAGGGTTTGATCTTCATCCTTCTGACCATTTGACCACAATTGATTCTCTAGCTCTTATAATAATTGTGGTCCAATTCTGATGGGCTCAAATATAATGGAAAGAGGCTGTGTGTCCAATTTTCCCATTGGAGGGAGTCCATTCAATGCATCTAGTCTCATCTAATACCAGAATAAATAAATAAGCTTGCTACACCTGCAATGACAAAATCAGCTACTCACCATAACCCAAAAACAAATATTTTGCAAGATATATTATTTTCCAATGGCCACAAGTTGAAAATCTATATATGACAAAGGTAAAAAATATTAGTGCCAATCAGTTACAATAATACAAATTAGAAATAACACTCACAAAACTTCTGGCCCTTTTTAAAAACACCATTTGAAAAAATCTGGAAAAATTGGCAATGTTAAGAGGTTGGGATGAAGTTGAGTTTGTGTTTGCCTGAGGAAGAGTTATCTTTTTAAATTTCAAAAACCTTTGGTCAGAATTTTAGTGCAGGGATGGAGTCTCTTTGGGAGAGGCTTGACTACTATTCCTGTTTTTGAATGTGATATGGTGGTCTCTCAGGGGGTTTTGGGGACCAAATCAAAAATGAGAAATCAAGGAAAAACTTCCAGAACTGAGCCCCACTAATAGACAAACTCATTCAAGTATTCCAAACAACATGGGACTCTCCATTTGGTTTTCAAACTTTCCTCTTTTTTTTCAATATTTTTTTCACAAAAAAATCTCATTGTTAAATTAAGGGAAAATAGTAGGGAAAAAGCTTGAAAAAAGTGATATAAAACAAAGTAGGGTACACCTTCAAAAGGCCATTAGAAAAAGATGTGTGGAATAAAAAAAATCCCCCTGGTGGACTATATGAGCCTATGACTGCTTTTGAAATCAGTTATGTAGCTTATAGAAATGGTGTCATCTTGGTTATCCCAGCCAGGCTTCATAGACTGAAAAATTGATAATCTCACTAAAGAGCTATTTGGTACCCTAACTCGACGGTGCATGCCATCATGTGTGCAAACAATCAATCAAAAATCAGCTGGTAACTAATTAGGCCCCAGCCATATGTTGGTTAAGGTGAAACTGGCCAAATAATGATTGACTAATCTAAAATTGGAAGGCCATTTCCCCCCTCCCCACTTCTCTCATCTCTTCATTTCTTTACTTTTTAGCCTAGGTTCCCAAAAGTAAATTGCAAAAATATATTTCTCTGAGCCTTTGTGAGTCTGATTCCTCAAGAAAAAATCAAAAATATAGCAACAAATCACATAAGATTAATTCCATGCAGCCATTTGGGATCAGGGCTAAATTGAATATAAAATGATTCAAAAGGATTCCCCAAAATCACATTAATCCACTTCTATTTGTAAAGGATTTCCTCACTGAAAGCAATCTGTCCATACCCACTTCCAATGATCAATTATCATCCCGCAGTGACTCCAACTTACCTCCAGAAGAAAGACTGTGGCAACAAAAGACTGGCTTTTATCAAACCATAGATTCTGATTATCAATCTTTGAAAGATTACAAATTTGATGATTAAGATTAAATTTGATCCAAGGACAATGGGCTGGGCATGGATGATAGGACCCCTCCAAAAAACCATCTTTCAGTTAAGCAACAACGTATTCAATCAGATGTCTATGATAATTTGAAAGTAAGCTTCCCTCTTTTCACACCAGATTATTAATGAATTACTCTTGACAGTTTTCAATATATGATAACTTTAGAAATTTAACTCTAATGTTGAATGGGTTAAAGCAAAAGGTAACTTCCACCCCACATATTAATTTTGCCGTTGCAGGTGATCTTCCATTCTTGTTGATAGGCACCACACCAATGCATTTACTTCTCTTTTTACCTAGTGTTAAGCCGGTAATAATTGGTCACAACACAGCAAATCTAAACAAACACAGAGACAAATGTTGTGGTTTCTTTGATGCATGGGCTATGAAAGCTCCAAGGGCAGTTGATAACAACATGGGTGCAATTATTTATGCTGAGGAACAAGAATTGGCTCTCAAACAGATTTTTGAAGGCCTGGTGGTGATTCAGGTCTCATTTTTAACTATTGAGACACCCCGGTTACACAGTTTTTTACAACAATTGGCCCCAAATTTTGATTAATGGCAAACACCACCTTGTAATTTTATTTTGACCAAAAGTACAATTCAATACAATAGGTAAACTATTTACCCACTGAAACTGCGCTCAGTGGCACAATTGAACCATGGACCACCAAAGACCAGAGGAAAATCAATCTGGCAATTGTTCTTAAATTCATCAATCTGGTGGATAATACCTTTAAGAAAACTCTTTTAGCTTTTCAGGTGAGTTTTTAACTATTCAATTGGACTTAGGATGATATCACTGGAACTTCTGGTTGTTGCAGTCCCTTCACAGGCCTTGTTCTGGCCCCTGTGGAAATCATTGTACGAACAGCGGATGATCAAGAAATTGTACAGTATTCCTAGTAAAAATGCCGACAACAATATCTTTTTGATGACAAAAATGTGATAAAGCTTTTCTGGAATCAACATATCATAGGATTGGGATCAACAATTCTATCAATGTGCTTCCCATGTCCTTAGCTTAGTGGCAAAAGATTTCCTCTTATACATGGGGAAGCTCACCAATGAGGATTACTAGTTTTTTGTGGACTACCTGGCCATCAGAAAGAGCTCAATTGAAGACATTCACAATGAAGTAGGACCTAACGAGGTTAAAGGTAAGTCCTCAATCCAATTTGCAGGCCTTGCCAGATCCTAACCAGGCTGGTCTCTTCTGCATGATCAGCACGCATTAAGGACATTAAATGCAACTCAGGGCCATTGGCCAAAATGAAATAATTTTGAGAATTAAGCCAAGAAACCCTTGGAATGCAAGATAAGTCAGGTGACTTAGCCTTGATAATTGGAGCCCAAACTCAAGAGATGTCCAATCATGATAATGAAGAACTCAGCCCAGTTATTAGGCCACCAGGTATGCCCGTTATTTGTTTGGCTGGAAAATCAATTTTTTCTCATACCTAATCATACCTTCAGACAATAAAACCATTTCCCCCTTTTGCAATATCTATGTAAGCATATTTTGGGTTCCAGAAAACCAAGAGAACTCTTTATTGAGGCATGCAACAAGACACAAAATCCCCAATTATTGCCTATTAGCATCCCAATGATGCCATGGAATTTATTTTTAAAAAAAATAAAATGAGCTCATAAATTAGAACTTTCAATACAGATTTCTACAAATACCCCCAAAACCGACAAATTTCACTTAAGTGAAGAAATATGGAGCTGATCCTTCAGATTTTTGAACAATTGTGCAGCATATTCCAATTAAAATCACCCACAAAGCACATTGTGCTACCCTATTACCAGTTCATTCTAAATTTCCTTGTTCATTATTCAATAAATAGCTCACATTATTGGAGGCAAGCCTGCAAAGAGGCACATCTTAGATTGATCAAGTATTATGACTGTGAAATGGCCAGAAACAACTCCCTCATAGCAACACTCTTAAAGCCAAAATACCAAGAAGGTATCTTCAAGAAGAGGGGTGTACTTCCAAATCAAGCCAAAGAAGTTATTGACTGCTTGGCACATGAGTGTGCCACTTTCACTCAAAACAACTAGTTGGCCACATCAGAGGATAATCACAGTAATCCTCAGACAATCTGAGAAATCCAGAGGCCTTTGACCTACTCAGGCACTTGAAAAAGCCCCCATTGAGGTTTCTTATGATGTCCTTCACTCACAGGATGATGATATTGCCTCTTATTTACGAAATAACCACCCCATGGCCAAAGGAGACACATCGTGGACTATTGAAAGGTAAGTTCATCATATTTTTGGTCATTCACTACACACTGATTTGCTGATTCCTTAATCTAGGTGTAGATCATATTGGGTAATTTTCTCAGCTTAGGCAATGTGGCCCTGAGGTATTTAAGTATCCCTGCCTCTTCCCCAACCATTGATATGGTTTATTCGCATAGCAGCCATCTCAAATGCCCAACAAGGGCTTCATTGGGTTTCAGGACCATAGCCCATTCTGCTTGTCTGAAGGAGTGGCTCAAGGACAATTACCATCCTTTCTGATTTCTGTGTGACAAGCTTTGAGCTTTAAAATTTATGTCTTGTTTATTTTATGTCAAATTTTCTTGTCTCATGAGATCTCTTGAACTAAAATTTATAAATCAGTTGACTGGTTCACGCAAGCAGATTTGGACTGAAACTTACTACACTGTTATTCAGTTTTTGACTTTGTAATTACACTCAAATTATGTGCACATTGGGCTGCACCTTTCACTAAAAATCTTCACTTTTTTCCCATACAGTATATCAGTTACTTTACACATTATAACAGATAGTAGTTAGCTTCTGCGTGGGCTCTTTTTCTGGTGCATGCATGCACAGACAAAACCATATGTCACAGCCCACCTCAAAACTTCTCTAGTCAAGTGACCACCTGCTGGATTCAATCAAAAGGCTCAGAAAATTTCTTTTGTCTTAATCTACACTTTTTGAGATCTTGAGCTGCCAGTGCCCTATTTCCTGACGATGTTTTCCTGGAAGTGCAAACTGTCTCAAGAGGATACAATGTCAGTCATCCGCAGCGCCTCAACTCCACACAATATGTTTTTTTCTGGTTTTCAGCCATGATTTTATTTGGCCAGTGGAATGGGATCCGGTTAGCTTTCTGTCTTCTCTCCATCTGATCATAACTTCCCCATCAATGGCTGCTTGATTCCTTCAGTCCACTGAGCTTGAGTTGAATTTATCCTTCAAATCTGGGAATCATAATTGAAAAATCAAACCGTCACTATCTCCGCGGTCATTGGGCTGCAAATGTCTTAGTTTATGAATGAATCTTCCTTCAAACAAATTGGGTCTTGGCTTCTTAACCTCAAACTCACATCTCAATCAATAGCAATCTCTTGTCTATTGGTATCATTATTGACCTCAAAATGTAGGATCAACCAACCTAGAAAGCCATGCATCCCTTTGATTCTCAACTACTCAGGGCAAATTATGCTGCCACTTTCTGGGATCCTGATAATGACTACGCTCAACCTACCCAGTCAACCTGTGGTAAGCGATGTCCAAAACTTGATCAAGTAGTAATTTGATTAGATCTAAAAATTCATTAGGTTATATAAATGTGACATATCTGCTTTCCTCACATTGTCCTCCAACTTTGCTTAATATTCCCATAACTCTGCTTGATCTCACTAACTCTGCTTGATCTCACTTTTGTCCCTGGCTTGCATCTCTCACTGTGTAAATCACCAATCCAGCTTCTCTTTCCATTGTCAGCCCTCCCTTCCCAAAACTCATTACTTTCTATCTCCAAATCTCACTGGAAGCTTATCTTACCTCTTCTCCAGTAGTCCTTCTTTTCAAGCCAGGCAGCTCAATCCATTTCCCTGACCACAATTATCAATTGTTTCATCATCCCTCCTGCTCAATCCACCCAAAAGAATTTAGACCTTGATAACAATTGCATCCATAATGGTCTGTAAATAAACCAAGTTTACCTTTATCTGTTCTAAAAAATCAAGTTTCAATCCAAGCCTTTGGCCTCAATGTTTTTCTTGCTTACTATATCACTTCATTTGGCTGGCTTTCAAATATTACTTGCTTTATGGTAGGTTTTGCCTTCCAGCCTATAGATTGGATTCCTTGTTTACCAAATGGCTTTCACCTACTATTCAAACACTTGCTACACTTGTATTGGTACCATTGTCATCCCCTATTGTGAAAATCAGAAATATCCAGAATCAAGACCTATTCCCAGCCAGTCAATTATTGTCCAAAAATTTATGAATGAATAATCTTATCAATAAGCCTTTTATTGAATATCAAAAGGTTGATTAAATAATTTTTCTTGAAAACTATAACTATAAGTAGGATACCTGGCTATAAATACTAGTTATTGACATTCTAGAAGGTCCTTTAAATGGAAAATTGAGAAACTATAATAATTTGGAATTTGATGTTTTCCATTAGCCATGACATTGGCCAATGTTCTCAGCATTATAGTTCTTCTTGTGAAGATGGACTTTTCAGATCAAGGATCTTGCATAAATTTTCTAATACTACAACTACTAATTGTAGGGGGAACGGTTTCAATCACAATCTTACTGGTACAGACCAAAATCTTGTCAATCATGTTAATAGGGAGAAATTGGTTGATGAAGAAGAGGTTATGGACAACATGTTGAAAGGTAGGTTCTCCATTGGTGGGGAATTATATTTTTCCGCTCAAACAAAGTCAGCTGGAGGTCAGTTCTTGTGAGCCTTTGAGATATGACCACATACCCAAAAAGGTCACAAGAACTATTTAAAATAATTATCTTAAAACTACATAATTGCCATAAATATGCATAAATATTGGTTTAACTTGAACAAATGAGTAAACATTTGAAATGAATTATACCATTGGATTCCCCATGGTAAAATACACATATACCACTATTATGGCATATCTGTAAAGTCAATATTTAATGAGTTATAAGTAATAATACCTTATAAAAAACATAAATCCTTAATTATTTCAAATACCAATGAAGCAACATGTAAAATAAATGGTACTATTGAATTCCCCATGAAGGTCCACACATAAAACAATTAAGAAGCTAATCTCTAAATTCAATACTTAAGGAGTTAAGCTGAATATATGCACTTTTTTGGTCAACGCATATATCCAAGGAGTTTAGCTAATATCTTTTGAAATATGAATGATAGAGTGATGAACCAAAAATGAATTCATCACAAATTTACTGTAGAAATACAGAAATGAACTTCATTTCACAAGTTATAAACAAGGTTCAAACCTGTAAGGGATTATTTATTAAAATCAATAGAGCTGTTGACCACTTTGTTGTGAAAGTGGCCCAAACTTAAAATTAAGTAGATAGTCAGATTCTACTAGTTCATTTGTGAAGAATTACGTAATTTGTATTATAAAATTCAGGGAATAACTCCTTGAACTCATGGTTTGAAGTTTAAAATATTAAATTTTGACAGAAAAGATGAGTTACAAGAAAAATCATCAAAAATAGAGTTTTGATTATGTAATGAAACTCTCTTGGAAGCATAGTGAGGCTATGCCAAGGAATTAGAATTCACTCTCTCAATTGCTGTAGCGTGTAAACTTAAAAGTAATTAAGGATCAAAGTTTGACCTTTATCTGATCATTTATGATCACTCACTGTAACCTTGAATTAAGTATAACAGTCATA
This sequence comes from Austropuccinia psidii, assembly GCA_023105745.1. Taxonomy (NCBI): domain Eukaryota; kingdom Fungi; phylum Basidiomycota; class Pucciniomycetes; order Pucciniales; family Sphaerophragmiaceae; genus Austropuccinia; species Austropuccinia psidii. The sequence continues at coordinate 54,141,252 of JALGQZ010000005.1, read as the reverse complement.
TGAGTGATGAAATTGGTGAATACTGTTAGTTTATAATTAAAACTAATATAATCCACAAATTTTGGGGTTCTGCCAAGCCTTGACTTCACCAAACTTAGAGTTATAGTGATAACTCTTAATAATGGCATAATAATGAGATAATATGGTTTGATCATGGTTAAATCATCACCAAACCTGAAAATATTGATTTATTCCAGTTGCTATGATCAGTACACGTCTACCAGAGGCCTGTTGGGGTCTAGGAGGAAGTAATTTAATACAAATAGAGCTCTTTTTACTCTATTTCCCCCTCAGACACTTACAAAACATTAAGTCATTAAATAAAAAGGTAATTTCTTTATTCTTTATATATAAAACTCTTATATTATTAAATACCAAAGATAATATTATAATAATCTTCATCTTTGACGTGATTGTTGCAATTATTTAATTGTTTTGTTTAAATTTCTCTTAAAAACCTCAATTCCACGTAAAACCAAGAAAATTTGTAATTTCTCTTAAATTTTATTGTAACTACAATTTAAATAAGCTGTATTTACATTTCTAGGTGTAAAATTACTCAAAATTATTATATTAAGCATTAAAAGTAGGTTATTTCTCTTATTATAATAATTTTTCTCTATTATTACTTTTAATAATTCTACAGTTGATATAAATAGTATTTATATTAATTAATAACTTCAATATTGGTGATATTATTGTTATGAATTGTTTTTTATTAATGAAAAACAATTTTTTACGGCCTTATTATTTGTTTGTAACAATAATAAAGTGCTTTTAAATATATTAATTATCTTATATTAATATATTTGTTTTATGTATATCATTTTTTATAATATAAATTATATTATTATATTTATTTAATAATATAATTATTTTACGCCATAATTATAATTATTTTTATCTTAGTTATTTCATTTATAAGGACATTCATAGTACAATAAGTAAGATATTAGTAGTTTTTACTTATTGTTTCATAGTCAAACCTTACAGTTCTAAGCTTGCCTAGTACTCTGTTCATACTGTCTTAACCACTCAAATCTTATTTGCTTTTTATTTTTGTCTAGTGTCAACTGGAATCAGATGTTGCACCATACTTGATCTGACTGGGTCAGCATTAACTCAGCAGCCAACATTCATTAGTGCCACATTATATCTAATCATGGGGCAAATGAGTATTTCCTAAGGCACAAAGATTGGAATCAATCTTTCTGTAGTCACCCAGTTAGATCTATTTTCTTTTTCTTTTCATTGATTTCCAATTCATTATCTTTACAAATCCTTGACTAACCTCTTTTATTAGATTCAATTTCAACCTTTTCTCATTTTATTCAGAAATTACATTCTCTGGAGAATGGCTACAGCAGTGGCCTGTGCAAATATGCTCCAAGATTGGCATAGGCAGTGACATTAAATTGGAAACTGAAAAAGCAATTGCATGTAAGAAAGATATACAGGGGCTGATTTTCTCCTTTTGGAGAGCAGTCAGAGCTCAATGAAACCTAGTGAGAATTCTTCAAGATTGAGTATAGCCCATGACCATAACTCTTTTTCAGCACTCTCTTTTTGGTTGTTGTTACTGGCCATTAAGGAAATATGATACTACCCTTTTTGATTTTTATTGAATAGGGTCTCATAATGATGTGGGAGGGTAGATGGCAAGAATTCCTTGTTGTCCTTGGTCTCACATCCTAATTTTTAGTTTCTAACCATGGCTGCAACTCTCAAAAAGAAGGCTTACAACCTCCTGTCATTAAAGGTGTTCGCTTGGAATTACAGTATACTACAGGTAATTGAAACAAACCTAATTTATTTTGTGGTTTCTGACTGGTAGCCTGAGGCTTCCCATCATCAAAGAAAATTAAGCCAAGAATTTCTCTCCATTTATATTGGTTGAGGGGTTTTATTGACTTGTACCACTTAATTGCCGTCTAGAAGACAGTTGGATTATCTCTTAAATGTTAGCGCTTCACAAAAGGAATGTTAAGATACAAGTCATCAATTAATTTTCCTACCCTGAGAAACAAAATTTGCCTATAAAACCATCTCCCAAATGGTTCTCTTGAATAAACATTGGAATTGTTTGTTGGTTTAAAATGGAAACAAGCCATTGTCAAACTTGCAATGCAGAATTTTACTAAATTATGGGAGGAAATATAGTAGAAACTGACTGTACACATAGAAGTGTGGTACCATATTCCCAACTGTTTTTACAGATTTTTCTGCGGCTTGCATTCTTTAAAACCCATTTTACAGAATATTTTATTACAAATGCAATCCCTCAATATTAATTGTCTTCAATTGTAGACATTCTATGATTTAATAATTTGCTTTACAGACCCCATACATAATTATCTCAATAAGTCACAAAATGATGTATATTATTTCTAAAAATCTCTAACACTTTTTGATGATGCTTATTTGAAGCTTGGTTTTTGAAAAATATGATGAGGATTATTTATCATATCAAATACAAACAATAGATTATTGTAGCAATGTACTTTACCAGGATAATTCAGCATATTCTTGTTATTCTTTTTACTCAATTCATGAATATATTCAAGGAAAACTCTCCTCTTTTATAATTTCAAAACAAAAAAAAGGTTTCGATTTTTGTCTTTTTCTTGTATCAAATTTTTAACTCTTTTAGTAATTAAAACATTTCTCCGGATTTAAGATTATTTTTCTCATTATGATCTTATTAATAATGATAAATTTAGAATGAATGAGAGATAAAGCCTTTTTAAATAGAATAAAATAAAATAACTTAATTTGAATGAGAAAGAGATATAAGTTAACTGAAAAGTTTAGAAGTTTAGAAAGAATGGAAAAGAAAAGGGAAATATAGAAAGATTATTTTTTAATTAAATAAAACTTAATATTGTGGTATACCATGACAGTTCAGCTGAATAATTTTTTTATTTTTATGGTAATTATTTATATAAAAAAGGATATAAATAGTATAAAATCACCTTTGAGGGAAAGTAATAGTAAAAGAAAGATGAAATAACACAAATGATATATTCATTAAAGAAAATTGACCACAGGTTTGCTCCGCCAGTGTCACCCCACTGCACTATCCAACACATAATTGTGATGGACAGTACCCAAATCAAAGACACTTTTCAATTTTCTCCGTAAATAATTTTTTATGAATTTTCTTTATTTGCTTAAGTATAATAAATTGGGTGATTAATATCATCAGAGTCACAATGAGGATTCCAATTAATAAAGAGCAGAGCTGTAGGCATCATAGGGGACATAGAAGGTTCAAGGTGTGGAACAAAATACTTTTGAGGTATCAATTTTGGGAAATTTCATGTATTTTTGCTGTTATGAACCACCCAAAGAGGGCATAAGCCTCATTTAGTTCCATTAAATCATTAAATGATTAATTTTTGACAACTAAAATAATTTATTGTTGGATTGGAAAGGCCATATTACATCAACTTTTCTGTTAATGTAATGCTCAAATTTCTCATTGAAGCTGCAGAAATGAAGGGTGGGACTGGATTTTGGAAGGGATATGGTATTTATTAGTTTTTTATTTTGTTTTATCTATGAGACTTGCATAGTGCTCCTCGTTTAAGGCAATTATGAAAGGCTAGTAGGCTTGAAACATATTTTTGACGAGAAAAAGAATGGGACATGGGGATGTACTCACTATTTTGGAAGTCTCAGTAAAAGCCAACTGGCACACACATCACAAAAAGGGCTGATGTTTCAGATGCAACATCAGGCCAATGTTGCAGTGAGGTTTCATGAAAATGGTGCTGAGCTGACACTAAATATTGTTGGTATCATCATTCTAAAAAAAAAACTGAATTTTTGATAAGCTTGTTTAATTGTTTGCTAATCAAAGGAAAATTTGAAACACTTTGCTATCTTCTTGTGAGGAATCATAAATTATGCAAAGAGACAGAAACAACTTAGCAAATGAAAAAGAAGTAAAAGGTGCATGACACTAGAAAAAATTGACAATAGTTTTGCTTATATCTTACACTCTTGGCCGATGGGTATGCCGCTGATATAAGTCCTTCAGTAGAGAATTGTTACTTCTCCTGGCCTTTATAGATTTATCAAATGCTGGTTGCAGAACACATCCAACCCCAAACACATGTTTTGTGTTGATACAATGAAATGTGACTACAACAAATCATTTTCATTGCAATTCTGGTCTATTGTTCCATTGAAAGCCATCCTGCAAAAACATGGCATTGAGAATCACATATAATTTTAATAGCCTTTTGATTAGCAATCTGAGATTAGCACTTCTGAAATTGGAAAAAGTTGGAAGAATTCGCTTGTCCATTTATTGTATTCGGATCAACATTGCGCAGCCTTGTTGACGAGCAAACAACAATAAATCAATAAAAAAATTGGCTTTGTTGAAAACAAAACTGAGCTAATAAGGGTATTAGAAAGGGAGTTTCATCCTGTGTGTGCACAATACAAACTCAGGGTGCTCAAAGGGGCTCATCCAAACACAGCTTCACCCTTCAACCCATTCTGATTTTTTCCTCATATCAGAGATTATATCTTTACTTTATCCATCACTTGTTATTGCAATACTTTAGGGTATCTTCCTCATTAGTTCAAAGCTAATTCTCTTTCATCTCAACTCATCTTGCAAGCTTTAATTTTGGGAATGGCTTTCAATTGATTAGCCGCAGTCTTCATAAACTGTTCAAATTAAGTTACTTGATTTATTGGTCTTATTTTTTTCTTTTATTCAACTTCATTAACTTCAATTGAAGTACATTATATAATTCAAAATCACTATGGGTAGCAACAAAGAAAAATGATAAGAACTCTTTTTCATGTGATACATGAAAATTACCACATCCAAGATAAAACTCAAGTGTGGGAAGGTCAACTGAAATTAAGGTTCAGAATCAGTCTGGTGACATTTCAATACCAGCTTGAATGCAACGTCAGCACAATGTTGCAAATGCAACGTCAGGATTTTTCCTGATGTGACAGTTGGTAAGGAAGGAGCTCTGGCTTTGCAGCTGAATTATGGAAAGGTCATGGGCTCAGACACAGTGGCAACATTTTAAAAAATTTGAAATTTTGGAAAAATGAAATTTGTGGAAGTTTTAGGAAGTTTTGGGAAAATTTAAGAATAATTACAAATTTTCAGGAAGAATACAGGTAATACAGGCCAACAAGGAATGCAGGTAATTAGTCCTATGTGAATTTTTATAAAAAGATGAAACCTAACCTACAAGTCAGCCCCTAAAGGCCCAAAAACTGTATTCCAGTAAAATCAGTCAACAGATTAGTAATCAATTGAGTAATACATGGAGATAAGGGTTCCAGGGCCAGAAATTAAGGTTTGACTGTATTTCACAGCCACATGTCACAAACATGTAATGTGAATAGGAGAGATAAGAATCAATTGATCTGATTGGTCAGAAACATGTCATGTCATTATGAAAAGTCAAGTAAAGCAATCTGATTGGTTGGAAATTCAGACTTGTGTCAGGTCACAACACGTTTCCCCTGCAAATGCAAAATTAAAGTTTGCACAGCTTTGCACAGCCACCAGAGGCTGAAAATTTTTAAGTCCCCTCTCTTTTTCACTTCTATGGAGGGCCCCACTGCTATAAATAAAGGCCCTCTCTCCCACCTTTTCCCTTTTCCCCATCTAGAAATTGTAAATTGAATTTATTTTTTCTGATCCCTCTTGTGGAGGTTATACTAAAGATTTATTTGATAAATTAAGCCTAGTAACTGAGGTTCTTTTTTGACATAGATCAAGAGAACCAATAGTGTGAAGAGTATAATTCATCCCTTACTAGCAGGTAGACTAGGAAATTCTTTAATTGGGATCTTAAAGCTTGAAGCTCATGAGCAAGGCATCTCTGGAGTTTAGTGTTTAAATCCTTAAAAGTAATTTTTAGAGAGTTTTAAAAGAAAACCATGAAGCCAAAGTAATTTTTGTAGGCTTTAAAATAAAAACCTAACCATTTTAATTAGTTTTGGGCTAGTTTCTGTTGTAAACTTTCTCAAAGAGAGTAATTTTGCTTTTTTTAAAAGAAAACCTGCAAAACCAAAGTAATTTTACTACTTTCAAAATGAAAGTGGATTTGTATTTCTTGGGTAATAGCTAATAAGTTATCATCAAGGAACAAAATCAGATTTAAATACTTCAGTTTTTATTTAAGATTAATATACCCATAGCAACTAACTAGTATTATTATCAACAACCCAGAAGAGATTATATAATTTATTATTACAACACAGCACCGAACATAGCACTGAATTACCCATATTATACTATATTATTAAAAATTATCAGAGTATTAGCCTATCCATCACATCAAAAGGGCTTGAGATATATTCTTATCCTTTTTAAGTCTATTGTGTCAGAGGATTGGAGATTGTTGTTATCCTAGCTATTAGTTTCTATATTTCTTTAAGAATTATCCAGAAAAGAATATTTTGTAGTTTTTTATTATAAAATAGTGTTTAATTTTATTTATTTATTTTTTATTATTATACTACTTTATATATTTTTGTACAATTATTTGGTGGAATACACACAGCCTTCTAAAAGATTCAAAAAGAATTCATTTGTTCAGGTTTTAAATAACCATTGTTTTTTGTAGAGCAAATTCTTATTAGAGATTGTTGAGTACAATATTTTCTGATAAAGCCACTATCAATAATGAAAATTGATTTGGTGAACTCAGTAAAGATAGCTTAGCATATTAGGAAGGGCAGTCTACATTATTCTAGCACACAAGAAGAGCAAGGTTTACAAGTCCCAAACAGAAATTCAAAACTGTTTTATTGTAATTTCCTCTTCCAGGTACTGCCTCTTATTATCCCACATCTGGTGTCCCAACAGTGGCAGTCAGATAGGAATACCCTTAGCATCTCTTCAGCTTTATCTCAAAACAATAAAAATAATCAATAGATATCTTTTGAAAGCTGGAATCAACCAATCAAGAATCATCATATCATAATTCACCATCATCTCATCAATAATCATCATCCTCATATGATTATTATTATTCACTTAAAAACTCAACACCATCAGCACAAGAATCTCAAGTAGAATACAGTTATCTTATCCCTACACCAATAACAGAAGATAAGGAAGTTCATCTTCAATCTAATTCAAGAATCAAGCAAAGGAATAAATGAATAAAAGGAGCTAGAAGGGAGATATTATATGGTAGGAAATGATCAACAATCCACCTCAAATTTACCACCATTACCACCTGAGGATACTGGGGATGAACAGTATGCTGGAGAAAGTGAAGAAGAAGATCAAACTGAACAAATTCAAAATCTTATGAAACAAATGAAAGATCTGTTATTAACTCAAGGAAAAAATAAAGTAAAGAGAGGACAATCAACATCATATACACCAGGAGCTAGTCCCAGTGAACCCAGTTTCCCTAAACATGTTAGACCTGAAGAATCACCAATATCACCCACACCTGGACCTAGAGCAAAATTTACTCCAGCAACAGAGTCAAGATCATCAAATACCCCAAGGAGAGTTTTTGTTTCTAAACCAACAAATCCAAGTCCACTACAACAAGAGATCCCAAGGAAAGAAAGATCAGTAGTAAAAATTAAAGCAAAGAATTATAACCTCAATTTCAATGGTGAAGAAGTTGAGAAATTCATCAAAAAAATTGAAAGAATAGCCCAAATTGGAGGTGCAACAGAAGAAGCTCTGGAAATGCAGATGGCATTTTGGACAACAGATTCCAAAATTAGTGATGCAATAGAAGCTATGCCAGGATATGAGGAAGGAAAGCAGATGCAGCTTAAAAAGGACCTTATAACAAAATGGGGGAGAGTTGAACCTAAAAGAAGATATAGAAAGGATTCCCTTGTAAAGCTATTCAATGATACACAGGATTAAGGAGGAATCAGTAATCTTTCACATTATAGGAAAATCATTGGAGAATATGAGACAATTATTACATACCTTTTAAGATATAAATATAATCCTCAAGATAATATGTTTCATGAAGATATTTTTGATTGCCTCTCCTCCGATAATAAGGAAGCTATCAGTAAGGAAATGATAAAGGAGAATTTCATTGTTAGAGCAGAAGATGGAGGATATCTAATACCACCAATGAAGATCTTGAAGAAATACACTGAACAGGAATTGGAAGCTAGAATACTAATTACAAAAAGACTCTCTTCCCCAAGGAAAATAGAAAAGCAAAATTCATTAGGTAGAGAAGGAATAGTTCAATTCAAAGAGGAAACATTCCCAGGAATGGGAGAGGCTTTAAATAAAGTGAAGGAACTTACTAAGGCACTCAAAGCTCAACAAAAACCCATCAAAAAGGTCATTCCAAATGATAAAGAAGATGTCAGGAAGTTCATGGATCAAATTGATAAATTAACCAGTATTGTAACACCACAGAATTTAGTTCCACAAAAGTCTCAAGGTCATAATCAAGAATCAGCTTCCAAAAATAAATCACCACCTATATCATCAAGTGATATACCCTATGGACCTGCACAGCCGTCACAAATATTCATGTATCAATGTTTTTATTGCTTGAAAAAAGGAAATTCTGTAACTAGGTGTAATTATTTAGCAGAAGATCTTGAGAAGAGAATTTTAAGGAAAACAGGTAATCTGTACTTTTTTCCAAATTTCCAAAGAGAAGCTACAGAAGGAACAAAAATCCCAAACAATTTAGTAAGAGAGTTTGCAGCAGAACAAGAACTACCCACTAAGAAGCTCTTAGAGGATAGAGATAAAGTTAAACCAAAGAATGAAGAACCCAAGAAAGAAACTACAGAGGAAAAGGAAGAATAAAAGTAAATGGCATTTGTATCAATGGATGACTGGGGTGATTGGCAACCACCAAGTATTCAAACAGGATTAGAGCACTTAGGTTATAATTATGGTTTATGGAAGACCAAGCAAAGAATGGAGAATGAAGAGAAGAAAAAGGAATCAACAGATTGCTTAACAGTGAAGAAAATTCCCAAGCCAATTGAGTCTCCTGAAGAGGGAAGGTTTGTGAAGAGAAGAACAAGTATGCCTTGTGGATTCATACAGAATGAACAAGAAGATGAAGGGAAGGTTATTATACCCCCAAAATATAAGTCCAATAATCCCCTTGAGACTGTTAATCAGAAAGGACCAATCTTATGAAAGTAAAAGGCACCTGCAAAAGATAAGCCAGAAGAATTTAAAGCTGTGGTCAAGTCACATAAAGCCAAAAAGTCAGTCAAGAAGTCCCAAAGGGAAGAAGAAAAAGATGGATCAATTATTTAAAAGGTTATGAAGAAAGTATTGGACCAGAAGATTAATCTTACATTGGAAGAAATTTTGACCATATAACCCAAATTTATGCAAGAATTGAAGTTCTTATCTAAAAAAAAGAAAAAATATTTCATGTCTCTCAGGTCACTTAATATTAAAGATCAAATACCCATTCGAGGATTAAATATTGAAGAAAAAATGCATTATAGTTGTCCCCTTGGAATGATGGAAGTCACAATTGGGGAAAATGAGCATAAAGTAAATGCTCTGGTTGATACTGGAGCTGAATGAGTATTATGCCAGAAGAAGAGGAAATTGAAGAAGGTTTATTAATGAGAGCTTTGAATATGAAGCTTAAAGGAATTGGAGGACAGTGCACACCTATTGTTGGATTATCTGAAAATACCTTACTAGTATTACCATCTGGAGATGAAAGAATAATTTACTTTTTTGTTGCTAGAGGGGCTGTACACACAGTCATTGGAAGGCCTTTCCTTGCTGAAAATGAAATTAGACTTGAACACTCTCAACAACAAGGTTAAATTCTCAGTTACAAAGAACCAGATGGAAGAAGATTGTGTATACCTATATGTACACCAGAATTAAAAGGATGGCACACAGGACCACCCAGAGGAATAGAGCTGTGTAATGCTACCCAAATTGAAGAATGGAAGATAGATAATATAAGCAGAATTAGAATATTAGAAGAATTACCTCAAGGAAATTCCAGAAAAGAAGACAATCAAGTACCTATGAAACAAAATCCAGAAGTTTATCTCAAAAATTCCAGAGCTGAAGTAACTAGCAATGTATTGAAAGTTAGCAAAAGGAAAATATAAGCCTTACTTACCCTCAAACATCTGAGAATAATTATAGCTCTAACATGGAATATTTCACCCCAGTGGAGCTAGTAGAAAAGAAAGGCTTTCAGCCAAAACAGCTAGTTAATAGTTTCTCACCTGTGTGTGGTAAAGATGGTTTTAATTTTAATAGGAAACTTAATCCTGTTTCTGAATTCTGCCACCATATGTAGAAGCTATACTTTCAAAACCAAGGCATAGTATTTCACCCATGGATTCACCCAAGGCATATGCATGTCCTGTAGGGTATTCAGGAAGCAAAGTCCTTTTCATGTTACAACACTCTCCTGTGTTGTTTTCAAACAGTACTTTAAGTCTTGTACTCCTTTTGCACAGAATTCAGTGTAAGTTTTGTATTTACTGTACAGTACTGTACAGTACAGTAAATGTATGCTGTACAGTACAGCACCAAAAACTACACATGTAATTCTTTCCTTTCCTTTTTATTTTTTTTAGACAAAAAGGTAATATGCTTACTTGATTTGGTTTTGTAAAATTATGTCCATGACTAATTATAAACTTGATATTTGTGATTCTGAATCCAAGGCTCCACCAGATTCTTTTATAAATAACCCCTTCCTTATGTTTCATGGATTCCAAATCTTCAAGAAAATGGGGCTGACTTTTTAGAATTGATGCGGGAGCTTGATATATTCTTGATGTTTATCTTTGACTTGTCAAATTTTGCACAGAGCTACATAGAAATCACCCCAACAGCCCAAGAAAACAGAGCCGCGCAATACCTCATTCAAAAATCAATTGATCCCAAATTATTGCCTTTGATTGAAACTAAAGAGCTAGCAAAGGATTCCTTTTTGACTTTGCAAAAAATTATATGTTTAATTGTTGAAAAAGGATAAAAAAACTCAGAGAAAGAAGAAATATGAGGATTAAATAAATTTTAGTTGAACAGTATGTGTACTGTACAGATTTACTGTATTATACATACATATACACTGCACCCCTACAGTAGTATAGCAGTATGAAATTAATATTCAATACTTGAAGTCCTGTATTATTTACAAAGCATAATGTTTTGTAAGTGTGTCACCTTGTAACAGGACTTTGCATCCTGTGTACCCAACAGGACATGCATATTCCTGGGGTGATTTGTTGAGAGTGACATCTGGTGCTCCAATAAAATTTACCCAAAATTTGTTCAATAAATTCAAAAAAAAGAGGATGCAGGAAAATATCAAGGAGGATTCACCAGTTGAAAATCAAAATCAACATAATGAACAAATAAATTCAGATTTCTCTTATAATAACCCTGTTCAAGAAGAAACTCATCCAATAGATAACCCCCCAGATAGTCTAAGCCTCAAAGATCATACATTAAATAAGAATAATTTCAGTCTCATTGAAAATGAAGCTTCATCCCAGGTGGAACAAGAAATAAAAACAGATTATCAGTCATGCAGTAAGGTAAATTACCTTAGTATTCAAGAAGATAAAATTGAAGTAAAATATGAACATCAAGAATTGAAAACCAATAATGAAGATGTAACTCCATTTGAGTAATTCAGCTCACCAATTTATGTTAGAATAGGATGGGAGGAATATCTTGTTATGGCAATAATGAACCCAAGCCTAGAAGAAATTATTTTTCCATTAAAAATTGCATTAAGTATTGAAATGAAGCCCAAGAAGAAACATAAAACAAAATATAAAATTGAATAAAAAAAGTACAGATTATTATGCCAACTGATGAAACCATTTACTTACCATTTACATTTGAAGGATCATTAAGCCATTTAATTTTGGGAAAGAAGCTTTGTCATTACTTTTTTGTTATAAAGAGTATTCATAAGCCATCAATAGAAGTTTAAGAAAGTGAAAGTTCACAAGATATTGGGATAGAAGGAGAAGAAGAAATGAAGAAAAAGAAGAATTCTCAAAAGAAGAAGAGGAGGGGTAAAAGAGCCTCAGTACCTCCCAAGTAAAAACCTTTGATTCAGAAAGAATTTATGATATGGAACACACTCATACAGCTAATGAAGACTTTTCAGAAGAAAATCAAGAATCATTTAACATTAAACAAGAAAAAGCATTCAATCTGTTTGAGAGGGAAAAGAAACCAATTCAGGAGACATTAGCATCTGAAAGTGACTTATTCATAGGGGATACCCCAAACCTATTTTCTGGACTTTCCAACCAAGGGAATAACTTACATGATAGATGCACCTCTTTTAAACCAGAAGAAGAAATCCAAGCTCTTCTGGTAGAAATATTCAAAGAAAATCCTTGGGATAATGGCGTTTTATCTCAACCTCAATCATCAATCACATATTGGGAGATTATTCCTCCCTTTATTCAACAGTTTAAGAATAATTGGAATATAAATCCCCAAGTTCCCCATTTTCAAGTAAAATGTGATCAACCTTCAAATTCCAAAGTCACATTCTCAAAAAAAATGGACAAAAAGCCATTTGAGGGAATTTTGAAGAAATAAGATGATGAAAGCTGTAAGACATGGATATGAAACTTTGATCAAAAATCAAGTACTTTTCCTGTCCTCAAAAATTTGTATAAGGTAAGAAATGATTAAAAATAGTATGAAATAGCATTCTTAAGATAAAATACACCAATTTTATTGTTTTTAAACTTATAAGTATAAAACATCAATATTATAAAGATTTATTGTTTTACCAACAATAAAGATTTATCCAAAAATACTTTAAAAGAAATATTTAGGGCTACAAAAAAAATTTCTTCAAGAGTAATTTCAATTGGAATTAATTGAGAAAAGAACTGCAAGAAATTAATCAAATAAAAAAGTCTTTAAAAAGATATTTAAAGAGAAAACACACCCAAAAGTGACCAGAATGAATTTGGAAACAAAGTGACAAAGCTAACAGTGATGAAAGATGCTTTAATTCACTGTTGGGGTGGTTCAGGGGTAAAAATGATTATAAGAGTTACAAACAATGACTCTAATGATTTTTTCACGTGGTTTGAAGGTTCAAAATGATTTAAAAAGGTTGGTTGGAATTTTTTATTGATTGGTTTAACAACGTTTAAGCTAATTATAAAAGGAAAAGATTCTGACATGAAGAGAAAAGTGGGGCAAAGAAGACATTCTTTTATAGCCATCAATTTTCTTACTCCAAAAGTAAAGCTTACTCTTGTCAGTCGTGGAAAACACTCTGACAACAGAAAAGCCAATTATGGCCTCATTGAACCCTGGTTTAGACTAAAAAAGGGCTGGTTTTAGCCATTTTAGACCCTTAAATCAGCCATTCCTATAGTAATACCTGTCCTAGAGCCTTCAAAACACGCCAAAATGAGCTTAAGAGACGTATAAACCAGTTAAAACTGTTTTTAGTAAGATTTTTTATCTTAAGGGTAGTTTTACCCTCTTGGAAACAGCTGAAGCTGCCCTGGTTGGTATCAAAACCTCATCATCAATTGAGTCACAGACCCTGTGACTTGATTCCAATCCAAAAGTGATAAAGTTTTGTGTGGATTTTGACATCTCACACCTGTCAGCAAGGAATTTTGGGGGTCTGGCTCCCCCTTAGAGCTAGGGTTCCTTTCCCCCCCCCACAAATTTATTTTTTCTTTTAATTCCTCATCATTTATTATACTTATAATTTACATATGTAATTCAATTGAGTTTTACAGTACACTACTGTAATAATTAACACCTCATATGTAAATCAAAGTTCACTTATGTAATACATGCTCACATTTTGACAATTCAATTGAATTGAATTGAAAGTACTTCAATTCCCCATAGCTGCTAAGCTATACACAACACCTCAATTTTAGCACAAAAATTTATGATTAACACTACATGTGATGTGAATTAAATTAAGGTTTTGCGGATTTCCAACTTTTATACAGAAAATACAAAAAACTTAATTTAAGCTTATTTAGAGTTGAGGTACAGAAATTTCACTCAGAGGTGACCCCACCTAATTTTTTTATAAGGAATCCAATGATGAGATCAATTTTATATGTTTATTTGTTAGATAAAAATTTATGATAAATTTTATTTAACTTTTTTCCAAAATTATTTTAATTTGGGTAATTTTGTTGAAAATTTATTTTTACTTAATTTTTTCAAGTAAAAATGTGTGAACCTTTGAGATATGACCACATACCCAAAAAGGTGACAAGAAATATTTACAATAATTATACATTAAAAATAATTACTTTAAAACTACAAAAATGCCATAAATTGGCATAAAACTTGGTTTAACTTAGAAATAAATGAATAAACATGTGAAATAAGCTATACCATTGGATTCCCCATGGTAAAATACACATATACAATTTTATGGCATATCTGTAAAGTCAATATTTAATGAGTTATAAGTAATAATATCTTATAAAAAAATAAATCCTTAATTATTTCAAATACCAATGAAACAACATGTGAAATAGATGGTACCATTGGATTCTCCATAAACATCCACATATAAAACAATTAAGAAGCTAATCTCCAAAGTCAATAATTAATGAATTAAGCTAAGAATATGCACTTTTTTGGTCAACGCATATATTCAAGGATTTTAGCTCATATCTCTTGAAATATGCATGATATAGTGATGAACCAAAAATAAAATCATCACGTAACTACTGTAGGAATACAGAAAGGAACGTTCTATCACAATTTCTAAACAAGGTTAAAACCTGTAAAGGATTATTGATTAAAATCAATAGAGCTGTTGACCACTTTGTTGTGAAAGTCGTATAAACTTAAAAAAGGGTGTACAGTTGGATTCTAATGGCTCATTAGTGAATAATGATGTATTTTGTATTACAATATTCAAGGTATAACCACTTGAAATCATGGTTTGAAGTTTAAAATATTAAATTTGGACAGAAAAGATGAGCTACAAGAAAAATCATCAAAAGTACAGTTTTGATGATGTAATAAAATTCTCTTGGAAGTGTGATAAGGACATGCGAAGCTATCAGAATCCACTCCCAGAATAGCTGTAGAATGTATAACTTCAAAGTTATTAATGATCAAAGCTTAAGCTTAAATTGGATCATTTAAGATCACTCACTGTAATCTTATTTTTAAGTTTAACAATCATATAAGTGATAGAACTGGTGAATGCTATTAGAATTTGATCAATACTAACAAAATCCATGAGGTTTTGGCTTCTTCCAAGCCTATGATGTCATCAAACCTAGAGTTAGAGTGATAACTCTAAATAATGGCATAATAATGAGGTAAGATGGTTTGATCATGATGTAATCATCACCAAACCTTCAAATATTGATCACTTCTAGTAGAAAGGTTCAGTACACGTCTACTAGAAGCCTGCTGGACTCTGGGAGGGAGGTATTTGCTATAAATAGAGCTCTTTTTACTCTGTTTTCCCCTCAGACACTGACAAAACATTAAATCATTAAATAAAAAGTTAATTTCTTTATTCTTTATATAGAAGCCTTTTATATTATTAAAGACCAAAGGTAATCCTATTATAATCATCATCTCTGACTTGATTATTGGAATTATTTGATTGTTTTGTTTAAATTTCTCTTAAAAAACCTCTATTCCACGTAAAATCAAGAAAAATTGTAATTTCTCTTAAAAATTTATTGTAGCTACAATTTAATTAAGTTGTATTCACATTTTTTGGCATAGAAGTATTCAAAATTATTATATTAAGCATTAAAAGTAGGTTATTTCTCTTATTATGATAATTTCCCTTTATTATTACTTTAATAATTCTATAATTGATATAAATAGTATTTATATTAATTTATAGCTTTAATATTAGTAATATTATTGTTATTAATTGTTTTTTATTAATAAAAAACAGTTTTTTATGCCTTTATTATTTGTTGGTAAAAATAATAAAGTGCTTTTTAATATATTAATTATCTTATATTAATATATTTATTTACTATATTTTTTTATAATATAAATTATATTACTATATTTATTTAATAATATAGTTATTTTACGCCATAATTATAATAATTCTTTATTATTATAATTATTTTTATCTTATTTATTTCATTTATAAGGACATTCATAGTACAATAAGTAAAATATTAGTAATTTTTACTTATTGTTTGATAGTCAAACCTTACATTTGGGGGCCTGGCCATGATATTTACTCTAAAATACCTTTAAAAATATTCTAATTGGGTTTATCCGATAATAAATTCCAATTATAATCATAAAATTATATAATAATTTTATATTTATTTATTTTAAATACTATTGAGGCGTTTGGAAAGCAATTGTACTGTCTTACAAGTGGTTTTTCACATCTTTAGACTTGAAAGAACTTTCTTTGAGCGACTCTAGTAATTAAAAAAGATAATTTATAAATTAAAACCAATTTTATATTATAAATGAATTTTATAAAAGAATCATATTCCTTTTTTTTATTCTTTAAAAAAAATTAAAAAAAAAATTATAAATGAAAACCAATAAAAAAAGTTATTTTTTTAATTTCATTTCTTTATTTATTTTCATTTTTTAAGATATGAAAGCAGTTTTTGCATGGAAAATTGCCATATCTTACCAAAAATAACACCTCATATATAAAAGACTTATCTTTACTTGTCTTTTTTAGTGTTTGAAGACAATCCGACAGAGGACAACCAAACCACTGTTGAAAGATTGGTGGAAGAAACTTGTCAAAGTTCTCCAACACCAAGAGTCACTTAGAAAAAGAAAGCCAAGAAATTAGACTTTCCAGGACCCACTATTCATGACTCTGAAGGTGAATGCCTCATTTATAAATTGACATAAGAAGGCTTCCTGTTTTAAAACTCTCTTATTTCTTATTTTTCTTAAAATATGACTACCAGAAGAGGCTCCCAATACTCCATCCAATCAGATGGAGCTGGACTCAGAGGTAGAATTGATTCCTCAAAAGTGAAAAGGAATGGAAATATCCCCAGTGGAACAGAATCCACACAAGGAAGTGCCTTATCCCAAAGGCAAGTCCGAGAAATGCCCATGATATCTGAACCAGAGTTAGAACTAAGTATGAGTGACTCAAACAGGTACAAATAACATTCAGAGGGCTCAAATAGACATTTAAATGAGCCAGTACAAACAGTAATACACAGTGTACAAAGACAAGGACTGGGAAATTTTGCCACAAATACACCAAGGAGTGATGAACTCCTGGCACATCCTGAAAAAGTTCCTCAAAGAGGAGGAAATAGTGAGATACTCCAATGGATGGAATCCACTATCATCCAAACCTCAAATCAAAAAGATCAAGGAGTACCATGCCAAAAAGAAGGAGGTAACCAAGGAAGAAGCCCCAGTAGCTTCTACCAGCAAGCCCCAAGCCAACCCACTTCCCCAAGAAGGGAAGAAGAACAAGAAAAAGAATTGGAGAAAACCATATTCCCCAAGCTATAGGATTCCAAAAATCCAAAAGGATGCCATGGACAATGTATTCAACATGGCCAGAACCTTGATGGAATTCAAAGACAAAGAGGAGCAAAGAATGATACAACCCCATTTCCCAAAGAAATAACCTTGTCTCCTGATGTTGTAAATACTTTGACAGAGCTTAAAAATAGTATTTTACCTCTTAAAGACATTAAAAATAGTTTATTATCTTTCCAAGAAATTAATAATAGCTGATGATCTTCAACAAAACTTGTTGCACAAAATAAAAAAGAAATTGATAACATAAAATTTATGATTGAAAATAATAAACCAAAAGTATTAATTGATAATAATCAGAAATTAATACAAGGACAACAAGATTTGTACAGCTACATAAGTGATATCAAAGAAAAACTTTGACAATCAATTATGACGTGAGTATTGATAATCTTACAGAAAAATTGAACAAATTAAGCATTTCTGTAGAAAACTTTGAATAAAAGACTTCATTACACCAAAAATTACTTTTGGACCATGTAGAAAAGAGTGATGAAGCAAGAATGCATCTGAAAGATGACATTCAAAGTGAAATAAGGCTTATCACTGAAAAAATGGATAAAATTAATGAGGCTAACTCAAATATGCCAAAGTCATCAACACCATTTTCTCACATAACAAGCTTTGTTAAACCAAAAGAGGAATTAACAAATCCATTCATAACAGACTTAAGTCACCAAGACAATAACCAAGTCTTAATGAAGTAAGCACCTCAATTGAAAGAATGGCCAACATTCACAGGAGAAGGTGAATATGACCACATGTCATGTATCAAAACAATTGACATGCTACACAAAGATTATGCCATACCATATGAATTAATCACTGCATGATTACATTTATTGTTTGGAAAATATGCAGAAAGATGGTATTATGGCATGAGGTAAACAAATGGCAAAAATACCTGGTCTTGGTGGAAACAAGAAATAATCACCAACTGGGCTAATGATGCCTGGAGGTACAAGATAGAAAATGCATTTGAAAATTCTTTCTTTGACCCAGACAAAGACAAACCTTTTACTTGGTTCTTAAAACAAGTTGAAAGACTTAATGAATTGTACCCAGAAATGTCACAAAAAATGGTGCACATGAACATACTTAAGAAATGTGGAGGAGAGCTAGAACATGCCCTAAGAAGCAGGTGTATGGAACCATGCTCCACAGAAGAGTATATCAATTAACTAGAAAACATAGTGACAAGAACAAAAATTGACAGAACTTGGAAAAAATTGGACATTAAAAGTCGAAAGAAACCATTTATCAAAAAAGATAAATCAAAAGAAGCTTTCAAGCCCAATACATCCAACAATAATGAGTAAAGAAAACGCCATAAATTGGAAGGTATTGGACACTTAGCCAAAGAGAAAACCACAATGACAAAGAGGAGGAATCTGACTCTGAAAAAGAAACAGAAGAGTTAGAAAGTTCTGAAAGTGATGAAATTAATATAATTAATGCAAAAATTAATAATATTGATATAATTTATGAAGTACTAGATGTTAACTCAAACTTACCACAAGCTGGAACATCTGACACAAACCTGACAAATATACAAGATACCAAAATGTACAGAACCAAACCTGCAAAAGGAATGGGATATACACCTGGAAAATCAAGTATAAGTATTTTTATGGTTGATAACCAAGAAGGAAAAGTGAGCTTGGATACAGGAGCATATTGCACCTGTTTTGGTAAAAGTTATTTAAAAACCATTGTCACAGACTGGCAAGGAAAACTTATGCCAATACAAGGTGTCAAATTTAGTAGTTCAAGTGAGAGCATGAAGCCCCTTGGAATACCTGATTTAACACTAATTTTGCCTCACCCCTCACAATGTGTTAGAATTAAAGTAGAGTTTGTAGTAATGGAAAACTTTACTAGTAATCACTTCATACTTGGAAATGACTACTTATCAATTTATGGTATAGATATCTCTAACCAAAAACATAGATATTTTACTACAGGAGATAACAAAAGACAAGATTTTGGCTTCTTAAATAACAAAAAACAAATCACAGTTATTAAGAATGAAGAGAAAATTCCAAAAAAGGAACTTTTTCCATCTGAACAGCTCAAAGAGGCAGAATTCAATCAAGAATTAACAGAAAAAATGAAAGAAAAAATGATTGACCTCTTATTTAAGTACAAAAATGCCTTTCAAACTGACAAGGAGCCACTAGGTGTCATAATCGGGCATGAAGTGGATAGAATTCTTAATGTGGAAAAGCCTTACCCACTTTTACAAAGGAGACCTGCTTTTCCAGCTAGTCCAAGGGCTAGAGAGGCCTTGGAGGTACACATTAAAGAATCAATGGACCTTGAAGTATTAAGAAAAGTAGGACATAATGAACAGGTAGAAGTCACTACACCTGTCATTATAACTTGGCATAATGGAAAATTAAGAATGGTAGGACACTTCAGAGCCCTGAACACCTATAACATTCCAGACAGATATCCAATACCCAGAATCCATGAGACATTGAAACAATTGTCACAAGCTAAGTTCATTACAGCCATGGATGCTTTAAAGGGTTTTCATCAAAATGTCTTAACAGACAATTCCAAGAAACTACTGAGGATAATAGTCCATTGTGGTATTTTTAAATACTTAAGAATTCCATTTGGCATAAAAATTGCACCTTCCCATTATCAAAGGATGATGAACACCATATTTCCTGAAGAATTATCAGAAGGATGGTTAATTATCTATATTGATGATATCATAGTTTGCTCAGAAGCTTGGGAAAATCACCTTACAAGACTAGAAAGGGTACTACAAAGAATAGTGCAAGTGAATATGAAAATTTCCTTGAAAAAGTGTCATTTTGCATACAGTGAACTAAAAGCACTAGGACATTATGTATCTGGACTTAGTCTAGGCATAGACAAGAATAAAGTAGCAGCAGTACTACTTAAGCCAATGCCTCAAACCAAAGAAGAAATGCAATCATTCCTTGGATTTGCTGGTTACTATAGACAGCATATAAAGGACTTTGCAAAAATTACCAAATCCTTGTATAAGCTATGGGACCAACAAACAGTCTATGAAATGACAGAAGAAGGAGTCAAGGCATATGAAGAATTGAACAATTCCTTAACAAATTCCCAATTTCTTCTAATGCCAGAGTGAAAACTACCCTTCAAACTTTACATTGATGCTTGAGGAGAAGGACTAGGTGCTGCACTACACCAGACAGAAATTATCAATGATAAACCAGTGGAAGGACCAATTTGTTTTATTTCAAGACAAATAAAGCCAACAGAAGCAAGATATGGAGCAAGCCAAATGGAATGCCTCTGCTTAGTGTGGGCTTTAGAAAAATTACATTATTACTTGGATGGAACAGTATTTGATGTGATTACAGACTGTGATGCTGTAAAATCTCTATTAAATATGAAAAATCCAAATAGACACATGCTGAGATGGCAAATTGCTATCGAAGAATATAGAGGAAATATGACTATTTTTCATAAATCTGGCAAAATTCATAAAAATGCAGATGGTCTCTAGAAAATACCCCTGACAACCCATCATGGGAACCACAGAAAAAACACCATATAGAAGGAATATTTGTTACAGACATTGGCACAGAATTCTTTAACCAAGCTAAAGAAAGCTATGAGATATACAAGAATTGCCATATCTTAAGCCAACTTCTAATGAAAGACTGCAAAGATCCATCACTTTCATCAAAATTAGATGAAACATGGAAAAAGGTATATGATGAAGGAAGATTCCACCTCCTTTATGGAATTCTTTATCATAGAACAAAACACACATGTGTTATGGCCTTAACAGATAGAACCCTGATAAACACTATTTTACATGAGTGTCATGATAGTGTTGCAGCTGGACATCTTTCAGAAGACAGAACACTAGAGAGGGTGAAAACATGCTCTTCGTGGCCAAATTGGAAGAAAGATGTTTCAGAATACTGACAAACCTGTGACAGATGTCAAAAAGCCAACAGAGCCACAAGAAAGAAATTTGGAATGATGATCCAAATCCAAGATCCAAAATCCCCTTGGGAAATAGTTCATATGGATTGGGTAACAGTATTACCTCCAGGAGGAGACAGAAGCTATAATGCATGCCTAGTATTAGTTGACAAGTATAGCAAAACTCCCATGTTCCTACCATGTCACAAAGATGACACAGCTATGGACACAGCCATAATGATATGGAATAAAGTCATTAGTCCTACAGGCTTATTCCAGAATATCATAAGTGATAGAGACCCAAAATTCACTTAAGCATTATGGAAAAAGCTCCATAACTTGTTTGGGACAAAATTATCATTCTCAACAGCTTACCATCCTCAAACTGATGGTTTAGCAGAAAGAATGATACAAACCTTGGAGGACATGATCAGAAGATTATGTGCTTATGAACTAGAATTCAAATATTCTGATGGTTTTACCCATGATTGGTGTACACTAATACCAGCCCTTGAACTGACATATAAAACATCAATCCATTCTTCTACTGGCAAAACACCAGCAATGCTAGAAAAAGGTTGGAATCCAAGACTTCCTTATGATACCCTCAAAAAGGACTTAGTGGATATACATCCAACAGCAAGCAGTTTTAAGATAATGCTTGACAAAGCAAGACACCATGCAAACAGATGTACACAAGATTCTTTCAAATATGCAAAAGAAAGATGGGATAAAAGTCATAAACCACCTGACTTCAAAATAGGAGACTTTGTCCTAGTATCAACCCTTCATTTCAATAACATAAAAGTTCCAAAGAAATTTAAAGATTCCTTTGCAGGACCATTTATGATAAAGGCACTTCATGGACCCAATGCTGTGCAATTGGAACTCACAGGTGCAATAATGAACAAAAACCCAGCCTTCCCTCTAAGTCTGATAAAACCTTACAGCTCAAGTGACAAGGAGTTATTTCCACTAAAAAATAAACCCCCACTTGAAATTCCTCCCTTGGAAGAAGTAGAAGAAAAGAAAATTGTAAAAGTGCTTAAAGAAAGAAGGACAAGAAACAAAAAAGAAAGAGAATACCTTGTAAGGTTTAGAAATTCAACTCAAGAAGATGAAGGGCTACTTGAGAATGAGATAACAAATGCTGATAAACTACTAAGAAGGTTCAGACATGAAAGAAAACCTAAAGAATAGAAAAATTAAGCATTATTGAGCTTCAAGACTAACAAAGTCTATTGAAGAGGTAGGACAGTAGATGATACCCTAATTACAAATATCAGATTGTGGTACAATCTTTTTTGGTGGTAGGGAATTTGAACCTGTGAGATATGACCACATACTCAAAAAGGTCACAAGAAATATTTAAAATAATTATACATTAAAAATAATTACCTTAAAACTACAAAAATTCCATAAATGGGCATAAAGCTTGGTTTAACTTAAACTCCAATGAATAAACATGTGAAATAAATTATACCATTGGATTCCCCATTGTAAAATACACATATACCATTTTTATGGCATAACTGTAAAGTCAATATTTAATGAGTTATAAGTAATAATATCTTATAAAAAACATAAAACCTTAGTTATTTCAAATGCCAATGAGACAACATGTAAAAAAAATGGTCCCATTGTATTCTCCATAAAGATTCACACATAAAACAATTCAGAAACTAATCTCCAAAGTGAATGCTTAAGGAGTTAAGCTGAATATATGCACTTTTTTGGTCAATGCATATATTCAAGGATTTTAGCTAATATCTCTTGAAATATACATGATAGAGTGATTAAACAAAAATAAATTCACCACTTAGTTACTGTAGGAATACATAAATGAAGTTTATTTCACAAGCTATAAACAAGGTTAAAACCTGTAAGGGATTATTGATTAAAATCAATAGAGCTGTTGACCACTTTGTTGTGAAAGTGGTCCAAACTTAAAAGAAGTATACAGTTGCATTCTATCAGTTCATTATTTAATAATGATGTATTTTTTATTATAATATTCAACGTATAACCCCTTGAAATCATTGCTTGAAGTTTAAAATATTAAATTTTGACAGAAAAGATGAGTTACAAGAAAAATCATCAAAAATAGAGTTTTCATAATGTAATGAAATTCTCTTGGAAGCATAATGAGGCTATTCCAAGCTATCAGAATTCACTCTCTGAACTGCTGTAGCGTGTAATACTTAAACGTTATTAAGGATAAACGCTTGAGCTTAATTTGATCATATAGGATCACTCACTGTAACCTTAAATTAAGTTTAACAGTCATATTAGTGATAAAATTGGTGAATACTGTTAGTTTATGATTAAAACTAACAAAATCCCCAAATTTTGGGGTTCTTCCAAGCCTTGATGTCATTAAACTTAGACTTATAGTGATAACTCTAAATAATGGCGTAATAATGAGATAATATGGTTTGATCATGATGTAATCACACCAAGCCTTAAAGTATTGATCAATTCCAGTGGATATGATCAGTGCATGTCTACTAGAAGCCTGTTGGACTCTAGGAGGAAGGAATCTCATATAAATAGAGCTCTTTTTACTCTATTTCCCCCTCAGATGCTCACAAAACATTAAATCATTAAATAAAAAGGTAATGTCTTTATTATTTATATATAAAGCCTTTATATTATTAAATACCAAAGATAATCTTATAATAATCTTTATCTTTGACGTTATTATTACAATTATTTAATTGTTTTGTTTAAATTTCTCTTAAAAACCTCAATTCCATGTAAAATCACAAAAATTTGTAATTTCTCTTAAATGTTATTGTAACTACAATTCAAATAGGTTTTATTTACATTTCTAGGTGTAAAATTATTCAAAATTATTATATTAAGCATTAAAAGTAGGTTATTTCTCTTCTTATAATAATTTCTCTCTATTATTACTTTTAATAATCATATAATTGATATAAATAGTATTTATATTAATTTATAACTTTAATATTGGTAATATTATTGTTATTAATTAATTTTTATCAATAAAAAGAGTTTTTTTATGCCTTTATTATTTGTTGGTAACAATAATATAGTGCTTTTCAATATATTAATTATCTTATATTAATATATTTATTTTATATATATTATTTTTTATGATATAAATTATATTATCATATTTATTTAATAATATAATTCTTTTACACCATAATTATAATAATTCTTTATTATTATAATTATTTTCATCTTATTTCTTTCATTTATAAGGACATTCATAGTACAATGAGTAAAATACTAGTAATTTTTACTTATTGTTTCATAGTCAAACCTTACAAAATGTGTTTTGAAAATTTTCAAATTTAATGTATTTTTATTTTCAAATTGTAATTAAATTATTGATTTTGGATATAAATTGATATTTATATTTTAATTTTTTATATTAATAGTATATATAAATTTATTTATATATGTTTGTATATTGATTTTTTTGTTTGTGGTCTTTTGGGTATATGAAAATACCTCCAAGGCTCACAAAAACCAACCTTCAGCTAATTTTGAGCAGATATTCCAAGACCAGTTAATCTCTTAAGAAAAATAAATCTTAAAACTGTATGATGCATTCTTTAATATGGGTAACCAGAAATTTGAAACAACAAATTTGGCCCAGAGATTGGAGTTGAATAACTCTCAACTTCCACCAGGAAATACCATTCTTTCAGGCCAGATTTCTGTAATTCTACATGAAAAAACATTGGCTCAACCAATCCATATTTCTAGAGAAAGAAAAATCACTAGAAATACAAAAACCAGAAAATTTTCCATCAGAAATAAAAATAATGAACATACCACAAGAAATAAAATTGAAGTTAATCTGAGACTTACTTATAATAAACATCAAGAGAAAATTTCACTCCCTTGCAAATTTCTCAAGCATAAAATTAAAAAACAGTTATTTAATTTCTTTAATCATAAATTTAAAAGTGAAATTTCTTTTCAATTTGACAGACATAAGTCCAAAATAGGATCAAAGTTTAAACCCCAAAGGAGTATTATGTGTTAATCCACTTACATTTTTATAATATATATATATATATATATATATATTTGCACTCATTTATCTAGTAATTCAATCATTTTGTTGTTTTTTATTTTATTTTATTTCTTATTGTTTTTTATTGTTTTTTGACTTATTTGGTACACTTGAGTTTTTATTTATATACATGATCACAACTTATTTTATTATTATATTTTTTTATTTTATTTTTACTTTATTTTATTTCATTTTATTTTCTGGGGGGCGCAGTTTCCTTAAGGGCAAAGTATTTTCTTTAATGTCTTTGTCATTCATTACCAAGTCAGAACATCCAATAAAAAAATTAATTAATTAATTAATTTCATTAGATTGCTCAAAGGAGCTTGTAAAAAAAAGAAACAGGTTATTTGATAAATTAATCAAGGCTAAAGGCTCTAACAAGCTCACAAATCAAAAGAAAAAAAACCAATTAATAATTTTTTTTAGATAACCTCAGCACTTGACTCAATAGTCAAGATCCAACAAAACCTCAAAACTAAAATAAAAAAACCCTGGCTCAATTGTGAAAAAAAAATAAAAGAAAACAAATAAATAATGAATAATTTTGTATTATTCATCAAATTTGGCATTGTTAGTGTTGTGGCAAGGTTTGAATTGGATCAGCTTGATCAAAATGCTAAAAAAAAAAGGAAAAATATCAATTTTTTTATTGATTAAAAAAAACAAAAAAAACCTACTGCTCCATCTGGTTATACCAGTGGAGTATGGTGAGAATCAACAAGACAACCACCTTGTCCAAGTGATTGCTGGCGGCATCTTGGCCAACTTTATAAAAAAAATCTTCAATTAATTGTCTTTTATTGGCCATTTTGTTGCAGAAAGACTCAAAGAAATAGAGGAATCTGGCTTGGAGGCTTTGTTTGGTACAACGGGAAGAAGTCGGATTGAACTTGGAGATTGTACTTAAAGGAGGTGAATAGGCGGAAAGAGTAGAAACAGGAGTAGTAGGAGGATGGTAATCAGGGGAAACATTTTCTGGAAAAACCTTTTGGCTAATGGGTTCAATAGAGAAAATGATAAAGGACGGGGATCAACTATGGAATTTAAGTCACCAGTTATAGTATCATAGGGTTGGGTAACTAAGCTATCATTGTTGGACAAAATGGATGGTTCTATTGATCTAATACAAGAGGTGGTGGTTAGAGAGACTATAGGAGTATTTACAGAATTAAAATTGAAGGAATAAAATTGATGATTTAGACGAATCATAGCAGAGTATTTGTTGCTCCCCAAAGGTTAAATTTCAATGTTAAACAACATTAATTAATTAATATGTTTCAGTCCTTTAGTTTCCTAGGATAAATTAAAAAAGAAATATTAATAAAAAAGAGAAGGAGAACGACTTACTAAAGTGACTCCTTAAGTCATAAATGACACAGCGAAATCCCTCTAGCTGTAGTGTAATGAAGCTAAAGGATGAATTTAAAACAATTACTTGCAAATTAAAATAAAAAAATGACTAAAAAACCACAAGTCAGCAAATTGAAATAGCAAGTGATAATATATATAAAATAATATAAAAAAAGAAACTCACCTCAGAAATTGGATCATTAAAACAAATAGAAAGAAATAATCCATGGCAATAACTTGAAAGTGGTGGCAGTGAACAATTAGAGTGGTACTGGTGGTTGATGGTGGAAATGGAAGATTAAAACTGGATTAGTGATTAGCGGTGGTGAATTATCAAAAGAAAAAAATGATATAAATATAAATTTATATATTAATATATATAAAAAGAAAAAAAAAGGAGTGGCAGAAGCACCACTGCCAAGATAAGAAAAGAGATGAAAGCAGAAGGGCCATCATCAAAAGATAAAGAAAAGGTGCAACCACAGCAGCCAGCATCCGGGCCGGGTAATAACTGCACTACAAAGTGCAGTAGTTCACTTATTTTAATATATATATATATATATATATACTTAACATTAATATTAAATTTGAATATATATATATATATATATTAAATTATGTTAAAATAAGCTTTGAAATTAATTAAATATAAACTAAATTTAAATTTAATTGAAAAAAATAACAAATAGAAAAGAATATATATTAATAAAAAGTGATATTTATATAAAAAAATTATAAAGTAATTAATTAATTTCAATAAAATATAGCTATATAAATTTAATTTAAGTATAATAAATAAAAAAAATATATAACCAAGATAAAAAAAGTAGTAAATTAAGATAATTAAAAAATATATTAATCAAATTAATTTCTATTTAGTTAAAAAAATAAAAACAAAATCGTTTCTAATAAGAAATAGTTAAAATTCAATTTAACAAATATCTAGGAATATATAAAAAAAATAGTTAAACTTTTTTTCATTAAAATCAAAACATAACTTCAAATTACTGTATAAAAAAAATTAAAAAAAACAAAAAAATTCTTTTGGTTTAAGTTATACTTTGATTTAATTAAATTTATTGTAATTTTATTTGTTTATTTGTTTATTATTTTTTTGTTTTTTTTATGAATTCTTTTGATATGTATTTTTTTATCTTGTTGAACTTTATAAATATTTTTTTTTAATTTTTGGATTTTAAATTGTTTAACTCATTTTTATTTCTATATATATATATATCAAAAAAAGAAGGATTATCAAGCCCAAATAGCTTATTATTACTGAACTAGAGAATGTGTGAGCCTTTGAGATATAACCAAATATCCAAAAAGGTCACAACAAAATTTCTGTAATAATCATAGTCATAATGATTGTCTTAAAAACTAGTAAAAATACCATAAATAAATACAAAATCTGAGTTAACTCAGAATCTAATGAATAAACATGTGATATGAATGACACCATTAGATTCCTCCTGGTAAAATACACATATATAATTTTTATGGCAGATCTGAAAAGTCAATAATTACTGAAGTATACGTAATAATATGGTAAAAAAGGTACAAAACCTCATTTATCTCAGAGCCCAATGAAGAAGCATGTAAAATAAACTGTACCATTGGATTCTCCATAAACCCCTACACATAAAACAATTATGAAGCTAATCTTTAAATCAATACTTAAGGCATTAAGCTGAATATATGCACTTTTTAGTCAGTGCATATATACATGGTTTTTAGCTAATATCTCTTGAAACATACAAGATAGAGAGATAAACAAAGAATACAGGAACCACCTAATTACTTTAAAAATACAGATATTAACTTTATTTCTCAAGTTATAAACAAGGTTAAAACTTGTAATGGATTATTGAATAAAATCAATAGAGCTGTTGACCACTTTGTTGTGAAAGTGGCCCAAACTTAAAAAAAAGTGTACAGTCATATTCTAATAGTCCATACGTAAATAATGACGTAATTTGTATTAAAATATTCAACGTATAACCTTTTGAAATCATGGTTTGAAGTTCAAAATATTAAATTTTGACAGAAAAGATGAGTTACAAGAAAAATCATCAAAAATAGAGCTTTGATGTTGTAATGAAAAGCTCTTGGAAGTTTAATTAAGACATGTCAAGCTATCAGAATCCACTCTAAGAATAGCTTTAGCATGTATACCATAAAAGCTATGAATGATTAAAGTTTAGGCTTAAATTTGATCATTTATGATCACTCATTGTAATATTATTTTAAGTTTAACAGTCATATGAGTGATACAACTGATGAATACTATTAGATTATAATTAATACTAATGAAATAAACAAAGTTTAGGCTTCTTCCAAGCCTATGATGTGATCAAACTTAGAGTTATAGTGATAACCCTAAATAATGGCGTAATAATGAGATAAGATGGTTTGATCATGATGTGATCATCACTAAGCCTCAGAATATTGATCATTTCTAGTAGAAAGCATCAGTACACGTCTACTAGAAGCCTGCTGGACTCTAGAAGGGAGGTATTTACTATAAATAGAGCTCTTTTTACTCTATTTCCCCCTCAGACGCTTACAAAACACTAAATAATTATATCAAAAAAGGTAAATTCTTTATTATTAATATATAAAACTTTTATATTATTAAAGACCAAACATCATCTTTATTATAATCATCAATCTTGACGTCATTACTTCAATTATTTAATTGTTATGCTTAAAAATCTCTTAAAAGTCTCAAATCCATGTAAAATCAAGATAATTTGTAATTTCTCTTAATTTGTATTGTAAATACAATTTAAATAAGCTGCATTTATATTATTTGGCATAAATATCATTCAAAATTATTATATGAAGTGTTAAAAGTAGGTTATTTCCTCATATCATAATGATTTTCTCTCTATTATTACTTCAATAATTCTATAATTGATATAAATAGTATTTATATTAGCTTATAGTATTAATATTAGTAATATTATTGTTATTAATTGTTTTTTATTAATAAAAAAACAATTTTTTACGCCTTTATTATTTGTTGGTAACAATAATAAAGTGCTTTTGAATATATTCATTATTATATATTAATATATTCTTTTATTATATTATTTATTTATAATATAAATTATATTTTTTTATTTATTCAATGATATAATTATCTTTACGCCTTAATTATAATAATTCTTTATTATTATAAATAGTTTTCATCTTACTTACTTTATTCATAAGGACATTCAGAGTACCATAAGTAAAATATTAGTAATTTTTACTTATTGTTTCATAATCAAACCTTACAGAATGGTTGTTCTGAAGTTAAAGCTTGGGTTGAGATTCAATTTGAGTTCAAGCAGTTTTAATTGGTAGGGATCTGTGTGTGAATTATGATTGGTCAGAATTTAATTATGGTAGTTGATTATTCATAATTTGTTTTTTTTGATTGGTTAGAGTTTTTTTTCTGTATTTGATAGAATGGAATTAAGGTGGGCTTAAGATGCTGAAAAGGAATATGAATAGAGGGTGCTGTTTAACCTCACTTTAGTCCCAAACAAGACTCTAAACTGTTATTTCAATTTTTATTTCATTTGGTCCTCATGACTAAATTAATTTATTAGTTTCCTTTTGCACAATTATGTTGGATTTTCTTGATATATATTTTATTTATCCCTGTAGCTTCAAAAAAGGGAACTTTTGAAGCTTCTATTACATAAAACATTTTTTTTTCTTTTATTTTATTTAAGTTTTTCAAAGCACTCTACTTGTATCACTACAATAAGCCTTTCAAATCTTCTTCACAAGCTTTGATTCATTTATAACTTTGAGTTTGTAGACATTATTGATTCAGAAAGTGATGATCTTTAATGGCCTCCCTGTATTAGGTGGTACTTAGACTAGCAGACTAGGTGTAAATTCACATTGATAAGCACATACTCTCAGAAGCCAAGGTCAGACATAGTCTGATGAGGGGAAATAACTTTGAGTTGATTGAAGTTATGTCTTTGGTGATGACCACTATATAGTGTCAGGGCGCTATTTGAAGTTGAATATTCCCTTGAGCATGATCAATAACAATATAAAAACAAGTATTAAGTG
The DNA here is from genome assembly GCA_023105745.1 of Austropuccinia psidii. Lineage (NCBI taxonomy): Eukaryota > Fungi > Basidiomycota > Pucciniomycetes > Pucciniales > Sphaerophragmiaceae > Austropuccinia > Austropuccinia psidii. The sequence goes on along the minus strand of JALGQZ010000005.1, from coordinate 54,110,329 downwards.
ATATCAAGGGTAATAAAAATGATAAGAAACACTTGGGGTACCATTTTTAGAGTGTTCAACTGTTTTCTGTTTATTGGATATGCATATGGTTTTTTTATCAAATGGAAAGGGGTATGCTACCCTTTCCATAAATATAAGGGTCCTGAGCAAGACATAAAACTGCATCATTGTTTTTTTATTTTTCCTCATTTTCTATGGTTATTTTGTTAAGATCATCTTTTTTTGTAGAGTGAAAAAGGATATACCTTGTGTTTGTTTTGGGTTGAAGTCCAATGTAGTGTGTTTTGGAAGAGGCTATGATGCTTTTTTTAAATGGAGAGGGGTTTCAACCCCTCAATTCTCAAAAAGGATATTCTAATGAAGGGATATATTTTTTTTAGTGTTATAATTTGTTTTTTTATGTACTTTTATTATTTTTATGTTGAAATTTGTATTTGTAATGAAAATATATAGAAAATAAGGGGTGGTGCTTGTTTCTTTACATCAAAACGTATGATGTTAAGTTTTGGGGGATTAGCGGGAATTATTTAAGGGGATCATTTCTTTTTTTTATTCACTGGATATACTTAATGATGGATAGGAAGGGAATAGTATTAGCACATCAAAAGACTATATTGTGGATGTCATAGTATAATTCATTCAGCTTCACTTGGAATGCTGGGATAGCATTAAATGGAGAGGGGGTTGTGGTATACCATGACAGTTCATCTGAATAAATTTTTTATCTTTATGGTAATTATTTATATAAAGTGGATATCAATAGTATGAAATCACCTTTGAGGGAAAGTAACAGTAAAATAAACATGGAATAACACAAATGATATATTCATTAAGGAAAATTGGCCACAGGTTTGCTCCGCCAGTGTCACCCCACTGCACTATCCAACACATAATTGTGATGGACAGTACCCAAATCAAAGACATTTTTCAATTTTCTCTGTGAATATTTTTTATGAATTTTTTTATATGCTTAAATATAGGAAATTGGGTGATTAATATCATCAGAGTCAAAATGAGGATTCCAATTAATAAAAAGAAGAGTTGTAGGCATCATAGGGGACATAGAAGTTTCAAGGTGTGGCACAAAACACTTTTTAGATATCAATTTTGGGAAATTCCATGTATTTTTGCTGTTATGAACCACCCAAAGAGGGCATAAGCATCATTGAGTTCCTTTAAATCATTAAATGATTTTTTTGAAGACTGAAATAGTTTATTGTTGAATTGGAAAGGCCATATTACATCAACTTTTCTGTTAATGTAACCCTCAAATTCCTAATTGAAGCTGCAGAAATGAAGGGTGGGACTGGATGTTGGAAGGGATATGGTATTTATTAGTTTTTTATTTTATTTTTAGCTATTAGCCTTGCATAGTGCTCCTCTTTTAAGGAAATTACAAAAGGCTAGTAGGTTGGAAAAATATTTTTGAAGAGAAAAAGAATGGGACTTGGGGATGTACTCACTATTTTGGAAGTCTCAGGAAAAGCCAACTGGCACAGTTCACCACCAGCAATCAGGTGACCTTTCACACCCAGGGACACACTGTCGCACATCTAGGTCTGGAAAATCAGCAGCTGTCGCTGGATTTTTCATTCTTATATCATTTTTTTTGTTTCAATTCCTTTTTCATCTCAAATTTCTCAAACGTTTTCTCACAAATCCCAGCTCAAACTACAGTACCTCAGCAACCGTAGCTATCCCAAATCATCTCCAAACTCGCACATATCCTTTCAGTCAAAATGATCTCAAATCCTCAACATTGCAACAAAAAAAATTTGTCTATGGCACAGTACAAAGATTTTCTTCTCTTACCCGGATTATCGGTTGCTAATGAACCATTTGTAATTTTGTTTGCAGCTGCAAAACATTTTTCTCCCCTAAACTGAACAGCTACGTGGATAAGCCATTAATCTTGTTTCAAGTTGTCAATCTTCTGTTTTATCAAAATCAATGTCATGAAACAACATCAACTAATTCAGATTGTCCAGCTAAAGGAGGAGAATTAGAGTGAATGATTTTGGAGTTCATGATCACCAAGCTCAAAAAAAAATGACAAGATAAAAAGTGGGAAAAAACAAACCAAACAAAGTGTAATTAAATATTAAAACTCTGAAAAAAATGAAAATGAAACAAACATTACAGCGCTGTTGGGAATGCTATTGACTGAAAGGATACATGTGAGTTTGCAGATGATTTGGGATAGCTACAGTTGCTGAGGTACTGTAGTTTGAGCTGGCATTTGTGAGAAAACGTTTGAGAAATTTGAGATGAAAAAGGAATTGAAACAAAAAAAATGATATAAGAATGAAAAATCCAGCGACAGCTGCTGATTTTCCAGACCTAGATGTGCGACAGTGTGTCCCTGGGTGTGAAAGGTCACCTGATTGCTGGTGGTGGTTGGTAAGGAAGGAGTGCTGGCTTTGAAGCTGAATTATGAAAAGGTCATGGGTTCAAGCCACAGTGGCAACATTCTGAAAAGTTGGAAATTTTGGAAAAATGAAATTTCTGGAAGTTTTGGGGAGATTTAAGAAGAATTTGTAATTTTCAGGAAGAATACAGGTAATACAGGCCAACAAGGAATACAGGTAATCAGTCCTATGTGAATTTTCATACAGCCCCCAAAGGCCCAAAAACTATATTCCAGTAAAATCAGCTGACAGATTAGTAATCAATTGAGTAATACATGGAGATAAGGGTTCCAGGGCCAGAAATTAAGGTTTGACTGTATTTCACAGCCACATGTCACAAACATGTAATGTGAATAGGAGAGAAAAGCATGAATTGATCTGATTGGTCAGAAACATGTCATGTCATTATGAAAAGTCAAGTGAAGCAATCTGATTGGTCTTAAATCTAGACTTGTGTCATGTCACAACACGTTGCCCCTGAAAATCCAAAATTAAAGTTTGCACAGCCTTGAACAGCCACCAGAGGCTGAAAATTTTTTAAGTCCCCTCTTTTTTGAACTCCTTTGAAGGGCCTCATGGCTATAAATATAGGCCCTCTCTGCCACTTTTTCCCTTTTCCCCATCAAGAAATTGTAAATTGAATTTATTTTTTCTGATCCCTCTTCTAGGAGGCTATACTAGAAATTTATTTGATAAATTAAGCCTAGTAACTGAGGTTTGTTGTTGACATTGATCAAGAGACTTTAGCTCATCCCTTACTAGCAGGTAGACTAAGGCCTTATTTAATTGGGATCTTAAAGCTTGAAGCTCATGAGCAAGTCGTCTCTGGAGTTTAGTGTTTAAATCCTTAAAAGTAATTTTTAGAGAGTTGTAAAAGAAAACCATCAAGCCAAAGTAATTTTTGTAGGCTTTAAAATAAAAACCTAACCATTTTAATTAGTTTTGGGCTAGTTTTTGCTGTAAACTTTCTCAAAGAGAGTAATTTTGCTTGTTTTCAAAGAAAACCTTCAAAACAAAAGTAATTTTACTACTTTTAAAATAAAAGTGGATTTGTATTTATTGGGTAATACCTAACAAATCATCATCAAGGAACAAACTCAGATTTGAATACTTTAGTTTTTAGTTAAAATTAATATTGAACCTATAGCAACCAGCTAGTATTATTATCAACCACCAAGAAGAGATTATATAATTTATTATTACAACACAACACCAAACATAGGACTGAACTACCCATATTATACTACATTATTAACAATTATTAGAGTATTAGCCTATCAATCACATCAAAAGGGCTTGAGATATATTTTTATCCTGTTCAAGTTGATTATTTCAGAGGATTGAAGATTGTTGTTATCCTAGCTATTAGTTTCTATATTTATCTAATAATTATCAAGAAAAGGATATTTTGTAGTTTTGTATTATAAAATAGTGTTTAATTTTATTTATTTATTTTTTATTGTTATACTACTTCATATATTTCTGTACAATTATTTGGTGGAATCCACTCAGCCTGCTGAAAGTTTTAAAAAGAATTTATTTGTTCAGGTTTTAAATAACCATTGTTTTGAGTAGAGCAAAGTATGATTAAAGATTGTTGAGTACAATATTTTCTGATCAAGCCACTATCAATAATAAAAATGGATTTGGTGAGCTCAGTAAAGATAACTTAGCATATTAGAAAGGGCAGTCTAGATTATTCTAGCACACAAGCAGAGCAAGGGTTATAAGTCCCAAACAGAAATTCAAAACTGTTTTCTTGTACTTTCCCCTTCCAGGTATTGCCTGATATGATCCCACACGCAGAGGAATTCCCACAATATCAATATTAAATCTTGAGGATTTCATTGATTTTTACAAAAAAAATCTTTTTTTTAGAAACAGAAAAAGAGATTATTATGAAAACTTATTAAATCAATTCCTTTTTAAAAAAAAGGAAAAAATTATAACCCATTGAAGACAAACAGAGCTTTTTCTATTGGTTTCCCTTTTGAAGAATTAATTAATTTTTCTGATTATTATCAGGAGGCTATTAAATAAACACCAGCCTTTTTGTTAAATTGATGTATGGCCTCAGTTTAGCAATTCTAGGTGCTAAAACAATGCAAAAAGCCCATTATTTCCTGAATAATAAAACGTAAGCCAAAATGGCCTTTTTTCATTTGTTGCTTGTCATATGGGGTACTTAAAAACCCTAATTTTCAATTGGGATATTAGCCCAAAAGGGCCATCTCCACCAATAAAGCCCCCAGAGTTTCTTTAAGGGGATCTGGCCAAGCAACTCACGCCAATAAATTGGTGGATGCAAAAGAGGGCCATTCATTTGGTTGTGCCACATTTGTCAGGCTTTGCAAAGGTGTTTTTGGTGGGTGGTGTCTATTTTCCAAAAATGGTTTTTTCTTATATGTAGCTCCTTTATAAAATTCTCAATTGATTATTTTTGCAACAATTGTAAATAGGGAGATTAAAAATTCATATCTCAAAAGAAATATATTCCATTGAATTTCATACTCAAAATCAATTTAGAAATGAGGTAAAATATAAATTCAACTTTTATTTTACTGAAATAATGAAAATTTCAAGTATCTTTTCTAGAAACATTTATAGTTCTCCAAATAAAAATATTATAAAGCTCACAAATTATGTATTTGAAATATTTTTAAAAGAAGGGTAGCTTCCCTATCAGCTCTTCACCAAAGTTCACAATCTCTTTCCCCTTTGGGGTGCAAATTTGAAGCGGAAGATGTGAGGTCCATATGAAGATTCCAAAATATGTGGGCCAGAATTTCTCTTCCTTTATGAAACTTCTAAATTTGGAAGGCAAAAATTACTTGTTTTTAATATAAAAAGGATATCAAATATATGACTAAGTGGCAATTTTATTGAAAGAAAGTAATAAAACTGAATGGATAATACAGCTTCTACTCAAAATTAATAATAAAATCCTTTAGTATTAATCAAAACCTAAGGTTTGGCTCTGGAATTCCTTTTCAAACACCATGTCTTGATGAGATCTGTTATTCTTGGTGGGGTGGCTTTCTCTCAAAAAAGGTTTTTAAATTTATGACAGTTCCATGGAATCATGCATGCATTCTCACCTATCTTACTATATGGGCTTACTAGCCCCCTATTCCTTTATTAATAAGATAAACTGTAGTATTAAACAATTAATTATTCAATTTATAGCAATGAATTAATTTTTAAAGAAATTAAAAATCAATATTTACTATTCAGTAACATGAATTTCTTGAAGAATTTTACATTGAAACAATGATTTTGTGAATACTGTTTGTTATCAAATGATTATTTTAGAAAGCATTTAGCCTCATAATTTAAAATAATATATATTTTTTTAAATAAAATGAGATTTGAGTACATTTTATCTTTCCAAAGAGCTTATATTATTCCTCTTTTATTAATCTTAATTTGAAAATAATACCATATTTATCATAATGACAATAGGATTCTAAATAATAGTCAAATGGAACTCATACATAAACTGAAAAAAAAACTGATGTTACAAAATTGAAAAATTATTTAATAATAAGAATAATTTAGATTGAAGTGCCAAATAAATATTTTTTATTGGGAATTGGTAAATATCTATTGTAATAGCAATTTCAATTTGTTTTGTAGAAAACAGTAAACAATTTGGATAATTTAAAATACTATAAGAGGATTTTATTAAGCTAATATAATAATTATAATAATATATGTGAGACTTGGGGTGCACTTTAAATACCCAAAGAGGCCAAAAAAACTTTGAAATAAAATTCAATTTATTAAGATTCCATAGATCATGTGCATACTTAAAATTTACGATTTTCATGAAGAAAAATATGGATAGCTTTTTTTGAGTAAGTAGATCCATAGATTTAAGGCCATATTTGGATTCTACACAAAAACTTCATCCAGGGAAACTACATATTTTGAATAATATCAAGTAAACTATGAGGGGGTAATATGCACAATTATTCAACACCTCATCATCCATACCACATAAAACAATTTTGAAAACCTTTGTTTTTTGCAGACTTATAGCAAGATGATGGGATTGTTAAGGTTCCCATGTTACATATATACCAAAATGAGTGTTATGAGCTTTTATGTCACCTAAAATTGCTTTATTATTGAATACAGGTTTGACCCACCAATAGTCGATATTAGCTTTCAAGTCTGAACTACTATTTTGGATGTAAGAATAACAAAGGGGGGCAAAAGAAATAAGAGAGAGCCAGGGTGCCCAGCTTCTGAGGCCTCTGAGGAGTGACCAGCTCAAATTATTTTATCCATTTCTTTCTCAGTCTAATCGTTCTATTAAAGCCTTGTCAGAACCTTGTCACTAAGTTCAAGTCCCATTAAATCATGAGAAAATGACAAATAAGCTGCTATTTTGATGTGACAAGGAGGTGATGAGCAATGGTTACTCCTATCACCATGTCAATTCTTGATTAATTTCCATATATCAACGCAATAATATTTATTATAAGCTTTTTGGGACTAGTATACAAGGAATTACCTCATGGAAACCAATTTTCATTATACTACTTATGTGTACAACAAACAAAATGAGGGAAACTCCAAAAATTTATTAAAAATGAAATTCTTGATGAATACTTCTGAAATCTTCAGCTAAAATAAAGAATATGATACTTAACCATGAACCAAAAGAGTATTATGAGTCCAAAATTTAAATTGTAAGTTTTACCTACAGTCTATTCTTGATGATTTCATGTGATATTCTGAATCTTCAGATTTCACATAAAATACAAATTGTGATGAAATTTCCAATAAAATTGAAAGATTTAAGAAAAAATCTTTCATAACTCAAAAAAAGGTAATTGATTCCTCACTGACTGATTTTTCAGTTTGTTCCATAAAATTCTTCCATGGGATCTTTTAGAGTTGAAAAAAGCCTATGATGGCTGTTTTTCCAGTAATCATTATTATCATGCAGTTAAATCATTAATACAACTGGTAATTATTAGCTATCAAAATTATTCTTGAGTATTTCAATTTTTCTAATAAACCATATACAGATTTGAAATAATAGAATATTACTATTTACAATATTTTTTAAATATAATTAGTGTATGATTGTTTGAATCCAGCTTTCAATACTTTAAATCCACAAATAATCTTTCAAATAACTCCAAAAAATCATTTCAAGGTATTTCCAGAGTACTCATGAGTCATTTATCAAATTATTGCATTTTTTCTCTGAAATTTTAATTTCATTCAAGAATGTATAACAATCAATCTTGCAAGAGATGATTATTAAGTAAAGTCATTTCATATTATCTTGGTAAAAAGTGTTATTTTTGAATCTTCTTGTACTCAATTCTAATAGAGAAATAATTACTGTTATAATCACTAGTAGTGTATAACAAGTAAAAGAAATAATCAAGAATTTTTTTATTTATTTGTGGTCATAATAAAATTATTTATCATATATAATAAGAAACGTCATAGTAATCTTGTTTTATAGTAATATGATCAAGAGCTTGATAGACAAATCTTAAAATATTAAATTGACATTCCAAAAAAAACATTTATACCAAGGGAAAAAGAAGACATTCCACACAAGATAGAAAAAAGTGCAGAAAAGTGTATTTTAGGTTCCAGAGTTAATATATCAGATTCATTTTTAATCAATCATTATATATAAGTTTTTATCAATCAAAAAAAGTTTAGTTCTTTGTTGTTAACCCAGAAAATTTTCTAATAATATCAGGGAAGGTATTCAAAAGAAACTCTTAGTAAGCCACAGGTAAGAACACTTCCTTTAAAGAGTTATGATTCTTTATACATAAATTTAATATTTACTATTTGAGTAAATAATTTAGCTTTAATAAGCAAAATGATCATTTAATTTTTTAATTATTTACCATGAGCAAAGTGGCTGAACCCAACATCAGGTTTTTCATTTGAAAACTGGCTTGGAAAAAAATAGAATCAGCTTGGACCCATCCTCTGAGCTAGGTTTTACCCAGGATTTAAATGTGTATTGATATTCTAAAATACTGTAAGCCACTAGAATATGACAGAAGCTTCAAGATTCCCATTCTGTGATGTTCTATAATACATATATATATTTTGTCAGCCTGTGACTCAAAACCAGAGCACAAGCATGACAGCCAAATACCATAAATCAATGGTATAGCCAAGATCCACCAAAACATGGAGCTGAACCAAATCAGCTTAAAAAGTATCAAATTAAATAGGAAGCTCATCCCTTTCCAAATATACAAGTCCCAACATCATAGGACAAAGAATAACAAAGTTATTCCTGCTCAAAGTTGTTGCTGAGCATAAACCTTAATTTTCACCTCCCATCTGAAATCCAGAGGAAGAGGCTTAACCCCATCAAATGGGTATTCAAAATTAAGCTTTAAGTCAGGGCTATCCAATGGTAACAACCAAATTGAGCTAGAACCAGAATTACAGAAGTTATGACCAAAATAAGGTCAAATAAGGCTGAATAAAATATTCACCTCCCATCTAACTTCTACAGTTTTAGTGTGAGATACCTAAAGTGGGGTCTTCTTGGCAAAGGCACAATTAGGGATATCTGACGGCTCCATCCATTTCCTCATATCTCATCTAGAACAAAATCTATGGAGCAAACAACCTCCATACAGTTTTGAAGCAAAACTTATATATGTACAAAAAGTGTTGTACATGGCATAACTTTTCCATACCTAATGATAACCATATTGAATGAGGTACCATTGTGTAGAGCACATCCAGGGATACACAATGAACCAACTCTGAGCTTGATATCTCAAAAACCAACATAGTTATGGCAGTTTTAAGCTCAAAATCCCACAGTTAGACCGATACAGTCTTACTGTGGGTTACTCTCCCATAAGTATGTTTATGAGGTGTAAAACAGACAAAAGAGCTTTTTTATACTTAAATACCTCATAGCTTGGTCAATACTCAGGCTCTGTACAGCATTCTATGCATCATACATGTCAGAAGAGGGCTATGTGGTCCCCAGATAAAGATTTTCACCCTGTATTGGTGAAAACTGCCCAGATATGGTTTCAAAACCACACCTGAGCCCAATAGAGAGCATACAGGAACTATTTAAGCCACAAGCCGGTACCTGGAAATGAAAAATCTTCACTTCCTCTACGTGAAAAGGTCTAAAAGCCTTTTTCACCCAATTTTAGGATAAAAGGGACCTTTTCTCCACTAGAAAAGGTTTCCTCATCCTGAACTTGAATTCTTAAATAGTAAAACTGTCAAAAAAAGTTATACTCTTGGAAAATAACCAGGCTATACTATAAAATTTATTATTGTAGACTTTATTATTGTAACCCAACAGGTAAAGCTACACCCAGGGCTTTCAACAGCGCTCACCACCACTACTAATCATTAATGAAGCCCTTTTATTTTTATTGAAACCTATTTTTAACATTTTTATCCATGTCACAGTCATAGTTTAGGTTGTAAATACTCTTTATTATCACCTCTTCTGTAAACCTTTGAGATATGACCACATACCCAAAAAGGTCACAAGAAATATTCAAAATAATTATACCTTAAAACTACAAAAATGCCATAAATAGGCATAAAACTTAGTTTAACTTAAAATCCAATGAATAAAAATGTGAGATACATTATACCATTGGATTCCCCATGGTAAAATACACATATAACATTTTTATGGCAGATCTGTAAAGTCAATATTTCATTAGTTATAAGTAATAATACCTTATAAAAAACATGAATCCATAGTTATTTCAAATACCAATGAAATAACATGTGAAATAAATGGTACAATGGGATTTTCCATAAACATCTACACATAAAAATTAAGAAGCTAATCTCTAAATTCAATACTTAACGAGTTAATCTGAATATATGCACTTTTTTGGTCAATGCATATATTCAAGGGTTTTACCTCATATCTTTTAAAATATGCATGATAGAGTGATGAACCAAAGATAAAGTCATCACGTAACTACTGTAGGAATACAGAAATGAACTTTATTTCACAAGCTATAAACAAGGTTAAAACCCGTAAAGGATTATTGATTAAAATCAACAGAGCTGTTGACCACTTTGTTGTGAAAGTCGTCCAAACTTAAAAAAGGGTGTTCAGTTGGATTTTAATAGCTCATTAGTGAAGAATGATGTCTTTTTCTTACAATATTCAAGGTATAACCACTTGAAATCATGGTTTGAAGTTTAAAATATTAAATTTCAACAGAAACAATGAGTTACAAGAAAAATCATCAAAAGTACAGTTTTGATGATGTAATGAAATTCTCTTGGAAGTTTGATAAGGACATGAAAAGCTATCAGAATACACTCCCAGCATAGCTTTAGCATTTATAACTTCAAAGTTATTAATGATCAAAGTTCAAGCTTAAATTTTATTATTTAAGATCACTCACTGTAATCTTATTTATAAGTTCAACAGTCATATAGGTGATAAAACTGGGGAATACTATTAGAGTATGATCAATACTAATAAAATCCACGAGTGTTTGGCTTCTTCCAAGCCTATGATGTCATCAAACTTAGAGTTATAGTGATAACTCTAAATAATGGCATAATTATGAGGTAAGATGGTTTGATCATGATGTAATCATCACCAAACCTTAAAATATTAATCACTTCTAGTAGAAAGCATCAGTACACATCTACTAGAAGCCTGCTGGACTCTGAGAGGGAGGTATTTACTATAAATAGAGCTCTTTTTACTCTGTTTTCCCCTCAGACGCTTACAAAACATTAAATCATTAAATAAAAAGGTAATTACTTTATTCTTTATATATAAGCCTTTTATATTATTGAAGACCAAAGGTAATCCTATTATAATCATCATCTCTGACGTGATTATTGGAATTATTTAATTGTTTTATTTAAATTTCTCTTAAAGAACCTCTATTCCATGTAAAATCAAGAAAGATTGTAATTTCTCTTAAACACTTATCCAACTACAATTTAATTAAGTTGTATTCACATTTTTTGGCGTAAAATTATTCAAAATCATTTTATTAAGCATTGAAAGTAGTTTATTTCTCTTGTTATAATAACTTCTCTTTAGTATTACTTTAATAATTCTATAATTGATATAAATAGTATTTATATCAATTCATAGCCTTAATATTAGTAATATTATTGTTATTAATTGTTTTTCATTAATAAAAAACAATTTTTTACGCCTTTATTATTTGCTGGTAACAATAATAATGTGCTTTTTAATATATTAATTATCTTATATTAATATATTTATTTATTATATTATTTTTTTATAATATAAAATATATTATTGTATTTATTTAATAATATAGTTATTTTACGCCATAATTATAAGAATTCTTTATTATTATAATTATTTTTTATCTTATTTATTTCATTTATAAGGACATTCATAGTACAATAAGTAAAATATTAGTAATTTTTACTTCTTGTTTCATAGTCAAACCTTACATTTGGGGGCCTGGCCGTGGTATTTACTCTAAAAGACCTTTAAAAATATTCTAACTGGGTTTATCTAATACTAAATTACAATGCTAATCATAAAATCATATAATAATTTGATATTTGTTGATTTTAAATACTATTCAGGCATTTGGAAAGCAATTGTACTGTCTTACACATGGTTTTTCACATCCTTAGACTTGCAAGAACTTTCTTTGAGTGACTCTAGTGATTAAAAAAGATATTTTATAAGTTAAAACCAATTTTATATTATAAATTAATTTTATAAAAGAATCATGTTCATTTTTTTTATTTTATTCTTTAAAAAAAAATTAAAAAAAAAACAAATTATAAATGAAAACCAATAAAAAAAGACATTTTTTAATTTCATTTCTTTATTTATTTCCATTTTTTAACATATAAAAGCAATTTTTACGTGGAAAATTGACATATCTTACCAAAAATAACACTTTTTATATAAAAGACTTATCTTTATTTGTCTTTTTAAGTGTTTGAAGACAATCCAACAGAGGACAACCAAACCACTGTTGAAAGATTGGTGGAATAAACTTGTCAAAGTTCTCCAACACCAATAATCACTAAGAAAAAGAAAGCTAAGAAATTAGACTTTCCAGGACCCACTATTCAGGACTCTGAAGGTGAGTACCTCATTTATAAATTGCCATAAGAAGAATTCCTGTTCTAAAATTCTCTTATTTCTTATTTTTCTTAAAATATGACTACCAGAAGAGGCTCTCAATACTCCATCCAATCAGATGGAGCTGGACTCAGAGGTAGAATTGATTCCTCAAAAGGGAAAAGGAAGGGCAATATCCCCAGTGGAACAGAATCCACACAAGGAAGTGCCTTATCCCAAAGGCAAGTCCCTGAAATGCCCATGATATCTGAACCAGAATTGGAACTAAGTATGAGTGACTCAAACAGGTACAAATCACATTCAGAGGGCTCAAATATACATTTACATGAGCCAGTAAAAACAGTACTACAAAGTGTACAAAGACAAGGACTGGGACATGTTGCCTCAAATACACCAAGGAGTGATGAACTCCTGGCACATCCTGTAAAAGTTCCTCAAAGAGGAGGAAATAGTGAGATACTCCAATGGATGGAATCCACTATCATCCAAACCTCAAATCAAAAAGATCAAGGAGTACCATGCCAAAAAGAAGGAGGTAACCAAGGAAGAAGCCCCAGTAGCTTCTACCAGCAAGCCCCAAGCCAACCCACTTCCCCAAGAAGGGAAGAAGAATAAGAAAAAGAATTGGAGAAAACCATATTCCCCAAGCTATAGGATTCCAAAAATCCAAAAGGATGCCATGGACAATGTATTCAACATGGCCAGAACCTTAATGGAATTCAAGGACAAGGAAGAACAAAGAATGAGACAACCTCATTTCCCAAAGAAATAAACTTGTCCAAAGATCTTGTAAATACTTTAACAGAAATTAAAAATACTATATTACCTCTCAAAGAAATTAAAAACAGTTTATTATCATTACAAGAAATAAACAATAACTTATCTTTTTTAACAAAAATTGCTGTACAAAATAAAAAAGAAATATATAACATTAAGTTTATGGTTGAAAATGAGAAATCAATAATTTTAATTGATAACACTCAAAAATTGATTCAAGGACAACAAGAATTGTACAAATACATAAAACATATCAAAGATAAAACTTTGACAATCAATTATGACGTGAGTATTGACAATCCTACAGAAAAATTAAACAAACTAAATATTTCTATAGAAGGATTTGAAGAAAAGACTTCATCACACCAAATATTACTTTTGGACCATGTGGAAAAAGGTTATGAAGCAATAATGCATCTGAAAGATTACATTCAATGTGAAATAAGGCTTATCACTGAAAAAATGGATAAAATTAATGAGGCTAACTCAAATATGCCAAAGTTATCAACCCCATTTTCTCACATAAAAAGTCCTGTTAAACCAAAAGAGGAATTAACAAATCCATTCATAACAGACTTAAGTAACCAAGAAAATAACCAAGTCTTAATGAAGGAAGAACCTCAATCAAAAGAATAGCCAACATTCACAGGAGAGGTGAATATGACCACATGTCATTTATAAAGGCAATTGACATTCTAAAAGAGGATTAGGCCATACCAGATGAATTAATTACTGCAATAGTACATTCATTGTTTGAAAAATCTTCAAGAAGATGGTATTATGGCATAAGACAAACAAATGGAAAAAAACACCTGGTCTTGGTGGAAAAAAGAAATAATTACCAAGTGGGCTAATGATGCCTGGAGGTACAAGATAGAGAATGAATTTGAAAATTCTTTCTTTGACCCAGACAAAGACAAACCTTTAACTTGGTTCTCAAAACAAGCTGAAAGACTCAATGCATTGTACCCAGAAATGTCACAAAAGATGGTGCACATGAGCATACTTAAGAAATGTGGAGGAGAGCTAGAACATGCCCTAAGAAGCAGGTGTATAGAACCATGCTCCACAGGAGAATATATCAATGCACTAGAGGAAATAATGACAAGAACAAAAACTGGCAGAACTTGGAAGAAATTGGACATTAAAAGTCTAAATAAGCCATTTATCAAAAAAGATAAATCAAAAGAAGTTTTCAAGCCCAATACATCCAACAATAATGAGCAAAGAAAATGCCATAAATGTGGAGGTATTGGAAACTTAGCCAATAACTGCCTCAAAAAAGAAAAGATTAATGAAATTGTGGAAACAGAAAACCACAATGCCAAAGAGGAGGAATCTGACTCTGAAAAAGAAACAGAAGAGTCAGAAAGTTCTGAAAGTGATGAAATGAATATAATTAATGCACAAATTAATGCTATTGATATAATTTATGAAGTACTAGATGTTAACTCAAACTTACCACAAGTTGGTAAATATAACACAAACCTGACAAATATACAAGATGCCAAAATGTACAGAACCAAACTTGCAAAAGGAATGGGATATACAGCTGGAAAAGAAAGTATAAGTATTGTTATGGTTGATAACCAAGCAGGAAAAGTGAACTTGAATACAGGAGCATATTGTACCTGTTTTGATAAAAGTTACTTAAAAACCATTGTCCCAGATTGGCAAGAGAAACTTATTCCAATACAAGGTGTTAAATTTAGTAGTGCAAGTGATAGCATGAAGCCCCTTGGAATAATTAATTTAACACTAATTTTTCCTCACCCCTCACAATGTGTCAGAATTAAAGTAGAGTTTGTAGTAATCGACAACTGTACTAATAATCACTTCATACTTGGAAATGACTACTTATCAATTCATGGTATAGATATCTCTAACCAAAAAGATAGATATTTTACCATAGGAGACAACAAAAGACAAAAGTTTGGCTTCTTAAATAACAAAAAAAATCACAGTTATTAAGAGTGAAGAGAAAATTCCAGAAAAGGAACTTTTTATATCTGAACAACTCAAAGAGGCAGAATTCAGTCAATAATTAACAGAAAAAATGAAAGGAAAATTGATTGACCTCTTATTTAAGTACAAAAATGCCTTTGCAACTGATAAAGAGCCGCTAGGTGCCACAATTGGGCATGAGGTGGATATAATTCTTGATGTGGAAAAGCCTTACCCACCTTTACTAAGGAGACCTGCTTGTCCAGCTAGTCCAAGGGCTAGAGAGGCCTTGGAGGTACACATTAAAGAATCAATGAACCTTGGAGTATTAAGAAAAGTGGGACATAATGAACAGGTAGAGGTCACTACACCTGTCACTATAACTTGGCATAATGGAAAATTAAGAATGGTAGGAGACTTCAGAGCCCTGAACATCTATACCATTCCAGACAGATATTCAATACCCAGAATCCATGAGACATTGACACAGTTGTCACAAGCTAAGTTCATTACAGCCATGGATGCTTTAAAGGGTTTTCATCAAAATGTCTTAACAGACAATGCCAAGAAACTACTGAGGATAATACTCCAATGTGGGATCTTTGAATACTTAAGAATGCCATTTGGTATAAAGAATGCACCTTCCCATTATCGAAGGATGATCAATACCATATTTCCTGAAGAATTATCAGAAGGATGGTTAATTATCTCATTTATGATATCATAGTTTGCTCAGAAACTTGGGAAAATCACCTTACAAGACTAGAAAGGGTACTACAAAGAATAGTGCAAGTGAATCTGAACATTTCCTTGAAAAAGTGTCATTTTGCATATAGTGAACTAAAAGCACTAGGACATGTTGTATCTGGACTTAGTCTAGGCATAGACAAGAATAAAGTAGCAGCAGTACTACTTAAGCCAATGCCTCAAACCAAAAAAGAAATGCAATCATTTCTAGGATTTGCTGGTTACTATAGACAGCATATAAAGTACTTTGCAAAAATTGCCAAATCCTTGTATAAGCTATGTGATCAACAAACACTCTATGAAATGAAAGAAGAAAGAGTCAAGGCATATGAAAAATTGAAAAATTCATTAAAAAATGCCCCATTTCTTATAATGCCAGATTGGAAACTACCCTTTAACCTTTACATTGATGCTTGTGGAGAAGGACT
The DNA here is from genome assembly GCA_023105745.1 of Austropuccinia psidii. Classification (NCBI taxonomy): domain Eukaryota; kingdom Fungi; phylum Basidiomycota; class Pucciniomycetes; order Pucciniales; family Sphaerophragmiaceae; genus Austropuccinia; species Austropuccinia psidii. The sequence continues at coordinate 54,093,926 of JALGQZ010000005.1, read as the reverse complement.
AGGTGCTGCACTATACCAGACAGAAATTATCAATGATAAACCAGTGGAAGGACCAATTTGTTTTATTTCAAGACTGATAAATCCAACAGAAGCAAGATATGGAGCAAGCCAAATGGAATTCCTCTTCTTAGTGTGGGCTTTAGAAAAATTACATTATTACTTGGATGGAACAGTCTTTGATGTGATTACAGACTGTGATGCTGTAAAATCTCTATTAAACATGAAAAATCCAAATAGACACATGCTGAGATGGCAAATTGCTATCCAAGAATATAGAGGAAATATGACTATTTTTCAGAAATCTGGCAATATTCATAAAAATGCAGATTGTCTTAGCAGGTGGGCTCTAGAAAATACCCCTAACAACCCAGCATTGGTACCACAGAAAAAACACCATATAGAAGGAATATGTGTTACAGACATTGGCACAGAATTCTTTAACCAAGTGAAAGAAAGCTATAAGATAGACAAGAATTTCCATATCTTAAGCCAACTTCTAATGAAAGACTGCAAAGATCCATCACTTTCATCAAAATTAGATGAAACATGGAAAAAGGTATATGATGAAGGAATATTCCACCTCCTTGATGGAATCCTTTACCATAGAACAAAACACACATGTGTTATGGCCTTAACAGATAGAACCCTGATAAACACTATTTTACATGAGTGTCGTGATAGTGTTGCAGCTGGACATCTTTCAGAAGACAGAACACTAGAGAGGGTGAAAACATGCTCTTCGTGGCCAAATTGGAAGAAAGATGTTTCAGAATACTGACAAACCTGTGACAGATGTCAAAAAGCCAACAGAGCCACAAGAAAGAAATTTGGAATGATGATCCAAATCCAAGAACCAAAATCCCCTTGGGAAATATTTCATATGGATTGGGTAACAGCATTACCTCCAGGAGGAGACACAAGCCATAATGCATGTCTAGTATTAGTTGACAGGTATAGCAAAACTCCCATGTTCCTACCATGTCACAAAGATGACACAGCTATGGACACAGCCATATTGATATGGAATAAAGCCATTAGTCATACAGGCTTATTCCAGAATATCATAAGTGATAGAGAGCCAAAATTCACTTCAGCATTATGGAAAAATCTCCATAACTTTTTTGGGACAAAATTATCATTCTCAACAGCTTACCATCCTCAAACTGATGGGTTAGCAGAAAGAATGATACAAACCTTGGAGGACATGATCAGAAGATTCTGTCCTTATGGACTAGAATCCAAAGATTCTGATGGTTTTACCCATGATTGGTGTACACTAATACCAGCCCTTGAACTGGCATATAAAACATCAATCCATTCTTCTACTGGCAAAACACCAGCAATGCTAGAAAAAGGTTGGAATCCAAGACTTCCTTATGATACCCTCAAAAAGGACTTAGTGGATATACATCCAACAGCAAGCAGTTTTAAGATAATGCTTGACAAAGCAAGACACCATGCAAACAGATGTATGCAAGATTCTTCCAAATATGCAAAAGAAAGATGGAATAAAAGTCATAAACTACCTGACTTCAAAATAGGAGACTTGATCCTAGTATCAACCCTTAATTTCAATAACATAAGAGGTCCAAAGAAATTGAAAGATTCCTTTGCAGGACCATTTATGATAAAGGCACTTCATGGACCCAATGCTGTGCAATTGGAACTCACAGGTGCAATAATGAACAAAAACCCAGCCTTCCCTGTAATTCTGATAAAACCTTACAGCTCAAGTGACAAGGAGTTATTTCCACTAAAAAATAAACCCCCACTTGAAATTCCTCCCTTGGAAGAAGGAGAAGAAAAGAAAATTGTAAAAGTGCTTAAAGAAAGAAGCACAAGAAACAAAAAAGAAAGAGAATACCTTTTAAGGTTTAGAAATTCAACTCAAGAAGATGAATGGCTACTTGAGAAAGATATAACAAATGCTGATAAACTACTAAGAAGGTTCAGACATGAAAGAAAACCTAAAGAATAGAAAAATTAAGCATTATTGAGCTTCAAGCCTAACAAAGTCTATTCAAGACGTAGGAAAGTAGATGATACCCTAATTACAAATATCAGATTGTGGTACAATCTTTTTTGGTGGTAGGGAATTTGAACCTGTGAGATATGACCACATACCCAAAAAGGTCACAAGAAATATTTAAAATAATTATACCTTAAAAATAATTACCTTAAAACTACAAAAATGCCATAAATAGGCATAAAACATGGTTTAACTTAAAAGCCAATGAATAAACATGTGAAATAAATTACACCATTGGATTCCCCATGGTAAAATACACATATACCATTTTTATGGCATATCCTTAAAGTCAATATTGAATGAGTTATAAGTAATAATACCTTATAAAAAACATGAATCCTTAATTATTTCAAATACCAATGGAACAAAATTTGAAATAAATGGTACAATTGAATTCTACATAAGACTCCACATATAAAACAATTAAGATGCTAATCTTCAATGTCAATACTTAAGGAGTTAAGCTGAATATATGCACCTTTTTGGTCAACGCATATATTCAAGGACTTTAGCTAATATCTTTTGAAATATGAATGATAGAGTGATGAACCAAAAATAAAGTCATCACTTAATCACTGTAGAAGTACAGAAATGAACTTTATTTCACAAGTTATAAACAATGTTAAAACCTGTAAAGGATTATTGATTAAAATCAATAGAGCTGTTGACCACTTTGTTGTGAAAGTGTTCCAAACTTTGAAAAAGGTAGACAGTTGGATTCTACTAGCTGATTTGTGAAGAATGATGTATTTTTTATTACAATATTCATTGTATAAACCCCTGAAATCATGGTTTGAAGTTTCAAATATTAAATTTCAACAGAAAAGATGAGCTACAAGAAAAATCATCAAAAACACAGTTTTAATGATGTAATGAAATGCTCTTGGAAGTTTAATGAAGACAGGCCAAGCTATTAGAATCTACTCTCAGAATAGCTGTAGCGTGTATAACTTCAAAGTTATTAATGATCAAATCTCAAGCTTAAATTTGATCATTTAAGATCACTCACTGTCATCTTTTTTTAAGTTTAAAGGTCATATAAGTGATACAACTGGTGAATAATATTAAAATATGATCAATACTAATAAACTCCACAAAGCTTAGGCTTCTGCCAATCCTATGATGTCATCAAACTTAGAGTTATAGTGATAACTCTAAATAATGGTGTAATTATGAGGTAAGATGGTTTGATCATGATGTAATCATCACCAAACCTTAAGCTATTGATCAATTCTAGTAGAAAGCATCAGTACACGTCTACTAGAAGCCTTCTGGACTCTAGGAGGGAGCTATTTACTATAAATAGAGCTCTTCTTACTCTGCTTTCCCCTCAGACACTTCCAAAACATTAAATCATTAAGTAAAAAGGTAATTTCTTTATTCTTTATATATAAAACTTTTATATCATTAAAGACCAAAGCTAATCTTATAATAATCTTCATCTTTGACGTGATTATTACAATTATTTGATTGTTTTGTTTAAATTTCTCTTAAAAACCTCAATTCCATGTAAAATCAAGAAAATTTGTAATTTCTCTTAAACTTTATTGTAACTACAATTTAAATAAGTTATATTTACATTTCTAGGCCCAAATTTATTCAAAATTATTATATCAAGCATTAAAAGTAGGTTATTTCTCTTATTATAATAATTTCTCTCTATTATTACTTTTGATAATTCTATAATTAATATAAATAGTATTTATATTAATTTATAACTTTGATATTGGTAATATTATTGTTATTGATTGTTCTTTATTAATAAAAAACAATTTTTTATGCCTTTATCATTTGTTGGTAACAATAATAAAGTGCTTTTAAATATATTAATTATTTTATATTAATATATTATTATATATATTTAATAATATAATTCTTTTATGCCATAATTATAATAAGTTTTAATTATTATAATTATTTTTATCTTTTTTTTTATTTATAAGGACATTTATAGTACAATAAGTAAAATATTAGTAATTTTTACTTATTGTTTCATAGTCAAACCTTACATCTTCATAGACTCAGCCTTACATATCAGAGTAGATTAGATATCCTAGGAAGTTTTAATTGGAAAAAACGCCATTCAGCTCTATTGACATCTCCATACATCCATTATATACTTTGGATATTTTACTCTACATGTATCTTGCTTTGACCAATAATTTATCTCTTTGAAGAGCCTTCATAAGGAAAAAAAATGTTAAAAAATAAAGGGAGATTTTATTTGAATAAATTTCTTATTTATTAATAATCCATAAAAATATTACTTCTAATATTTTACATAAGCTTAAAATTGGCTGAAAGCACTTCTTCTCCTGAATGAACTCCTCCTCTCAAAAATAGTACTTGTTTTGACTTCTTTTGTGTTTCATACAGGAAGCTTTTTTCAAATTCAGAAGAAATAAAATAAAATACTCAAAATTCTAGATTAATAAACTTTTTCAGGAAGAAAGAGAGTAAAAAATAAATATTTCTAATTATATTCCTTACTATATTATTAAGATCATTTTTATCCTGATTTTATTTCATTTTCTGATCCTTTTTATAATTATTAAGGCTCTTGTTTACCTTCTTGCAGAAGAAGTGATTCCTTCATATTTTTGTTGTTTTATTCAAAAGAAAAGTTTCAGGTTTTGAATAGAAGATCCTGTTACTGGAGAAACCTTTACAGTTTTCTTCAATATTGAATTTCCAGGAATCAAATAACAAACTCCCATAAAAAATGTAAGTCATTCTTTACAGTAGAAGAAATGTAAACAATTCTACAGTAGCACACAATTTTCTAATGTAATTTTCAATAGAAAACCAAATAAAAGTATTAAGATTACTAAAATTAAATATATAAGAGCCTTCAGACAGACTGAAACATAAACATCAGAAAAACAAAAGTTCATAATCCCAGAAAATAACTAAAGCATTTTATGATAGAATTAAAAAAGTGAAGTCAAATGAATAAATAAGCTTTTTTAAAATCAAAATGAACAGCCTTTATTCTACTCATTTTCTTTGAACAAAAATGACAAAATTATTCAAACTATAAGAATTGAAAATATATATAGCTTAGTTATTATCATATTTCTTTTCATTATTTCTTTTAGGTATCCTTTTTCTTAATTCTTTTAGAAATAAACTCTTCCATTTCATTTTTTGTGGTGTTTTTATTTTCTCTTTTCCCTTTAAACAATCAAGAGGAAAAATATTGGGCTTAAAAACACAAAATGGGAGAAAAAATTATTGGGAATGTTTTAATTCAATATCCTACTGATCATATTACTTTTAAACTTCAATATTCTGGTGAATCTTAATAAATAACGACAAACTGAATAAATACTTAAACACTATATGCATATGTTTCTCTCAGGATTGAGTAAAAAATATTTGAAAAACCTTATGTTAGTGTAATACCTTTCAGCTCCAGTACAAATGGAAACTATGTGTACTATATGAATTTTTCAAGTCTCAAAAGAAATTTTATGATTTTAAACTCTTATTTTTAAAAATTTCATAATACTTCAATTGAAACAATATTCTAATTAATTTATCAGATGCGTGATCAATTCGGTGTATGAAACAGAGTCTTATTTGTGAGTTTTGGTATTTCCATCAGGACAATGTTAGTAGATTACAGCTTCTGGTAAAAGCACATAATAACTTATATTTTTTTATTGAATCCCTATGGGTTTCTTCCATAAATTAGTAAAAATGTGTAATTTCTTATTAAAAACACCTAAGAGATCCCCTGGGCCACTCTTAGATTGAAAAAACAAAAAACCTACCAAAAATTCCCAAAAATGGGGATTTCAATAGTTGATGAAATTTACGGCATCGGTCTTATTTATCTCTCAAATCCTACCTCAGTCACTTTTTTTCCACAAAAATATGGCACTTTCTTACTCAGAAATAATCATATTAAAAACATGAAAAAGACAGCTTTCTGGGCCCCCACGTATCCCACCCATATGAATTAAAAAAATTATGGGCTTCTGCTTTTTGATTCCCAATATTCTCCTCTTCATTTTGAAATGAAATTTATGGAAATTAATAAGGAGCAAGATTTTCAATCAATTTCAAAAACAGTTGGCCAATTTGGAAAAATCTAGCAAAAAAAAGAAATTAAAAAATTTGGGGATCTTGACATCCCATGTCAGAAAAGATATGGAAAAAATAATTAAAAAATTCCTCAAAACTAATTCTGAGGAGTTCTTTTTAAATTATTGGGCCACTTATGTGCTTTGGCCATAGATTGGTAAAAGCATGAAATACCTTATGTGTTTTTACTAAAAGCTTACATGCTTTTACCAGAACCCTAAATTACCATTTGAAACTGATAAAACTATGGGGAGTTATTTGTTCAATTTCAAATAATTCATATTTACAATTTCAAATTTGATTTTGAACATGTATTGAATCTGGTTGGATATGGCTCTGAAGTGATATTTGCATCACTTCAAGTCTACTTCCAAAACGCTTTCAGCTTAATCCTGTAGACCCCACTCAAAAGATACCAATTTAATGAATATTATATGTTATCATTAAGCTTCAATAACAAAAAGGAAAAGAAGGCTTCCCTTCATATTTTATCTTTTGAATATTGAAATGAGATAAATTTATTATTCCATCACCATCACCTTAAACATAACTTATGACTACAAAATTATTATTATTTTGTGTTGAAAGAAGCTTCCAAGGTATATTGATCTTCAGGAACTTCTCAGAGCCTTTATGAATGAAGCTTGAGAAAGAAATTGGGTAAACACAATTAATCCTCCCAATTAGTTCATTTTGATATAAGATAGATTATAATTATGAAGAAAAATTGAATTATTATTTATCTGTTTAGAAATGAATATTTTCTAATTCTTTCCAATAATTATCTGATATTTATATTACATTTCCTTCAATTTCTAAACAGAATCTACACAGGTGCCCCCAAACCTTTCAGGGAAACAATAAGACTATTTCCCAAACTAGATTTAATATTTTTTCTTTCTTAATTTTTTAGTTTTCAAAAGTTTGATTTCTTTTTTAATATTCAAATCTGTTATCCATTAAAAAACCACAACTTTTGTATGTCAACATATGGAGAACTCTCGATACATTCCAATTAGTAAAATGGGGATTGAAAGATAATTAATGCAAAGAAAAAGAGAAAAAAAGGATCCTATTTTATATAACAAAAATAATTTAAATAAAAACTCAATAGAAGATAAAATAAATGGAATATTCAAAATAAAAACAATTGAGGAAAACTAAGTTTAATCATATCGTGATAAATTGACTCAAATTTAAATATATAATTTCATTGGCTTTATATAAAATATAAAAATATTGATTTTTAGTGCTGTAATCAAACTTTGTATCTGGTTTCTCCCCTGATTCTCTTTAAATAGATCAAAAAATTAATAATATTGAGAATATTATATTAGACTTTGACATATTGAAATGTGCCATTACAACAAGATGATTAATTGAAAGAAATATTTTCAAAAATAATATACCAAGTGATAAATAAGTGAGTATTACCAAATAAATTGTGTCATTGTCCAAAAAACTCAAAAAAGGATCTCTTAAAGAAAAATGAAACTAGATATTCTTTGTTTTTTCTTTTCTCTTTTCAAGACCTCAAATTGATTATTAATTTATATCTTTTTAGCTTATCCTACATAAATTTCCAATCATAGAATTAAAGCAAGGGTTTTTTCTTGCAATATGAGCGATGAAGTTTTCAATAAATAAGGTTTATAAATTGCTTGTGACCTTTTTGATTATTTTTTCATACCTCAAAGGTCATATTTTATTGTTTTTTTGAGAGCTCTTTTGAATCATTGAGAATATATAAGAGAATCTTACAATGAAGACCATGGTAGGGAGCCACCCAACTTCAAACCTAATTATGTTTCATTGTTCAATTAAAGAGCTTTTTCAATAATTGAGAATATTTGAGAGAATCTTAAAGTGAAGATAATCCTCAAGTATCTTTTATATTTTGCATATTTTTTTCTTCCTACTCTCAAAAGCTATTATGACATTTAGCAAGCTTGAGTGAAGGGAAAATATCTGTAATACTTGATATCAACTCTTTTTTTTAAACATGTTTTGGCTCTAGAGCAAAGTTTCACTGTTTTGTCGAGGTCCCTGGTACTTATTAGGCCTAAATTTTAAGTATAAGGTAGATAAATCATCAATATCTCAATATAGGAAGATCTTAAAGAAAATCACAGCTTATATTTCTATGTGATTTAAGTGTATTGAGTGATTTTAAACTGGAAGGTATTATATAGTATTAATAAATATTTTGTGATCCCATTCTGAGTACTCAGAAATGAGGAAATTATACAATATAGACATAAATTGAATGTTGAAATTACTTGGGGCTAAGTTTCTGGTAAAACAAAAAAGGTACTTATATTTTCTGAATTTTTATATCACTTGAGAGTTTATGTTATTAAATTTAAGGTTCATTTGAATAAACATATATCAAAAATTATTGGATAATATTGAAAATTAACAAATGAATTTATTTAGTAACACAAAGCATGTAAACAATATAAGATAGAATATATTTCAAAAACAAATTATCATTTTATTTTGAAGAAATACATGGCTAATCTCATATTTGATCAGAAATAATGGATTACCACCAAAAATGTCTTTGTGAGCAGATTTGAACCATTTCAGAAAATCTTTGTAATGTAAAATTTACAATTTATATCTGTCCATACATAAGTTATGAAATTTTTCCATAGGTGGTAACAGAATACCATCATAAACTCTTTTTTTCCAAGCTTGAATCCTTTGCCTCAAATTTATTTAAGGTAATATATAAAAATTTCTCCCAGCCAACCATATATTTTGAATTTCTGTTATTGAATGCGATAAATTTCTACCAATGAAAATCTTTATTACAGTCTTCCAATGATTATATAGAGTGGAAATATAATTGGAAAAATAATTTTGAGAAAAACATAGGTTGTATTTTATTGGATGAATAGTAAAATAATACCACCAAGAAGCTCTTGGTGACCAGCCTTTAGCCATTTCTAATATTGATACAAGGTAAAATGTAAAAATTATGTTTGGCCAAGCATAAATTTTTAATGTTTTGAATCAAAGGAAATATAATTGGACAAAGAAATCTCATGAAAGGCTTCAAAAAATAGCAGAGTGGAAGTATGGCTCAAAATGAAAATCATGTGATATAAAAAATAAAATTTGTTATCTTATTGATAATAACTCAATATAATGCAACCCAAAAGCTCCCAGAAGAAATCTTGCAGGAATGCAGTAAAATGTTTTCAAGTTAAAATTCAAAAATTGTGTTTGGCAAAACATGAATTTCCAATTTTCTCAAAAAAAAATGATAGAATTCCTGCCCAAAAGTCTGAATGCTATTTTTTAAGTGACTCTTAAATAGTGGAATTATGCTTTGATATAAAAATACTTTTTGTCTAAGAAACAACTTTTCTCACTTTTTCAATAAGAAGTGTTACAATATCAACATTTCTTTGTTCTTAACCAAAAGCACTGTCATAAATTTAAAAGGAAAAATATAAAAGCTATATTTTCTCCCAAATAATTTTTAAAGTTCTTGCAGCAATGAATATTGGGTATCATTGGCCAAACCACTCTTTATCTTTTAATCCAACATGTAGTACATAATCAAGATATGAGGAAAGACTCAATTCCCCTTTATCAACTCAAAAAAAATAGATGAGTAATTTATTTCCATTTAATTAATAAAATTCAAAACAAATTAACATCAAACACAGCTCTTGTATCAAAAATGATCATTTTGTCCCAAGTGAGCTTCATTTATTGAACTCTTGGAAAAAATAATTACTATATTTTAAATATTGGAATATATACTACATCCATTTATCAGATCTCACAGGATGATTTTGTTACCACTATTTTGGTAAAAATTAATCTTTTAAATGGGAAAATACTTTAGAGGCCTTTGTTACAGCTGCATATTGAATAATGAGAGATTATTTGAAGAAAATAGTCAACACAGTAACATTCATTTCTCTCAAAAGAAGTTAAAATGTATTTTCAAAGCCATACTCATATTCATACGCTTTAAATCTTCTAGCGTTCAAAAAACTGGTAGAAGCCTTAAACCTAAGCTCAGGAAAAATAGAAACAAAATATTCTGAGGAAAAGCTGGGGGTGCTTTTGTTAGTGTTATATTCTGTAACAGTTAACTGTAATCTTAGATGAATTCATCAAAAAAAATTCCCCTTAAAGGTGTGTTTTAAATACTTCAAACATTCAAATATAAGACTCATATACTTTGGAAAATTCTTCACGTCTTATCAATATTTCTCTGTTTTTCTTTCGGAAAGTTCTTTCTTTAATCTTTCTTATTAGTTGAGCTCAAAGTCCTATGAATTAAGGATGCATCTTATAATCAAATCACTTTGATTTTCTTTTTTGAGAAATTTTGATGGTTTATTGAAAACAACATTAGTTGTCATATATTTTTCTAATCAAAATCAAAAAACTGATAAATATTTCTCATTAGATCATTTATCTGGTATTTATAATCTATATATGTTTCCAGAACTGTTGTTCGGGTGGGGAAATGTATTTTTGACTTACTTTACATTATTTTAAGGTCATGCTGGCTATTTCATGGTTTATTATCAATATTCTTCAAATTATTGAGAAAAATTGAGCTCAGAATATGTAATCAATCTGGCTAATATTCCTAATATTTTTTTAGTTACTTCTTTCAGATTCGTTTAATCAATAAGGTTAATTTTCTTGAAAAGACTATTACCCTGGAGCTAAACATATGAGTTGAACATAGTTTATGGCTTCCAATTGGCTCAGAATGTCCGGAGTTCCATTTTTTATACTAATAATGGTACAATTAGTTTAAAAATTTTCCTTCAATATGATTTCTCAACTCTCTACTTCTGTTTGGTAATGTTCCTGGGGTTACACAGGGGATCCTACCCTATCATACTTCCAGATAAGCCCAATCATAGGAAACTAACTAAGCTGAAGCATGGGAAATTGGCTGTTAAAAGTTTCAAGAAGGATAATCAGTAAGCTAAATTGAATAAAGCTTCTTCAAATGTGGTGTCACCCTTTGGGTTCCCTCCTGAATTTTAGAATTTAGAAGATGATATATGACCACAATAGAATTGAAATTGTCAGGAAATTAATTAGCAACAGAATTCGGGTGCAAATTTAAGCCAGTAAAAAAGTGCATTTTTTGACAATTTAGAATGGTGGATACTATTTCTGGTTGTAAAACTTGACTTTTACAGAACCATAAAATTAGTTTCAAGCTTAACTTTTAAATTCATTCATTTAATTTCTTTGATCAAGTATTGAAAAATATAGTCAATTAATGTTTCAAATGCAGATAAGAAGCTGAAACTATCTCAAATCGAATTCATTTTCAGCTCAGAGATAGCTTTTCTTTCATTGGGATAAGAAACAAAACCTCCAGAAAAGGAAAAATAAGAAGCTTCAAGGAAAAATCCAACAATAATTAAGGAAAAAGTAAAGAACATAACTTTCCATGTCTTTATCTTTTATTTGAAAAGATAGAAGTCTGTGTAAAACTGTATAGGAAAAAGAAAACCTTCTCTAGAAACATTAATCACGATCTTCTCAAGAAATCAAAATTCAACACATAAGGGAAAAACCAAGGGCTCTATGATACCATAAATCTTCATATAAAAAGTAAACAATAAATTGAAAGCTATTCTTATTTATATTCTTTCTTTACTTGATTCTGTCAGACATAATTTTATAATTTTGTAAGTTTTATTCAATTCTATTTTTATCTAATAAACTATTGCTTTTGTTAGTATTTTTTATTAACCTTTGGATTATTTCTCAGATTATTGTTAACTTCATTTTTCTAATACTTTTTTTTTTTGAATTACTTCTACTTTAATCAAAATATCTTGATTCAAATCCAAAACTAATTTAATGCTTTATTTTAAGTAGCTTTGTAAGAATAAGAATCAAGGAAAAATGTTTCTTTGAAATCTTTTCAAACCTAAGCTTTGCTATTGGGTACCATATCTTGAAAAGGAGCAAGATTTTGAAAATCCCATCTTCATTTTTCTCGAATTGATCTTTATATTGATTAAATTAATTCTAAAGTTTTTAAATTGAATTATTATCATATTAATTGATGATAAATTTTCCTTTTGAAAATTTATTTTTCTTGAAACCCAAAAAAATAAACACTTTGAACTTTTCTCATCTTTAAACCAATTTCGGCTACTTAAGAGTCAAATTTCAATATCAAGAGAAAATGATACTTTAACCTTTATTAATTATTAATCTTAAAGTCTTACTCAAAGGGGAAAAATTCAATTTTCATGTTTTATATCTTGATTTGCTCAGTTTTTTATCCATTTTTTAATATTATTTACCTCACTTAAGAGTTTAATTCGATTATTGAAAAATTATCTAAATCTCTCATTTTTTATGCCATTCATTTACAAAGCTTCAAAATTAAATTTTCTTCTTCATATCAATATTTATATTGAGAATGAGGACACAAAACTGTAATTTACTTAGTAATTCATGATCAAGTGAATAAACATATTAGGTATTTTTTGAACCATCAGTTAGTTTGAAATTATTTTTCTCCAGGGCCAATCAGGCTTCAAGCACCAGCACTTGACTTGGAGCCATGAAGACATCAGGGCCTAGAAAGCCACCCAAGATTCAAGGAGAAATAAAGATAATATCACTCACTTTTCATGAGGAAGTCATTCATAAAAATGTTGTTTAGGGAGGTATTAATACTATCTGTCACAAATTGCATTTATTGAGGGAAGATGAAAATTTTGATATCCTCTTCCTTCCCTACAGTAACTAATGAAAGCCACATATTAAGGGGAAACCAAAATATTTTTCTGTGCCTGTGGAAGTAAAATATCGCACAATTACATTAATTGGAAAATAACTCATTTTTTTGAGATAATGGAATTTCAGACAAAATCCACAAAAAAAACTCAACAGTTCTGAAGATACTTGGGAATCCCAATGAAATATGAAAGTTTTAGTACAAGTTGATAAAATTACTTATGCAATTGAAAACGTATTGGATCATAGTTATTAAGGAATTTTAAGGAAGAATAAATAACACTTGTGAAGCTTAAGGCGGATTCAATAATCATTATTTCAGATTTTCAGGCACCTTAAATAATACAGCAGGGCGAATTAAGAGATATTCAATAATAATCAAGAGATTTATATCAAATCTAAAAACAGTGTTTGTGTAATTGTGGGAAAATTAAATAGTAATACTTATTGAATTTTACAAATATAGAGTAATTAGTCTTGAATAATTTTAAGAAAAGTAAATAACGCTTTGGGAATTTAAAGAACATCCAATTACCATGATTTTTGAATTGAAAGAACATTCAATAATAATTATTGGGTATTTTAAAGAATATTCAATCCAGATTTATGTTAATCTTGTGGCATATTTAAGAGTGAGTTATTTCTTAACAAATATGGATCATTTTTACACAAGTATACATTCTCTCAAAAAATATTTCAGTAATATCAAACAAAACAATCTAGAAATCAAATCAATTATCATATGATTTAGTCTGAAGAGTTATAAGGATTCCACAAGATTTTCCAGTATCATCATATAAGCCACAACAAATTTGTTTTTAAGGGCTCCTTGGAAATGAGTATAGAGCTTTCTTTCTGTTTTTGGTTTGGGTATAGATGCTGTTGAGAGCTAGTAGACCTTTGTTGACTCAAAAAGAGGAAAGGGACTTATGCTTTTTCTAATAAATCCCATTGAGAATCTTTGAGATTTGCATGAGAAGGGATACCCATTTTCCTTGTAAAATGGGTACATGATTTAGTGATTATATTATTTATTATTATCTTTCATAGGAATTCAAAATATTCAATCTTGATTTGATTCCTACTTAGTTTATTCACATCTCATTCTCATGGGAAATCTGATCTAGGAGCATAGTTAGGATCAAATGAGGAAAGATTTCCTGAAGGATCTTCTTCAGTTTTTTATTATTGAGGGTCATGAATTTGTGAGTTTTGAGCTGGTGGATGTTATAAAAATGGAAATATATCTGTAGCTTCTTGTTGTAAATCTCTTTGAAGAGGATGTACCTTTCTTGGTGAGACTTCTGGGTTTGAAGCATTTGAGTTTTCTGAATCAGTGTCAGAGGATTCAATTTCTTTTTTTGTATGAATCAATAACTCACAGTGTGTAGGCTTCATGATCCTTACATGCTCCTAGTATGAGATTATGCATTATACCAATATTAAGAGTTCTGGTAGCATCCCAATATTGCAAATCCTCAAGAATAGAATATTGATCTCCCATTCAGTGAAAGTGTTTTGAAATTCTTTTTGTGAGCCCTCAAACCACTTATTAATGGTTTATTTGTGATGATTGTAGGTTTTTGTATGTTAAAAGTTTGAAAAACGTCTTCTATTTGAATTTTATTCATTGAGAACAAATTTCAAAAGCAATTTCCATAATTTAAAATAAATTTAATGACTTTCCTTACGGAAAATAAATCAGCAATCACTTTTAGGATAGCCACTCTGATAGATAAACTTGAAGGTCCTTCAGAGGTTGGAAAAAGATTGAACCCCTTACCAAATCTCCTTCAGCTCAAATATTAATGGCATCAGAATTTAATTAAGCTGGGTTGAATGAAACCCCTTTGATCCAGGAATTATGGTGGAACTATATGAATTTTCTGTATTAATTATTTCACCTTGAGGAATATTAAGACAAACCAAAAAGATTGGAACAATTCTTGAAAGCCTGCTTGATTTTCCATTTGGATTGAATCAATAAATGTAGATTGCAAAACCCAAGGAGCCTTCAATTGACATGAATGGTGGGCCATCTGGCTTTCTGGTACCTGTAGAATTCTTCTAGATCATACCATCCCAAATATCATTAAGGATATTTTCCTCATCCATATATATTTGTTGCTATTGATGAAATTGCTCCACAATTGCCAGTCTTTGAAGGAACCATAAAATCCATGTTTTTAATGGTGTATATATGAAATTCTTTTGCTTTTGGAGCATATTTGGGTGATGTGTTCCAGTATTTTTTATAAGCTTATCATGGGTCCCAAAGGTAAATTAAATGGTGTATGGTTTTTATATGGCTTTTATGCCTTTGACCTTGTAAATTTGGGTCCATAGCTGTAAGGTTTGTCTATGAAGCTCTTGTTGATAGTAGCAATATCAAGAGTACTATGACTTTCCTCAGTAGAAATATATAATATAACAAAATATCATAGCCACAAATTTAAATATAATTATTAAAAATAATTATATATGAGAAAATAAATTTAATTATTATTATAAAAATATAATAATAAAAAAATAATAATTATAATAAATTATAATTATTCTATTATTGTTATAGTCACTGACAGTTATAACAATAAGAAGTGTAAAGCTCTTAATGAGACAATTACACGTAAAAAATATGAATATTAACCACTTATAAATTATATAAATATTATTTATGAAAGAATTAAGACACACACAGTGCAGAAATAATTCTTATAGAATAAAATTCTATATAAAAAAACTAATACTGGATAAAAAAGATATAGAACTTTAGAGAAAACTTCCTTATAATATTTATTTAATACAACAAGTCAAATGACAACAGTTATTATATTAAATAATAATTATAAGTTGAAAAGAAAAATCAATATTTTTAAGGATAAAACAACTTTTTATAATAAAAATTATGATTAAAGAGTTTTTAAGAGGAATTTGTGGATTTTTAGAAGATATTTAAGATGATAATTTTGATATAATAAGATATATTATTGGTGATTACAACAATAATCTAAATTCTATGATTTCAATTCTTTAATTTTAATTAATAAGGAATAAGATAACTTAATGATTACTTTAATAATAAGATTTTATATTTAATAAAACTTTACCTGTTTAAATTTCTAATTTGATTGGATTGATAATGAATGATGGACAAAACCAGTGATGAAAAGACTCTTTTTATATCTTCGGAGAAGCTCTCATGATTCATAATGGATATAGAGGGTGTGCTCAGGTCAAAACTGAAAATCCATGCTTAAAAATAAAGTTCTCAACTTAAGGTAACTTAATTTTAATTTTAATTTAAAGTTATCAGTGTTATTCTTAACTCCATTTATCTTTTATCCTCATTTGAACTAATTATTTTAAGTTTTTAATATAAATGAACTTATTTTTATTAAAGTTCATCACATGAACAACTTAAAAATATACTTGCAAGCAGAAATCTCTTAAATTTAATTTTTAATTTATTTTTAAAGAAATTATAATTTTCTTTGAGTTTTAATTAATAGACTAAATTTCCAGGCTAATTACCCAGGAAATTTATTCATAAAAGATACCTAAAATTTCATTCATATGTAGATAATACTAAATTGTAAGCTGTGTGAAAATTTCAAGCAAATCCATTAAGAATTGAATTTTTAATGAATTTTTGAAGTTATTGCTATTTTTCCATGTAAAATAGCAATACAGACCAAACCTTAAATTTTGATAAGGTTTTAATGCTTGCAACCTTAAAGTTTTAAGATAAATTAAGCTTAAGCTTTGACAGTTCTTAAAGCCTTAAATTCAAGCCTGCAAATTGTGATTTACCCTTTGGCAGCTTGAAATTCCTGTCTAATTTGGGATAAAACCAGTTTAAACTTTAATGTTGGATCAAAGTCTAATCTTAAAGTTTAAATAAGGTTGAAAATCCTCCAATACAGGTGGAAAACCTTAATTTAATCCTTGCAGAGCCAAAAAGTTGGGTACTCCAGCTATATTTGGTCTTTTTCCTTTGTCCCACCTTTTTGCATGGATTTTGCCCTTTTATTTATTTAAAGCCATACTATGGCCTTAAACCCTTTTAAATTGAGCTCATGCAGGATTTACATTCTGTATGGCAAATCCTTAGCCAATTCAGTAAATATACACAACCCCTCAATTTTAACTAAAATTTTGGTAAGCTTGCATAAACTTTATGCAACTTTAAATTTAAGCTTATTTAAGCTTAGATTTAACAATTTTAAAAAAAATGTTAAAGAATTTACATTAGTACTGTGAGATTCTTAAATCTTCTAATAACATAAGAAATAAGTTTTTTCTGGGTATAACACCTTATGGATGTACCCTAGGTTATTTTTGGTGTAGAATCCAAAAATGACATAATATTTATAACTTTGTTTATCCAACAAAGTTATACTTATTTTTTGTTATTTTTTATTTTAAATTCAATTAAAAAGTCTGTTGAAGACAATTTTAACTGTGTATAAAGTTATTTGTGGCCTTATGGGTATGTTATACATACCTCACAGGCTCACATTCCCTACCACCAAAAAAAAATTGTACCACAATTTTTCTTTTGTAGTATACCCTCAAGTTATTTGTGGGGGTATAATCCACTGTCCAACCTCTCCACTTATACTTTTCTAAGTATGTAAAGCACACAATTCAAACTTTTCATTGAGTAATTGGTCTTCTCTCATGTCTGAATCTTCTGAGAAACTTTTGGGAATTAGGTATTTTGCTTTTTACAATACATTCATCTTCATGTTGTGGATTTTTATACCTGAATAAGTATTATCTTTCATTTTTTTCCCCTAAGTCTTCTTTCTATTAAGACTTTTAATACCTTTTTATCCTCACTTTTATCTAGTGGGGGTACTTCTAAGGGTGTTTTATTTCTCAAAGGCAATAATTCCTTATCACTTGAAGTGTAATGCTTTACTAGACTGACAGGGAAAGCTGGATGTTTGTTTTCCAGTTCTCCTGACAGTTCTACTTGTACCCCATTTGTCCCATAAAGGGCTTTAATAAAAAATGGTCCTTCAAAGGAATCTTTTGATTTCTTTGGGCCTTTAATATTATTAAATTTCAAGGTTGAAACTAGTATTAAGTCCCCTATGTTGAAGTCTGCGGTCTTATGACTTTTATCCCATTTCTGTTTAGCATATTCAAAGGCATCATTGATGCTTTGATTTGCATGATGTCTCACTTTATCAAGCAATAACTTGAAGCTTGAAGCAGTTGGATTAATATCAACCAGATCTTTTTTCAAAGTATCAATTGGAAGTTTGGGGTTCCATCCTTTGTCCAACATTGCAGGAGTTTTTCCTATTGAAGCATGGATGGAGGTCTTGTAGGCTAATTCTAATGCTGGTATAAGAGTACACCAATCATGGGTAAAGCCATCAGAATCTTTAGACTTCAGGCCATAAGCACAAAATCTCCTAATCATGTCCTCAAGGGTTTGAATCATTCTTTCTGCCAGCCCATCTGTTTGTGGATGGTAGGCTGTTGAGAAAGATAGTCTTGTACCCAAAAGCTTATTTAAATTAGTCCATAAGGCTGATGTAAATTTTGGGTCTCTGTCACTGATGATGTTTTTAAAGTGACCAGTATGGAATATTACTGTATTCCAGATTAAAAGAGCTGTATCCATAGCTGTGTCATCTTTGTGACATGGTAAAAAGATTGGTGTTTTGCTATATCTGTCCACAATAACAAGACATGCATTGTAACTTTTATCACCTCCAGGTGGTAAGGCAGTTACCCAATTCATGTGAACCACTTCCCATGGGGTACTTGGTCCTTGAATATGGATCATTAAACCAAATCTTTTATCAGTAGCTTTATTGGCTTTCTGGCATCTATCACAACTGTGGCAGTACTCAATGACATCTTTTCTCCAAGATGGCCACCAGGCACATGTTTTAATTCTTTCCATAGTTCTGTCTTCAGACAGATGTCCAGAATATATTTTATCATGGCATTCTACTAGTATGGTGTTTAACATTGTACTACATAGGACCATGACACATGTGTGTTTAGATCTATGATATAGTATACCATCAAACAAATGGAATCTTCCATTATCATAAGATGTTTTCCAAATATCATCAAGAGAACTAGCCAAGGCTACATCTTTGCAATCTTTGTCAAGTAGAGCAGTAAGAATATGACAATTCTTATCTTGCTTATAGCTTTCTCTAACTTCTTCAAAGAATTCTGTTCCAACATCCATGATATTAATTCCTTCAATTGGAATTTGAGGTTCTGCGCTTGTAGGAACATAGGCAGGGTTATCAGGTGTATTTTGTAATGCCCATCTACTTAAGCCATCAGCATTCTTATGAATATTTTCAGCTTTATGTACTATGGTCATATTGCCTCTATACTCCTGTATAGTAATCTGCCATCTTAACATGTGCCTGTTTGGAGTTTTCATGTTAAGAAGTGACTTTACTGCATTACAATCAGTAATTACTTCAAAAACACTACCATCAAGATAGTAATGAAGTTTTTCGAAAGCCCAAACAAGGCAAAGCCACTCAATTTGGCTACCTCCATATCTTGCCTCAGTAGGTTTAATTTGTCTTGAAATAAAACAATTTGGACTTTCATAAGGTTTGTCATTGACAATTTGAACTTGATGAAGAGCAGCTCCTAAACCTTCACCACATGCATCAATATAAAGCTTGGAAGGACGTTTCCAGTCTAGCATCAATAATAATGGTGCATTGGTTAAGGCATACTTGATCTTATCATATGCTTGAATCCTCCCCTGTGTCATTTCAAAAACAGTTTGCTGATCACAAATTCTGTATAATGATCTGGCATGGATTGCAAAATCTTTAAGGTGATGCCTGTAACAACTGGCAAGCCCCCAAAAAGACACTATTTCTCTTTTGTTCTGGGGCATTTGTTTCAGTAAAACTGCAGCCTTTTTGTTTTTGTCAACACCAAGGCTCAGTCCTGAGACTACATGTCCTAGAGCTTTTAGCTCATGAAACCCAAAATTACATTTTTTAAGAGATATTTTCATGTTCACTTGAAGAATTTTCTTAAGTACTAATGAAAGTCTCTCTAAATGTAATTGCCAGGTTTCTGAACAAATGATAATGTCATCAATATAAATGATCAACCATCATTCTGACAATTCATGTGGGAAGATGATATTCATCATTCTCTGATGATGAGAGGGTGCATTTTTAATACCAAAAGGCATTCTCAAATACTCATAAATCCCACAATGAGCAATTATTCTCAATAATTTCCTAGCATGAGGTGTCAAAGTTTCTGATGAAAGCCTTTCAGAGCATCCATGGAAGTAATGAATATTGCTTTGGATAATTGAGTCAAAGTCTCATGAATTCTAGGGATTGGATACCTGTCTGGAATAGTATAGGTATTCAGCGCTCTAAAATCACCAACAATCCTTGACTTATTATTATTCCAAGTAATGGTTACTGGACTTTTGACTTACACTTCCTCATTGTGTCAAAATTTTCTAAGAACTCCCAGTTTCATTAGTTCATTAATATGACTTTCTAATGATTCTCTAGTCCTAGGGGTAGCTGGGTAAGCTGTTTGTCTTAATAGTGGCGGATAAGGCCTTTCCACATTAAGCATAATGTCCACTTCATGGCCTTTTATAGCTCCAAGTGGTTCATTATCTGAAGCAAAGGCTTCCCTGTATTGAAAGAAAATTTCAATAAGCTCTTCATTTGTTTCCAGTGTTAATTCAGGACTAATATGTGCTTCAATCAATTGACTTGACACAAATTTTTCATTATTAACATTTTTTACTTGTTTAATGACAGTAATTTCTCTTTTTTCTAGAGGAAAAGCAAATTTTTGTCTTTTATTTTCCCCTATAGTGAAATACCTGTGTTTATGATTATTAATATCAATACCATAAATATTAAGATAATCATTCCCAAGTATAAAGTGTTGTGAAGTACAATTATTCATGACAACAATTTCAACTTTCAATCTTATACTTCCTGCAGGATGAGGAAATATAATGGCTGCTTCCAATATACCCAAGGGGTGCATATTTTGGCTAGCAATGCTGAATGTTATACCTTCAATTGGCATTAATTTGTCTATCCAATTGGTATAAACCTTGTCAAGATATAATTTTCCAACACAAGTGCAAAAAGCACCTGATTCAAGGTGTATCTTGGCTTCTGTGATGTTTATCACAATATTGGTGATACAAGATGAACCAGCTGTATAACCTTTACCTCTGGCAGGTTTGGTTTTCTGCATTTTAGCATCTTGCACATGTATCAGATCCATACATTCATCACTATAGTGTGGTAAATGAGTGTGTACCTCAGTGACTTCAAAAGAAACATTAATGTTTTCTATACTAAGCCCTTCTGGTACTTCCTCTTCCTCTGAAGGCTCAGAATCACTTTCATGTAAAGATACATCAGTTGTTTCTCTTGTGTCTTCCACTTTTTCAGCATTTATCTCATTGATTCTTGTCTTTTTTGGGCAAGTGTTTGCTAAATGAGATGTCCTTCCACATTTGTGACATTTCAAAGGAAGTCTGTCTTGTGGCTTATTTGGCTTTGAAATGGGTTTCCCATTAGTCTTATTGTCTATTGCGGATTTGGACCAATTTTTCCCAATTTTTGTTCTAGTAGTGATGTCCTCCATAGCATTGATATAATCTTCTGTAGATCAAGGCTCAATACATCTGCTTCTTATAGCATGCTCAAGTTCAACACCACACTTTCTCAATATCCTTTTATGTACCATTGTTTCAGACATATCAGGATGAAGGGCAGTTAATCTGTCCTTCTGTTTGAGAAACCAAGACATGGGCCTGTCCCTCCCAATATTAAAAATTGCTTCTTCAAAGGAATTTTCCATTCTAAATCTCCAGGAATAGTTAGCCCGTTTTGAAATAATTTGTTCTTTCCACCAAGGCCAAGAATGTTTACCATGGTCTTGTCTCATTTTATAATACCATTTCTTTGCTGATCTGGTAAATAATGAGAGTAATCTGGCACTTATGTATTCATCTGGTATGTTAAAGTCTTCTTTGAACATATCAATTGTTTTCATAAATTTCATATGATTATATTCTCCTTCACCATTGAAGGTTGGGCATTCCTTCAATTTTGGAATGCCTTTGAAATTGCCAGCAGTTTCCACCTCATTACTTGAAATGGTATGATGTAAATCATTAAGCACATTTCTGTCAAGAATTGGTGTGGATTGCCTTTGCAGTTAATTTTTCAGTGATATATTATTAACACTTGATTGAATTTCTTCTTGCAATTCAAGTCTTTCTTTATCACTTTTTTCCGATTCTTCTTGAAAAAGAGCTGCATTTTGACCAGTTGAATTTTCCAAGTTTTGAACTTGTAATTTCAATTCTCTTAACTGTTCAGTTATAAAACAAATGGAATTGTCATCTGGTTGATTGAGCAAAGTAACTTTAGACACAATTCTTGCACAAATTTGCGTCAAAGACACAATGTTGTCTTTATTAGCATTTTCAAGGCCAATAATGGTTTTTTGTTGGTCTTTTACTTGTAATATCTGATTACCCAACTTTTGTTGGATATACTCAAATGTTTTAAACTTTTTCATAATTTCTTTATTACAAGATTCAAATTGAGTTACAAGCTTAACAAGATCTATTTCTTTGGGAAAGATTGGTTCAATCTTTCCTCCTCCTTGTTTTTGAATTCCATCAGAGCTCTTGCCATATTTAACACATTGTCCATGGCTGTCTTTTCTTTCTTTGGGATTCTGTAGTTCTGTGGGTAAGGCTTGTTCCACTTGGTCTTTTCCTTTCCCTTTGCCTTTTTTGCCCTTCTGATTGGTCTTTGGGGCTTGCTTGGGCTTGCTTGGCACTTGTTGAGGCGGATTTTTGCTGGTGGAAGCTTGGGGAGCTTCCACTTTGCTGTTTTCCTTGCCCTGGGCCAACTTCTTCTTCTGATCCTCTGATAACATGCTTTTGGTTTTTCAACCAAGCCTTTATCTGTTGGACTTCTCCTTTGCAAGACATTGGTGTCCAACCCTTCAGAAGTTCTTCAGTCTTTTCTGGCCCCATGAGCTTCTTCACTTGAAGATAAGAGTTCATTGTGCCTATCCAAAGACTTGGGAGAAGTTCCCACTCTTTCTGTTTGGCGGCCATAAACCAGTTCTTGTACTGAGACTGTTAAATCTCCACTGCTGCCTGTTGGAAATGATTCAGGTCTAAAAGCAATAGCAGCTATGTCAGCTTCTGGAATCTCAATAAGAGGTTCAAAGGTGCTGGCTAACCTTTGGGAACTGGTGGAAGCTCTGGCATCCGCCATTTGTGCCTCTCCTCTGGGCTGACATTCTTGTCTTTTTAATTTGTGACTGGAATGTCCTGGTCCAGATCCATTTGATTGGATAGAGTAATTACTTCCACTTCTAGTAGGAGTCATTGCACATCAATTTTAAGAAAAAATAGACTAAGAATGGATTGAATTCACCAGCTGGACCTTTAAAGGGTTCTTTGGTTATCAAACCCCTTGGTTCTGGGCTGGTTTGAATTTCAATACTAGACTCTGAGGCTTCAGAGTCTGAAGAGCTGTCTATAATTGATGACACTAGAGAGAAAATAAAAATATAAATTATTTCATCAAACAATAAAAATAACTTATAAACTCAACTTATTGAATAAAGTTGTTTAATGTAATTTATGGCAAATTACATCAAAAATAAAGAAAATGTCTAACATAAAAGAAAAAATGTTTTTAGTAAGGATTTTTAATTTTTAATTTTTTTTTTTTCTTTAGAGAAATAATAATAATGCAATTAACAAGTTATTAATCAACATTTTATTATTATTCACGTCATACTAGAATAACTCAAAGAATAAATTTCAAGTCTGTGATGTGAAAAAGCCACTAGTTAGACAAAAGAAATTTATTCCAAGTCACTCAAAAGTATATTGTTTCAAACAATATTCTTAAGAAAAAAATAACTTTATTAATATTATAAAGATTATTTATAAGGGATAAGTCCCAAAAAAGCCAATATTAAGAAAAATATGGCAATTTTACGTCAAAAAAAAGTAAAATAATGTCTAGAATATGGTTTATGTCCCAAAAATTGGTTAAAATCACGGCCAGGCCCCCAAATATAAGGTTTGTATATGTAACTCTTGATAATAGTAGCAATATCAAGAGTACTATGACTGTCCTCAGTAGAAATATATAATATAAGAAAATATTATAATCACAAATTTAAATATAACTATTAAAAATAATTATATATAGGAAAAGAAATTTAATTATTATTATAAAAATATAATTATAAAAAAAGATAATTATAATAAATTATAATTATTCTATCATTGTTATAGTCACTGACAGTTATAACAATAAGAAGTGTAAAGGTCTTAATGAGACAATTACATGTGGAAAATATGAATATTAACCACTTAAAAACAATATAAATATTATTTATAAAAGAATTAAGACACACACAGTGCAGAAATGATTTTTATAGAATACAATTCTATATAAAAAAACTAATACTAGATAAAAAAGATATAGAACTTTAGAGAAAACTTCCTTATAATATTTATTTAATACAACAAGTCAAACAACAACAGTTATTATATTAAATAATAATTATAAGTTGAAAAGAAAAATCAATATTTTTAAAGATAAAACAACTTTTCATAATAAAAATTATGATTAAAGAGTTTTTAAGAGGAATTCGTGGATTTTTAGAAGATATTTAATATGATAATTTTTATATAATAAAATATATTTCTGGTGATCACAACAACAATCTAAATCCTATGATTTCAATTCTTTAATTTTAATTAATAAAGAATAAAATAACTTAAGAATTACTTTGATAATGAGATTTTATATTTACTAAAACTTTGCCTGTTTAAATTTCTAATTTGATTGGATTGATAATGAATGATGGACAAAAACAGTGATGAAAAGACTCTTTTTATGTCTTCAGAGCAGCTCTCATGATTCATAATGGATATAGAGGGCGTGCTCAGGTCAAAACTGAAAACCATGCTTAAAAATAAAGTTCTTAACTTAAGGTAACTTAATTTTAATTCCAATTTAAAGTTATCAGTGTTATTCTTAGCTCCATCTAACTTTAATCCTCATTTAAACTAATTATTTTATGTTTTTAATATAAATAAACTTATTTTTATTAAAGTTCATCACATGAACAACCCAAAAATAGATTTTTAAGCATAAATCTCTTACACTCAATTTTTGATTAATTTTTAAAGAAATTATGATTTTCTATGAGTTTTAATTAAAAGAGTAAATTTCCAGGCTAATTACCCAGGAAATTTATTTATAGAAGATACCTAAAATTTTATTTATATGTAGATAATATTAAATTGTAAGCTGTGTGAAAATTTGAAGCAAATCCATTAAGAATTGGATTTTGAATGAATTTATGAAGTTATTGCTATTTTCCCACGTAAAATAGCAATACACACCAAACCTTAACTTTTGATAAGTTTTTAATGCTTGTAACCTTAAAGTTTTAAGCTTAATTAAGCTTTGACAGTTCTTAAAACCTTAAATTCAAGCCTGTATATTGGGATTTACCCTTTGGCAGCTTGAAATTCCTGTCTAATTTGGGATAAAACCAGTTAAAACTTTAATGTTGGATCAAACTCTAATATTAAAGTTTAAATAAGGTTGAAAATCCTCCAATACAGGTGTACAACCTTAATTTAATCCTTGCAGATCCAAAAAGCTGGGTACCCCAGCTCTATTTGGTCTTTTTCCTTTGTCCCACCTTTTTGCCTGGATTTTGCCCTTTTATTTATTTAAAGCCATACTATGGCCTTAAACCCTTTTAAATTGAGCTCATGCAGGATTTACATTCTGTATGGCAAATCCTTAGCCAATTCAGTAAATATACACAACCCCTCAATTTTGACTAAAATTTTGGTAAGTTTGCATAAACTTTATGCAACTTTAAATTTAAGCTTATTTAAGCTTAGATTTAACAATTTTGAAAAAAATTTCAAAAAAGTTACATTAGTACTGTGAGATTCTTAAATCTTCTAATAACATAAGAAATAAGTGTTTTTGGGTATAACACCTTATGGATGTACCCTAGGTTTTTTTTCATGTAGAATCCAACAATGGCATAATATTTATAACTTTGTTTATCCAAAAAAAATTATACTTATTTTTTGTTATTTTTTATTTTAAATTCAATTAAAAAGTCTGTTGAAGACAATTTTAACTGTGTATAAAGTTATTTGTGGCCTTATGGGTATGTTATACATACCTCACAGGCTCACAATAACTGTGTGGGAAATGTAATTGAGAAAAACACCAGTGAGGACAGGAAGCATAAACTTCCAGGGTGAGGTCCAACCCAAAATGGGTAAAATTATTTTTAGCTTCATTGGGTATGTTCACTTTAGAATCAGGAGTTCCACCAGAGTGACTTATACTAGTTCTCATTAGAAGGTTCATTTTTTTTATTTTTTCCCAGAGATTCAGTCATCAATGTCTTGGTCAGAAGTTGGTCTCAGTTTATCCAAAAGATCCCTTCCAAGCCCTGAATACATATGATACACCATTTTTACATTTATGGGAAAATTCATAAATATATTTTTAAGGGCATGGAAATATCATTCCCCATTCTTTATTATTAACTTAATAAGTCTGTTATCAATATCATATAATATGTCTTATTATCAAAATTGAAAAATCTTATAATTAGCATAATAGTGGTATTATTCTTGACCAAAAGAAGTTAATAGATCTATGAGCATAGAAGAAATAATATTTGTATTACTCAAGGAATTTTTTTATTATTGAAAAATGAATTTGGTATCATTGACAAGCTATTCTGTTTATCATTATAATTATATTTTTTTGACATAAAAAGAATTACTTATTTCTTTCTCAATAAACTTATTACTTTTTAAATAAAAACTCTTTCTTTTATAAGAATAGCTTATTTATCAGTAAAAAAAGATTTCAATATTCTGAAAATAATAAGCTTTTATTAATCAATGTGATCAATTCAGTATTTTTATATTAATAAGCTTTCTCTTGAAAAAAATGATAGCCTGGCTCTTATTACCATAATAAGCTTTACCTTATCATGGAATAGATTAATTATTGTTAATATAATCATTTTTATTAATATTAAAACACCCAATATTTTATTATTGGTTAAATAGATTTTTGATTCTAATAATAATTTATTTTATACCTTAGCATAATATCTTTTTTATCATCCATATTTTGAATGTTTCATTTGTAAAATAAGAGCCTTGTAATTATCAACCTGATTAATCTTTTCACTTGAGATGATAATTTTTTTTTGATTAAGATGATAGCTTGAGTATTATTAAAATAATAACCCTGTATCTATTAATTGAATAGCTTTTACTTATAACATGATTTCTCCCTCATTCTCAGCATTATTTTGTTTACATTATTAAAATGATAGCTTTTTTATCATTCTTTTATCCTTTATTTATTATTATCATAATAAAATTTCTATTTGAAAATAATAGCTTTCTATAATTGAAAATACAGTCTAGAAATTATGAGAATAATGTGTGCTCTTTTTCAAAATAATATAATTCTTACTTCTAGAATAATTTGTTTATTATTATTGCAAAATTAATTCCTATTATCAACGTAGTAAGTTTATATTCATAAATATAATGAATTTTTTATCAGATATATCTTCACTTTGATTCTATTGAGATAGTAAGCTGTATAGTTTCAAGATAATATGTTTTTCATTGCTAAAATATTACCTTTGGCAATATTTGGTATAACCTTTTTATAGAAAATGGAATAATCTTGAGTTTCACACACACACTTTGTAACCATGGAGAGGAGCATTCTTTTTTAATGAGATTCTATCTTTTATCATTATTGAAATGCCAACTTTTATATTACTATAATAATAGGATTCTTATTTTGATATCATAAATTTTTATCATTAAAATAATAGCTTTATAATTCTCAAAATAAATGCAAATATTAAAATAATATCTTTTTTCTTTTTGAAATAATAGCTTTTTTATTACTGACATAATAGGTTTTCTATGATTCTAATAATAAATCTGTTATTGTTAATGGAGAAATTTTTTTAGTTTCATAACAGTAGTTTTTTGTTTTTTACAAAATGTTTTCATTTCTGAAAGGATAGGGTTTTATTTGTAACGGAATGAAGTTTCTATTCTTAATATAATAGCTTTTTCATTTTATTAAGAATACCTTTATCATTATTATTACAGTAGAATCTTTAATTCGTGTCAAAAGAAGTTGATGGTTTTTTAGCATTATTTATATCTTGGCCATTCTCACCACAATTATTTCCTTTTATTGAGGAAAGTTTCATTTTTTTAATTTGATCTCTTTGTTATTAGTAGCGTCATAGGTATCTACATAAAAAAGATGATATTTTTTTTATTGAATAATAGCCATTTTATAATTAACATAAGATAAAGTTTGTATTTATAAAAATAGCTTTGTTACTACTAAGATGATACATTTGGGAAAACTAAGGAAAAAATTCCTTTTTATTGTTAACGGAAAGATTATATTATTATTAATACAATGGACGTTTTACCTTTATATTCTAAAAAAACTATCTGAGTTTTAATATTCTTACGTGCTGCTGAAGCCTGTTGGCAAGATTATTTAAGCACATCTTTCAACTCGCCGGTATTTTCTATGTTTTTCGAACAAGAAAAACTGTAATATTTTCTTATAATTCTAGCATGCAATCTTCAAACTACAAAGATGCGATTTAAAAATAAACTTAGCTATTGTGGAGTCAGTAACAATCTAAGCAGGTCAGTGCAACAGTTGCCAAATTTAATTTGGCTGAAATTTCATTTGAAGCATATTCAATCCAGGCGCAATGAGAAAGCATTTTATCTAATCAAATTACTACTTGATCAAGTTTTGGAGGTCGCTTACCACAGGTTGACTAGGTAAGTTAAGCATAGTCATTATCAGGATCACAGTGGGTGGCGGAATAATGTGCCCTGAGTAGTTGAGAACCAAAGGGATGCATGGCTGTCTAGGTTGGTTGGTCCTACATTTGGAGGTCAATAATGAGACCAATCAACAAGAGATCACAATTGATTTAGAAGCCAAGACCCAATTGGTTTGAAGGAAGATTTATTCATAAACTAAGACATTTTCAGCCCAACGACCAAGGAAATAGTTAGTTATTGTTTTATTTTTCAAGGATGATTCCCAGATTTGAAAGAGAAAGTCAACCCAAACCCGGTGTACTGAAGGAACCAAGCAGCCATTGACGGGGAAGTTATGATCAGATGGAGAGAAGAGGGAAAGCTAACTGGATCCCAAGGTATTGAAAGGAGCTTATTCTGGTGGCCAAATCAAATAATGGCTGACAATTGGAAGGAAACATATCATTTGGATTTGAGGCTCTCTGGATGACTGACATTGTATCCTCTTGAGATGGTTTGCACTGCCAAGCAAACAGCATCAGGCAATAGGGTGCTGGCAGCTTGGGATCTCAAAAAAGCATAGATGAAGACAAGAGAAATTTGCTGAGACTTTTGATTTAATTCAGAAGGTGGTCACTCAACTGGAGACATTTGGAGGTGGGTTGTGACATGTGGTGTTTGCTATGCATTCCAAGGCTGATCCCTGCCGGGATACCAGCCTGTTTTCTTTTTAGCTCTACCCTCCCGCCTTCCAAAAACCAGGGACATTTTCCCACTCAACAAATGCTGGCAAACCCCATGGCAGCTAGGACTGATGCGGACAGGGTACCTGTAAGGTTTGTCTATGAAACTGTTGATAATAGTAACAATATCAAGAGTACTATGACTGTCCTCAGTAGAAAAATATAATAGAATAGAATATTAAAACCACAAATTTGAATATAATTATCAGAAATAATTATATAAAAATATAAGTTTAATTATTATTATAAAATATAATAATTATAATGAATTATAATTATTCTATTATTGTTATAGTCAGTGAAAATTATAACAATAAGAAGTGTAAAGCTCTTAATGAGACAATGACACATGGAAAATATAAATATTATTTATAAAATAATTAAAACACGCACTATGCAGAAATAATTTATATACAAAAATTCTATATAAAAAACCTAATAATAGATAAAAAAAATATAGAATTTTAGAGAAAAACTTACTTATAATATAAATTGATACAACAAGTCAAATACAGCAGTTATCATATTAAAAGAGTATTATAATTTAAAGAAACGTCAAAAATCAATCATTTAAATGATAAAACAGCTTCTTATGATTAAAATTATGATTAAAGAGTTTTTAAGAGGAATTTGTGGATTTGAAAGCGATTTAAGATGATAATTTTAAAATATAAAATATATTATTGATGATTACAACAATAATATGAATTCTATGATTTCAATTCTTCAGTTTACAATTTCTAAAGAATAAAATGCTTAAGAATTACTTTTAATAATAAGATTTTATAAATAACAAAACTTTGCCTGTTTGAATTTCTATTATGATTGGATTGATTAATGATGATGGGCAAAAACAGTGATGAAAAGACTCTTTTGATGTCTACAGAGCAACTCTCATGATTCATAATGAATATAGAGGGCGTGCTCAGGTCAAAACTGAAAAACCATGCTTAAAAATAAAGTTCTTAACTTAAGGTAACTTATTTTTAATTCCAATTTAAAGTTACCAGTGTTATTCTTAACTCCAAGTAGCTTTAATCCTCATTTAAACTAATTATTTTAAGTTTTAATATAAAATAAGTTTATTTATATTAAAGCTCATCACATAAGCAGCTTAAAAATAGAGTTTCAAGAAGAAATCTCTCAAACTCAATCTTTAATTAATTTTTAAAGAAATTATGATTTTCTTTGAGCTTAATTAAAAGAGCAAATTTCCCGGCTAATGACCCAGGAAATTTACTTATGAAAGATACTTAAAATTTACTTATAAAAGATACTTAAAATTTAATTCATACATAGATAATATTAAATTGTAGGCTGTGTGAAAGTCCTAAGCAAATCCATTAAGAATTGGATTTTTAATGGATGTTTGAAGTTATTGCTATTTTTCCATGTAAAATAGCAATACACACTAAACCTTAGCTTTTTATAAGGTTTTAATGCTTGTAACCTTAAATTTTCAAGCTTATTGAAGCTTTTTAAGCTTAATTAAGTTTTGACAGTTCTTGAAACCTTAATTTCAAGCCTGCATATTGGGATTTACCCTGTGGCAGCTTGAAATTCCTGTCCAATTCGAATAAAACCAGTTTAAACTTTAATGTTGGATCAAAGTCTAATATTAAAATTTAAATAAGGTGGAAAATCCTCCAATAAAGGTGGACAACCTTAATTGAATCCATGCATATCCAAAAAGTTGGTTACCCCAGCTCTATTTGATCTTTTTCCTTTGTCCCACCTTTTTGCGTGGATTTTGCCCTTTTATTTATTTGAAGCCATACTATGGCCTTAAACCCTTTTAAATTGAGCTCACACAGGATTTACACCCTGTATGGAAAATCCTTAGCCAATTCAGTAAATATACAAAACACCTCAATTTTAACTAAAATTTTGGTAAGTTTGCATAAACCTTATGCAACTATAAATTTAAGCTTATTTAAGCTTAAATTTAACAATTTTAAAAAATGTTAAAGAAGTTACATTAGTACTGTGAGCTTCTTTAATCTTCCAATAACATAAGAAATAAGTATTTTTGGGTGTAACACCCTATGGGTGTACCCTAGGTTATTTTTGGTGTAGAATCCAAAAATGACATAATATTCATAACTTTGTTTATCCAAAAAAAAGTTATACTTATTTTTAGACATTTTTTATTTTAAATTCAATTAAAAAGTCTTTTGAAGACAAATTTAACTGTGTATAAATTCCTTTGTGGCCTTATGGGTATGTTGTATATACTTCACAGGCTCACATTCCCTACCACCAAAAAGAATTGTACTACAATTTTTCTTTTGCAGTATACCCCCAAGTTATTTGGGGGGGGTATAGTCCACTGTCCAACCTCTCTACTTATACTTCTTAAGTATGTAAAGCATACAATTCAAACTTTTTACTGAGCAATTGGTCTTCTCTCATGTCTGAATCTTCTGAGAAACCTTTGGGAATCAGGTATTGTAGTCTCTTCAATCCATTCATCTTCATGTTGTGGATTTCTGTACCTGACTAAGTATTCTTTTTAATTTTTTCCCCTAAGTCTTCTTTCTTTTAAGACTTTTGGTACCTTTTTATCCTCAGTGGGGGTACTTCTAAGGGTGTTTCATTTCTTAAAGGAAATAATTCCTTATCACTTGAAGTGTAATGCTTTACCAGACTGAAAGTGAAAGCTGGATGCTTGTTTTCCAATTCTCCTGAAAGTTCTACTTGTACTGCATTTGTCCCATGAAGGCCTTTCATAATAAATGGTCCTGCAAAGGAATCTTTTAATTTCTTTGGGCCTTTAATATTATTTAAGTTCAAGGTTGAAACTAGTATTAAGGCCCCTACTTTGAATTCCGGGGTTTTATGACTCTTATCCCATTTCTGTTTAGCATATTCAAAGGCATCATTCATGCTTTGATTTGCATGATGTCTTACTTTATCAAGCAGTAGCTTAAAGATTGAAGCAGTTGGATGAATATCAACCAGATCTTTTTTCAAAGTATCAACTTCTCCAACATTGCAGGAGTTTTTCCTGTTGAAGCATGGATGGAGGTCTTGTAGGCTAATCCCAATGCTGGTATAAGAGTACACCAATCATGGGTAAAGCCATCAGAATCTTTAAGCTCCAGGCCATAAGCACAAAATCTCCTAATCATGTCCTCAAGGGTTTGAATCATTCTTTCTGCTAACCCATCTGTTTGTTGATGGTATGCTGTTGAGAATGATAGTTTTGTACCCTAAAGCCTATGTAAATTAGTTCATGAGGCTGATGTGAATTTTGGGTCTCTATCAGTAATAATATTTTTAAAGAGACCAGTATGGGATATGACTCTATTCCAGATCAGAAGAGCTGTATCCATATCTGTGTCATCTTGAAAACATGATAAGAATATTTGTGTTTTTCTATATCTGTCTTCAATAACAAGACACACATTGTAGCTTTTATCACCCCCAGGTGGTAAGGCAGTTACCCAATCTATGTGAGCCACTTCCCATGGGTTATTTGGTTCTTGTATATGGATCATTAAACTAAATCTTTTACCAGTAGCTTTATTGGCTTTCTGGAATCTGTCAGAATTATGGCAATACTCAATGACATCTTTTCTCTAAGATGGCCACAAGGCACATTTCTTAATGCTTTCCATAGTTCTGTCTTCAGACAGATGTCCAGAATGAATTTTATCATGAAATTCTAGTAGTATTGTGTTAATTAACATTCTACTACATAGGACCATGACACATGTGTGTTTAGATCTATGATATAATATACCATCAAATAAATGGAATATTCCATTGTCATAAGATGCTTTCCAAATATCATCTAAAGAATCAGCCAATGCTGCATCTTTGCAATCTTTGTCAAGTAGAGCAGTAAGGATATGACAATTCTTATCTTGCTTATAGCTTTCTCTAACTTCTTCAAAGAACTCTGTTCCAACATCTGTGATGTTAGTTCCTTCAATTGGAATTTTAGGTTCTGCACTTGTAGGAACATAGGCAGGATTGTCAGGTGTATTGGGTAATTCCCATCTACTTAAGCCATCAGCATTTTTATTGATATTTCCAGCTTTATGTACCATGATCATATTGCCTCTAAACTCCTGTATAGCAATCTGCCATGATAACATGTGTCTGATTGGGGTTTTCATATCAAGAAGTTATTTTACTGCATTAAAATCAGTAGATACTTCAAACACACCACCATCAAGAGAGTAATGAAGTCTTTCGAAAGCCCAAACAAGGCAAAGGCACTCCATTTGGCTAGCTCCATATGTGGCCTCAGTAGTCTTAATTTGTCTTGAAATAAAACAAATTGGACCTTCATAGGGTTTGTCATTGAAAATTTGAACTTGATGAAGAGAAGCTCCTAAACCTTCACCACATGCATCAATATACAGCTTGAAAGGACATTTCCAGTCTGGCATCAATAATAATGGTGCATTGGTCAAGGCATGCCTGATTTTATCATATGCTTGAATCCTCTCCTGTGTCATTTCAAAAACCGTTTGTTGATCACAAATTCTGTATAATGATCTGGCATGGATTTCAAAATCCTTAAGGTGTTTCCTGTAGTAACTGGCAAAACCCAAGAAAGAAATCATCTCTTTTTTGTTCTGGGGCATTTGTTTCAGTAAAGCTGCAGCCACTTTGTTCTTATCAATACCAAGGCTCAGTCATGAGACTACATGTCCTAGAGCCTTCAACTCATGAAACCCACAATTACATTTCTTAAGAGATATTTTTATGTTCACTTGAAGAATTTTCTTAAGTACTAATGAAAGTCTCTCTAAATATAACTTCCAGTTTTCTGAACAAATGATAATTTCATCAATATAAATGATTAACCATCCCTCTGATAATTCATGTCAGAATATGGTGTTCATCATCCTTTGATAGTGAGAGGGCGCATTTTTAATACTGAAATTCATCCTCAAGTATTCATAAATACAACATTGAGTAATAATCCTCAATAATTTCATAGCATGAGGTGTTAAGACATTCTGATGGAAGCCTTTAAGATCATTTATGGAAGTAATGAATATTGCTTTGGATAATTGAGTCAAAGTCTCATGAATTCTAGGGATTGAATACCTGTCTGGAATAGTATAGGTATTCAGTGCTCTAAAATCACCAACCATCCTTGACTTATCATTGTGCCAAGTAATGATTACTGGAGTTGTGACTTTTACTTCCTCATTTTGTCCAACTTTTCTAAGAACTCCCAGTTTCATTAGGTCATTTATATGACTTTCAAATGCTTCTCTAGCCCTAGGGCTAGCCGGGTAAGCTGGTCTTCTTAATAGTGGAGGATAAGGTCTTTCCACATTGAGTATAATGTCCACTTCATGGCCTTTTATACCTTCAAGTGGTTCATCATCTGAAGCAAAGGCTTCCCTGTATTGGAATAAATTTTTAATAAGTTGTTCCTTCATTTCTAGTGTGAATTCAGGACTAATTTGTGCTTCAATTAATTGATTTGACACAAATTTATCTTTATTAACATTTTTCACTTTTTTACTGACAGTGATTTCTCTTTTTTCTAGAGGAAAAGCAGATTTTTGTCTTTTATTTTCCCCTATAGTGAAATACCTGTCTTTATGATTATTAATATCAATACCATAAATATTGAGGTAATCATTTCCAAGTATAAAGTGTTGTGAATTACAATTATTCATAACAACAAATTCAACTTTTAATCTGATACTTCTTGCAGGATGAGGAAATATCATTGCTTCTTCAAATATAACCAACGGGTGCATATTTTGGCTAGCACTTCTGAATTTTGAACCTTCAATTGGCATTATCTTGTCTTTCCAGTTGGAATAAATTTTTTCAAGATAATTTTTTCCAAGACAAGTGCAAAAAGCACCTGAGTCAAGATGTATCTTGGCTTCTGTGTTGCTTATCACAATATTAGTGATACAAGACGATCCAGCTGTATAACCTTTACCTCTGGCAGGCTTGGTTTTCTGCATTTTAGCATCTTGTACGTGTATGAGGTCCATACATTACTCCCTTTACTGTGGTAAGTGAGTATGCACTTCTGTGACTTCAAAGGAAACATTGATATTTTCTATACTAAATTCATCTGGTAATTCCTCCTCTTCAGAAGGCTCAGAATCACCTTCATGTACATGGACATCATTTGTTTCTTTTGTGTCATCTTTTTCAATTTCTATCTCATTGATTCTTGTCTTTTTGGGACAAGTATTAGCCAAATGAGATGTACTTCCACACTTATGACATTTCAAAGGAAGTCTGTCTTGTGGTTTATTTGGTTTTGAAATTGGTTTCCCACTAGTATTGTTGTCTATTGGGGATTTATACTGATTTCTTCCAATTTTTGTTCTAGAAGTGATGTCCTCCATAGCATTGATATAATCTTCTGTAGAGCAAGGCTCAATACATCTGCTTCTTATAGAATGCTCAAGGTCACCTCCACACTTTCTTAATATTCTTTTATGTACCATTGTTTCAGACATATCAGGATGAAGGGCAGTCAATCTGTCCTTCTTTTTAAGAAACCAAGACATGGGCCTGTCCCTCTCAATATTAAAAATGGCTTCTTCAAAGGAATTTTCCATTCTAAATCTCCAGTAATTATTTTCCCATTTGGAAATAATTTGTTCTTTCCACCAAGGCCAAGAATGTTTACCATGGTCTTGTCTCATTTTATAATACCATTTCTTTGCTTATTTGGTAGATAATGAGTGTAATCTGGAGCTTATGTATTCATCTGGTATTGTGGGAACTCCTCTTGTGTGGGATTAAAATGAGGCAGTACCTGGAGGGGGAAATCACAGGTAACTAGTTTTGAATTGCTAATAACTCCTGTAACCAAGGGTGGCAAGGGTGTATTGCCTGCCCCTCCTAAAATACTGAACAAAATCTTCCTTGGAGCTCACAAACCAAAATAAAATTAGTAAGTGGCTTTACAACTGCAGAAGACAAAATTCAGCAGTCTCAGATCAGACCTATTTAATAAATAATATAAAAAATAATGTCAGTTATTTTTGGTTAAATTTGAGATTTTAATGAAATACTTGTCTGTTTAATTTTAATGTCTTTTTTTTTTTTAGTGAAATTGAGGTGAGTTGTTTCTTCTTGGTGATAATTCCTTGGTAGGATGGGTTATTTAAGGTTTTCTGGAAAATCTGATTGGTGTTGATAAAGGTAATTTTGTCAAGGTATAGTTATAATAGAGTAAAATGATTTTTTGAAAGGTTTGTTATTTTTTTTAAGAGTGGTTAATAATAAAATAATATTGTATTTGTTAAATTTAAGAGGTAAGATTCTTTGTTATTGGATTTTTAAAGGGGTAAGTTACTTTTAAATCTTGATAAATGGTGTTGATTTTACTGGATAAAATATTTTAATAGAGTAGTAACCCTAATCTTGGGTACTGGGTAATTTTTATTTTCTTTTTTTAATAATAATAAGATTCCACTGAGCTTAGCTACTGGGTAATCTTCAACACTATACTTCCACTGAGCTTAGCTACTGGGCAAGTAATTTTTACTATAATATACTGGACTACCTCCCAGGTGAGGGATGACTTATTCCTGTGCTGTAATGTGCAGAGGATATATTGTGCATGGGGGGGATTTTGAAATTTGGGGGGAGAGAGCCCCTCTATTTATACCTTTTGGGAGCCCAGAGGGCCCTCCATGGGAGCTGTCTTTTTCCACTTTAATTCCTCTTGATTTCATCATGTGACTCCATTTTTGGTGAGGACCTTTCTTGTATGGGTCAGGTGATTTAAGGTTTGGTGATAATTTTCTTTCTGCACAGCCTCCATTTATCACATGATTGTCTTTTGGTGAACTAATTATGATGTGATATTCTTGAATTTTCCTTGCATACATGAGGTGGTTCAATTTTGGCTGGGTATTTTTGTTGTGCACAGCCTCTTTCCTGTCACATGATATTCTGTTGGTGGATGCAGTATCACATGATGACCTTGTAATTCCTTTGCATATGTCCTATTTTAGGTTGGGTAGAAATGGCTGTGTAATTTATGCAGGTGTCATGTTTGTTTTTCTTCTTTTTGAACTTTAAAATGAAGTCATATGATAACTTCTTGCATTGGTGAATTTACTGTTTTTTATGAGATGATGTGATTTTTGATTTTGACACATGCTGTGCATAGTCATGTGGTTGAGATTTAATTGGAATTGTGTACTTCATGCAGCCTGTTGTAACTAGCTTTGGTTTGTATGAGGTGATGAGTGGTGTAAATAATTATGTTTTAACGTTTTAAGTGGGGCTACTGTGGATATAAGATAAGGTACTCCTGGGGCTGTGTTGTAAATGAATTGCAGGAATTCCATGGAGTTGAGCTTTGCATCATGTGACTTTGAATGCAAGTTGGCTGTATAACTAATGCATGTGTCATTTTCTTGCTGCATGAGTCCTGTGGCTGTAAGGGGGTGTAAAGCTGGGTGGGGTGTGTAATTTAAAGGGTGGTACCTCATTTGTTGTAACTAGTTTGCTATATGTAAATTGATTTTTTACATATGCATAATGAAATTGAATGAGTTATTTAAACACATACACTTCCCTTTGGTGCCTGTGCCATGGTTTTATGAGTTAAATCCAGCTTCTTGCTGTAAAATTCACCTTTTGGTGTAAAATTTGAGTGTAAGTCTGCCTGTAGGCTGGATTTCCTGCTGTTATAGGGTACTATGAGCTTGAGCCTGGTGAAAAAAAAAATGGTATGGAATACCACAGTATGTTAAATTCTTCTTTGAGCATAGCAATTGTTTTCATAAATTCCATATGATTATATTCTCCTTCACCACTGAAGGTTGGCCATTCCTCCAATCTTGGAATGTCTTTAAAATTACAAGCAGTCTCCACATCTGCATTACTTGAAATTGTATGATGTTAATCATTATTCAATTTAAGTACATTTCTGTCAAGAATTGGTGTGGATTGCCTTGGCAATTCATCTTTTAGTGATATATTATTAATACTTGATTGAATATCTTCTTTCAATTCAAGTCTTGCTTTATCACTTTTTTCCAATTGTTCTTGTAAAAGAGCTGCATTGTGCCCAGTTGAGGTTTCCAAGTTTTGAACTTGTATTCTTCATTCCTTTAGCTGTCTAGTTATAAAAGAAATTGGATTGTTGTCTGGTTGATTGAGTAAGGTAACTTTAGATTCAATTCTTGCACAAATTTGCATCAAAGACATAATATTGTCTTTATTAACATTTTCAAGGCCAACAATGGTCATTTGTGTTTATTTCACTTTTAATATCTCATTACCCAACTTCTTTTAGATATACTCAAATGTTTTAAACTTTGTCATAATTTCTTTATTACAATATTCAAATCGAGTTACAAGTTTTACAAGATCTATTTCTTTTGGAAAGATTGGTTCAATCTTTCCTCTTCCTTCTTTTTCAATTCCATCACAGTTCTTGCCATATTGAACACATTGTCCATGGCTGTCTTCTCTTTCTTGGGAATTCTGTAATTCTGAGAGTAAGGCTTGTTCCACTTGGGCTTTGCCTTTTGCTTGCCCTTCTGATTGGTCTTTGGGGTTTGCTTGGGCTTGTTTGGCACTGGTTGAGGCATATTTTTGCTGGTGGATGCTTGGGGAGCTTCCACTGGGGTGTTGTCCTTGCCTTGGGCCAACTTCACCTTCTGATCCTCTGATAACATGCTTTGGTTTTTCAGCCAAGCTTTTATCTGTTGGACTTGTCCTTTGCAAGAAATGGGTGTCCAACCCTTCAGAAGTTGTGCTGTCTTTTCTGGCCCCATGAACTTCTTCACTTGAAGATATGAGCTCATGGTGCCTATTCAAAGACTTGGGAGAAGTTCCCACTCTTGCTGTTTTGCTGCCATAAACCAGTCCTTGTACTGACACTGGTATATCTCTACTGCTGCCTGTTGGAAGTGATTCAGGTCTAACAGCAATAGCAGTTATGTCAGCTTCTGGACTCTCAATAAGAGTTTCAAAGGTTCTGGCTAACCTTTGGGAACTGGTGGAAGGTCTGGGATCCTCCATTTTTACCTTTCCTCTGGGCTGACATTCTTGTCTTTTTGATTTGTGACTGGAATGTCCTGGTCCAGATCCATTAGATTGGATGGAGTAATTGCTTCCACTTCTAGTAGGAGTCATTTCACATCAATTTTGAGAAAAAATATACTAAGAATGAATTAAATTCACCTTCTGGACCTTTGAAGGGTTCTTTGGTTATAAAGCCCCTTGGTGCTGGGCTAGTTTGAATTTCAATACTAGATTCTGAGGCTTCAGAGTCTGAATACCTTTTCCTGATAGATGACACTAGAGAAAAAGAAAATATAAGTTATTTTATCAAACAATAAAAATAACTTATAAGCTCAACTTATTGAATAAAGTTTTTTTAATGTAATTTATGGAAAATTACATCAAAAATAAAGAAAAATGTTCAAGATTAAAGAAAAAATGTTTTTAGTAAAGATCTTTAATTTTTTAATCTTTTATTTGATTTGATATTTTCTTTAAAGGAATAATAATTATGGAATTAATAATTTATTAATCAAAATTATATTATTATTCACTTTATACTAGAATAACTTAAAGAATAAATTTCACGTCTATGATGTGAAAAAGCCACTAGTTAGACAAAACAAATTTATTCCAAGTCACTCAATAGTATATTGTTTCAAACAATATTCTTAAGAAAAATATAACTTTATTAAGATTATAAAGATTATTTATAAGGGTGAGTCCCAAAAAAGCCAATATAAAAGTAAATATGGAAGTTTTACGTCAAAAAACAGTAAAATAAGGTCTAGAATATGATTTATGTCCCAAAAATTGGTTAAACTCACAGCCAGGACCCCAAATGTAA
This sequence comes from Austropuccinia psidii, assembly GCA_023105745.1. Taxonomy (NCBI): domain Eukaryota; kingdom Fungi; phylum Basidiomycota; class Pucciniomycetes; order Pucciniales; family Sphaerophragmiaceae; genus Austropuccinia; species Austropuccinia psidii. The sequence goes on along the minus strand of JALGQZ010000005.1, from coordinate 54,053,562 downwards.
GGTTTGTCTATGAAACTCTTGATAATAGTAACAATATCAAGAGTACTATGACTGTCCTCAGTAGAAAGATATAATCTAATAAAATATTATAACCACAAATTCAAATGTAATTATCAGAAATAATTATATAAAAATATAAATTTCATTATTATTATAAAATATAATAATAAAGAAAAATATAATGATTATAATGAATTATAATTATTCTATTATTTTTATAGTCACTGACAATTATAACAATAACAACTGTAAAGCTCTTAATGAGACAATTACACGTGGAAAATATAAATATTTAACCACTTATAAATGATATAAATATTATTTATAAAAGAATCAAAACACACACTGTGCAGAAATAATTCTTATAGGAAAATTCTATAAAAAAAAACTACTAATAGATAAAAAAAATATAGAATTTTAGAGAAAAACTTACTTATAATATAAATTAATACAACAAGTCAAATACAACAGTTATTATATCAAAAGAGTATTATGAGTTAAAAACGGGTCAAAAATCTATAATTTAAATGATAAAACAACTTCTTACGATCAAAATTATGATTAAAGAGTTTTTAAGAGGAATTTGTGGATTTAAAAGAGATTTAAGATGATAATTTTAAAATGTAAAATATATTATTGATGATTACAACAATAATATGAATTCTATTATTTCAATTCTTTAATTTAAAATTAATAAAGAATAAAATGCTTAAGAATTACTTTTAATAATAAGATTTTATAAATAATAAAACTTTACCTGTTTGAATCTCTAGTATGATTGGATTGATTAATGATGAGGGGCAAAAACAGTGATGAAAAGACTCTTTTTATGTCTACAGAGCAGCTCTCATGATTAATAATGAATATAGAGGGCGTTCTCAGGTCAAAACTGAAAAACCATGCTTAAAAATAAAGTTCTCAACTTAAGGTAACTTATTTTTAATTCCAATTTAAAATTACCAGTGTTATTCATAACTCCAAGTAGCTTTAATCCTCATTTAAGCTAATTATTTTGGGTTTTAATATATAATAAGCTTACTCATATTAAAGCTCATCACATAAACAGCTTAAAAATAGAGTTTCAAGCAGAAATCTCTAAAACTCAATCTTTAATTAACTTTTAAAGAAACTATTATTTTCTTTGAGCTTAATTAAAATAGTAAATTTCCAGGCTAATTACCCAGGAAATTTATTTATAAAAGATACTTAAATTTTAATTCATACATAGATAATATTAAACTGTAATCTGTGTGAAAGTCTCAAGAAAATCCATTGAGAATTTGATTTTTAATGAATTTTTGAAGTTCTTGCTATTTTTCCACGTAAAATAGCAATACACACTAAACCATAACTTTTGATAAGGTTTTAATGATTGTAACCTTAAAGTTTTAAGCTTAGTTAAGTTTTGAAAGTTCTTGAAACCTTAATTTCAAGTGTGCATATTGGGATTATCCCTGTGGTAGCTTGAAATTCCTGTCCAATTTGGGATAAAACCAGTTTAAACTTTAAGGTTGGATCAAATTTTGAATAAGGTTGAAAATCCTCCAATACAGGTGGACAACCTTAATTGAATTGTTGCAGATCCAAAAAGTTGGGTACCCCAGCTCTATTTGGTCTTTTTCCTTTGTCTCACCTTTTTGCGTGGATTTTGCCCTTTTATTTATTTAAAGCCATACTATGGCCTTAAACCCTTTTAAATTGAGCTCACATAGGATTTACATCCTGTATGGCAAATCCTTAGCCAATTCAGTAAATATACCCAACACCTCCATTTTAACTAAAATTTTGGTAAGTTTTCATAAACCTTATGCAACTTTGAATTTGAGCTTAAATAAGCTTAAATTTAAAATTTTTAAATTTTTTTAAAAAAGTTACATTAGTACTATGAGTTTCTTAAATCCTCCAATAACATAAGAAATAAGTATTTTTGGGTGTAACACCCTATGGGTGTACCCTAGGTTATTTTTGGTGTAGAATCCAAAAATGACATAATATTTATAAATTTGTTTATCCAAGAAAAAGTTACATCTATTTTCAGTTATCCTTTATTCCAAATTCAATTAAAAAGTCTTTTGAAGACAAATTTAACTGTGTATAAAGTCCTTTGTGGCCTTATGGGTATGTTGTATATACCTCACAGGCTCACAGTACCTTTTTTTTTATGTTCTAGAAGAAAAAATGTCAGCCTGTGACTCAAAACCAGAGCACAAGCATGACAGCCAATGTCAGCCTGTGACTCAAAACCAGAGCACAAGCATGACAGCCAAAATACCATAAACCAATGGTATAGCCAAAATACCACCAAAACATGGAGCTGAGCCAAATTAGCTCAAAAGGTATCAAAAAAAAGAGGAAACTCACTTCTTCCTGAAAATATAAGTCCCATCACCATAGGACAAGAAATAACAAAGTTATTCCTGCTCAAAGTTATTGCTGAGCATAAACCTTAATTTTCACCTCTCATCTAAAATCTAGAAGGAGAGGCTTAACCCCATCAAATGGGTATTCAAAATGAAGCTCTAAGCCAGGGCTATCCAATGGTACTAGCCAAACTGAGCTAGCACCAGTATTACTTGAGTTATGGTCAAATTCAGACCAAATAAGGGTGAACAAAACATTCACCTCTCATCTAACTTTTACAGTTTTAGTGTGAGATACTTAAAGTGGGGTCTTTTTGGAAAGAGCACAATCAGGGCTATCTGATGGTGTCATCCATTTCCTCATATCTCAACTAGAACAGAAGTTATTGGCCAAACAAGCTTAATACAGCTTTTTGCCCAAAACACGCCAATGTATAAAAACACTTGTACATGGGATAACTTTGCCATATTTAATGATAACCATGTCAAGTTGGGTACCATTGTATAGAGCTCACACAGGGCTATTCAATGAACCAATTTTGAGCTTGATACCTCAAATACTGACAGAGGTATGGCAATTTTAAGGTAAAAATCCCACCTGCTGTCATATACAGCCTTACCATGGGATAATACCCTATAACCATGAATATGAGGTGTCAAATAGACGAAGAAGCATGTTTTTACTTCAATACCTCATATGTCAGTCAATACTGGGGTCCCATACAGTTTCTGTACAGCATTCTACGCTTCATACACGTCAGAATCAGGCTGTGAGGTCCCCAGATGAAAATTTTCACCCTGTATTGGTGAAAACTGCCCAGATGTGGTTTCAAAACCACATCTGAGCCCAATACAGGGTATACAGGCTGTTTGCAAACCACAAGCCTGTCATGAGGAGTGAAAAATCTTCACTTCCTCTACGTGAAAAGGCCTAATAACCTTTTCACCTCAATTTCAGGATAAAAGGAGGGCTTTTCACTGCCAAAACCCTTTCCTCATCCTGCTCTTGAATAACCTACGTAGTAAACTGTCAAAAACATTTTTACTCTTGGTTAAATAATCAGGTATACTCTTAATTTAAAGTATTGTAGTCTTTATTATTGTAATCCAACAGGTAAAGCTGCACCCAGGGCTTTCAACAGCGCTCACCACCACTATATCTCTATAGTAAAGCCCTTTAAATCTTAAATTAAATCATTTATTATCAATCTTATCATCTTTTAAAACCATTCTTACCATGTCACAGTCATAGTTAAAGCTTGTAAATACTCATATACACCTTTATCATAGACTCAGCCTGACATTTTGGGGGCCTGGCCGTGTTTTTTTTGACTTTTTGGACCTTACAAGTAAGTCTTTTCTCTTTTTTATGACTTATTAACCATTGTTTTTATCTTTTTTAGGCGTAATTTCTTTATTTAAATATATATATTATATATATTTATCCTTTTTTATACATACTCATATATTAAAGAGTATTATTCACGTGGCTAATACCCACTGAATTTAATTATTTTTGGCGTGTTTTGTATATAAAAAAACACATAAGCCATCAATAAAGTCCTGTATTCTTGACTGAATAAGGACACCTCTGACTGAAAAACCATCAGTTGAGGCGTGGTCAAGTGTATTGTTAATTCAATAACACTTGTATACAAACCACTTTTACAGAGTACACTTGCAAACCACAAGTGTATCTGTGGGATACTGGCACACAAACAGTGTGACAGGGCACCATAAGCTGTATTTTTGACGTGAAATTGTTAATTCAATTACACTGTCATTATACAAGGGCATATTGTAATAATATACAAGCCCAGAGGCCATTCTTAGACGTGCAAAACCAGCCATTTAAGAAGTCTTAACTGACATAAGCCCTCTTTTTTCCTGTTTTGATTCAGTGGAAAAAAACTATATCCCACTTGAGACCCAGTCACAGGCCAACACACCAGTGACACCCTCAGAACCAGAGGGCAGCAAGGGTAAAGGAAAAAGGCTTAGTGAAGGCCTCATTACAGCCAAGAAGTGGACACCAATAGCCACTCAGAGAAGTAGAAAACCACGAAACTCTGCCTCAATACAAGGTAAACCAACCTTAACCACTTGTACAGGGAAGATTACAATTATTAACCCAGTTGTAACTTCCAAAGGCAAACTGCCCAAATCAGCAGATAACAAATTTGTACAAGGCACAGTCAAAGGTAAATACCCTAAGAACATAAAGTTTTTGACTGCTTGCAAACACTGATATGTCCCCTGCATACCTCAGAGACCTTGGCTTCCAAAGGAACCAGCCAGAGGACAGAGCAGGAATTTCTAGAACCAGAAGACCTGAAAGAAGACACATTGGACACAGTGGTGGATGGCAAAACAATGAGGGAGATAATATCAACCTTGCCATTCACACTCCAATTCAACAGAAACCTCAAACCAGAGGACTGGAAGGATATCGATCAAGTTCTTCAAATCCACCAACTCCTCAAAGATTTGTTTCAATGGAGCATGGACAACAAGAGGTTCAACCTAGCAACTCACTGGGAAGAACTGGGATCAAGTTGCCAGAAGATCTGTCTCAAAGAAATAGACTTCAAAGACCTTATGGTAATCACCAAGGGTTGGAATCCTACCAGGCAGCACAGACTCCTGGAGGCAAGGGAACAGAGGATAAGGGAGAATCAAGCCACTATCCAAGCTATAGAAGAACAGTTAACCCAGACAGGGCCTACTCAGATTCCTTCAGGTTCACAAGGAGCAAGCCAAATCAGCTCTCCAGTGGCTTCACACCATTCAGAAACCAGCAGATCAGTGGCCAAGAGTCACCATTCCTCACAATTCCAGGAAGTTTCCAGGAGAAGACAAGGAAACAAGGGCAAGAACAAAGCCTCCTTCAACCAGAGGAGGAAAGAGTCAGACCCCATGATCCAGAAGCTGTTAGATTTGGTAAAAGAAGTACACAAGAACCAGAAGTAGTTGTAAACCACTCTAGAATCAGTAGTCCTAGTAATAGAAACATTACCCCCACTCAGACTAAAAATAACATTATCACATCTGAGAGTAACATCAACAGTGACACACTGTGGTTACAAATGTCCCAATATGCTGAGCAATCTGAAAAGCAGGCTACAGAATTTGCAGCTGCCCAAGAGAGGATGAGAAAAACTCAAGCCTCATTGGAACAGATAGTTAAAAACCTTCAGGAAGGATATGCTCAACTGAGCAAAGCCTCTGAAGAAACCAACAAGAGACTGAATCAAGTCTCTGAAGAACAACACCATAGTAGCAGGGACAGGGAGTGTCTGAACCAAGACATCAACAAATTGTTTGATGCCTACCATAGCTTGAAGCCCCAACCACAAGGCCAAGCTATAGAGAATCCATATCAACCAGATGACATCAAACCAGATGCCATGTTGTTGAATAAGGCAAGATCTCCATCACAATACCAGGATGGAGATGGCATGTCTTATTCAGAGAAGGAAGCCTTGAAACAGCTTCCTGAGGCCTCAAGCTGGCCCAAATTCTCTGGATCAGGAGAATATGATCATATGGAACTCATAGATTATATTGATGGACTCTTCATTGATGTACCAAGCATACCAGATTACTGGATTACTGCTAGACTGAATACTGAATTTAAAGGTCATGCAAGTATATGGTACACTGAAATGAAAGAAATCCATGGCAGAAGAAATTGGCCATGGTGGAAGAGTCAAATAATCCAAAAGTACAGTAATGGAACTTGGATATGGCAAAAGACCATGTCATTTGAAAATGACAAATACTCTGTGGATAAAGATCCATATGAGTGGTGTCTTAGACAGTCTAAAAGACTTAAAGCCATTGATCCTCAAATGAACATTCAAATGAGGAATCATAAACTTCTGACACAACTGCCAGGAGAACTAGAGCATGCAGTAAAGTGCAGATGCAACCAAAATTGCACTCTAGATGATATAGCCAATACCTTACAAGACATAAGGAAAAGGACTAATATAGGGAAATTCACCCCATATAGAAGCAATAGTTTCAAAGAGAAACAACCTTTCAGGGTAGAGTTTAAAGACAAACCCAGAGAAAGAGTGGCAGAAGTGGCAAAGAAGAAGAATTCTTGTCACAATTGTGGTTCAACAGATCACTATGCCAACAACTGCCCAAAAGCAAAGAAGAAAATCAATTCTATAGAAAAAGTCCCTGAAGAAGAACCTCCAACAGAGGATTCTGAATCAGACTCTATGGGTGATGCCATCAGGGAACCATCTGATGAGGATCAAGACCCAAGAGAGGAATTTCTAGTGGAATACCAAGAGGAAACCCCACTAGAAATCCAGGATATACAGTTGGAAGCAGGCATTCCACAAGACACTGCCAACAAGAACTTGTGTAAACACACACAAGATGCACAAACATTCCTGGTTACACCAACCAAAGGAATGGCATACATACATGGAACAGCCACAAAAATGACTGTATGTATTGACAATGCTCAGCACTCATTGATCATTGACAGTGGAGCACACTTCTCCATAGTGGCCAGAAATTATCTGGATAACCACTTCCCAAACTGGGAAAAAGAACTCTTGCCCACCAGGGCAAAGAACTTTAAGAGTGCATCTGGAAAGATGACCTCTATTGGGACAATTATCAACGAGATAATTATACCCCACAGAAAAGGTAATATCAGACTCAACCCAGAGTTTGTAGTGCTTGAAGATGCCCACATCCAAGGGTTTTTACTGGGAACAGATTACCAGAGAATGTATGGCATAGATATTTACAATAGTAAAAATAGACATATTACCATTGGTACTAACAAGGATAAGAAATTTTCTCTTGATATATACCAGATATCTTCTCAGGACCCACTGGAAGAACTTCTGAGAGAATTCAGAGAGGGACAGTTTAGCACTACCCTCACCAGTAAACAAAAACTAAGTTTACTGAAGATGCTGAGGAAGAATAGACCAGCATTTGCCATTGGTGAAGAACCATTAGGCAAGATCAAAGGCCATGATATAGAACTATATCTGGATGTAGAAAGGCCTTATCCACCCATGTTAAGGAGACCTCCTTACCCAGCAAGTCTGGAGACCAGGAAAGAGATTGAGAAACATATCAATGAACTCCTGAACATGGATGTCATTAGGAATATTGGACATAATGAAATAGTGAAAATCACCACTCCTGTCCTAATCACCTGGCATGATGGCAAGTCTAGACTGTGTGGAGACTTCAGAGCCCTGAAAAACTACACAAAAGCAGACAGGTATCCTATACCAAGGATACCTCATGCCTTGGATAAATTGGCCAAAGCCAAATACATAACCAAGATGGATTGTATGAAGGGCTTCCACCAAAATGGAGTTAAACCAAACTCCATGAAATTACTCAGAATTATATGCCATATGGGCATATATGAGTACACCAGGATGCCATTTGGCATCAAGAATGCACCAGCCCACTTCCAAAGGATGATGGACACCATATTTCAAGAAGAAATAATGGAAGGCTGGATGGTAGTATACATTGATGATATCATTATATACTCAGAGACATGGGAAGACCATGTACAATACATAGACAGAGTGCTAAGTAAATGTACACCCATCAATCTGAAAATTTCACTCAAAAAGTGTAATTTTGGCCAACAAGAGCTACTAGCTCTAGGACACAAAGTCTCAGGCCTCAGTCTGGCAATTGACCAGAACAAAGTAGCAGCAGTACTGCAAAAACCAGTACCAAAGAACATCAAAGAGATGCAATCTTTCCTTGGATTTGCTAGCTACTATAGAAACCACATCAAAAACTTTGCCCACATAACCAGTAGTTTATACAAGTTATGCTCAAAGGATGTAGTTTTTGAAATAACCAAGGAAAGGAGGGATGCATATGAGAGGATCAAATATGAACTCACTAATGCACCTGTACTCATCTTGCCTGACTTTGAACTACCATTCAAGTTATATATAGATGCAGCATGCAGCCAAGGCTTGGGAGCAGCCCTTCACCAAAGACAAATTGTGGATGGTGAACCAAGAGAAGGTGTAATATGTTACATCTCCAGGCAGCTGAAAGATTCAGACGCCAGGTATGGGGCCACCCAGACAGAATGTTTATGTCTAGTCTGGGCTCTAGAAAAACTCCATTACTATTTGGAGGGTGCAGTCTTTGAAGTCTACACAGACTGCACAGCCTTGAAGTCTTTACTAAACATGAAGACTACTAATAGACACATGCTGAGATGGCAAATAGCCATCCAGGAGTATAGAGGGAACATGACCATCATATACAAGGAAGGTAAAAGCCATACCAATGCAGATGGCCTTAGCATATGGCCACTGGACAATGTCAAAAGCAATCCAGCTTATGACCCTGAAGTTGCTGCAAAAATTCCTATCCATTTTATGGAAATAGATAGGAAGAAGAACTTCAGATTCTCTGAATGGGCACCAGGGAGTGGTACCCTTGACAGTGGAAACACTGATTCAGAAGGGACAGAAACCCCCATACTGGGGATAAGTTCCTCAGAACTGCACAATGAATTCTTCAATGCAGTATTGAAATCTTATGCTAAACACAAACAGTGTAGCATACTACTCCAACTCCTTCAACAAAAATACAGGAGCCCAGAACTGGAAACCCAGCTGGAGGAACCCTGGTTGAGGGCCTATAAGGACAGTAAATTCTTCCTTATAGATGGCCTGATTTATCACAGAGACAAGCACACCAGTGCACTCACAGTGATAGACAGAGACCACATCTCTTTAATCCTGCAGGAATGCCATGACTGCCCCTACATGGGACACATGAGTGAGGACAGGACTAAGGAGAGGGTAGCAAGCACAGCTTGGTGGCCCAAGTGGGAGCAAGAGTTGAGTGAATACATCAACACTTGTGAAAGATGCCAAAAGGCAAATAGAAAACATGGGAAGAAATATGGGTTGCTCCAACACATAGAAGAACCCAAACACCCATGGGAAACCATCAACATGGACTGGGTCACAGGACTTGTCCCAGGAGGCAAAGAAAACTACAATGCCTGCTTAATCATAGTTGATAGGTTCAGCAAGAGCATGAGATGTCTACCATGCCATAAAGAGGACACAGCCATGGACACTGCTCTGTTATTTTGGAATAACATCATATCCACCTGTGGAGTCCCTAAGATCATAATTAGTGACAGGGACCCAAAATTTACATCTGAATTTTGGACCAATTTATATGACATGCTTGGCACCAAGCTTGCTTTTTCCACAGCTTACCATCCACAAACAGATGGTCTAGCTGAGAGGATGATCCAAACAATGGAGGACATCCTCAGGAGGTTCTGTGCCTATGGCATGGAATACAAGGACCATGAGGGATATACCCATGATTGGGTCACCCTCTTACCAGCAGTCCAACTGGCTTATAATACAAGCCAGCACTCTACCACAGGAAAAACACCTGCACTGGTAGAGAAAGGGTGGAATACCCTGTTACCTGTGGATCACTTGAAGAAAAATCTTCTGACCATCCACCCCACAGCCAAAGACTTCCATGATATGTGGAAGAAAGCCTGTGATACTGCTGCCAAATGCATAGCTGAGGCCAAAGAGTACAACAAGCAAAGGTGGGACAACTCACATATGGAACCTGACTTCAAGGAAGGGGACCAGGTGTTAGTGTCTACACTGAACTTTAACAACCTCAAAGGACCTAAGAAAATGAGAGACTCATTTGTAGGGCCCTTCACTATCATTAAGTTGATAGGGAGGAATGCAGTAGAGGTCAAGCTCACTGAGGAGTTTTCTAGGAAACACCCAGTCTTTCCAGTGAGCCTGGTCAAACCATACTTCCAAACAGAGGAGGATAAATTCCCCTCCAGGAAGAAAAACATTACTCCACCAGAAATAGTGGAAGTAGAAGACTCTCCTGGACCTGTGAGTAAAATCATCAGGGCCAGAAAAATCAGACTTAATGGGAAGGATCAGAGACAATATCTAGTCAGATTCAAGAACCAGACAGCTGACAAAGACAAATGGTTGGCAGAGGATGCCATACCAGATGGGAACCTTCATTTAAGGAGATTCAGAGCCTCTAGGAGGACTGAACAGTCTCATCAATGATGAGCCTTTTTTAGAGGGAGGGTATGTCAGCCTGTGACTCAAAACCAGAGCACAAGCATGACAGCCAATGTCAGCCTGTGACTCAAAACCAGAGCACAAGCATGACAGCCAAAATACCATAAACCAATGGTATAGCCAAAATACCACCAAAACATGGAGCTGAGCCAAATTAGCTCAAAAGGTATCAAAAGAAAGAGGAAACTCACCTCTTCCTGAAAATATAAGTCCCATCACCATAGGACAAGAAATAACAAAGTTATTCCTGCTCAAAGTTATTGCTGAGCATAAACCTTAATTTTCACCTCTCATCTAAAATCTAGAAGGAGCGGCTTAACCCCATCAAATGGGTATTCAAAATGAAGCTCTAAGCCAGGGCTATCCAATGGTACTAGCCAAACTGAGCTAGCACCAGTATTACTTGAGTTATGGTCAAATTCAGACCAAATAAGGGTGAACAAAACATTCACCTCTCATCTAACTTTTACAGTTTTAGTGTGAGATACTTAAAGTGGGGTCTTTTTGGAAAGAGCACAATCAGGGCTATCTGATGGTGTCATCCATTTCCTCATATCTCAACTAGAACAGAAGTTATTGGCCAAACAAGCTTAATACAGCTTTTTGCCCAAAACACGCCAATGTATAAAAACACTTGTACATGGGATAACTTTGCCATATTTAATGATAACCATGTCAAGTTGGGTACCATTGTATAGAGCTCACACAGGGCTATTCAATGAACCAACTTTGAGCTTGATACCTCAAACACTGACAGAGTTATGGCAATTTTAAGGTAAAAATCCCACCTGCTGTCATATACAGCCTTACCATGGGATAATACCCTATAACCATGAATATGAGGTGTCAAATAGACGAAGAAGCATGTTTTTACTTCAATACCTCATATGTCAGTCAATACTGGGGTCCCATACAGTTTCTGTACAGCATTCTACGCGTCATACACGTCAGAATCAGGCTGTGAGGTCCCCAGATGAAAATTTTCACCCTGTATTGGTGAAAACTGCCCAGATGTGGTTTCAAAACCACATCTGAGCCCAATACAGGGTATACAGGCTGTTTGCAAACCACAAGCCTGTCATGAGGAGTGAAAAATCTTCACTTCCTCTACGTGAAAAGGCCTAATAACCTTTTCACCTCAATTTCAGGATAAAAGGAGGGCTTTTCACTGCCAAAACCCTTTCCTCATCCTGCTCTTGAATAACCTACGTAGTAAACTGTCAAAAACAGTTTTACTCTTGGTTAAATAATCAGGTATACTCTTAATTTAAAGTATTGTAGTCTTTATTATTGTAATCCAACAGGTAAAGCTGCACCCAGGGCTTTCAACAGCGCTCACCACCACTATATCTCTATAGTAAAGCCCTTTAAATCTTAAATTAAATCATTTATTATCAATCTTATCATCTTTTAAAACCATTCTTACCGTGTCACAGTCATAGTTAAAGCTTGTAAATACTCATATACACCTTTATCATAGACTCAGCCTGACAAAAAACTTCTGGAAACAATATCCTTCCATGCATTCATATTATATATAATCTTACACTTCTCCATTATTTACCTTCTGCTGTTTCTCAGTTTCATTTATCCTTCCTATCCTTCCACACTTCTCTATCATTTAGCTTCTGTTGTTTCTTAGTTTCATTTCCTTTCCCTCCATCTGACCTCCTTCTTACTCTTGATGTCCTGAATCCTCCTCCACATTCTGGTGTTTTTATTTATTTCCCTCTAACCCTAACCCTCCTTATGATTTTCTTTTAATTTCCTGCACCACCTTCTGTTTTTTCCTTTTATTTCCCTCCAGCTCACCTCCTTATGAAGTTACAATCAGATGTTGTTGGTCACAGCTTTGCAGAAAACTACTCTAAGTGACACTGAGCTCCTTCCACCCACCTCCATTGATGAAGATTGCACCAGAAAGACCCTGAGAAGACACAAGTGGTCATGGGTATGGGTATATTTTCAATGTCTCAATGATGCTTATGTTGAATGTCAAGTGCTTGATCATTTTGGCAAAGCTTGCAAGAAAAATCTTACACGTGACCTTACTGGAAGCATCAAGGGTATGTCGGATGATCTCACAGGCTTTCATCAAATGCGCAACCCCAACAAAAGGCCTGCAATTGTGTTTGGGGCACTTGACAAATACATATATAAGCCTTGGCCCAAAAATGTAAGAAATTATGTTTGTTATCCTCCTTGTAAAACCAAAAAAGGAACTAAATATTTTTTTCAACACAGTCTCTAACTCTTGAATCACTCAAGACGGCCTTGGTCTACTAAATTTCTCAGGCTAGCCTTCCCCTGTCAATCACTGAGTCAAAATCCTTTAATGACCTTTTGGAATTGTGCAATCCCAATATCATCAAAATCCTTGTTTGGTGTCATTCATTGACTGCACACCTGTCCAGCATTTTTTTTTCCATCAGAACCACAAACCCAATCCATGTATCCTTGACCACTGACACATGGACTAGTCCAAATGTGACAGCCTATATGGCTGTCACATGTCATTATTTAGATGAGACATTTCATCTCACCACCTTGCTTCTGGGACTGACTGAAATCCATGGTAAGTTTTTTTATTTTTATTTACTGGATACTGATTATTTTCTTTTTTTTTCAGGTGATCACTCAGGCACATCACTTTCCAAACTATTATTTGGCACCATCAACCAATATGACCTTGAAAGCAAAATCGTTTGCATTATGACAGACAATGCATCAGTTAACCAAAATATGTAATGAAATGCAAGACCTGTTCCCAGCTTTCATTGCAAGAAAACATTGGCTTGCATCATGCTGCATGGGATGGCCTGAAGGCCCTTGCTATAGGCTCCCCTAATTCAACTCAAAATCCATCTGAAGATGAAGTTAGCCAAATATCAATTGCTAACATTATTGAAATCCCTGATGGCCAAGATAATCAATACAATTCAATCATTTTGCAAATTTAGCATTTGGTGGTATTCTTAAATCAAAGTCCTCAATGGCATGACAAGTTTAATACAGCAGTGAAGCTAATTTACAATGAAGACAAGCCCACCAAAGCCATCAATTTGCTTTTGCATGTGTGTACAAGGTGGAATTCAACATATGACATGCTTTCAAAAGCTCTTATACTTAAAGAAGCTTATAATCAGATCTGCAGTCTGCCAAATATGCAATCATACCAACTCAATGCTCTCAAATGGGAAAAAGTCAAAATAGTAATTGACTTTCTTGAACCACTTTACGAAGCGACTCAAATAATTTGTGGGTCCAAATACCCAACAGTTAGTTATGCTTTACCACTTTATATTCTATTGATCAGGAGGATTGAACAGGTATTTATTTCTTTTCATCTGCTTCAACCAAATGACTAATTGCTGTACTTGTTTATTTCAGGCCTGTCATCAATACAATGTGACCCCAATTGAGCCTGCAGCCAAAGCAATGTGCAAGAAATTAACCAAATATCTGAAGATTCTCATTACAAAAATACCTGCAATATGTGCTAACATTTTGGATCCCCGATTTAAACTCAAATTCTTCTACACAAATGAAGCAACATTGGCTAGTTTAGGTACCTCATCCACCACATTGTCAATAATGTTTAAAGAGGAGGCCCAGAAACATTTCAAACAATCAATCAACCCCAAAGCAGATCTTACTGCCCAACAGCATGTTGGGTTGTTTGATGAAATGTATTCAACATTGGCTCTTGAGTTCAGTAATTTGGAGACTGAACTGGAATGATTCTTTGCCGAACCACCAACATATTGGTCTTTTGGAATTCCCATAAATCTTTATTTCCTACCTTAGGGCTGATGACTTACAAGTTTTTGTTGATACCTGCCATTAGTGCACCATTTGAGAGAGTGTTCTCAGGTGGCAGAAAAATACTTACTTATCAACATGCTGCTCTTTCATCAAAGTACATTGAGCAATTAGCTTGTGTTAAAAGCTGGTCTTGCACTTTTGGTCCTTTGTTCTCTCATGAATAGAGAGATGGGCTCAATAATATTATGTTTACTTTTAGTTTTTTTGTTTTGTTGTCTTTTCTACTATTGGTACCGTGCTAAAGTATTAACTGCCTTCTGTGTCCCTAACCATCCGGGGGCTGCAAAGAAATTATTTAACAAATAATTGACCGATCCCCGCCACACAGGGGCGGGGATTGGAAAACCCTCAAAATGTGAGCTTCGGGGAACAGCCTTAGTCTGTACTCATAAGTTACATTAGTCCCCTTAAGCAAGGATTTGATGCTAGAAGGCTGAATCCACGTGTATACTTCATGAAATTCTTAGAGCTATCAAATGCATCCTTTTTTATATATGTAGGTGCTCATTTTCTTAGGCTTTCAAATGTGAGTACGGACTGACTTGGTACCGACTTGCACTGCATGCGCCAGAAAAAAAGCCCGCGCAGAAGCTAATTGCTATCTGTTATACCGTGCAACGTAACTGATATACCGTACGGGAAAACAGTTAAGATTTGCAAATTTATTGTCCCGAAACTGCTTTTGGACCGCATATCCACCCTTGGTGTATAATACTATACAGGACTCACATTCAGCACCGATGTCATGGTGTTCCTGTAAGAAATCAGCATTGCTGAAGTGGGCAGTGGCGGCCGGTTGGTTGCCCTTGTCCCATAGCCTTTCCTCAGGATGTGCACGGAATATAGGTTCGCGCTGTAGTCATACGCAACTCCCATGATCATCAACCTCATCTAAAGTTCCTCATCAATTGACCAGTTCTCAAAAATCCCTGAAACTTGCCGACCTTTCAAAGGTTTTTGTAAGGTTGTTCCTTCCAAGCTTAGCAATTAGAAAGTCACGTTCCATCATTTCATCCAAGTCACCAGATCTTTCAAGAGAAATTTTGATTCATCATTTAGTTGGAAATCTCAGAACTTATGAATTAAAATGTCATCAGATGAAGTAAGAAAGAAATGCTCAAGTATTATCCGCTTAATCTGTTCTTCTTAATTGATCTGCTTTGATAGAGCGAAGGATTCGATCTCAGCGCCGATCAATACTCAGATTCAGATTTCACTGAACCTCCAATATCAAAATCAAAAGTTAAATCCAAGGTTAAGCAACATTTATCTTCAAGTTATCATATCACCGTCGATTTGAACTAATTTCTTATTTGCCTTTGCTTCTATTTAACTCAGCCTGCGGTCAAGGCCAAGTCAAACTCCCAATCAACTAAAGCATCATCAAAACCCAAAGCAGTATCTAAGAAGATTGTTCAAAAATCACAACCAGATCAAAATGTCCCTTCATCTAATGACTCCGAGGAGGAGGATCAATTAACTCAACTTCCCACTAAACCCAAATCAAAGACATCTGCTCCCGCAAATAAGAAATCAGCCAGCCAAACTTACCAAAAAGTAAGTGGTAATCAATTTAACACGCCTTAAAAATCTTTGAACGTTATCTCATGGCCAACACAAATGCTCATGACGCTTTTTCAATTGGTTTAGTTGACTCAACTCGAACATGTCCTTAAAAGACCAGACACCTACATTGGAAGCGTTGAAGCTATTCGGCAGTACATGTGGATATACGACAGAGCTAAGAAGGCAATGGTTAATAAAGAAATATCTTTCGTTCCCGGTCTCTATAAAATCGTGGATGAAATTCTAGTCGATGCTGCAGACAATAAGGTGACAGCCGAATTCTTTGTGATTTGCATCATTGAGATGTTGCAGCTGAGATTGATCCGAGGAATCGACTTTTTTAACAGCAAAGGGACGATAACATGGACACCCTGAAAGTTACCGTTGATCCCGAAAAGAACATCATCTCTGTCATGAATAATGGCAAAGGTATTCCAATTGAGGTGCGTATTTCAATCTACCATTGACCACGGCTTTTTTGATTGAGTAAGTGGCCTCAACTAGATCTATGAAACTGAAGGGATTTACATGGTCTTTTTGATTGATGTAATTGTCGTAAACTAGATCCATGAAACTGAAGGAATATATATTCCTGAACTCATTTTTGGCCATTTACTTGCAGGAAGTAATTTCGATGATGAAGAAAAGAAGACTACGGGTGGTAGAAACGGTTATGGTGCCAGTGGGTTATCTAAAGCTCGGGAATTTGCGATGATGCCGTTTTGATGGAAGTTTATTTTCGTATATATTTTTTTATTACAGAGCTGGCAAATATTTACTCTTTAGAGTTCATTGTAGAAACTGCTGATACCGCAACTGCAAAGAAATACAAGCAAGTTTTCAAAAAGTAAGCTTTTTTCTCGAAAAACTTCATTACATGCTGACTCATCAATTATTCATGAACATCAGCAATATGTCAACAAAGGAAAAGCCCAAAATAACGGAAAATAAGAAAGGCGAAGAGTATACCAAAATTACATTCAAGCCAGATTTGGTGAAATTTAACTTACCGGCAGAGAACGGACTTGCTGGGGATATGGAGGCTTTGTTGAACAAAAGAGTTTATGATTTGGCTGGAACTCTCAAAAATGTTAAGGTTTGGTTAAACGATGAGAGAGTTAAGGTCAATGGTTTTAAGAAATACGTTGAAATGTACATCAATGGCATCAATGAAGTGAGCTAGGCGATAAAGTCTTGCCCTTTTTTTCCTCAAACCCAATTCTTTCCAGACCTGACATTCTATTTTTGAAGGCGTCGAAAAGCTCCTCATCTAAGAACCTAGAACCCCCAGGCTCTCCAGGACAAACATCCAATAAGACTCCTATCATCTATGAAGAATGTGGAAAGCGATGGGAAATTGCCTTTGCCCCTTCCGATGGTCAATTTCAACAAGTTTCATTTTGCAATTCAATTGCCACTACAAAAGGCGGGATTCATGTTGATCATGTCGTCCGACAACTCGTTGATAAGATCACCGAATCTGTCAACAAGAAAAAATCTAAACTTAACTTGAAACCATTTCAGGTCAAAAATCATCTTTGGGTCTTTGTGAACTGTTTAATTGAGAATCCTACATTTGATAGTCAAACCAAGGAAAATATGACACTTGGGGCTACTAAGTTTGGCAGCAAGTGTGTTATATCGGATGAGTTTATGAAAAAAGGTCGGTGCCTTGTTATATGAAGGCCCTCATAATAAAGCGTTTCTTTTAACACGCTTGTTTTGGCTGAAATCGACAGTCTTGAAGTCGGGTGTCATAGATACCGTCATGGATTTCGCCAAGTTTAAAGAAGAAGCTGCTTTCAAAAGGACTGATGGATCAAAGCGTTCACGAATCACAGGCATTCTCAAGCTAGAAGATGCAAATAATGCTGGAACCAAAAAAGCGGCCGATTGCACATTGATTTTAACCGAAGGAGACTCAGCTAAATCCTTGGCCGTCGCTGGTCTTTCTGTTATTGGGCGGGACAACTTTGGTGTTTTTCCATTACGAGGTAAATTGCTGAATGTCCGCGAGGCCAATGGCGCGCAATTATTAGCCAATGCAGAAATCCAACACATAAAACAGATCATGGGTCTACAACAAGGTAAAAAATACCAGAGTCGAGATTCGCTCCGTTATGGAAGTTTGATGATTATGACTGATCAGGCAAGCTCAATTTAGTGGATCTGGCCAAATTCGAATACTTATTTCTCATTTGGTATTTTCTAGGATCATGATGGTTCTCACATTAAGGGATTGATCATCAACTTCTTGGATTACTTTTTCCCCTCTTTATTGGAAATACCGGGATTTTTGGTTGAATTCATTACACCTATCGTAAAGGTCACACGCAAGAAAGAAGAAATTTCCTTCTTTACCATGCCAGAATTTGAAAGGTGGAAAGAAGAAAATAATGGCGGGCGTGGTTGGACGAGTAAATATTACAAGGTGATTAAAATTGCATTTATCCGTGGTCTTTGTAAGGTTACTCAATCCTCTCAAATTGACGTCTTGCTTGCAGGGTTTGGGTACTAGTGATGCAAAAGATGCCAAAAAGTATTTTAGCAAAATGTCATCTCATCGTATCAAATTTGCTCCGACCCAAGAAAACGATCGTTCACTTATAGATATGGCGTTCAACAAAAAAAAGGCTGATGATCGGAAAGAATGGCTAAGAGGATTTGAAGTAAGTTTTTTTATTAATTAGTGAAAAGCTAATTTTAGGTGCTAAAATTAATAAATTATGTAACTTTTGTAGCCTGGTACTCACCTTGACCACAATGTCTCGCAAATTACTTACTCTGAGTTTATCAACAAAGAGCTCATCTTATTTTCGATGGCTGACAACATTCGTTCGATTCCTTCAATGGTTGATGGATTCAAGCCCGGTCAAAGAAAAGTTCTTTTCGCTTGTTTTAAGCGGAAGCTGAAAGCTGAAATCAAAGTTGCGCAGCTGGGGGGTTACTGCTCTGAACATTCTGCCTACCACCATGGAGAACAGAGTTTAACACAAACAATTGTTGGTTTGGCCCAGAATTTTGTTGGTAGTAACAACATCAATATTTTGTCACCGAATGGACAATTTGGTACCCGTGCTTCTGGCGGCAAGGATGCTGCCTCAGCCAGGTACATTTTTACCAATCTAGAAAAAATCACTCGAGTTATTTTTCCACCCGCCGATGATCATGTGCTGAACTATTTGGAGGACGATGGTACACAAATTGAACCCGAGTGGTATATACCTATTCTACCTATGGTACTCGTCAATGGATCTAGTGGGATTGGTACTGGATGGAGTTCAGATATTCCCAATTATAATCCGATGGACATTGTTAACAACCTGAGGCGTCGGCTTCATGATGAACCTTTGGAGCAAATGCATCCTTGGTTCAGAGGATTTACTGGCCAGATTATACAGGAAACTTCAGGCAAATATAAGGTGCTTGGGGAATGGAACCAAATTAACGACGAGACGATTGAGATCACCGAATTGCCTATCAGAGTCTGGAACCAGGCTTACAAAGAGCAGTTAGAAGCGTGGATCAACTCTACTGAGAAAATCCCTGCGCTGATCAAGGTACAAAAAACGTCGAAAGATGAATTTGGTTTGGTGCCACATTGACTGAGTTTTTTTGTATATCTGTGGACCTCAGGATTATCGCGAGTACCACACAGAAACCACTGTACATTTTATCATTACGCTCACAGAAAAAGGAAAAGAAGCTATCAAGAAGGACGGAATTGAGAAAGTGTTCAAATTGTCCAGCAGCCTTTCAACAACTAATATGGTCTGCTTTGACCCAATGGGAAAAATTAAGAAATATAGTGCACCCGAGCAGATTTTAGACGGTTTTTTTGACATCAGATTGGAGTATTACCAAAAGCGCAAAGTAAGGGAGTTGTTTACTCGAACGGTACTTTTTCATAAAATTGAAATTGAACTAAGTGCTGACGCCCAAATATGTTTCCGCTGCTGATTGAAAGGAATATCTTGTTAATGATCTGACTCTGACTTATGAAAGGCTTTCAAACCAAGCGAGATTTGTGCTGATGATTATTGAGAAAAAGCTAATCATTAGTAACCGAAAAAAAGCTGACATTGTGGCAGAGTTGAGAAAGCTAGAGTTCAGGCCGTTCCCAGTAAAAAAAAAACCCAAGACAGCGGGGGATCCCGACCAGGCGGCCGAAGGAGATGAAGATGAAGAGCTTGCGGATGTTAGTGCAGCTGGAACTGTTGGAGACTTTGACTATTTATTGAGCATGCGTGAGTCAAGTTTTTTAGTTCTTATGACTTTCGCTTACAGACAGCATTCTTAAAATTATTTCTCTATTCTCTAAGCTATCTCGCGTTTAACTGCCGAACAGGTAGCTAAACTGTTGGCTGAGAGAGATGATCAAGAAAAGGAACTCCAGATACTGTTGGAGAAGACTGCTCAAGATCTATGGCGGGTTGACCTTGATTTGTTCGAACATGAGTGGTCGGTACGTTCTACACATGACGCTTTATGAACTTCATAGACAAAAATTTATCAACTACTACTGAATCCAACTGCTGTGATGTTGAATCTAGCGTTTAATGCTGGCTAGTGATGAGTCGCGCCGCGCTAGCATTAAAAAAGTGAAGAACATGGGCATTAAAATGCCAAATGTGGCCAAAACCGCGAAGGGGAAAAAGCCTGTTGTAAATTATACCTTGTTGTTTTAAGTAGGATTCTTCTTGCGATGGAGTGGCTAACCGCAAAATGTTTTACTCTCATCAAGGCTAAACCAGAGGTTGACAGTGATGGTGAGGAAATCTATAAACCGAGTACAGATAAAAAACCACCAAAGCCGCGAGTTGGCGACCAATCAAAGCTTGATTTTAAACCTGCCCAATCTAAAGAGCAGCCAAAAGCAGAATCCACAGAAGACTTGGTCCAAGCCTCTACAATAGTCGCAGGTGAAGATTTAAAGCCAAGTGAAAAAATTGTAAAAGCCGCCACTGGTCCTAACAAGCCCAAAAGAGATTTGAACGACTCGGAAAGTGGCTCAGATGAGCCTAAGCGCACCACCAAGTTAGCAAAGAGAAAGAAAAAGGTAGATTCAACTTATAATAATGATAGCTCCTGAACACAACTAAGCTTTAATTGTGTTTTAAAACAGGAAATTATCAAGAGCTCAGATGGCGAAGATAGCGATGACTTTGAAATTAGGGGTAAGGCACCCAGCAAGTCAAAAACATCCAAGCTGATGCCTTCTTTTAGTAACGTTGATCGCATTGCGGCTTCTCAAGTAAAAGCAAAAGCAAAAGCCTACAATGCGAAAGCGACACGAGCACCAAAGAAAGGCGATCGTGATTCTTCGGCAGAAGGCGACTCAGAAATAGAGGCCTTAGCACTTGGCAATGATTCATCCTTGGATGATGAGGAGACGCTGACTAAGACGACCAAGTCGAAACAGACAGCAAGTCGAAAAGTCTCAGGCTCGACGGATAATGGCAACAAGTCAAAAAAGGTTGACAAGAATGAAAAGTCGAGCTCAGAAGATATTGGCCCCCCTGCTCGTCGTCCGGCTCGGTAAGTAAGATTTTATTCAACTTTAGTACTTATCAAATTTTATTTGGTCTTTCGACTGAAGAAGATTTTCTTTTCTTTAACAATTCTTTAATACTTGTCCTTATGATAGGTCAAAAGCCCCTACTAAGTATGTCATGGAACCAAGTTCATCTGAAGCTGAAGAAGGGAGTGAATTTGAGAATGATGAATCTAGTTGAACTTTGGTTTTTTGCTGTTGAATTATAAACTCACGTGGTCTTATTTGTGGACTTGTAGTTATTGCTTATGTTTTTGTTGTAGAATTTAGTTTATGGTTATTGCTTGTATCCTAATAATTGGTCAACAAATGGAACAAATACAGTAGAACCTGTCCTAATCCATACCTGTTGGTGGACACATTTTCCGATGGGTTTTGAAAGCTGGGAGATCCTGTTGAAAGTCATCTTGTTTTTGGACCATTTTATGCCTTTAACCTGTCAAAATCTGTAAAGTAAATCCAACCCTTTACCAAACCTTCCAAAAGCCATATGTTAAGCCCATAATTATGAATTTCCAAAACCCATTGAGAGTAAAATCAAAAATATGGGTTCTGGGAGGTTTCCTTTGTTTTTGGGGACAAAATGTGTATGGGTTATTGGGTTGGACAGGTTATGGGTTTTGGAGCAATTTTAAGCAGGCACCAACTTGGTGAGCCCAAAACTCCATGGGTTGAGGCAGGTTATAGCTTTAGAGAGGTATGGGCTAGGACAGGTTCTACTGTAAGGTAAAACCATCTGAGCTTGGGTGGATTGTTGCCATTTTTTAGCCAGTTTTTATTATTTTTTTGATATTTTCCCTTTGAGGGCTTCATTAATTCCTGTCAGGTTGAGTCTATGTAGAAGTAGTAATTAGGCTACTTACAACTTTAACTGTGACTGTGACACATGATAAAAGATTTAAAATAAAGTTATTGATAGAGAATAAGGATTTTATAATAAAATTTAAAGGGCTTTACTATTATAAAATAGTGGTGGTGAGCGCTGTTGAAAGCCCTGGGTGCAGCTTTACCTGTTGGATGACAATAATAAAGACTACAATAATTAAGATTATAATTATACCTGGTTATTTTCCAAGAGTATAACTGTTTTTGACTGTTGTACTACGTAGGAATTTAAGAGCAGGATGTGGAAAGCTTTTCTGGCTGTGAAAAGCCCTCCTTTTATCCTGAAATGGGGTGGAAAGGCTACTAGACCTTTCCACATAGAGGAAGTGAAGATTTTTCACTCTCTGAGACAGGCTTGTGGTTTGCAAAAGTCCTGTATAGCCTGTATTGGGCTCAGATGTGGTTTTGAAACCACATCTGGGCAGTTTTCACCAATACAGGGTGAAAATTTTCATCTGGGGACCACATAGCCTTCTTCTGACATGTATGATGCATAGAATGCTGTACAGAAACTGTATGGGACCCCAGTATTGACTGAATTATGAGTTATTGAAGTATAAACATTCTTCTTTGTCTGTTTGACACCTCATAATCATGGTTATGGGATATTATCCCATGGTAAGGCTGTATTGGCCAAAATGTGGGATTTTGACCTTAAAACAGCCATACCTTTGTCAGTTCTTGAGATATCAACCTCAAAATTGGTTCTGTGTGTAGCCCTGTATGTGTTCTACACAATGGTACCTTATTTGATATGGCTATCATTAAATATGGCAAAGTTATCCCATGTACAAGATATTTTGTACATATGTGTGTTTTAGGCAAAAGCTGTATTGGGCTTGTTTACCCCATAACTTTTGTTCTAGTTGGGATATGAGGAAATGGATGACACCATCAGATAGCCCCGATTGTGCTGTTTCCAAAAAGACCCCACTTTAGGTATCTCACACTAAAACTGTAGAAGTTAGATGGGAGGTGAATGCTTTGTTCACCTTATTTGGCCTGAATTTGGTCATAACTTCAGTAATACTGGTTCTAGCTCAGTTTGGCTGGTACCATTTGATAGCCCTGACTTAGAGCTTCATTTTGAATACCCATTTGATGGGGTTAAGCCTCTTACTCTGTATTTCAGATGAGAGGTGAAAATTAAGGTTTATGCTCAGCAACAACTTTGAGCAGGAATAACTTTGTTATTCTTTGTCCTATGATGACGGGACTTGTATATTTGGAAAGGGGTGAGTTTCCCCATTCTTTTGATACGTTTTGAGCTAATTTGGCTCAGCTCCATGTTTTGGTGGTATCTTGGCTATACCATTGGTTTATGGTATTTTGGCTATCATGCTTGTGCTCTGGTTTTGAGTCACAGGCTGACAATTCCAGAGAAATTTTTTTTTACAAGTAATCCCACAAGAAAACTCATAAAAGCTGATTTTACTTGTGTAATCAGTTGTTTTATTGTGGAAAAAGGTGGCTGCCTGTATCTGCCAAAAATTTCCACTGTGGTTTGAGCTATTTTCATAGTGAAATATGTCCAAATTGCCATCAAAATTTGACAAAGAACCAGCCAAAAGATATTTAGCCATATGTTGATTTTCTTCCAAAAAAATTGATTGAAAGTCTTAAATGTAAGCATAAGAAACTGAGATATATAGACATAAAAACAAAAGAATTTATGCCTTGAAGCTGCAGGTACTACTGTGGGAAATCCACTTTTCTGGGGCTGAAAACAGGCAATACCTGGAGGGGGAAATCACAGGAAAACCTATTTTGAATTGCTAATAAATCTTATAGCCAAGGGTGAAAATGTGTCTTACCTGCCACCTAAAATACTGAACAAAATCTTCTGTTGTTGTCACAAACCAAATGTAATGAAGTGGGGTTTCAACTTCAAAAGACTATCTAAGCAGTCTCTAATCTTCTGTAATCAATAAATAATAAGAAATAATATAGAATCTTAGTAATACAGGTAATGTTAATTTCAAGAAAATATTTAGAGGGTGAAAAGGTTTCCCCTTTATTGAAAGGTGGTAAGTTGTTTATTTTTAGTGAGAATGTATGAGTAAGTTTACTCTTGGAATAATCTGAGAGAGTTGGTTGGTTCTTGATAATTTTTTTAATATAACATAGTAATGGCAGAATATTCAAGCAGTTTTTTATTGGGGATGTGGATGGTTCTATTAACAAAGAGTAATAATGAACTCTGGATATAAGACATAATAAACAATAAGGCTGTGTTTATTGATAAGGGCAAGATAATTCTTAAGCTCTTGATACTGCTTTTCTAATGACCAAATATATTCTCCAACTAATAATACTGACAGTAGTAGCTGGGTAGCTTTTGTATACTGCAGTTTTACCAAGCTTAGCTACTGTCTCACAGTGATTCTATGTAGCAGCTTAAAAGAGTACAACCAAGCTAGCACCATGACTGTAACATGGTAAAAGTATTCAAAAATAGATGAAAAGGCTTTACTGTCATAGATAATGGTGATTACGAATCTACTGAGAGCCTGGGTTACAGAAACTGAATATTAATTGGCAGTTGAAACTAATAAAGCAATTAGAATTTATCATTGTATCAGATTTACTCTAAGGGTACTACTTCACCATGTAAGGATACTAAAGGAGAATAATAATGAGGTTTTCTGGTGAGAGAAGAGCTCCTTTTATCCCATTTGGGGAATCTTAGGGGAAATTAATTCAGAGGGCTAGTTTGTGGTTCTATGAGCTCTACAGATTTTACAAAGGTCAAAATTTCTGTTTTCAGACTACAAAAGATTATTCTAGACCCATACAGGTTGAAGAAACTCCTCAAAGTCCACATAACCACTTTTAATACATGTCCAGAGTGTTTGGGGGGTTCTTACTAGTCGCCATGGGCAGACTTAAGCTTGAAACTTGAAATATCTTAGGTATAAATCCAGTAACAAATAGCACCACTCTGGTAAATCCCAGTATTGATAGAAAACCACCAATACAGACATCTCAGTACACTTTGGAGATTTCAAGCATACCCTTATGTTGAGCTAAAGTGAGTTATTAGATATTTTATTTGTTTTCATATATTTCAACACTTTGAAAAATGAGTAGAAGTCTCAAGAGTTTCTAATGTTTTGATTTATTTGGTTATGGCCACCATTCAAAAAAATCCAAGCCCTGGGGGAAGGTTCTGAAGGTTCAACACCAGCCCAAAAATTAGTGACATTATGAATAAAGAGAATGTCCAACATGGGTTCAAACCTGATACTGTTTGGTGATATTCTTGGCCATGCTTAGCTAGGTCTTTGAAAAGATGAAAATAAGACCCTATCATTTAGATTCTTCTATTGGGATACTATTTTGATAAAAATTTATTCAGATACAAAATACACTGAGTAGAAAAAGAGGATGAAAATAATATAATTATATCAATAAAATTTATTCATAAGAGGTTTTATAATGAGCTATACCTTTTGAAAGTAGCAGAAGGTGCATGTGAAAGTCAGAAATCATGTTTTATTAAGTAAATTGAACAAACATGAGCTTCATAGTCATCTTTAAAGCTTACTTATATCTTCCTTATATAAATATAGAATTTGTTTTCTCAATATCAAATTCTTTATAAATTTATTCAAAATATTAAATATTTTTTATTCAATCAGAAGATTTTATTCCTTTGAGATAGACTTCCCCTTTTGTAATTATAATATATCTCTGATAGTTTTATCTTTTTTTTGTTTTAAATTCATCCCCTTGTCACATAAGAAGAGCTATATCAAGCATATATCAGAGGTAAAATCCATATCTTTGAGTTTTTTATGTAATAAAAAATCTCAAATTATAATGAGATCTTGCATTTTCCAATAAATTTGAATTCTAATGATTTAAATTGAAATACTTATTCAATTTTTTAATAATAATTACTGATATAATTAAGAACTCCAAATAAATAAAATTTGCATTCGTTTGCCCTTGTTTTCAAATATCAAGATTTCTTTATACCATAAAAATTTCTATGATGGCTTTTTATGCTGATTTAAAATACTCTTTAAGTATTTAAAGAAGGATTATATTCATTATTTATTGGTGTAAAATCTTTCTACTCCATATCTCACTACTTCTTAATGTACATGATCATAAGGTTTGTCTTTGAAACTCTTGATAATATTATCAAATATCAAGAGTACTATTACTGTCCTCAGTAGAAAGTATAATATAATTAAATATTATAACCACAAATAAATATAATTATTAATAAGAATTATATATAAAAAAGGTATTTAAGTATTATTAAATAATTCAAAATTAAAAGAAATATTGGTAATTATAATAAATTATAGTTATTATATTATTGTTATAGTCACTGACAATTATAACAATAAGAAGTGTAAAGCTCTCAATGAGACAATTACACATGGAAAATGATAATATTCAACCACCTAAAAAGAATGTATAAATATTATTTATAAAAGAAATTATTACACACACTGGGCAGAGATAATTCCTATAGAGAAATTCTATATTAAAAAACTAATAATAGATAAAACAAATACAGAATTTTGGAGAAAACTTATAATATTTATTTAATACAACAAGTCAAACAACAACATTTATTATATTTAAAAATGTTTATAAGCTAAAAACACACCAAAATTAAATATTTTAAAAGATAAAAAACAACTGATTTATGATAAAATAAGATTTAAGAGTTTTTAAGAGGAATTTGTGGATTTAAAAGATATTCAAGACAATAATTTTATATAATAAAATATATTATGGGTGATTAAAACAATAATCTGATTTACATGATTAAAATTCTTCTAACTAAGATTAATAAATAATAGAATAATTAAAGAAAATATGCTTAATAATAAGATTTTATAATTAATAAAATATTACTTGTTTAAAATGTCTAATTGATTGGAACAATGATTGGTTATGTTCAAAAACAGTGATGTGTAGGCTCTTTTTATTCCCATAGATCAGCTCCAATGATTCATAATAGATATAGAGGGAATGCTCAGGTAAAAACTGAAAACTATGCTTAAAAATAAGGTTCTTAAATGAAGGTAACTTATTTTTAATTCCACTTTAAATTTACCAGTGCTATTCTTAGCTCCAAGTAGCTTTGATCCCCTTCTGGATTAATTATTTTAAGTTTTAATAGAAAATAACCTTATTTATGTTAAAGTTTATCAAATTCAAAATTCAAAAATAAAGTTTTAAGCAAAAATGTCTTGAACTCAATTTTCAATTAATTTTTGAATAAACCTTAATTTTCTTTAAGAATAATTCAGCTTTCTAATTTCAAGGCCAATTATCAATCAATCTTGTTTTAAAAAGAGATTCAAACTTTACTGTATACATAGATAACATTAATTGGTAATCTGTGTGAAAATTTCAAGTAAATCCATTAAGAATTGGGTTTTTAATGAATTTTTGAAGTTATTGCTATTTTTCCATGTAAACAGCAATACACACCAAACCTTAACTTTTGATAAGGTTTTGATACTTGTAGCTTTAAAGTTTTAAGCTTAATTAAGCTTTGAAAGATCTTAGAGCCTTGATTTCAAGCTTTCATATTGCAATTTACCCTTTGCCAGCTTGGAATTCCTGTCCAAATTGCGATAAAACCAGTTTAAACTTTAATTTTTTGATAAAAGTCTAATCTTAAAGCTTGAATGAGGGTAGAAAATTTTCCAATACAGGTGGAAAACCTCAATTAAATCCTTTCAGATCCACAAAGTTGGGTACCCCACCTCTGTTTGGTCTTTTTCCTTTGTCCCGCCTTTCAGTGTGGATTTTGCCCTTTTATTCATTTAAAGCCATACTATGGCCTTAAACCCTTTTGAATTGAGCTCATGCAGACTTTACATTCTGTATTCAAGATCCTTAACCAATTGAGTAAATCTACACAAAACCTCAATTTTGAATGAAATTTTTAAATTGAACAATTTTTTTTAAAAAAAAGTTGCAATTTTACTGTGAGGTTATTAAATATTCTAATAACACAAGAAATAACCATTTTTGGTTATAACAACCTATGGGTCTACCCTAGGT
Organism: Austropuccinia psidii; assembly: GCA_023105745.1. Classification (NCBI taxonomy): domain Eukaryota; kingdom Fungi; phylum Basidiomycota; class Pucciniomycetes; order Pucciniales; family Sphaerophragmiaceae; genus Austropuccinia; species Austropuccinia psidii. The sequence goes on along the minus strand of JALGQZ010000005.1, from coordinate 54,025,213 downwards.
TATTTTTGGTGTAGAATCCAAAAATGACATAATATCCATAGCTTTGTTTATCCAAAGAAATTTATACTTCTTTTTTGTTATTTTTTATTTTAAATTCATTTGATAAGTCTGTTTGCAACTAAATCAACTGTGTATAAAGTTATTTGTGGCCTTATTGGTATGTAATACATATCTCATAGGCTCACACTCATTCTATTAATGCTAACCACACATGAGGGTCTACGCTATCAATATTATACTCATTTAAGTTGAAAAAGGAAGGATTTATGAATTTATCTGATTGAATTTTGTTATAATCTTCACACAAAAGGAAATTATCATTATTCAATATTTCATGTTTGTAAGGTAATATTCAAATATTTTTTACTTAAGGATTTGTAAGAAAATGATAAAATAAACTATAAACATTCAAGACATGCATTTTTTCAATTATGTATATTGAGTTTATTCTCATTTCATAAGGTATTATATATCTTTGGATTATTCCAAATATGTGGGAAATATCACAGGTGAAAATATTGATTTGAAATATGCTAAATTAAATTACAATTAATGAAGATATGTTGATTCCCCTTATGGCTTCCATGGAATGTGTTTATAAGAGCTTCTTCTAGATATATTTAAAATTTTGGAGCTTAAAGCCAATAGTGTGCCCAAAGGGTAATGTGATTTTTTAATATTCCATATTATTGTATACTTGAAGATGTCTATATGAGTATTTTATCAAAAACAAATTACATAAACTTTGCCCAAAATTGTCATAAGCTAAATCCAATTGAAAATAGCAATTTTGAGAGTTTGAAAAAAATATATCAAATTTATTTCCTTCAACTTTAGTAGTATAAAAAATATAATATAGATCTATTGTTTTAACAACATTAAAGGTTCCTCCAAAATACTCTACAAGAGAAATTTCAATTTGAATTAATTAAGAAAATAACTGAAAGAAATCAATAGTGGAGAAGAGTTTATAAATATTGGTATTAAAGAGGAGTTCTTCCCAAAAGTGAACAGAGTGAGTTTGGATGAAAAGTAACAAATTTTACAATAATGAGAGATTCTTTGAGGGTAAAAAAGATTACAAGAGCTGCAAGAAATAATTATAATGATTGTTTCATATGTTTAAATGCCTTAAAATGAGTTTAGATGGCGGTTATAATATTTTATTCAATGGTTTAGAAATTCTCAAGCCAATTATGAAAGGGAAAGATTCTAACATGAAAAAGAAACAAGGGGACCAAGACAGTTTTAAAGCCACCAATTTTCTCCCTTAAAAATTAAACATTTCCCTCACCACCATGAGCAAAGTGGCTACTCCTGACAGCGGGTGTTGCATTTGGAATTTGGCATGGGAATTGAATTGGATACAAGTGGGATCTAGGACAGAGATTGAATCTTAAAACGGGAGTTTTAGTAGAATTTTAAGCCACATATGCAAGCCACAAAAACATAATTGAGTTTCCTAAATAATGTTGTTTTGACATTGTGATCAAAGCTCAGTGGATCAAAAACACATTTTAAAGCATTAACTTAATTCCCTATGTATTTTTGTTTCTTTATTAATTCATATCATGTCCTTCACAAAAAAACAACCTCTATGGTTTGTACTATATATATTTACATATAAATTAAAGCTTTACCAACTAAGTTACAGAAAACCATAGCTAAAGAATATTAAATCTTGAAACACTGTATTATGAGCTCTTTAATTGATGAGAAAAAGTCTCAATTACTTGAATATTCCCTGAGAATATAGATATTATGAAAGAGAACACCTAAACTGAAATTTCTGTGTCTTATCAAATTCCGTATTGAGTGAAACCTAATACACCTGTTTCCCTTCTCTTCTTATACCAAAATCATGTATTTCAAGTTTGAAAAAAAATCTCAATCTTAATCACACAAATTATAGTTCAAGGAGGGATTTTAAAAAGAAAGTACACATTAAGGAGATATTGCCAGTATTTTTTCTTCAAAAACTACTTTAAAGGGATTTTTTCACTTATAACCAGAATATGTGATAATTTTGAGCTGAATATATTTTCCTTATCTTATTTTTGGGAAATATTTGTATGAGTTCATCCCAACGTGTAAATGGAGGACAATTCTTGATTTCAGGAAAGATCCATGAAATACACAAATCATAGTTAATTTAATTTTCCTCTAAAAACAGCTTTTTTAGATTTATGTTGAATAGAATGGTTTTTTCTAATATAAATTTATGTATCAATTGGTATATATCTGTTGAAAAATTGATTTCTTACCGATAAAAATCTTGATTCAGCTCATGATCAAACCTTTCAAAGTAAAATAAAATCTTTTAGCAATTGTTGATTTATTGAGATATTATTTTAAAAAATTCAGGGAATATACATCAAGAGATACAATATAGCTACAGCCCCTAATGCTTCTATATTTCATATGAATTCACTGCAGTTATATGTTCTATGTTGAAGTGAATTTGAAATTAAGTTATTCATATGTTTAAGCTTAGTTTTAATAATTTTTCACTTTGAAATATGCCATAAAACTCATTTCATATTTTTTTTATCTTTGACTTATATTTTTATATTTCATAGGCATTCTTTTTCCTTTTTTTCTTATGCAGGCTTAATAGATTCTGTAATCATTGGAGTATATGTAGAGTTCTCCATTTATGAATAAATGAAGATTCCTTGTTTTATTCAATGGCTTTCTAGACCTAATTAATTTGGAGTAATTCTTCAATTAATACAATTGACAACAGTTAAAAAACTGAAATTCATAAATAAAATTGAGAAATAACATTTCTAAGTCCTCTCTAAGTTAAATTTTCCTTAAATTTATGGAGGGAAACTCTGTAAATTCTTTTCAAAAATTATTTTGAATAAGAGATGAGTATTAGATAGAAATTTGGAATAGTTGAAAAATACTTATTTTTGAATAAATGACAAAATGATATAATTTCCTAAATAACTGACCTCAATGTTACATTCAAACAAAATGATTTGGATAAATGGTTTATCTTACCAAATCTATTTTATGAGTGTTATTGATCAAGAATAGTAGAGCTCTATGAAAATTAATTTATGATGACAAATCTCTTAAGCTTGAAAAGGATAGCAAAGCTGTACCCAAGAGTAATTTCCAAAGTGAATAAAGTAGAATTATATATTAATCTCTTTTTCATATTTTCAAAAGAGAATAAAAATAGGGTTCCTTTTTTTCTTTTCTGTTATTTATATTGATTAGTAGCCTATAAGATTCAGTCAATCTATATTTTGAAAGTGAGGCACCAAAGAAATAAACTTGAAATTTTTCAGAAGGAATATTAAAGTGATGCAAATATTTCTTCATAGCCATATCCAGATAGGATTGGAACATAATCAAGATTACATCTGAAATTTAGCTATTTGATTTTTGAGCATTTCAAAAGGTATTTACTCAAATTGTGAATAGTTTTGTATGGTACTATTCTTAAATTTCCCTATAAGAAATATCCAAACTCACAATTAAAATAGTTTTACTACACTTAATTTATAATCAATTTAGTTTATTAATCATCAGCTTGTGTAAAAGTAAATAAAATCAAAATTTGCAAAGTTTATCCTTCAAAATAATAACATTGGTCTGAAGATTTGAAGAATTATAATGAAGATCTCAATTTGAGGCTTGAGGTGATTTAAAAAGGATCACAGTGATATAAAGTTGGTGGAAGAATATTTGGATTAATGCTGAAACAAGTATATTCAGATATCACTGAGATATGCAATGATTTGGTCCTTATCTCTTAAGATCAAACATGATATTGAAATTTCAAAATAAGATCATAATTAGGGTATTTAATCCATAGGTTTCCTATCATTACTTACCACATTTTTTTTGTCTAAATTTAACATGTTCTCTATTTCTTGTTTATTGTAAAAACTGAAAACAAAAAAACACAAAAAAAGAATAAAAAGACTTTTTTCTTGAAAGGTTAAACTCACAGGATAAATTGACCTCAAAAAATGAATGATAAAAAAACCATGGCAAACAAGCTGTATTTTTTTATTACTGAAATCAATTTTTTTCCATTTTTTTCTAATAAAATAACTAGAGAAACCCTTCTTTTTCTAACATAAACCTTTACTTATTTGTGATAGTTTACTTTTTTAAATTGAATATCAATTTTTCATGGAGTTTATTTTATTTGATAATATCACAGTTTTTTTGTGTTTTTGGGTTGTCTGAGTTCCCTTTAGTATATAAACATTTTCAAATTTTTACATTTTTATAGCTTTTTGTTTTATACTGTAATATTGAGGCTTACAGTAGAAGTCCTGTAACACCTGCTACTGTAAAATTGTCAAATATTGTCAGCAATTTTACAATAGTGGGCTCTGTAATTCCTCCTGCATTGAAGATGATCAAAATTTTTACAATTTTTCTCCCTTTGATTCTGAATTTTTAATATTAATCAGAATTTGAACTCCTCTTTCAGTTTCAGGATTCACCTCAAAGGCCCCACTACTTGTTTTTTCAATAAAAACCAAATTCAAAAGAGCCAAAAGAAGGCATCTCTTCTTTTTAAAAAAGATACATTTGAGATTTCCTCATAGGAGAAATTGATAAGATTCAATAAGGATAACAGAAATTAGCAACTGAAATGGAAATCATAATAATGATGATACTGAGAATATCCTGAACAATCAATGAGATATTTTGTATTTTTTGTACTATTTCTTTCTCAATAATTCCATTCATGAAAAATATTTGAAGTATTCCTTTTCTTTATTTTGAATTTTGAGAAAACTGATGATATAAAAAAGGAAAATTGTTTTTCTCCTTAATATGAGAATTTGATTAAGGGGAGGATTTTTTCCAAAAATAATTTTGAGGAAAAGATATAAATTCATACAGCTATATGTCAAAAATAGGGAGTTATTTAAGGAAAATAAGGGTTTTATTGATTTCGGGAACTGAGCTTTACTTATGAAAGCCTCCAAAATACAAATAAAGATTATTCAATTAAGAACATATATTTAAGTTGGAATTATCATAGCATGCAATATTCACATGAAGATGAAAATATAATGCAAAGCCTTTTCCATCAATCAAAATCTCTGTACATATCTCATATAATGAAGTATATGTGCATTGTATAGAATCAAAAAAAAAATGTTGAAAATTTGTTGATATTCTATTGGATTGGAAGAACCTATAATATCAATGAAAATTGGAATCCTGGTTACAACCCACTTCAGAGGAGGGATCAAATCTCATTCTATTCTGTGTCCAAGCTAGTTTTTAAATCCAACACCTGCTGTCATGTGCAGCCAATTTTCTCATGGTTACTAGGTGTGGGAAAAATATAGGCACCAAAAATTCAAAAATGGCATCATTGAGTCATAGTTTGAATCAAAAAAGGGCTGGTTTAACAAGTATTCTGCTATTTGAAGCCATTCGAGTCCTATAAACAAGGGATTACAATAGTAATAGTTGTTTGATAACTGTAAGGTTTGACTATGAAACAATAAGTAAAAATTACTTATATTTTACTTATTGTACCATGAATGTCCTTATAGATAAAAGAAATAAGATAAAAATAACTATAATAATAAAGAATTATTATAATTATGGCATAAAATAATTATATTATTAAATAAATATAATAATATAAGTTTTATTATGAAAAAATAATATATTAATATAAAATAATTAATATATTTAAAAGCACTTTATTATTGTTACCAACAAATAATAAAGGCATAAAAAATTGTTTTTTATTAATAAAAAACAATTAATAACAATAATATTACCAATATTAAAGTTATAAATTAATATAAATACTATTTATATTAATTATAGAATTATTAAAAGTAATAATAGAGAGAAATTATTATAATAAGAGAATGAACCTACTTTTAATGCTTAATATAATAATCTTGAATAAATTTGCGCCTAGAAATGTAAATACAACTTATTTAAATTGTAGTTACAATAAATTTTAAGAGAAATTACAAATTTTCTTGATTTTATGTGGAATTGAGGTTTTTAAGAGAAATTTAAACAAAAAAATTGAATAATTGTAATAATCATGTCAAAGATGAATATTATTATAAGATTATCTTTGGTCTTTAATAATATAAAATTTTTATATATAAAGAATAAAGAAATTACCTTTTTATTTAATGATTTAATGTTTTGTAAGCGTCTGAGGGGAAAACAGAGTAAAAAGAGCTCTATTTATAGTAAATACCTCCCTCCTAGAGTCCAACAGGCTTTTAGTAGACGTGCACTGATCATATCCACTGAAATTGATCAATATTTTAAGGTTTGGTGATGATTACATCATGATCAAACCATCTTATATCATTATTACTCCATTATTTAGAGTTATCACTATAACTCTAAGTTTGATGACGTCAAGGCTTGGCAGAACCGCAAAATTTGTGGATTTTATTAGTTTTAATCATAAACTAACAGTATTCACCACTTCTATCACTCATATGACTGTTAAACTTAATTTAAGGTTACAGTGAGTGATCATAAATGATCAAATTAAGCTCAAACTTTTATCCTTAATAACCTTTAGGATTCACATGCTACAGAAATTTGGAGAGTGAATTCTGATGGCTTGGCATAACCCTATTATGCTTCCAAGAGCAGATCATTACATCATCAAAACTCTATTTTTGATGATTTTTCTTGTAACTCATCTTTTCTGTCAAAATTTAATATTTTAAACTTCAAAGCATGATTTCAAGGGGTTATACCTTGAATATTATAATAAAAAACACATCATTCTTCAAAAATGAGCTGGTAGAATCCAATTGTCTATTTTATTTTAAGTTTGGACCACTTTCACAACAATGTGGTCAACAGCTCTATTGATTTTAATCAATAATCCCTTACAGGTTGTAACCTTGTTTATAGCTTGTGAAATAAAATTCACTTCTGTATTCCTACAGTAATTATGTGATGACTTTATTCTTGGCTCATCACTATATCATTAATATTTCAAAAGATATTAGCTAAAATCCTTGAATATATGCATTGACCAAAAAAGTGCATATATTCAGCTTAACTCCTTAAGTATTGACTTTGGAGATTAGCGTCTTAATTGTTTTATATGTGGAGTCTTATGGAGAATCCAATGGTACCATATATTTTACATTTTGTTTCATTGTTATTTGAAATAATTAAGGATTTGTGTTTTTTATAAGGTATTATTACTTATAACTCATTAAATATTGACTTTACAGATATGCAATAAAAATGGTATATGTGTATTTTACCATGGGGAATCGAATGTTATAGTTTATTTCACATGTTTATTCAGTGGTTTTCAAGTTGAACCAAGTTTTATGCCAATTTGGGGCATTTTTGTAGCTTTAAGGTAATTATTTTTAATTTATAATTATTTTAAATATTTCTTGTGACCTTTTTGGGTATGTGGTCATATCTCAAAGGTTCACATTCCCTACCACCAAAAAAGATTGTACCACAATCTGATATGTGCAATTAGGGTATCATACACTGTCCTACCTCTTCAATAGACTTTGTTAGTCTTGAAGCTCAATAATGCTTAACTTTTCTATTTTTCAGGTTTCCTTTCATGTCTGAACCTTCTTAGTAGTTTATCATAATTTTTTATATCTTTCTCAAGTAGCCATTCATCTTCTTGAGTTGAATTTTTATACCTTACAAGGTATTCTCTTTCCTTTTTGTTTCTTGTCCTTCTTTCTTTAAGGACTTTTACAATTTTCTTTTCTTCTCCTTCTTCGAAGGGGGGAATTTCAAGTGGGGGTTTATACCTTAGTGGAAATAACTCCTTGTCACTTGAACTGTAAGGTTTTATCAGACTTACAGGGAAAGCTGGGTGTTTGTTCATTAATTCACCTGTGAGTTCCAATTGCACAGTATTGGGTCCATGAAGTGCTTTTATCATAAATGGTCCTGCAAAGGAATCTTTCAATTTCTTTGGACCTTTTATGTTATTGAAATTAAGGGTCAATACTAGTACCAAGTCTCCTATTTTGAAGTCAGGTGGTTTTTGACTTTTTCCCATCTTCCTTTTGCATATTTAAAAGAATCTTGCATACATCTGTTTGCATGGTGTCTTGCTTTTTCAAGCATTATCTTAAAACTGCTTGCTGTTGGATGTATATCCACTAAGTCCTTTTTGAGGGTATCATAAGGAAGTCTTGGATTCCAACCTTTTTCTAGCATTGCTGGTGTTCTGCCAGTAAAACAATGGATTGATGTTTTATATGCCAGTTCAAGAGCTGGTATTAGTGTACACCAATAATGGGTAAAACCATCAGAATCTTTGAGTTCTAGTCCATAAGCACAGAATCTTCTGATCATGTCCTCCAAGGTTTGTATCATTCTTTCTGCTAAACCATCAGTTTGAGGATGGTAAGCTGTTGAGAATGATAACTTTGTCCCAAACAAGTTATGGAGATTTGTCCATAATGCTGAAGTGAATTTTGGGTCTCTGTCACTTATAATATTCTGGAATAAGCCTGTATGGCTAATGACTTTATTCCATATCATTATGGCTGTGTCCATAGCTGTGTCATCTTTGTGAAATGGTAGGAACATGGGAGTTTTGCTATACCTGTCAACTAATACTAGGCATGCATTATAGCTTCTGTCTCCTCCTGGAGGTAATGCTGTTACCCAATCCATATGAACTATTTCCCAAGGGTATTTTGGTTCTTAGATTTGGATCATCATTCCGAATTTCTTTCCTGTTTCTCTGTTAGCTTTTTGACATCTGTCACAGGTTTGTCAGTATTCTGCAACATCTTTCTTCCAATTTGGCCACCAAGAGCAGGTTTTCACCCTCTCTAGTGTTCTGTCTTCTGAAAGGTGTCCAGCTGCAACACTATCATGACACTCATGTAAAATAGTGTTTATCAGGGTTCTATCTGTTAAGGCCTTAACACATGTGTGTTTTGTTCTATGGTAAAGGATTCCATCAAGGAGGTGGAATCTTCCTTCATCATATGCCTTTTTCCATGTTTCATCTAATTTTGATGAAAGTGATGGATTTTTGCAGTCTTTCATTAGAGGTTGGCTCAAGATATGTCAGTTCTTGTCTATCTTATAGCTTTCTTTAACTTGGTTAAAGAATTCTGTGCCAATTTCTGTAACACATATTCCTTCTATATGGTGCTCTTCCTGTGGTACCCATGCTGGATTGTCAGGGGTATTTGCTAGAGCCCATGTGCTAAGACCATCTGCATTTTTATGAATATTGCCTGATTTATGAACAATAGTCATATTTGCTCTGTATTCTTGGATAGCAATTTGCCATCTCAGCATATGTCTATTTGGAGTTTTCATATTTAATAGAGATTTTACAGCATTACAGTCTGTAATCACATCAAATAATGTTCCATCCAAGTAATAATGTAATTTTTCTAAAGCCCACACTAAGCAGAGGCATTCCATTTGGCTTGCTCCATATCTTGCTTATGATGGCTTTATCTGTCTTGAAATAAAACAAATTGGTCCTTCCACTGGTTTATCATTGATAATTTGTGTCTGGTGTAGTTCAGCACCTAGTCCTTCTCCACAAGCATCAATGTAAAGCTTTAAGGGTAGTTTCCAATCTGGCATTAAAAGAAATGGGGCATTTGGTAAGGAATTTTTCAATTCTTCATATGCCTTGATTCTTTCTTCTGTCTTTTCATAGACTGTTTGCTGATCACATAGCTTATACAAGGACTTGGCAATTTTTGCAAAGTCCTTTATATGCTGTCTATAGTAACCAGAAAATCCTAGAAATGATTGAATTTCTTTTTTGGTTTGAGGCATTGGTTTAAGTAGTACTGCTGCTACTTTGTTTTTGTCTATGCTTAGACTAAGTCCAGATACAACATGTCCTAGTGCTTTTAGTTCACTGTATGCAAAATGACACTTTTTCAAGCAAATTTTCATATTCACTTGCACTACTTTTTGTAGTACCCTTTCTAGTCTTGTAAGGTGATTTTCCCAAGTTTCTGAGCAAACTATTATATCATCAATATAGATAATTAACCATCCTTCTGATAATTCTTCAGGAAATATGGTATTCATCATCCTTTGGTAATTGGAAGGTGCATTTTTTATGCCAAATGGCATTCTTAAGTATTCAAAAATCCCACAGTGAACTATTATCCTCAGTAGTTTTTTGGCATTGTCTGTTAAGACATTTTGATGAAAACCCTTTAAAGCATCCATTGCTGTAATGAACTTAGCTTGTGACAATTGTGTCAATGTCTCATGAATTCTGGGTATTGGATATCTTTCTGGAATGGTATAGGTGTTCAGGGCTCTGAAGTCTCCTACCATCCTTGATTTTCCATTATGCCAAGTTATAATGACAGGTGTAGTGACCTCTACCTGTTCGTTATGTCCTACTTTTCTTAATACTCCAAGGTCCATTGATTCTTTAATGTGTGCCTCCAAGGCTTCTCTAGCCCTTGGACTAGCTGGGTAAGCAGGTCTCCTTAGTAAAGGTGGGTAAGGCTTTTCCACATCAAGAATTATATCCACCTCATGCCCAATTGTGGCACCTAGCGGCTCTTTATCAGTTGCAAAGGCATTTTTGTACTTAAATAAGAGGTCAATCAATTTTCCTTTCATTTTTTCTGTTAATTATTGACTGAATTCTGCCTCTTTGAGTTGTTCAGATATAAAAAGTTCCTTTTCTGGAATTTTCTCTTCACTCTTAATAACTGTGATTTTTTTTGTTATTTAAGAAGCCAAACTTTTGTCTTTTGTTGTCTCCTATAGTAAAATATCTATCTTTTTGGTTAGAGATATCTATACCATAAATTGATAAGTAGTCATTTCTAAGTATGAAGTGATTACTAGTACATTTGTCCATTACTACAAACTCTACTTTAATTCTGACACATTGTGAGGGGTGAGGAAAAATTAGTGTTAAATCAATTATTCCAAGGGGCTTCATGCTCTCACTTGCACTACTAAATTTGACACCTTGTATTGGCATAAGTTTTTCTTTCCAATCCGGGACAATGGTTTTTAAATAACTTTTACCAACACAGGTGCAATATGCTCCTGTATCCAAGTTCACTTTTCCTTCTTGGTTATCAACCATAACAATACTTATACTTGATTTTCCAGATGTATATCCCATTCCTTTTGCAGGTTTGGTTCTGTACATTTTGGCATCTTGTATATTTGTCAGGTTTGTGTCAGATGTTCCAACTTGTGGTAAGTTTTAGCTAACATCTAGTACTTCATAAATTATATCAATATTATTAATTTGTGCATTAATTATATTAATTTTATCACTTTCAGAACTTTCTGACTCTTCTGTTTCTTTTTCAGAGTCAGATTCCTCCTCTTTGTCATTGTGGCTTTCTGTTTCCACAATTTCATTAATCTTTGCCTTTTTAAGGCAATTATTGGCTAAGTGTCCAATACTTCCACATTTATGGCATTTTCTTTGCTCATTATTGTTGGATGTATTGGGCTTGAAGGATTCTTTTGATTCATCTTTTTTTGATAAATGGTTTATTTGCGCTTTTAATGTCCAATTTTTTCCAAGTCCTGCCAATTTTTGTTCTTGTCACTATGTCTTCTAGTGCATTAATACACTCTTCTATGGAGCATGGTTCTATACACCTGCTTCTTAGGGCATGCTCTAGCTCTCCTCCACATTTCTTAAGTATTTTCATGTGCACCATTTTTTGTGACATTTCTGGGTACAATGAATTGAGTCTTTCAACTTGTTTCAAGAACCAAGTTAAAGGTTTGTCTTTGTCTGGGTCAAAGAAAGAATTTTCAAATGCATTTTCTATCTTGTACCTCCAGGCATCATTAGCCCACTTGGTGATTATTTCTTGTTTCCACCAAGACCAGGTATTTCTGCCATTTATTTCCCTTATGCCATAGTACCATCTTTTTGCAGATTTTTCAAACAATGAATGTAATCTTGCAGTGATTAATTCATCTGGTATGGCATAATCTTCTTGTAGTATGTCAATTGTTTTGATAAATGACATGTGGTCATATTCACCTTCTCCTGTGAATGTTGGCCATTCTTTTAATTGAGGTGCTTCCTTCATTAAGACTTGGTTATTGTCTTGGTGACTCAAGTCTGTTATGAATGGATTTGTTAATTCCTCTTTTGGTTTAACAGGGCTTCTCATGTGAGAAAATGGTGTTGATAACTTTGGCATATTTGAGTTAGCATCATTAGTTTTATCCATTTTTTCAGTAATAAGCCTTATTTCACTTTGAATGTCATCTTTCAGATGCATTCTTGCTTCATCACTCTTTTCCACATGGTCCAAAAGTGATTTTTGGTGTGATGAAGTCTTTTCTTCAAATTGCTCTACAGAAATGCTTAATTTGTTTAATTTTTCTGTAAGATTATCAATACTCACGTCATAATTGATTGTCAAAGTTTTTTCTTTGATATCACTTATCACCGGGGCGAATCTCGTGTCAATCGTCGGCGATTGACTTCATGTCAAGCAAACGTCAAGCAGGATAAAAGTTGAGCTCACGTCAAGCGAAAATCAAGCGAACGTCGAGCACACGTCACACTCTGGTCTTACACCAAATCCTGTGACATCCAATAATATTGGTTCCCCTGTGCCTTCAACTCAGATTCCTCACCGCCTGATCATCCCACAACCGTCCGATGATTGGTAAAAATTACACCAGACCCGCCTGTTTGCACACACACACATCAAAGATGTCCTTCAGCCAGTCTTGATGTAGGCGGGGGGTTTGACTTCACCAGGTCATCCATGAAGTGTGCGTGTGCATGCGTGGGGGCGGGTGCGTTTGCGTGTGCATTGGCGTGTGCGGGAGCATGTGCGGGTGGGTGTGCGTGTGCATTGGCGCGTGCCGGTGGGTGTGCGTGTGCGTGTGCATTGGCGCGTGCGGGTGCACATGCAGGTGTGGGTACGCAAAAGCCGATTCCGCTTCCAACATGATGATGGCGCAGTTAGAAATTTTGGATGCTGTGAAAGGTGAGTGTGTGGGTCATTTGATCATTGGACTTGGCTTATTCACACTGTACCCAATGTCAAAATAGTAACTTCTTTGTGGCAATGTGAAATAATGGGCTTTGCTTGTCACAATGGAATGTCTCTGTCACTAAATTTTGAGGCAATTATTTCACTAGCAAAATTGCTAATGAATCTGAGAGATTTGCATTTTAGTAGACTAAATATCATGAAATAACGGCTTTATCATTACAAGCAGTCCACATGACAGAGCTTTGTTATCATACAATCCACAGTTACCTTCTATTTCTTCTTCAGATATAATCAAGTGTCCATCATCAAAACCAACAGCTTTATAAATATTCAGATGCGGCCAATCTGGTAGGAAATTCACATCAATCTTCAAAGGTTTTAAAATCAGAAAGTTATTGTTCAGTATGCTAGATGGCTCAGAGACTTTGAAAATGCTATCAATAATACCAAATTGTCGTGAGTTGCCCCTCAGAAAACATATCACACTGTTGCTGATATTTTTGGATTCAGTTGAAAATATATTGTTCCCAATATTAATGTTTGAAACTGGAAAATACCAAGGTGAGACAATCCTTGAAGTGGGAGGACTTGTGGATTGCACGGTAGTGTCTAAGCTGATCCAATCAACTATTTCCCTTGTTGCATGAAAAGTCTGTAAGTACTCAACCAGGCAATCATAATTTTGTTGGTCATGGCGGGATGGCTTGTTATATTTATGGTGATTGAACACGGCAGGTGGCTGTGATTCGAAAAGCTGTTTTATTTCACATGGCACAGATGGGGATTTCAGGAGAACGGAAAGGTTGGAACATCGACAGATATGTTGAAGTAAGGTTTTATCTATATCATCTATTCAGAGTTGCAAAAAGTTAGTCTTATTCAGTTCAGGTGTTTAATCAATGTGAATCTATTGATCTTATTAATTGACTTACATATCTTGTTATTTGTTGGCATCTTTGCAAATACTCCAATCAAGCGCTCATAACCCCATGTGGCTGAGGCTTGTGCTGGGCCCCAACGTTGGAAGAGTTCGGGAATATGATCAGCAAAATGATGATTTGGTTTACTTTTCTGTTTTGGGAACAGGTGTTGATTGGAAAGGCGGAATTTTTTCCAATGTTCAGCAAATGCAGTCGCATCATCTATTGAAACAGTCCAGCTTGTGGCAATGTTGATAGCACTAATCAAATGGAATGTATTCTTGGCTAGTTCATTTGCAAGTTCTTCTGACTGACCCATTTTTCTTTGAGTGTTGGCAGATTGGTGTGCATCTAATGACATCTGTTGACTGAGCATTAGAAATGGAATATAGACCTTATATAAGAGAGCCCATTCAGCGGCTTTTAAGCTACCATGAGAGGGGGAACCCATTTTGCGGGGAACTCTTGTCCATGATGAGGGAATTATGGTCTCAGATATGATTTGTCGGAGATGCTCAAGAGCCTCACCCTTGATCTGGTGATCACTCAGTGCAGTGATATCCAATTCAGAGGGTATTTCAGAAGTGGGGATGTAATCGGCATCAAATGAAGGAATCTCCGCAGAACCACTAGATGGATGTTCTGTGTTAGGGGTGGGCATTGGGAAGTAGTTTTTTTGGGTGGAAGTAGTGGGGAGTGGCTCATTTATTATTTTTGCTGCGTCTCTTCTCAGGGAGCGGGCCTCTCTCAATGTGATTTTATCAAGAGAGCTGTTGGAGGTCATGGAATCTGAGTCTGAACTGTTGGTGTCATTGGATTTCCTGCGGGACCTGAAGTAAATTTTTGATTTCGCCTCTGGAATGCACAATTTGAAAGTTGCATGATCCTTCAAAATTCCAAGTATTAAATTATGCATTATGTCAAGATTAACCATTCTGGTTGCATCCCAATACGGAAGGTCTTCCAAAATTGAATATCGCACTCCATACTCAGAGAAAATTGCTTGTTTTTGTTGTGGGGTTGCCCGAAGCCATTTGGCAATGGTTGATTTATGACTTTGGTATGAGCGCGTGTAGTGAAATTGAGGACCAATTTCTTCAATTTGAGCTTTGTGAATGGTGCAAAAATTACAAAAGTGGTTTCCTGAATGGGAAATAAATCCAGTAAGCTTGCGCATGGCAACCACATCCGCAATGGCTGTGAGGATGGCAACACGGATAAAGGATCCTGATGGACCTGTTGAGGTGGGTGCAAAATGGTAACCTTGCCATAGCTCTTTGAGCTCGTTGATGAGTGGCATTAATAGATAATTCAATTGAAGCGCAGTTGGCTCCTTCGGACCAGGGATGATTCCTGCAACATAGACATTCTCGGGCTTCAATCTTTCACTTGGGGGGAGATTAAGACAAATAAGCATGATAGGTCCAATGCTAGCCAACCGGGTTGACTTTCCATGTGCATTAAACCAGTCCACATATATGGAGAAGGCCAATGCACCAGGAATGGACATGAATGGGGGGTCATGGATATTTCTAGTGCCAGTGAAGCGTCTCCAGACCAATCCATCCCAGACGTCACGTTTTGGGGAATCTTCGGGAGTTTGGGATTGTTGATGTTGATGCAGAATGTCCATAATTCCAGCCCGCTGGAGGAATCTGGCAAGCCAATTTTTGAATGGTTGATAAATGAAATGTTTTGTTGGTATAAATTTTTGCTTCATGTTGGTTGTGTTTTGGGTGTGGGGTTCAGATGAATAGATGAATTTGCCTAATGATTGTGTGCAAGGGGGATCATGATCACTTGGGTCATTATGGCGTTGACAGTGGGGTTGGTCAGTTGTGACTGATTCAGTAAGGCCATTAAGAGAGAAACATTGAGGACAACATATATAGTTTTGAATCACTGGCTCCAATTGGAGATGTTCAAATATGGTACTCAGATCTTGAGGTATATGGAATGCAGGAGCGGGGGGACCAGCTGAGCTTGAGATACTGGACTTGATCAGCAGGTTCAGGGCGGGGTTGAGTATGCGTGAAGCCCTGCGGGGTAAATTATACCTTAATGATAGAATGGCAGATATTATCATGCCTAGGTCTTGTGGGGGAAGGGTTTGACTGCCACTATATGGTTTCTGTGCAGTTGAATTGAGACCCGCTGGAGTTGGGAAAGTGCTTTGGGTCAAACGTGAATAATCAGCTGGGAAGATTTGATCCAATAGAATTTGTGGGCACCCAGATCCTGATGCAGAAGTAGGGATGTTTGGAAGAGATTTGGGTGCAATGGTTGATTTGAGCTTTTTAATGTGCTGTTTATATTGGAAAGGTGTGAAGGCAACTCCTTGCCTATCACCCTCAGGGGAAGAATGTGTTTGAGTTGAGCAGTGTTGACACATGCATATACGCATTGAGGAATATGGCCGGGTTGTCATTGTTGCAGGAATTGGGAGTACGGTTGGTTTGTGTATAAATATCTATGGTTGATGTGAAAGTGTTTAGGAGTGTTATTAATTGGAAATAAAATTCAGTGATTATTTATGAAGGGGGAGATGATTTGAGCCAGCTGAGGATTTTATCCCATTTGTAATGGAGCATGAGCTGCAGTGGATAAAGTTTAACATGTCTCATCTGGATGGCGGAATTGGTTAGGCGTTTAATTGGGTAAAATGCCATGCTGCTCAATGCTCATACATATTCTAGTTTATTTACACATTGTGATAGTGCGGGTTTGACCATTGAGGGGGTTCCATTAGTGAAGTGTTACCATTGAATTGAGGGGATTAACATTTAATCCATGTACGCTGGCACGCCATCGTACATGGTTTAAACCTTATTACAGACATAACTATATAACTCTATTACATAAGGGGTTGGAGTGCAGCTAAAGTCTTGGTATTTGGTTTGAGTACGGCAGGCTTTGAATCAGTTGGAATGTGATTGGGATTGTCTTGCCTTTCGTGAAAAGGTGATGTCTCTTTTGTGGGTAAATCCTTCATGAATATACCCCTTTACAGATGTACAATGTTGGGGAATTTCAATGCATATATTGGCAGTTTGGATAATTCACAAAATGTGACAATGGGGAGGCGGAAATGTTACCAAATATGATTACCTATGGATGATGGGTCCCCTTTCAGATCAAGGAAATATCACATTATATGCTGGTAGGCCGTGCAGGGTGGTTTCCGACAAAAGCGGAGGAGCTCAAGAGGAGGCAGGGAGGATTCTCCTCAAAAGAGTCTTATCCGACTTCCACACAACACTTAGTTCCAACTATTCATAGAATTTCTCTATTCTAAATTTGAAAAGATTTCATCTCATATCACTCTATTTTATCATAATACTGAGGTGTTTTATCTAGTTAAAAGTATTACTGTACTTTTTCGGCCCTTATGTCATCTTTCAAGTCACATAAATCCCGTTCAGGTTCTGTTCATGACTCAAATAGTGAATCTAGCATAGAATATGTTCAAACACAGTCACCATTGAGTCCCAACATTCCTCTCACAACCCCTATCGCATCCTCAATGAATGTATCAGGTCTTAACATTGATGTGGGCAATCCAAAGGCTCCAACTTCAAGCACTTGGTCGATCCCAAATATTTCCGTCACTCCAATTCCCCCGAATCCCACTAATACACAAATTCATGTGTCTCAGGGGCCAGAAGGCACACCTCAAATCTCCTCACACGCTAATCCCCAATCAAAATTTCCACGTGAGTTCCTCCTTAATCCCGGTCGGAGTCCAGTCGCATCCCAGGATCCCTTTGGCCAAAGTAAACAGCCAACCCTCAATATTCCATCAGGATCGCAGGTTCATGTGGGTGATGAAAGGCGCGTGGATGGGGGGCGACGAAAAAGACCTTTGGAAAATGTAACTTGGAGCGGTCTGTCGGAGGGAAATCCAGTATTGACGCTTCATCAAAGTAAGTCATTTGAATTTTGGAGTAGAAACTTATTCATGATTTGATATGTTTGTTTCATGGGTTAGATATGGCACCTAAAGGCAAGTCAGTCCGATCTCAGGAGCCAATTGAAGATCGTGAGGATGACCAGTCTTCATTAATGTTTTAATGTGTTAACTGATGATTTGCATAGCAGGGGATGAACTTTATGCGTCTTCACCTCTGGTCCATAAAGAGAAAGTCAGTGGACGTCATCATCCATATGCCTCCAAACCAAGAACGGGTCATGCCAGTACATCAAGAGAAACAATGGTGGATGATGAGGATGAGAACATGTCTCCGACTCAAAGTGAAAGAAATGATGAACCAAGGAGGGACAATTTCACAGCGCATGAGCAAGGCACTCAATCAAATAGTGAGTTCACCCATCCTCAGCTGGGCCTTGCCCAGAGTATGCTTGAACAATCCAAGGTCAGACAGCAAAGGAGCCAGGCCCGCAAAGCTCACAATGTGGCGAAACGTGCAAGCCAGAAGGAGCAACAAAAATGGCTGAAGGCAGAACTTCCAGAGAATGTCCATGGAATGAGATCAGCAGTACACGCACATTGCCTGTTCCTACTCAAAGTTAGGGATAAGGATTTTTCCTCACTACCAACACCACCCAGCACAGAAGAGCGTGAAATTGCAATTCAAGTGGCTGGTCATCTCGGTTATGTCCCCGAGGATGTGTTCAATGAGCCATCAACACAGGTTCAGTCTCAGGGTTTCCAAAGCTACTGCGAAAATGAGCTCCACAAGCTAGGACTAAAGCGATTCACTTGGGACTGGGAGAGCTCATGGCAACATCCGTTCAACGAGCTGATGTCTATGGTGTTTTACCGTACATTCCGTCTCGCACTTGTCAGCACTGAGTATCATCACTACTGTTGGAACAAGGATCATAACAACTATGGGGTCGTGGCGGCTTTAATGGAGCGATATTTCACTTATTTGAAAAGAGAATGGAAGTCTATTCAAAAGGATGCCGAGTATTTGGTAAAAAAGAAAGAGAATCAAAAGCTCGCAAAGATTCGTCAAAGAGTTAGTTACTGTATCTTTTCTTCATTGTGGACCAAGTCTGATGATGATCTACTTGATTATGTGCAGACCTGTGAGCGCCGTCGTGAATGGTGTGATATGGCTAAATTTCCCATCCTAGCATCACAATTCAATGACCCTCGAGTATGCTCAGATACTGAGGAGGTACTGGAAAATGGCTGTCAAGTTTACCGCAAAGTGGGATTACGCTGGCGCTCCCAGTTATTTAATGATTTGGTATTGAAAATGGATAGAGACATAGAGTTTTGTAATCGGATTAAAAAAAAGGGTAAAAAAACTATTGATAGATTGCCAGAATTACGATCGACAGATGATGGTGATATTCCGGAAGGCCTATCATTTCAGGTATTTGATCAAGATTGGCTCAAAGGCTGTAGTAAGATGCAGACTAGCGCCCTCAAGATACTTGACATGCCAGTTATTAGGCCTAATGGTGATGCTCTGCAATAACTTAGTAATTGGTCACGGTATAGCACTGTGACAAATTAAAATTTTGTGAATTATTTGTGCAGGTGTAATAAAATCTGATTATTATCTCTTAAGGATGCGACAACTTGCTAAATATGTTAGAATATAGACAATATGAATTGAAATGTATCACCGTCTCCCTTGCAATAATACTCTATTGCTCATTTTCATTGAGGAAATATTGAAGAAGTTCGATCCAGCTCATGGTGTTCATAATTGTGGACCTGTGCCAGAGTCAACAGGAGTTATCAACTTTGTCAATCACAAATTATATAATATCAGTAAGGCTCACGCAGTTAATGATTTTTTCTTTTCTTGGACCTATTGGTAATTGGAATATGGCATTCCCATAAGGAATGATTTCAGAATAGTAATACAATCAAGTGAAAGATGAGCTTGAAAGGTACCTTCCGCATGTTGACCTCAACTGAATGAGGAGTGATATAGTGGATGACCTGTACAGGTCGTTGTTGGCCAATACGATGTAGATGATCAACAGCCTGAGCCTCAATGGCTGGGTTCCAATTGGGCTCCTGGAAATGTGGATGTCAGGGTCCGAAAATCAGGGGAGAATTTTGGGGGGCCCCTCACCATTAAATAGACTACATTAGCACAAGTTATATTGAGGCCAGTTCCAGCCGCGGCAATGGATGCAATGAGTACTTCACATTCAGGATTATTGAAGAAATTCTCAAGCGCCTTGTCCTGCGCTCGTGGTGTAATTGTTCCATCAATTCGTGCTGAAAGGATAGAGTGATGGGCAAGAGCAATACCAATTCTACAATATAAAAAAGTCAGATGGAGTCAATTGGTAATGGATGCATATTAGAATTAACACACAAATCTAGAAATTGGGTCCATTGGGTATAAACCACCGATTTCGTTGGACCACACCTTGTTTGTTTGTTCTTCATTAAGCTTTGTAGGAGGTGTGCAATTTTACTACTCATCATGCATGTTTCCACATCCACAATAGTTCGTGTGATTCTTGGGGAGTTATCCTGAGTGCTCCTGCCCTCGGGGTCTTCCAGCTCCGCCTCCGCAATTGTGTTAAGCATGATGTGATGGTTACAACATATTCGCAGCTTATTAATATTTCTGAAAAACTCTCCTGGTCCTTTGCTTTTGGATGATAGGAATTCTTCATATAATGTGGAATATTCTTGCTGCATGGTCGGGTTGAGTGGGAGCAGCTCATAATGATGGCTAATAGTGGGGAGAGATTCGAGATGTGTGGTTTTGGTGCGGCGCAAACTTAAATGCCGCAATGCCAAATGCAAAATATCATTGCAACCTTTTGAAAGACTACTCAGGATGAATGGTGACCAGTTATCTTGATCGGCGCTCTGGGGTTGAGTGATGAAGGATATTATGCCCAAAAGGTCATAAATGGTGTTGTGAATAGGTGTGCCCGTTAAACATATTCGACGGGATGAAAGGAGGCTATTAATGGCACGGTGAGTGGCAGTGTATTGAGAGCGAATATAGCTATAAGAGGGGGCAAGGGTTATTGGATATAAAAGGTAATTTGAATCATTTAAGCTCAGCCACTCACTGTGCTTCATCCAAGATTATACGATGCCAATTGATTTGAAAAATGAATGATGTAGAGGGATTGGTTTGCTTAAATTCTTGGGTGATAGTATTGTAAGAAGTGATGATGATATCATATTTTAAGATGTCGGCTTGGGATAATGAGTGACGAGTGGGACCATGGTAGATTTTGGCATGCAGTGCTCCAGCCTGAGCATGCTTGGATATTTCTGATTGCCAGTTGGTAATTAAGCGAGGGGGGCAGATGATCATGGTTGGCGTGGAGCGATGGGGGTTTGCAATCATCCGCTCCTTGGAGGTACCAATTAGAGCAATGGCCTGAATGGTTTTACCTAATCCCATATCATCCGCAAGCAGTCCTCCAAGAGGGGTATTGGTCGAAAGGGATTCAAATGAGCTAACGACCTTGTTTGTAATGATGTGCCTGGCATTAAAAGTGGATCCTGGGGGTGAGGTTGCCCAAAGGTTACGGGCTGATTGGCCATTGGGGATTTCTCGATCCCAGAGAAAAGCTAGTCCGGTCTTTTGATGAGGGAGGAGGGGGGTTTGAATAATGGCATGGGGCGGGGTCATCATGGGGAGGTCTGATCCACTGGGTAATTGTATCAGTTTTTGCTTGGAAATCAATGATGAAACAGCAGGATATGAAGCAGGCGTCGAGTTTGAAGCGGGAAATGTCGGAGTAAAGAGTTGACATTGACAATGAGTAGTACAGTCATATTCTTTGGGCATTTTAAGCTTGAAATCTTGTGTTCGAAAGCTTTCCATTATGAATAGAACGTTTGGATACCATGTGAAGAACATCAATGCTAGATTGGGTTTCTGAGATGAGGAGGGATCATTGGCATCAGTCATAAATACTCCCTCAATGAATAATATTTGAGTAGGATTGGATTGGCAATTTTCAATCCATGCCCCACCAGGACCACAGTGCATGAACGTTTTGGGTGCCCCAAGGAATGGTATCAACGTTTGGGAAAGGGTTCCCGGGAGAGAGCCAATAGCATGCTGGTGATTGGGGAGATATACGAATATGTTGTGTTGATTGTGCCATAGGATAATCCAAGAACCTAAGTGGGAATTCTCAGGCTTTAAGGTTATATCACTATTTATTTGAATACGAATATTAATCATCCCAATGCAAAGTGGTTGTGAAGGGGTTGACATGATGGCTATTTTGAATTATTTGGGGACAGTTGGGAATTATATGATCGGGAAGGGTTAGCTAAAGGGAATGAAGAGGAATAAGCGCAGGTGGGGAACTTATATGAGTGGCAGCAACAGGCCAAAAGGGGGATGGCCTGTGGTTACGTGCATGGTCTTGATGGAGGTGGGCCTCTTGGGCTCATAATTTTCATATCCGATTTGGGGCATATTTCAAGGCAAGGTGGCCAAAAATGTGGGTGCACCATTTGACTGCTGGATCTGCAGCGAGTTACGAAACCTTTGGTGGAACAAGGCTGACATTAGCACATCCGAAATTGGGTGGGTTGTAGCAGCTTATTGTGGAGGGCATATTAGAGGCATGCAGTCATGTTCGCTGGTGTGACAGCGAACAATGAGCGTATCCTCCCCAGGTTAATTGTTCACAGGGACCTACTGGGCAATGTTGGCAGTTTCAAAGGGCAATCTCACTGTGGGGATGTTTGTGTGTGGGCGGGTGAGATATGTTCGGTGGCATGCCACCAAACATGACTTTGGTTTGGCCTGAAGTTTTTTGCTGACTGATGCATACTGGGCTTTCAGGGGGGAATGTCTGGGATGATCAAAGGGGGCGCCAGCCGTGAGCCGTGATCCACATATACATTCACCCCTATGGCGTTTGAGGCGAGTACTAATCCACCGAGATTGGCATTGGCCTCTTTGCCTCACGCGCGTACAGAACTCCGGAGAAAGAGGCCACACGCCCGAGGAATTTTTTGGCTGCAAGCCAGGTGCCACAACTTGCGCGGGGCGTGTGAGAACGTGAAGAAAATGACCCGCGGTGGGAGATACCCACGCGAACATGACCAGCCTCAGCAATCATAGGCTGGGATTGTTATTCTAATGTGGATGAGGCTGAAGCGAATCCACACTGATTGGCCTCAGGTTTCCACGCGCAAGCGGGTGAGCGTCTGCAGTCAAGCTGACAACCCGACCAAGAAAATAGGCAGCTGGAAGACTGGCAGTAAAATGTCTTCCAGGCGTGTGAAAGTTGCCTGTGTATGACCCATTGGGGGTGCGTATGAAAGCGTGTGGCTGCCCGACAATGAACAAGCGGGCCAGTCATTGTTTGCCCCAACAATGGCACCGGAGTGAATCAACTCTTTGTGTTAGACCCAAATATTAAGTCATCCCATTAAGACCCACTTACATTAATTTGGATTACATGCGCATCTGTGCCGTAGTTAGGCAGAGCTGTCCAACAAGGTGCATCAAAGGGATGCAGGTGAGAGATATGACTCGATGGCTTGACGTTATTGCATGTTACATTGTTGAACAGCTTTTTGCTCTGCCCCGCAGTACATTTACAAAGGTGTACTGCGTACTACAGTGTTGACTGTACTGTACAGATCAGGAAGGTGTAATACTACTTGAGCCTGCATCCATCTAGCAAATGTGCATGCACCTTCCAATCGTTTGCATTTACGTAGCTCATGTGCCACATGCTCAGCATTGCGTTTCACCCGATTTGCACACGCAAACTGAGCATGTCATGGTCAAAAGCACCGTGAGAAAGTGCTCAGTAAAGCCATGGAATGAACTTTTTTGCAATAGTTCATTGGAAGGCTCAGTTTGGAGCACTTCACCAAAGCGTGTGAAATGCTGCACCTGGCTGAAATGTCACCCGATGCTGTGCCAAATGCTCAGAGTGCGCGCATACAAAAACAACTGAGCAATGGCTCAGCATGGTGCATTTGATATTGTTATATCTATAGTTCAATCACTGTGCAATTCCAATGTTCAGCCACTGAGCATTTCAATTATGACCCGAAAGCAAACCTGAGCAATGGGTCGAGGCAAGCTCACGCTGTATTCACTTGTCTTGCAGCCCCCCCCTTTGTTCACATACTATTACCAGGCCATATGGCCGGTAATCTCGCCGCGGTCACTTGTGACCAAATGCACCGGGTGCTTTTCTGCATGGGTCACTTGTGGATTGCACCCACAATGCACATTCAACATGGGCCTCACGACCACCCTCCTGGGTGATTGGGTGGCTATTTAAGGAAACAAAGGGGATTTGACTCAGCTTGACAATTCAATAAATTGCAATACTCAGCGGTGCATTTGATATTGTTATATCAATTGTTCAATTACTGTGCAATTAAAATGTTCAGCCACTGAGCATTTCAATTATGACCCGAAAGCAAACCTGAGCAATGGGTCGAGGCAAGCTCACGCTGTATTCACTTGTCTTACAGCCCCCCCCTTTGTTCAAAGACTATCACCAGGCCATAAGGCCGGTGATCTTGCCGCGGTCACTTGTGCATTGCACCCACAATGCACAATCAATAAGGGCCTCACGACCACCCTCCTGGGTGATCGGGTGGCAATTTAAGGAAACAAAGGGGATTTGACTCAGCATGACAATTCAATAAATTGCAATACTCAGCTTGACAATTCAATAAATTGAAATACTCAGCCAGACCCCCATTGTTCTTCTGCCTCACGCGAGCATTTCACTTCTCAGTTGCAGCATTCGCTGAGACTCAGCTTCAATTTTGCCCACACGCCTTGAAGCTGAGACTTTTGCGGGTGCTGCAACTGCTGAGATCGTCCCAGCTTCACCTTGGTATAAAAGACCATCTTCACACGACACGCACTTCACTTTCTTTCTCACCCGCTCCACTTCGCTCAACCTCACCCGCGTTTGTCCTTCTTGTGCGTATTCCCCCTCGTCTTCCTGCCTTTCCAGTCTTTTCTTTCGCACTCGACTAACCCCACTCACCTTCCTGCTCGCTTTTTGTTTTTCCTGCTAATACTTTCAGAACCCCACTTCTATCTACTTTGTACGTTTTCTCCAATTAAACTTTCGTCAACATTATGTACCGATATTAATATTTTTCTTTCTTCACGACTTCCTTCCAGACTTTTAAAAACTTCCGACTAGAGCGTTTTTATATTGATTCCGTTTTAAATTTATATAAATCATCGTATGTCTTCCTTTTCTTTCTTGATTGCTTACTTTCTATTCAGTTACTAACCTGTTTTGTTTTGTTTTTAGATGTCGTGCACGTTATGCACCAAGCGGGGTATCCCCTGCATTCGCTTCTCGACGACGAACGACGCTTGTGATGCTTGCCGACAAGCACACAAGAAATGTTCGTTCGTTGTCCGCCCCTTCCGACCACGAGGCCAGACAAGTTCTCGCCCAAGACGCCCTCGCGAGGACTCCTTTGTGGTCGACGATGATGAAACCATTTCCAAGCGTGAATGGACGCCGGGCCCCCAAACAGGCCAACGGGAACGATTCCGGACGATTAGCCCTGTCCCCTCCAGTATCGATTTGTCCACTCCCCCTCCTAGGCCACCATCCGATGGTCACTTCACTCCTCGACCGGAGCGAAGTGATTATCCGGCCAATGAAGGATGGCGATGGCGAGAGGACATTCGAGCTTGGGCTGATCGTCACCATGTCTTGTCACCGATGGGATTCAAACACCAAAGTAAGTTTTATTTCTCCTCTTTATCTCATTTCTCTTCACGCAATAATACTGACTTTTTTCCATTACTCATAGAACCAAACCCCCCGAATCCCCCCCGACACGACTCTCCCGTTCCCAGTTTGCCTCGCGAGCAAACCCCCTGGCAACCCACTCCAGGCCCGAGTGGCACCCAATGGTCTGAGGAATTATTCCGTGGTAAGCAGCCAAAGTTTCATTTCATTTTCACTTTCACTTTTGAGTCGAGTGAACTGACTCTTACTCCTTTTTTAGAACCCTCCCGAACCGAAGAGCCACCTATTCCTGGCCCGAGTCCATCGTCCCAACCACCTGAGGACGATACGACTCGTGAGCCAGAACCTGAGGTGGCTCCTACGCAATCCACGGAGGAACCTTATGGTAAGTCACCCCTTCTTTCTCTTCAATCCATATTCACCTTTCCTCATTTTTTCTTCGACCGTCTCCAGATCGTCCCGCCACTCCTCGCTCGATCATCATCATCGACGATACGCCCGTGGGATCACCCCATCCCCCTCCCCCTTCTTCTTCACCGACTCCACCATCTTCCCCTTCCACTCCAACCCCGGTTCCCTCCCCAGAGATCCCTTCCAGTGCCCCCGAGAACCCCAACGCCTCCTCCCCCCCGGTGCCAAGCTCGTCTCATTCTCACGATGACGCTCGCCAGGAATT
The DNA here is from genome assembly GCA_023105745.1 of Austropuccinia psidii. Taxonomy (NCBI): domain Eukaryota; kingdom Fungi; phylum Basidiomycota; class Pucciniomycetes; order Pucciniales; family Sphaerophragmiaceae; genus Austropuccinia; species Austropuccinia psidii. The sequence goes on along the minus strand of JALGQZ010000005.1, from coordinate 53,998,961 downwards.
CACCGACCTGCGACCGACCCTAATGATTCCTCGAGCCATCGTCCACGATTCGATCAACCGAATCTTGTTGGAGCATCGTCGCTTGCTCCACATGATTCCTTTCGTGGATGCAACTCATCGAAATGAGATGCACCGGGAATTCCGGGAGGAACTAAACTCCCTCCTTGCCCAGGAACTGGAGGCTTATCCAAAGGAGGACATAACCGGGATGGTCTCCAAATTCCTCGAAAAATAAAAATTTAAAAAAAATGTCATTATTTCCTCTTTTTATTTTTTGTAATACTTTCTTTTGAATAAAATATTTGTCTTAAATTATTGTTATGTTCAAATTCTATTACATTCTTTGTTCACGTAAAAATTACTTATTTCCTCCTTAGAGAAAAACCCTGATTGCGTGAGAATTATTTTTGTAAGTGCCCCACCAAGAGTTTGAGTGAGTATTTGTTTTCGTGAACCTCTTTTTCTCAAAATGCGCCAATAGTTGCCGTTATCCTCTCCTATATTTTCTTCTCCCATGGTTTAGAGCCATACCCATTCTTAACTGTAAAAAAGCGGGAGGTTCCCGTATGTGAGCAATCGAGTCCAGATTCGTGAAACATGGCCTTTCCTATGGTCACACGCTATTAGTCTTACTCATGTATTGAATTGTTTAAATTGGCTAGAACCTTCACAAGCGTAAGGATTGGCGTGTGACTTGTCGGGAGGCTGCACAGGCGTAAGGATTGGCGTGTGAATTGTTGGGAGCCTGCACAGGCATAAGGATTGGCGTGTGAATTGTTGGGAGCCCGCACAGGCATAAGGATTGGCATGTGAATTGTTGGGAGCCTGCACAGGCGTAAGAATTTGTCAGCATTGTTGGCAACCCTCCCATGCGTAAGGATTGGCGTGTGAATCGTCGGAAGCCTGTACAGGTGTAAGGAATTTTAGCACTTTTGGGACCCTCCCCAAGCATAAGGATGGGCGTGTGAATTTTTGGGAGCCTGCACAGGCGTAAGAATTGGCGTGTGAATTCTTGGGATCCTGCACAGGCTAAAGAAAATTTCAGCATTGTGGGGAAGCTTCACAAGCGTAAGAATTGGCGTGTGAATCGTCGAAAGCCTGTAAAGGCGTAAGGATTGGCGTGTAAATTTTCGGGAGCCTGCACAGGCCCAAGGATTGGCGTGTGTAGCGTTGGCACCCCGCATAGGCGTAAGGAACTTTCAGAATTGTCAGAACCTGCACAAGCATGAGGATTCGCGTGTGAAGCATTGGCATCCTGGACAATAGCAACAAACCAGGACAGATGTACGATGGCATGCCACCGTACATAATCCACTTCACCCCTTTTTCATGTGAGACACCCCATCTCCCGCACTCGAATCCATCCAATCCTGGTGTATATTGTCCTCTGCCTTACCTCACCATTACTTACCCAACCCACTTGCAAATCTCCTCATTCTTTGAATCAGCATGGAATTGTATTACCATCCCTGATTTGATAGCCCGCTCTCTCGCCAATCTCATAATAGCCATTGCTTTTTTGCCGCATTGTTTTTGCTAACCTGCTTGAGCATTGTGCGGACATACCCACTAGTGTCGTGCTTTCATTGTCCTGTGCTGGATCAGTATAATGAACAAATGTACTACTGGCCCACACTACCTGAATGAGCCCATGACATGCGGATAGATCAATCCAAAAATGCTCATTTGGGAAAATCAATTTTCCCCCTGTACACCGCTTTGACGCATCTCTTTGAATTTGGCCGGTCCGCTTATCAGCTTGAAACCACCATCCCGAAGCATACAGCGATGCATCCTTATCAACATGAGGTGCGTTTTTGAATCCATTCATGGTGAAAGTGAGTGCGGAAGCGAACTCGAATGCACCCTGATTTGCCGGAATATCGCCTTCATAGTTGACTTGATCAAAAGACGGAACCCCCAATGAGTTGTAGCAATTTTGAATCTTCTGAAATAAATTATCCCCAACATATCGTAAGGATTGACCTAGAATGCAACCCACCGAGCTAAGATTGGCACCTCGGTCCCCCCATTCATCTTTTGCATTTTCAATTTTGCCAGCACTACCATACAGACCAAATTGTTCATTCTTCGTGGTGCATTTGCGCCACCCAATCGCGAACATAAATCCCTCCAGTAATGCTCCATTTGTTGCAATAGGGTCAGTGAACCTCTTTTCGCGAAATAAGAATTGTGATAATTCATCCCATTGATTGACCTCGACTTCACTCATTGTTGTGAATGGTCGGAATTCAACAAGGGCAATGAGTAATCCGGTTGAAGAGAAAATTGCCACACGGCCAAAGTGAATGCGTTTGATCTGATTGACATCCACCACCCTCCGAATTTCACTTGGGGTGATATTTGCTGATACTGGCATTGATATTTGTGCTGTTGGGCGAGAGGAGGAAAAAAACCTATTCATTTGGGTCGTTTTGCGCTCATTTGTCTTTTGGGATCTGCTACTATTCCCGAGTGGTTGCGGGATCACTATGTGTTGAAGCACACAAGATATCAGATACTGCCAAGGAGCTTTCTTCGGCACACATCCTTTGACTTCCCTGTTGGAGCCCACATGACATTGGCACAATCTGAACCGACTAAAGCCCATGTTCTTCAGTGGGGCCCAATGAGGGTGCCACATAAATGTGGAAGCATATATATATATCTATATATATACACTGAGATTAAGCGAGTAACTCACACTTTCCTTCCTCAGCCCGACGCTTTCTCGCGAGTTCCCTTTTACGCTCTTTTCCTTTTTTCGTGAATGGCATGCTTTCAGCAGAAAATGAAATGAAACCGAATGATTACTGATTTCTTAATATCACCTAAATTGGATTGCGATGGATGAATCTTTTTTAATTGTGGCTAAAAAGAAAGCTCACGCCTGACCTTGGCAAATTCACGATCTCAAATACCTGAACCTGAAAATTGCAGTGGATAGTGCATTATTCAATTTTACACATTGATGTTCCCATGCAATCACTTTCCAATCCAGCAATTTGGAATATTGCAAGCACACGCAAATGCAATATGCATCCTGCTGCGGATCCCTAGTTATCCCACTCCTCTTGAAAGACACAGGAACCTTTTGCCTATTATGGGCTGGCGTGAAGTGATACACGCGACCTCCCGCAATGCCCCCGCGTGTGCTACTCGCGGGCACAACGCCTGACTCAGCTTGCGTCTTGTCGGAGTCTTCGCAATGATGTACGGAGGCATGCCGCCGTACAATTACTATTGGTACTCAGACTGTGGCATCCGGGCAGTAGTAGGATAGGAAGTCATGATTATTAAATTCATAAATCACTTTGCAAAATTAAATTACAATCTATCTAGTACAAAGCTAATCTAAAACGGGTCAATCCTGGTTGTGAGTTTAGCTGACCTGGGTACCGTCAAGGTGACCTCATCACTTGAACCAAGCCCGCGATTCGCCACCCAGGCATCACCAAAGTCTAATACTAAGCATTGTGCAAAATCAAATCTAAGAGGTACAGTGGGGTTAAAAGACTCTGATGAGAAGAAACTTTTATTCAGTAAATTACATATATACTTATTAGTATGTAGCCACACTGGCTCCACTAGATTTTTACCCTCTGAAAGTTTTGCGGAAATGTCAATTAGTGCTAAAGCCCCTTTAACTGAGCTTGTTCTCCAGTCATCTGAGCATACCATCAAACCACGAACCCCCGCCGCACAGAATGCCGCTAATATACCATAGCAAATTCGATTGATTCCAAGATTCTTGTGACACGCCAAAAGATCTTTGATGGCCTCATTTTTTTTTGAGTTTGTGAGTTTGCCTTTGATGCCATTAACTTCGACCTTTGTATGTGCACGTACCATGTTGTATGCAATCATCAAATGGATAACTGTATCCATTAGATCCTCCAGGTTCTTGTGCGGCTTTGTGGATATCTCATTGTCAGCCCCGCCACCTTCAATGCTGAGTTGGGTTGCACGTTGCTTCGATTTACTCAAGCAGGAGGCAAGGTATTCAACTGCTCCCCGTTCGAGTCCAAGAGGATCGGTTGAATTTGATGTTGGTGCAACATATGGTTTGGGTGCAATCACATTGTATGAGACTAAACTAATGGATTCAAACATAACATTTGCCCAAAAATGTTTAACTGGATTGGCGGGGTAAAGAAGGCTCTGAACCATTTTGAAGAAGGAGTGTTCAGATTTTGGGAGATTATCTGGAGGTTTAGCTGATTCCTTCATCAATTTGAGATTCCAAATGTTGTGATCAAAAAACGCTTCTGTTTTGGTTGGCTTAAAAAAATCTAACCCTGTATATTGCAATTTATATCACCAGTCAACAGCCAATAATCAAGTATCATGCACAAAGATAAAAAAAAACTCACCTGCCATCTCAAGGTCCTGCAGCCAAGCCGACATTTTAAGATCTCGGTTACTGATCACCTTAATACCAACGGGCAGGAATGTATGAGCATCCTTTGTTGGTAAATTGTCCCATCTATTTTTGTAAATCCTATTGATATTATCAAGCCCCCTTTTCCATGATTGTTGAGTAATATTGGAATGATAATTCAAAACGCCTGCAAACTCTTCCATGCGGGATAAAAATATTCCTTGAAAATTCGCAGCGGATGACACTTCGGGCTCAGCGTCGGGAATTATATCAGTCATATCTCGTCCCATTGTATCATGTTTAATTGTTTCCCTTTCTTGAAAGGCTTGAATATTCCGAGGAGAGGCGGGAGGGGTTGCATCATGCATTGTTTCATTGGGTATCGGGGGACTTTCAGTATGTGGAGCTTCATCATGGATTGTTTCATTGAGTATTGGGGGGGGTTCAGTATGCGGAGGTTCATTATCAATATGGTCCCCTTCAACATTGATAATTTCATGACCTTGATCACGAGAATCCTTTGCGGCTTCAAAGGTACGGCGTTTTTTGTTTGTTTTTTTGGTCGCATGTATATTTGGTCTTTTTCCTAATCCTTTGCCTGGAAATCCAATTACGACTCGAGATCCTTCAGGTAGAGATTCTCCCACCTCCACACCTGCCCATATATTGTAAGCAGCTATTTTTATCAATTTTGTTTTGAATTAGTAATGGACTTACGGTTCAAATCCATTTTGAGCAGGCTCATGGCTTCAGCAATCTTTTGACGCACATAATCAGGAATTTTACTATCATTTTGGATTTTTTCGAGCCTTGGGATTGTTTGAGCAATTTTGGAGACAAATTGTTCCTTGGATATAATTTCCACCTCCCCACTGAAAATTACATCATCTTGCCCATCATCTTCTGTCGGTGCACAAGGTTCAACAGTCTTTTCCTTCTCATAACTTTTAAAATTCGGTTTCTGAGAGCTTGGAGGCTGCCCTGAAATAAAGGCTATGACACAATATCAGGTTTTGAGAGATTTGAAATATTAAAGATGGATGCATACTCACATTCCGGAAGAACTGGTGGATCTTGATTATCTTCATGTGACTGGCTCTCTACTTCAATGCCTAATTCACGACTACTGGCGATATCAGAGATTTCACTTCCACTCTCTGGGGCTGAAGTTGGTCGTTCATTGAATTCTGTTGAATTTCCCGGGGTTCGGGCCATAGCGGAGGTAGTTTATTAAGCAAATAGATGGTGACGAGTTGATTGCTAACTTGTTTGAAAATTTTTTGATAAAAGATCCAAATTCAAGAAAAAAGGTGCAAATGCGATTTGTCGGGAAATTGAAGGAGGCGATGTTTTGCAAATTATTTCATATCATGCAAATGAAATCACTTCCCTGTGAGACATTGAATAAAGTTGACTAGTGAGAAACCTACTAAAGTCAACTTTTGAACTATTCAATGCTCATGAGGTAAGGACTAAGCAAAGTGTTCATTTGATTGATATGAAATAAAATGGTTTTGTCGGCGAAACAGGAGACACAATTCTTGTCTTAAATAGTCCACTTATTAGGTTTTAATTTGTGAGTCTCATGATTTAAACCCTAGCCACAACATGGTGAATATACTGACCAATATCCCCTTAGGTCCTGTTGGCAGAGAAGGCCACTCAGCATATTTCGGCAATTGCGTTCATCGTGTACGCCAACAAGCCACCGTACTGTACACTATGGATGTAATACGGAAGCGTGAGGAGGGTAAGCGTTGTTGGAGGCATGTCGGGAGGGCACTACATGAGCGTAAGGATGGTAAGCAGTGTCGGGAGGGAGGGTAAGCGTTGTCGGAGGCATGTCGGGAGGGCACTACATGAGCGTAAGGATGGTAAGTAGTGTCGGGAGAATGTCGGGAGGGAGGGTAACTGTTGTCGGAGGCATGTCGGGAGGGCACTACATGAGCGTAAGGATGGTAAGCAGTGTCGGGAGAATGTCGGGAGGGAGGGTAACTGTTGTCGGAGGCATGTCGGGAGGGCACTACATGAGCGTAAGGATGGTAAGCTGTGTCGGAGGCATGTCGGGAGGGCACTACACAAGCGTAAGGGTCATCAGTGGTGTCGGAGGCATGTCGGGAGGGCACTACATGAGCGTAAGGATGGTAAGCGTTGTCGGAGGCATGTCGGGAGGGTACTACACAAGCGTGAGGATGGTAGGGGCGGGGGTTTGAAAGCGTAAGGAGTGGTGAGGACGGAGAGGGGCGGGCAGTGTCGGAGTCTCATCCGGATGGAGGGCGGTGCGGGTGCGTAAGCATGCTAAGCGTCGGGGAGGCGGAAGCCAATGAGGTGAAATTACACGAACGTTGCGCATAGTGTTGAAATGGGTTTGGGCTTTGAGTGACATTCTCATGTGACACATGTGACGATTGACGTTGTCTTGACGCTGACGTGACGTGACCCACTAAATCCAGTGACTATAAAGTGACACTAACGCGACTGAAGCAAGATTTTATACTGACCGCGGTGCGACGTGAAGTCAATCGCCGACGATTGACGCGAGATTCGCCCTGGTGTATGTATTTGTACAACTCTTGTTGTCCTTGTATTAATTTCTGAGTATTATCAATTAATACTTTTGGTTTATTATTTTCAATCATAAATTTTATGTTATTAATTTCTTTTTTATTTTTTACAACAAGTTTTGCTAAAGATGATAAGCTATTATTTATTTCTTGGAAAGATAATAGCTATTTTTAATGTCTTTAAGAGGTAAAATACTATTTTTAAGGTCTGTTAAAGTATTTACAACATCAGGAGACAAGGTTATTTCTTTGGGGAATGAATTTGTCTCATTCTTTGCTCCTCTTTGTCTTTGAATTCCATCAAAGTTCTGGCCATGTTGAAAACATTGTCCATGGCATCTTTTTGGATTTTGGGGATCCTGTAGCTTGGGGAATATGGTTTTCTCTAATTCTTTTTCTTGTTCTTCTTCCCTTCTTGGGGAAGTGGGTTGGCTTGGGGCTTTCTGGTAGAAGCTACTGGGGCTTCTTCCTTGGTTGCCTCCTTCTTTTTGGCATGATACTCCTTGATTTTCCTGATTTGATGTTTGGTTGATAGTGGATTCCATCCATTGGAGTATCTCACTATTTCCTCCTCTTTGAGGAACTTTTTCAGGATGTGCCAAGATTTCATCACTCCTTGGTGTATTTGGGGCAACATTTCCCAATCCTTGTCTTTGTACACTGTGTAGTACTGTTTGTACTGGCTCATGTAAATGTCTATTTGAGCCCTCTGAATGTGATTTGTACCTGTTTGAGTCACTCATACTCAGTTCCAATTCTGGTTCAGATATCATGGGCATTTCTGGGACTTGCCTTTGGGATAAGGCACTTCCTTGTGTGGATTCTGTTCCACTGGAGATATTGCCCTTCCTTTTCCCTTTTGAGGAATCAATTCTACCTCTGAGTCCAGCTCCATCTGATTGGATGGAGTATTTGGAGCCTCTTCTGGTAGTCATATTTTAAGAAAAATAAGAAATAAGAAGATTTCAGAACAGGAATTCTTCTTATGGCAATTTATAAATGAGGTACTCACCTTCAGAGTCCTGAATAGTGGGTTCTGGAAAGCCCAATGTCTTGGCTTTCTTTTTCTTAGTTATGATTGGTGTTGGAGAACTTTGACAAGTTTCTTCCACCAATCTTTCAACAATGGTTTGGTTGTCCTCTGTTGGATTGTCTTCAAACACTAATAAAGACAAATAAATATAAGTCTTTTATATAAAAGTTTTATTTTTGGTAAGATATGGAAATTTTCCATGTGAAAATTGCTTTTATATCTTTTAAAAGGTGAAAATAATTAAAGAAATGAAATTAAAATGAATAAAATAACTTTTTTATTGGTTTTTAATAATTTTTTATTTTTAAAAAATAAAATAAAAATGAATATGATTCTTTTATAAAATTAATTTATAATATAAAATTATTTTTATTTTATGAAATATCTCTTTTAATTACTAGAGTCACTCAAAGAAAGTTTTTGCAAGTCTAGGGATGTGAAAAACCCCGTGTAAGACAGTACAATTGCTTTCCAAATGCCTCAATAGCTTTTAAAATCAATAAATATAAGATTATTATATAGGTTTATGATTATAATTATAATTTATTATTGGATAAACCCAATTAGATTCTTTTTAAAGGTCTTTTAGAGTAAATATCATGGCCAGGCCCCCAAATGTAAGGTTTGACTATGAAAAAATAAGTAAAAATCACTAATATTTTACTTATTTTACTATGAATGTCCTTATAAATAAAATAAATAAGATAAAAATAATTATAATAATAAATAATCATTATAATTATGGCGTAAAATAATTATATTATTAAATAAATATAGTAATATAATTTATATTATAAAAAAATAATATATAAAATAATTGATATATTTAAAAGCATTTTATTATTGTTACCAACAAATAATAAAGGTGCAAAAAATTGTTTCCTATTAATAAAATACAATTAATAACAATGATATTACCAATATTAAAGTTATAAATCAATATAAATACTATTTATATTAATTATAGAATTATTGAAAGTAATAATAGAGAGCAATAACCTACTTTTAATTCTTAATATAATAATTTGAATAAATTTGCGCCTAGAAATGTAAATATAACTTATTTAAATTGTAGTTACAATAAATCTAAGAGAAATTACAAATTTTCTTGATTTTACCTGGAATTGAGGTTTTTAAGAGAAATTTAAAGAAAACAATTAAATAACTGGAATAATCATGTCAAAGATGAAGATTATTCTAAGATTATCTTTGGTTTTTGATAATATAAAAGTTTTATATATAAAGAATAAAGAAATTACCTTTTTATTTAATGATTTAATGTTTTGTAAGCATCTGATGGGAAAACAGAGTAAAAGGAGCTCTATTTATAGTAGATACCTCCCTCCTAGAGTCCAACAGGCTTCTAGTAGATGTGCACTGATCATATTTACTGGAATTGATCAATATTTTGAGGTTTGGTGATGATTACATCATGATCAAACCATCTTATCTCATTATTATGCCATTATTTAGAGTTATCACTATAACTCTAAGTTTGATGACGTCAAGGCTTGGCAGAACCACAAAATTTGTGGATTTTATTAATTTTAATCATAAACTAAAAGTATTCACCACTTCTATCACTCATATGACTGTTAAGCTTAATTTAAGGTTACAGTGAGTAATCATAAATGATCAGATTAAGCTCCAGCTTTGATCCTTAATAACCTTTAGGATTCACACGCTACATAAATTTGGAGAGTGAATTCTGATGGCTTGGCATAACCCTATTATGCTTCCAAGAGCAGATCATTACATCATCAAAACTCTATTTTTGATGATTTTTCTTGTAACTCATCTTTTCTGTCAAAATTTAATATTTTAAACTTCAAAGCATGATTTCAAGGGGTTATACCTTGAATATTATAATAAGAAATACATCAGTCTTCACGAATGAACTGGTAGAATCCAATTGTCTATTTTATTTTAAGTTTGGACCACTTTCACAACAAAGTGGTCAACAGCTCTATTGATTTTAATCAATAATCCCTTACAGGTTGTAACCTTGTTTATAGCTTGTGAAATAAACTTCACTTCTGTATTCCTACAGTAATTACGTGATGGCTTTATTTTTGGTTCATCACTCTATCATGCATATTTCAAAAGATATTAGCTAAAATCCTTGAATATATGCGTTGACCAAAAAAGTGCATATATTCAGCTTAACTCCTCAAGTATTTACTTTGGAGATTAGCTTCTTAATTGCTTTATATGTGGATGTTTATGGAGAATTCAATTGTACCATTCCTTTTACATGTTGTTTCATTGTTATTTGAAATAATTAAGGATTTGTGTTTTTTATAAGGTATTATTACTTATAACTCATTAAATATTGACTTTACAGATATGCCATAAAAATGGTATATGTGTATTTTACCATGGGGAATCCAATTGTATATGTGTATTTTACCATGGGGAATCCAATGGTATAATTTATTTCACATTCTTATTCATTGGGCTTTAAGTTAAACCAAGTTTTATGCCAATTTATGGCATTTTTGTAGTTTTAAGGTAATTATTTTTGATGTATAATTATTTTAAATATTTCTTGTGACCTTTTTGGGTATGTGTTCATATCTCAAAGGTTCACAATAATCCTCAAAACATATAATAATGCGTTTAGAAGCACTCTGAATGATTGTATCCTTCTTTGGTGAAGTTTGTTTCAATTTAAATTTATTTTTACCCACTTTCCAGGATTTAAAACCATCCTGGGTTGTATCAAAACCTCATGATCAATTTATTCACAGACTAGGTGACTTAATTCAAGCCCAAAATAAATGAACTTTTCATAGAGTTTTGAATAACCTTTCTTTCAGAAAGGAATTGGGGGAATCCAGAACTCTTTGAGAAAAGATTCCTTTTCCCAACAAACTCAATCTTTCTACTCAATTTTCTCTTTAATTCCTCCTTTGACAGCATGCTCTAAGTCACCTCCACATTGTCTCAGAATCTTCCTGTGGATCATAATTTCTGACATGTCAGGGTATAATGTTGTTAGTCGGTATTTCTGTTGGCAAAACAATGGTAAGGCTTTGTCTTTATCAGCATTGAATTTTTAAGATTAAAAGGCTGTCTCAACCTTGAACCTCCAAGAATTATTGGCCCATTTGTTGATAATTTGGGTTTTTCACCAAGGCCAACTTTGGTGTCCATGTGCTTGTCTCAATTTGATATACCATCTGTGAGCTGATTTGGTAAATAAGGTGTTAAATATAGCTGTTACCAATCTGTCTGGTAATGCAAAATCTTCTTTCATCATGTCAATACCTCTGATGTATTCCATATGGTCATATTCTCCTTCACCACTGAAGTGAGGCCATTCTTTAAGTTTTTGTACTTCTTTCAAAAGTCCTTGGCCCATTGATGGTTCCAAGTTATGAAAAGAAGTGGAAAATTCATTTTTTAACTGTGAATTATCAGGATCCAATACTTGTGGACTTGGAATTCTTGTGCCCTCATTTTGATTCAGAGGTGTAGACATTCTTGGTAAGGTGTTCAGTATTTGTTCAATATCATTTATTTTACTGTTGCTACACCTTTGGGAGTTTCTGTATTCATTTTGGCAGGCTTGTATTAAATTTATGCCTTCAATCTTATACATGTCTTTCTTATGTGTCAGCTCTTGCCCTAATCCTGTCTGTCTTGTATTATCAGCAGTAACTTGATTCAATTTCATTGATAATTTTGATACTTCTTCTTGTGAAGCATCAAAACACTTTTTCAAGGCAATGGTATATGTCTTTACTTCGGTAAATGAATTTTAAATTTCATCAACAGTTTCTTGCTATCTGTCTTGATAATATTTATGGCTTGTTTAATTCTTGTTTCAATTATGTCATCAATATTGAATTGAGAATATTTGTCTGTTAATTCTTTAATAATGGTAAATTGTTCATTTATCTTATTGTTCAAAGAATTATCATTATTGGAAGTTTTAATTGTTCTCAAACCTTTTTCAAAATACATAAGTGTTTCATTGATTTGGCACAGACTCAATTTGGTTTTTTTAATTTTGTTACAAATGGGTTAATTTTTATCAGAAAGATAGTTTTTCACATCATTTATAGCTTCATACAGCTCTGGGATGGAATCAAATATGTCAGAAATCATTTCTGGAATCTTAATCTGGCTTCCTCCTTCTTCTGTAATTCCATCATGGTTCTGGCCATCTGAAATACATTTTCCATGGCATCCTGCTGAATCTTTGGAATCCTGTAGCCCTGGCTGTAAGGCTTTGGGGCTGGTGCATTCCCTTTGCCCTTGTTTTGGGCTTGTGGCTGCTTTTTCACACTGGAATTGCTGCTACTGGCCACTGGGGCTGGTCTTGGCACTTTCTTTGGTGGTGGAGGCTTGTTTTGGCTCCATTCTGCTGTTAAAAGCATCATATTTTTCTTTTCCATCAATGGATTCCATCCATTGAGTAACTTGCAAGTGTTGGGATGACCCAGGAATTTTCTTACAGTGAGGTATGAGTTCATGCAGTTTTTCCACAGATCTGCAAGGATCTGGTACTCTTTGTGCTGCAGTGCATTTCTGTAAGCCTTCTGGCTGGCTTTGTAAATGTCCACTGAGGCTTCTTGTGGCGGTGTCAGCTCTTTTTGAAGGTAAAATAGTGTCATCAGCTTCAGAATTGGACAATTTATTGTTTTGGAAGTCTTTTACTGACCCTTTTCCTTCTGTATCTGATTGTCTTCTGCCATAATCACGTCTATGACCTTTTTGGGAGCTGCTTGAGGGCTTATAGTTTGCTCCTGATCTGGTTGAAGGCATATTTTATAATTAAAAAGGTTTAAAATAGTAGTTTTACATCAAAAACTTACTATTTTCCAAATACTTAGCTTTATGAAGAGTATTACTGATATCCAAGTTGCTCAGTTCAGAAGATATTGGCTCTTTTTGGTTATTCTGAGTTATAAAAACAGTGCTATTATGATCAGAAATCACAGTGCTTGCAGGAATAATGCTGGTGACTGTGGAGGCTGTTTCAGTGTTTTCTTGTCTTACCAGATTGTCAAACACTAAAATCAATGAGAAAGTCAATTAATTAAGTAAAAAAGGGTATTTCAAACAAAGAAATAAAAATATAAGCCTCACTTATAATATGAAAAAATTCATTTTTTATGGATTTTTTTTTTAAATTATAAGTATTTTTTATATTTTTCAAAAAAAATTCTAACAAAAAAGATTCAAAAGAGTAAAAAAATATGTCACAGGTACAATATCACGGCTGGGCCCCCAAATGTAAGGTGTGGATATGAAATATCAAGTACTTTTCCTGTCCTCAAAATTTGTATAAGGTAAAATTGTTTAAAAATAGTAAGAAATAGTATTTTTAGAGAGAAAATATGCCAATTTTATTGCTTTTAACTTTTTAAGTATAAAACAATAATATAATAAAAATTTATTGTTTTACCAACAATAAAGATTTATCCAAAAATACTCTACACAAGATATTTAAGGCTACAAAAGAAATTTCTTCAAGAGAAATTTCAATTGGAATTAATTGAGAAAAGAACAGCAAACAATTGATTAAATAACAATGTCTTTAAAAAGTTATTTAAAGAGAAAACACACCCAAAAGTGACCAGAATTAATTTGGAAACAAAGTGACAAAGTTAACAGTGATGAAAGATGCTTTAATTCACTTTTGGGTTGGTTCAGGGGTAAAAATGATTATAAGAGTTACAAACAGTGATTATAATGATTTTTTAATGTGGCTGAAAGGTTTAAAATGTTTAAAAAAGGGTGATTGGAATCTTTTATTGATTGGTTTAACAGTGTTTAAACTAATTATAAAAGGAAAATATTCTAACATGAAGAGAAAAGTGGAGCGAAGAAGACATTCTTTTAAAGCCATCAATTTGCTTACTCCAAAAGTAAATTTTACTCTTGTCAGTTGTGAAAACACTCTGACAACAGAAAAGCCAATTATGGCATCATTGAACCCTGGTTGAGACCAAAAAGGGCTGGTTTTAGCCATTGTAGACCCTTAAATCAGCCATTACTATAGTAATACCTATTCTAGAGCCTTCAAAACACATCAGAATGTGTGTAAGGGGCATAGAAACCAGTTAAAACTTTTTCTACTAAAATTGTTTTAACTTAAGGGTAGTTTTACCCCCTTGGCAGCAGTTTAAACTACCCTGGTTGGTATCAAAACCCCATTATCAATTAAGTCACAGACCCTGTGACTTGATTCCAGGCCAAAAGTAATGAAATTTTGCATGGATTTTGACATCCTATGCCAGTAAGCAAGTATTTTGGGGGTCTAGCTCCCCCTTAGAGCTAGAGTGTCTTCCCCCCCCCCCAGAATTAATATTTCCAATTTATTTTTTCTTTAATTCCTCATCATTTAATACAATTATAATTTACATATGTAATTTAATTGAGTTTTTAGTTACACATCTGTAATAATTGATACCTCATATGTAAATTAAAGCTCACTTATGTAATACACACGCACATTTTGACAATTCAATTGAATTCAATTGAAAATACTTCAATTCCTCATAGCTTCTAAACTATACACAAAAATTGATGGTTAACACTACATTTGGTGTGAATTGAGTTAAGGTTTTGAGGATCTTCATACTTTTGTACAAAAAATACCAAAAACTTAATTTAAGCTTATTTAGAGTTGAGCTACAGAAATTTCATACAGAAGTGACCCCACCTTATTTTTTATATGGAATCCAATGGTGAGATAATTTCTTTATGTTTATTTATTGGATAAAAATTTAGAATACATTTTATATAAGTCTTTACCAAAAATATTTTAATTTCATAATCCTTATTAAAAATTCATTTTTACTTGATTTTTACAAGTAAAAATGTATTTTCATAATTTCAAATTTTATTGTACTTTTTATTTTTAAATTATAATTAAATTTTCATTTTTGGATATAAACTTGTATTTATATTTCAATTTTTATTTTTATAATATAAATAAATTTATTTTATTTATATTTGTATCTTAATTTATCATTTGTGGTGTTTTGGGTATACAAAAATACCTCTAAGGCTCACACTTTGTGTCCCAGTGCCAGTAATTCTTGTTGGCCAAAATTGCATTTTTTAAGTGAAATTTTTAGATTTATGGGTGTGCACTAACTTTGTACTCTGTCTATGTACTGCACATGGTCTTCCCATGTCTCTGAGCATATAATGATGTCATCAATGTATACTAACATTTAGCCTTCCAATATTTCATCTTGAAATATTGTATCCATTAGCATTTGGAAGTGAGCTGGTGCATTTTTGATGCCAAATGGCATCCTGGTGTACTCATATATGCCCATATGGCATATGATTCTGAGTAATTTGATAAAGTTCTGTTTAACTCCATTCTGACAAAAGCCTTTCATACAATTCATATTGGTTATGTATTTGGCTTTTGCCAGTTTATCTAGGGCATGAGGTATCCTAGCTATAGGGTACCTGTCTGCTTTTGTGTAGCTACTCAGGGCTCTGAAGTCCCCAAACAGCCTATATTTGTCATCATGTCAAGTGATAAGGACAGGAGTGGTGATTTCCACTATTTCATTTTGTCCTATTTTCCTGAGGAAATCCATGTCTAGGAGTCCATCCACTGTCAATGATCAATGGGTGCTGAGAATTGTTAATACAAACAGTCATATTTGTGTCTTTCCCATGTATTTATGCCATTCCTTTAATTGGTGTATCTAGGAATGTCTGTGCATCTTGTGTGTGTTTACACAAGTTCTTATTTGAAGTGTCCTGTGGCATGCCTGCTTCTAACTGTATGTCCTTAATTTCTATTGGTGTTTCCTCTTGGTAGTCCACTAGAGGTTCTTCTCTTGGGTCTTGATCATCATCAGATTGTTCTCTGATGGCATCACCCATAGAGTCTGATTCAGAATCCTCTGTGGGGGATTCCTCCTCTGGGACTTTATCAATGGCATTGACTTTCTTTTTTGCCTTTGGACAGTTGTTGGCATAATGGTCTGTTGAACTACAGTTGTGACAAAAAAATTTCTTCTTAGCCCCTTCTGCCACTCTTTCTCTGGGGTTGTCTTTGAACTCCATCCTGAAATGTTGTTTATCTTTGAAACCACTTCTTTTATATGGGGAATATTTTCCTATAATTGTTCTTTTTGTTACATCTTGTAGGATATTTGCAATGTCATCTAGAGTGCAATTTTGGTTGCATCTGCATTTCACTGCATGCCCTGGTTCTCCTGGCATTTGTGTTAGGAGTTTGTGATTCCTCATCTGAATGTTCATTTGAGGATCAATGGCTTTAAGTCTTTTAGACTGTCTGATACACTACTCATATGGATCTTTGTCCACAATGTACTTGTCATTTTCAAATGACATGGTTTTTTGCCATATCCAAGTACCATTTCTGTACCTTTGGATAATTTGACTCTTCCACCATGGCCAGCTTCTTCTTCCATGTATTTCTTTCATGTCTGTATACCAAATATGAGCATGTCCTTTGAATTCTGTATTACGTCTAGCAGTAATATAGTAGTCTGGTATGCTTGGTACATCAATGCAGAGCCTATCAATATAATCAATGAGTTCCATATGATCATAATCTCCTGTTCCAGAGAGTTTGGGCCAGCTTGAGGCTTCTGGAAGCTGTTTCAAGGCTTCCTTCTCAGAATAAGACATATTATCTCCATATTGATATTGAGATGGAGATATTGCCTTATTGACCAATAAGGCATCTGGTTTGATGTCTTCTTGGTGGTATGGGTTCTCCAAAGCAGGGCCTTCTGGTTGGGGCTTCATTTTTTGGTAGATATTAAAAAAAAAATTATGTCTTGATCCAGACAATCCCTGTCCCTTTTGCAGTGATTTTGCTCTTCAAAGACTTCATTCAGTCTTTTGTTGGTTTTTTCAGAGGCTTTACTCAATTGAGCACAGCTCTCTTGGGTGGCTTTACTTGTAGCCTCTTGTAAGATTGCATTTCTTTGCAACCTTTCATTTATCCTCTTGAAATCATTAATTGATTCTTGAGTTTTCACTGCAAATTGGTACATTTATAACCACAGTTTATCACTGTTTAAGTTACTCTCAGGTGTAACAACATTATGTCCTGTCTGAGTGGGAGTAATATTTCTATTAATGGGGCTACTGATCCTAGAAGTATGTAAAGCTATTTCTGGCTCTTGTGTACTTCTTTAATCAATTCTAACAGCTTCTGGATCATTGAGTCTGACTCTCTCTGCCTTTGGTTGAAATAGGTCTTGTTTTTGCCCTTGTATCCTTGTCTTCTCCTGGAGACTACCTGGGATTGTGAAGAATGGTGACTCTTGGCCACTGATCTGTTGGTTCCTTAATGGTGTGAAGCTACTGGAGAGCTGGTTTGGCCTACTCTGTAAGGTGTGGATATGAAACTTTGATTAAAAATCAAGTACTTTTCCTGTCCTCAAAATTTGTATAAGGTAAAAATCAATTAAAAATAGTAAGAAATATTATTTTTAAGATAAAACACGCCAGTTTTACTGTCTATAACGTTATTAGTATAAAAAAATAATACTATAAAAATTTATTGTTTTACCAACAATAAACATTTATCCAAAAAATACTCTACAAGACATATTTTAAGGCTACAAAAGAAATTTCTTCAAGAGCAATTTCAATTGGAATTAATTGAGCAATGAACTTCAAGCAATTAATTAAAGAACAGAGTCTTCAAAAAGAATATTAAAGAAAAAACACACCCAAAAGTGACTAGAGTGAATTTGGAAACAAAGTGACAAAGCTAACAGTGATGAAAGATGCTTTAATTCACTTTTGGGGTGGTTCAGGGGTAAAATTGATTATAAGAGTTACAAGAAATGATTATAATTATTTTTTCACGTGGTTAAAAGGTTTAAAATTATTTAAAAGAGGTGGTTGGAATATTCTATTGATTGGTTTAACAGTGTTTAAACTAATTAATAAAAGGAAAAGATTCTAACATGAAGAGAAAAGTGGGGCAAAGAAGACATTCTTTTATAGCCATCAATTTTCTTACTCTAAAAGTTAAATTTCCTCTTGTCAGTCGTGAAAAACAGTCTGACAACAGAAAAGCCAATTATGGCATCATTGAGCCCTGGTTTGGACCAAAAAAAGGGCTGGTTTAAGCCATTTTTAGCCATTTTAGACCCTTAAATCAGCCATTACTATAGCAATACCTGGTCTAGAGCCTTCAAAACATGTCAGAATGTGTGTAAGAGGCGTAGAAACCAGTTAAAACTGTTTTTACTATGATTGTTTTATTTTAAGGGTAGTTTTACCCTCTTGGCAACAGCTAAAACTACCCCAGTTGGTATCAAAACATCATCTTCAATTGAGTCCACAGACCCTGTAACTCAATTCCAGGCCAAAAGTGATGAACTTTTGCGTGTATTTTGACATCCCACACCTGTCAGCAAGGACTTTGGGGGTCTAGCTCCCCCTTAGAGCTGGAGTTCCTTTTGCCCCCCAAATTTAATCTTTCCAATTTATTTTTCCTTTAATTCTTCATCATGTATTATACTTATAATTTACATATGTAATTCAATTGAGTTGTACAGTTCAATACAGTAATAATTGATACCTCATATGTAAATCAAACTTCACTTATGTAATACACGTGCACATTTTGACATTTCAATTGAATTCAATTGAAAATACTTCAATTCCTCATAGCTTCTAAACTAAACACAACACCTCAATTTTAACACAAAAATTGATGGTTAACACCACATGTGGTGTCAATTAAATTAATGTTTGGAGGATTTTCAACTTTTGTATTGAAAATACTAAAAACTTAATTTAAGCTTATTTAGAGTTGAGTTACAGAAATTTCATCCAGAGGGGACCCCACCTGATTTTTTATGAGGAATCCAATGGTGAAATAATTTTTATATGTTTATTTATTGGATAAAAAGTTATAATAATTTTTATTTAACTTTTTTCCAAATTTGTTTATTTTTTTACAATTTTGTTAAAAATTAATTTTTACTTAATTTTTTCAAGTATAAATGTAATTTTGCAATTTCAAAATTTTAATGTAATTTTATTTTTATATTTTAATTAAATTTTTAATTGTGAATATAATTTTATATTTATATTTTAATTTTCATTTTAATAATATAAATAAATTTATTTTATTTATATTTATATGTTAATTTTGTATTTGTGGTCTTTTGGGTATATGAAATTACCTCTAAGACTCACATTCCCTCCCCCTAAAAAGAGAATATTACAAAGTAATATTGTTCTTTCTAATGTGCCTGAACCTTCTGAGAAGTTTAGTAGCTTCAGGTATGTCCTTTTCTGGCAACCATTCATCTTCACAAGTTGGGTCACTGTACCTAACAAGGTATTCCCTTACTTTGTTGGTTCTCAACTTTCTTTCTTTGAGAACTTTGGTAATTTTCTTACTACCAGATGACTTTATAGGAGGTATAACTTGGGGAACTTTATTCCTCAAGGGGAATTTTTCAGCATCACTAGATTTATATGGCTTTATCAAGCTCACTGGAAATGTGGGATGCTTATTGCTAAGTTCTTCAGATAACTCTACTTCAACAGCATTTTCTCCATGGAGGCCCTTAATAAAAAAAGGTCCTGCAAAGGAGTCTTTCAAATTTTTACATCCTTTGATGTTATTGAAGTTAGTGGTGGATACAAGAACTAGGTCCCCCACTTTGAAATCTGCAGTTGCATGTGATTTATCCCATTTGTCTTTAGCATATGCAAAGGAGTCTTCCATGCATCTTACTGCATGCTTCCTAGCTTTGTCTAGCATTCCTTTGAAGCTAGCAGCTGTTGGATGTATTTCAATCAAATCTTTCCTCAAGTAATCTTGGGGTAATTTGGGGTTCCATCCTTTTTCTAGGATAGCAGGAGTTTGATTGGTACTGGCATGGATTGATGTTTTATATGCTAATTCCAGTGCTGGTAGCAGAGTACACCAATAATGGGTCAATCCATCACAATCTTTGAATTCAAGGCCATATGCACAAAATCTTCTTACCATGTCCTCTAAGGTTTGGATTATCCTTTCAGCCAGTCCATCAGTTTGTGGGTGGTAGGCTGTAGAGAAAGACAGCTTAGTGCCAAATAGTTGGTGAAGATTTGTCCATAGTGCTGAAGTGAATTTAGGATCTCTATCACTAATGATATCTGTAAATATCCCAGTCCATGACACTACTCTATTACATATCAGAGGAGCTGTATCCATGGCTGTATCATCTTTGTGACATGGTAAAAAGATTGGAGTTTTACTGAATCTGTCCACAATTACTAGGCAAGCATTATAGCTTCTGTCACCTCCTGGTGGTAGTCCAGTTACCCAATCCATATGGACAATTTCCCAAGGTCTGCTTGGTTCTTGGATTTTTATCATATTTCCAAGTCTTTTGCCAGTGGATTTATTTGCCTTTTGGCATCTGTCACAGGTTTTGCAATACTCTGCAACATCTTTCTGCCACATTGGCCACCATATGCAGTTCTTTACTTTCTCTCTTGTTCTGTCTTCAGACAGATGTCCTGAAAAAGGGCTATCATGGCATTCTTTCAGTACAATATTGATTAATGACCTGTCTACAACTGTCATGACACATGTGTGCTTGGTCCTGTGGTAAATTATACCATCCAGTAGGTGAAATCTTCCTTCATCATAATATTTTTTCCCTACTTCATCCAAGGCATGTATTAGAGAGTTGTCTTTAAAGTCTTTATTAAGTAATTGGCATAAGATGCTGCAATTCCTATCTTGGGTGTAACTGTTCCTGACTTCTTCAAAGAAGGTGGTGTTCAAGTCTGTAACACTTATTCCTTCAATTGGGATCTGTGGTGAAGCTTCTTCTGGCACATAAGCAGGATTATCAATGTTATTTGGTAATGGCCATCTGCTTAGTCCATCTGCATTCTTATGAATATTCCCATCCTTATGAACAATAGTCATATTGCCCCTGTATTCTTGTATGGCTATTTGCCATCTGAGCATATGTCTGTTGGCTGTTTTCATGTTTAAAAGTGATTTGACAGCTGTACAATCTGTTATCACCTCAAAAACACATCCCTCTAAGAAGTAGTTCAATTCCTCCAAGGCCCAGACAAGGCATAGACATTCCATTTGACTTGCCCCATATCTGGCTTCAGTTGGTTTTATTTGCCTGGATATGAAACATATGGGTCCTTCTACAGG
The DNA here is from genome assembly GCA_023105745.1 of Austropuccinia psidii. NCBI lineage: Eukaryota > Fungi > Basidiomycota > Pucciniomycetes > Pucciniales > Sphaerophragmiaceae > Austropuccinia > Austropuccinia psidii. The sequence goes on along the minus strand of JALGQZ010000005.1, from coordinate 53,977,827 downwards.
TTTGTCATTTATGATCTGAACTTGGTGAAGTGCAGCACCCAGCCCATCCCCTGATGCATCAATATACAATTTGAAAGGAAATTTAAAGTTTGGAATAAGTAAGAGTGGAGCAGTGGTCAAGGCTTCTCTTAGAGACTCAAAAGCTTTGACTCTGTCAACAGTCATTTCAAATACTGTGTTTTTGTCACACAATTTATAAAGTGGTCTTGCTATGGATGCAAAATCTTTAATGTGTTGCCTGTAATATCCTGCAAAACCTAAGAATGACTGAATTTCCTTCTTTTTCTGAGGCATGGGTTTTAGCAATACTGCTGCAACTTTGTTTTTGTCAATTCCAAGGGACAAACCAGATGCAACATGCCCTAGTGCTTTAAGTTCTTTAGATACAAAATGGCATTTCTTCAAGGAGATTTTCATGTTTACTGATTGCATTTTTGTCAATGCTCTGGACAATCTGTACATGTGCTCTTCCCAAGTCTTGGAACAGACAATAATGTCATCAATGTAAATGATTAGCCATCCCTCTGAGAGTTCTTCAGGGAAGATTTCATCCATCATTCTTTGGAAGTGTGGAGGTGTATTTTTGATACCAAAGGGCATCCTCAAGTATTCATACACTCCACAATGAATAATAATCCTCAAGTATTTTCTTTCTCTTGGTGTCACCACATTTTGACGGAATCCCTTAAGGGCATCCATAGTGGTTATATACACTGCTTGAGATATTTGAGTAAGGGCAATTTGGATTTTTGGTATTGGGTATCTGTCTGGAACAGTGTAAGTGTTCAGAGCTCTAAAGTCCCAAACCATTCTAGATTTTCCATTATGCCATGCCACTATGACTGGTGTAGTTATTTCTACTTCTTCATTGTGGCCTACTTTTCTTATTACACCAAGGTCCAGAAGCTCTTTGATATGAATTTCTAGAGCTTCTCTTGATTTTGGACTTTCTGGATATGCAGGTCTTCTTAAGAGTGGTGGATAAGGTCTCTCAATGTTAAGAATGATGTCAGCTTCATGACCAATAATTGCCCCTAGAAGTTCTTTGTCTGAAGCAAATGCTCCTCTGTGGTCATACAAAAGGGAAGAAAGTTCATTTTCTTGTTTATCAGTCAGATGAAGGCTTATATCAGCCTCATTTGACTGTTCAGACTTGAATTTCTCTAACTCTAAGCTGACTGGTGATACTTTGTTTACTGTAATTTGCTTTTTAAATGGTAAAAAGGCAAATTTTTGGCGCTTATTGTCTCCAATAGTAAAGTATCTGTCTTTTTTGTTATGCAAATCTACCCCATACATGATTAAATAGTTATTTCCCAATATAAAATGGGTACTAGAGCAATTTTCCATAACAACAAATTCAACTGTGATTCTTAAGTTCCCATTTATGTGTGGGAATATGACATTGGTCTCAAAAATTCCTAATGCTTTCATTGGATTACTTGCACTATTGAATTTTATACCATCAATTGGTAACAATTGGTCTTCAAAATTTGGTACACAAGTCTTAAGAAAAGATTTTCCAACACAAGAGCAGAAGGCTCCTGGGTCAAGCAAACGTTTGGTGGGCTTGTTGTCAATCACCACTTCTGTTATACAGGAGTTACCAGCTGTATAACCTTTCCCTCTGTTTGGTTTGGTTTTCATGAGTTGTGCATCTTGAACTTTTGATAAATTAAGTTGACCATTTCTCAATTGTGGCAAGTGGGAATAAGATTCCATGATGTCAAAAGTGGCATTGATATTTTCTATATCTTTTGAAGATTCAGAAAATATTGATGACTTGTCATCTGAATTGTCTTCAATTATGTCATCTTTTTCAACATCAGGTTCCTTTTCAATATCAATTTCATTGATTTTCCCCCTTTTTGGAAATGTATTGGCTAAATGGGTGGTGCTTTGGCAAATATGGCACTTTCTGACTGTATCTGCAGATTTATACTCAATATTACTAGAATTTTCTTTGGGGCTTTTGTCCACAGAATCTCTCCAAGGTGTATTAAACCGTGTTTTGAGATTCACCCTACTAGAACCAATTTTGGTTCTGGTGGTTACTTCTTCTAATATATTGATAATATCCTCTGCTGAAGACTGTTCAGTAGTCCTGCTTTTGACAGCATGCTCTAAGTCACCTCCACATTGTCTCAGAATCTTCCTATGGATCATAAATTCTGACATGTCTGGATATAATGCTGTTAATCTGTCTTTTTGTTGGCAAAACCATGGTAAAGCTTTGTCTTTATCAGCATTGAATTTGGCAGATTCAAAGGCTGTTTCAGCTTTAAGCCTCCAAGCATCATTTTCCCATTTGTTAATGATTTGGGTTTTCCACCAAGTCCAACTCTGGTGTCCATGTGCTTGCCTTATTTTGATTTACCATCTGTGAGCTGATTTGGTAAACAAGGTGTTGAATCTTTCTGTTACCAATCTGTCTGGTAATTCAAAATCCTCTTTGATCATTTCAATACCTCTAATGAATTCCATATGGTCATACTCTCCTTCACCACTGAAGTGAGGCCATTCTTTAAGTTTTGGAACTTCTTTCCAGAGTGCTTGGCCCATTGATGGTTCCAAGTTATGAAAACAAGTAGAAAATTCATCTTTTAACTGTGAGTTTTCAATATCCAATACTTGTGGATTAGGAATTCTTGCTCCCTCATTTTGGTTCAGAGGTGTAGACATTCTTGGCAAGGTGTTTAGCAGTTGTTCAATATCATTCATTTTACTGTTGTTACACCTTTGTGAATTTCTTAATTCATGTTGTAAGCTTTGTATAGAGTCTATGATATTCTTTTTATGATCATCCTCTTTATATGTAAGCTCATTCCATAATTCTGTTTGTTTAGTATTATCAGATATAACTTCATTTAACTTTATTGTTAATTTTGATATTTCCTCTCTTGAGGTATCAAAATGCTTTTTCAAGGCAATTGTATTTGTCTTTACTTCAGCAAACAATTTTGAAATATCATCAAGAGCTTTTTTATTATCTTCTTTGATAGTGTTTATGGCTTGTTTTATTCTTTTTTCAATTATGTCATCAATATTGAATTTAGAATATTTGTCTGTTAATTCTTCAATAATGGCAGATTGTTCATTTATCTTGATGCCAAAAGAATTATCATTATTGGAAGCTTTTATTGTTCTTAAAACTCTCTCAAAGCCTTTAAGTGTATCATTTATTTGGCTCAGACTCAAGTTATTTGTTTTAATATTGTCACAAATTGATGAATTTTTATCAGAAAGATGACTTTTTACGTCAGAAATAGCTTTATACAACTCTGGAATACAATTAAAAGTATCAGAAATCATTTTTGATATTTTAATCTGGCTTCCTCCTTCTTCTGTAATTCCATCATGGTTCTGGCCATCTGAAATAAATTTTCCATGGCATCCTGTTGAATCTTTGGGATTCTGTAGCCCTGGCTGTAAGGTTTTGGGGCTGGTGCCTTCCCTTTGCCCTTGTTTGGAGTTTGTGGCTGCTTTTTCACATTGGAATTTCTGCTGCTGGCCACTGGGGCTGTTTTTGGCACTGGTTTGGGTGGTTGAGGGTTGTTTTTCCTCCATTCTAGTGTCAACAGCATCATGTTTTTCTTCTCCATCAATGGATGCCATCCATTGAGCAATTTGCAAGTATTGGGATGGCCCAGGAATTTTCTCACAGTCAGGTAAGAATTCATGCAGTTCTTCCACAGGTCTGCAAGGATCTGGTACTCCTTGAACTGAAGTGCATTGTTGTATGCACTGTGGCTGGCTTTGTATATGTCCACAGAGGCTTGTTGTGGCGGTGTCAGCTCTTTTTGAAGGTAAAATGGTATTATCAGCTTCATAATGACCCATTTTAGTTGTTTGGAAGTCATCAACTGACCCTTTTCCTTCTGTACCTGATTGGCCTCTGCCATAATCATGTCTATTACCTTTCTGGGAGCTTCTTGAGGGGTTATAGCTGGCTCCTGATGTAGTTGAAGGCATATTTTATGATTAAAAAGGCTTAAAATAGTATTTTTATGTTAAAAAACTTACTATTGGCCAAATATTTGGCTTTCTGAAGAGTATTACTTATTTCCAAGTTGACTAATTCAGAAGAAATTGGCTCTGGTTGAATATTCTGAGTCACAATAGTAGTACTATTATGATCAGAATTAACAGTACTGGCAGGAATAATGCTGGTTACTGTTGAAGCTGTTTCAATGTTTTCTAGTCTTACCACGTTGTCAGACACTAAAATTAATGAAAAAACCAATTAATTAAGTAAAAAAAAATATTTTGAAAAAGAAATGAAAATATAAGCCTCACTTATAATATGAAAAAATTATTTTTTATGGATTTTTTTTGATTATAAGTATTTTTTATATGTTTTTAAATTTTCCAATATAAGAAAAAAGATTTAAAAAGAGTAAAAAAATATGTCACAGGTAAAATATCATGGCTGGGCCCCCAAATGTAAGGTGTGGATATGAAACTTTGATTAAAAATCAAGTACTTTTCCTGTCCTCAAAATTTGTATAAGGTAAAAATCAATTAAAAATAGTAAGAAATACTATTTTCAAAAGGAAACATGCCAATTTTTTTGGTTTATAACTTTATTAGTATAAAAAAATAATATTATAAAAATTTATTGTTTTACCAACAATAAAAATTTATCCAAAAAATACTCTACAAGAGATATTTTAAGGCTACAAAAGAAATTTCTTCAAGAGCAATTTCAATTGGAATTAATTGAGCAATTAACTAAAAGCAATTAATTAAAGAACAGAGTCTTCAAAAAGAATATTAAAGAAAAAACACACCCAAAAGTGACCAGAGTGAATTTGGAAACAAAGTGACAAAGTTTACAGTGATGAAAGATGCTTTAATTCACTTTTGGGGTGGTTCAGGGGTTAAAATGATTATAAGAGTTACAAACAATTATTATAATGATTTTTTCACGTGGTTAAAAGGTTTAAAATGATTTAAAAGAGGTGGTTGGAATCTTCTATTTATTGGTTTAACAGTGTTTAAACTAATTAATAAAAGGAAAAGATTCTAACATGAAGAGAAAAGTGGGGCAAAGAAGACATTCTTTTATAGCCATCAATTTTCTTACTCCAAAAGTTAAATTTCCTCTTTTCAGTCGTGAAAAACAGTCTGACAACAGAAAAGCCAATTATGGCATCATTGAGCCCTGGTTTGGACCAAAAAAGGGCTGGTTTAAGCCATTTTTAGCCATTTTAGACCCTTAAATCAGCCATTACTATAGCAATACCTGGTCTAGAGCCTTCAAAACATGTCAAAATGTGTGTAAGAGGCATAGAAACCAGTTAAAACTGTTTTTACTATGATTGTTTTATTTTAAGGGTAGTTTTACCCTCTTGGCAACAGCTAAAACTACCCCAGTTGGTATCAAAACCTCATCTTCAATTGAGTCCACAGACCCTGTAACTCAATTCCAGGCCAAAATTGATGAACTTTTGCGTGAATTTTGACATCCCACGCCTGTCAGCAAGGACTTTGGGGGTCTAGCTCCCCTGTAGAGCTGGAGTTCCTTTTCCCCCCCCAAATTTAATCTTTCCAATTTATTTTTCCTTTAATTCTTCATCATGTATTATACTTATAATTTACATATGTAATTCAATTGAGTTGTACAGTTCAATACAGTAATAATTGATACCTCATATGTAAATCAAAGTTCACTTATGTAATACTTGCACACATTTTGACATTTCAATTGAATTCAATTGAAAATACTTCAATTCCTCATAGCTTCTAAACTAAACACAACACCTCAATTTTAACACAAAAATTGATGGTTAACACCACATGTGGTGTCAATTAAATTGAGAGTTTGAGGATTTTCAACTTTTGTATTGAAAATACTAAAAACTTAATTTAAGCTTATTTAGAGTTGAGTTACAGAAATTTCATCCAGAGGTGACCCCACCTGATTTTTTATGAGGAATCCAATGGTGAAATAATTTTTATATGTTTATTTATTGGATAAAAAGTTATAATAATTTTTATTTAACTTTTTTCCAAATTTGTTTATTTTTTTACAATTTTGTTAAAAATTAATTTTTACTTAATTTTTTCAAGTATAAATGTAATTTTGCAATTTCAAAATTTTAATGTAATTTTATTTTTAAATTGTAATTTAATTTTTAATTGTGAATGTAATTTTATATTTATATTTTCATTTTCATTTTAATAATATAAATAAATTTATTTTATTTATATTTATATGTTAATTTTGTATTTGTGGTCTTTTGGGTATATGAAATTACCTCTAAGGCTCACATACTCCTTGTGAGCCTGAAGGAATCTGATTATTCCCTGTCTGGGTTGGCTGTTCTTGTATAGCTTGGTTGGTGGCTTTATTCCCCCTTATCCTGGTTTCCCTTTCCTCCAGAAGTCTGAACTGCGTGGTGGTATTCCAACCTTTGGTGATTACCATAAGGTCTTCGAAGTCTATCTCTTTGAGGCTTATCTTCTGGAAACTTGCTCCCAGTTCTTCCCAGTGAGATTCTAGGTGGAACCTCTTTTTGTCCATGCTCCATTGAAAAAGTTCTTTGAAGAGTTGGTGGAGCTGAAGAACTTGATCCATATCCTTCCAGTCCTCTGGTTTGAGGTTTCTGTTGAATTGTAAAGTGAATGGAAGAGTGGGTATTATTTCCCTCAATTTCTTTCCATCCACCATTGTGTCCAAGGTGTCCTCTTCCAGGCCTTCTGGTTCTGGACAAGCATTCTCTGCCCTCTGGCTGGTTCCTTGGGATTCCAAGGTTTATTAGGTGTACAGGTGACATATCAGTGTTGGCAAGCAGTCAACAAATCAATATTCTTAGGGTATTGACCTTTTACTGTGCCTTGTAAAACTTTGTTGTCTACTGCTTTTGGCAATTTTCCTTTAGAGGTTACAACTGGGTTAGCTATTGTAATCTTCCCTGTAAAAGTGATTAAGGTTGGTTTACCTTGTATTTATGCAGATTTTTGTGGTTTTCTACCCCTCTTAGTAGAAATTGGTTTCCACCTCTTAGCTGTGCCTCTTCCCTTTCCCCTTAATCCCCTCTGGTTCTGAAGGTATCACTGTTATGTTGGCCTGTGACTGGGTTTCAAGTGGTATGAAATTTCCTTCCACTGAATAAAACAGAAAAAGAGGGCTTATTGTCAGTTAATATTTCGTAAAATGCTGTTTGCATGTCTAAGAATGGCCTGTGGGAAATATATTCCTATATGATACCCTTGGATTATGACAGTGCAATTTAAATTATCAATTACATGTCAAAAAATACAGCTTGTGGATTTCTGGTACACTGGTTGTATACCAGTATCTCACAGATTAACTTGTAATTAACAAGTGTAATCTAAAAGTGGTTATGTAAAGGGAAATTTAAATTATCAATATACCCAACCAAGCCTCTAATACTGTTGTTTTACAGTAACAGAGGTGTCCTTTTTAATTCAAAAAGGACAGTATTGAGGGCTTAAAGTGTTTTAATATGTAAAGCATGCCAAAAAAGAAAGGTTTTGTGGTTATTAAATCATAATCAACCAGGCAATAAGGCAATTAAAATAGAAAAACACAGTGGTATATGGTCCTATACCACTCAAAAAACAAATATAAGATATGTTTTATATTATTTTTTTAAATAATATTTATGCCTAAAAAAGAAAAAAAAGGGGCAGAATTAAGAAATTAAAAGAAAATACTCACTTTTGGCATAAAAAGGTCCAAAAATCCAAAAAAAAACATGGCCAGGCCCCCAAAATGTCAGGATGAGTCTATGATGAAGCTAATAAAGACTAATTACAAGCTTTAAATATGACTGTGACACAGTTGAAATGATTAAGGAAGATTTTTTCATGATAATAAAGGTTGATTATGAGGTATACAGGGCTTTACTATTGAGGAATAGTGGTGGTGAGCCCTGTTGAAAGCCCTGGGTGCAATAATTATCAGTTGGTTTACTATGATAACTACTACAATAATTAATATTAGAATTATAACCTGATTATCCTCCAAGATTATAACTGTTTTTGACAGTTGTACTACCTAGGAATTCAAGAGCAGGATGAGGAAACCTTTTCTGGTGGAGAAAAGGCCCCCTTTTTATCCTAAACTTGGGTGAAAAAGTCTTCTAGATCTTTCCACATAGAGGAAGTGAACATTTTGCACTTCCAAGGACTAGCTTGTGGCTTTCCCAAGGCTTTCATAGCCTGTATTGGGATCAGATGTGGTTTTGAAACCACATCTGGGAAGTTTTCACCAATACAGGGTGAAAAATTTCATCTGGAGACCACATAGCCCTCCTCTGACATGTATTACGTGTATAATTCTGTACAGGACCCCAGTATTGGCCAGACTATGAGGTATTGAAGTATAAACAAGATTATTTGTCCGTTTGACACCTCATAATCATAGTTATGGGATATCATCCCATAGTAAAGCTGTATTGGTCTAACTGTGGTATTTTGACCTTAAAACTGTCATAACATTTGCAGTTTTTGAGATATCAAACTCAATGTTGGCTCATTGTGTAGCCCTGGATGTGTTATACACAATGGTTTCTCATTTTATATGACCAAGTTATGCCATGTACAAGATTTTTTGTACATATGTATGATTTGCTTAAAATCTGTATGGAGCTTGTTTGCCCCATAACCTTTGGTCTAGATGAGATCTGGTGAAATGGATGAGCCCATCAGATATCCCTGATTTTTTTCTTTCCAAAAAGACCCCACTTTAGGCATCTCACACTAAAACCGTAGAAGTTAGATACAAGGTGAATATTTTATTCACCCTTATTTGACCTTATTTTGGCCATAACTCCTATAGCTCTGGTGCTAGCTTATTTGGCTAATACCATTTGATAGCCCTGACTTAGAGCTTTAATTTGAATACCAATTTGATGGGGTTAAGCCTCTTCCTCTGTATTTCAGATGAGAGGTGAAAAATAAGGTTTATTCTCAGTAACAACTTTGAGCAGGAATAACTTTTTTATTCCTTTTCCTATGATGATGGGACTTGTGTATTTGGAGATTGGTGGGTTTCCTCTTTCTTTTGATTCCTTTTGAGCTTATTTGGCTCAGCTCCATGTTTTGGTAGTATCTTGGCTTTACCATTGGTTTATGGTATTTGGCTGTCATGCTTGTGCTTTGGTTTTAAGTCACAGGCTGACAATCCATTTCCCAGCTCTACCAGTGAGAAAGGGAGTTGAGTGAAGAAATTTCTTCCTGTCAGAGAAGAAATTTGCTGGATCATTATGGAATATCAATTCACAGGATTGGATAAATCCTCTCAGTTTATGGGCTTGAGTACCATCAAAATAATCAGGTGCTTTCATTGATGGAGCCTTGAATGCAGGGGATTTGGAATTGGCCCTGGGGGTAACTCCTTGAGTGAGTTGCCTCATGAATTGAGTCATCTGCTCCATCATCTTGAGGAGACTTGGTTCAGTCTGAGAGACAAGAGGTTGACCAGAAAGGGCTAGATTAGAGCTCTGAGGAACCTCTGGAGCATTTTCTAAAGTATCTTCCACTTCAGTTTCCCCAGAATCTTCCTCTTCCACAGACTCTTTCCCCTCTTCATCTCCAAATTCCCCTAGTCTTGCTGTTGCACCTTCATAAATGCCAGGATAACCACCCAAAAAGCCAGATAATGATGTTGATCTTCTTGGTTTCATTCCCCCTCTTCTGGAGGGTGCTGCGCCTTTCATTGGTGGCTCTTTGCCAAGGGGATCCCTTGCTGTAGGAGTGCAAACAGCTGGGTTTATTTGTGATCTAGTATTTTTGGTCAGAAGGCTATGCTGTACTAGCATTATTTGAGAATAATAAGTGTAATAAACTTGATTTTACTTGCAAATAGGAATCAAAGTTTGGCCAAATCAATAAAAATAAAATTCTTGATTAAATTTTAGTAATCAATCAACATTCTTGAGGTGAAATCAAATTCAATCAATAAATCAATCAATTCAGTCAATTTCAAAAATCAAATCAAATATCAATAATCAATAAATAAATCAAGTTCTTGAGGAATCAATTAGTCAATCAATATCTTTAGGAACCAGTTCAATATCTTGATGAGTCAAAATCAATCAATAATCAAAATCAATTTTTGAGGGTCAATCAGTTATCTTGAGTAATTTAAAGCCAGTAAATTATTCCAATCCAAACAGAATCCTTAATTTCTGAATCAATAACCAAAATTAATCCCAATAAATCAACCAATGAATTAACCAATCAATAAAGATTCCTGATAAGACCTGAATAAGAAAACAAAATAAATTTTGGATTTAATACATAATTGAGAATTAAAGTGATATTGTCAGAAATGATTAAGAAATGATACGAATAAATTTTTGTTTGAATAAATTGAATGAGATGAAAATTGATGAGAGAAAAATCATAATCATGAAAAAATTATAAAATTATAAAAGAGTCATAATTTAAGGATGATAGAAGTGAATATAAATAAATGAAATGGAAAAAAACCAATCATTATCTAATTAATTTAATGTCACAGGGGATCTTCTGTCAGCCTGTGACTCAAAACAGAGCACTAGCATGACATCCAACATACCATAAATAATGGTATGACAAGTATTGAACAAACATAGCCAATACAGGTAATAAATAAGAGGGAAAAAATCCTCTTAAATTAAACACCAACCTTATCCAAACAGAATAAGGAAACCTAGAGGAGAATAAACAAGTCAAAACCCTTATTTTCACCTCTCATCTAACTTATGCATATTTGAGTTATTCTATATCAAAATGGTATTTTTCTTAAAGCTCACATAGAGAGCTACACAATGATATCATCCATGTTGTCGTAACACCACTACAACTGGAGATACCATATGACCTTTATTTCAAAACCAAGACCCCCCTGAAAGTCAAAGAGGGCTTGTACAAAACTGTACAAAAGTATAACCAAATTAAAGATATAAACAAGAGCTTTAATTTGAGATACATTAGACCTCTGTATCTCTTAAATTGACTGAGGGATCTTGGTTCAAAGGTTTAACAACCAAAAATACAGATATTCTGAAAACAAGAAAGTAAACAAACCCCTGTATCTTTGGAATACACTCATACAACTGTACAGTGTAATATACCAAACTGTAGAGCTAATCAAGCCCTACAAAACTGTATCAGCAGAATACAGATATCTTCCAAATTGGAGAAGATATCTGGCATGGAAGTTTTTGAAGCCTCATACTGATGTACAAAATTACATCCAAAAACTTAAAACCCTTATAACTTTTGCTATTTGAAAGAAGGGTAAACATGAAGCATACCAAATTGAAGAGCTCTTTAAGCCCTTCAATTCTGTGCTCTTGGTTTCTTGATATCTCAAAAACTGACTAAGATATCTTGGTTGGAAGTATTTTGACCAATACTGGCCTGTACCAAACCTGTACCAACCAGTACTGGCTTGATACTTAAAATAATGGTTGTTTAAAGCTTAAACCCGCCCAGAATGACTAATATTGATCATACAGACACCAGAACAACGTCATCCAAGTGCTGACGTGGCAGGTGAAAAGTTTTTTCACCCTGTATTGACCCAGAATGATCATTTGTGGTGCTAAAACCACAATTCTGCCTATATTGACGTCAGAATTGATGATCCAGAACCACAGATTGACCATTGGAGTGAAAATTTTCACTCCTCTGACGTGTGAAGAGTTAATAACTCTTGACAGTCTTGAAAGATATAAAAAGAAGGGTTTTTTCCTTGAAAACCCATCATTCTTATCTTATTATCCATATTCTTACGTGACAAAACTGTTATCAATCAGTAGTGCCCTTAGAATTATTATTAAAAGATATAATTAGAACATAATTATTGTAGTACCTCTTTACAGTCAGAGATATTAGAGTATTGCAACCCAGGTCCTCAATAGACTCATCACCACTGTTACCATGTAGCAGTAGGACCTGAAGATTTAATTTTTTGTTTTTTGATGTGTCACAGTCATAATACTAGCTTGTAACTACATTTTATAGCTACTATATAGACTCACCCTGACATTTTGGGGGCCTGGCCGTGGTTTTTCAACCTTATTGGACGTGTTTTGAACTGAATTAGGCATAAAATTCAGTTATTTAAAAGGTATTTTACTAACAGTGAGTAAAATTTCTAATTTATCTTATTTTATATTATTATCATTTTTTTATAGCATCATATATTATATACACAAATTTTTTTTTCCTCCAAAAATATATATTACAAAATATTTTTGTTGAGAGTAAGAGTACAAATCCTCTTTTTCATTATATTGCAATAATTTTCACGAAATTTGATAATAATACAACAGTATTATTTAAATTTCAATATAAATAATAATGTACAAACAGTATATTATTTATTTTACTATTATTTTTCACCAAAGTGCGTGAAAATTAATAAAGAAACATTTATTAATAAATAATTAATAAATATTAAATAATAAAATAATTTTTTATTATTTATAAGGAATATTTTAATTAAATATTTCCTTTAAAACAAGACATCACTCAAATTGACGTGAAAACTTGTAATTAATTGATAATTTAAATCAAAATCAAGTGTTAAAATAGATATTATTTATAATATTTATAATAACAAATCAAATTTATTATAATTTAATAAATTTGACGTGTTTATATAAAAACACAATAATATCCAAGTGAATCATTCACAAAACACTTGGATATTATAGTTTTCACTTATAAAACATAAGTGAAAAACTCAAAAAACTGTTATTTTTCAATAAAAAAACATATAAAAATAATAAAAAAAAAAAACATATAATACCTCAAAATTTCGAAAAATAACAGTAGAATTGAATATAATCATTTTGTTTTATCATAAAATACTGATATACAATCTGAAATATCTTTTCTGAATAGTGGAAAAAGACTATATTCCATTAGAAACCCAGTCACAAGGAAATCCATTTGTGACAGCCTCAGAAGACAGAGAGGTGCTGCCAAAAACCAAGGGCAAGCAGAAAAGACACAGTGAAGTGACAATCAACTCAAAAGATTGGACACCAATAGCCGTGCCAAGGGCCAAAAAACCCAGAAAAGCTCCAACAAAACCAGTTGGATCACCAAAACAAATTGAAAAACAGAAAATCACTGTTATCAACCCAGTTGTAAACTCTAAAGGCAAATTGCCAAAGAGTATAGATCATAAATTTGTACAAGGGCCTGCTAAAGGTAAATAAACCTTGAAACATACAACATTTTTCATTGTCTGTCATTTTTTAACATTGTTAACATGACACCTCCACTTCTTAGAGATCTTGGATTCCCAAGAAATCAACCAGAACACTGGCCAAGAAGACACAGAGGAAGAAGACAGCCAATCACTGGATCAAATGACCAGCAAAGGGCTTACCATCAGGGAACTCCTACCCAAGGTCTTATTCCAAATCAAATTCAACCCAGAAGTCCAACCAGGAGATTGGACAGATGCAGAACAGGTCCTTCAAATACACAAACTGCTGAAAGACCTCTTCACATGGAGCATGGACAACAAAATGTTCACTATGGCAGCATCATGGGCAGAAGTGGGGATAACAACTCAGAAGATCTGTCTCAAGCAAATGGCTTGGATGGAGCTTATGACAGAAATGCAAGGTTGGAATCCCAACAAGAATTTCAAACTCTTAGAAGAAAGAGCAATCAGAATCAAAGAGAACCAGGCAGCCATACAAGCCATAGAGAGATCTTGGCACAAGGAAGAGCCCAGTCAGATTCAGGTACCCCCAGAAATGGAAGGAGAAGCCCCATCTTCCCCACAACAATCCAGCAGTTCCAGGCCTTACAAGCCAAAGGAAACTTCATCCAAGGCTCCCCAACCATTCCAGGTAGTTTCCAACAGGAGAAAAGGAGCCCAAGGGAGAAACAAAACTTCTTTCAACCAGAGGAAGAAGGAAGCAGACCCATTGATGAAAAAGCTGATGGACTTAGTCCAAGAAGTACACAAAAGCAAAAAATAGTTGTACCTACAAATAGTGTTGATAGTTCTGACTCAATTGATCCAGAATTAATAACTGAGACTACAATCCACACTCATGAGTTTGAAAACAAATTCACATGGACCAAATTGGCCCAATTCATGGATTGGACACATGAAACCTCAGGAAAAATGAGGACAGAAGTGGAAACATTGAAAGAAGAAAATGCTTTCCAAGCAACAGTCATAAAAGACTTAAATACAAATCAAGCCAAAATTTGGACAGAATTTGAAAAAACTAACAGACAGTTGAATTCAATTCTAGAAGAACAACAAACTGTGAGGAGAGATCTGAGGAGTATCCAGCAGCAACAGGATAGCTTTGATAAAGAAATTGATTACCTCTATGACAGAGAAGACAATCAATACCCTCCAACACAAGGTCAACCCACTACCTCTACAAAATTGAAAGAAGAGGATAAAAACTATGACCAGGAACCTGAATATCAGATTCCAAAGTTAAGATCAGAGTCAATGTACCAAGATGGGGAAAATCTCAGCTATTCAGAGAAACAGGCACTAAAACAGTTACCAGAAGTAGCAAACTGGCCAAAGTTCTCAGGAATTGGGGAATATGACCATATGGAAATCATTGACTATATTGATGGACTCTTTGTTGATGTCCCAAAGATACCAGACTACTGGATCACAACAAGACTTAACACAGCATTCAGAGGCCATGCAAACATATGGTATACTGAGATGAAAGAAATACATGGCAGGAAAAGCTGTCCATGGTGGAGGAACCAGATTATACAAAAGTATAGCAATGGTAGTTGGATCTGGCAAAAGACCATGTCCTTTGAAAGTGATAGATACTCCACAGAAAAAGACCCATATGAATGGTGTCTCAAACAAACCAAAAGGCTAAAAGCTATTGATCCCAATATGACAATAGAAATGAGAAACCATAAACTCCTAACAAAATTACCAGGAGATCTAGAACATGCAGTCAAATGCAGATGCAACAACATCAGCAGCATTGATGACATAGCAAATGTCATACAAGATGTGAGGAAAAAAACCTCCATAGGAAGGTACACATCCTATAAACCAAAATTCAAAGACAAGAAGTCTGAAGTTAAAGAGACAAACAAAGAGAAAGGGAAAGAAACCCCAAAAAAGAAATATGTGTGCCATAACTGTGGATCACCAGACCACTATGCCAACAATTGCACAAAACCAAAAAAGAAAATATATGCAATTGATGAAGAATCAGAAGAAGAACAAACAGGTGACAAATCTGATTCTGACAGTATGGGAAATGGTATGAGAGCAGAATCACAAAGTGAACTTGATACCATAGAAGAATACATAGTGGAATGCAATGAAGAAAGTTCACTTGACATACAAGACATTGAATTAGATTCAGGAATACCACAAATAACAACAGACAAAGAGCTCTGTAAGCACACACAGAATGCACAAACATTCCTGGTAACCCCAAATAGAGGGATGGGATTCATTCATGGAACACCTACAAAATTGACAGTTTACATTGAGAACTGTAAACACCCAATGATCATTGACACAGGAGCAAGTTGCTCCATAGTAGCAAAAGAATACTTAAAACAACACTTCCCCAAATGGGAAGAGGATATAATCCCAACAAAAGCTAGAAACTTTAAAAGTGCATCAGGCAAAATGCACTCACTGGGGACAATAATCAAAGAGATAATTATCCCACACCAAAAAGGAAATATCAGACTAGAACCTGAATTTGTAGTTCTAGAGAATGCACATGTACAAAGATTCTTACTAGGTACAGAGTACCAAAAAATGTATGGTATGGACATTTGCAGTAGTAAAAATAGATATCTTACCATAGGTACAAACAAAGACAAAAAATTTTCCTTTGACATAAATCATATAACAAATAATAACACCCTGAAAGAACTAGTGGAAGAATTCAAAGAAGCCCAATATAGCACTCAACTCACCAGTAAAATGAAACTCAACTTACTGAAAGTATTGAGGAAGCATAGAGGAGCTTTTGCAATAGGAGATGAACCACTAGGAAAAATCAAAGTACATGATATAGAATTATATCTGGATGTAGAAAGACCATATCCACCTATGCTTAGGAGACCACCATACCCAGCCAGCATGGAAACTAGGAAAGAAATTGAGAAACATATCAATGAGCTCCTAGAAATGGGGGTAATAAGGAAAATAGGACATAATGAGATAGTGGAAGTCACTACACCAGTCCTTATAACTTGGCATGATGGTAAATCCAGACTATGTGGTGACTTCAGGGCTTTGAATAATTACACCAAAGCAGATAGGTACCCCATCCCAAGGATACCACATGCACTAAATAAGCTAGCAAAAGCCAAGTTTATTACAAAAATGGATTGCATGAAAGGTTTCCACCAGAATGGGGTGAAACCAGATTCCATCAAATTGCTAAGAATTATATGCCATATGGGCATATATGAGTATACTAGAATGCCATTTGGCATTAAGAATGCACCAGCCCATTTTCAGAGGATGATGGATACCATATTTCAAGATGAAATAATGGAAGGGTGGATGGTAGTGTACATTGATGATATCATAATATACTCAGAAACATGGGAAGACCATGTGAGGAAAATTGATAAAATATTGGGAAAATGTACACCAATCAACATGAAGATATCTCTTAAAAAATATAACTTTGGACAGCAAGAACTGCTAGCCCTAGGACACAAAGTTTCAGGTTTAAGTCTAGCTATAGACCAAAATAAAGTTGCTGCAGTACTGAAGAAACCAGTACCAAAGAACATTAAAGAAATGCAATCCTTTTTGGGCTTTGCTAGTTACTACAGGAGCCACATAAAAAACTTTGCACACATCACTAGTAGCCTATACAAACTGTGCTCAAAAGATGTAGTCTTTGAAATTACCAAAGAAAGAAGAGATGCATTTGAGAAGATCAAACATGAACTGACCAATGCCCCTGTCCTGATGATGCCTGATTTTGAACTACCATTCAAACTATATATAGATGCAGCATGTAGCCAAGGACTAGGGGCATCACTACACCAGAGGCAACTAGTGGATGGAATACCCAAAGAAGGAGTAATTTGCTATATATCAAGACAACTGAAAGACTCAGAAGCCAGATATGGAGCTACTCAGACAGAATGTCTCTGTTTGGTATGGGCATTAGAAAAACTCCATTACTACTTAGAAGGAGCAGTATTTGAAGTTTTTACTGATTGCACAGCCCTCAAATCACTGTTGAACATGAAGACAACAAACAGACACATGCTTAGATGGCAAATAGCCATACAAGAATACAGAGGGAATATGACTATCATCTATAAAGAAGGGAAAAGTCATACTAATGCAGATGGTCTCAGCAGGTGGCCACTGAAGAATGACCAAGAGAATCCAGCATATGACCCAGAAAATGGGGCCAAAATACCCATACAATGCATGGAGATAGATAGGAGAAAGAACTTCAAACTATCAAACTGGGCATTAGGGAATGACCCATCAAACCCAGCACAGAGCTATGGGGAGAGCAAAGAGATACCCATATTGGGAATCAGCTCCTCTAATCTGAATACAGAGTTCTTTAGCATAGTACAATCATCATACAATAAACACAAACAGTGTAGTATATTGATACAACTATTAAAACAAAAGTACAGGAGTCCTGAACTAGAGAGCCAATTGGAAGAGCCATGGCTCAAAAACTTCAAAGAGAATAGATTTTTTCTGATAGATGATCTACTATACCATAGGGAAAAACACACAAGTGCCCTGGTAATAATAAATAGAGAACATATTTCCCTGATACTACAGGAATGCCATGACTACCCATACATGGGACATATGAGTGAAGAAAGAACTAAAGAAAGAGTCTTTAGCACAGCTTGGTGGCCAAAGTGGGAACAAGACTTGAGTGAATACATCAACACTTGTACCAGATGCCAAAAAGCCAACAAAGTTCATGGCAAAAGATATGGATTACTCCAGAGTATAGAGGAGCCCAAACACCCCTGGGAAATAATAAACATGGATTGGGTGACAGGCCTGGTCCCTGGAGGGAAAGACAGCTTTAACGCATGCCTAGTAGTAGTAGACAGGTACAGCAAGAGTGTCAGATGTCTCCCCTGTCACAAAGAGGACACAGCAGTGGACACAGCCATATTGTTCTGGAACAATGTGATAGCAAACTGTGGAGTTCCAAGAATTATAATTAGTGACAGAGACCCTAAATTCACATCAGAATTTTGGACTAATCTATATGAGATGCTGGGAACCAAACTAGCATTCTCCACAGCTTACCATCCACAAACAGATGGTCTAGCAGAAAGAATGATCCAAACATTAGAAGACATCATTAGAAGGTTTTGTGCATATGGCATGGAATATAAAGACAATGAGGGATATACCCATGACTGGGTAACCTCCTACCAGCTGTACAATTGGCATACAACACAAGTATACACTCAGTGACAGGAAAAACCCCTGCCACATTAGAGAAAGGATGGAACCCACTACTTCCAGTAGACTACTTGAAGAAGAACCTCCTCTCAGTACACCCCACAGCTAAAGACTTCCACACAATGTGGAAAACTGCCTGTGAAAAAGCAGAACAATGTGTGGCTGAAGCCAAATTATACAACAAACAGAGATATGATAAAAGTCACCAAGAACCTGATTTCAAAGAAGGAGACCAAGTTCTAATCTCAACTCTTAACTTCAACAATCTAAGAGGACCCAAGAAGATGAGAGACTCATTCATAGGACCATTCACCATTATTAAATTAATAGGAAAGAATGCAGTAGAAGTCAACCTGACTAAAGAGTTTTCTAGGAAACACCCAGTTTTCCCTGTGAGCCTGGTCAAACCTTATCACCAAACAGATGAGGAGAAATTCCCTGACAGAAAGAAGAAAGTCACCCATGAAAGATTGGTAGAGGAAGATGACTCACCTGGACCAGTGAGAAAGATCATTAAAGCCAGGAAAATAAGAATTAATGGGAAAGACAACAGGCAATATCTGGTTAGATTTAAGAATCAACCAGCAGATAAAGATAAATGGTTAACTGAGAAAGAGATCCCAGATGGACAAATACACCTCAGAAGATTCAGAGCCTCCAGAAGGGCTGAAGAGTCTCATCAATGATGAGCCTTCTTTTGAGGGAGGGTATGTCAGCCTGTGACTCAAAACAGAGCACTAGCATGACATCCAACATACCATAAATAATGGTATGACAAGTATTGAACAAACATAGTCAATACAGGTAATAAATAAGAGGAAAAAAATCCTCTTAAATTAAACACCAACCTTATCCAAACAGAATAAGGAAACCTAGAGGAGAATAAACAAGTCAAAACCCTTATTTTCACCTCTCATCTAACTTATGCATATTTAAGTTATTCTATATCAAAATGGTATTTTTATTAAAGCTCACATAGAGAGCTACACAATGATATCATCCATGTTGTGGTAACACCACTACAACTGGAGATACCATATGACCTTTATTTCAAAACCAAGACCCCCCTGAAAGTCAAAGAGGGCTTGTACAAAACTGTACAAAAGTATAACCAAATTAAAGATATAAACAAGAGCTTTAATTTGAGATACATTAGACCTCTGTATCTCCTAAATTGACTGAGGGATCTTGGTTCAAATGTTTAACAACCAAAAATACAGATATTCTGAAAACAAGAAAGTAAACAAACCCCTGTATCTTTGGAATACACTCATACAACTGTACAGTGTAATATACCAAACTGTAGAGCTAATCAAGCCCTACAAAACTGTATCATCAGAATACAGATATCTTCCAAATTGGAGAAGATATCTGGCATGGAAGTTTTTGAAGCCTCATACTGATGTACAAAATTACATCCAAAAACTTAAAACCCTTATAACTTTTGCTATTTGAAAGAAGGGTAAACATGAAGCATACCAAATTGAAGAGCTCATTAAGCCCTTCAATTCTGTGCTCTTGGTTTCTTGATATCTCAAAAACTGACTAAGATATCTTGGTTGGAAGTATTTTGACCAATACTGGCCTGTACCAAACCTGTACCAACCAGTACTGGCTTGATACTTAAAATAATGGTTGTTTAAAGCTTAAACCCGCCCAGAATGACTAATATTGATCATACAGACACCAGAACAACGTCATCCAAGTGCTGACGTGGCAGGTGAAAAGTTTTTTCACCCTGTATTGACCCAGAATGATCATTTGTGGTGCTAAAACCACAATTCTGCCTATATTGACGTCAGAATTGATGATCCAGAACCACAGATTGACCATTGGAGTGAAAATTTTCACTCCTCTGACGTTTGAAGAGTTAATAACTCTTGACAGTCTTGAAAGATATAAAAAGAAGGGTTTTTTCCTTGAAAACCCATCATTCTTATCTTATTATCCATATTCTTACGTGACAAAACTGTTATCAATCAGTAGTGCCCTTAGAATTATTATTAAAAGATATAATTAGAACATAATTATTGTAGTACCTCTTTACAGTCAGAGATATTAGAGTATTGCAACCCAGGTCCTCAATAGACTCATCACCACTGTTACCACGTAGCAGTAGGACCTGAAGATTTAATTTTTTGTTTTTTGACGTGTCACAGTCATAATACTAGCTTGTAACTACATTTTATAGCTACTATATAGACTCACCCTGACATCTTCTAAGTGAAGAGGACCTATCACTGAAGTAAACTGGGACTCACTTATGTAGGACTCAAAGATGAAATAAGACAGAGTACACTTAAGAGTGTAATAAGAGTAGAATTGCTAATAAAAGAAATATAAGAAAAATAAGCAACAAACAATAAGAGTAAGAAATAAAAGATCTAACCACAAACAAGTCCAAGTCCACTGTTTCAACCTGTCAGAAGGAAATAGAAGGGTTAATAAGGATATGGCCACCACAACTCATACTGTACAGGCAAAGAAGAAATTGAAAGACTAACTTAATACCAATAAATATAATACCCAAAAATAAGAGTAAGAATATTTATAAAATAATAAATTAACTGGGGAAACGTCCCCAGGGGGGAGAAAGAAGGGCTGGTATATGTGAGAATCACCAGCCCTGATCCAGACAGAGAATTTTCATGAGAAGAATTGATGATTGAATTGAGTTTTTACAATACAGGTCCTGTATAGCTTCACAGGATATGTACAAGGGGTGTGGTAGTATTGAGTGATCATACAGTTTCAGACTTTTGAACACAAAACTGTATTGGTTCAATCCAACCTTTACAAGAGTTGACAGGTGGGATTGAGGAACCAAGCTGTATAAATGTTTCAGCAAGGAAGATTGCTGAAACTGATTACTGATACACACAATGGATTTTCTGGTTTGATGTGGTTGAGTGGGTGTAAGATTGAATTCCCTTACCCCTGAATAGTTATTGTTACAGTGGGGAAAAGAAGAAATTCTTTTATATCCACCAATTTTCTTACTCCAAAGGTAAACTTTACTCTTTTCAGTAATGAAAAACACTATGAAAACAGAAAAGCCAATTATGGCATCATTGAACCCTGTTTTGGACCAAAAAAAAGGTTGGTTTTAGCCATTTATTTCTATTTCCAGACATTTTACACCCTTAAAGAATCTATTTCTATAGTAATACCTGGTTTCAAGCCTTGAAAACACATTAGAATGTGTGTAAGAGTTGTAAAATACAGTTAAAGCTGTTTTTATTGAGATTGTTTTAACTTAAGGGTAGTTTTACCCTCTTGGTAACAGTTAAAACTGCCCTTGTTGGTATCAAAACCTCATCATTAAGTGAGTCACAGACCCTGTGATTTAATTCAAGACCAAAATTAATAAACTTTTACATGAATTTTGAAATCCCATTCCTGTCAGCAAGGATTTTGATGGATTCTGGCACCCTTAGAGCCAAGATTCCTTTCCCCCCCCCCCCAGAATTAATCTTTCCAATTTGTTTTTCTTTTAATTCATCATCATGTATCATACTTTTACTTTAAATATTCAGTTCAATTGAGTTTTTACATTACAAAACATTAATAATTGATAACTCATATTTAAATCAAATTTCACTTATGTAATATATATACAAATTTTAACATTTCAATTACAAAATACTTCAATTCCTCATAACATCTAAATTAAATATCACATTTAAATTTTATTACATAAAAAAAAAATTAATGATTAATATAAAATTTATTATAAATTAAATTTTTTAAAAGTTTTTTTTTTTTTTTTTTTTTGAAGATTTTTCAATTTTTTTTTTTTAAATAAGAAAAATACTAAAAAAACAAAAAAAAAACTTAATTTTAAGTTTATTTAAAGTTAAATTAAAAGAAAAATTTCATTAATAGTGGTAACCCCTCCAACCTTAAATTTTTTTGGTTTTATATATGAGAAATTTAATTTTAAAATGATATTTTTCATAAATTTATTTATTTATTAAAAAAAAAATTCATAATAATTTTTTTTTTTATTATTATTATTAAAATAAAAAAAAAAAAAAAATTAATTTTAATTTTTTTTTTTTTTTTTTGGTTTATTTAAAAAAAAAATAAATAAATAATAAAATTTAAATTTTATATTTTATATTTTATTTTTTTTTTTTTAATTTTTTTTTTTTTTTTTTAAAATAAAAAATAAATTTATTTATTTATTTTTTATTTTTATTTTATTTCATTTCTTTAATTATAAAATGAATTTTTAATTTTTAATTTTTAATCTTTTTTTTTTTTGATTATAATAAAATTAATTCTTTTATAAAGATTATTTATTTTCTATCATAAATGAAAAAGAAAAAAACCAAAAAAAAAAAAAAAAAAATTTTTTTTTTTTTTTTTTTTTTTTTAAATTAATAAGAATTTTTAATTTTTTTTTGTTTTTTTTTTTTATATTTTAATCTCTTATTAATTGATACTCTTTTTTTTTTTTCTTTTTTTTCTTAAATATTTCACTTTTTTTTTTTTTTTTTTTTTTTTTTTTTTTTTTTTTTTTTTAATGGAAAAATTATTAAAAAAAAAAAAAAAATTCCTTTTTTAATATTAATAAATTCCCTTTTTTTTTTTTTTTTTTTTTGTTTTTTTTTTAACTTTATAATGAGAAATTTAAATTTCCAATATTTTTAAAGAATTATTTTTTGTTTTTTTTTGTTTTTTTTTTTTTTTTTTTTTTTTATGAAAACTTTTAAACCATTTATTTCTCAATTAAAAAAATTTTTTTTTTTTTAAAATAATAATTTTTAAAATTATAATAATTTCTTCTTTTTTAAATATTTTACAAATTTTTTTTTTTATTTTTCTTAATAATTAAAGGGTGTTGGTAAACACACGTAAGCTTTTAGTAAAAACACGTAATTATATGTTAAAAAGACATAAGGGGTGGGTTTTAAATGAAATATGCCTATTTATGGCATTGTTAAGGCCACAAATGACATTAACAATGCCATTTATGGAAATTTTAAGGCTATAAATGACATTAACAATGCCATGAATGGCATTTTTAAGGCCATTAATGCCATTTATGGCATTATTAATGTCATTTATAGCCTTACCAATTCCATAAATGGCATTTTTACTGGCATTTATAGCCTTAAAAATTCCATAAATGGCATTGTTATTGTCATTTTTGGCCTTAACATTTTTAGTAAAAACACGTAAGGGCTTACGTGTTTTTACTAAAAGCTTACATGTGTTTACCAACACCCTAATTAAATTTATAATTAATTATTTTATTTTTTTTTTATTTTTAAAAAAAATTCCTAAATATCTTAATATATATATATATATTATTTAAGTAAGGCAAAAAAAAAAAAAAAAATATTTTTTTATTTTTTTTTTAATAAATAAATTAATAAATATTTTTATTAAATAATAATTACTTTAAAAATTTTTTTTTTTTTTTTTTTTTTTTTACCTTTAAAAAAAAAAAAAAAAAAAAAAAAAAAAAAAAGTAGTTTTATTTAAAATTATATAAAAAAAAATTTTTTTTTTTTATTTATTTAATCTTAAAACTATTCAATTCAATTTAATTTAATTCAATTTAAGATTATTATTATTATTATTATTATTATTATTAAAATTCATAAAAAAAAAAAAATTTAATATTTTATATTTAATTAAATTTTAAAAAAAAATTTTATTTATTTAAATTAATATTTTTTTTTAATTTAAATTATCAAAAAAAAAAAAAAAAAAATTTTTTTTTTACTTTAAAAAAAAAAAAAATCTAAAAAACTTAATATATATTATTTTATTTCTAAAAAATCTTTTTTTTTTTTTTTTTTTTTTTTTTTTTTTTTTTTTTTTTTTTTTATTAATTTATTAAAAAAAAAAATACATTCAAAAATTATTTTTTTTTTTGAAATCTTAAATTAAAAACTTATGTTTTTTTTTTTTTTGTTTTTTTTTTTGTTTTTTTTTTTGTTTTTTTTTTTTTTTTTTTTTTTTTTTCTTAATTATTTTAATAAATTTAATTATTCTAAATCTTTATTTATTTATTTATTTATTTATTTATTTTTATTAATCATTTAATCTATAATTATTATTATTATTATTATTATTATTATTTTAATTTTTTTTTTATTTTATTTTTTTTTTTGATTATAAAAAAAAAAAGAAAAAGAGAAGGATTTTTTTTTTTTTTTTTTTAATGATTATTGAGAACATTATTATTACCTATTTATTTTATTTTATTTTTTAATTTTTTTTTAAAAAAACAAAAACAAAAACATTATTCAAATCTATATAAATGGGACCAATTTTTTTTTGTTTTTTTTAATTTCCAAGGTTTGGAAAAAAAAGAAAAAAGACCATATTTTGTTCATAAAAAACAAAAAATTGTAAAAAAGACAAAATTATGGTACTTGGGAGGGTAGTACCCAAAGAATGGAAAACTAGAAAAAGAAAACAGTAATTGATGAAAACTGAGGGGGGGAATTCCCTTTTTTAACTTTAATACCCCCCTCTCTCTTATGTGAATCTTGTGTGAATTTACGAAAATTTACATGAATTTGGACGTTTTTGGTAATTTCACATAAAGGGTTATATAAATTTACCAAAAACTTTTCATGAGCCTACTAATCCCCTAATGATAATATCTTGAATTAAAAAATAAATAACTTATCTTTGTACATTATTTTATTTAAAAAAATCATTTACCATTATTTTTTTGGGTTTAGTTGAAATAAAAGTTTTTCCGCATATAAGTTCATCATTTTGTTTGTTTTGATTTTAATCTTAAAATAAATGATTAAATTAATGAGATTTCTTTAATTTTTAATAAAAGATGAAAATTGTGCAATCCAAAGATTGAAACTATTTAAATGATTTGCTTATTTCCAATGAAA
The DNA here is from genome assembly GCA_023105745.1 of Austropuccinia psidii. Classification (NCBI taxonomy): domain Eukaryota; kingdom Fungi; phylum Basidiomycota; class Pucciniomycetes; order Pucciniales; family Sphaerophragmiaceae; genus Austropuccinia; species Austropuccinia psidii. Next base: position 53,952,525 of record JALGQZ010000005.1, on the reverse strand, counting down.
TGATGTATGAGGAACGATTCAGGTTAAAGAAATGAAACAATTGATTTGAATCCGAAAGCGTTTTGAAAATTCAAAGAAATATCAAGTATTTTAAATTTGATATACAAAGGACCGATTTTTTTATTTATTTATTTATTTTTTTGAAAAGAAGATGTTTTTTAGAGTTTTTGTAATCTATGATTTATCCAAAAATAACAAGGTTCAATTCAAAAGCCTATTTTTTCAATTTAATTTTTTGACAAGAACAATCATAGATTTTACACTACTAAGTGGGCCCCAAACAAATCTACATAAAACTTTTTACATCATAAGCTTTTGAAAGTTCTTGTTCTTTATAATAAATGCCATATGAATTAATAAAACTTAAAAATATCTTTTGAGTGATTATTCTTCCATTGGTTCGATATATTGATAACCTGTTGGTGTAGATGTAGATCTAATTGATTTTAATGAATAAGAAATCAATTTTCTAAACCATCAAAAGACGAAAGAGGTGAAAGAGAGGATAATTGATTAAAGAAAGGAGTTTTGTTACTGACTTTTTCTTTAACCATAATTTATAAATTAAGAATCCCAAACCGGTTAAAAAGCCTAAACTGATTAACCAAGTGAATAAATATTTACCCCACCTTTCCCAAGAATTTGGTAAATAAGGTTCTAATACTTGATTTAAGCTTAGTACGCCACCTCCAAAAGTGACTTGATCTACACCATGAAATGAGATCACTTTTGGACTCGCACGACCATAATTGATTACCTTTGCAAAGTCACGACGACCTTGAGGTCCACGAGCGTCCTTGATGCCTACTAACCAAGGTTTTTTGTAAGGGTTTGAATTGTTATCATCATTATTATCGTTATCATCATTATTATCGTTATTATGATTATGATGATGATTTGATTTTTGATTAGGAATTAATCTAAAGCTAACATCACCATAATTACTTGGACCACCTTCTTTTTTAGAGAGTAAAGTTGAATAAATGATTCCATCTGTGATATAAAGTGGATTAAAAGGTTCAGGTTGAGGAGAATTTAATTGATCGGATGAAGATGAAGAATCTGAATAGATTGGAATGATATGTTGAAGGACTAAATTTTCAAGACGAATTGGATCTTGAAGGTAATAAGTTAGATTAATTTTAGTGAAAGCTTCATCAGTAGGGCATAAGATTGTAAAGCTTTTAAAAGGATCTAATGATGAATCTTTTTTAGAATTTTGAGGATGAATTTGATTGAAAGAATTTTCCAAGATCCAACTGATGTTGGTTGATTGAATGAGATTGAGCATGGTAGTAGATTTAGCTCCTAAGATTAATTTTTTAAGATTGATGATTAGATTAGAAGGAAGTTGAACTTGATTGATTGTTTGAATGACACCGTTTTCGATTAAGAGATCATGTTTATTAATGATTTTTGAATCTGAATTTTGACCGTTTAAAGGAATTCCAGCTAAAGTTGGACCATGTAATGTGATATTATTAGAATTTAATTTATTGATATAAATTTCATTTCCATCAAGAGTAGGAAATCTTTGACTGATACCTATTTTGAGATTGTTTTGATAAATGATTTGAGTGATTGTATGATATTTTAATAAATGGATGAGATCGTTTTTTGAGTTTTTTAATAATAAATAATCCATGATTAAACCTAATTGAGCAAAAGCTTTATTTGTAGGGATTAAAAATGTGAGAGCAGGTAATGATAATAAGATATTTTCTAATTTGACTGAAAAGATTGAAGCTAGACAAGTTGAGAGATGAATGTTGGATAGAGCGACTTGTAATAGATCTGAAGGGGGTTGAATGATTTGAGAAAGAATGTAAATGACGCTATTACCGATTTGAATGGGATGACTGGAGACTACATTGACACCACCGAAAGCGATTATAGGGGATGAAGTAGATTTTTGATTGAAATTGAATGAAGGAGAATTTGAATGAGAAGTGATGGAGACTGGAATTTTTTGTTTGAGGATATGATTATTTTTGATTGAAAGTTGAGTAGTTAATAAGATTTGATTTGTTAGATTGATGGGTAAGAATTTTTGATTGATGATATGATAAGTAAGAATATTTTTAATATTTTGATTTTGATTTTGATTTTGATTTGAATGAAAGAATTGAAAAGCTTCATCACGAGGGGCCAAGATGGTAAAAGATTGATTGAGATCATTAAGATAGATTGATGATAGATTATTTGAACGAAAGAGTGAGACGAATTTAGAGCAATTGAGACCTAATAAATATTTTTCAGGATTAAGTTGTAAAGGATTATTACCCGATGGTAATAATAAATCTGAAATGATGTGAAGGACGCCTAAAGATGAGATGATCGAATATTAGTATTGATGATGATTTGAATTAAATATTTAATTTTTTTTCAAGATGATTAATGAATTGATTGATTTACCATTACTAGCCAAGATATCGGAATGAATGATTTTTGAATGATTTACATAAATATGATTTGAAGTTTGATTTAAAGAGAATGAAAGGTTTTGATGATTTAAATTTGATAAGAAGATTTTAAGATTTTGATTTTTTTTAAATTTTTGATTTAATAGATGAGTATAAGTTGTAAGATAATTTTCCAAAGAATGATTTAAAGTGAGTTGATTGATTAGAAGGGTTAGATCGCTTGAGCTATGATTTGATTTTAAGTAATTTAATTCGATTGAATTTAATTTATTCCAAGCAGAATTGATTGGAGCCAAGAATGAAAGATGAGAGTTTGATAATAAATCGTTTAAAGAATTTTTTGATAAGAAAGAATTTAAGATTGAAAGTTGATGGAATGAATGAATTTGATTTTTTAAAGATTTAGGAGGAATTAAGAAATTTTCTAAAGGGATCAATAAACCATTTGAAGCTGATTGGATTTGATTTGATTTAGGTAAAGGGATCCGAGAATGATTAGCATTCAAAGATAAAAAGCTTTGATTTAAATGATTTTTGATTAAATTTAATTTTTGAGGTTGCTGATAGCCTAATAAATAATTGGAATGATCATCAAGCTCATCCAAATTTGAATTTAGAGAATAATTTTTAAATTTTTTTGGAATTAATAAAGTGTCTAATAAGATGTTTGAATCTTGAGGGATTTGATTGAAATCTAAAGTGAAATTTAATAAGTGATAAAGTATAGATTGTCTTGTTTTGATTTGTAAATTATCACTTTCTAAATTTAAATTTAAATTTAAATTTAAATTAATGGCTCTATCAGTTGGAGCAAAAAGTGTAGCAGATTTTAAAGAGTTAATGTAAGGTACTAATCTTGACTTTTGAATTAATTTTAAAAATTTACTATGATCACTAGAATTTGATAATAAATCAATTAAAGTTGAAATTCTTAAATTATTTGGATCATCCAATTTAAATTGGGAGAAATTAATTTGTGATTTTGAAAAATAATTTTTGGAATTTAAATTTAAATTTGAATTAAATTTAAATTCACCTTTAAATTCAAATTCAGATTTGGATTTGGATAAAATTGAAAAAAAAAAGAAAATTGAAAAAATTAAAATTTTCATCTTGTAAATTAATTTTTTGGTAATTTTTGGAATTAATTTTGGGAATTTTGAAATTTAAATTTGGAAAACTCAGACTCAGACTCAGACTCACTTTATGCACTCAAACTTAAACTCAAACTCAAACTCAGACTCAAAAAATTCACCCTTACCCCACTTAGGCCACTTGGCTAACTTCAGGCTAACTTCAGGCCAGCTTGGGCAGAATCTTAAAATATGATAAATGAAATTTTAAAAACTTCATTAAATTTCAAAAATCTCATCCAACCTAATTTAATTTTCTTGGGATCCGATGAATTTTCTTGTAAAGTTTTAGAAAAGGTCTTAAATTCAAAAAATCGTAATCAATCATCCAAATTTTAATCTTTATCAAAAAATTATTAAATAATTTAACGATTTCGCTTCTTTAGGTATCTTTAATAAAATTTTCATCTTAACTCCTCCCATTGCTAAATCAGGTCGTAATCTAAAAGTTATCTATCATCGTAAGTTAACTTGATCTTCATCACTAAATTTCTTTTCAATTAATCTTTATCTCATCTTATTCAGCTCCTTTATCAATTTGGGCTAAAGAAAATAATTTAATTTGTCAAAATTTAATCAAATCAAATCAATCTAATCAAAATCCTTTAAAAAATTGGTCGGTAAGCTTATCAAAAATTCTTCAACTTTTATTAATCATCAATTTAATTTAATACAATTCAATTCAAATTTTAGCTTCCAAATCAATTCCTCAATCATCCCGCAAATCAATTAGCTCCTTTCTTAATCACGGCTTCATTTCCTTACTTTGTACCTCATAATATCATTCAATCTTTTAATCCTTTTCATTGCTTAAACGTTCATCCTTCTTTATTACCTGCTTATCGTGGTCCAGCTCCAATTCAATGGCAAATTGCTCATCATATCACTCAATCTGGTGTAACCATTCAAGATTTAAGCTTAAAAGGTTTCGATACAGGTAATATCCTCCTTCAAAACTCTTTGGTAATCTTCTCCTCTTTAAATTCTTTCATCAAAATCTTACTTTCTTCATCTTAAACTCATTCACTTCTCATCATTCAATTTAGTCTTTATCACCTAATATCAATTTTAATTTAGCTCAGTCTCTTTTGGCTGATTTGGCCGGAAACATGATCTGTCATCTAATTCAAAATCATCATCAATTAATCGTCAGTCTTCTTCATTCAAACTTTTACCTTCTTTCATTTCAACTTCAAAAACTTCAAACTAACCCCTAACTTTTATCCCTTTTCTTTTTTTTAGTCATCTGCTAAACCTCAAGATCCCAATTATGTTACTCATGCACCAAAAATTCATCAAACTGATCTCAGAGTAAATCCTAATTCAACCTTAAATCATATAAACGCAAGATTTCGTGCTATGGGACATCAGGTTCGTCTGGATTTACCTCAAATTATTTCACTTTGAATTCATCATTCTAAATACACAAAACAAAACAAAAACACTTTTACAGTATCCTCTTAATATTCAAGTAGATTCAGAATTATTCTTTATCATTCCTGTCTTGGATCAAAATCCATCATCATTCTTAAAATCATCTCTAGTCGAATCTCAACCAGGTACCATAGCTTATGATAAACAAACTAAACTATTAGGAATTCGACTTGCATTTGATTCTGAAATCCTTTTAATCAAATCACTCAAATTAGTCGCTCCAGGAGGAAAAGGTTGGCTCGATCCTTCTGCTTGGTGGGATCGTCTTTTAAATCAACGTCGTCAAAATCTCAAAAAACTTAATCACAATAATCTTTCCAAGACAAATCATATATCTATCAGTTAATCAAAAATATTAATATTCAAAGTCTTTGAAGGCTTCCTAAATGAATTAATGGCTATCGTAATAATAATAAAAAACAAGTCTTGAAAATAATTCATATCAAACTTTAACACTATCCAAAAGCTTCAAAAGTAAGATTCTATACAATTAATTTACATATCTTGTGGCTTCAAGGTACTCCAGTTCACTTTTTTGATAACTCACTCTTAAATGGCTAATATTTATTTATCATCAAGCATGAAACTGTGCTCAGGAAATTTGTTTTCAAATAAAGCTACACCTGAATTTATTTCCTTCCAAATGATCTTAATTTTTAAAGAATATTAAAATTCCGGATTATCATTTTCTCAACAAATACATAAACTTGTTTTAAAAGGAAAATTTACATTACAAATACAGTATTAAGCCACTCTTGCTGAAAAAATTGGGTATTCCCTGCAGTACTGATGCTAGGAGGTGGTAATCCAGCAAGTTTTTATGAGTAAACCTAACACATTAATGAAATCACTACTTCAATCACACCAACATCAAACTCAATGTATGATTTGAATTCTTTTAGGTGATTTACTATGCCCATCATCTCAAAAAATCAATCAATTACTCTCCAAGTCATCAGGATTTCTATTTGATTCTTAACTAAAAATCTGATCATACTTTTCTTTGTTGTTCTCAATTTTACTTTTTTTACCCTTCTAATTTAAATTGATCTTCAACTTTAACTTGAAAATCATAAACAAATTGTAAGTTGTTTGGGTGTGCATAAAAGCATGTAAGAGCCTATGTGTTTTTGCTAAAAACTTACATTTTTTAACCATAAATTAGTAAAAACACACAAGTTTTTAGTGAAAAAAGCTAAAGGATACCCTGAGCCCCTTTTCAATTAAAAAAACCTACCAAAACTCCCCCAAAAGGGGGTTTTTCCCAGAATAAGCCCCCAACCCATTTTTTTAAAAATACTTTTTTACATCCCCCCCCCAAAAAAAAACACACAAATATTCCAAGATTTTAGCCACCCCTTAAAAAACTTTCTTTTTCAAAGACACCATTCCATACTCAATTTATCAAATCTTTCCAAATCACTTTTCTTCATTTTTTTTCCCCAAAGACCCCATTTTTAATGACACTTACAGCATTTTTAATGAAATTCCAAAATAAAACCCTACTATTTTGAGATTCAATTTAAATATTTAAAATTATTATTTGTGTTATTGTTTTTTTCTTTTAAATATATATATAAATAAAATTTATTCCCATTTTTTTTTAAAAAAAAAAAATTAATTTAATTATTAATTAAAAAAAAAAAAAAAAAAAAAAAAAAAAATAATTTATTATATTAAATTTAAAATTTTAAAATTTTTAAGTTAAGATTAAATTTTATTTTATTTTTTTTAATTAATTATAAAAAAAAAATAATAATAATAATTTTAATATTTTTCAAAAAAATGAAAACTTTTTTTTTTTTTAAAAAAAAAAAAAAGAAAATTATTTATTTAGTTTTTTTTTTTTAAAAAAAAAGAAAAGAAAATTATTTATTTGGTTTTTTTTTTTTTTGTTTTTAATTTAATTTTTAATTTCTTTTAATTTTTTTTTTTTTTTTTTTTTTTTTTACTTCAATTAAATATATATATATTAATACAATACAATAAAATAAAAAGAAATTCAAAGAAATTCATATAAATGGTTACAAAAAAAAAAATAAAATAAAATAAAAATAAAAAAAAAAAAAAAAGATTTTTTTTTTTTTTTTTTTTTTTTGGTAATCTCTTAAAAAAAAAAATTTTTTTTGTGTAAATTAAAAAAAAAAAATAAAATAAAATAAAATAAAATAATGATTTTCTTCTTTAAAAAAAAAAAATAAAAAAAAATTATTAGAACAAAAAAATATATATATATTTATAAAAAAATTATAAAAAATTCTTCAAAAATTAAGAGGAATTTATATTATTTTATTTTTTTCTCTTTTTTTTTTTTTTTTTTTTTTTTTTTTGATCATAAAAATTTGTAAAAAAAAAAAAAAAAAAAAAAAAAAAAAAAATTTTTTTCTATGAAATTTTATTTTATTTTATTTTTTTTTTTAAAAAAACATTTTAAAAGATTTTTTTTTTTTTTTTAATTTTCAATTTTTATTTTATTTTTCAATTTTAATAATAATAATCATAATAATAATAATAATAATAATGTTTTTTAATTTTAAATTTCAAATTATTAAGTGAATTTAAATATTATTTAAAAAAAATTAATTTAAAATTTTAATTTTTATTCTAATTTTAAATTTTAATTATGATTTATTAAATTCAAAAAAATTATATATATAAAAATCCCAAAAAATTTTTAATAAGATTGATTTAAATTTAAATTAGATATTAAATCTTTTATTAGACCTTATATATATTTAAGTTTTCTTATTTAATTGATTATTTATAAATGGTTTATTTTGATTTTTTTTTTTTGAAAAAAAAAAATTACCTTTTTTTTATTTTTTATTTTTTTTTTTTTCATTATTGTTTCAGATTTTTTTTTTTTATTTAAACTTATAAATTTTAATTTTAAAATAAATAAAATTAATTTTTTTATTTTAAAAATATTCAAGAAATTTTAAAATATAATTTTTGTAATTAATTAAAATAAAATTCACACTATCTGTCAATAAAAATAATTTGAGGAATCAATTAAAGGTGGTCAAGAATTTGAACACTGTAGTATCAGGTGGAACTGAGTGAGGGTAGATTATTTTATTATTAATATAAATTTAATGGATCTAAATTCTAATAGAGTAAAAAATAATTATAATGTAACTTTTAAGCCTATTAAGACTTCATTTAATGAAAATTAAATAATTGATTCAAGATTTTAATCATTTAATATAATGCAATTAAATCAAAACCAAAATGATTTTTTTTTTCATGTCTTTCTCCCTTTTAAATTTTTTTTTTAAAAAAAAAAAAAAATTAATATTGAAAAATATTTTTTCTAAACCATCTTAGTAAAGAAATATTAATTATTGAAAAAAGAATTGATAACTCAAAAAAAAAAAAAAAAAAATTGAAAATATTTATTTTAATTAATTTTTTTTTTTTCAAAAAAAAAAAGAAATCAAAAATAAGATGAATTAATTTTTTTTTTTTTTTTTTAAGTTTAATAATTTAAGATTATTATTATTAAATATTTCAAAAAAAAAAAAAAAACCAAAAACCAAAAAAAAACCAAAAAAAAAAAACTTTTTTTTTATAAAATAATTATTTTAATAATTATAATAATAATTTAAATTATAATCTTAAATAAATAAATAAATAAAAAAAAGTAAAAAAGTAAAAAATAACATTAAAAAAAAAAAAGAATAAAATTTCTTATTATTTAAGAAACTAATTAAAAAAAAAAAAAAAAAAAAAAAAAAAGTAAAATAAATTACTAAAATTTAATTAATAATTAATATATATATATAAAAGTTTTATTCAATTCTTGAGGAAGATTCAGAAATTTGAGAAAATAATTTGATTAATCCTATTATTAAAAAGTATATTTTTGGAAATTGGAAAGTTTTTATTTGATTTAAAAAGAACATGAGTTCTATTTACTCAGGATGAAAAAAAAAACAGTATATATATTTGAGTGTTTATTCTTGCCTATTATATATAACATCTAAAGTTATCAAGAATATTATGAATCTTAATTCAAGAATTTTTTAAAGAAACTACCTTCTGTATGGAGAAACATCATTTCATCAGTTCATTTCATGCCTAAGATGACCCTAATATTCCTGTAGAACTGCTCAAATAAGGTCTCATTCCATGTTTAAGGCTTTCTTTAAGTGTGGGTGGAAACATATTCAAACCTCATCTGGAACCCATACATTTGAGTTTGTAAGAATTTATATGCTGAAAATTGTGAATTATGGTAGTATTACTTTATTTTTACAAATTTGAGTCCACAGTTTATTCTGTTGGTATTTAAGATTGAAAGACGTGCTTTCTAAATAATATATGTTTGAAGATATTTTAAAATATTACATAAATGATGATTTGGATAGGGAATGATATTCTATACACCCATAAATATAGCTATATTGAAAAACTCCAATAATATTGGATTTTGGCTGTAAAATGTCAACAATTTATATCAGAGTTTATCTGTTATTATTAAATTTTTTTATTGAATCTTTGAATTAGAGTATATTCCAAGTCAAATACTCATCTTAACACAATTTTGTACTATTTTACATTGTTTGGAAGTAAAAATAAATTATTTCTGCTGATTTTTAATATTTGCCTTTTTTTTCTCTACCAATCTGATTCAGATATTGAACTTGTATTCATGATAAATTAATCAAACAAAAATACTCTTCATATCTTCCAAATTATATTACAAATAAGTGAGATATCTGATAAATACCACCTTAGCTATTAAATTGAGCACTTGTAAAAATTGAATTTTTTTTATGATTAATTGATAGCAACATTCAAGGTGCAGGATATATATTGAAAAATATTTTTATATATAAATACAGCTAGTTGAAAAATGAATTTAATCTTATATTGTATTAAATAATTAACTTTAAAAAGGAAGTATTAAGAATACATCACAAAAAACCTTATAAAATCTCCATAGTACCTCTTGAAAACCTGAAAATGCTTCATTGTAATTATTGAAAATTGTTTTATCTTAGAACCACAATTCCTCTGTAAATAATTGAAAACTTGGCCTTTTAAACCTATCCTCTAAAATCTCTGCTTTTTTTCTGTTATTCATTAAATATTTGGCCTATATCTGAAAGAGACTTCAAATTATCTAAACCAATTTTTCTTTTACTCATGAAAGGGGATTTAGATTAATTTTAAATATAAAAGGAATATTCAAGTTGAAAGTGATATAATATGAAATGCATGCAAATTTCAAGGTTTCATAATAGCTTTTATATTTTATAGTTTCTCAAAAATGGGATGGCATCCTTCAAGCCCTCTTGAAAATGAAGAATTGGGTGTTAAAGAAATGGAAAAATGAAACATGCATAAGGCACCATTTTTGTAAAATATTTTTATCCTTTTCTATTATGGGACTTTTGACTTCTTGTAATTTTGTTATTATTAATATATAAGTGAAGTGATCACCTCTAAAGGGATAGTTTAAGAATAAAAACTAACTTGTGTCTTCCATTATGACTTTTAAAAAGCAAACTACATAGTTTGAGCATTAGGGCTCTTAGTGAAAGTTTATTTACTGGATATAAAAAACCTCAAAACTCCAAATTACTTTTTTATTTCTGTTGATCTCATTTGACTTCAAATATCCTCCATCTGGAGAATTAAAATATTTTCTTGGAGGAATCCTTCACAGAAAAGAATCATATAGCTGCTATTTTTCTTTAAATTAGAGCTGGTTAGATATAAAACTTTTTAGTTTCCTTAAAACAGACCTTACAAATTCAAAATAGCAGAAAAAAAAGGGAAGAAAAATAAAGCAATTTATTGCTAATTGTAGGGGGAAAAAATGACATCTAAGCTTAAGCATACTACTTTGGAATCAAAAATATTTATTCACTAGTTGGGATAATATTTCAGTATCCCTTTCTCATCTGAAGATTGAAAAAAAAGTCAAAAACAGTCTAAAAAAACCTTCTGTATTTCAGAAAGACTTTTCATTATTAGAAAAAAAAATATTAAACCATATTTTATATCAAATATGGCTACTCCTAAATGACATAATTTTACATAAAAAGGTATTAATCTTAATAGATTTTTAAAAATAGGAACAAGCTGACTATTTTCTAATTGATGCTTATTTCAAGATACATCCTTGACTACAAAAAGGGTTTAGTTCCTTCTTTGAAATAAAATTTGGGCTTCTTAAGTCAAAAAATTCAGTATTAAGAGCTACAGTATTGGTAAGAAAACCTCTTTTTAATATCATTTCCAATTAATTTGACACAAAGAAATTCAAAAATTGCTCAAAAATCTTGATATTGGAGTGTTTTCAAGTCCAAAAAATGAGTTTGATATACTCTTTATTTCATCATAATAATGGATATTAATTAGATACAAATCAGCTCTATAATGGCTCAATTTAAATCTCAATTTTCTAGAAGATTTCCATCCTATCACTAAGCCTCTCAATGAGATCATATTTTCATATATTCAATAGAAGAATTAACAGAACTATGTAGGAGGTAAAAAAGATAGAATTCATAGAGAGTGATTCAAATATTCTTCCAAATCATAATTTTTTTACTTTTGAATTGTTTCATCTAACAAATAATGGATTTAAGTATTTTGAAGATTCTCACTTTCATATATTTTTGTGAGATATTTTCATTTTATCTCAAAGGAAAGAGCCCAGAATATTTTTAATAGATAGGATATTAAATAAAATAATGTGTTACTTCCACAAAAAAGAGATAGAGATATAAATTAAGATGTTCATCTCATGATGAAAGATCAAATAAGCTGGAAGAAAGTAGTTGGGAGCTTATAAAAACTGAATAATTAGCTACATAAATTATTGGTATTATTATCTGGGTGAAAAACCATTGATGGATTCAGATATGTAACTAAACAATGAGGCTTTATGTTTCCTGAGACTTATTTGCTTAAAAAAATTAGCTGTAATATTTTTTCCAAATAAATAAAAACCCACTGTAAAATTATGTTTTCATTTTATTTTTGTTTTTTCTACCAGGGTTTTTAAGAGTGTGTGAGAATGTGTTTCAGTGCTGTTTTCCAATTTTTATCCATCTTATAATTACTTACTTTTGTAAAATTCTGAAATATTGTTCAAAAATACAAGTTTTGTTGTTAAAGAGAGTTTTAAATGTAGAGATACAATAATTTTATGTAGATCCACATTCACAACTGCTCAAACATTCACCATTTCTAATTCTACTCATTATACAAAAACAATTCTCTCTATGATATAAAAATAAATTTAAAATTCATTTCTGAAACAAAAAAAAGATTTGAAAAGCAATGATCAATTGAGCTCTTGCACAAAAATGTGTCCCTTCAAACATTTTGATGGAATAATATAACATTGAAAACTGATTTTTTCAATATTTATCTGATATTCTCATAAAAGAACCAAATGAATTAATTATTTCAGCAAGCTATATGAGTAATTTAATCAATCTCATTATTTGATATAGTAAGATTATATTGAATAGAATTGTTATGGAATTATTTGTATTCAATTTAAAATTGAAAATTAATAATTAATTGCATTTATCAGGGAAATATGTGAGCTACTATCCTCTTCCTTGGTAACATGAGTTCTAATCATAATTCATCAGATTATTTAAGAGTATTTTGACCAAAGTCCCACTTAAATCTATTTTTGTTATTTTTCGAATTGTAGAAATGAACTCACATATGACATCCCTATTTTTGTGCATATTTCAACCAAGGATATAATTTAAAATTGATTATTCACAAGTTAAAATCTCAATTTATAGATATACCCACTTTCAATTTTTTAGAATGGGTTAAAAACTTCAAATAATAACAAGAGAAATCTTTAGAAAATCCGGAATAAGAATAGTTTAAATTCAAATTTCATTTCTGTATTAAATTAATCCACAGCTAAATCCAAAATTTTATTGAAAAATGCTGAAGGAAATAATTTTGGTAGATACTTAAATATTTATAGATTAGTGGAAATGGAACAAAAAATCTCAAAGCTCATTTCTTTTTCCTGAAAGGTAGAACCATTCCAAAATTTATTACAAGAAATTGAAAATTTCAATTTCCAAATTCTGGATTCTTTAGAGTAACTGCTTTGTTATTTTTTTCATGGTACCTAAAAATATTAAGTTGGAGGTATAAAGTGTATTTCAGGGTCCCATGTGATGATTTTGTTTTTGAAAATAATTTTAAGGGAGAAAACTAGCCTTATTATATGATGATATGAATTATCCAATTTATGAAAGCACCATTTGAAGATTGAATAGATGATAATAACACATCTAAAGAAGAGTTTCATTCTCCCAATAGTGGAAGTTTCAAAAAATTTCCTTTTCCTTCCCCCCAGTTCTGGAGCTCTTTGAGGAGAAAGGACAATCTACTCTTACCATTAAATGAACTTTTCTACAAGTATTGAAGCTGAAGTTTTGAATAGGAAGAACTATGTTTAATCTCTTAGAGAATAATATTTTCTCATAAAGATTAATTGTAGATATCAATAAAGGATCACATGGAAGCCAAAAAATTTTTATTCATTCTTTTTCTCTATTAAGCTTAAATAATAATATTCCATTTTCAGATTGGGGAACTAATTCTTCTTTATAAGCCGAGAAAATTCAAGGAAATATCTTTATTTTTACCCTAGAGCTTTTAAAAATTGGAGGATGTAATCAGTTATTAATAAACCCTATATGCACAGGAAGGCTTTCCTCAAAATCCTTCATAGGCCAGAGTTCTTCATTTGAAAAACAGAATGATAATCATTTTCAGTTACTCTTATTTCCAGATTTCAAATATCCAAAAGTAAAAAAAATTGAGAGCTCTTCAACCCCTCATAATTAGAGGCTTTGAGCTTTAAAAACAAAAATGGTTATACTCTGACTCTATGGGTGATACCATTAGAGGAAAACTCTGATGATGACCAAGATCTAATAGAAGGATTCCTGATGGAGTACCAAGAGGAAACCAAGTTGGAAGCAATATTACCACAGGATAATACCAACATAAATATGTGAAAACACACACAAGATGCACAAAAATTCCTAGTTATACCAACCAAAGGAATGGCATACATTCATGGTACAGAAGCCAAGATGACTGTTTGTGTTGATAATTCTCAAAACCCATGAATCATTAAAAATGGTGCACACTGTGAAATAATGGCAAAAAACTATTTGGAAAAGCACTTCCTAAATTGGGAAATCCAACCCTTTCCAACCAAGACAATGAATTTCAATAGTGCATCAGGAAAGATGACCTCTGTAGGGACTATTATCAAAGAGATGATAATACCCCATATAAAAGTTAATACCAGACTCAACACAAATTATTTAGTGCTTGAAGATTCCCATTGGGAACAGACTACCAAAGGATTTATGGCATTTATATTTACAGCAGTAAAACTGGGCATATTACCATAGGTACCAACAAGGAAAAGGAATTTTTCCTTGATATATACCAATTGTGCAGCCAAGACCCCTTGGAAGATCTTCTTAATGGATTCAAAGAGGGGAAATTAAGCTCTAACCTCACCAGTAAACAAAACCTCAGTCTACTTAGAATCCCAAGGAAGAATAGACCAGCTTTTTACATAGGAGAAGAACCCTTGGGAAATATAAGAGGCCATGATAAAGAGTTATCTCTGGATGTGTAAAGACCATATCCACCCATTCTGAGGAGACCTCCATACCCAGCAAGTTTGGAAACCAGGAAAGAAATTGAAAAACATGTTGATGAGTCCTAGATATGGATGTCATCAGAAAGATTGTACATAATGAAATTGTAGAAGTGACCACACTTGGAATGATGGAAAATATAGATTGTGTGGGGACTTCAAAATATTGAACAGCTATGCTAAGGATGACAGGTACCCTATAACAAGGATACCCCATTCCCCTGAAAAATTGACAAAATTAAAATATATTACCAAGATTGATTGTATGAAGGGTTTTAATCAAAATAGAGTTAAGCCAAGATCTATGAAACTAAGCAGAATTATATTCCATATGGCTATACATGAGTATATTAGAATTCCATTTGGAATTAAGAATGAACCAGCTCACCTCCAAAGGATTATGGACACAATATTTCAAGAGGGAATATTGGAGGGCTGGACTGTGGTATACATTCATGATATAATCATATATTTGAATACATGGGAAGACAATGTGCAATAAATAGACAGAGTCCTGAGTAAGTGAACACCCATCAATCTAAAAATTTCACCTATAAAGTGTAATTTTGTCCAGAAAGAGCTATGGGAACAGGAAAATAAGGTATCGGGACTTAGCTTAGTCATAGACCAAAACAAAGTAGCACCAGTACTCCAGAGGCCAGTACCACATAGCATCAAATAAATGCAATCTTTTTTAGGGTTTTCCAGCTACTAAATATTTCACATCAAAAACCTTTTCCCACAAAACTAGCAGAATATACAAGTTATGCTCAAAAGATATTGTTCTTGATATTACCAAGTAGAGGAGGAATTAATATGAGAGGATAAAGCATGAACTCACTAATGAACCTGTCCTTCTGTTACCATACTTTGAACTGCCATTTAAATTATACATAGATGGATCTTTCATTCAAGGATTGGGAGAAGCTCTTCATCAGGGACAAATTGTAGATGGTGAACCTAGAGCAGAGGTAATCTGCTACATCTCCAGGTGTGAGCCTGTGAGGTATGTATGACATACCCATAAGGCCACAAATAGCTTTATTAACAGTTTATTTAGTATTAAGCAGACTTATTGACTGAATCCAAAATAAAAATAACAAAAAATAAGTATAACTTTTTTTGTATAAACAAAGTTATAATTATTATTTCATTTTAGGATTTTACTCCAAAAATAACCTGGGTAGACCCATAGGGTATTATACCCAAAAATGGATATTTCTCATTATATTAGAATATTTAAGAATATCACAGTACAATTGCAAATTTTTTATCATTCTTTTAAAATTGTTAAATTTAAGCTTAAATAAGCTTAAATTTGTAGTTGCATAAGTTTTATGCAAACATACCAAAATTTTAGTTAAAATTAAGGTGTTGTGTGTATTTACTGAATTGGCTAAGGATTTGCCATACAGAATGTAAATCCTGCATGAGCTCAATTTAAAACTGTTTAAGGCCCTATTATGCCTTTAAATGAATAAAAGGGCAAAATCCATGCAAAAAAATGGGACAAAGGAAAAAGAGCAAACAGAGCTGGGGTACCCAACTTTTTGGATCTTCAAGGATTCAATTAAGGTTATCCACCTGTATTGGAGGATTTTCAACCTTATTTAAGCTTGGATATTAGACTTTGATCCAAAATTAAAGTTAAAAATTGTTTTATCCAAATTTGGACAGGAATTTCAAGCTGCCAAAGGGTAAATCCCAATATGCAAGCTTGAAATTAAGGATGTAAGAACTTTTAAAGGTTAAATAAGCTTAAAGCGTTAAGGTTACAAGCATTAAAGCCTTATCAAAAGTTAAGGTTTGGTGCATATTGCTATTTTACATGAAAAAATAGCAATATATTGCTATTTTACATGGAAAAATAGCAATAACTTCATAAATTCATTCAAAATCCAATTCTTGATGGATTTGCTTGACATTTTCACAAAGATTACAAAATGGTCTTATTTGTGTATAAATTAAATTTTAAGCATATTTTATAAACAGGTTTTATTGTTAATTATCCTGGAAGAATACTGTTTTAATTATGCTTAAAGAAAATTAAGATGTCTTTAAAAATTAATTAAAATGTGAGCTTAAGAGATTTTTGCTTGAAACTCCATTTTTAAGCTGTTCATTTGATTAACTTTGATTCAAATAAACTTAATTTATATTAAAACTTAAAATAGTTAATCCAAAAGAGGATTATAGTTTTTTGGAGTTAAGAATAACATTGGTAACTTTAAATCTAAATTAAAAATAAGTTACCTTAAGCTAAGAACCTTATTTTTAAGTATGTTTTTCAGTTTTGATCTAAGCACGCCCTCTATATTCATTATGGATCATGAGAGCTTCTCTGTAGGCATAAAAAGTGCCTACACACCACTTTTTTTTATCCAGATATCATCATCATTCCAATAATATTAGACATTTAAACAGGTAAAGTATTATTAAATAAAAAATCTTATTATTAGAGTAATTCTTAAGTTATTTGCTTCTTTATTAAATTTAAAATTCAAGAATTGAAGTCATAGAATTAATATTATTTTTGTGATCACCAGTAATATATTTTATTATATAAAATTATTCTCTTAAATATCTTCTAAAATCTACAAATTAATCTTAAAAACTCTTTAATAATATTTTTTATCATTGAAAGTTGTTTTATATTTCAAAATATTGATTTTTGGTGTGTTTTTAACTTATAATCATTATTCAATATAATAACTGTTGTTGGTTGACTTGTTATCTTAAATAGATATTATAAGGAAGTTTTCTTTAAAAGTTCTATATTTCTTTATATAGTTTTTATATAAGAGTTATCTCTTCACAGTGTGTGTGATAATTTGTTTTATAAATAATGTTCACATATTACTTATAGGTGGATAAATATCTTTATTTTCCATGTGTAATTGTCTCATTAAAAGCTTCACCCTTCTTATTGTTATAACTGTCAGTGACTATAAGAATATTAGAATAATGATAATTTATTATAATTATTAAGAATTTTTTTTTATTATTAAATTGTTTAATAATAAGTGAATTTCCTTTTTTTCATTAATTATATAAATTTGTGGTTATAATATTTGATTATATTATATTTTCTACTGAGGACAGTCATAGTACTCTTGATATTTGCTACTATTATCAAGAGTTTAATAGCCAAACCTTAAATTTGGGGGCTTGCACTTGATTTTGACCAATATTTTGGGATATAAATCATATTCTAGACCTTATTTTAATGTTTTTTGCCGTAAAATTGCCATATTTACTTTGATATTGGATTCTTTGGGACTTATCCCTTATAAATAATCTTTATAATATTAATCAAGTTATTTTTCTGAAGAATATTATTTGAAACAATATAATATTGAGTGATTTGGAATAAATTTCTATTTTCTAACTCATGGCTTTTTCACATCACAGACTTGAAATTTATTATTTGAGTTATTCTAGTATAAAGTGAATAATAATACAATTTTGATTAATAACTTATTGATTAAATAATTAATATTTCTTTAAATAAAATAAAAGAATAGAATATTATTTTTTAAAAGTTAAAATCTTTGCTTAAAAATAGTTTTCTTTACTCTTTAGACATTTTTCTTTATTTTTGACATAATTTTCCATAAATTACATTAAAGCCACTTTATTCAATAAGTTATTTTTTATTCTGTAATAAAGGCACTTATATTTTGTGTTTTGTCTAGTGTCATCAGTCAGAGAAAGCTCATCTGACTCTAATATATCAGAGTCAAGTATTGAAATTCAAGCCAGACTTGCACCAAGGGGTTTAATTACAAAAGAACCCTTTAAAGGCCCAGCCGGTGAATTCAATCCTTTTCTTAGTCTAATTTGCTTGATATTGACATGAAATGACTTCTACTACAGTTGGAAGCAATTACTCCATCCAATCAAATGGATCTGGACCAGGACATTAAAGTCATAAATTCAAAATACAATAATGTCAGCCCAGAAGAGAGGCACAAATGGAGGATGCCAGAACTTCCACCAGTTCCCAAATGTTAGCCAGAACCTTCAACACTCTTATTGAGTGTCTAGAAGCTGACATAACTGCTATTCCTATTTTCAGGCCTGAACCATTTCCAACAGGAAACAATAGAAATATACCGGTCTCAGTACAAGAACTGGTTTATGGCAGCAAAGCAGAAGGAGTGGGAGCTTCTGGTAAGTCTTTGGATAGAAACAATGAACTCATATCTTCAATTGAAGAAGCTAATGGGACCAGAAAAGGAAGAGGACCTTCTGAGGGGTTGGACACCCATGTCTTGCAAAGGACAATTCCAACAGATAAAATCCTGGTTGAAAAACCAAAGAATTTTGTCAGAGGACCAAAAGAAGATGTTGGCCCAAGGAAAGAACAACAGCCCTGTGGAAGCCCCTCAAGCCTCCACAAGCAAGAATCCACCTCAACAAGTTCCAAACAAGGACAAGCAAGCCTCAAAGAGAAATCAGAAGGGCAAGTAAAAGGCAAAATCTAAGTGGAACAGGACTTACCCACAGAATTACAAAATTCCAAAGAAAGAGAAGACAGCCATGGACAACATGGCCAATATGGGAAGACCTCTTATGGAATTCAAAAAAAGGAGGAGGGAAGAATGAACAAATAATTTACAAAGAAATAGACATTGTAAAGCTTATAGCTCATTCTGAAACCCTTTTTGAAGAAATTTTAGAAAAGTTTAACAATTTTGAGTATATCCAACTAAAGTTGGGTAGAGAGACTTTACAATTAAAAGAGTCACAAAAGACCATTATTGGTATAGAAAATGTGAATAAAGAAAATATTCTGTCTTTGATGCATATTTGTGAGAGAATTGAGTGCAAAGTCACCTTTCTCAATCAACCAGATGATACTTTTATATCTTTTATTACAAAACAGCTAAAATATTTAAGAATACAAGTACAAAACTTGGAAAATTCAATTTGTCACAATGCAGCTCTTTTCCAAGAATAATTTGAAAAAATTGATAAACCAACACTTGAATTGAAAGAAGATATTTAATCAAGTATTAATAATATATCACTGAAAATGAGTTTTCAAGGCAGTCCACACCAATTCTTGACAGAAATGTGTTGAGCTTGAAAAATGACTTGAACCATATAATTTCAAGAAATTCAGAAGTGGAGGCTTCCTGAAATTTTAAGGATACTCCCATATTAGAGGAATGGCCAACCTTCAGTAGTGAAGGAGAATATAATCATATGGAATTTATGAAGAAAATTGACATCTTCAAAAAAGACCTTAACATACCAGATGAACACATAAGTGCCATATTACACTAATTATTTGCCAAATAAAAAAAGAAATGGTACTATAAAATGAGCCAAGACCATGGTAAACACTCCTGGCCTTTGTGGCAAGAAAAATGATTCCCAAATGGGCAAATGATTCTTGGAGATTTAGAATGGATGATTCCTTTGAAGAAGCCATTTTTAATCTTGATAGGGGCAGGCCCATACCCTGGTTCCTTAAAAAAAGGAAAGATTAACTTCCCTTCATCTTGATATGTCTGAAACAATGGTACATAGCAGGATATTAAGAAAGTGTGGTGAAGACCTTGAGCATGCTATAAGAAGCAGATGTATTGAGCCTTGCTCTACAGCTGATTATATAAATGCCATTGAAGAAATCACTACCAGAACAAAAATTGGTAGAAATTGGTATAAACACCCAATAGACAATAAGACTAGTGGGAAACCAATTTCAGGACCAAATAAACCAAAAGACAGAGCTCCTTCTAAAAGTCATAAATGTGGAATTACATCTCATTTGGCCAATAATTGTTGAAAAAAGACAAGAATCAATGAAATGGAAATTGAAAAAGATGAAGACAAAAAAGAGAAAAATGATGTATCTTTACATGGAAGTGATTCTGAACCTTCTTAAGAAGAAGAATTGCCAGATGAACTTAGTATAGAAAGAATTAATGTATCTTTTGAATTAACAGAAGTGCATACTCACTTACCACAGTACAGTGATTAATGTATGGATCTCATACATGTGCAAGATGCTCAAATGCAGAAAACCAAGCCTGATAGAGGTACAGGCTATACAGCTTGATCATCCTTTATCACTAATATTGTGATAAACAACAAAGAGGCCAAGATACATCTTTACTCAGGTGCTTTCTGCACTTTTGTTGGCAAAAATTATCTTGACAAAATTTATACCAATTGGCAAGACCAATTGATTCCAATTGAAGGTATAAAGATCAGCACTTCTAGCCAAGATATACACCCTTTAGGCATTCTTGAAGCAGAAATTATATTTCCTCACCCTTCAGGAACTATCAGACCAAAAGCTGAATTTTTTGTTATGAATAACTCCAATTCACAACATTTTATACTTGGAAATGATTATCTTAATATTTATGATATTGATATTAATAATAATAAATACAGATATTTCACTATAGGGGAAAATAAAAGACAAAAGTTTTCTCTTCCTCTGGAAAGGAAAGAAATAACTGTCATAATACAATTAAAAAATGTTAATAAGGAAAATTCTTTTGTCAAATAAATTAATTGAAGCACAAATTAGCCCTGAATTAACATTAGAAATGAAGGAAAACCTTATTGAAATTTTATTTCAATACAGGGAAGCATTTTTTTCTGATAATGAACCACTTGAGGCTATCAAAGGCCATGAATTAGACATTATTCTTAATGTGGAAAGACCTTACCCTCCACTATTAATAATACCAGCTTACCCAGCTAGCCCCAGGTCTAGAGAAGAATTATAATCTCATATCAATGAGATGATGAAAATGGGATTTCTTAGAAAAGTTGGACACAATGAGGAAGTAGAAATAACAACCCCTGTAATCCTTACTTGGAATAATGATAAAGCAAGGATGGTTGGTGATTTTAGAGAATTGAATACCTATACTATTCCAGATAGGTACCCAATTCCTAGAGTCCATGAAGCTTTAACTCAATTATCCAAAGCAAGATTCATAATGTCCATGGATTCCCTTAAAGTTTTCCAACAGAATTTTTTGACACCTTATGCCAGGAAATTATTGAGAATTATTGCTCATTGTGGTATTTATGAATACTTGAGGATGCCTTTTGGGATTAAAAATTCACCCCCTCATTATCAAAGAATGATGAATACCATTTTCCCCCATGACTTATCAGAGGGGTGGTTAATCATTTATATTTATGACATTATTATTTGTTTGGAAACCTGAAAATTTCATTTTGAGAAAATTAATTATTACTTAAGAAGATTCTTAAAGTGAACATGAAAACATCACTCAAAGAATGTAATTTTGTATTTCATGAGCTAAAAGCTCTGGGAGATGTAGTTTAAGTACTAAGCCTTGGTGTTGATAAAACCAAAGTGGCTGCAGTCTTACTGAAACAAATTCCTTGGAGCAAAGAAGAAATTATGTGATTCTTAGGGTTTTCCAGGTATTACAGGAAACACTTTAAAGTTTTTGAAATCCATGCCAGATAATTGTGAAGAATTTGTGAGCAACAAACTGCCTTTGAAATTACACAATAAAGGATTCAAGAATGTGATAAAGTCAAATATGTTTTAACCAATGCACCATTGTTATTGATGCCATACTGGAAACTTCCTTTAAAGCTGTATATTGATGCATGTGGTGAAGGTTTAGGTGCATCTCTTCATCAAGCTTAAATTGTCAATGACAAGCCTTGTGAGGGTCCAGTTTGTTTTATTTCAAGAAAAATTAAATCTAAAGAGGCCAGGTATGGAGCAAGCCAAATGAAGTTCCTTTAATTTTTTTGGGCTTTGGAAAAACTTTATTATTATCTTGATGGTAGTGTGTTTTAAGTCATTACTGATTGTAATGTTGTGAAATCACTTCTTAACATGAAACCTCCTAACAGACACATGCTAAGATGGCATATTTCTATACAGGAGTATAGATACAATAAGACTATAGTGAATAAAGCTGGAAATATTCACAAGAATGCTGATGGCTTGAGGAGATGGGTATTACCCAATACACCTGACAATCCTGCCTATGTTCCTGAAAATGCAGAACCTCAAATTACAATTGAAGGAATTAACATCACAGATGTGGGAACAGAATTCTTTTAAAAAGTTAGAGCAAGCTATAAGCAAGACAAGAATTGTCATATTCTTACTTCTCTACTTGACAAATATTGCAAAGATACAGCTTAGCTAACTCTTGGGATGATATATGGAAAAAATCATATGACAAGGGAAGATCTCACTTGTTTGATGGTATCTTGCATCATAGGTCTAAACACACATGTGTAATGTTCCTATGTAGTAGAATGTTAATTAACACAATATTACTAGAGTTCCATGAAAACAACCATTCTGGACACCTTTATGAAGACAGGAAAATGGAAAGAATTAAGACATGTGCTTTGTGGCCATCCTGGAGAAAAGATGTCATTGACTACTGTCACAGCTGTGACAGGTGTCAAAAAGCAAATGAAACTACTTGTAAGAGATTTTGTTTAATGATTCATATCCAAGTACCAAGTACCCCATGGGAAGTGCTTCATATGGATTGGGTAACTGCATCACCAGTTGGTGGTCAAAAAATCTAAAATGAATGTCTTGTCATTGTAGACAGGTACAGCAAAACCCCAATATTTCTACCATGTCAAAAAAGATGACACAGCCATGGATACAGCTCTTTTGATTTTGAATAGAGTAATATCTCATACTGGTCTTCTTAAAAATATCATTAGTGATAGAGACCCAAAATTTACATCAGCATTATGAACAAATTTACATAAGCTTTTGGGTGAAAAATTATCATACTCAACAGCTTACCATCCACATACTGATAGATTAGCAGAAAGAATGATTCAGACCCTTGAGGACATGAGTAGAAAATCTTGTGCTTATGGCCTGGAGTTTAAAAATTATGATTGCTTTACTCATGATTTGTGTACACTTATACCAGCATTGGAATCAGCCTACAATAATTCTATCCATGTTTCAACAGGAAAAACTCCTGCAATGTTGGAAAAAGGATGGAACCCTAAGCTTCCAGTTGATAATTTGAAGAAGGATTTATTTGATATTTATCCAACTTCTTCAAGCTTCAAGTTATTGCTTGATAAAATGAAGCATCATGCAAATCAAAGAATGACTGATGCCTTTGAATATGCTAAACAAAAGTGGAATAAAAGTCATAAAACCCCAGAAATCAAAGTAGGGTACTTAATACTAGTTTCAACCTTGAGCTTTGATAACATTAAAGTCCCAAAGAAATTGAAAGATTCCTTTTAAGTACCAGTTATTATTAAAGCCCTTCATGGAAAAAATTCAGTAAAAGTAGAACTGTCAAGAGAATTGGAAAACAAACATCCAACCTTCCCTGTCAGTCTTGTAAAGAATTACACATTAAGTGATAAGGAATTATTTACTTTGAGAAATGAAACACCCTTAGAAGTACCACAACTTGATAAAAGTTAAGAGAAAAAAGTGACAAAAGTCTTGAAGGAAAGAAGACTTAGGGGAAAAATGAAAGAGAATACTTGGTCAAGTACTGAAACCCACAACATGAAGATGAGTGGCTTTCAGAAAGTAAAATACCTGATTCCCAAAAGGTTTCTTAGAAGATTCAGACATGACAGGAGACCAATTACTCAATAATAAGCTTGCATTGGATGCTTTAAATACTTAAAAAGTATAAGTAGAGAGGTTGGACAGTGGATTATACCCCCCAGCTATGGGGGTATACTACTAAGGAAAATTTGTAAAACAATTCTTTCTTTGGTGGTAGGGAATGTGAGCCTGTGAGGTATGTATGACATACCCATAAGGCCACAAATAGCTTTATACACAGTTGATTTAGTCTTGAACAGACTTAACAATTGAATTTAAAATACAAAATAACAAAAAATAAGTATAACTTTTTTGGATAAACAAAGTTATAATTATTATTTCATTTTTTTATTCTACTCCAAAAATAACGTAGGGTACACCCATAGGGTATTATACTCAAAAATGGATATTTCTTATGTTATTAGAATATTTAAGAATTTCACAGTACAATTGCAACTTTTTTAACATTTTTCAAAATTTTCAAATTTAAGCTTAAATCAGCTTAAATTTAAAGCTGCATAAGATTTATGAAAACTTACCAAAATTTTAGTTATAATTAAGGTGTTGTGTATATTTACTGAATTGGCTAAGGATTTTCCATAGGGAATGTAAATCCTGCGTGAGCTCAATTTAAAAGGGTTTAAGGCCATAGTATGGCTTTAAATGAATAAAAGGGAAAAATCCACACAAAAAGGTGGGACAAAGGAAAAAGAGAAAACAGAGCTGGGGTACCCAGCTCTTTGGATCTGCAAGGATTCAATTAAGGTTTTCCACCTGTATTGGAAGATTTTCAAAGTTATTTAAACTTTAAGATTTGACTTTGATCCAACATTAAAGTTTAAATGGGCTTTATCCCAATTTGGACAGGAATTTCAAGCTGCCAAAGGGTAAATCCCAATATGCAAGTTTTAAAACAATATTTCAAGAACTTTCAAAACTTAATTAAGCTTAAAGATTTAAGGTTACAAGCATTAAAGCCTTATCAAAAGCTAAGGTTTGGTGCATATTGCTATTTCACATGGAAAAATAGCAATAACTTCATAAATTCCTCAAAAATCCAATTCTTAATGGATTTACTTGAAATTCTCACACACCTTACAAATTGGTGTTATCTGTGTATAAATTGATTTTAAGTATCTTTTATAAAAAAATTTAATTGGTAATCAGCTTGGAAAATTACTCTTTTAATTATGCTTAAAGAAAATTAAGATTCCTTTAGAAATTGGGTTTAAGAGATTTTTTCTAGAAAATCTATTTTTAGGTTGTTCATGTGATGAAATTCAATGTAAATAAACTTTATATATATGAAAACTTAAAATGATTAATTCAAAAGAGGATTAAATTTTCTTGGAGCTAATTTTCAGTTTTAACCTAATTGCACCCTCTATATCCATTATTAATTATGAGAGCTGCTCTATAGGCATAAAAAGAGCCTACAAATCACTGTTTTTGTCCAGATATCATTATCATTCCAATAATATTAGACATTTAAACAGGTAAAGTTTGATTACATATAAAATATCATTATTAAAGTAATCCTTAGGTTATTGTATTGTTTTTTAATTTTGAAATTAAAGAGTTATAGTCATAGAACTCAGATTGTTATTGTAATCACCAGTAATATATTTTATTATATAAAATTATTCTCTTAAATATTCTTTAAAATACACAAGTCCCTCTTAAAAACTCTTTAATAATATTTTTTTCCCATAACAAGTTTTTTTATCTTTTAAAATTTGATTTTTGGCATTTTTTTAACTTATAATAATTTTTTATTATAATAACTGTTGTTGTTTTACTTGTTGTATTAAATGAATATTATAAGTAAGTTTTCTTTGAAAGTTCTATATTATTTTATCTAGTATTGGTTTTTTTATAGAATTTTTCTATAAGAATTATCTCTGCACAGTTTGTGTGATAATTTCTTTTATAAGTAATATTCACATATTATTTGTAAGTGGATAAATATCTTTATTTTCCATGTGTAATCTTCTCATTAAAAGCTTTAAGCTTCTTATTTTCATAACTGTCAATGACTATAGAAATAATAGAATAATTATAATTTATTATAATTATTAATAATTTTTTTTATTATCAAATTATTTAATAATAATCAAATTTCTTCTTTTTAATATATAGTTATTTTTAATAATTATATAAATCTGTGGCTATAATATTCAATTATATTAGTTTTTCTACTGAGGAAAGTCATAGTACTCTTCATATTTGCTACTATCATCAAGAGGGTCATAGACAAAACTTACAACAGGAAGCTGAGAGATTTAGAAGCCAGGTGTCAAGAAGCTCAGAAAAAATGTTTATTTATGTTGCAAGCTCTAGAAAAACTCCATTACTATCTAGAGGGTTCATTCTTTAAAGTATACAAAGACTGCACTACACTCAAGTATTTTCTCAACATAAAGACTACTGATAGGCACATTTTGAGGTGGCAGATAGCCATCCAGGAGTATAGAGGCAATATGACCATCATATAAAATGAAGTTAAAAGCCACACCAATGCAGATGGGAACAAAATAATTTCAAGATCAATCCAGCTTATCATCCAGAATTAGCTTCCAAAGTCCCTATTCATTTCATGGAAACAG
Source organism: Austropuccinia psidii (assembly GCA_023105745.1). Lineage (NCBI taxonomy): Eukaryota > Fungi > Basidiomycota > Pucciniomycetes > Pucciniales > Sphaerophragmiaceae > Austropuccinia > Austropuccinia psidii. Next base: position 53,925,673 of record JALGQZ010000005.1, on the reverse strand, counting down.
ATAGGAATAGAAGCTTCAAATTCTCATAATAGGCACTAGGAACTGAAAAAAAAAGTTTCATCCGTTTCTGACAATTGATCTTGTCTCAAAATAAATTTCATTGCCGTTTATTGATGACTATTTGTGTTTAAGCACCAAGGTAATTAGTTCCTTGGTGCTTTTCACCACTGGCAATTGACTTTGTTGTGACACAAAATAAATTTCCAGCATTTTCTGTGGTGAGGAAGTGTTACCCCACAAACTGACCATATTGGACTATAGGAGGCAGAAACACCCATATTAGGTATAATCTCCTCTGAAATCCACAATCAACTCTTTAATTCAGTTAAAAGATCTTATGAAAAACACAAACAGTGAAGCATATCAAATTTTCTTCTGCAAAAAAACTATAGGATTCCAGTTGGAGGAACCTTGGTTGAGGGATTACAAGGAAAAAAAATGTTTTCTTATGGATTGACTCCTTTATCACAGGGAGAGGAGACCTGTGCCCTCACAGCAATAGAAAAAGACCATATCTCACTGATTCTTCAGGAATTTCATAAATTCCCCTACATGGGACACATGAGTGAAGACAGGACCAAAGAGAGGATATCAGTCACAGATTGGTGGCGTTGGTGGGAGTAATATTTGAGTGGATGCATTAACACTTGTGAAAGATTCTTAGAGGAAAACAGAAATATTGAGAAGAAGTATAGACTACCCCAGAATATATCAGAGCCCAAGAACCCATGGGAGATTATTAACATGGACTGGGTAACAGGAATTTTTCCTGGAGGAAATAAAAAATGAAATTCTTTCCTAGTCATAGTAGACAGGTTTAACAAAAGTGCTAGATTTGTTCCATTCCAAAAAGAAGATGCACCTATCAAGAAAGCATTATTATCCTTGAATAACGTTATAGATACATGTGTAGTACCTAAAATCATCAGGAGTGACAGGGAACCTCAATTCACATCTGAGCTTTGGACCAACCTCTATGATATTTTTAAGACTAAAATTCCATTTCTAATATATTACCATCCACAAACAGATGGACTAGCTTAAAGGATGATCTACACAATAAGGGTCATAATTTGAAGATCCTTGCCTATGGCATGGAGTACAAAGATCATGAATGGTATACTTATAACTGGGTTGCACTTCTAAAAGCTATGAAACTGGCTTACAAAACCAGCCAGCACGCTACCACAGGTAGAACTTCTTCTCTAATAGAGAAAGGATAAAACCCCCTATTTCCAGTGGATCACCTGAAGAGAGATCTTCTAACAATCCGTCTCACAGCCAAGTACTTTCACGATATGTGGCAGAGGGCTTGTGACACAGCAGGAAGATGCATAGCTGAGGCAAAATAGTATAATAAACAGAGGTATGACAAAGCTCATGAGGAACCTGAATTTAGGGAAGGGGACAAAGTGTTAGAGTCTACCTTTAATTTCAATAACCTTAAAGACCCCAAGAAAACGAGAGACTACTTTGTGAGACCATTCACTATCACCAGACTGATAGGGAAGAATAAAGTGGAAGTCAAACTCTCAGAGGAGCTTTCCAGGAAGAACTCAGTGTTTTCAGTGAGTTTTATCAAAACATACCACCAAACTGGAGAGCATAAGTTCACCTCCAGGAATAAGACCCATTTTTCACAAGTTATAGTGGAAGCTTAGGAATCCTCTGTCTCAGTAAAGAAAATCATAAAGGCCAGGAAGATTATACTCAATGGAAAATACCATAGACATTACTTGGTCAGATTCAAGAACCAGACAGCTGATAAAGACAAATGGCTAGCAGAAGATGCAATACCAGATGGTGAACTTCACCTAAGAATATTCAGACCTTCTAGTAGGGCTTATCAGTCTCATAAATGATGAGCCTTTTATAGAGGGAGGGTATGTCAGCCTGTGACTCAAAGCTAGAGCACAAGCATGACAGAAAAAATACCATAAACCAATGGTACAGAAAAATACCCCCAAAAATGGAGCTGAGAAAAAATAGTTCATAGATTGTATTAAAAGAAATAGCAAATCTTCCTTTTCCAAATATATAACTCCCATAAACATGAGATATTTAATAACAAAGTTATTGCTAACCAAAGAAAGAGCTGAGCATAAACATTAATTTTTACCTCTCATCTAAAATCCAGAAAAATGGTAAGAACCTCATTCAGTGGGTGTTCAAATTGAAGCCTTCAGTAAGGGCTATCCAATGGTACCACCAAAATTGGGCTGAAATCAAAAATTTAGAGGTTATGGAAAAATAAAGATCAAATTAGGCTGAATAAAATATACACCTCTCATCTAACTTCCAAAGTTCTAGTGTGAGATACCTAAAGTGGGATATTCTTGGGAAGAGCACAATAAGGGATTTCTGATTTTGCTATCCATTTTCTCATAGCTCATTTAGAGAAAAATTTACCAAGAAAACAGAATCTATACAGGATTTGAGGAAAATCCATAACTGAATAATGGACTTTAAATTTGGCATAAATTTGCCATACCAAATGTGATATAATTGTGTATACCTTATCCAGGGATACACAACTTACCAAATTTGAGCTTATTATATTTTAAACTGACAAAGGTATGGCACCCTCAAGGTCAAACTCCCACAGTATGGTCAAGAACTCAATACTGTGGAGTACTATTCCATATTCTTGAATATGAGGTCTCAATTCTACAAAGGAGTCTGTTAATCCTTGAATTACTCATAGTGTTTCCTGTATGGGGCCCTAATACAGGATCTATACAGCCATCTATGCATAATACATGTCAGAAGAGGGCTGTGTGGTCCCCAAATGAAAACCTTCACCCTGTATTGGTGCAAATAGCTCAGATGTGGTTTTAAAACCACATCTGAGCCCAAAAGAGGTTGTAAAAGATTTTTAAGAGCCACAAGCCTGTCCTTTGAAGAGGCAATCAGTCACTCTTCCTATGTGAACAGGTCCAGAGGCCTTTTACACCCAATCTTAGGATAAAAAGGGACCTTTTCTCTGCCAAAAGGAAGATTCCCATCCTGATATTGAATTTCTATGTAGTAAAACTGTCAAAAACAGCTATAATTTTGTAAATAATCTGGTATAATTTTAGTCTTTAAGTATTTTATTGATTATTATAGTTGGTCAATTAGTAATCAGTGCACCCAGTGCTTTCAGCAGCACTCACCACCACTCTAGCCTCATAGTACAGCCCAAAAACTCTTTTTAAACCACTTTTTATCTTTCAAAGCCCTTTCAAATTCATATTTGAAGTTTTATATACATTTTTAATACATTTATCAAAGACTCAGACCAGAAATATTAGTATATTCAAGTGTTACAGTATCCATTTTATATACCCTCCAAAACATTTTCTTGGCTTGGATTTCTCCTGGCCCCAGAGATCCCTCCCTTGAACAGATAAACTAGATTCTTACCCTATTTTTTGAACAAATCAAAACACTTTGGTGATCAGAACTTTGTATATCAAGAACCTTCCAGAATATCAATGGTAAGAACATTTTTTTCACCTTTTTGCTATTTTTCAAATCTTCCTTCTGCATTATGCTCTCTAGTTTTTTCTTCCCCAACTGCAATAGAAATTTGTTCCTATTTCTTATTACAGTGCAATGAAATTTCAAATGTTGTCAAAAACATTTCGCTTCCTTGAACATGGCACAACTTTTGCTACTGGGCCACACAATCACATAATTTCTAGTCCTTCAATGCTTGAAACAAGATTCTTTGTGTACATGGGGTTTTATACCCTTTCCTGTTGAAATTTTTATATTGGTATATTGTTCAGTACCATTTAGTTTACCCCATTCACAACTTGCTTTCAGGTCTCCTATGGTGGAACGCTAATTGCGTTTGTGGCATGGACAATAAATCAGATGCAATGAAGCTTCAAGGAACCTCAGCTCAAAAGCTCATGGCTTTGTTAGGAAATTCTGAATCTGGTAGCAATGGACCTACCTCAAATTCAACTCTGCCATTTGCCACTAAATCAGCTCAACCATTCCTTTATTTTGCTTTTAATACTTCCAATGACCCCAATGATGGTACTTTCAAATTATTGTTGGTACTTTTCATGGGCTTCTCCCAGAATTTGTAAGGTTATTATAGACTTAGAACTCCCTTTATATGTCAATGAAATCCCACCTCAAATTTGTGCTCCCACCACAATCAAGTGTGCACTTCCAACTCTGGGAAAAGAATCTAATGGCTGCCTTAGAGCTTACAAATGTAGGCACTTGCTTACAATACAAATATCCTTAACCTTTCCCTTTATTGTGCTAGTGATGATTCTATCAAGAGATTGTTTTCCCAAACTTTACCAATCTAGTTTCTCTTGTAAAAATTGTAGTGAAACATTCAATACGCAATAAACTTATTCCAAAACCATAGACTCCTATAATTTCATATTTTTAAATCTCCTTATTTATGTTTCGTGAAACCCCACTGTCATCAAATTATCATATGGCTATCCAGCTAGCAGATTTTGTTGAGAAATGAGGCCTTCTGAGGCTTTGTGGTCATTTTCTATGGAGGGATAATGGGTACACTTTTGAAATCATCAACAAATAATTGAATTGGTATGTCCTTCTTTCATTTCCTCCCCAATTATCAATATTTGTAAAGATCTAAGAACTTGATGCTTGCAATACGATCACTAAAGATTGCTCTCATGAAATCATTTTCCCAGAAGGTCAACTTAAATTCACTACTTTACTAGGAGGTGTTGCTAGAAGCTCTAAAGCCCTTTCTTTTCACCTTGAGAGGACTCAGTACTCTGCTTTGCTTAGCTGGGAACTCTTCATGTGCAATCAAGAGCAATTTGTTAGATACACATTTCCTCAAGGCTCTCATATAATTTCCGAACAAATTTTTACCTAAAGAGCCATTAACCTGAATTTCCACTGAAAAGTTGTACAAGAAGTGTCCTCAACAAGTAATTGGATTTCTGCCTGTAACCTCAACAATAATTATTCAATCAATGAATTCACCTATTAATCATGAAATGAAGATCCAAGAAATTCAATATTTGCACTCAAGGAAAATACTCTATGCCGTGTTGGTATCATCTGTCAGATACTCAGGCATTTTTGTCATATCCATAAGAAGTCCACTTTTTTCTCTTCCAAAATCCTCTGCAAATCCTTTTATGCATTTAAATACCTATTTTCTTTTTTTATCACTTTGGGTAGTAGCAGAAAAGGAAAAATATACATAGTTCATGCTGAGGAAGTGTTGACACATGTTTCCTGGCTCAAGTATAAACCCGATGAAGTATTTAACCATCTTGTTTTGGAAGCTTATGGTTTTATATTGCTAAATAATTGACTTGTGGAATATTTTTTTCTTATGGATTTTTGACTTATGAGCTTTGAATATTATCATTTAAACTGACTCTGACTAGTTTGAAAATCCCCTGAATTCTGAAATTAAGCTTTTTAATGAATTTCATAATTCAATTTTTAATGATAATTTGGCTCCAGGAATGAAAACTATCAATGATATTCTTGGCACTTGAAAGCTTTTGTGATCATTTTTAGAATGCTGAGCTGATAAAATTAAAAAAATGATGGACAAGCAAAAAAATTGGGGTTGTTTGAAAGGAATCCTTTTGGATATAAAATTCAAGAAAACAAATTTGAAAGCTTCAGATTGCCACAAACTAAATCAAACTTCAAGCTCATTGCTCCTTGGGGAGCTTGTTTGTGAATTCTTGCAATTAGAATAATTATGTTTCAAAAGTTTTGAAATTGAAACAGGAAATTTTTGAAAATTTTACATTGTCATAAAGTTTTCAAAGGTTGAAGCAACAGTGCAATAATTTTTCATAATTATGATTTGATGAAAATGTTTTATCATTTCATAATCCAAGTTACTTTTATTAAAATAATAAGCACTTTCCATTATTTTCATGAGAGCCACAAGCTCAAATTTTTTATTTTTCTATAATCACCATCTTTCTATAATTCAAATAGTAAGAACATGATTATAATTTTGACACGCACCACATTGTCATTATTTCAATCATAACTTAATTTTGATTATGGTAGAAATACTAATTTGTTTTGTTATCTTCATAATAAAACACCCAAAATATCTTTATAATCATCACATTTTAATAATATTCCAAACAGAATTTAATCGCCTTTGAATTATAGTATAACTATTATTTTCAAAATATAAGACCAAGAATTCAACCCATCTTGATGTGCATCATATTGTTAAATTTCTGTAATATAATTCAATAAATTTTTCGTTTGTTATGAAAATTGAATTTTGAAAGATGTTGAGAAAACCCCAAAGAAAAAGTGAAAAAAGATTGTCAAAACAATATTTTTTAAAAATGCACAAAGGAAGCTGGGCAATATTTAGTTAATTTTAGTATAATTGAGCTTCTGGCCAAAAATGAACACTTTCAATGCAAGATAATTAGCGCAAAAATCTGTGTCCATGAGAGGTTTTACTAGGGGTTTATAGACCTATAAAATTCCATTTCTAGTAGAATACCCTTTGACCCTGTTTTTTTTGTATTAATGAGTTTTTTACCCTGCATTTCTGAAAGATCAAGCTTACCATTACTCAAATTTAGTAATTGGGAGACGACTTCAATTATATCAGAGGTAAAATTGATATTTTCTATTTAATTGGAAGACTTGGAAAATATTGATGAATTCTCACCTAATTTTTCTTCAGTGGAAACAACCTCATCTTAAGATAATTTTTATCAATTTTTATTTCATTTATTTTCCCTCTTCTTGGGTTTTTATTAGCCAAATGTGTGGTACTTGGCAAAATGTGGCACCTTATTACTGTCTCTGCACATCTACTTTTTACATTACCATACTTCTCTTGAATCTCTATACACAGAATCTTTACAGGTTTCTGTGATCCTTGTTTCAATATTTATCCTGTTAGAAAAAGTTTGGATCTAGTGGTCACTTCTTCTGATTTATTAATAATATCTTCTGCTGAGTATGTCTCAGTGCTCTTTCTTTTAAAAGAATGCTCCAAGTCTCCTCCAGATTGTCTCAAAATCTTTCTTTGAAGAATAAACTCTGATATTTCATGATTTAATACTGTTCTTTTTCATTTTTTGAAAAAATAATGGGAAGGCTCTGTCTCTGTCATAATAAAAAATCCCAGATTACAAAGCTGTTTCAGCTTTGAATCTAAAAGCATCACTTTCTCATTTTCTGATAATTTGTGTTCTTGACCAGATCCAGCTTTGGTATCAATTTTCCTGTCTCACTTTGATATCCCATCTATGAGCTTATTTGGTAAGAAAGGTTTGAAATCTTTCTGAAAGCTCAAATTCTTCTTTCATCATGTAAATTCCTCTAATGAGCTTCATATTATAGTATTTTCCTTCACCACTGAAGTGAGGTGGTTTTTCAGCCTTTGGTAATTATTTCAGTAGTTCCTGACACATTGATAGTTCTAAATCTTTTGAAAAGGTTTAAAAATCATCTTTTTATTGTTAATCTTTTAAATCAACTTCTTTTTGATTTTAATTTTCCTCTTTTATTGATTTTTATTTTTAGCAATCTTTGGAAATTTGTGCATTAATTGTTCAATTGTCTATAATCTAGGCATGTTTTGCCTTATGGCAATTCTGGATTCCTGTTGATGACATTTTATAAGAAATATTAACTCAATTTTATAATTGTATTCCTTAATTTTCATTTTTCCAATTATTTTTTCTGTCTGGTATCATCAGAAACTACCTTGTTGAATTTCTTTTTGAGTCTTTATAATCATTTCTTTGAAGCTTCAAAGCACTTTTGTCAAGGCAATTATCTTTGTTTCTACTTAATCAAATTACTTTTTGGTAAAATAAAAAATGTTTTTATTATTTTATTTAATTATATATATGTCCTTTTATATCCTTTTCCCATTCATTTCATGAACTTTTAGTTTAGAATATTTATTTGTCAACTCTTGAATCATGACAGATTTTGATTCATTTTGTTTGAAATTACCTTTTAATTATTGTATTTTTTGAGTGTTGTTGAAACATTCTCAAAACATATTAATTTTTTTCTTCATTTGTCTTAAACCTATACTCTTGGTCTTAAGTTTTCTCCAAATATTTAAATTTTGATAAGAAATAGGAATTTTCATGTCATTTATGGCTATTTCAAAATTTTAAAAAAATCAATATTCTTGTAAATTATCTTGGTTATTTGAGTATATATTCCCCCTTTTTTTTATCTTGATAATGGTCCTGTGAATCTTAGAAACATAACTAATGGCTTATTTTTGAATGTTTGAGATTCTCTAACCTTTTCTGAATGGGTTTGTGGCTGTTTCCTTGCCTTTTCCCTTTATCTGATCTTTTGACTGCTTTTTTATGTTGAGATTTATGCTTCTGACAGCTTGAGTTGGCTTTGAAGCTGGTTTGGGTGGATGTGGGCTTGGCTTTCTGTATTCTGAACTCAGTAAAATCATATTATTCTTTTCCTTCAATTAATTACATGCATTCAACAACTTTTAAGCTTGAAAATGACCCAGAAGCCTGCCAACATTCAGGTAAACGTTAATTCAGCTCTCCCAAAGATCTTCACAAATTCAATACTCTTTGTGTTTAAGTGCATTTTTTATTCCTTCTGGGTGGATTTTTAATTTACCACTGAAGCTTATGTTGGTGATGTAAGGTCTATCTTAGCACAAAACCGGTTTTTCATTTTCAGAATGACATAATGTTTCTGTCTTGAGCTTATTTACTGACCTTTATCCTTCTTGACCTGATTGGCTTATTCCAGAATTAATTTTATAAAACTATTTGTAGCAGATTTAGGGGCTATAGTTGACTTCTTATCTGGCTGTGGGTATTTTTATGAGCAGAGAAGCCTAAAGATATTAATTTTACATCAAAGGAATTATTTTTGAAAACTTCTTAGCATTGTGGAGTGTATGAATGATGTAAAAATTAACTAATTCTGAAACAATTGGTTTTTCTGAATCATTCTGAGTTATGATATCTGTACTGTTATGCTCAGAATCAATAGTACTGGAAGGAGAAACCATGGTCATTTTTTGTTCTTTTAAAGCTTATTTGTATTACCACGGTTCTAGGAATCAAAATCAAAGGATAAAGCAATTTGTCAAGAAAATGATAGATATCTTTCAAAGAAAAATAATTGGAAAATCCTTGTGGGTAATGTGTAAAAATATATCTTTTATACATGGTCATTAAGCTTTGATTAAAGATCAAGTAGTTTTCCTCTCCTCAATTTTTTTGTAAGGTAAAATGAAGTAAGGATACTATTTTCAATGTTTTCCAAAGAGAAATTCAAATTCCATTGTTTTCAAATTTATTAATATATATCTATCATATAATCAATCTTCATTTTTTTACCAAAAATAAAAATTTATCCAAAAAAACTCTAAAATAGATATTTATGGCTACAAAACACATTTTTTCAAGAGAAATCTTGATTATAAATAATTAAGAAAGAAACCTAATAAGATTAGTATGAGAGTAATGTCTTTGAAATGATTATTTCAGATGAAAAATCACACAAAATTTATAAGAGTGAATTTCAAAACAAAGTGACAAATTCAAAAGTGATAAAAGATATTTTAATTCACTTTTTGGGTGTCTTAAGGGTAAAACAATCATAATTAGCTACAAAAACTAATCAAAATTATTATTTCAATTTTCAAAAGGTTTAAAATTATTCCAATGTTCTTCAGTATTTTACTTACTGTTTTGATATTTCTCAAACCAATCATGAAATTAAGCTATTTAAACCTGAAAGGAAAAGAACAGTGGGTAAAAGAAGAATTTCTCTTATAGACACCATGTTACTTCCTCAAAAAGGAAAATTTTTCTCACAAGTCAGGATAAACATATTTGAAACACAAGATCCAATTATGGAATCATTGAACCCTTGTTTAGACCAAAAAGGGACTAGGCTGGGCCACTTCTTTTCTATTTTTAGAAATTTTGGTTCTATAAACCAGCCATTACTATGGTAATAGCTAGTTGAGAAGATTCTTAAAAAATCATAATGTGTTAAAAATCCCTGTCAAGAAGCTGAAACAGATTTGATGAATCTTCTTTTAGCTTGAGGGCTGGTTTCCCTATTGGAAACAGTCAATCCTTCCCTGGTTGGTATCAAAACTCATCATCAATTGATTCACAGATCCTATGACTCAGTTTAAGGCTAATTTTAATGAAATTTTGTGTGGATTTTTACATCCTACATATTCCAAAAAGTAATCCGGGGGAGTATGTCACCCTGGGAGCAAATATTCATTTCCCCCACAAATTTAATCTTCACAATTTATTTATCTTCAATTCCTCCACATGTATTATACTTAAAGCTTTACATATGCGATTCAATTAAAATTCAAAACAAAGAACTGTAAATCCTAATCACTTATCTGTAATTTGAAGTTAGCTCATGTAATAAATGTGCACTTTTTTACATTACCATCAACAACTCTTCAATTTCTTGTACCCTTTAAGCTACACACAACACCTCAGTTTTAACACAAAAAATGCTGGTTAACAACACATTTTGTATAAATTACAAAAAAATTTTAAGATTTTCATATTTTAATACTGACAATACTGGAAGCTTAATTTGATATTATTGAGCATTGAGCTACAAAATCTTTACTCAAAGGTAACCAAGCCTGAAATTTGTATTGGAATCCAATATTAAAATAAAATTAATAAGATTATTTATCAAAAAAAAATTCAAATCAAATTTTATCCATATTTTTCAATAAAAAAATTATTTGGGAAATTTTTTTTACACTTTTCTTCTTACTTATAGTTTTGAAATTAAAATAGTAATTTTACAATCTTCATAATTCACATAAGCTTGTAAAAGCTTAATTTTTAGAGTTTATTTTAATGTTAAATTTGGCCTGATATTCAAAAATTGCTACTTCTATGCTTATTTATCAATTATGATTCAGTTTGTGGTCTTTTGGGTTTATGTAAATACCTCTAAGGCTAAAATTCAGAAAATGAAAAAAGTGAACACACTGGTTTAGATTCAGATTTCTGAAATAAATATTGATATTACAACTGGTACTCTGTGTGATCACACTGGCCTTTGGGTTAGATAATTGGTTCATCACATCCAAGTTATGTATCATTAATGTTTCACATCCTGTTAATCTGTATTTGAGAATATTTGAAAATAATAAAACTTATTGATCAGCTGTATTATATTTAAAGATTTTTTCATCCATATTGTAAAATTAAATTCACACAAAACATTAACTTTGGTTTTTGGCAAACCCATTTAAGGATTCTTGAGTATAATCTTTGGTTTTTCTAGGTGCAGATGTTCATTATTGGGAACCTTATGAAATCTATGAACTCAATTTATTGAGTCTCAGTAAGATACAAAGAAATTTCAGGATAATGAGGGCTCATGGGGCCAAAAAATTTAGTAGAGTCATGATTGTGAAGCTTTCATAACTGTATGTAAGCTTAAAAAAGGTTTTAAGGAGAATTTTAATTTTTTTGATGTTTTAAATAGAGTAATAATGATAGCTTTTGCAAAGTCATTTTTTCATTTGATAAGAATTTAATTATCAATTGCTGAAGAGAATAGTATAAAGATAACATATAAGAAAAATAAAACAATAAAAAAGGAATTTTTGTGGTTTGAAATTTAGAATCAAAAAAGGAAAAGCATAAAATATATAAGATAAAATAAAGTGTTAAGTACAAAAAGGGGGTGAGGGTTGGAATGGGGACCATCCTGACTCTGAATTACACACCAAAACTCATTTTTATAACAAATAAGCTGATTTCAATGCCAAATTTCATATCAATTAAATTAAGTTCTTGATATTTTTCATATTTATATATTGAAAATCTCAAAAATTTAGTTTCAGCTTAATTATAGTTAAGTCACAGAATTTTCATCCAGAGGTGACCCAATATAAAATTTTATGAGGAAACCAATGGTAGGAGAAAATGAATATTTTTCATAATTTTAAAAAGAGAATTCTAATGATATTTATCAGCTTTCTTATATAGAAAATATACAACTTGTACAATTTTTAATATATATTTATTATTTTCTTAAGCTTTCTAAAATAAATTATTTTCCTTTTTTCTTAATTTTCTTACTTTTTTGAGAAAATTTTGGTTAATAATTTCTTATTTATTCTCTTAATTTCAATTGACTCTTTAGAAAAAATCAATTTTATAAATTTCAAGTTTGTATTTGTGGTCTTTTGGTCATATGAAACCACCTCTCAGGATGACAATCCTCCTATATTCATGACCTTTTTAGTGTAAAAATTCTCTACATGTTTCAAAAGAAAGACATCAATATCAGAGTAATTTCTTAATTTGAATTCGGTTTTATTCCTAAGTTTCTCTGTATATTATTCAATATAATTTGCAAAATAATGTACAATTTTTGTTGGGATGGCATATTTCCTTATTTTATTCAATGAGCTTCACAATGAAATTAAAAATTTAATATTATTTAATGAAAAATTAAATAGAAAGTTCTAAAGTGATTATTCCTTAATATAAGCTTATGAATAATTTGGAGTTTTACAAAATGATTTATTAGATTCTTTGGGCTCTTGGCTCAAGTCCATTATTCTTTATTTCTAAATGGGTTGATGTATAACAGTTATATTTCCAAAACCTCTGGAGTTTAATGGCTACATACACGTAAATGATTCTAGATAATAGCAGAAAGCTGAAGGAATGATGACAGGTGTCATGGGAACATACAATTATTGCTTGTATCAAGGCTGGACATGCAGTGTATAGACTGCAGTATCACTTCAAGAAGTCAATTTTCCATTGTTGAAATACTGCAATTTTACAGCTGCCATCCAAACTGAAACTGTGCAGTTTTGTAACTTTCAATGAAAAATCTGCAGTGTTTACTGCAAATCTATAAGATACACAAATCTTTTGCAGCTTATTAATTCTTTCCCCACCATTTGTTTGAAAATGTTCATCAAAGAAGTCATACTCATTTGCCATATGTACTGAATAAAGTCAAGAACTGCACATGTGACAGTTCCTTTGTGGTATATCAGTTACATTTCAGCGTATAACAGATAGTAGTTTGGTTCAGAACAGGCTTTCTTTTGTACAGGCACAGCACACGTCACACACTCACACAATACTCTCCGGCCCACCTTTGGATGTCTCTAGTTGAGTGACTACCTTCTGGATTCAATCAAAACTGTGAGAGAATTTCTCATCATCAGATATCTCAAGTCTTCACTAACACTTTTTCAAGATCTCAGACTGTCAGAGCCATATTTCCTGACACTGTTTGATTGGAAGAGAAAATTTTCTGAGGAGGATATGATTTCAATCATCCAGAGAAACTCAATTTTTATACTGGACTCAAGAGATTGGAATTTAAGAAATCACACTTTAAAATTAATTTGGACAATAATTTCTCTCTTAATTAATAAAAATAAGCAAGGTTTAAGAAATAAAAATGTATGATCAACTTTAAAGGAACAATTTTCTTATTAATTATGAAAGGGCATGATAATAGTATTAATATTCATAAGAAAAACAAGAAATAAGAAATTAATGAAAGAGCTTAATGATCATCTAATTTATATCATATAAAAAATATCCATAATAATATAGTTTTCTTAAATTAGAAAATGATCACTAAAAAAGGATGTTTATTATTATTTAAACAAAAATTATCAAAAATAAGAATTCAAAATTAATTGAGTGATTTTTCACATTGAATCAATGTAGTATAATAAAATATCTTATAAGCAAAAGATTTTATTCATTTGATGATTTGAATTAATGGGCATTATTCAATATATAGATACAGTTAATTTTAAAGTATGAAAATTAATGAGTTCTTTATCAAATATAAACTACTTTTGAGTTATATTTAATGAATATATAAACAAAACTATTTTCTTAATAATATCTTGAAGCTTTGAGCCAATAGTTCATTTTTGATCATTCTTTCAATTTTTCTATTCAAATTTTATTCAAAAAAATCAGACCAGAAAAAACAATTGAATATAAATCCCGGTTAAATAGATATTTGTATATATTAAAGGGTAATGAAGTTGATTTTAACAATACACAATAGAAATGAAGTTAAAAACTGAAAATATTCAAACCTTTCAAATGTTTTTTTTTCAATAAAAAATTCTTGATAACATATTGCATTTTTTTTGAAAACAATGAATTATACATGTAAATGTATCAGAATTCTTTTGATGTTGTTGAATTTCTGTTTAATCATTCCAACTCAAACTTCACAAAAAGAATGAAAAAGAAAATCAATGTAAAACAAAATAAGAGAAAAGAAGGAAAAATAGAAGAAATAAGAAAAAATAAAAAGAAAGAAGAAATAAGAAGAAATAAGAAGAAATAAGAAAAATAAGAAAATAAGAAAAATAAGAAAAATAAGAAAAATAAGAAAAATAAGAAAAATAAGAAAAATAAGAAAAATAAGAAAAATAAGAAAAATAAGAAAAAATAAAAAAATAAGAAGAAATAAAACAAATAAGAAAAATAAGAAAAATAAGAACAAATAAGAACAAATAAGAAAAAATAAGAACAAATAAGAAAAAATAAGAAAAAATAAGAAAAAATAAGAAAAAATAAGAAAAAATAAGAAAAAATAAGAAAAAATAAGAAAAAATAAGAAAAAATAAGAAAAAATAAGAAAAATAAGAAAAAATAAGAAAAAATAAGAAAAAATAAGAAAAAATAAGAAAAAATAAGAAAAAATAAGAAAAAATAAGAAAAAATAAGAAAAAATAAGAAAAAATAAGAAAAAATAAGAAAAAATAAGAAAAAATAAGAACAAATAAGAAAAAATAAGAAAAAATAAGAAAAAATGAGAAAAAATGAGAAAAAATAACAAAAAATAAGAAAAAAAATAAGAAAAAATAAGAAAAAATGAGAAAAAATGAGAAAAAATGAGAAAAAATAACAAAAAATAAGAAAAAAACAAGAAAAAATAAGAAAAAAGTCACCTTATTCATATCTTATAGTTATTAGATTCTCAAATTAATATTAATATTATTATTCATGTTTTTTTTATTATTTTAAATGAACATTTTTCAATCTAAAAAATCAATAAAAAACCCATGTTCATATATAATCTTTATAATTTAATTTAATCATTTCAAACTTAAGACAATATTTTTATTTAAGTATTATTTTTGCTTTTTTTTTACCTGACAATGAATTACAATAATGATTTTCCAAAAATACATAAAGATTTTATTTAATTTTTTTCAAAATGATTCAAAAAAAAGTTTCATTTCTCCTTTCCATTCATAATTCTTTTCCTTAATTCTTATTGCATATAAAAAAATGCTTTTTTGGAATTTTTGTCAATTGTTTTCAATATGATCTCTTTCAAAGATTAATGAATAGATAAATATACTTATTTTTATATTTGATGTTTTTGGGGAATACTTGATCATAATCCAAATATTTATCAAATAATTGATAAATCTGGAAAATATCCTTTAAAAATGTAGTGACTTATTGCCTCTGTATAAAGTCTTAATAAGATTGAAATACAATAAATGGTACAAATGCTTCTATGCAGGCTGTTTCATTACATTAAAAAAGTATGTAAATATCATTGAGAAAGATTCTTAATAGCTTTGAAGTTTTGGAGAACTACTGATTCCTTCTTTCTCAATTATGAAACATTCGAAAAATTGGAAAACTATTTAGCATTTCATAAAAATTGGCATAATTCTTCAAAATCTGGTACCTGAAATGTGGTTTATGATTAAGTCATAACTTGATAGTAAATAAAATTAATGGTAAGTAGCACCCTCAAAATTCAAAATCTTGTTTTCCAGCTTTGAGGTCCCCAATTATCTTGGGAGAAACATTGGAAAACCAATTAAAATATAAGAAAATACTGTAAATGGTTCAAATTTCTCTTCAAAGGCTGAATTTTGGTCTTGAACTGTCAGGGTGAGTCTATGATAAAGGTGTATATAAGTATTTACAAGCTTTAACTATGACTGTGACACGGTAAAAATAGTTTTAAAAGATGATAAAGTTGATAATAAATTATTTAAATTAAGGGCTTTACTATAGAGATATAGTGGTGGTGAGTGCTGTTGAAAGCCCTGGGTGCAACTTTTACCTGTTGGGTTACAATAATAAAAGCTACAATACTTAAATTTAAAGTATACCTGATTATTTTCCAAGAGTATAACTGTTTTTAACAGTTGTACTATGTAGGAATTCAAGAGCAGGATGAGGAGACAATTCTGGCTGTGAAAAGCCTCCTTTTTATCCTGAAATGGGGTGGAAAGGGTGCTAGTCCTTTCCACGTAGAGGAAGTGAAGATTTTTTTCACTTTCTAGTACTGCCTTGTGGTTTGCAAACAGCCTGTATAATGTGTATTGGGCTCAGATGTGGCTTTGAAACCCCATCTGGGCGGTTTTCACCAATACAGGGTGAAAATTTTCATCTGGGGACCTCACAGCCTGATTCTGACATGTATGATGCGTAGAATGCTGTACAGAAACTGTATGGGACCCCAGTATTGACTGAAATATGAGGTATTGAAGTAAAAACATGCTTCTTTGTCTAGTTGACACCTCATATTCATGATTATGGGATATTATCCCATGGTAGGGCTGTATATGACAGCAGGTGGGATTTTGACCTTAAAACAGCCATAACTTTGTCAATTCTTGAGATATCAACCTCAAAATTGGTTCAGTGTGTATCCCTGTGTGTGCTCTACACAATGAAACCTCATTTGACATGGGTATCATTAAATATGGCAAAGTTATCCCATGTACAAGATTTTTGTACATTTGCGTGTTTTTAGGCAAAAAGCTGTATTGAGCTTGTTTGCCCCATAACTTCTGCAGTAGTTGAGATATGGGGAATCGGATGACACCATCAGATAGCCCTGATTGTGCTCTTTCCAAAAAGACCCCACTTCAGGTATCCCACACTAAAACTGTAGAAGTTAGATGAGAGGTGAATGTTTTGTTCACCCTTAATTTGCCTGAAATTGACCATAACTCCAGTAATATTGGTGCTAGCTCAGTTTGGCTGGTACCATTGGATAGCCCTGGCTTAGAGATTCATTTTGAGTACCCATTTGATGGGGTTAAGCCTCTCCTTCTAGATTTTAGATGAGAGGTGAAAATTAAGGTTTATGCTCAGCAATAACTTTGAGCAGGAATAACTTTGTTATTTCTAGTCCTATGGTGATGGGATTTATATTTTCAGGAAAAGGTGAGTTCCCTCTTTCTTTTGGTACCTTTTGAGCTGATTTGGCTCAGCTCCATGTTTTGGTGGTATCTTGGCTATACCATTGGTTTATGGTATTTTGGCTGTCATGCTTGTTCTCTGGTTTTGAGTCACAGGCTGACATGAACTAACCATATTGAAATTCTTAAATTCCTTTGAAATGATTTTTAAAGTCAAAATATTCTCTCAAATTTACTCAACTGGTTAAATTAAACTGATATTAAAAACTTAATCAAGAAATACAAAATTTGGTAGAATTCTGAAAATGGTTCTGTGAAAGATGTGACATTTAGCAAGGTAACATGAATATTCATCAAATAATTATTATTGAATTTATTGATACATTATATAAATATAAATCAATTCTGTATAAGCTTTCTCACACATGACTTAATTGAGTTATAATCAAATATTTGAGCTACATTTCACAAATCCTAATCTTTCTTGGTAAATCCTTGTCAGAAGTGTTTTCAATTAATTCAACAAAATATCACCAATTTCCAAATAAATTTATAATTCCTCCATTTTATGGGAAAACTAGCATGATTGAGTAATGTATTATAAATTTTTTTACTCCCTCAACATTTATGGTAAAGCATTAATTCTAAAATTAAGTTCTAAAACTATATGTATATTACCAAACTGGGTTTATATCTAATATTTACTCTATTTTTTGCAATAAAATTATTTTTGTTTGTTTTAAGATTTTTTTCATAATATTTTATCATAAAATCAGTGATAAATGAGACTATCAAAACTTTATCAGTAACATTGAATATCATATCTTTAACAGGTATTGGCTTCTTATTTCAACCTGATGATAATGATTATTGTCTAAAAATAATTCCCTTAATTATTTGAGAAAGTATTACAGCTACTTTTTCAATAGGCTTGTGAGGTATATTTACATGATCCTGGATCCATTCAGAGGCTTTACTATCAGGATCATACTGTTTAGAAGGATGAAATTTCTCTGTATAATTAACGAATTAAACTCCAAAAATTTAGATATACTTTCATCACATATAGAATTAATTAATCTTATAGTATCTTTATGTTAAATTGAAATCCAAAAGAGAAGGAAAATTTGGAGAAAACATGTGATTAAGCCAAATGATGATTAAATTATGATCTATTTTCCAATACAAATCAATTATTTTTATTATCATCTTAGATTCAATATATGAAGTAATATTAGGATGATGATTATTCTAATTTTAAACTACTATAAGAAAGTTATTATCTGATGGTCCAGCTCATGATAAGGTATTTATCAGAGATATTTTTGATAAATACAATTTTCTTATTCTCTAAATTACCAAAGTTTTCCCATGATGAGTGATGGATGATAATTACTATCTTAATATATTGAAATATTTCTCAGAAATATTGGAATTGGTAATCATAGCCCAAGATTAGGAAGATAACTTCTAAGATAAACTCTGAAGTTCTGTACTAAATTTTGGAATTTTTATTGATATTGAAATGAATTGATAAATTATTCAGGATGAATGGAAATATTAATTTATGTGAGGTTATATTTAAAAATTCTTGAAGCAAGCCTTTAATAAAACAATTTCAAAACTTCTCAAGAAAGAGGTATAGCTGAACATTAAGTTAAGTCTAGGAAAATCATAGTAAAAATACCAGATGGTCAATTCTATGGACTTTATACAATACATGTTTTAATAGAGCAAAAGATTCACTTGGTTTCACCCAATTATTGAATAAAAGGAATGAATCAAATGAGGAAGATTATAGAGATTTTAAATTCAGATAATCAATTTAATATAGAGATAATAAGCTATGCCATACTCTATTTATAAGTATTATTGCTTTTCATTTTAAGATAAGCTTGTTTGATTAATAAATTTTCAATACTTATCAATCAGAAAGATATTTACTCAGGAAGAGTAGATAAAAGCTAAAAGATTTTTTCAATAATTTTCAATTCATTCATAATTTAGTATCAGGTTATATTCATTTAGCAGGGGTTTTATAAGTAAAATTAGATAATTTCAAAAATAATTTTCAATCAAATTTCAAGATTTACCATTATTTTAAATTCAAAACCTGTTTATAAAGCACTTGAGCTGACAGTATCAAAATTCAATCCTGATAATTTACATATTTCATAGTATGATTAATCTTAATCAATTCACTTTAAAGACATGAAGGGTGATTCAGAAATAGTATTTCAAAAGGAAAATAATTCTGGGTAATGAATAAATCTTAAGATTTTTTTGTTTCCAAAATATCAAGAGTTCATTTTAAATGATATTTTGGTCTTGGAAGCCTTTTTACTTCATAAATATTTCAGCAAAACAGATAAAGGAGAGGTTTTTTAATACAATTAGAAATTGAGATACCTGTGTTTCAATTGAATAAAGTAATCCTTATTAATATTTTTCACTTATGGCCCTTTTTAATCTGCCTTCCATACCTGCACAGAATTTTTAATACCTGAAAAATCAAGAATCCAAGCCGCATTCCAATATTTAAAGTATTGCAGTTATTGTAATATAAAAACTCCCATATATATAATTTCTAATAATTGAGAATGGAATATTTTAGAAATTTAATTTGTATTGGAATTAAAACTTCCAGGAGGGGAAGTAAAACAGAAAACTGAATAATTAATTTATGCCTCATCCCAAAGGGGAACTGTAAGGTTTGTCTATGAAACTCTTGATAATAGTAACAATATCAAGAGTACTATGACTTTCCTCAGTAGAAAAATATAATATAATAAAATATTATAACCACAAATTTAAATATAATTATCAAAAATAATTATATAAAAGAATAAATTTAATTATTATTATATAAAATAATAATAATAAAAAAATATAATAGCTATAATAAATTATAGTTATTCTATTATTGTTATAGTCACTGACAATTATAACAATAAGAAGTGTAAAGCTCTTAATGAGACAATTACACATGGAAAATATAAATATTTAACCACTTATAAATAATATAAATATTATTCATAGAATAATTGAAACACACACTTTGCAGAAATAATTCTTATAGAAAAATTCTATATAAAAAAACTAATAATAGATAAAAAAAATATAGAATCTTAGAGAAAACTTACTTATAATATGAATTTAATACAACAAGTCAAATACAACAGCTATTATATTAAAAGAGTATTATAAGCTAAAAACACATCAAAAATCAATAATTTAAATGATAAAACGACTTCCTATTATTGAAATTATGATTAAAGAGTTTTTAAGAGGAATCTGTGGATTTGAAATAGATTTAAGATAATAATTTTATAATATAAAATATATTATTGATGATTACAATAATAATCTGAATTCTATGATTTCAATTCTTTAATTTACAATTAATAAATAATAAAATGACTAACAATTACTTTTAATAATAAGATTTTATAAATAATAAAGCTTTACCTGTTTAAATTTCTAATATGATTGGATTGATTAATGATGATGAACAAAAACAGTGATGAAAATACTCTTTTTATGTCTACAGAGCAGCTCTCATGATTCATAATAAATATAGAGGGTGTTCTCAGGTCAAAGCTGGAAAACCATGCCTAAAAATAAAGTTCTTAACTTAAGGCAACTTATTTTTAATTCCAATTTAAAGTTACCAATTTTATTCTTAACTCCAAGTAACTTTGATCCTCATTTAAACTAATTATTTTAAGTTTTGATATAAAATAAGGTTATTTATATTGAAGTTCATCATGCAAACAACTTGAAAATAGAGTTTTAAGCAAAAATCTCTTAAACTTAATTTTTAATTAATTTTTGAAGAAATTATTATTTTCTTTGAGCTTAAATACAAGAGCAAATTTCCAGGCTGATTACCCAGGTAATTTCTTTATATAAGATACTTAAAATTTGATTTATACATAAATAATATTAATTTGTAAGTTGTGTGAAAATTTAAAGCAAATCCATTAAGAATTGTATTTTTAATAAATTTTTGAAGTTATTGCTATTTTTCCACATAAAATAGCAATACACACTAAACCTTAACTTTTGATAAGGTTTTAATACATTTAACCTTAAAGCTTTAAGCTTAATTAAGTTTTGACAGTTCTTAAAGCCTTAATTTCAAGCCTGCATATTGGGATTTACCCTGTGGCAGCTTGAAATTCCTGTCCAATTTGGGATAAAACCAGTTTAAACTTTAAGGTTGGATCAAAGTCTAATCTTAAAGTTTAAATAAGGTTGAAAATCCTCCAATACAGGTGGACAACCTTAATTGAATCCTTGCAGATCAAAAAAGTTGGGTACCCCAGCTCTATTTGGTCTTTTTCCTTTGTCCCACCTTTTTGCGTGGATTTTGCCCTTTTATTTATTTAAAGCCATACTATGGCCTTGAGCCCTTTCAAATTGAGCCCATGCAGGATTTACATCCTGTATGGCAAAATCCTTAGCCAATTCAGTAAATATACACAACACCTCAATTTTAACTAAAATTTTGGTAAGTTTGCATAAACCTTATGCAATTTTAAATTTAAGCTTATTTAAGCTTAAATTTAACAATTTTAAGCTTATTTAAGCTTAAACTTAACAATTTTAAAGAAAATGTTAAAAAAGTTACAGTAGTACTGTGAGTTTCTTACATCTTCCAATAACATAAGAAATAACTATTTTTGGGTATAACACCCTATGGGTGTACCCTAGGTTATTTTTGGTGTAGAATCGAAAAATGACATAATATTTATAACTTTGTTTATCCAAAAAAAATTATACTTACTTTTTGTTATTCTGGATTTTAGATTCAATTAAAAAGTCTGTTGAGGACAAATTCAACTGTGTATAAAGTAATTTGTGGTCTTATTGGTATGTTATACATACCTCACAGGCTCACAGGAATAAAGTAAAACTAAGTGGAAACTCTAAATTAAAAGCCATTGAATACTTTATAGCTTCAAATTGGATGGACAGTAATAATAAAGCTATCATCAAAATAGATTTTTTGATTTTGTGTGACATTTAAAACTTTTTAATTTGCTATCAAGCAATGTAGATTTTTCCTATTTAAATCTAAGTACAAACTTACCAATTAATGACTAAAGGAAGTGAATAATCATATTATCCTCCAATCAAATGGCTTACTTATTTGGAATTAAGTACCTAAAAGCATGAAGAAAAAGAAATCATACTTGGTTCCACTCAGAATTTATGAGCCAATAATTTTCATTTTAGACAAATTTTATGAAAACAGACTTTAAGAGTGTAAAATGTCTATTATTCAAGTAACTCTTAAATTAATCTGAAATAGAAATAAAACCGGACTTTAATTCAAGCTATAGCTAAAAGAAGTTGAATTATTTATATAAGAAAGCTCAAATTCTGCCTCAATTACAGCCTATAATTTCATTCATGACTGAACCTTTAATTTATATTTGAAATATACTTCAGCTGGGGAATGTTTTTTTGATATGTATTCTAAGTGAGCTAGTGTTTTCAATTTTTGGTGGGCTTGACTAGATTAAATAGATTCATGTCTTTTTATACTTTGCTTTTGTTTTTTTCTTTCAAGTTCCAAATCTTTGTTTGTAATCTCCAAATAATTTTGAAGCTTCTAAGAATTCTCTGAAGCTAATTTGAAAGGGAAATATAGTGTAGGATCTAGCATGGATGCCAAGGAGGATTGACAATATGAGCAAACAATACAAGGGAATTCCTTGTGGGTAAAATGCATTTGAATGGAATCAAAGAAAAGGAATCTGGATTACTCAACTATATTTCAGTTATGATTAATTGCCATGGTGGGGATCCTCTTAGTCTTAATGATTGGCCACCCAATACCATCAAAGGATCAGGTTGTTGGATTGAAGTAGTTTGATAGAAAATAAAAGCAAAGACCATGTTGTTGATATTATTATTTTTTGAGCAGTTTTAGGAAAAGTAAAGGAAATCCACACAGCAAATTGTTTCACTGATTAACTTTACATCTAAGCTTTCCCTCTTGATGATGAGCTCTTTGCCATAAATGATGCAAAGAAACTCTTGAGTGACTCTTGTCAAATGTTGGTGACTTTGAGCTTTATCAATTAAATTGAGCTGCAAGGAGTTGAAGGTTCCACGGCACTTGATTTTGTAAGAGACTTGAGCACTTTGGTCAATTAAGTTTTCTTTAATGGAAGATATTTTAGTGCAGTGATTGATAAATGATGAATTCCTTAAATATTTCAAAAGCTCAAGTTGATGAGATTTTAGTAAACCCAAAAGTCAAACAAATTTAAGTTTTTAAAATCAATATACTAGTCTTTGGTTAAGATTAATTTTGTTTAAAGTTGAATTTTATTAAGAGAAAAATAATTGACTGAATTCATTGTAAAGTGTGATTTCATGAATTCCAATCTCTTGAGACCAGGATAACAATAGAGGTGCTCTGGATAATTTCAATTGTATCCTCCTCAGAATAAGCCCGGTCCCTGTGGATTTTTCCATGACCAGCCACCTACCCAATCCCTAACCCTTCCAGGATCCCAAATATGTTTGCTTCCAAAATAAAATCCCAGAGCATTCCCTAGGATATTGTGGGCTCCATCGGGATTTTTTTTATTTTACTTATGCTTCTTAACTTCCCAAAAAACCCCTCCAGTTACACCATCCGTGATTCACTTTCCCCCCCTCACTCCTTTCTTCTTTGTTATTTCCAATGATTTGTATTCTGCGCTGTTCCATCCCCAACATATTTTTTTGCATTTCCTTTTATTTTCCTTTTCAACAGTCTTCTTTTTTGTTTTATTCTTTTGCACTCTTTTTTTTCCCCTCCACTACTCTCTCCTGTCTTGCATCTCATGCAATGTCTTCTGCACCATTCTTGCTTTGCTCCACACCTACGCCTAGTGACACCGAACTCAGAAGCTTACCGTCAACCATTGACCTTACCAAGACCCCAAAACAATCTTGGGTCTGGGTATATTTTTTGGAGGTCAATGAACAATATGTTCAATGTCAATTTGTTGACGGATTAGGCAAGGCTTGCAACAAATGCCTTAAGAAAGACCAAATGGGAAGCACAAAGGGAATGAGCCAACACTTACATGTCTTGCATTGTGTGGCTAATCCCAGAACCATGTCATCCCTGCTGGCCAAAAACAACTTGATGGATCAATTCGTCAACATTCTTAATAGAAAAAAGGTGGGTCACCATTCCTTAGTTATATTTCATGTTTCATTTCAACATTAGGCTCACCCTAATGATCTTTTTAGGCATTATCACCTGCATTGTTGAAGACCACATTAGTTTATTTTATATGTGACACTGACTTGCCACTGTCAATTACCAAATCTCCTGCATTCAGAGCTCTTCTGGAACTTTGCAATCCAGCAGTTACAAATATATTAGTCCGCCAAACCAGTCTAACTGTGCACTTAACGAATATATACTTTTGTCATCAAGAATCCATACACAATTACCTCTCAACCGACAAAATAAATGTTTCCTTTACAACTGATTCCTGGACAAGCCCAAATATAACAGCATACTTGGTGGTGACTGGACATTACATTGATGCTGACTTTAAGCTTACATCAATTCTTTTAGGGCTATGTCAAATAAAAGGTAGGAGTGTCAATCTATTTTGCTTGAACCTTTTCTGAACTTTCTTGATTCTTTCCCTCAGGTAACCACTTGGGTGCCTCACTTGCCAGTCAATTCCTTACTGTAAGGTTTGACTATGAAACAATAAGTAAAAATTACTAATTTATTACTTATTGTACTCTGAATGTCCTTATGAATTGAATAAATAAGATTAAAAATGTAATAATAATAAATTATTATTATTATTATGGCGTAAAATAATTATATTATTAAATAAATATAATAATATAATTTATATTATGAAAATATAATATAATAAATAAATATATTAATATAAAATAATTAATATATTTAAAAAGCTCTTTATTATTGTTACCAACAAATAATAAAGGCGTGAAAATTGCTTTTCATTAATAAAAAACAATTAATAACAATAATATTACTAATATTAAAGTTATGAATTAATATAAATACTATTTATATTACTTAAAGAATTATTAAGAGAGTAATAATAGAGAAATTATTATAATAAGAGAAAATAACCTACTTTTAACACTTAATATAATAATTTTGAAATATTTTACGCCAAAAAATATAAATACAACTTTTTCAAATTGTATTTACAATAAAAATAAAGAAAATTACAAATTATCCTGGATTTTTACGTGGAAATGAGTTTTTATAGAGATTTTTAACAAAAACAATTAAATAACTGATTTAATCACGTCAAAATAGATTATTATAATAAAGTGGTCTTTGGTCTTTAATAATATAATGGTTTTATATATAAAGAATAAAGAATATTACCTTTGATTTAGTTGTTTTAATGTTTTTGATGCGTCTGAGGGGAAAATAGAGTAAAAAGAGCTCTATTTATAGTAAATACATCCCTCCTAGAGTCCAACAGGCTTCTAGTAGACGTGTACTGATCATATCCACTGGAATTGATCAATATTTTAAGGTTTGGAGATGATTACATCATTATCAAACCATATTACATCATTATTACACCATTATTTAGAGTTATCACTATAACTCTAAAGTTGATGACATCAGAGGCTTGGCAGAACCCCAAATTTCGTGGATTTTATTAGTTTTAATCATAAACTAATAGTATTCACCAATTTTATCACTCTTAAGACTGTTAAACTTAAATTAAGGTTATGGTGAGTGATCATAGCTGCTCAAATTAAGCTCAAACTTTGATCCTCAATAACTTTTAAGATTTACACACTACAGCAATTCAGAGAGTGAATTCTGATAGCCTGGAATAACCTCATTATGCTGCCAAGAGCTTTTCATTACATCATCAAAACTCTAATTTTGATGATTTTTCTTGTAACTCATCTTTTCTGTTGAAATTCAATATTTTAAACTTCAAACCTTTATTTCAGGGGGCTATACCCTGTATTTGATAATAAAAATTACATCATTCTTCACGAATGAACTAGTAGAATCCAACTGTATACTTTTTTTTAAGTTTGGACCACTTTCACAACAAAGGTCAACAGCTCTGTTGATTTTTATCAATATTTCATCATAGGTTTTAACCTTGTTTATAATTTGTAAAATAAAGCTCATATCTGTGCTCTTACAGTAATTACGTGGTAACTTTCTTTTTGGATCATCATTCTATCATGTATAGTTTAGGAGATATTAGCTATGATCCTTGAATATATGTGTTGACCAAAAAAGTGCATATATTCAGGTTAATTCCTTAAGTATTAGCTTTGGAAATTAGCTTATTAATTGTTTTATGTGTGGATTTTCGTGGGGAATCCACTGGTACAATTTATTTCACATGTTGTTTCATTAGTTCTTGAGATAAATAAGGTTTTATGGTTTCTATAAGGTATTATACCTTATAATTCATTAAATATTGACTTTACAGATATGCCATAAAAATGGTATATGTGTATTTTTCCATGGGGAATACAATGGTATAATTTATTTTACATGTTGATTCATTGGTTTTTAAGTTAAACCAATTTTTGTACCAATTTATGGTATTTTTTGTATATTTAAGTAATTATTTTTAATGTATAATTATTCTAAGTAATTTTAATATAATTATATTAAAGGTATAATTATTCTGAGTCTTTTTTGTGACCTTATTGGGTATGTGGTCATATCTCAAAGGCTCACATTCCCTACCACCAAAAAAGATTGTACCACAATCTGATATGTGTGATTAGGGTATCATCCACTGTCCTACCTCTTCATTAGACTTTATCAGTTCTGAAGCTCAATAATGCTTGATTTTGTTATTCTTTAGGTTTTCTTTCATGTCTAAACCTCCTCAGTAGCTTATCAGCATTTGTTATATCTTTCCCAAGTAGCCATTCATCTTCTTGAGTTGGATTTCTATACCTTACAAGGTATTCTCTTTCTTTTTTGTTCCTTGTCCTTCTTTCTTTAAGGACTTTTACAATTCTTCTTTCTTCTCCTTCTTCCAAAGGGGAAATTTCAAGTTGGGGTTTATTTCTTAGTGGAAATAATTCCTTGTCACTTGAGCTGTAAGGTTTTATAAGACTTACAGGGAAAGTTGGGTGTTTATTCATTAAATCACCTGTAAGTTCCAATTGTACAGCATTGGGTCCATGAAGTGCTTTTACCATAAATGGTCCTGCAAAGGAATCTTTCAATTTCTTTGGTCCTTTTATGTTATTAAAGTTAAGAGTTGATACTAATACCAAATCTCCTATTTTGAAGTCAGGTGGTTTATGACTTTTGTCCCATCTTTCTTTTGCATATTTGAAAGAGTCTTGCATGCATCTGTTTTCATGGTGTCTTGCTTTGTCAAGCATTGTCTTAAAAATGCTTGCTGTTGGATGTATGTCCACTAAGTCCTTTTTGAGGGTATCATAAGGAAGTCTTGGATTCCAACCTTTCTCTAGCATTGCTGGTGTTTTGCCAGTAGAAGAATGGATTGATGTCTTATATGCCAGTTCAAGTTCTGGTATTAGTGTACACCAATCATGGGTAAAACCATCAGAATCTTTGAATTCTAGCCCATAAGCACAGAATCTTCTGATCATATCCTCTAGGGTCTGTATCATTCTTTCTGCTAAACCATCAGTTTGAGGATGATAAGCTGTTGAGAATGATAACTTTGTCCCAAACAAGTTATGGAGATTTGTCCATAATGCTGAAGTGAACTTTGGGTCTCTGTCACTTATAATATTTTGGAATAAGCCTGTGTGGCTAATGACTTTATTCCATATCATTATGGCTGTATCCATAGCTGTGTCATCTTTATGACATGGTAAGAACATGGGAGTTTTACTGTACCTGTCAACTAGCACTAGACGTGCATTATAGCTCCTGTCTCCTCCTGGAGGTAGTGCTGTTACCCAATCCATATGAACTATTTCCCATGGGGATTTTGGTTCTTGGATTTGGATCATCATTCCAAATTTCTTTCCTGTGGCTCTGTTGGCTTTTTGACATCTGTCACAGGTTTGGCAGTACTCTGCAACATCTTTCTTCCAATTTGACCACCAAGAGCAGGTTTTCACCCTCTCTAGTGTCCTATCTTCTGAGAGATGTCCAGATGCAACACTATCATGACACTCATGTAAAATAGTGTTTATTAGTGTTCTATCTGTTTAGGCCATGACACATGTGTGTTTTGTTCTATGGTAAAGGATTCCATCAAGGAGGTGGAATCTTCCTTCATCATATGCCTTTTTCCATATTTCATCTAGTTTTGATGAAAGTGATGGATCTTTGCAGTCTTTCATTAGAAGTTGGCTTAAGATATGGCAATTTTTGTCTGTCTTATAGCTTTCTTTAACTTGGTTAAAGAATTCTGTGCCAATGTCTGTAACACATATTCTTTCTATATGGTGTTCTTCTTGTGGTACCCATGCTGGATTGTCAGGGGTATTTGCTAGAGCCCATCTGCTGAGACCATCTGCATTTTTATGAATATTTCCAGATTTATGAACAATAGCCATATTTCCTCTATATTCTTGGATAGCAATTTGCCATCTCAGCATATGTCTATTTGGAGTCTTCATATTTAATAGTGATTTCACAGCATTACAGTCTGTGATTACATCAAATACTGTGCCATCCAAATAATAATGCAGTTTTTCTAAAGCCCACACTAGGCATAAGCATTCCATTTGGCTTGCTCCAAACCTTGCTTCTGTTGGCTTTATTTGCCTTGAAATGAAACAAATTGGTCCTTCCACTGGTTTATCATTGACAATTTGTGTTTGGTGAAGTGCAGCACCTAGTCCTTCTCCACAAGCATCAATGTACAGTTTGAAGGGTACTTTCCAATCTGGCATTAGAAGAAATGGGGCATTTGTTAGTGAATTTTTCAATTCTTCATATGCCTTGACCCTTTCCTCAGTCATTTCATAAACTGTTTGTTGGTCACATAGCTTATACAAGGATTTAGCAATCTTTGCAAAGTCCTTTATATGCTGTCTATAGTAACCAGCAAATCCTAGAAATGATTGCATTTCTTTTTTGGTTTGAGGCATTGGTTTAAGTAGTACTGCTGCCACTTTATTTTTGTCTATGCCTAGACTAAGGCCAGATACAACATGTCCTAGTGCTTTTAATTCACTATATGCAAAATGACATTTTTTCAAGGAAATTTTCATATTCACTTGGACTATTTTTTGTAGTACCCTTTCTAGTCTTGTAAGGTGATTTTCCCAAGTTTCTGAGCAAACTATGATATCATCAATATAGATAATTAACCATCCTTCTGATAATTCTTCAGGGAATATGGTATTCATCATTCTTTGATAATGGGAAGGTGCATTTTTTATCCCAAATGGCATTCTTAAGTATTCAAAAATTCCACAATGGACTATTATTCTTAGTAGTTTCTTGGCATTGTCTGTTAAGACATTTTGATGAAAACCCTTAAGAGCATCCATAGCTGTGATGAACTTAGCTTGTGACAATTGGGTCAATGTCTCATGGATTCTAGGTATTGGATATCTGTCTGTAATGGTATAGGTGTTCAGGGCTCTGAAGTCTCCTACCATTCTTGATTTTCCATTATGCCAAGTTATAATGACAGGTGTAGTAACTTCTACTTGTTCATTATGTCCAACCTTTCTTAATACTCCAAGGTCCATTAATTCTTTAATGTGCACTTCTAAGGCTTCTCTAGCCCTTGGACTGGCTGGATAAGTAGGTCTTCTTAATAAAGGTGGGTAAGGCTTTTCTACATTAAGAATTATATCCACTTCATGTCCAATTATGGCACCTAGTGGCTCTTTGTCAGTTGCAAAGGCATTTTTATACTTAAATAAGAGGTCAATCAATTTTTCTTTCATTTTTTCTGTTAATTCTTGATTGAATTCTGCCTCTTTAAGTTGTTCAGATATAAAAAGTTCCTTTTCTGAAATTTTTTCTTCCTTCTTAATAACTGTGATTTGTTTTTTGTTATTTAAGAAGCCAAACTTTTGTCTTTTGTTATCTCCTATGGTAAAATATCTATCTTTTTGGTTGGAGATATCTATACCATAGATTGATAAGTAGTCATTCCCAAGTATGAAATGATTACTAGTACAGTTGTCCATTACTACAAACTCTACTTTAATTCTGACACATTGTGAGGGATGAGGAAAAATTAGTGTTAAATCAATTATTCCAAGGGGCTTCATGCTGTCACTTGCACTACTAAATTTGACACCTTGTATTGGCATAAGTTTTTCTTGCCAGTTTGGGACAATGGTTTTTAAATAACTTTTTCCAACACAAGTGCAATATGCTCCTGTATCCAAGTTAACTTTTCCTTCTTGGTTATCAACCATAACAATACTTATACTTGATTTTCCAGTTGTATATCCCATTCCTCTTGCAGGTTTGGTTCTATACATTTTGGCATCTTGTATGTTTGTCAGGTTTGTGTCAGATGTTCCAACTTGTGGTAAGTTTGAATTAACATCCAGTACTTCATAAATGATATCAATATTATTAATTTGTGCATTAATTATATTGATTTCATCACTTTCAGAGCTTTCTGACTCTTCTGTTTCTTTTTCAGAGTCAGATTCCTCTTCTTTGTCATTGTGGTTTTCTGTTTCCACAATTTCATTGATCTTTGCTTTTTTAAGGCAATTATTGGCTAAGTGTCCAATACCTCCACATTTATGGCATTTTCTTAGCTCATTATTGTTGGATGTATTGGGCTCAAAGGATTCTTTTGATTTATCTTTTTTGATAAATGGTTTATTTGGGCTTTTAATGTCCAATTTTTTCCAAGTCCTGCCAATTTTTGTTCTTGTCACTATATCTTCTAGTGCATTTATATACTCTTCTGTGGAGCATGGTTCTATACACCTGCTTCTTAGGGCATGTTCTAGTTCCCCTCCACATTTTTTAAGTATTTTCATATGCACCATCTTTTGTGACATTTCTGGGTACAGTGAATTAAGCCTTTCAACTTGTTTTAAGAACCAAGTTAAAGGTTTGTCTTTCTCTGGGTCAAAGAAAGAGTTTTCAAATGCATTTTCTATCTTATACCTCCAGGCATCATTTGCCCACTTGGTGATTATTTCTTGTTTCCACCAAGGCCAGGTATTTTTGCCATTTGTTTGTCTTATGCCATAATACCATCTTTTTGCATATTTCTCAAACAATGAATGTAATCTTGCAGTGATTAATTCATCTGGTATGGCATAGTCTTCTTGTAACATGTCAATTGTTTTAATAAATGACATGTGGTCATATTCACCTTCTCCTGTGAATGTTGGCCATTCTTTCAATTGAGGTGCTTCCTTCATTAAGACTTGGTTATTATCTTGGTGACTCAAGTCTGTTATGAAAGGATTTGACAATTCCTCTTGTGTTTTACCAGCGCTTCTTATATGAGAAAATGGTGTTGATAACTTTGGCATATTTAAATTAGCCTCATTAATTTTATCCATTTTTTCAGTAATAAGCCTTATTTCACTCTGAATATCATCTTTCAGATGCATTCTTGCTTCATCACTTTTTTCCACATGGTCCAAAAGTAATTTTTGGTGTGATGAAGTCTTTTCTTCAAATTTTTCTACAGAAATACTTAATTTATTTAATTTTTCTGTAAGATTGTCAATACTCACATCATAATTGATTGTCAAAGTCTTGTCTTTGATATCTTCTATGTATTTATACAATTCTTGTTGTCCTTGTATTAATTTTTGAGTATTGTCAATTAAATTCTTTGGTTTATTATTTTCAACAATAAACTTAATGTTGTCAATTTCTTTCTTGTTCTGCACAACAATTTTTGTTAAAGAAGATAAATTGTTATTTATTTCTTGTAGTGATAATAAACTATCTTTAATTTCTTTTAGAGGTAATATACTATTTTTAATTTCTGTTAAAGTATTTACAACATTTTTGTACAAGGTTATTTCTTTGGGAAATGAGGTTGTCTCATTCTTTGCTCTTCCTTGTCCTTGAATTCCATCAAGGTTCTGGCCATGTTGAAAACATTTTCCATGGCATCCTTTTGGATTCTTGGGATTCTGTAGCTTGGGGAATATGGTTTCCTCCAATGCTTTTTCTTGTTCTTCTTTCCTTCTTGGGGAAGTGGGTTGGCTTGGGGCTTGCTGGTAGAAGCTACTGGGGCTTCTTCCTTGGTTGCCTCCCTCTTTTTGGCATGGTAGTCCTTGATTTTTTTGATTTGAGGTTTGGATGACAGTGGATTCCATCCATTGGAGTATTTCACTATCTCCTCCTCTTTGAGGAACTTTTTCAGGATGTGCCAGGAGTTCATCACTCCTTGGTGTATTTGAGGCAACATTTCCCAATCTTTGTCCTTGTACACTGTGCAATACTGCTTGTACTGGCTTATGTAGATGTCTATTTGAGCCCTCTGAATGTGATTTGTACCTGTTTGAGTTACTCATACTTAGTTCTAATTCAGGCTCAGATATCATGGGCATTTCTGGGACTTGCCTTTGGGATAAGGCACTTCCTTGTGTGGATTCTGTTCCACAGGGGATATTGCTCTTTCTTTTCCCTTTTGGGGGATCAGTTCTACTTCTGAGTCCAGCTCCATCTGATTGGATGGAGTATTGGGAACCTCTTCTGGTAGTCATAAGAATAAGACAAATAAAAGTATTTTAGAATAAAATTTCTTTTTATGGCAATTATAAAAGAGGTTCTCACCTTCAGAGTCTTGAATGGTGGGTCCTGGAAAGTCTAATCTCTTAGCTTTCTTTCTTTTAGTGATAACTGGTGTTGGAAAACTTTGACAAGTTTCTTCCACCAATCTCTCAACAGTAGCTTGGTTGTCTTCTGTTGGGTTATCTTCAAACACTAAAAAAGACAAATAAATATAAGTCTTTTTATAAGAAGTGTTATTTTTTGGAAAGATATAGCAATTTTCCACATAGAAATTGCTTTTATATCTTTGAAAAATTGAAATGAATAAAAATGAATAAAAATAACTTTTTTTATTGGTTTTTAATATTTTTTAATATTTTTTATATTTTTATTTTTAAAAAATAAAAAAATGAATATGATTCTTTATAAAATTAAATTATAATAAAATTATTTTTAATTTATAAAATATCTCTTTTAATCACTAGAGTCACTCAAAGAAAGTTCTTGCAAGTCTAAGGATGTGAAAAACCACGTGTAAGACAGTACAATTGCTTTCCAAATGCCTCAATAGCTTTTAAAATCAATAAAATATAAAATTATTATGTAATTTTATGATTATAAATATAATTTATTATTGGATAAACCCAATTAGAATCTTTTTGAAGGTCTTTTAAGTAAATATCACGGCCAGGCCCCCAAATGTAAGGTTTGACTATGAAACAATAAGTAAAAATTACTAATTTATTACTTATTGTACTCTGAATGTCCTTATGAATTGAATAAATAAGATTAAAAATATAATAATAATAAATAATCATTATTATTATGGCGTAAAATAATTATATTATTAAATAAATATAATAATATAATTTATATTATGAAAATATAATATATTAATATAAAATAATTAATATATTTAAAAAGCTCTTTATTATTGTTACCAACAAATAATAAAGGCGTGAAAAATTGCTTTTTATTAATAAAAAACAATTAATAACAATAATATTACTAATATTAAAGTTATGAATTAATATAAATACTATTTATATTAATTAAAGAATTATTAAGAGAGTAATAATAGAGAAATTATTATAATAAGAGAAAATAACCTACTTTTAACACTTAATATAATAATTTTGAAATATTTTACGCCAAAAAATATAAATACAACTTTTTCAAATTGTATTTACAATAAAAATAAAGAAAATTACAAATTATTCTGGATTTTTACATGGAAATGAGTTTTTATAGAGATTTTTAACAAAAACAATTAAATAACTGATTTAATAACGTCAAAATAGATTATTATAATAAAGTGGTCTTTGGTCTTTAATAATATAATGGTTTTATATATAAAGAATAAAGAATATTACCTTTGATTTAGTTGTTTTAATGTTTTTGATGCGTCTGAGGGGAAAATAGAGTAAAAAGAGCTCTATTTATAGTAAATACCTCCCTCCTAGAGTCCAGCAGGATTCTAGTAGACGTGTACTGATTATATCCACTGGAATTGATCAATATTTTAAGGTTTGGAGATGATTACATCATTATCAAACCATATTACATCATTATTACACCATTATTTAGAGTTATCACTATAACTCTAAAGTTGATGACATCAGAGGCTTGGCAGAACCCCAAATTTCGTGGATTTTATTAGTTTTAATCATAAACTAATATTATTCACCAATTTTATCACTCTTAAGACTGTTAAACTTAAATTAAGGTTACGGTGAGTGATCATAGCTGCTCAAATTAAGCTCAAACTTTAATCCTCAATAACTTTTAAGATCTACACGCTACAGCAATTCAGAGAGTGAATTCTGATAGCCTGGAATAACCTTATTATGCTGCCAAGAGCTTTTCATTACATCATCAAAACTCTAATTTTGATGATTTTTCTTGTAACTCATCTTTTCTGTTGAAATTCAATATTTTAAACTTCAAACCTTTATTTCAGGGGGTTATACCCTGGATTTGATAATAAAAATTACATCATTCTTCAAGAATGAACTAGTAGAATCCAACTGTATACTTTTTTTTTAAGTTTGGACCACTTCCACAACAAAGGTCAACAGCTCTGTTGATTTTTATCAATATTTCATCATAGGTTTTAACCTTGTTTATAATTTGTAAAATAAAGTTCATATCTGTGTTCTTACAGTAATTACGTGGTAACTTTATTTTTGGTTCATCATTCTATCATGTATAGTTTAGGAGATATTAGCTATGATCCTTGAATATATGTGTTGACCAAAAAAGTGCATATATTCAGGTTAATTCCTTAAGTATTAACTTTGGAAATTAGCTTATTAATTGTTTTATGTGTGGATTTTCGTGGGGAATCCACTGGTACAAAATATTTCACATGTTGCTTCATTAGTTCTTGAGATAAATAAGGTTTTATGGTTTCTATAAGGTATTATACCTTATAATTCATTAAATATTGACTTTACAGATATGCCATAAAAATGGTATATGTGTATTTTTCCATGGGGAATACAATGGTATAATTTATTTT
This sequence comes from Austropuccinia psidii, assembly GCA_023105745.1. Classification (NCBI taxonomy): domain Eukaryota; kingdom Fungi; phylum Basidiomycota; class Pucciniomycetes; order Pucciniales; family Sphaerophragmiaceae; genus Austropuccinia; species Austropuccinia psidii. The sequence goes on along the minus strand of JALGQZ010000005.1, from coordinate 53,890,309 downwards.
ACATTTCGATTCATTGGTTTTTAAGTTAAACCAATTTTTGTACCAATTTATGGTATTTTTTGTATATTTAAGTAATTATTTTTAATGTATAATTATTCTAAGTAATTTTAATATAATTATATTAAAGGTATAATTATTCTGAGTCTTTTTTGTGACATTATTGGGTATGTGGTCATATCTCAAAGGCTCACACTTACAATAATTGGACAGTTCAATCTTGACCATAAGATAATTTGCATTAAAACTGATAATGCCTCTGTTAACCATTGTATGGCCCTGGAGATAGAATCAATTTGTCCTTGCTTTTGCTCCAAGGATAATGTGGTTGGGTGCATGGCTCATACCATTCATCTTGCAGAACGTGATGGCTTGAAGGCCCTTGGAAGTGACACTGGTGACACCTCTACTCCTGTGGACCACAACGATCTCAATCCAATGGATATCTCCAGCCTTACTAATCCCCCCAATGGCTTAAACTTGCAGTACAACTCTATCATAGGTAAGATCAGCCAACTGGCTTCTTACTTACGCCACAGCCCGCAAAGGCGGGAGAAATTCATAACAACTGTTAATCTGGTCTATGAAACTGATAAACCCACAAATGCCAAAACACTACTATCACAAGTACCAACCCAATGGAACTCAACTTACCATATGTTAAATAGGGCCTTAGATTTGAAAGATGCTTATAATCACTTTTGTACTCCCAACTCCTTAGCATCATATAGGCTATCTCAACTTGAATGGGAGAAAGCCAAAGTGATGGTACTCTTCTTGCAGCCACTCTACAAGGTGACCCTGCTCATATGTGGGTCTTCTTACCCCACAATTAATCAATCATTGCGCCTATACATATTGTTGATCAAGGATATCAGACAGGTGAGTTTTCTTATTCACCAAACCAATAATCACATATTAATTGTTTATAAATAGGCATTGGAGCAATATGATGTTGCTCCAATTGAACCTGCTGCCAATGCAATGATTCAAAAGATTTCAAAATATATCACAATTCTCCTTGGCAAGAGGCCAGTAATCTGTGCTTCTATACTTGACCCACAATTGAAGCACACCTTTTTCTTAATTCACGATTCCACCTTTGGTGAATTTGGAACGTCATGTACTCAACTCACCAAAAGGTTTGAAGAGGAAGCACAGAAGTTTGTTACTATTCAAGATTGCAAACCACATGAGATTGTGGTGGAAAGGTCAAAACGCTTATTGGACAAAATGTACCCCTCAGCAACACACAAAGGTGGGACCTTGGAATTGGAACTCCAGAGGTATTTTGCAGAACCTCCAGAACCAAAGGACACTGATATCCTTATGTTCTGGAGGTCCCAAGGTAACTTATTTCCCACCTTGGCTGTGATGGCTTGAAATTATTTGGCAATACCAGCCACCAGTGCTCCATCAGAGAGAGTGTTCTCTGGTGGTAGAAGAATCTTGTCATATCAACATGCTTCACTCATGCCTGCACATGTTGAGCAGTTAGCTTGTGTGAAGGAGTGGGCACATACATTTGGCTTCCTTTTTGGTGAAGTTTAGTTTTAATGTCTTGTTTGTTTCCTCTGCTATACATTTCTATAATGTAATAAATACATGTGATTTTGTCAATGGTGACTTGTAATCCCTTCAGGGATCCCAAGCCTATCCTGTACCCAATCCCTATTGTGATCAGCGGGATTTAGATCACTTAAATAAGATCCCTTTTCCCAATCCCATTCAACCAAACTGTGGGAAATCCCTAAAATTCCGGGATTGGGGAGCAGGCTTACCTCAGACAGTTTTCTCTGCCAAGCAAACAGTGTCAGGCAATATGGCACTGGCAGCTTGAGATATTGAAAAATTGTTAGTGAATACTTGGGATATCTGATGATGAGAAATTTGCTGACCATTTTGAGTAAATCCAGAAGGTGGTTGGTTACTCAACTAGAGACATCCAGAGGTGGTCTGGAGAGCACTGTGTGAGTGTGGGATGTGTGCTGTGCATGCAAAAAAAAAGCCCGCGCAGAACCTAACTGCTATCTGTTATACCGTGTAACCGTGCAATGTAAATTGTAAACTGATATACCATACAGGAAAACAGTTAAGATTTGCAGTCACTACCATGAGCATCAAAAATATATCAAATTACAGACTTGGATGAATTATTTCAGATAAAGCCTTCTCTTTTGATGATGATTTTTCTTAAAAAATTTATTTGAACAAATTTTTAATTAATGTTAAAAATTAAGGTGTACTATCATACAATTGCATTAATCTGGAGGTCAATAATAATAGTAGTCTTATTAAGCAAAAATGTCAACTGTGACATTCCCTCTTGACTTAAAACAAATCCGGCCACTCTTCAATTATTGCTTTTGGGGTTCTCAATTTGTTTGATACATGTTATGTCTGACTGAATGTGTTAATTACTAATCAAAGTCAAACAAGGATATATATTTATATATATTTTAGGGGGGCTCAGTGCTGGCACTTTTTGGCTGATTTCTGATTTCTGGTTTGGTCCCCAAAGCCCCTCTGAGAGACCACCATATCAGATGCAAAAACAAGGATATCCGGCAAGCCTCCCCCCGAAAAAAGTCCACCCCAGGTTGAGATTTTGACCAAAATTTTACTTGTGAGGGGAACCCGTAGGCTTGAATGACTTTGAATTGAGAGTTCTGATTAACCGGCATGCCTGATTTCAAAATCAGTCATCCGGATTTGGTGATTTCCCAGGGCCATAACAGTCAATGACTGAGCCCCCCTATTTCATTTACTTGATAATTTTTTATAAATACAAAAAGTTGCAGGTTTCAATCAAAAATTTCTATGAAAGAAAATAAAAATTAATATAAGCCAAGGCCGGACAAGCAGTATATTTGCAGCTTTCAGTCATACTGTACTGTGATACGGTTATTCTAGAGAAAGCTATTCAAAGTGTTTTTAATTGATTTCAAATTTTAATTTTGTGAGACTGAGAGATTTTATTGCAGTGATGGCGATGAATTGATTATTAATTTATCTTAATTTGAAATTTAAAATTTTAAAAAATCGTTTTCAAAATGATTCAATAATTAATTTTATCGCCAAGAGTTTTTCAATTTTTCTCTCGAGTGAATTTCACAAGTATTTTCTGTTGACCATCTCAAAATTTAAAAATCAAAAATCAAAAATCAAACACTTTCTCTTGAAATTTAAATCCCTCATCCACAATATAAATTAACTCCTCATCTTCTAAAGGTTTACTTCATCCCTCTTGAATTGAGATTTCACTTCAAGCTCCTCAACTTTAAACAAGTAAGTATTCTCCTCCTATCTTGGTTTTATTTATCAATCTATCAATCGACTTCTCGATCGCATCATCTTTCATCAAAACTTTCCTCAATCAATCCATCTTTTTTCTTGATTTTACTCCTCAAAAAACTAAATCAATATTTGGTTAGATGGTCTTAAATTGATTTGATCATCATCTTAAATTAATCTATTAATGACTCACATTCATTTATCATTTCCATCCTTTCCATCAACTCATTACTTGATTTTTTATCTTGTTTAATCTAACATTCAATTTAAATTAACTATGATCATGTTGGAAATCGTCTCGCAAATCGATCCCTTAATTCATATCCTTCTTCATTCCCCTCACTTGTTAACCTTGATCATTGGTTCTATCTTATCAAGTTTGGCTTATTGGACTTCTAAAATGTCTACTGATCATGATCCCTCTATCCTATCAAAACCCTCTTTCACTCATCTTGTGTCTCAGAGAGGTCTCTTTACCCTTTTCAAGTCATGATTTTACCAACGGTCATTTCGATCCTGACTCCATCCATTTCGTTTTTGTAGACATTAGCATGGCCACTCAACCGGCTTCAATCGAAGTAGGCGATCAAACACCCGTCGGGGAGGGTAGGGTAAGGCGATCTTACATATCCCCCGATAAACTCTTGACTGTCCCTTTTCCTGAAGTCGAAGTCTTGCCTGATTTATTGGCTCAAGCTGCCAAAGACTTTTCAACTGCCAATGCTGCCGGTTGGCGTGACTTAATCAAAATTCATAAGGAGACCAAGACGGTAACGAAGCTTGTTGGTGGGAAAGAAGTTAAAGAGGACAAAATTTGGGAATTTTATGAATTAAGCGATTACAAGTATTGGACTTATGATCAAGTCTTCGAAGAAGTTTGCAAGATTTCCAATGGTTTGGCTGAACTTGGCCTCACAAAAGAACATCGCTTTAACATCTACTCAACCACCAAACTCTCTTGGCAAATCATTGCACATGGTACTCGTTTCCCTTCGCTTTGATTTAGGTCTATGATTATATTCCTCGAAATCAAGTGCAATAATGTTGTTTTGCTGATTCTCCGTATTGATTTCAACCCTGATTATCCCAATTGTAGCCTGTGCACGCCGATCGATTACCTTTGCAACTGCCTATGATTCTCTTGGTGTTTCAGGATTGGAACATTCTATTCAAGAACCCGATGTTGTAGCCATTTTCACAAACGCTAACCTTCTCAGCACCCTAGCCGCGGTTGTTGAAAAGACTCCAACTCTCAAACATATCATCTACGATGACAAGGCTGATGATTCAGTTCTTGATAAAATCCGTCAAACTAGATCTGATATCAGGATTACTACCTATGATGAGCTTCGCAAACTGGGTCAAGATGCCAATCACGAGATGGTCAAACCAGTGCCATCTGACATTGCATGCATCATGTACACCAGTGGATCCACTGGTGCACCCAAAGGAGTTGTCCTTAGTCATTATAACTTGATATCTGCAGGTGAGCGGTTCATTGAGTAGTTTGGCTTATCTGAATTGTTAACAACGATTTCATTCTCAGTCGCGGGTATCAGGGGCCTATTACGGGACTTTTTGAATCCTTCAGAGTCGGTGATTGCCTATCTTCCGTTGGCTGTGAGTTGAAAGATATCTTCTAATACTTGGAAAATATTGGCTGATACAAGATTATGACTCTTTAGCACATTTTAGAATTTATCGTCGAATTAGCGTCCATGTCAATGGGTGTCAAATTGGGCTATGGATCCGTCAAAACTTTGACTGACGCATCAACAAGAAACTGTTTGGGTGACATTAGAACCTTTAAACCTTCAGTCATGATTGGCGTACCTGCTGTTTGGGAATTAATCCGAAAAGGAATTCTTTCCAAGGTCAATGCGGGCGGCAAACTAAAGCAGAGCATTTTCAATGGTGCCCTCTCAATCAAGAAAAATCCTCTTTTGAATCGTATTGGTGGCAGGCTCGTTGATTCTCTAGTTTTTAACCAAGTCAAGGAGCAGACTGGTGGCAAACTGCGTTATGCCATGTCAGGTGGCGCCGCTCTTTCTCAGGATACTCAAGAATTCTTATCTCAAGCGCTCGTGACGGTTTTGCAAGCCTACGGTTTAACCGAATCATGCGGAATGTGCTCCATCCTGCCACCGGATTATATGCAGTATGGCTCAGTGGGTGTACCAGTTCCAAGCGTAGAGATTAAGCTGGTAGATGTTGAAGAGAATAATTATCTTTCCACTAATCAACCGAATCCCCAAGGTGAAGTTTGGATAAGAGGACCTAGTGTCTCACAAGGCTACTTTAAGCGTGAAGATCTTACGAAGGAGAGCTGGACTGAGGATGGTTGGTTTAAGACCGGTGATATCGCTCAGTGGAACCCTGATGGCAGTACGTCAATACTAGAGATACCTTGAGAAAATTGAATGAACATACTTACTTAGATTTTCTCTTTTGTTACTTCGTCATAGCACTTGCAATCATTGATCGGAAGAAAAATCTTGTCAAACTGGCAGGAGGAGAATACGTTGCATTAGAAAAACTGGAATCCATCTATAAATCTTGCCCATTAGTTGGCAACCTTTGTGTCCATGCCGACTCAAACGCTAATCGCCCTATGGCCATAGTTTTCATTCATGAGAAAAATTTAACTTTTGCATGCCAACAGGCCGGAATCAGTGTGAGCAAAGGCGTAAATGCGTTATGCCAAGATGAAGCGGTGACAAGACTTGTATTAAAAGATTTACTTGCAACTGGAAAGAAAGCAGGCTTCAAACCCTTAGAGGTATGCATTTCTATTTTGTTGTTTTTTGAATCTTATGCTATTGACTAACTATTTCTTCAATAGCTTTTGCAAGGTGTCATATTGACTGACGAGGAGTGGACACCTGCAAACGGTATGGTAACAGCTGCTCAAAAACTAAATCGCAAAGCAATCCTTCAGTATTACAATGAGGCTATCAATGTAAGCAATGTTAATCTAATAACATTTGAGGCAGCTTACTAACTCGTTCTTCATTAATAGAAAATTTATCCTTAGGGCCAAGAAAAGTTACAGTTCAAAGCGGTTTGTCGAACTTGGCCATTGAGCCATTATGTCAATTGATTTGACTTGACCTGATTTCACGCTCACCCAAAGGAGAGTTTGAACAATGAGGATGGTGACATGCATCAATCAACCAGTGACCTTGGTTAGCTTTTGCGCGTTTGTGCGTGCTACATTGGTTTTGAGATTGCTGTATTTATTAAATCTTTTTGTACAAATGCATCGTTTTTTGCTTTTATGATCTCATTCTTTGATTGTTCTGAATAAATAAATAGGTGGCCAAATGAGTGGCTTTGATTAGCGTGAAGTAGAAAAAAAACGCAAAAAAAGCCTTGTTTTGTATGTAGGATGTAGCAGCAACAAGTTCATGTTATTTTTGAGTTTGAAAGAAAAATACGCACCCTTGATGGTCTCCTGTTAAGCCTTGGGAGTGAAATCTTTGTTACGGCGGGCTTGCTTTTGAGAGGAGCAAAATTTAGTATGCTTTAAGATATTTGTAAAAAGCCAAAGAAGTCTAACAGCCTTGAGTTGCTTATTTGAAGTGAAGTGTGAAGGTGGCAAATATCATGAAGAATTGGCATTTGAACCATGTCAGTTGCTTTTCATGAAATTTTTGGAAGAAATCCAAAAAGATAATTTGCAGGTGTCTGCTAGACTAATATCTAACATTTTGTAACTTCATGCAAATATGTGAGAGCTTGTTTGAAAGTTTGATGTCACTATTTTTGTCTTTAATTGTACAGTGTCCTCTAAGATAGATCCAAACACTCGTAAAATTGCAGTTTTTTTCTCTCATTTTTTGGCTCTACTGCTGTGGGAACTCCTCTTGTGTGGGATAAATGAGGCAGTACCTGGAAGGGGAAATTACAAGAAAACAGTTTTAAATTGCTGTTCAAGCTTGTAACCCTTGCTCTGCTTGTGTGTCAGAATAATCTGAACTGCCCTTCCTGAAAATGCTGAATTATCTTAACTTAAGTTAACAATCAATTTAGTTTATTGATGGTGGCTAGTCAGAAAAATGTATTGCACAAACTCTATCAGACTTTGTTTGATCAGGAAACAATGGTTTAGTAAACCTTAACACAAATAAATAAAGATAAAAAACTGGAAAATGACTTTTTGATTTGCTTTACTGGTGACAGTAATACCTTGAAGGATTTCCAATATTGATGATAGCACTGATGATAATATGATAACTGATAATAACAAACACTACTAATTTTTTTAAGGGTTTAATAATTTTATGATGATAAATTTGGGATAAAAGACACTACTATGGGCCAGTTTACTGCTGAGTAAAGAGCTTTGTCAATGGGATGGATTTATAAAATAATGTAGACCAACTGTTAACTACTATTATTTATAAAATGCAGACAATGCCACTGAGCTTGAATACTGAGAAGATTGGGAATGGGATAACCCTATTAAGGGGATAGTCAATGAGTTTAATTTATGATTTAATACAGACCAGCTGTTATCTACTATTAATTATAAAAAAGTCTCAGATAGTGCTCCTGAGCTTAGCTTCTGAGCAATAATGAGATGGAGATAGTCAATGATATGAGTTTATGAATTAATGTAAACCAACTGTTAACTACTATTAATTATGAATCCCTCAGACAGTACCACTGAGAAAAATTTAGGAAGGCAAATGGGATAACTATACTTCTGAGCTTAGCTACTGAGTATTCCTAAAAATTAGGATAATGTGGATGGATAAAGGGAATTTTCCTCAGAAAAAATATTAAGAAATTAATTCTTTGTGATGAGCTTCTTTCTAGGCCATGAGAAAAAAATGAATTGTGGAGGAGGAGGAGACCTTTATTTATAGTTTTTGGGCCCTCAATAGGGGTTTCAAAAACAGGGGACTTAGAATTTTTCCAGTTCTAATTCAGCTTTTTGAGTGGGTGGTATGTCACAATTTAATTTCTATTTCTGACAAATCAGATTGCACTATTCCATTATCATGTGTTGACATGACCTGATGTGGTTACAATTTCTGACCAATCAGATTTCTTGATTTTAATTTCATGCATTTATGTGTCATATTGTGTTTAGAGCCTTAACCCTTCAATTAATTTGTTGCCATGGTAATGATTTCATCAATTTAAACTCCTGGAACCCTTATTTCCATGATTACTAATCTTCATTTAATTGATTTCTTCCTTGACTCTTTCCATCTGTATTTAAACCCTGCAGCCCAATTAATAGCACTCCTTAACTCCTTCCAGAATTATTAATATGAATTTAATTGATTGCTAATTTATTTAATTCTGGTATCTTTCAAATACCTACTATAAATTTACAGAAACCTGTAATTTTACTGTAACTGAGCTTGTACAGTTCATACCTGTAAGCCTCCGATTTACATTTCTGTGATATTTCTACCCTGATCTTAATGCCTTTTTACTACTTCCTAACCTGTAAGGTGTGGATATGAAACTTTGATAAAAAATCAAGTACTTTTCCTGTCCTCAAAATTTGTATAAGGTAAAAATCAATTGAAAATAGTAAGAAATATTATTTTTAAGAGAAAACACACCAATTTTATTGTTTATAACTATATTAGTATAAAACAATTATATTATAAAGATTTATTGTTTTACCAACAATAAAAATTTATCCAAAAATACTCTACAACAGATATTTAAGGCTACAAAAGAAATTTCTTCAAGAGCAATTTCAATTGGAATCAATTGAGAAAAGGACTGCAAGAAATTAATTAAAGAGCAAAGTCTTTAAAAAGAATATTAAAGAGAAAACACACCCAAAAGTGACCAGAGTGAATTTGGAAACAAAGTGACAAAGTTAACAGTGATGAAAGATGCTTTAATTCACTTTTGGGGTGGTTCAGGGGTAAAAATGATTATAAGAGTTACAAAAAATAATTATAATGACTTTTTCACATGATTAAAAGGTTTAAAATGATTTAAGAAAGGTGGTTGGAATCTTTTATTGATTGGTTTAACAGTGTATAAACTAGTTATAAAAGGAAAAGATTCTAACATGAAGAGAAGAGTGGGGCAAAGAAGACATTCTTTTATAGCCATCAATTTTCTTACTCCAAAAGTAAAATTTACTCTTGTAAGTCGTGAAAAACAGTATGACAACAGAAAAGCCAATTATGGCATCATTGAACCTTGGTTTAGACCAAAAAAGGGCTGGTTTAAGCCATTTTAGACCCTAAAATCAGCCATTACTATAGAAATACCTGGTCTAGAGCCTTAAAAACACGTCAGAATGTGTGTAAGAGGCGTAGAAACCAGTTAAAACTTTTTTTACTAACATTGTTTTAAATTAAGGTTAGTTTTACCCTCTTGGCAGCAGTTAAAACCACCCTGGTTGGTATCAAAACCTCATCATCAATTGAGTCACAGACCCTGTGACTCAATTCCAGGCAAAAAGTGATGAACTTTTGCGTGAATTTTGACATCTCACGCCTGTCAGAAAGGATTTGGGGGGTCTGGCTCCCCCTTAGAGCTAGAGTTCCTTTCCCCCCCCAATTTTAATCTTTCCAATTTATTTTTTCCTTTAATTCCTCATCATGTATTATACTTATAATTTACATATGTAATTCAATTGAATTCTACAGTACAATACAGTAATAATTGATACCTCATATGTAAATCAAAGTTCACTTATGTGATACACATGCACATTTTGACATTTCAATTGAATTCAATTGAAAATACTTCAATTCCTCATAACCTCTAAACTAAACACAACACCTCAATTTTAACACAAAAATTGATGGTTAACACCACATGTGGTGTGAATTAAATTAAAGTTTTGAGGATTTTCAACTTTTGTATTGAAAATACTAAAAACTTAATTTAAGCTTATTTAGAGTTGAGTTACAAAAATTTCACTCAGAGGTGACCCCACCTAATTTTTTATGAGGAATCAAATGGTGAAATAATTTTTATATGTTTATTTATTGGCTAAAAAGTTATAATATATTTTATATAAATTTTTACCAAAAATATTATAATTTCATAATTTTTATTAAAAATTCATTTTTACATAATTTTTACAAGTAAAAATGAATTCTCATAATTTTAATTTTTATTGTAATTTTATTTTTAAATTATAATTAAGTTTTGATTTTGAAAAATAAATTTGTATTTCATATTCCAATTTTCATTTTTATAATATAAATAAATTTATTTTATTTATATTTGTATTTTAATTTATCATGTGTGGTCTTTTGGGTATATAAAAATACCTCCAAGGCTCACATAACCTATCATCCTTCACCTATCACACCATTTTTCCATCTCTCTTAACCCTAAATCTTCAATATCTTCATTTTAGCACCACAATTTCCACCTTATCATGATCCTAAAAATTATTACTAATCTTCTTAAATATTTTCAACTCCCTTTTGAAGTGATAGACTTCCCCAAAGGGATCAGAGAATACAATACACTTGCACTGTTTTTGTCAAAGTGGTATCCAAAGAATCAATAAAACCCTTTTCCTAGATTTTTATTTCCAAATTAAAAATTGACATCCTATCAAAAAAATAATTTAAAGCCTGGTTTTCATATAAATATCCAATTATACCTTTTTTATAAGAAAAATCACTAAATTGATTTTATATGAACTCTGCTGGACCATAAATCTTCCCTAAAATGTATTTTTATACATCCTCATTGCAGCTAAGACCTCTTATGGTGTAGCAAATATGTGTTTTATTTTACTTTATTTTCTTTTTTTACTTTACTACCCAAACCATATAACTGAATTTTGAAAATAAAATTAACTAATAGATAAATTAAGATAAGACATTTTCTAACTAGGTCTACCAACTCTTCTACACATTTTTTTTATTTTGTAGAGGTTAACTGGGTGCAATATCATCTCAATTAAGTTCACTTTTTCATTAAGAGATTTTAATGAAAAATCTAAAGGTTTTAGATATTTATATACCTCCAAAAATGAGCTCAATACTTCAAACCAGAAGCAAAAATAATAAAGAAAACTAAAAAATTACAAGCTTAATTTGTCCATTAATCCTAATTGATACAGGTAAACCACACTGATATGGAATAACTTCCTTTTTAAACCAAAAAACTGCTTTATGGTTTCTTTTTTGTACTGAGAATCTCTCAAAATCCTTTTCAAATGAGAAGCTTTAATTTTGAATTACATAAGATTATTATAAAAATAAAATAAAAAAATTTAGCAATCAACTATAAATAAAATGTAGAAAAGCTAAAAAAATAATAATTAATTGATCAAAAGTTTGTGATGTTGATCTTAAAAAAAAATGTCAATAAACTGTTTCAAGTACATTTTTCTTGCTTAGCTAAAATAAATAATCTGCCTTTTTCCTCAATTAATTTCAATATACTAAATGAATCATGAAGACATAAATGAATTGTCCAATATTTGAAATCAGACTGATAAACCCTTAACTGTTTTTGAAGGATATCATGTTTTAAAAGCATAGTTCAACACACCACAATTTCTTAAAGCAAAAATTTAATAAATGATAGACTCAGTTTTATTATAAATTTAATCACCTTCTTAAGAAGAATTAATATAAAAGACCTCTCATTTTCCTCCTGAAGATTACTTAAAAACAACTTAAAAATAAACATGTGAGAATAGAGTAATGGGATTGCGATTTTGAAAGATTGTTAAGATTGAGTCTTGAGAGTCATTTCATAGTCCTTCAGAATTTTATTTTAAACTGGAAACTTGTAAAGAATTATAGGGGAAAATCAAAAAAGCTAATTATACATCAAAAGAGATGAAAAGGAAAAAAAATTATAAAAAAAAAGTGAATTTTGAAGATGATGTTAATGGTCAAAGAGAAGTGTATTGTAGGATTTGAGCTTCAAAAGTTATGTGCAGTAGTTTATGTTTGGATCTATGCTGACAGGCACTGTAAAAAATTTATTATTTAAGAAAAAATATAGAATTTATATGTGTTTGGCCACTGACCTATAAACCAATTAGTCTTGAACTTCAGAATAAACTTCTTGGAATTTTATAATTTAATAGGTCTAAAATTTAGCTTTTTGAAAAGAAGTTTGTTCCATGTAATCATATTCTCCTGTGCCAGAGAATTTGGGCCAGCTTGAGGATTCTGGAATCTTTCTTAAGGCTTCCTTCTCTGAATAAGAAATATTCTCTCCATCTTGGTATTGAGATGGAGATCTTGCCTTATTCACAAATAAGGCATCTGGTTTGATGTCTTCTTGGTGGTATGGATTATCCAAAACATGGCCTTGTGGTTGGGGCTTCATATTTTGGTAGACATTAAAAAATTTATTTATGTCCTGATACAGAAAATCCCTGTCCCTTTTGCAGTGGCTTTGCTCTTCAAAGACTTGGTTCAGTCTTTTATTGGTTTCCTCAGAGGCTTTTCTGACTTGAGCACAGATCTATTGGATAGCTTGAATGGTAACCTCTTGTAAGATTGCATTTCTTTTCAATCTTTCATTCAATCTTTCAAATTAATCAAGTTGTTCTTGAGTTTGCACTGCAAATTGGGAAATTTTTAACCACATCTTATCACTGTTTAAGTTAATCTCAGGTGTAACAACATTATGTTCAGTCTGAGTGGGGGTAATATTTCTATTAGTAGGGCTACTGATTCTAGAAGTATTTACAACTATTTCTGGCTCTGGTTTACTTCTTTAACCAAGTACAAAAGATTATGGATCATTGGGTCTGACTCTCTCTGCCTTTGGTTGAAAGAGGTCTTGTTTTTGGCCTGGTATCCTTGTCTTCTCCTGGAAACTACCTGAGATTGTGAAGAATGGTGACTCTTGGACAGTGATCTGCTGGTGCCTGAATGGTGTGAAGCCACCAAAGAGTTGGGTTGGTCTACTCATTGTGAGTCTTAAGGAATCAGAGTAGGCTCTGTCTGGTTCAGATGTTCTTCTATAGCTTGGATAGTGGCTTGATTCTCCCTTATCCTGGTTTCCCTCTCCTCCAGGAGTCTGAACTGCCTGGTGGGATTCCATCCTTTGGTGATTACCATAAGGTCTTTGAAGGATATCTCTTTGAGACATATCTTTTGGAAACTTGCTCCAAGTTCTGCCAGTGTGATGCTAGGACAAACCTCTTGTTGTACATGCTCCATTAGAAAAGATCTTTGAGGAGTTTGTGGAGCTGAAGAACTTGATCCATATCCTTCCATTCCTCTGGTTTGAGGTTTCTGTTGAATTGGAAGGTTAATGGCATAGTGGGTATGAATTCTCTCAGTTTCTTGCCATGTACCACTGTGTCCAAGGTTTCCTCTTCCAGGTCTTCTGGTTCTGGACAAGGCTTTTCTGTCCTCTGGCTGGTTCCTGAGGTGTACAGGTGACATATCAGTGTTTGCAAGCAGTCAACAACTTAATGTTCTTGGGGTATTTACCTTTGACTGTGCCTTGTACAAATTCATTGTCTAATGCTCTTGGAAATTTGCCTTTAGAGGTTAAAACCGGGTTATTTATTGTAATCTTCCCTGTACAAGTGGTTGAGGTTGGTTTACCTTGTATTGATGCAGAGTTTTGTAGTTTTTCTACTCCTCTTGGTGGCAATTGGTGTCCACTTCTTTGCTGTAATGAGGCTTCCACTGTGCCTCTTTCCTTTTCCCTTGCTGCTTTCAGGTTCTTCAGGTATCCCAGGTGTACTGCCTTGTGATTGGGTTTCAAGTGGTAGAAATTTTTCTTCCACTGAATAAAAGAGAAAAGAGAGCTTATGTCAGTTAAGACTTCTTAAAATTCTGTTTGCGCGTCTAAGAATGGCCACTGGGCAATATATTTCTATATTATACCCTTGTATTATGATGGTGAAATTGAAATTATCAATTACACTTCAAAAATAAAGCTTTGTGGATTTCTGGTATACTGTTTGTATACCAGTATCTCACATATTAACTTGTAACTAACAAGTATAATCCCAGAAGTGGCTATGTAATGGGAAATTGAAATTATCAATATGCCCAACCACACCTTTAATACTGTTAATTACAGTAAGAGAGGTGTTCTTTTTGATTAAAAAACAACATAATTTATGGCTTTCTAAGTGTTTTAATATGAAAAACATGCCAAAAATAAGTATTATGGTGATTAAGTTATAATCAACCATGTTAAAAACCAATAAAAAATACAGTGGTATTTAATGATATACAACTCAAAAAAAATAATAAGAAGATAGGTTTCATATTTTTTTTAAAAAATTTTACGCCTAAAAAGAGAAAAAATAATGTCAGAAAGTAAGAATATAAAAGAAAAACTCACTGTTTCATGAAAAAAGGTCTAAAAAGTCAAAGAAAACATGGCCAGGCCGCCAAAATGTCAGGCTGAGTCTATGATGAAGTTATAATAATACTATTTACAGCTTTAACTATGACTGTGACATGGTGAAATTACTTCAAAAAAGGTTTGAGGATGATAATAATGGTTTAAAAATGAATTATTAAGGGCTTTACTATTAAGAAGTAGTGGTGGTGAGCACTGTTGAGAGCCCTGGGTGCAGTCTTACCAGTTGGATTACTATAATAAGAACTACAATACTAAGAATTAAAGTACAACTAACTTGTTTTCCAAGAGTATAACAGTTTTTGACAGTTGTACTACATAGGCATTTAAGAACAGGATGGGGATTACTCTTTTGGGCAGAGAAAGGTCCCTTTTTATCCTGAAAATGGGTGAAAAGGTCCTCTAGACCATTTCATGTTCATGAAGCGAAGATTTTTCACTTCAGAGTACTGGATTGTGGCTTTCACAAGGCCTGTATACTCTGTATTGGGCTTAGATGTGGTTTTGAAACCACATCTGGGCAGTTTTCAGCCATACAGGGTGAAAATTTTCATCTGGGGACCACACAACCCTCTTCTGATGTGTATGACATGTATAATTCCGTACAGAACCTTTATGAGACCCCAGTATTGAATGAACTATGAGGTATTGAAGTATAAACATGCTTCTTTGTCTGTTTGACACCTCAAAATCATGTTTGTGGGATATTATCCCACAGAAAAGGTGTATTGGCCCAATTGTGGGATTTTAACCTTAAAACTGCTATGAAATTTTCAGTTTTTGAGATATTGAGCTCAGCTTTGGTTCATTGTTTAGCCCTGGATAGGATCTACACCAGCAAATAGCTGACCTGACCCGGGTCAGGACACCCTGTCAAGAACCCGTCCTGATCAACGCAGCAGGGTAAGTTTATTTCCCCTTTGAAAATTTGAATTAAACATCCTTTCATCTTGACTTCAATTTTGCACAACGGTCATAGATGTTGCCCTTTGTCAAATTGAATTTTTTGTCTTTTTACCCAACTTTGGTAGAACAACAAGTCCTCTTTGAAAATCCCCCTTTGTACTTTTTCACTCTAAATATTTTATTCATTACCTTCAACATCATTTGGTATCATACAAATTCAATATGAGCTTTCAAGATCACTCAACCCACTGCCGTATTATTAATCAAAATTCTCAGCCCGATATTTCTCAAATTCTTCAAACACAAAATCAATTCATAATTGACTTGAAAAATAAGCTCCAATGTCATGATCAGGAAGTAGAAACCCTACTCACAAAGGTGGAGAATATTCAAGTCAAAGTCAGCCAAACCTCCAAAAAATCAAACAGAAAGAAAGCAACACTTGAACAAAATTACCATGAAACTTCTGCAAGCAAAGCTAAAAAAATTCAAAGCCCCTCCAAAAAAAAGTTAACTTCAGGTTCTAAAAGACCTGTTTTCACACCGTCAAAAACTAATAAAACAAGGCCAAACCAGCTCAACATGAAAGATACACCTGAAGGCTTCAAGCCGACTAAAGTTAGCTTTTCTAAAACTGAATTTTATTTCTATGACATAAGAGAAAATTTTGCTGATTTTTTTCCCTCATACAGAACGCTTTTTATGCACACATAAGAATTATATGGGGTCTTATCTATGAAAAGTCGGTTCTAATTGCACCCGACCCTGCTCTTCTTAAGGAATTCAATAATTGCTTTGATGACGTTGATGAGATACAACAAGTTACCAATAGCAGCACTGCTGTTCCTTTAATACCTGAAGCAGATGTAATTACGCTTAGAGGCACTAAACCAGGTAGGAAGAAAGTTGGGTGGGCAATTGTCAATGTTCAGGAGTTTTTCATTTTGTACACCAAAGCACTACTTGCCAAGCTTGGAATACGGCGATGGGCCCCTTCTCTGGATGAACCAATCAATACTCTTTACAATAAAGCTTTCCGAATAAGTGCAATTAAGACCTTTTGACAGGTTTCCATTTCTGGTGCTTATCAATTCATGAACATCAATCTCTGCTTTCTAAATAACCTCATGCTACTTGAAGCAACATACAACCACTTTGTACATTATTTGCAAGCTAAAATTTACAAGAGAGAAATGAACGCAAGTGGGAGCTATCTAAAAGACTTAGAGAAAGGTGCCATTTCCAAAAACAGACAAAGGGTTAGTGCCTAACCCTTTTTTAGTATTCCTTGTTCACTAATAGAAATGTTTTTCTTCAGCTTTGTAAGACCCGTTACAAGTTTGGAGTTGCTGAGAATTTTCCTAAGCGGTACCTCAAGGTTTTGTCTGAGATTGATTCCCATAGCAATGATGAGTTTGACAAAAAAGAAAAAGGTTACATAATAAAAATCTTACCATATCGCTCTAAAAATGCAACCACATTTATGCGTAGGGTGGATGAAGAAATTGCGAAAGCTTTAAGAAATAAAAGAGGGAAGTCTCAAAAGCACCAACACATCATAAGCAAAAACACACCTGCTACAACTTTTGGAAGGCCTCCAAATGGATTACCCATTGATTTTTTTGATCATCAATGGTTCAACGATTGCTCTCCTGCTCAAAAAACGATTCATGCCAACACAATGAGAGTGGCTTTCCTGCCTGATTCATCACAGTCCATTTGAGGAATACAGCATACTGATGAAAAACTTAGTGACAAGAAGTTCAGTGAGAAATATTGGGGTCAACTGACACAGAAATACGACTTATCTCATGAAATTCCCGCTGATGAAGATGACAATGAATCGAACTCAGATTATGAAGATATTGAAAGTGAGTCCAGCAGCGATATGGACATAGCATTGAATGAAGAAAATGAAGATGAGGATGAAGAAGACGAGAATAGCAATCTTGATGAAGATGAAGAGATGGCAGACGAATCTCAACCTGTAGCTTACAGCTTTGACTGGGAAAACTGGCAATGAAATAAAAATTTTGAATTTATAAAATATTATAATTTGTAAAAATATGTTCTAACCAACTTGAAAGAGGTTCTCTAGGGTTTGACTTCTTTAAATAGTCATACTGTATATATGAATTCTATAGATATTATATTTTGTCTGATGGTTTTTTTGTTTGACTGCTGTAGATAGCAATATTATGTGTTTGAGTGCTACTGTTTTTTATGGGTTTGGTTTTTTATACATGATAAAGATAGGAGAAATGAATTTGATATCCAAAAAAAATGTTTTTATAAATCAAATGTCAATCGTATTGAGTTTTCCATGTCAAACAATAGGCAATGTTGAATTTCCTATAGAATCATGTGATGCATAGAAGCGCACAATGTGGAAATTTCAAAAAGAAGTTAATATTATGGTTTTTTTATTTCAAGGTATTGTTATTCAAAATGAAATATTTAATAAAAAACATTCCTTAATCAGATAAGAATAGCAAACAAAACCAACATCCATGAAGGCAAAAATTAACTATACACCAGGGCAAATCTCGTGTCAATCGTCGGCAATTGACTTCACGTCAAGCAAATGTCAAGCAGGATAAAAGTCAAGCTCACGTCAAGCGAAAATCAAGCCAACGTCAAGCACACGTCCTACTCTTGTCTTACACCAAATCCTGTGACATCCACCAATATTGGTTCCGCTGTGCCTTCAACTCAGATTCCTCACCACCTGATCATCCCGCAACCGTCCGATGGTTGGTAAAAATTACACAAGACCCGCCTGTTTGCACAAACACACATCAAAGAGGTCCTTCAGCCAGTCTTGATGTAGGCGGGGGGTTTGACTTCACCAGGTCATCCATAAAAGGACTCCACCTGAGTGGGATTTTTGTTTTGCGGGTGACACTGGTAGAGCCTGCCGCACAATACCGCGTGTGCGCGTGCAGGTGCGCAAGGGCCGCTTCCCCTTCCAACATGATGATGGCGCAGTTAGAAATTTTGGATGCTGTTAAAGATGAGTGTGTGGGTCATTTGATCATTGAACTTGGCTTATTCACACTGTACCCAATGTCAAAATAGTAAGTTCTTTGTGGCAATGTGAAATAATGGGCTTTGCTTGTCACAATGGCATGTCTCTGTAACTAAATTTTGAGGCAGTTATTTCACTAGAAAAATTGCTAATGAATCTGAGAGATTTGCATTTCTGTAGACTAAATTTCATGAAATAACGGCTTTATCATTACAAGCAGTCCACATGACAGAACTTTGCTATCATACAATCCACAGTTACCTTCTATTTCTTCTTCAGATATAATCAAGTGTCCATCATCAAAACCAACAGATTTATGAATATTCAGATGCGGCCAATCTGGTAAGAAATTCACATCAATCTTCAAAGTTTTTAAGATCAGAAAGTTATTTTTAAGTATGCTAGATGGCTCAGAGACTTTAAAAATGCTATTAATAATACCAAATTGTTGTGAGTTGCCCCTCAGAAAACATATCACACTGTTGCTGGCACTTTTGGATTCAGTTGAAAATATATTGTTCCCAATATTGATGTTTGAAACTGGAAAATACCAAGGTGAGACAATCCTTGAAGTGGGAGGACTTGTGGATTGCACGGTAGTGTCTAAGCTGATCCAATCAACTATTTCCCTTGTTGCATGAAAATTCTGTAAGTACTCAACCAGGCAAGAATAATTTTCTTGGTCATGGCGGGATGGTTTGTTATATTTATGGTCATTGAACAGGGCAGGTGGCTGTGATTCGAAAAGCTGTTTCATTTCACATGGCACGGATGGGGATTTCAGGAGAACGGAAAGGTTGGAACATTGACAGATATGTTGAAGTAAGGTTTTATCTATATCATCTATTCAGAGTTGCAAGAAGTTAGTCTTATTCAGTTCAGGTGTTTAATCAATGTGAATATATTGATCTTATTAATTGACGTACATATTTTGTTATTTGTTGGCATTTTTGCAAATACTCCAATCGAGCGCTCATAACCCCATGTGGCTGAGGCTTGTGCTGGGCCCCAAAGTTGGAAGAGTTTTGGAATATGATCAGAAAAATGATGATTTGGTTTACTTTTCTGTTTTGGGAACAGGAGCTGATTGGAAAGGTGGAATGTTTTCAAATATTCAGCAAATGCAGTGGCATCATCTATTGAAACAGTCCAACTTGTGGCAATGTTGATAGCACTAATCAAATGGAATGTATTCTTGTTTAGTTCATTTGCAAGTTCTTCTGACTGACCCATTTTTCTTTGAATGTTCGCGGATTGGTGTACATCTAATGACATCTGTTGACTGAGCATTAAAAATGGAATATAGACCTTATATAAGAGAGCCCATTCAGCGGCTTTTAAGCTACCATGAGAGGGGGAACCCATGTTGCGAGGTACTCTTGTCCATGATGAGGGAATTATGGTCTCAGATATGATTTGTCGGAGATGCTCCAGAGCCTCACCCTTGATCTGGTGATCACTCAGTGCACTTATATCCAATTCAGAGCGGATTTCAGAAGTGGGGATGTAATCGGCATCAAATGAAGGAATCTCCGCAGAACCACTAGATGGATGTCCCGTGTGAGGGGTGGGCATTGGGAAGTAGTTTTTTCGGGTGGAAGTAGTGGGGAGTGGCTCATTTATTATTTTTGCTGCGTCTCTTCTCAGGGAGCGGGCCTCTCCCAATGTGATTTTATCAAGAGAGCTGTTGGAGGTCATGGAATCTGAGTCTGAACTGTTTGTGTCATTGGATTTCCTGCGGGACCTGAGGTAAATTTTTGATGTGGACTCTGGAATGCACAATTTGAAAGTTGCATGATCCTTCAAAATTCCAAGTATTAAATTATGCATTGTGTCAAGATTAACTATTCTGGTTGCATCCCAATACGGAAGGTCTTCTAAAATTGAATATCACACTCCATACTCAGAGAAAATTGCTTGTCTTTTCTGTGGGGTTGCCCAAAGCCATTTGGCAATGGTTGATTTATGATTTTGATATGAGCATGTGTAGTGAAATTGAGGACCAATTTCTTCAATTTGAGCTTTGTGAATGGTGCAAAAATTACAAAAGTGGTTGCCTGAATGGGAAATAAATCCAGTAAGCTTGCGCATGGCAACCACATCCGCAATGGCTGTGAGAATGGCAACACGGATAAAGGATCCTGAAGGACCTGTTGAGGTGGGTGAAAAATGGTAACCTTGCCATAGCTCTTTGAGCTCCTTGATGAGTGGCATTAATAAATAATTAAATTGAAGGGAAGTTGGCTCCGTTGGACCAGGGATGATTCCTGCAACATAGACACTCTCTGGCTTCAATCTTTCACTTGGGGGGAGATTAAGACAAATAAGCATGATAGGTCCAATGCTGGCCAACCGGGTGGACTTTCCATGTGCATTAAACCAGTCCACATAAATGGAGAAGGCCAATGAACCAGGAATGGACATGAATGGGGGGTCATGGATATTTCTAGTGCCAGTGAAGCGTCTCCAGACCAATCCATCCCAGACGTCACATTTTGGGGAATCTTCGGGAGTTTGGGATTGTTGATGTTGATGCAGAATGTCCATAATTCCAGCCTGCTGGAGAAATCTGGCAAGCCAATTTTTGAATGGTTGATAAATGAAATGTTTTGTTGGTATAAATTTTTGCTTCATGTTGGTGGTGTTTTGGGTGTGGGCCTCAAATGAATAGATGAATTTGCCTAATGATTGTGTGCAAGGGGGATCATGATCATTTGGGTCATTATGGCGTTGACAGTGGGGTTGGTCAGTTGTAACTGATTCAGTAAGGCCATTAAGAGAGAAACATTGAGGACAACATATATAGTTTTGAATCACTGGCTCCAATTGGAGATGTTCAAATATGGTACTCAGATCTTGAGGTATATGGAATGCAGGAATGGGGGGACCACCGGAGCTTGAGATGCTGGACTTGATCAGCAGGTTTAGGGCGGGGTTGAGAATGCGTGAAGCCCTGCGGGGTATATTATACCTTAATGATAGAATGGCAGATATTATCATTCCAAGGTCTTGTGGAGGAAGGGTTTGACTGCTGCTGTATGGTTTCTGTGCAATTGAATTGAGCCCCGGTGCTGTGGAGAGGGTGCTTTGGGTCAATGGTGAATAATCAGCTGGGAATATTTGATCCAAAAGAAGTTGTGGGCACTCAGATCCTGATGCAGAAGTAGGGATGTTTGGAAGAGATTTGGGTGCAATGGTTGATTTGAGCTTTTTAATGTGCTGTTTATATTGGAAAGGTGTGAAGGCAACTCAAGGCCTATCACCCTCAGGGGAAGAGTGTGTTTGAGTTGAGCAGTGTTGACACATGCATATACACATTGAGGAATAGCGGCGGGCTGTCATTGTTGCAGGAATTGGGAGTACGGTTGGTTTGTGTATAAATATCTATGGCTGATGTGAAAGTGTTTAGGAGTGTTATTAATTGGCAAAAAAATTGAGTGATTATTTATGAAGGGGGAGATGATTTGAGCCATCTGAAAATTTTATCCCATTTGTAATGGTGCGTGAGCTGCAGCTGATGGAGTGTAACATGTCTCATCTGGATGGCAGAATTGGTTAGGAGTTTAATTGGGTAAAATGCCATGCTGCTCAATGCTCATACATATTCTATTTTATTTACACATGGCTATACTGCGGTTTTGATCCTTGAGGGGTGTTCCAATAGGGATGTGTCAACATTGCTTTGAGGGGATTGACATTCAAACCATGTACGCTGGCACGCCATCGTACATGGCTTAAACCTTATTACAGACATAACGATATAACTCTATTACATAAGGGGTTGGAGCGCAGCTAAAGTCTTGGTATTTGGTTTGAGTGCAGCAGGCTTTTAATTGGTTGGAATGTGATTTGGATTGTCTCGCCTTTCTTGAAAAGGTGATGTCTCTTTTGTGGGTAAATCCTTCATGAATATACCCCTTTACAGATGTACAATGCTGTGGAATATCAATGCATATATTGGAAGTTTGGATAATTCACAAAATGAGACAATGGGGAGGCGGAAATGTTACCAAATATGATTACTTATGGATGATGGGTCCCCTTTGAGATCAAGGGAATATTACATTATATGGTGGTAGGCTGTGCCGGGTGGTTTCCGACAAAAGCAGAGGAGCTCAAGAGGAGGCAGGGAGGATTCTCCTAAAAAGAGGCTTATTGGACTTCCACGCGACACTTAGTTCCAACTATTCATAGAATTTCTCTATTCTAAATTTGAAAATATTTTATCTCATATCACTCTATTTAATCATAATACTGAGGTGTTTTATCTAGTTAAGAATATTACTGTACTTTTTTGGCCCTTATGTCATCTTCCAAGTCACATAAATCCCTTTCAGGTTCTGTTCATGACTCAGATAGTGAATCTAGCATAGAATATGTTCAAACACAGTCACCATTGAGTCTCAACATTCCTCTCACAACCCCTATCGCATCCTCAATGAATGTATCAGGTCTTAACATTGATGTGGGCAATCCAAAGGCTCCAACTTCAAGCACTTGGTTGATCCCAAATATTTCCGTCACTCCAATTCCCCTGAATCCCACTAATACACAAACGCATGTGTCTCAGGGGCCAGAAGGCACACCTCAAATCTCATCACACGCTAATCCCCAATCAAAATTTCCATGTGAGTTCCTCCTTAATCCCGGTCGGAATCCAGTTGCATCCCAGGATCCCTTTGGCCAAAGTAAACAGTCAACCCTCAATATTCCATCAGGATCTCAGGTTCATGTGGGTGATGAAAGGCGACAAAAAAGACCATTGGAGAATGTAACTTGGAGTGGTCTGTCGGAGGGAAATCCAGGATTGACGCTGCATCAAAGTAAGTCATTTGAATTTTGGAGTATAACCCTTTTCACAATTTGATATTTTTGTTTCATGGGTTAGATATGGCACCTAAAGGCAAGTCAGTCCGATCTCAGGAGCCAATTGAATATTGTGAGTATGACCAGTCTTCATTAATTTTTTGATGTGTTAGCTGATGATGTGCATGGCAGGTGATGAACTTTACGCATCTTCACCTCTGGTCCATAAAGAGAAAGTCACTGGACGTCATCATCCATATGCCTCCAAACCAAGAACAGCTCATGCCAGTGCATCAAGAGAAAAAGTGGTGGATGATGAGGATGAGAACATGTCTCTGACTCAAATGGAAACAAATGATGAATCAAGGAGGGACAATTTCACGGCGCATGAGCATGGCACTCAGTCAAATAATGAGTTCACCCATCCTCAAATGCCCCTTGCCCAGAGTATGCTTGAACAATCCAAGGTCAGACAGCAAAGGAACCAGGCTCGTAAAGCTCACAATGTGGCGAAACGTGCAAGCCAGAAGGAGCAACAAAAATGGCTGAAAGCAGAACTTCCAGAGAATGTCCATGGAATGAGATCAGCAGTACATGCACATTGCCTGTTCCTACTCAAAGTTAGGGATAAGGATTTTTCCTCACTACCAGCACCACCAAGCACAGAAGAGCGTGAAATTGCAATTCAAGTGGCTGTTCATCTTGGATATGTCCCCAAGGATGTTTTCAATGAGCCATCAACACAGGTTCAGTCTCAGGGTTTCCAAAGCTACTGCAAAAATGAGCTCCACAAGCTAGGACTAAAGCAATTCACTTGGGACTGGGAGAGCTCATGGCAACATCCGTTCAATGAGCTGATGTCTATGGTGTTTTACCGTACATCCGTCTTGCACTGGTCAGCTCCGAGTATCATCATTACTGTTGGAACAAGGATCATAATAACTATGGGGTCGTGGCGGCTTTAATGGAGCGATATTTCACTTATTTGAAAAGAGAATGGAAGTCTATTCAAAAGGATGCCAAGTATTTGGTTAAAAAGAAGGAGAATCAAAAGCTCGCAAAGATTTGTCAAAGGGTTAGTTAATGTATCTCTTCTTCATTGTGAGCAAAGACTGATGATGATCTACTTGATTATGTGCAGACCTGTGAGCGCCGTCGTGAATGGTGTGATACGGCTAAATTTCCCATTCTAGCATCACAATTCAATGACCCTTGAGTATGTTCAGATACTGAGGAGGTACTGGAAAATGGCCGTCAAGTTTACCGCAAAGTGGGATTACGCTGGCGCTCCCAGTTATTTAATGAATTGGTATTAAAAATGGATCAAGAAATAGAGTTTTGTAATCGCATTAAAAAAAAGGGTAAAAAAACTATTGATAGATTGCCAGAATTACGATCGACAGATGATGGTGATATTCTGGAAGGCTTATCATTTCAGGTATTTGATCAAGATTGGCTCAAAGGCTGTAGTAAGATGCAGACTAGCGCCCTCAAAATACTTGACATGCCAGTTATTAGGCCGAATGGTGATGCTCTGCAATAACTTAGTAATATAAATGTATAGCACCGTTACAAATTAACATTTTGTGAATTATTTGTGCAGGTGTAATACAATCTGATTATTATTTCTTAAAGATGCAACAACTTGCTAAATATGTCAGAATATAGACAATATGAGTTGGACTGTATCACCGTCTCCCTTAGAAATAATACTCTATTGCTCATTTTCATTCAGGAAATATTGAAGGAGTTTGATCCAGCTCATGGTGTTCATAATTGTGGACCTGTGCCAGGGTGCGCAGGTGTGATCAACTTAGTCAAACACAAATTATATAATATCAGCAAGGCTCACGCAGTTAATGATTTTTTCTTTTCTTGGACCTATTGGTGTTTGGAAAATGGAATTTCCATAAGGAAGGATTTTAGAATAGCAATACAATGAAGGTGAAAGATGAGCTTGAAAGGTACCTTCCGCATATTGACCTCAACTGAATGAGGAGTGATATAGTGGATGACCTTGACAGGTTGTTGTTGGCCAATACGATGGAGTCGATCAAAAGCCTGAGCCTCAATGGCTGGGTTACAATTGGGCTCCTGGAAATGTGGATGTCAGGGGCCGCAAATCAGGGCAGAATTTTGGGGGTCCCCTCACCATTAAATAGACCGTATTAGCACAAGTTATATTGAGGCCAGTTGCAGCTGTGGAAATGGATGCAATCAGTACTTCACATTCAGGATTATTGAAGAAATTCTCCAGTGCCTTCTCCTGTGCTGGTGCTGTAATTGTTCCATCAATTCGTGCTGGAAGGATAGAGTGATGGGCAAGTGCAATACCAATTCTACAATATGAAAAAGTCAGATGGATTCAATTGGTAATGGATGCATATTAGAATTAACACACAAATCAAGAAATTGGGTCCATTGGATATAAACCACCAATTTGGTTGGACCACACCTTGTTTGTTTGTTCTTCATTAAGCTTTGTAGGAGGTGTGCAATTTTACTACTCATCATGCATGTTTCCACATCCACAATAGTTCGTGTGATTGTTGGAAAGTTATCCTGAGTTCTCCTGCCCTCGGGGTCTTCCAAATCCGCCTCCGCAATTGTGTTAAGCATGATGTGATGGTTACAACATATTTGCAGCTTATTAATATTTCTGAAAAATTCTCCTGGTCCTTTGCTTTTGGATAATAGGAATTCTTCATATATTATGGAATATTCTTGCTGCATGGTCGGGTTGAGTGGGAGCAGCTTATAATGATGGCTAATAGTGGGGAGGGATTCGAGATGTGTGGTTTTGGTGCGGCGCAAACTTAAATGCCGCAATGCCAAATGCAAGATATCATTGTAACCTTTGGAAAGACTACTCAGGATGAATGGTGACCAGTTATCTTGAGCGGCGCTCTGGGGTTGAGTGATGAATGATATTATGCCCAAAAGGTCATAAATGGTGTTGTGAATAGGTGTGCCCGTTAAACATATTTGACGGGATGAAAGGAGGCTATTAATGGCACGGTGAGTGGCAGTGTATTGATAGCAAATATAGCTATAAGATGGGGCAAGGGTTATTGGATATAAAAGGTAATTTGAATCATTTAAGATCAGACACTCACTGTGCTTCATCCAAAATTATACAATGCCAATTGATTTGAAAAATGAATGATGTAGAGGTATTGGTTTGCTTAAATTCTTGGGTGATAGTATTGTAAGAAGTGATGATGATATCATATTTTAAGATGTCGGCTTTGGCTAATGAGTGACGAGTGGGACCATGGTAGATTTTGGAATGCAGCGCTCCAGCCTGAGCATGCTTGGATATTTCTGATTGCCAGTTGGTAATTAAGCGAGGGGGGCAGATGATCATGGTGGGCGTGGAGCAATGGGGGTTTGCAATCATCCGCTCCTTGGAGGTACCAATTAGAGCAATGGCCTGAATGGTTTTACCTAATCCCATATCATCTGCGAGCAGTCCTCCAAGAGGGGTATTGGTCAAAAGGGATTCAAATGAGCTAACGACCTTGTTTGTAATGATGTGCCTGGCATTGAAAGTGGATCCTGGGGGTGAGGTGGCCCAAAGGTTACAGGCTGATTGGCCATTGGGGATTTCTTGATCCCAGAGAAAAGCTAGTCTGGTCTTTTGATGAGGGAGGAGGGGGGTTTGAATAATGGCATGGGGAGGTCTGATCCACTGGGTAATTTTATCAGTTTTTGCTTGGAAATCAATGATGAAACAGCAGGATATGAAGCTGGCGTCAAGTTTGAAGTGGGAAATGTTGGAGTAAAGAGTGGACATTGACTATGAGTATTACAGTCATATTCTTTGGGCATTTTAAGCTTTAAATCCTGTGTTCAAAAGCTTTCCATTATGAATAAAATGTTTGGATACCATGTGAAGAACATCAATGCTAGATTGGGTTTCTGAGTTGAGGAGGGATAATTTGCATCAGTCATAAATACTCCCTCAACGAATAATATTTGAGTAGGATTGGATTGGCAATTTTCAATTCCTTCCCCACCAGGACCACAGTGCATGAAAGCTTTTGGTGCCCCAAGGAATGGTATCAATTTTTTGGAAAGGGTTGCAGGTAGAGAGCCAATAGCACACTGGTGATTGGGGAGATAAATGAATATGTTGTGTTGATTGTGCCATATGATAATCCAAGAAGCTAAGTGGGAATTCTCAGGATTTAAGGTTATATGACTATTTATTTGAATACAAATATTAATCATCCCAATGCAAAGTGGTTGTGAAGGTGTTGACATGATGGCTATTTTAAATTATTTGGGGATAGTTGGAAATTATATGATCGGGAAGGGTTAGCTAAAGGGAATGAGGACAAATAAGCCCAGGTGGGGAACTTATATGAGAGGCAGCAATGGGGTCAAGGGGGATGGCCCGTGGTTACATGCATGGACTTGATGGGGGTGGGCCTCTTGGGCTGAGAATTTTCATATCCAATTTGGGGCATATATCAAGGCAAGGTGGTAAAAATGTGGGTGCACCAATATGACTGCTGGATCTTCAGCAAGTTACAAAACCTTTGGTGGAACACGGTTGACATTAGCATATCCGAGATTGGGTGGGTTGTAGCAACTTATTGTGGAGGGGCATATTAGAGGCATGCGGCCATGTTTGCTGGTGTGACAGCGAACAATGAGCGTATCATCCCCAGGTTAATTGTTGCACAGGGACCTACTAGGCAATGTTGGTGGTTTCAAAGGGCAATCTCACTGTGGGGATGTTTGTGTGTGGGCGGGTGAGATATGTTCGGTGGCATGCCACCAAACATGACTTTGGTTTTGCCTGAAGTTTTTTGCTGACTGATGCCTACTGGGCTTCCAGGGGGGAATGTGTGGCATGATCAAAGGGGGCTCCAGCCGTGAGCCGTGATCCACATATACATTCATCCCTATTGCGTTTGAGGTGTGTGGATCACGGTCTTTGCCTCACACGTGTACGAAAATCCGGAGAAAGAGGCCACACGCCCAAGGGAATTTTTGGCTGCAAGCCAGGCCCCACAGCTTGTGCAGGGCGCATGAGAACGTGCAGAAAATGACCCGCTGTGGGAGATCCCCACGCAAACATAGGCCGCAATTATTCTAATGCGGATGAGGCTGAAGCAAATCCACACTGATTGGCCTCAGGTTTCCACGTGTGAGCAGGTGAGCATCTGCAGTAAAGCTGACAACCCGGCCAAGAGAATAGCCAGTCGGAAGACTGGCAGTAAAATGTCTTCCAGGCGTGTGAAAGTTGGCTGCGTATGACCCACTGGGGGGTGCGTATGAAAGCATGTGGCTGCCCGACAATGAGAACGCGCAATGAACAAGCAGAGCCAGTCATTGTTTGCCCCAACAATGGCACCGGAGTGAATCTACTGTTTGTTTATGAGCCAAATAATAAGTCATCCCATTATCACTCACTTACATTAACTTGGGTTACAACCTCATCTGTGCAGTAGTTAGGCAGAGCTGTCCAACAAGGTGCATCAAAGGGATGCAGGTGAGAGATATGACTTGATGGCCTGACGTGATTGCATGTTACATTGTGGAACAGCTTTTGCTCTGCCCCGCAGCATACATTTACACAGGTGTGCTGCGTACTACAGTGCTGGCTGTACAGATCACAAAGGTGTAATACTACTTGAGCCTGCATGCATATAGCGAATGTGCATGCACCTTCCGATTGTTTGCATATACGTAGCTCATGTGCCCCATGCTCAGCATTGCGTTTCACCCAATTTGCACACGCAAGCTGAGCATGTCATGATCAAAGGCACCCTGTGGAAGTGCTCAGTAAAGCCATGGAATGAACTATTGCTGCAATAGTTCATTGGAAGGCTCAGTTTGGAGCACTTCACCAAAGCGTGTGAAATGCTGCACCTGGCTGAAATGTCATCCGATGCAGTGCCAAATGGTCAGATTGTGTGCATACAAAAACGACTGAGCAATGGCTCAGCACGGTGCATTTGATATTGATTGTTATATCAATAGTTCAATCACTGTGCAATTAAAATGTTCAGCCACTGAGGATTTCAATTATAACCCAAAAGCAAACCTGAGCAATGGGTCGAGGCAAGCTTACACTGTATTCACTCGTCTTACAGCCCCCCCTTTTGTTCAAACACTATTACAAGGCCATACAGCCGGTAATCTCGCCACGGTCAGTTGTGACCAAATGCACCACGTACTTTTCTGAATGGGGCATTTGTGATTTGCATCCACCATGGACAATCAACAAGGGCCTCATGACCACCCTCCTGGGTGATCGGGTGGCTATTTAAGGAAACAAAGGGGATTTGACTGAGCTTGACAATTCAATCAATAGCAATACTCAGCCAGAACCCCATTGTTCTTCTGCCTCACCCCTGCATTTCCCTTCTCAGTTGCAGCATTTGCTGCGACTCAGCTTCAATTTTGCCCACACGCGTTGAAGCTGAGCCTTTTGCGGGTGCTGAAACTGCTGAGATTGTCTCAGCTTCACCATGGTATAAAAGACCATCTTCACACGACACGCCTTTCACTTTCTTTCTCACCCGCTCCACTTCGTTCAACCTTAACCGCGTTTGTCCTTCTTGTCCATATTCCCCTTGGTCTTCCTGCCTTTCTACTTTTGTCTTTTGCACTCCACTAACCCCACTCCCCTGCCTTTTGCCTGTTTGTTTATTCTTCTGATCCGTTCAGAACCTCACTTCTATCCACCTCGTGCGTTACCTCTTTTTTAAACTTTTGTCAACATTACATACCAATATTATTACTTATTTTTCTTCACGACTCTCTTGCAGACTTTTAAAGCCTTCCGAGTAGAGTTCTTTATTTTGTTAACGCTTTAAATTTATAATTGATCGTACGCCTTCATTTTCTTTCTTGATTGTTTACTTTGTATGCAGTTACTAACCTCAATGGTTTTGTTTTTAGATGTCGTGCACTTTATGCACCAAGCAGGGTATCCCCTGCATTCGTTCCTCGACGACGAACGACGCTTGTGATGCTTGCCGACAAGCACACAAGAAATGTTCGTTCGTTGTCCGCCCCTTCCGACCACGAGGCCAGAGGAGTTCCCGCCCAAGACGCCCTTGCGAGGACTCCTTTGTGGTCGACGATGATGAAACCATTTCCGAGTGTGAATGGACGCCGGGCCCCCAAACAGGCCGACGGGAACGATTCCGGACTATTAGCCCTGTCCCCTCCCCCTCCTAGGCCACCATCCGATGGTCACTTCACTCCTTGACCGGAGCGAAGTGATCATCTGGCCGATGAAGGATGGCCATGGCAAGAGGACATTCGAGCTTGGGCTGATCGTCACCATGTCTTGTCACCGATGGGATTCAAACGCCAAAGTAAGTTTTCTTTCTCCTCCTTATCTCATTTCTCTTCATGCAATAATACTTACTTTTTTCCATTACTCATAGAAAAAAACCCCTGAATCCCCCCCGACAAGACTCTCCTGTTCCTAGTTTTCCTCGCGAGCAAACCCCGCGGCAACCCACTCCAGGCCCGAGTGGCACCCGATGGTCTGAGGAATTATTCTGCGGTAAGCAGCCAAAGTTTCATTTCATTTTCACTTTCACTTTCAAGTCGAGTGAACTGACTCTTACTCCTTTTTTAGAACCCTCCCGAACCAAAGAGCCACCTATTCCTGGCCCGAGTCCATCGTCCAAACCACCTGAGGATGATACAACTCGTGAGCCAGAACCTGAGGTGGCTCCTACGCAATCCATGGAGGAACCTTATGGTAAGTCACCCCTTCTTTCTCTTCGATCCATATCCACTTTTCCTCATTTTTTCTTCGACCGTCTCCAGCTCGTCCCGCAACTCCTCGCTCCATAATCATCATCAACGATACGCCCGTCGGATCCCCCCATCCCCCTTCTTCTTCACCGACTCCGCCATCTTCCCCTCCTACCCCAGAGCTCCCTCCCATTGCCCCCGAGAACCCAACCTCCTCCTCCCCCCCGGTGCCAAGCTCCTCTCATTCCCACGATGACGCTCGCCAGGAATTCACCAACCTGCGACCGACCCTAATGATTCCTCAAGCCATTGTCCACGAATTGATCAACCGAATCTTGTTGGAGCATCGTTGGTTGCTCCACATGATTCCTTTTGTGGATGCAACTCATCGAAATGAGATGCACTGGGAATTCCGGGAGGAACTAAACTCCCTCCTTGGCGAGGCAATGGAGGCTTATCCAAAGGAGGACATCACCGGGATAGTCCCAAGGTTCTTAGAAAAATAAAATTTAAAAAAAATTGTCTTCTTTCCACTTTTTATGTCTTGTAATACTTTCTTTTAAATTAATTCTTTGTCTTAAATGATTGTTATGTTCAATTTCTATTACGTTCTTTGTTCACGTAAAAATTATTTATTTCCTCCTTAGAGAAAAACCCTGATTGCGTGAGAATTATTTTTGTAAGTGCCCCACAAAAAGTTTGAGTGAGTATTTGTTTGCGTGAACCTCTTTTTCCCAAAATGCGCCAATAGTTGCCGTTACCGTCTCCTATATTTTCTTCTTCCATGGTTTAGAGCCATATCCATTCTTAACTGTAAAAAAGCGGGAGGTTCCCGCATGTGAGCAATCCAGTCCAGATTCGTGAAACATGGCCTTTCCTATGGTCACACGCTATTAATCTTACTCATGTATTGAATTGTTTAAATTGTCTGGGCCCATCACATGCGTAAGAATTGGCATGTGACTTGTCGGGAGCCTGCACAAGCGTAAGGATTGGCGTGTGACTTGCCGGGAGCCTGCACAGGCGTAAGGATTGGCATGTGAACTGTTGGGAGCCTGCACAGGCATAAGAATTGGTGTGTGAATTCTCGGGATCCTGCACAGGCAAAGAAATTTTCAGCATTGTGGGGAACCTTCACAAGCATAAGGATTGGCGTGTGAATCGTCGGAAGCCTGTACAGGCGTAAGGATTGGCGTGTAAATTTTCGGGAGCCTGCATAGGTGTAAGGATTGGCGTGTGAAGCGTCGGCACCCCGCATAGGCGTAAGGAGCTTTTAGCATTGTAGGAACCTGCACAAGCATAAGGATTCACGTGTGAAGCATTGGCATCCTGGACAATAGCAACAAACCAGGACAGATGTACGATGGCATGCCACCGTACATAATCCACTTCACCCCTTTTTCATGTGAGACACCCCATCTCCCGCACTCAAAACCATCCAATCCTGGTGTATATTGTCCTCTGCCTTACCCCACCATTACTCACCCAAAACACATGCAAATCTCCTCATTCTTTGAATCGGCATGAGATTGTATTACCATCCCTGATTTGATAGCCTGCTCTCTTGCCAATCTCATAATAGCCATGGCTTTTTTGCCGCATTGTTTTTGCTAACCTGCTTGAGCATTGTGCAGACATACCCACTAGTGTTGTGCTTTCGTTGTCCTGTGCTGGATCAGTATAATGAAAAAATGTACTACTGGCCCACACTACCTGAATGAGCCCATGACATGCAGATAGATCAATCCAAAAATGCTCATTTGGGAAAATCAATTTTCCCCCTGTACACCTCTTTGACGCATCTCTTTGAATTTGGCCGGTCCGCTTATCAGCTTGAAACCACCATCCTGAAGCATACTGCCATGCATCCTTATCAACATGAGGTGCGTTTTTGAATCCAATCATGGTGAAAGTGAGTGCGGAAGCGAACTCAAATGCACCCTGATTTGCGGGCATATTGGCTTCATAGTTAACTTGATCAAAAGATGGAACCCCCAATGAACCGTAGAAATTTTGAATCTTCTCAAATAAATTATCCCCAACATATTAGAAGGATTGACCTAGAATGCAACCCACCAAGCTAAGATTGGCACCTCGGTTCCGCCATTCATCTTTTGCGTTTTCAATTTTCCCAACACTTCCATACAGACCAAATTGTTCATTCTTCGTGCTGAATTTGCGCCACCCAATCGCAGACATAAATCCCTCAAGTAATGCTCCATTGGTTGCAATTGGGTCGGTGAATCTCTTTTCGCGAAATAAGAATTGTGATAATTCATCCCATTGATTGACCTCGACCTCACTCATTGTTGTGAATGGTCGGAATTCGACAAGGGCAATGAGTAATCTGGTTGAAGAGAAAATTGCCACACGGCCAAAGTGAATGCGTTTGATCTGATTGAAATCCACAACACTCCGAATTTCACTTGGGGTGATATTTGCTGATACTGGCATTGATATTTGTGCTGTTGGGCGAGAGGAGGAAAACAACCTATTCATTCGGGTCGTTTTGCGCTCATTTGTCTTTTGGGATCTGCTACTATTTCCGAGTGGTTGAGGGATCACTATGTGTTGAAGCACACAAGATATCAGATACTGCCAAGGAGCTTTCTTCGGCACACATCCTTTGACTTCCCTGTTGGAGCCCACATGACATTGGCACAATCTGAACCGACTAAAGCCAATGAGGGTGCCACATAAGTGTGGAAGCATATATTTATATCTATATATATACACTGAGATTAAGCGAGCAACTCACACTTTCCTTCCTCAGCCTGACGCTTTCTCGCAAGTTCCCTTTTATGCTCTTTTCCTTTTCTCGTGAATGGCATGCTTTCAGTAGAAAATGAAATGAAACCGAATGATTACTGATTTATTAATATCACCTAAATTGAATTGCGGTTGATGAATCTTTTTTAATTGCGGCTAAAAAGAAAGATCACACCTGACCTTTGCAAATTTGCGATCTCAAATACCTGAACCTGAAAATTGCAGTGGATAGTGCATTATTCAATTTTACATATTGATGTTCCCATGCAATCACTTTCCAATCCAACCATTTGGAATATTGCAAGCACACGCAAATGCAATATGCATCCTGCTGCGGATCCCTAGCTATCCTAGTCCTCTTGAAAGACACAGGAACCTTTGGCCTATTATGGGCTGGTGGGAAGTGATAAACGCGACTTCCCGCAATGCCCCCGCGTGTGCTACTCGTGGGCACAACACCTGACTCAGCTTGCGTCTTGTCGGAGTCTTTGAAATGATGTACGGAGGCATGCCGCCGTACAATTACTATTGGTACTCAGACTGTGGCATCCGGGCAGTAGTAGGATAGGAAGTCATGATTATTAAATTCATAAATCACTTTGCAAAATTCAACTAAAATTTATCTAGTACAAAGCTAATCTAAAACGGGTCAATCCTGGTTGTGAGTTTAGCTGACCTGGGTACCGCCAAGGTGACCTCATCACTTGAACCAAGACCGCGTTTTGCCACCCAGGCATCACCAAAGTCTAATACTAAGCATCATGCAAATTCAAATCTAAGAGGTACAGTGGGGTTAAAAGACTCTGATGAGAAGAAACTTTTATTCAGTAAATTACATATATACTTATTAGTACGTAGCCACACTGGCTCCACTAAATTTTTACCCTCTGAAAGTTTTGCGGAAATGTCAATTAGTGATAAAGACCCTTTAACTGAGCTTGTTCTCCAGTCATCTGAGCATACCATCAAACCACGAACCCCCGCCGCACAGAATGCCGCTAATATACCATAGCAAATTTGATTTATTCCGAGATTCTTGTGACACGCCAAAAGATCTTTGATGGCCTCATTTTTTTTTGAGTTTGTGAGTTTGCCTTTGATGCCATTAACTTCGACCTTTGTATGTGCACATACCATGTTTTACGCAATCATCAAATGGATAACTGTATCCATTAGATCCTCCAGGTTCTTGTGCGGCTTTGTGGATATCTCATTGTCAGCCCCGCCACCTTCAATGCTGAGTTGGGTTGCACATTGCTTCGATTTACTCAAGCAGGAGGCAAGGTATTCCACTGCCCCCGTTCGAGTCCACGAGGATCGGTCGAATTTGATGTTGGTGCAACATATGGTTTGGGTGCAATCACATCATATGAGACTAAACTAATGGATTCAAACATAACATTTGCCCAAAAATGTTTAACTGGATTGGCGGGATAAAGAAGGCTCTGAACCATTTTGAAGAAGGAGTGTTCAGATTTTGGGAGATTCTCTGGAGGTTTAGCTGATTCCTTCATCAATTTGAGATTCCAAATGTTGTGATCAAAAAACGCTTCTGCTTCTTTTGGCTTAAAAAAATCTAACCCTGTATATTGCAATTTATATCACCAGTCAACAGCCAATAATCATGTATCATGCACAAAGATAAAACTCACCTGCCATCTCAAGGTCCTCCAGCCAGGCCGACATTTTAAGCTCTCAGTTACTGCTCACCTTAATACCAAAGGGAAGGAATGTATGAGCATCTTTTGTTGGTAAATTGTCCCATCAATTTTTGTAAATACTATTGATGTGATGAAGCCCCCTTTTCGATGATTGTTGAGTAATATTGGAATGATAATTCAAAATGCCTGCAAACTCTTCCATGCGGGATAAAAATATTCCTTGAAAATTAGCAGACGATGACACTTTGGGCTCAGGGTCAGGAATTATATCAGTCATATCTTGCCCCATTGTATCATGTTTAATTGTCTCCCTTTCTTGAAAGGCTTGAATACTTCGAGGAGAGGCGGGAGGGGTTTCATCATGGATTGTTTCATTGGGTATCGGGGGGCTTTCAGTATGTGGAGCTTCATCATGGATTGTTTCATTGAGTATTGGGGGGGGGGGGTTCAGTATGCGGAGGTTCATTTTCAATATGGTCCCCTTCAACATTGATCATTTCATGACCTTGATCCCGAGAATCCTTTGCTGCTTCAAAGGTACGGCGTTTTTTGTTTGTTTTTTTGGTCTTTTTCCTAATCCTTTGCCTGGAAATCCAATTACGACTTGAGATCCTTCAGGTAGAGATTCTCCCACCTCCACACCTGCCCATATATTATAAGCAGCTATTTTTATCAACTTTGTTTTGAATTAGTAATGGACTTACGGTTCAAATCCATTTTGAGCAGGCTCATGGCTTCAGCAATCTTTTGACGCACATAATCAGGAATTTTACTATCATTTTGAATTTTTTCGAGCCTTGGGATTGTTTGAGCAATGTTTGAGACAAATTGTTCCTTGGATATAATTTTCACCTCCCCACTGAAAATTACATCATCTTGCCCATCATCTTCTGTTGGTGCACAAGGTTCAACAGTCTTTTCCTTCTCATAACTTTTAAAACTCGGTTTCTGAGAGCTTGGAGGCTGACCTGTAATAAAGGCTATGACACAATATCAGGTTTTGGGAGATTAGAAATATTCAAGATGGATGCATACTCACATTCTGGAAGAACTGGTGGATCTTGATTATCTTCATGTGACTGGCTCTCTACTTCAATGCCTAATTCACGACTACTGGCGATATCAGAGATTTCACTTCCACTCTCTGGGGCTGAAGTTGGTCGTTCATTGAATTCAGTTGAATTTCCCGGGGTTTGGGCCATAGCGGAGGTAGTTTATTAAGCAAATAGATGGTGACGAGTTGATTTATAACTTCTTTGGAAATTTTTGAATAAAAAGATCCAAATTGAAGAAAAAAGGTGCAAGTAAAATAATTGCATTTGCAAAATGCGATTTGTCGGGAAATTGAAGGAGGCGATGTTTTGCAAATTATTTCATATCATGCAAATGAAATC
The DNA here is from genome assembly GCA_023105745.1 of Austropuccinia psidii. Classification (NCBI taxonomy): domain Eukaryota; kingdom Fungi; phylum Basidiomycota; class Pucciniomycetes; order Pucciniales; family Sphaerophragmiaceae; genus Austropuccinia; species Austropuccinia psidii. The sequence goes on along the minus strand of JALGQZ010000005.1, from coordinate 53,853,419 downwards.
ACTTCCCTGTGAGACATTGAATAAAGTTGACTAGTGAGAAACCTACTAAAGTCAACTTTTGAACTATTCAATGCTCATGAGGTAAGGACTAAGCAAAGTGTTCCATTTGAATGATATGAAATAAAATGGTTTTGTCGGCGAAACAGGAGACACAATTCTTGTCTTAAATAGTCCACTTATTAGGTTTTAATTTGTGAGTCTCATGATTTAAACCCTAACCACAACATTGTGAATATACTGACCAATTTCCCCTTAGGTCCTGTTGGCAGAGAAGGCCACTCAGCATATTTCGGCAATTGCGTTCATCGTGTACGCCAACAAGCCAATGTACACTATGGATGTAGTACGGAAGCGTAAGGATAAGTCGTGTCGGGAGCATGTTGGGAGGCACTCCGCGAGCGTAAGGATAAGTGGTGTCGGGAGCATGTCGGGAGGGCACTACACAAGCGTAAGGATAAGCAGTGTCGGGAGGGCACTACACAAGCGTAGGGATAATTGGTGTTGGGAGCATGTCGGGAGTGCAAGGATGGTAAGCAGTGTTGGGAGGGCACTTTAGCCAGCGTATGGATAAGTGATGTCGGGAGCATGTTGGGAGTGCACCACGTGAGCATAAAGATGGTAAGGGCGGGGGTGTGAAAGCGTAAGGAGTGGTGAGGACCGAGATGGGGGGGGCAGTGTCGCAGTCTCATCTAGAGGGCGGTGCAGGCTCGTAAGCATGCGAAGCATTGGGGCAGATTAGGTGGGGATGCGGAAGCCAATGAGGTGAAATTACCCAAACATTGTGAATAGTGTTGAAATGGGTTTGGGCTTTGAGTGACATTCTCATGTGACACATGTGACGATTGACGTTCTCTTGATGCTGACGTGACGTGACCCACTAAATCCAGTGACTATAAAGTGACACTAACGCGACTGAAGCAAGATTTTATACTGACAGCGGTGTGACGTGAAGTCAATCGCCAATGATTGACGCAAGATTTGCCCTGGTGATAATAAATGAGAGGCTAAGGGCTCATTGTGTGATCAAGAAAGGAACCATCCCTTAAAGTTTGAACTTCAAGTCCTACCAACTTGTTTATATTCCGCACAAATAAGCTTGGCTTGGAGATCCCTAGAGTCCAGGCTGGTAATCTTCAATATGCTGCCAGGCTAATGATTTGGTCCATGGGTATGAAAACATAAGATCCATCACTTCTGACTTGAGTTATATTCAATGCCTCAAGAAAATAATTGACTTGCTCAAATTCTTTGGATCTTTTGTTGATTTTCTTCACAACCTTCAAAAGAATCAGTGGCCCTTTGTGAAGCTTTGTGGAGCCCAAATCAATGATATGGCTTACCTGGCCATAGTTATTGGAATTTCTATCTTTAAAATAAAGTATATTGTTTGGCTGCAATGATGAAATCTTCATACCAATTTTCCAAAAAGTAGATTTCAAAGCTTTTGTATAATTTGGAAGCACAAAAGCATTGTTTGGGTGAGGCAAATTTTGGTAGTCTCTCAAGTTTGGGTGGGCTGATCTTAGATGTGAGAAAAGCCTGTCGTACATGTGATTTGTTAATTGAGATATTTTTGGGGATCGCATGTTTTGTTTTTCTGTTATTTCTTTCATTTGGACTTCAAGTCGTTGCCTTTGACTAAACTTTTTCATGAGTGTTTCCTCCATGTCACCTGGTGGGAAATACGAAGATTCAATTTAATCATATCTGAAGAAAGTAAAAACAAGAAACATACCAATTAAGTGGTTAGTTTTTAGACTTTGTAAAATACCCACAAGGCGTTCACCACCAAATTCCGAAACTCCCATTGGAGGACCCCACCAATCAATATGGTCAGGTAAGTGCATTGCATAGTGGTGGTTTGGTTGGAGTTTTATGTTTTCAAAAAGTTTGAATGATGTTTTTTGGTATGTCTCATAGGTTTGGGAGAATTGGAGACTGTCTTCTTTTTGAGTTATCTTGCCGCTGACCAGGTTTGTACACTGTACAAGGGCACATAGGTTGATCAAAAGAATTTGGTAATTGAAATGGGCATCTTGTGAAAAGTTATAAGCGACATCGAGAATTGAGAGGGGAATATAGACATTAAACAAGGCATTCCATTCACTAGCCTTCAAGGTACCACTCCGAGATTCCCCCAACTGCTTTTGCATTCTGGTTACGCTTTTTGGGACCACAACCAAACGGATGTTACTGATTAGATTTCTCTTGATTGAACCAGATAAGAGGCCACTTTTCAAATGGCATTCTGATTGTGCAAGACACATAACCTCAGAGCCTGAACTGGAATTGTCATTGCTATCATGTTGCTGTCCTTGATTGCAAAAGGTGAATCCCCATCGGTATTTGAAATGATGTTGAAGTATTCCCTCAAACCAGTTGTGCATGACTCCAAGCATTACATTCAACACAGGGTTCCAATATGGTAAATGGTTTAATTCTGACCACCTTATTCCAGTTGATTTTGCCAATTTTTCCTTCTTTGCTTGTGACTCCAATTTGTGATATTGGTGGGATATATTGTGAACCTCGCGACCACTCTGGCTTTTTCCTAATTTCAAGCTCTTTTTTGCGTTTATGGTGACTTCACAACAATTACAAAGCTTATTTGCAGAATGCGACATAAAACCAGAGACTTTGTGGGTGGCAACCACATCACCAATCAAAGCTGCAAGCTTTACCTGCACTTTACACCCTCGAGGAAATTTGGGTGTACATATTGTAAGTCCAGTGTTTAATTCAATGAGTTCTTTCACAAGAGGAACCAATACGTTGTTTATTGTCAGCATGTTGGGCTGATTTGGCCCTGGAATAATCCCTGCAAGAAATGTATATTTTGGTTGATGACGTAGGCAAGGTGGAAGGTTGAGACAATTGAGTGCAATTACACCCATTGAGACTTGATGACCTGAAAGTTTGTTCTGCATTGGATTAAACCAATCCACAAAGAGACCAAATCCCAAAGTCAAGCTATTATTGTTGAATTCCTTTGGGAAAATTGTTTTCCACATTGCTCCCTGCACCACATTGAAAATTGGTTCCAGTGGTTGAGTTTCTAATTGCTCTTTCCACTTTTCAATTGTCTCTTCAAGTCCAGGTATATTCAAAAACCATTTAATCCATTCAGTAAAGCTCTGGGTGACAAATTTTACCTTAGGAATTCTTGGACGTGGCTTGTTGTTAGGAAGAATCTGACCATATGACCACTTTTGAGAAGGGGCCTTGAAGTCTTTTAAAAATACTTTTGCTTGGGGGTCTGGTAGTGCCCAACCAGAATGAAAGAGATTGGTTGCACATGGTTGAGAAGATGGAGAAGATTTATAGCTGCATTAATCTGGGGCAAGCTCTGCATCGTAAAGATAGTAAAATTTGGAACAACATATGTATTGCTCAAATGATACGTTTAGCTGGAGTTTTTTGACAATGGTACGGATATCATGTGGTATTGATTCTTTGAGAGTGCTTTTGATTTGATGGCGTTGATAAATGCATTCCAATATTTTTATAACTCGATCGCGTGCCTTTTGACTGAGACCACACTCTAAGTGGAGCCACATGACATACTCCAATGCTAAAACTGTCTTCAAATCAGCATTCAGTGAAAATAATAAGTGATTTCATTTTGAGAATTGCTGAGATGGGAACTTACAATCTATCTCTGATTCTTTCATCAAATCCTTTCCTCCAGAATCCGATTCATCTTCTTCAGAATCCGTTACAACCTCCTTTGGTTTGATCAGTTGAGGACCTTGAAAACCTTTTGCTTCTTCATTGAAAGAAATATTAGGAAACAATCTTGAAAGTGTAGCCTCAACTGGTTGATTTGCCAAACATCTAAGATGCCTCTTTCGTGTGCTATAATGAAAAAGCAGACCTTTTTGGATTCCTCCATCAGGTAATGTAACTGTGTACTGTGAGCAATTGTCGCAAGTGCAAATTTCCATTATTTAGAGTGCGTTTGGTTGAGCTACGTGTTACTTCAGAATTAATTTTGATAATCGGTTCTAGAAAAATCTTCATTAATATTCAAATTCTTAGTTGCATGTTGATCTCTATGATAAAGGAAATTGCTCTTGTTGTTCTATAGCAATTCAATCAAGTACTTCTATTAATGTAAGTTTATTTCAATTTAAAAAAAAGACTCAACTTTTTTAACCGGAATTGATAAAGGAAAAAATTTGCTCATTGTAAGTTTGTGAACAATGTATTCTGGATGAGCATGAAGTTTTTGATGCATGTGCATGCACTGTGAGTGAGAAGAATGTTTTTAAGTTCTGGAAGAGATTGTTCAGCTTACACAAAGGAATTTAATGAAGGATGAATGAACTTGGAAAACACAAGATTACTGAAAATTAAACTAACCTGGCACAACTCCTAGACATCCCGAAATCCTTTGAGATATTGGTGAGTTATATTAATTAAACGTAAAGATTCAGGCACCTCAAGATGTTTCAAGCATGATATCAGTAAAAAAACCAACAAAAAGCAAGAAATTCAAAAAAAACTTGCTAAGTAAAAGCAAGAGAAATAAGATCGCAGATAAAGAAAGATGCTGGTTACCCCCTAAACCCTAACCAGCAGTGCAAATGGATATACTGCAGCATTGAATATACAATGGACTTTCAAAAAAAAAGTTCAGTCAACCCAATTTTCTTTTTTCATCATCAGTCATAAACATTTTCAATCAAAGATATGTAAGTAGTACTCACTTTACCATTCCCATTATTCTATTTTCTCGCTCAAACTAATGTTTATTTTTATCCATTGATGTTCACTGAGGTCTCAGGCTTTATTATTCATTATACTCATAGATCAATTGTGAAATAAACTAGTAAGAAAAGCTGCTTGAAAAAGGGTAATTATCAATCCGACCAAACCTCAAAATCAATTCAGATGCTGAGGAGTTTATCTCTACGTTGATACAACTAGGGAATCCATTTTAGAATACCATCAGCGATTGACTTTGTCTCCTTGTAAACTACTTAAGTTCACACGTGAGTTATTCCCTTTCTTTATGACCCTCACTTGTTTTCTATTTTCATTTCTCATAAATATTCAGTTTTGTTATTTATTTATATCAATAAACTGTCTTCCCCTTTCTCAATGATTTCACTGCTATTCTCAATAATCTTGCTTTACCTTACAGCTTACACCATCTTTACTACCCTTCATTTACAGGATCACTATATATTGATTTTTTATTCATTATACCTTATCTCAAAATTGATATCAAAAATATTCCATTCAAAATTGCTTCTTTGGCATTTGGTTGTGCTTCTCTATCTTTTAGCTTTGAATAATCATATACATACATTTTTCTACTTAATTATCTTACTCAAATTTATCTATGGATCAAATCAAACCAACGGATTCCACCCAAAACCTAGAAAGTAATTCCGAGGCTGATTTTTGGGAAAGAATGAGTAAAATAAGTGACTTTTATCCAAGAAGAACCCATCACAAGCTCCAGTTTGACGCAAGGGTGAAAAAATTCAAAATGTTGATGGCCAGGTTAAAAGCATTAGAACAAAAAAAGGTGAGATTTTTTTGTGTTTTCTTGCGCTTTCTTTATTTACCAGTTGCCTTATGACATTTAATATGCTAGACTCGTGATTACATTGTTGCCAATGAAGATCAGCACACACAACAGTGGTGCATAACCAATCAATCGCAAGAAAAAAAGGGTTCTCAGCAATGGTTTTCAGGAATATTTTGAGGGGCTTGAAGGTTTGACTTCTTAGTTTTTTCAGGAAAATATTCGTCCGTGCGTTATTTCATCTTTCTCTAATATACAAGTTTCTAATATAATACTCTTTTAGAAGGATTAATGTTTTTTCATCAAATTGTTTGTTGGAGTTGGGGTGGGATTATTTAAAATATGCAAAAAGAATGAATTATTTTGTAATGGAAAATGTTAGATGTATAATGTTTTTAATGAATTGCTTACTCTAACTTAGGTGAATCAGACAAAAACCAGCATGAAGCCTCAGTTCCAAGTGCCATATAATGTAAATAATAAAAATGAGTCTATTACGACATTGAGAGTAACATCCTAGTGCTCAGGACACGTTCAGGACAGGTTCTGGACAGGGTGTCCTGAACCGGGTCAGGTCAGGTATTTGCTGGAGGTGACAATGGTACCTCATTTGGTATGGGTAACATTGAATATGGAAAAGGTATGCCATGTACAAATTTTGTTATTCAGATATATGATTTTCTCAATATCTGTATGGAGCTTGTTTTCTCCATAACCTTTGTTCTAGATGAGATATGGGGAAATGCAAGTAAACATCCAATAGCCTTGATTGTGATCTTTCCAAAAATACCCCACTTTAAATATCTCACACTAAAACTGTAGAAGTTAGATGAGAGGTGAATATTTTATTCACCCTTGTTTGACCTTATTTTAGCCATAACCTCTGTAGCTGTGGTGTTAGCTCAATTCTGCTAGTAACATTGGATAGCCCTGAATTAGAGCTTCAATTTTATTACCCATTTGCTGGGGTTAAGCCTCTTCTTCTGGATTTAAGATGAGAGGTGAAAGTTAAGGTTTATGCTCAGCAACAACTTTGAGCAGGAGTAACTTTGCTATAATTTGTCCTATAATTATGGGACTTGTATATTTGGAAAGTGGCGGGTTTCCTCTTTCTTTTGATACATTTTGAGCTGGTTTCGCTCAGCTCCATTTTTTGGTGGTATCTTACCTTCACCATTGGTTGATGGTATTTGGCTGTCATGCTTGTGCTCTGGTTTTGAGTCACAGGCTTACAAAAATTGGGTTTTTGTTTCCAATTTTATTTCCATTTTCTTTAAATTATTTAGATTTCTTTTATCTTATTGTTAATTCTCTTTATTTCCTTTCAATCTGTTAAAAATTCAACAAAATAATAATAAAAAATTGAAAAAAAGAAGATAAAATAAAATAAACAAATTAAAAATCAAAAATTAAATAAAAGAAAAACATGAAAAAATTTCAAAAAAAAAATTCAAAACCACCTCAACAATAAAAACAAAAAAACAAAAAAAATCTTTCCAGTAATTAAAAAAAATGACTAAAAATGAAAAAAACAACACAAATCATAATTGAAAAAGCAATTGGAAATTAAATAAGATAAAAAAAAAATTAGAAAAAAAATGAAAAAATCAAACATCAAAAGACACAAAATAACCAAAGATAAAATGAATAAAGACACAAAAAAAAAGGAGAAAATAACAAAATTAAACAAGAACAAAAAAAGTCAAAAAATATGTACAAAGGTTTTTCAAAAGCCACTGTGTTTCAAATAATAGGAATAAAATATGGAATTTATGTCATAAAAGATAAAATGAAAATATGAGAATTAACATGGAATGAAGATTAAACTAAGCCAAAATACCAAAAAAAGATAAGAAAAGTTTAGAAATTAGTAAATATGTGATAAAAATACAATAAAATGTAATAACCTCCTGTGAAGCAAGATATATGAAATCAAAAATTGATTGAAAATACAATTTTCATTTCATAACATTATTAAAAGAACTTTCACAAACTTAGACTTCCAGATATGATATTATTTCTTGATGTTTGATAAGCTGATAGAAGATATTTCCTTTTTACATCTAAATACATTTCATGTGTAAGAAATTCCAATTAAAACCCCCAAGATTCCCCCACATACATAATAACTCAAAAATTTGGAAGAATAATTGATAATGAAATATCAAAATACCCAGTTTTTTTCCTATCTGAGTCAAATCAAGGTCCAACCAAGCCAGTGGTGGTGGGTTAGAAAAAGGTATGAGAGTAATTCAAATTTTTTTGAACATAATGCTCATCCAAATCTCAAAAAAAGATCAATCCCTTGAAAAAAGTACATATAAGCTTCTTATATTGTCATTAAATGTGAATAAATTAATATTATTTTGAAATTGAGGGAAGTCAAGACCAATATGTGCCATATTTAACATATCCTGATGAATGTATTAAGGAAAATATGGTTAAGCTTTACACAGATAGCTGAAAGAATTATACTGAGTGTTTTCAACAATATCAATAATTTTTAGTGCATTTATAATTGTTAAAAATCAATTATTACTATTTCTATCTACAAATTCAACAAATAAGCCACTTTAAAAGTGCTTAACAGAAATTGTATACAAAGAATTTCCGCTAAAAAACATAGTGATTAAGGATGAATAATGTCTTTTGTGAGAAAAAAGAAAATAAAAAAGTTTGCTAATTTATTTACATTAATTTCACAATTCTTCCTCTCAATCAAAGGGAATGAGAAATACCCATATATTGTTACAATGTAATATTTATTCATTTTTTTCTATTTAAGAGAAAAAAATTTGAAACACAAAATACTTTCTATAATATAATTATTTTTTTGAATTTATTGAAACATGATTTAGTGTAAAATAACTGTGGATAGGGGGAAGTTACATTTTCTACTTCAAGCAGTCTGTTTTAAAAAAAATTAATAGGAGTAATTTTCCAAAAAAATGGGGAGAGTAATCATTTTTCTTCAGATATTCATGTGATTCATAAATATGAAATAAATTAATAGTTTTTCAAATAATTTTTAATCAATATTTAGTACCAAATGATAGCTCCAAAACATAGGTAGCATATATGAAGGTTCAGCTGAAACGTTTTAGATATTATTCCTTCTTGAGACTTGTAAATTACTCTTTAGGGGATTAATATCTTAGCTAGTATATTATCTATAGATCACCTATTATATTAAATTATATAGGTATTTATATCAGTGCTCTGAGAAATATATTCAATACTAAAAAGGCCAAGATAAAACAAAATTGATATTTTACACTTACATGCAAAACTCAAAGGGTTTTTTTTCTTGAAAAGATCTGGGAGTTGAACTATTTGAAGTAGTATATTTTAGGGTATTCAGGCTGAAGGAATAAATCTTATATCACAAATATTTCAGATTTATGAATAGAAGTTCCTTTTGAAACAGATTATTTATTCCATTATTTTGAGTTTATTCTAGAGATATAAATATCATCTAAGACGATTTCAGAAAATGAGAATCATGAATGAGTTTTTAATTATAGACCTATAGAGTGAAGGGGGAGCTTCCATATGAAGTATATGATGATATATTTTTGCTTAGATTTTATTATGAAGGTATTCATCATAGTTATAAAATTGAGTTAACTTATGTAATCTGAAATTTCGTTCATTCAGTTGATTTTGTTTTTTAGATTAGAGCCCAATATCAATATAGAATTATATTTTTTTAGGAAAACAGATATTTCAATTGGGTATACATCCTTTGTAAATTGAAAATTATAATTATGCTTCATAAAGTCTCACAGTTGAAATTTAGTCATAATTAATAGAAAAGTTGGAATGAAAAGATAAGCTGTGAAATTACTTCCAAAAGGTTTCTCAATGTAAATAACTGTGAGCCTTGAGGTATATTCTACATACGCAAATAGGCCACAATTATCTTAAAAAGAAATTTTGAATTATACATAACTCATAAGTCATGCATATATCCAAAATTCATTATTTTTGATTTCAGAAAAGATGAATAACTTTTTATTGAGTAAGTAAATCCATAGATTTAAGGCCAGATTTGGATTCTACACAAAAATTCACCTAGGGTAGATCCATAGAGTGAATAAGCTCAAATTAACTCTTTGAGGTGGTAAAATGGAAAATACTTCAATACCACATCATCAATACCACATAAGAGATCCGTGAAAATTCTTGTTTTTCTTAATTTCACGCCAAAATAATGGGAATGTGAGAAATCCCATGTTACATATACACTAAGAATAGTGTTATGCATTTTTTGAGCACTTAATATCATGGTATTCTTACATGGACTTTTGGTACACCCATAGTCGATATCTCACTTTAAGCTTAAATTACTATTTTGATGTAAAAAATAGGAAAGGGGGACAAAAGACATCAAAGAGAGCCAGGGTACCCTACTTCTGAGGCCTCAGAGGCGTGGACAACTCTAAAGCTTGAATACATGGCTGATCTTAGACTAATTGGTAAAACAAAACCTTTTGGGAACTTGGTTACCATGTCACAACTACTGTAAATCTTAAGAAAATAGCAAATAACCTGCTATTTTGACGTGCCAAGGAGGTAAAGAGCTACTTAGACTGCTGTAACCATGTCAATTCTTAATGAATTTCCATGGATAAGCCCCAAAAGAGTAATTAAAACCCTTTTTGGACTTGTATCCATTGATTTACCTCATAGCAACCAGTGAAACACTGATATTTGCAATTCTACGTAGAAATGAGGTAAAAACTTCAAAAATTCATTAAAAATAAAATTATTAATGAATCTTTCTGAAACTTTCAGGACCAATGGAGAACTGTATTATCTATGGTAAAACCAAAAATAATTACAGGTTTCTTAGTAAAATTAAAAGTTTTACTTACAGTCCATTTTTGACTATTCTACGTGAAACACTGAATCTTCAAAAATTCACAGTAATTACATCCTGTGATGAAATTGGAAATAACATTGATAAATTTGAGAAATAAATGATTATGTTGGAATAAAAGAAAATTTACAGATGTTACTCCTTTTATTCTTAACCATATTGGGGTTGGTAGTCACGTAAAAGCATTAATTAAGTAATTATGATAATCTTACGTGACAACAGATGATGCAATCAGTAATCCAAAAAAGCTTTATTGCTTTCTCACTCACTGGTTTTTCAGCTTGCTCCATGGCACGCCTCTGTGAGCTGTTGTTGACTTAAAAGAAGCCTCTTCTTGCTGTTTTTTTCCACATCATCATCTTATTATCATTTAAATCATTGTGACCAACAAGTAAGTATTAGTTACCGCTATTCTTAAGTGTTTTAATCTTTCAGAATCAACTAGAAAGACGTGAAATCATAGAATCCAACTTTATATTGCTGTAATAATGTTTTAAATCCATTTTGATCCCTTAAATCCACAATTCTACATCAAATCTCTCTACTTTATCTTTCAATAAGTTCTTTGGAATATTAGTGAGTGATTTATTTTTAATTCTTAAAGTTTTTCTCTAAAATTAGTTTTCTTCAAGAATTACCATTATAGTTATTCTTGCAAAAGATAATTATATATTAAAATAATTTTATTATTTTAATAAAAGAAGTGTTATTATTAAAATCTTCTTGTAATTAATTCTTGTAGACAATTACTTGCTCACTGTTAAAATAACTAGTAGTGTTTAACACATGAAAGAAATAATTTTCAATTATTTAATTGTGGTTATAATGATACTTTATTATTATATTTTATAAGAACAGACATAGTACTGTTGATTAATAGTAATATTATCATCAGTTTCATAGTCACATCTTACAAGAACTGTCTTTGAAAGAAGAACTACGAGATTATTTAATATTCATATTATTAAGGTAAATTTTCATTGAAATAGTGACTCCTAGAAATTGAGAACCTGGAGAATGGATTCTTCTTTTTTATAGAGTGTGGTGTATAGTACATACTTTCAATATGGAAAATATAATTATTCATATAAATATTTGAGATATATCAAAGTGAGAGTTGATTTTAAACCTTTTATTTAGATAAAGGAATAGCTATTGATTCCACCTTTTGATTGGGAAAAGCTATAATAAGCCTGCTTGTTTCTCTCTGGAAAATGAAAATAAATAAAAATAGGATCACTTCTATTTACCTAAAACAGTATTTTTTTAAAAAAAGTATGTTGTAAATAATATCCTCATTTTGAAGGAAAAATAATTAAGAATATAATCTCAAAGAGTATTCAATTCTTATACTTTCTAATATATTATGTGTTATATGAAACAATAAGAGATTATTGTGATCACTCAAAGGTCTCAAGATATTTCTAGAATGGGAGAAAAGTGTGAGAGTGATTCAATCCTAATTTGGGAAAAATTAGAGTATTATTTCCTCTAATGTTTCAATAAAAGAATCCAATTTCAGGAATTAAAGGAATAGAAAGCTAATGTTTGTTCTGATAAATTAATTTTTAATTTAAAATTGAAAATGACTTCCAAATTGTTAAAAAGGAATAGAAATATTCTAAACTGTGTTCAACTTGAGTAGATCAAAAGAAATGAGGAAAATTAACAATTAAGAAAAAGTCTTCTGTTGCAATTTGGGAGTGATAGAAACAGAGAATGAGAAATTCTTCAAAGAAAATTATTTCCATTTAAAGATTATTGAGGTATAGATTATATAAAAATCTGAAAGGTGAATTTAACAAGGAAAAAAGTACCTGATAGGAAAGATGTGATCTGAATTGAATTGTAATGTAGTTTGTTTTTGTGAAAGAAAAAATAATAAGAATTTCACTGTTATTGGTTTAATATTGATTCAAAATATTCTAATTTGTATTTCAAAGAATATTTTGGAATGAAGAATTATTCAATGATTCCAAAAACTACATAATTCAATTCATTTTATGTGAAGTATTTCAAAATATTTGAAATATGGCTTGGAAGGTGTCCAAAGAATAATAGCAATTTAGAGTCTGGTATGAAGCCAGTTGGAATGCTGGTTGGACCTAGTTTGAGACTGCTAACCCCACTGTCAGGGGCAGATTATTGTTTTATGGTAAATTATTCATAGTTTGAATAAAAACACATCAAAAATTAGTTTTGACAAAAAATGATAGTTATTGAGTTGATGGTAACTATAGTATGATTATTTCAGAAGTTGAATAAAAAATTAAAGCCACAAAAGATCAATTTATTTTTTTTATAAAAATTATATAGAAGCATGATTTTTTTCAATCAAATAATTGAGCTTACAATAAACAAAATTAATAAGAAATTTGTTTTGTGTTTAATAAATGAAAGAAGGGTATTGGAAAACACATTTAAGCCCTTATGTTTTTTTACCAATTTATGGTCAAAACACATAATTTGCTTATATTTTTAAAAACATTTCTCAGGCTTAGTTTTGAGGGTTTTTTTTAAAGTTTTTGTCCATATTTTTTCTGACATGGGATGTGAATATCCCCAAGTCTTTTCATTTTTTTTCCAAAATTCTCCAATTTGGCCAATTTGGCATTATGGCCTACTCTTTCAAAAAAATTAATTGAAAATTTTCCCACTTATTAATTTCCATATTTTTCTAAAATAAAGGTAAGAGCTTTGAGAATCAAAACCCAGAAAACCAAAATTTTGGGATTTTTCTTGGGTGGGACAAATGTAGGCCCAAAGGGTCCTTTTTTTATGTTTTGTTGTTCATTTCTGGAAGTAAATTGAAAATACCATTTATGACATCAATGGATTTAAAAATATAATTTATGGCATTAGTGGAAGTTAAAATGCCATAAAAATGCCATAAATGGCATTAAAAGTGACATTTATACCATTTATGGAATCATTTACAGTGCCATGAATGGCATCAAAAAAAGCATGAAAATAAAATTTATGGCATTAAAAGTGCCATTTATGGCATGAACAGTACCATAGCAATGCCATTTTCAGAATTAAAAGAGCCATAAATGGCATCAACAATGACATAGAAATTCCATTTATGGACTCAAAAATGGCATAAAAATGCCCTAAATGGGGGCTTACCCAATTCAGGTGCTTTTTAGCTAAATTTCAAGTAAAAACACCCCTTATGTTTTTTACCAACTTATGGCTAAAACACATAAGGGCTTATGTGTTTTTACAAAATTGCTTATGTGGATTTACCAACACCCTAAAATAATGACAAAGTTTCTGATTGAATTTCCATTAAATGAAATATTAGATGACTTTGAAATACTAATGAATATGAAACTGAGATATAAATTTCAGGCTGTGTAAGGTTTGTCTATGAAACTCTTGATAATAGTAGCAAAATGAAGAGTACTATGACTGTCCTCAATAGAAATATATAATATAATAAAATATTATAACCACGAATTTAAATATAATTATTAAAAATAATTATATAAAAAAATAAATTTAATTATTATTATAAAAATAATAATAATTGTATTAAATTATAATTATTCTATTATTGTTATAGTCACTGACAGTTATAACAATAAGACTTGTAAAGCTCTTAATAAGACAATTACGTGTGGAAATATGAATATTAACCACTTAGAAATAATATAAATATTATTTATAAAAGAATTATAACACACACTGTGCAGAAATAATTATTATAGAATAAAATTTTATATAAAAAAAACTAATACTAGATAAAAAAAATATAGAACTTTAGAGAAATCTTACTTATAATATTTATTTAATACAACAAGTTAAACAACAACAGTTATTATATTAAGTAATGATTATAAGTTAAGAACACGCCCAAAATCAATAATTTTAAGGATAAAACAACTTTTTATGATAAAATTTAAGATTAAAGAGTTTTTAAGAGGAATTTGTGGATTTTAAAAGATATTTAAGATGAAACTTTTATAATATAAAATATATTATTGATGATTACAACAATAATCTGAATTCTATGACTTCAATTATTTAATTTAAAACTAATAAAGAATAAAATAACTTAAGAATTACTTTAATAATAAGATTTTATAAATAATAAAACTTTACCTGTTTAAATTTCTAATATGATTGGATTGATCATAAATGATGGACAAAAACAGTGATGAAAAGACTCTTTTTATGTCTTCAGAGAAGCTCTCATGATTCATAATGAATATAGAGGGCGTGCTCAGGTCAAAACTGAAAAACCATACTTAAAAGCAAAGTTCTTAACTTAAGGCAACTTGTTTTTAATTCCAATTTAAAGTTACCAGGGTTATTCTTAACTCCATGTAACTTTAATCCTCATTTAAACTAATTATTTTGAGTTTTTCATATAAATAAACTTATTTATATTAAAGTTCATCACATGAACAGCTTAAAAATGGAGTTTCAAGAAAAAATCTTTTAAACTCAATTTTTAATTAATTTTTAAAGAAATCATAATTTTCTTTGAGCTTAATTAAAAGAGTAAATTTCCAGGCTAATTACCCAGGAAATTTATTTATAAAATATACTTAAAATTTGATTTATATATAGATACTATCAAATTCTAAGCTGTGTGAAATTATCAAGTAAATCCATTAAGATTTGGATTTTTAATGAATTTTTGAAGTTATTGCTATTTTTCCACATAAAATAGCAATACACACAAAACCTTAGCTTTTGATAAGGTTTTGATGCTTGTAACTTTAAAGTTTTAAGCTTATTTAAGGTTTTTAAGCTTTATTAAGCTTTGACAGTTCTTAAAACCTTGATTTCAAGCCTGCATATTGGGATTTACCCTTTGGCAGCTTGAAATTCCTGTCCAAATTGGGATAAAACCAGTTTAAACCTTAAGGTTGGATCAAAGTCTAATCTTAAAGTTCAAAGAAGGTTGAAAAGTTTAAACCTTAAGGTTGGATCAAAGTCTAATCTTAAAGTTCAAAGAAGGTTGAAAATTCTCCAATACAGGTGGAAAACCTTAATTGAATCATTGCAGATCCAAAAAGTTGGGTACCCCAGCTCTATTTGGTCTTTTTCCTTTGTCCCACCTTTTTGCGTGGATTTTGCCCTTTTATTTATTTAAAGCCATACCATGGCTTTAAACCCTTTTAAATTGAGCTCACACAGGATTTACATTCTGTATGGCAGATCCTTAGCCAATTCAGTAAATATACACCACACCTCAATTTTAACTAAAATTTTGGAAAGTTTGCATTAACCTTATACAACTTTAAATTTAAGCTTATTTAAGATTAAATTTAACAATTTTAAAAAATGTTAAAAAAGTTACATTAGTACTGTGAGATTCTTAAATCTTCTAATAACACAAGAAATAAGTGTTTTTGGTATAACACCTTATGGATGTACCCTAGGTTATTTTTGGTGTAGAATCCGAAAATGACATAATATTTATAACTTTGTTTATCCAAAATGAAGTTATACTTATTTTTTGTTATTTTTTATTTTAATTTCAACTAAAAAGTCTGTTTAAGACAAAATTAGCTGTTTATAGAATCATTTGTGGCCTTATGGGTATGTTATACATACCTCACAGGCTCACATTCCCTACCACCAAAAAAGAATTGTACCAAAATTTTTCTTTTGTAGTTTACCCCCAAGTTCTTTGGTGGTGGAGGCTTGTTTTGGCTCCATTCTGCTGTTAAAAGCATCATATTTTTCTTTTCCATCAATGGATTCCATCCATTGAGTAACTTGCAAGTGTTGGGATGACCCAGGAATTTTCTTACAGTGAGGTATGAGTTCATGCAGTTTTTCCACAGATCTGCAAGGATCTGGTACTCTTTGTGCTGCAGTGCATTTCTGTAAGCCTTCTGGCTGGCTTTGTAAATGTCCACTGAGGCTTCTTGTGGCGGTGTCAGCTCTTTTTGAAGGTAAAATAGTGTCATCAGCTTCAGAATTGGACAATTTATTGTTTTGGAAGTCTTTTACTGACCCTTTTCCTTCTGTATCTGATTGTCTTCTGCCATAATCACGTCTATGACCTTTTTGGGAGCTGCTTGAGGGCTTATAGTTTGCTCCTGATCTGGTTGAAGGCATATTTTATAATTAAAAAGGTTTAAAATAGTAGTTTTACATCAAAAACTTACTATTTTCCAAATACTTAGCTTTATGAAGAGTATTACTGATATCCAAGTTGCTCAGTTCAGAAGATATTGGCTCTTTTTGGTTATTCTGAGTTATAAAAACAGTGCTATTATGATCAGAAATCACAGTGCTTGCAGGAATAATGCTGGTGACTGTGGAGGCTGTTTCAGTGTTTTCTTGTCTTACCAGATTGTCAAACACTAAAATCAATGAGAAAGTCAATTAATTAAGTAAAAAAGGGTATTTCAAACAAAGAAATAAAAATATAAGCCTCACTTATAATATGAAAAAATTCATTTTTTATGGATTTTTTTTTTAAATTATAAGTATTTTTTATATTTTTCAAAAAAAATTCTAACAAAAAAGATTCAAAAGAGTAAAAAAATATGTCACAGGTACAATATCACGGCTGGGCCCCCAAATGTAAGGTGTGGATATGAAATATCAAGTACTTTTCCTGTCCTCAAAATTTGTATAAGGTAAAATTGTTTAAAAATAGTAAGAAATAGTATTTTTAGAGAGAAAATATGCCAATTTTATTGCTTTTAACTTTTTAAGTATAAAACAATAATATAATAAAAATTTATTGTTTTACCAACAATAAAGATTTATCCAAAAATACTCTACACAAGATATTTAAGGCTACAAAAGAAATTTCTTCAAGAGAAATTTCAATTGGAATTAATTGAGAAAAGAACAGCAAACAATTGATTAAATAACAATGTCTTTAAAAAGTTATTTAAAGAGAAAACACACCCAAAAGTGACCAGAATTAATTTGGAAACAAAGTGACAAAGTTAACAGTGATGAAAGATGCTTTAATTCACTTTTGGGTTGGTTCAGGGGTAAAAATGATTATAAGAGTTACAAACAGTGATTATAATGATTTTTTAATGTGGCTGAAAGGTTTAAAATGTTTAAAAAAGGGTGATTGGAATCTTTTATTGATTGGTTTAACAGTGTTTAAACTAATTATAAAAGGAAAATATTCTAACATGAAGAGAAAAGTGGAGCGAAGAAGACATTCTTTTAAAGCCATCAATTTGCTTACTCCAAAAGTAAATTTTACTCTTGTCAGTTGTGAAAACACTCTGACAACAGAAAAGCCAATTATGGCATCATTGAACCCTGGTTGAGACCAAAAAGGGCTGGTTTTAGCCATTGTAGACCCTTAAATCAGCCATTACTATAGTAATACCTATTCTAGAGCCTTCAAAACACATCAGAATGTGTGTAAGGGGCATAGAAACCAGTTAAAACTTTTTCTACTAAAATTGTTTTAACTTAAGGGTAGTTTTACCCCCTTGGCAGCAGTTTAAACTACCCTGGTTGGTATCAAAACCCCATTATCAATTAAGTCACAGACCCTGTGACTTGATTCCAGGCCAAAAGTAATGAAATTTTGCATGGATTTTGACATCCTATGCCAGTAAGCAAGTATTTTGGGGGTCTAGCTCCCCCTTAGAGCTAGAGTGTCTTCCCCCCCCCCAGAATTAATATTTCCAATTTATTTTTTCTTTAATTCCTCATCATTTAATACAATTATAATTTACATATGTAATTTAATTGAGTTTTTAGTTACACATCTGTAATAATTGATACCTCATATGTAAATTAAAGCTCACTTATGTAATACACACGCACATTTTGACAATTCAATTGAATTCAATTGAAAATACTTCAATTCCTCATAGCTTCTAAACTATACACAAAAATTGATGGTTAACACTACATTTGGTGTGAATTGAGTTAAGGTTTTGAGGATCTTCATACTTTTGTACAAAAAATACCAAAAACTTAATTTAAGCTTATTTAGAGTTGAGCTACAGAAATTTCATACAGAAGTGACCCCACCTTATTTTTTATATGGAATCCAATGGTGAGATAATTTCTTTATGTTTATTTATTGGATAAAAATTTAGAATACATTTTATATAAGTCTTTACCAAAAATATTTTAATTTCATAATCCTTATTAAAAATTCATTTTTACTTGATTTTTACAAGTAAAAATGTATTTTCATAATTTCAAATTTTATTGTACTTTTTATTTTTAAATTATAATTAAATTTTCATTTTTGGATATAAACTTGTATTTATATTTCAATTTTTATTTTTATAATATAAATAAATTTATTTTATTTATATTTGTATCTTAATTTATCATTTGTGGTGTTTTGGGTATACAAAAATACCTCTAAGGCTCACACTTTGTGTCCCAGTGCCAGTAATTCTTGTTGGCCAAAATTGCATTTTTTAAGTGAAATTTTTAGATTTATGGGTGTGCACTAACTTTGTACTCTGTCTATGTACTGCACATGGTCTTCCCATGTCTCTGAGCATATAATGATGTCATCAATGTATACTAACATTTAGCCTTCCAATATTTCATCTTGAAATATTGTATCCATTAGCATTTGGAAGTGAGCTGGTGCATTTTTGATGCCAAATGGCATCCTGGTGTACTCATATATGCCCATATGGCATATGATTCTGAGTAATTTGATAAAGTTCTGTTTAACTCCATTCTGACAAAAGCCTTTCATACAATTCATATTGGTTATGTATTTGGCTTTTGCCAGTTTATCTAGGGCATGAGGTATCCTAGCTATAGGGTACCTGTCTGCTTTTGTGTAGCTACTCAGGGCTCTGAAGTCCCCAAACAGCCTATATTTGTCATCATGTCAAGTGATAAGGACAGGAGTGGTGATTTCCACTATTTCATTTTGTCCTATTTTCCTGAGGAAATCCATGTCTAGGAGTCCATCCACTGTCAATGATCAATGGGTGCTGAGAATTGTTAATACAAACAGTCATATTTGTGTCTTTCCCATGTATTTATGTCATTCCTTTAATTGGTGTATCTAGGAATGTCTGTGCATCTTGTGTGTGTTTACACAAGTTCTTATTTGAAGTGTCCTGTGGCATGCCTGCTTCTAACTGTATGTCCTTAATTTCTATTGGTGTTTCCTCTTGGTAGTCCACTAGAGGTTCTTCTCTTGGGTCTTGATCATCATCAGATTGTTCTCTGATGGCATCACCCATAGAGTCTGATTCAGAATCCTCTGTGGGGGATTCCTCCTCTGGGACTTTATCAATGGCATTGACTTTCTTTTTTGCCTTTGGACAGTTGTTGGCATAATGGTCTGTTGAACTACAGTTGTGACAAAAAAATTTCTTCTTAGCCCCTTCTGCCACTCTTTCTCTGGGGTTGTCTTTGAACTCCATCCTGAAATGTTGTTTATCTTTGAAACCACTTCTTTTATATGGGGAATATTTTCCTATAATTGTTCTTTTTGTTACATCTTGTAGGATATTTGCAATGTCATCTAGAGTGCAATTTTGGTTGCATCTGCATTTCACTGCATGCCCTGGTTCTCCTGGCATTTGTGTTAGGAGTTTGTGATTCCTCATCTGAATGTTCATTTGAGGATCAATGGCTTTAAGTCTTTTAGACTGTCTGATACACTACTCATATGGATCTTTGTCCACAATGTACTTGTCATTTTCAAATGACATGGTTTTTTGCCATATCCAAGTACCATTTCTGTACCTTTGGATAATTTGACTCTTCCACCATGGCCAGCTTCTTCTTCCATGTATTTCTTTCATGTCTGTATACCAAATATGAGCATGTCCTTTGAATTCTGTATTACGTCTAGCAGTAATATAGTAGTCTGGTATGCTTGGTACATCAATGCAGAGCCTATCAATATAATCAATGAGTTCCATATGATCATAATCTCCTGTTCCAGAGAGTTTGGGCCAGCTTGAGGCTTCTGGAAGCTGTTTCAAGGCTTCCTTCTCAGAATAAGACATATTATCTCCATATTGATATTGAGATGGAGATATTGCCTTATTGACCAATAAGGCATCTGGTTTGATGTCTTCTTGGTGGTATGGGTTCTCCAAAGCAGGGCCTTCTGGTTGGGGCTTCATGTTTTGGTAGATATTAAAAAAAAAATTATGTCTTGATCCAGACAATCCCTGTCCCTTTTGCAGTGATTTTGCTCTTCAAAGACTTCATTCAGTCTTTTGTTGGTTTTTTCAGAGGCTTTACTCAATTGAGCACAGCTCTCTTGGGTGGCTTTACTTGTAGCCTCTTGTAAGATTGCATTTCTTTGCAACCTTTCATTTATCCTCTTGAAATCATTAATTGATTCTTGAGTTTTCACTGCAAATTGGTACATTTATAACCACAGTTTATCACTGTTTAAGTTACTCTCAGGTGTAACAACATTATGTCCTGTCTGAGTGGGAGTAATATTTCTATTAATGGGGCTACTGATCCTAGAAGTATGTAAAGCTATTTCTGGCTCTTGTGTACTTCTTTAATCAATTCTAACAGCTTCTGGATCATTGAGTCTGACTCTCTCTGCCTTTGGTTGAAATAGGTCTTGTTTTTGCCCTTGTATCCTTGTCTTCTCCTGGAGACTACCTGGGATTGTGAAGAATGGTGACTCTTGGCCACTGATCTGTTGGTTCCTTAATGGTGTGAAGCTACTGGAGAGCTGGTTTGGCCTACTCTGTAAGGTGTGGATATGAAACTTTGATTAAAAATCAAGTACTTTTCCTGTCCTCAAAATTTGTATAAGGTAAAAATCAATTAAAAATAGTAAGAAATATTATTTTTAAGATAAAACACGCCAGTTTTACTGTCTATAACGTTATTAGTATAAAAAAATAATACTATAAAAATTTATTGTTTTACCAACAATAAACATTTATCCAAAAAATACTCTACAAGACATATTTTAAGGCTACAAAAGAAATTTCTTCAAGAGCAATTTCAATTGGAATTAATTGAGCAATGAACTTCAAGCAATTAATTAAAGAACAGAGTCTTCAAAAAGAATATTAAAGAAAAAACACACCCAAAAGTGACTAGAGTGAATTTGGAAACAAAGTGACAAAGCTAACAGTGATGAAAGATGCTTTAATTCACTTTTGGGGTGGTTCAGGGGTAAAATTGATTATAAGAGTTACAAGAAATGATTATAATTATTTTTTCACGTGGTTAAAAGGTTTAAAATTATTTAAAAGAGGTGGTTGGAATATTCTATTGATTGGTTTAACAGTGTTTAAACTAATTAATAAAAGGAAAAGATTCTAACATGAAGAGAAAAGTGGGGCAAAGAAGACATTCTTTTATAGCCATCAATTTTCTTACTCTAAAAGTTAAATTTCCTCTTGTCAGTCGTGAAAAACAGTCTGACAACAGAAAAGCCAATTATGGCATCATTGAGCCCTGGTTTGGACCAAAAAAAGGGCTGGTTTAAGCCATTTTTAGCCATTTTAGACCCTTAAATCAGCCATTACTATAGCAATACCTGGTCTAGAGCCTTCAAAACATGTCAGAATGTGTGTAAGAGGCGTAGAAACCAGTTAAAACTGTTTTTACTATGATTGTTTTATTTTAAGGGTAGTTTTACCCTCTTGGCAACAGCTAAAACTACCCCAGTTGGTATCAAAACATCATCTTCAATTGAGTCCACAGACCCTGTAACTCAATTCCAGGCCAAAAGTGATGAACTTTTGCGTGTATTTTGACATCCCACACCTGTCAGCAAGGACTTTGGGGGTCTAGCTCCCCCTTAGAGCTGGAGTTCCTTTTGCCCCCCAAATTTAATCTTTCCAATTTATTTTTCCTTTAATTCTTCATCATGTATTATACTTATAATTTACATATGTAATTCAATTGAGTTGTACAGTTCAATACAGTAATAATTGATACCTCATATGTAAATCAAACTTCACTTATGTAATACACGTGCACATTTTGACATTTCAATTGAATTCAATTGAAAATACTTCAATTCCTCATAGCTTCTAAACTAAACACAACACCTCAATTTTAACACAAAAATTGATGGTTAACACCACATGTGGTGTCAATTAAATTAATGTTTGGAGGATTTTCAACTTTTGTATTGAAAATACTAAAAACTTAATTTAAGCTTATTTAGAGTTGAGTTACAGAAATTTCATCCAGAGGGGACCCCACCTGATTTTTTATGAGGAATCCAATGGTGAAATAATTTTTATATGTTTATTTATTGGATAAAAAGTTATAATAATTTTTATTTAACTTTTTTCCAAATTTGTTTATTTTTTTACAATTTTGTTAAAAATTAATTTTTACTTAATTTTTTCAAGTATAAATGTAATTTTGCAATTTCAAAATTTTAATGTAATTTTATTTTTATATTTTAATTAAATTTTTAATTGTGAATATAATTTTATATTTATATTTTAATTTTCATTTTAATAATATAAATAAATTTATTTTATTTATATTTATATGTTAATTTTGTATTTGTGGTCTTTTGGGTATATGAAATTACCTCTAAGACTCACATTCCCTCCCCCTAAAAAGAGAATATTACAAAGTAATATTGTTCTTTCTAATGTGCCTGAACCTTCTGAGAAGTTTAGTAGCTTCAGGTATGTCCTTTTCTGGCAACCATTCATCTTCACAAGTTGGGTCACTGTACCTAACAAGGTATTCCCTTACTTTGTTGGTTCTCAACTTTCTTTCTTTGAGAACTTTGGTAATTTTCTTACTACCAGATGACTTTATAGGAGGTATAACTTGGGGAACTTTATTCCTCAAGGGGAATTTTTCAGCATCACTAGATTTATATGGCTTTATCAAGCTCACTGGAAATGTGGGATGCTTATTGCTAAGTTCTTCAGATAACTCTACTTCAACAGCATTTTCTCCATGGAGGCCCTTAATAAAAAAAGGTCCTGCAAAGGAGTCTTTCAAATTTTTACATCCTTTGATGTTATTGAAGTTAGTGGTGGATACAAGAACTAGGTCCCCCACTTTGAAATCTGCAGTTGCATGTGATTTATCCCATTTGTCTTTAGCATATGCAAAGGAGTCTTCCATGCATCTTACTGCATGCTTCCTAGCTTTGTCTAGCATTCCTTTGAAGCTAGCAGCTGTTGGATGTATTTCAATCAAATCTTTCCTCAAGTAATCTTGGGGTAATTTGGGGTTCCATCCTTTTTCTAGGATAGCAGGAGTTTGATTGGTACTGGCATGGATTGATGTTTTATATGCTAATTCCAGTGCTGGTAGCAGAGTACACCAATAATGGGTCAATCCATCACAATCTTTGAATTCAAGGCCATATGCACAAAATCTTCTTACCATGTCCTCTAAGGTTTGGATTATCCTTTCAGCCAGTCCATCAGTTTGTGGGTGGTAGGCTGTAGAGAAAGACAGCTTAGTGCCAAATAGTTGGTGAAGATTTGTCCATAGTGCTGAAGTGAATTTAGGATCTCTATCACTAATGATATCTGTAAATATCCCAGTCCATGACACTACTCTATTACATATCAGAGGAGCTGTATCCATGGCTGTATCATCTTTGTGACATGGTAAAAAGATTGGAGTTTTACTGAATCTGTCCACAATTACTAGGCAAGCATTATAGCTTCTGTCACCTCCTGGTGGTAGTCCAGTTACCCAATCCATATGGACAATTTCCCAAGGTCTGCTTGGTTCTTGGATTTTTATCATATTTCCAAGTCTTTTGCCAGTGGATTTATTTGCCTTTTGGCATCTGTCACAGGTTTTGCAATACTCTGCAACATCTTTCTGCCACATTGGCCACCATATGCAGTTCTTTACTTTCTCTCTTGTTCTGTCTTCAGACAGATGTCCTGAAAAAGGGCTATCATGGCATTCTTTCAGTACAATATTGATTAATGACCTGTCTACAACTGTCATGACACATGTGTGCTTGGTCCTGTGGTAAATTATACCATCCAGTAGGTGAAATCTTCCTTCATCATAATATTTTTTCCCTACTTCATCCAAGGCATGTATTAGAGAGTTGTCTTTAAAGTCTTTATTAAGTAATTGGCATAAGATGCTGCAATTCCTATCTTGGGTGTAACTGTTCCTGACTTCTTCAAAGAAGGTGGTGTTCAAGTCTGTAACACTTATTCCTTCAATTGGGATCTGTGGTGAAGCTTCTTCTGGCACATAAGCAGGATTATCAATGTTATTTGGTAATGGCCATCTGCTTAGTCCATCTGCATTCTTATGAATATTCCCATCCTTATGAACAATAGTCATATTGCCCCTGTATTCTTGTATGGCTATTTGCCATCTGAGCATATGTCTGTTGGCTGTTTTCATGTTTAAAAGTGATTTGACAGCTGTACAATCTGTTATCACCTCAAAAACACATCCCTCTAAGAAGTAGTTCAATTCCTCCAAGGCCCAGACAAGGCATAGACATTCCATTTGACTTGCCCCATATCTGGCTTCAGTTGGTTTTATTTGCCTGGATATGAAACATATGGGTCCTTCTACAGGTTTGTCATTTATGATCTGAACTTGGTGAAGTGCAGCACCCAGCCCATCCCCTGATGCATCAATATACAATTTGAAAGGAAATTTAAAGTTTGGAATAAGTAAGAGTGGAGCAGTGGTCAAGGCTTCTCTTAGAGACTCAAAAGCTTTGACTCTGTCAACAGTCATTTCAAATACTGTGTTTTTGTCACACAATTTATAAAGTGGTCTTGCTATGGATGCAAAATCTTTAATGTGTTGCCTGTAATATCCTGCAAAACCTAAGAATGACTGAATTTCCTTCTTTTTCTGAGGCATGGGTTTTAGCAATACTGCTGCAACTTTGTTTTTGTCAATTCCAAGGGACAAACCAGATGCAACATGCCCTAGTGCTTTAAGTTCTTTAGATACAAAATGGCATTTCTTCAAGGAGATTTTCATGTTTACTGATTGCATTTTTGTCAATGCTCTGGACAATCTGTACATGTGCTCTTCCCAAGTCTTGGAACAGACAATAATGTCATCAATGTAAATGATTAGCCATCCCTCTGAGAGTTCTTCAGGGAAGATTTCATCCATCATTCTTTGGAAGTGTGGAGGTGTATTTTTGATACCAAAGGGCATCCTCAAGTATTCATACACTCCACAATGAATAATAATCCTCAAGTATTTTCTTTCTCTTGGTGTCACCACATTTTGACGGAATCCCTTAAGGGCATCCATAGTGGTTATATACACTGCTTGAGATATTTGAGTAAGGGCAATTTGGATTTTTGGTATTGGGTATCTGTCTGGAACAGTGTAAGTGTTCAGAGCTCTAAAGTCCCAAACCATTCTAGATTTTCCATTATGCCATGCCACTATGACTGGTGTAGTTATTTCTACTTCTTCATTGTGGCCTACTTTTCTTATTACACCAAGGTCCAGAAGCTCTTTGATATGAATTTCTAGAGCTTCTCTTGATTTTGGACTTTCTGGATATGCAGGTCTTCTTAAGAGTGGTGGATAAGGTCTCTCAATGTTAAGAATGATGTCAGCTTCATGACCAATAATTGCCCCTAGAAGTTCTTTGTCTGAAGCAAATGCTCCTCTGTGGTCATACAAAAGGGAAGAAAGTTCATTTTCTTGTTTATCAGTCAGATGAAGGCTTATATCAGCCTCATTTGACTGTTCAGACTTGAATTTCTCTAACTCTAAGCTGACTGGTGATACTTTGTTTACTGTAATTTGCTTTTTAAATGGTAAAAAGGCAAATTTTTGGCGCTTATTGTCTCCAATAGTAAAGTATCTGTCTTTTTTGTTATGCAAATCTACCCCATACATGATTAAATAGTTATTTCCCAATATAAAATGGGTACTAGAGCAATTTTCCATAACAACAAATTCAACTGTGATTCTTAAGTTCCCATTTATGTGTGGGAATATGACATTGGTCTCAAAAATTCCTAATGCTTTCATTGGATTACTTGCACTATTGAATTTTATACCATCAATTGGTAACAATTGGTCTTCAAAATTTGGTACACAAGTCTTAAGAAAAGATTTTCCAACACAAGAGCAGAAGGCTCCTGGGTCAAGCAAACGTTTGGTGGGCTTGTTGTCAATCACCACTTCTGTTATACAGGAGTTACCAGCTGTATAACCTTTCCCTCTGTTTGGTTTGGTTTTCATGAGTTGTGCATCTTGAACTTTTGATAAATTAAGTTGACCATTGCTCAATTGTGGCAAGTGGGAATAAGATTCCATGATGTCAAAAGTGGCATTGATATTTTCTATATCTTTTGAAGATTCAGAAAATATTGATGACTTGTCATCTGAATTGTCTTCAATTATGTCATCTTTTTCAACATCAGGTTCCTTTTCAATATCAATTTCATTGATTTTCCCCCTTTTTGGAAATGTATTGGCTAAATGGGTGGTGCTTTGGCAAATATGGCACTTTCTGACTGTATCTGCAGATTTATACTCAATATTACTAGAATTTTCTTTGGGGCTTTTGTCCACAGAATCTCTCCAAGGTGTATTAAACCGTGTTTTGAGATTCACCCTACTAGAACCAATTTTGGTTCTGGTGGTTACTTCTTCTAATATATTGATAATATCCTCTGCTGAAGACTGTTCAGTAGTCCTGCTTTTGACAGCATGCTCTAAGTCACCTCCACATTGTCTCAGAATCTTCCTATGGATCATAAATTCTGACATGTCTGGATATAATGCTGTTAATCTGTCTTTTTGTTGGCAAAACCATGGTAAAGCTTTGTCTTTATCAGCATTGAATTTGGCAGATTCAAAGGCTGTTTCAGCTTTAAGCCTCCAAGCATCATTTTCCCATTTGTTAATGATTTGGGTTTTCCACCAAGTCCAACTCTGGTGTCCATGTGCTTGCCTTATTTTGATTTACCATCTGTGAGCTGATTTGGTAAACAAGGTGTTGAATCTTTCTGTTACCAATCTGTCTGGTAATTCAAAATCCTCTTTGATCATTTCAATACCTCTAATGAATTCCATATGGTCATACTCTCCTTCACCACTGAAGTGAGGCCATTCTTTAAGTTTTGGAACTTCTTTCCAGAGTGCTTGGCCCATTGATGGTTCCAAGTTATGAAAACAAGTAGAAAATTCATCTTTTAACTGTGAGTTTTCAATATCCAATACTTGTGGATTAGGAATTCTTGCTCCCTCATTTTGGTTCAGAGGTGTAGACATTCTTGGCAAGGTGTTTAGCAGTTGTTCAATATCATTCATTTTACTGTTGTTACACCTTTGTGAATTTCTTAATTCATGTTGTAAGCTTTGTATAGAGTCTATGATATTCTTTTTATGATCATCCTCTTTATATGTAAGCTCATTCCATAATTCTGTTTGTTTAGTATTATCAGATATAACTTCATTTAACTTTATTGTTAATTTTGATATTTCCTCTCTTGAGGTATCAAAATGCTTTTTCAAGGCAATTGTATTTGTCTTTACTTCAGCAAACAATTTTGAAATATCATCAAGAGCTTTTTTATTATCTTCTTTGATAGTGTTTATGGCTTGTTTTATTCTTTTTTCAATTATGTCATCAATATTGAATTTAGAATATTTGTCTGTTAATTCTTCAATAATGGCAGATTGTTCATTTATCTTGATGCCAAAAGAATTATCATTATTGGAAGCTTTTATTGTTCTTAAAACTCTCTCAAAGCCTTTAAGTGTATCATTTATTTGGCTCAGACTCAAGTTATTTGTTTTAATATTGTCACAAATTGATGAATTTTTATCAGAAAGATGACTTTTTACGTCAGAAATAGCTTTATACAACTCTGGAATACAATTAAAAGTATCAGAAATCATTTTTGATATTTTAATCTGGCTTCCTCCTTCTTCTGTAATTCCATCATGGTTCTGGCCATCTGAAATAAATTTTCCATGGCATCCTGTTGAATCTTTGGGATTCTGTAGCCCTGGCTGTAAGGTTTTGGGGCTGGTGCCTTCCCTTTGCCCTTGTTTGGAGTTTGTGGCTGCTTTTTCACATTGGAATTTCTGCTGCTGGCCACTGGGGCTGTTTTTGGCACTGGTTTGGGTGGTTGAGGGTTGTTTTTCCTCCATTCTAGTGTCAACAGCATCATGTTTTTCTTCTCCATCAATAGATGCCATCCATTGAGCAATTTGCAAGTATTGGGATGGCCCAGGAATTTTCTCACAGTCAGGTAAGAATTCATGCAGTTCTTCCACAGGTCTGCAAGGATCTGGTACTCCTTGAACTGAAGTGCATTGTTGTATGCACTGTGGCTGGCTTTGTATATGTCCACAGAGGCTTGTTGTGGCGGTGTCAGCTCTTTTTGAAGGTAAAATGGTATTATCAGCTTCATAATGACCCATTTTAGTTGTTTGGAAGTCATCAACTGACCCTTTTCCTTCTGTACCTGATTGGCCTCTGCCATAATCATGTCTATTACCTTTCTGGGAGCTTCTTGAGGGGTTATAGCTGGCTCCTGATGTAGTTGAAGGCATATTTTATGATTAAAAAGGCTTAAAATAGTATTTTTATGTTAAAAAACTTACTATTGGCCAAATATTTGGCTTTCTGAAGAGTATTACTTATTTCCAAGTTGACTAATTCAGAAGAAATTGGCTCTGGTTGAATATTCTGAGTCACAATAGTAGTACTATTATGATCAGAATTAACAGTACTGGCAGGAATAATGCTGGTTACTGTTGAAGCTGTTTCAATGTTTTCTAGTCTTACCACGTTGTCAGACACTAAAATTAATGAAAAAACCAATTAATTAAGTAAAAAAAAATATTTTGAAAAAGAAATGAAAATATAAGCCTCACTTATAATATGAAAAAATTATTTTTTATGGATTTTTTTTGATTATAAGTATTTTTTATATGTTTTTAAATTTTCCAATATAAGAAAAAAGATTTAAAAAGAGTAAAAAAATATGTCACAGGTAAAATATCATGGCTGGGCCCCCAAATGTAAGGTGTGGATATGAAACTTTGATTAAAAATCAAGTACTTTTCCTGTCCTCAAAATTTGTATAAGGTAAAAATCAATTAAAAATAGTAAGAAATACTATTTTCAAAAGGAAACATGCCAATTTTTTTGGTTTATAACTTTATTAGTATAAAAAAATAATATTATAAAAATTTATTGTTTTACCAACAATAAAAATTTATCCAAAAAATACTCTACAAGAGATATTTTAAGGCTACAAAAGAAATTTCTTCAAGAGCAATTTCAATTGGAATTAATTGAGCAATTAACTAAAAGCAATTAATTAAAGAACAGAGTCTTCAAAAAGAATATTAAAGAAAAAACACACCCAAAAGTGACCAGAGTGAATTTGGAAACAAAGTGACAAAGTTTACAGTGATGAAAGATGCTTTAATTCACTTTTGGGGTGGTTCAGGGGTTAAAATGATTATAAGAGTTACAAACAATTATTATAATGATTTTTTCACGTGGTTAAAAGGTTTAAAATGATTTAAAAGAGGTGGTTGGAATCTTCTATTTATTGGTTTAACAGTGTTTAAACTAATTAATAAAAGGAAAAGATTCTAACATGAAGAGAAAAGTGGGGCAAAGAAGACATTCTTTTATAGCCATCAATTTTCTTACTCCAAAAGTTAAATTTCCTCTTTTCAGTCGTGAAAAACAGTCTGACAACAGAAAAGCCAATTATGGCATCATTGAGCCCTGGTTTGGACCAAAAAAGGGCTGGTTTAAGCCATTTTTAGCCATTTTAGACCCTTAAATCAGCCATTACTATAGCAATACCTGGTCTAGAGCCTTCAAAACATGTCAAAATGTGTGTAAGAGGCATAGAAACCAGTTAAAGCTGTTTTTACTATGATTGTTTTATTTTAAGGGTAGTTTTACCCTCTTGGCAACAGCTAAAACTACCCCAGTTGGTATCAAAACCTCATCTTCAATTGAGTCCACAGACCCTGTAACTCAATTCCAGGCCAAAATTGATGAACTTTTGCGTGAATTTTGACATCCCACGCCTGTCAGCAAGGACTTTGGGGGTCTAGCTCCCCTGTAGAGCTGGAGTTCCTTTTCCCCCCCCAAATTTAATCTTTCCAATTTATTTTTCCTTTAATTCTTCATCATGTATTATACTTATAATTTACATATGTAATTCAATTGAGTTGTACAGTTCAATACAGTAATAATTGATACCTCATATGTAAATCAAAGTTCACTTATGTAATACTTGCACACATTTTGACATTTCAATTGAATTCAATTGAAAATACTTCAATTCCTCATAGCTTCTAAACTAAACACAACACCTCAATTTTAACACAAAAATTGATGGTTAACACCACATGTGGTGTCAATTAAATTGAGAGTTTGAGGATTTTCAACTTTTGTATTGAAAATACTAAAAACTTAATTTAAGCTTATTTAGAGTTGAGTTACAGAAATTTCATCCAGAGGTGACCCCACCTGATTTTTTATGAGGAATCCAATGGTGAAATAATTTTTATATGTTTATTTATTGGATAAAAAGTTATAATAATTTTTATTTAACTTTTTTCCAAATTTGTTTATTTTTTTACAATTTTGTTAAAAATTAATTTTTACTTAATTTTTTCAAGTATAAATGTAATTTTGCAATTTCAAAATTTTAATGTAATTTTATTTTTAAATTGTAATTTAATTTTTAATTGTGAATGTAATTTTATATTTATATTTTCATTTTCATTTTAATAATATAAATAAATTTATTTTATTTATATTTATATGTTAATTTTGTATTTGTGGTCTTTTGGGTATATGAAATTACCTCTAAGGCTCACATACTCCTTGTGAGCCTGAAGGAATCTGATTATTCCCTGTCTGGGTTGGCTGTTCTTGTATAGCTTGGTTGGTGGCTTTATTCCCCCTTATCCTGGTTTCCCTTTCCTCCAGAAGTCTGAACTGCGTGGTGGTATTCCAACCTTTGGTGATTACCATAAGGTTTTCGAAGTCTATCTCTTTGAGGCTTATCTTCTGGAAACTTGCTCCCAGTTCTTCCCAGTGAGATTCTAGGTGGAACCTCTTTTTGTCCATGCTCCATTGAAAAAGTTCTTTGAAGAGTTGGTGGAGCTGAAGAACTTGATCCATATCCTTCCAGTCCTCTGGTTTGAGGTTTCTGTTGAATTGTAAAGTGAATGGAAGAGTGGGTATTATTTCCCTCAATTTCTTTCCATCCACCATTGTGTCCAAGGTGTCCTCTTCCAGGCCTTCTGGTTCTGGACAAGCATTCTCTGCCCTCTGGCTGGTTCCTTGGGATTCCAAGGTTTATTAGGTGTACAGGTGACATATCAGTGTTGGCAAGCAGTCAACAAATCAATATTCTTAGGGTATTGACCTTTTACTGTGCCTTGTAAAACTTTGTTGTCTACTGCTTTTGGCAATTTTCCTTTAGAGGTTACAACTGGGTTAGCTATTGTAATCTTCCCTGTAAAAGTGATTAAGGTTGGTTTACCTTGTATTTATGCAGATTTTTGTGGTTTTCTACCCCTCTTAGTAGAAATTGGTTTCCACCTCTTAGCTGTGCCTCTTCCCTTTCCCCTTAATCCCCTCTGGTTCTGAAGGTATCACTGTTATGTTGGCCTGTGACTGGGTTTCAAGTGGTATGAAATTTCCTTCCACTGAATAAAACAGAAAAAGAGGGCTTATTGTCAGTTAATATTTCGTAAAATGCTGTTTGCATGTCTAAGAATGGCCTGTGGGAAATATATTCCTATATGATACCCTTGGATTATGACAGTGCAATTTAAATTATCAATTACATGTCAAAAAATACAGCTTGTGGATTTCTGGTACACTGGTTGTATACCAGTATCTCACAGATTAACTTGTAATTAACAAGTGTAATCTAAAAGTGGTTATGTAAAGGGAAATTTAAATTATCAATATACCCAACCAAGCCTCTAATACTGTTGTTTTACAGTAACAGAGGTGTCCTTTTTAATTCAAAAAGGACAGTATTGAGGGCTTAAAGTGTTTTAATATGTAAAGCATGCCAAAAAAGAAAGGTTTTGTGGTTATTAAATCATAATCAACCAGGCAATAAGGCAATTAAAATAGAAAAACACAGTGGTATATGGTCCTATACCACTCAAAAAACAAATATAAGATATGTTTTATATTATTTTTTTAAATAATATTTATGCCTAAAAAAGAAAAAAAAGGGGCAGAATTAAGAAATTAAAAGAAAATACTCACTTTTGGCATAAAAAGGTCCAAAAATCCAAAAAAAAACATGGCCAGGCCCCCAAAATGTCAGGATGAATCTATGATGAAGCTAATAAAGACTAATTACAAGCTTTAAATATGACTGTGACACAGTTGAAATGATTAAGGAAGATTTTTTCATGATAATAAAGGTTGATTATGAGGTATACAGGGCTTTACTATTGAGGAATAGTGGTGGTGAGCCCTGTTGAAAGCCCTGGGTGCAATAATTATCAGTTGGTTTACTATGATAACTACTACAATAATTAATATTAGAATTATAACCTGATTATCCTCCAAGATTATAACTGTTTTTGACAGTTGTACTACCTAGGAATTCAAGAGCAGGATGAGGAAACCTTTTCTGGTGGAGAAAAGGCCCCCTTTTTATCCTAAACTTGGGTGAAAAAGTCTTCTAGATCTTTCCACATAGAGGAAGTGAACATTTTGCACTTCCAAGGACTAGCTTGTGGCTTTCCCAAGGCTTTCATAGCCTGTATTGGGATCAGATGTGGTTTTGAAACCACATCTGGGAAGTTTTCACCAATACAGGGTGAAAAATTTCATCTGGAGACCACATAGCCCTCCTCTGACATGTATTACGTGTATAATTCTGTACAGGACCCCAGTATTGGCCAGACTATGAGGTATTGAAGTATAAACAAGATTATTTGTCCGTTTGACACCTCATAATCATAGTTATGGGATATCATCCCATAGTAAAGCTGTATTGGTCTAACTGTGGTATTTTGACCTTAAAACTGTCATAACATTTGCAGTTTTTGAGATATCAAACTCAATGTTGGCTCATTGTGTAGCCCTGGATGTGTTATACACAATGGTTTCTCATTTTATATGACCAAGTTATGCCATGTACAAGATTTTTTGTACATATGTATGATTTGCTTAAAATCTGTATGGAGCTTGTTTGCCCCATAACCTTTGGTCTAGATGAGATCTGGTGAAATGGATGAGCCCATCAGATATCCCTGATTTTTTTCTTTCCAAAAAGACCCCACTTTAGGCATCTCACACTAAAACCGTAGAAGTTAGATACAAGGTGAATATTTTATTCACCCTTATTTGACCTTATTTTGGCCATAACTCCTATAGCTCTGGTGCTAGCTTATTTGGCTAATACCATTTGATAGCCCTGACTTAGAGCTTTAATTTGAATACCAATTTGATGGGGTTAAGCCTCTTCCTCTGTATTTCAGATGAGAGGTGAAAAATAAGGTTTATTCTCAGTAACAACTTTGAGCAGGAATAACTTTTTTATTCCTTTTCCTATGATGATGGGACTTGTGTATTTGGAGATTGGTGGGTTTCCTCTTTCTTTTGATTCCTTTTGAGCTTATTTGGCTCAGCTCCATGTTTTGGTAGTATCTTGGCTTTACCATTGGTTTATGGTATTTGGCTGTCATGCTTGTGCTTTGGTTTTAAGTCACAGGCTGACAATCCATTTCCCAGCTCTACCAGTGAGAAAGGGAGTTGAGTGAAGAAATTTCTTCCTGTCAGAGAAGAAATTTGCTGGATCATTATGGAATATCAATTCACAGGATTGGATAAATCCTCTCAGTTTATGGGCTTGAGTACCATCAAAATAATCAGGTGCTTTCATTGATGGAGCCTTGAATGCAGGGGATTTGGAATTGGCCCTGGGGGTAACTCCTTGAGTGAGTTGCCTCATGAATTGAGTCATCTGCTCCATCATCTTGAGGAGACTTGGTTCAGTCTGAGAGACAAGAGGTTGACCAGAAAGGGCTAGATTAGAGCTCTGAGGAACCTCTGGAGCATTTTCTAAAGTATCTTCCACTTCAGTTTCCCCAGAATCTTCCTCTTCCACAGACTCTTTCCCCTCTTCATCTCCAAATTCCCCTAGTCTTGCTGTTGCACCTTCATAAATGCCAGGATAACCACCCAAAAAGCCAGATAATGATGTTGATCTTCTTGGTTTCATTCCCCCTCTTCTGGAGGGTGCTGCGCCTTTCATTGGTGGCTCTTTGCCAAGGGGATCCCTTGCTGTAGGAGTGCAAACAGCTGGGTTTATTTGTGATCTAGTATTTTTGGTCAGAAGGCTATGCTGTACTAGCATTATTTGAGAATAATAAGTGTAATAAACTTGATTTTACTTGCAAATAGGAATCAAAGTTTGGCCAAATCAATAAAAATAAAATTCTTGATTAAATTTTAGTAATCAATCAACATTCTTGAGGTGAAATCAAATTCAATCAATAAATCAATCAATTCAGTCAATTTCAAAAATCAAATCAAATATCAATAATCAATAAATAAATCAAGTTCTTGAGGAATCAATTAGTCAATCAATATCTTTAGGAACCAGTTCAATATCTTGATGAGTCAAAATCAATCAATAATCAAAATCAATTTTTGAGGGTCAATCAGTTATCTTGAGTAATTTAAAGCCAGTAAATTATTCCAATCCAAACAGAATCCTTAATTTCTGAATCAATAACCAAAATTAATCCCAATAAATCAACCAATGAATTAACCAATCAATAAAGATTCCTGATAAGACCTGAATAAGAAAACAAAATAAATTTTGGATTTAATACATAATTGAGAATTAAAGTGATATTGTCAGAAATGATTAAGAAATGATACGAATAAATTTTTGTTTGAATAAATTGAATGAGATGAAAATTGATGAGAGAAAAATCATAATCATGAAAAAATTATAAAATTATAAAAGAGTCATAATTTAAGGATGATAGAAGTGAATATAAATAAATGAAATGGAAAAAAACCAATCATTATCTAATTAATTTAATGTCACAGGGGATCTTCTATCAGCCTGTGACTCAAAACAGAGCACTAGCATGACATCCAACATACCATAAATAATGGTATGACAAGTATTGAACAAACATAGCCAATACAGGTAATAAATAAGAGGGAAAAAATCCTCTTAAATTAAACACCAACCTTATCCAAACAGAATAAGGAAACCTAGAGGAGAATAAACAAGTCAAAACCCTTATTTTCACCTCTCATCTAACTTATGCATATTTGAGTTATTCTATATCAAAATGGTATTTTTCTTAAAGCTCACATAGAGAGCTACACAATGATATCATCCATGTTGTCGTAACACCACTACAACTGGAGATACCATATGACCTTTATTTCAAAACCAAGACCCCCCTGAAAGTCAAAGAGGGCTTGTACAAAACTGTACGAAAGTATAACCAAATTAAAGATATAAACAAGAGCTTTAATTTGAGATACATTAGACCTCTGTATCTCTTAAATTGACTGAGGGATCTTGGTTCAAAGGTTTAACAACCAAAAATACAGATATTCTGAAAACAAGAAAGTAAACAAACCCCTGTATCTTTGGAATACACTCATACAACTGTACAGTGTAATATACCAAACTGTAGAGCTAATCAAGCCCTACAAAACTGTATCAGCAGAATACAGATATCTTCCAAATTGGAGAAGATATCTGGCATGGAAGTTTTTGAAGCCTCATACTGATGTACAAAATTACATCCAAAAACTTAAAACCCTTATAACTTTTGCTATTTGAAAGAAGGGTAAACATGAAGCATACCAAATTGAAGAGCTCTTTAAGCCCTTCAATTCTGTGCTCTTGGTTTCTTGATATCTCAAAAACTGACTAAGATATCTTGGTTGGAAGTATTTTGACCAATACTGGCCTGTACCAAACCTGTACCAACCAGTACTGGCTTGATACTTAAAATAATGGTTGTTTAAAGCTTAAACCCGCCCAGAATGACTAATATTGATCATACAGACACCAGAACAACGTCATCCAAGTGCTGACGTGGCAGGTGAAAAGTTTTTTCACCCTGTATTGACCCAGAATGATCATTTGTGGTGCTAAAACCACAATTCTGCCTATATTGACGTCAGAATTGATGATCCAGAACCACAGATTGACCATTGGAGTGAAAATTTTCACTCCTCTGACGTGTGAAGAGTTAATAACTCTTGACAGTCTTGAAAGATATAAAAAGAAGGGTTTTTTCCTTGAAAACCCATCATTCTTATCTTATTATCCATATTCTTACGTGACAAAACTGTTATCAATCAGTAGTGCCCTTAGAATTATTATTAAAAGATATAATTAGAACATAATTATTGTAGTACCTCTTTACAGTCAGAGATATTAGAGTATTGCAACCCAGGTCCTCAATAGACTCATCACCACTGTTACCATGTAGCAGTAGGACCTGAAGATTTAATTTTTTGTTTTTTGATGTGTCACAGTCATAATACTAGCTTGTAACTACATTTTATAGCTACTATATAGACTCACCCTGACATTTTGGGGGCCTGGCCGTGGTTTTTCAACCTTATTGGACGTGTTTTGAACTGAATTAGGCATAAAATTCAGTTATTTAAAAGGTATTTTACTAACAGTGAGTAAAATTTCTAATTTATCTTATTTTATATTATTATCATTTTTTTATAGCATCATATATTATATACACAAATTTTTTTTTCCTCCAAAAATATATATTACAAAATATTTTTGTTGAGAGTAAGAGTACAAATCCTCTTTTTCATTATATTGCAATAATTTTCACGAAATTTGATAATAATACAACAGTATTATTTAAATTTCAATATAAATAATAATGTACAAACAGTATATTATTTATTTTACTATTATTTTTCACCAAAGTGCGTGAAAATTAATAAAGAAACATTTATTAATAAATAATTAATAAATATTAAATAATAAAATAATTTTTTATTATTTATAAGGAATATTTTAATTAAATATTTCCTTTAAAACAAGACATCACTCAAATTGACGTGAAAACTTGTAATTAATTGATAATTTAAATCAAAATCAAGTGTTAAAATAGATATTATTTATAATATTTATAATAACAAATCAAATTTATTATAATTTAATAAATTTGACGTGTTTATATAAAAACACAATAATATCCAAGTGAATCATTCACAAAACACTTGGATATTATAGTTTTCACTTATAAAACATAAGTGAAAAACTCAAAAAACTGTTATTTTTCAATAAAAAAACATATAAAAATAATAAAAAAAAAAAAAACATATAATACCTCAAAATTTCGAAAAATAACAGTAGAATTGAATATAATCATTTTGTTTTATCATAAAATACTGATATACAATCTGAAATATCTTTTCTGAATAGTGGAAAAAGACTATATTCCATTAGAAACCCAGTCACAAGGAAATCCATTTGTGACAGCCTCAGAAGACAGAGAGGTGCTGCCAAAAACCAAGGGCAAGCAGAAAAGACACAGTGAAGTGACAATCAACTCAAAAGATTGGACACCAATAGCCGTGCCAAGGGCCAAAAAACCCAGAAAAGCTCCAACAAAACCAGTTGGATCACCAAAACAAATTGAAAAACAGAAAATCACTGTTATCAACCCAGTTGTAAACTCTAAAGGCAAATTGCCAAAGAGTATAGATCATAAATTTGTACAAGGGCCTGCTAAAGGTAAATAAACCTTGAAACATACAACATTTTTCATTGTCTGTCATTTTTTAACATTGTTAACATGACACCTCCACTTCTTAGAGATCTTGGATTCCCAAGAAATCAACCAGAACACTGGCCAAGAAGACACAGAGGAAGAAGACAGCCAATCACTGGATCAAATGACCAGCAAAGGGCTTACCATCAGGGAACTCCTACCCAAGGTCTTATTCCAAATCAAATTCAACCCAGAAGTCCAACCAGGAGATTGGACAGATGCAGAACAGGTCCTTCAAATACACAAACTGCTGAAAGACCTCTTCACATGGAGCATGGACAACAAAATGTTCACTATGGCAGCATCATGGGCAGAAGTGGGGATAACAACTCAGAAGATCTGTCTCAAGCAAATGGCTTGGATGGAGCTTATGACAGAAATGCAAGGTTGGAATCCCAACAAGAATTTCAAACTCTTAGAAGAAAGAGCAATCAGAATCAAAGAGAACCAGGCAGCCATACAAGCCATAGAGAGATCTTGGCACAAGGAAGAGCCCAGTCAGATTCAGGTACCCCCAGAAATGGAAGGAGAAGCCCCATCTTCCCCACAACAATCCAGCAGTTCCAGGCCTTACAAGCCAAAGGAAACTTCATCCAAGGCTCCCCAACCATTCCAGGTAGTTTCCAACAGGAGAAAAGGAGCCCAAGGGAGAAACAAAACTTCTTTCAACCAGAGGAAGAAGGAAGCAGACCCATTGATGAAAAAGCTGATGGACTTAGTCCAAGAAGTACACAAAAGCAAAAAATAGTTGTACCTACAAATAGTGTTGATAGTTCTGACTCAATTGATCCAGAATTAATAACTGAGACTACAATCCACACTCATGAGTTTGAAAACAAATTCACATGGACCAAATTGGCCCAATTCATGGATTGGACACATGAAACCTCAGGAAAAATGAGGACAGAAGTGGAAACATTGAAAGAAGAAAATGCTTTCCAAGCAACAGTCATAAAAGACTTAAATACAAATCAAGCCAAAATTTGGACAGAATTTGAAAAAACTAACAGACAGTTGAATTCAATTCTAGAAGAACAACAAACTGTGAGGAGAGATCTGAGGAGTATCCAGCAGCAACAGGATAGCTTTGATAAAGAAATTGATTACCTCTATGACAGAGAAGACAATCAATACCCTCCAACACAAGGTCAACCCACTACCTCTACAAAATTGAAAGAAGAGGATAAAAACTATGACCAGGAACCTGAATATCAGATTCCAAAGTTAAGATCAGAGTCAATGTACCAAGATGGGGAAAATCTCAGCTATTCAGAGAAACAGGCACTAAAACAGTTACCAGAAGTAGCAAACTGGCCAAAGTTCTCAGGAATTGGGGAATATGACCATATGGAAATCATTGACTATATTGATGGACTCTTTGTTGATGTCCCAAAGATACCAGACTACTGGATCACAACAAGACTTAACACAGCATTCAGAGGCCATGCAAACATATGGTATACTGAGATGAAAGAAATACATGGCAGGAAAAGCTGTCCATGGTGGAGGAACCAGATTATACAAAAGTATAGCAATGGTAGTTGGATCTGGCAAAAGACCATGTCCTTTGAAAGTGATAGATACTCCACAGAAAAAGACCCATATGAATGGTGTCTCAAACAAACCAAAAGGCTAAAAGCTATTGATCCCAATATGACAATAGAAATGAGAAACCATAAACTCCTAACAAAATTACCAGGAGATCTAGAACATGCAGTCAAATGCAGATGCAACAACATCAGCAGCATTGATGACATAGCAAATGTCATACAAGATGTGAGGAAAAAAACCTCCATAGGAAGGTACACATCCTATAAACCAAAATTCAAAGACAAGAAGTCTGAAGTTAAAGAGACAAACAAAGAGAAAGGGAAAGAAACCCCAAAAAAGAAATATGTGTGCCATAACTGTGGATCACCAGACCACTATGCCAACAATTGCACAAAACCAAAAAAGAAAATATATGCAATTGATGAAGAATCAGAAGAAGAACAAACAGGTGACAAATCTGATTCTGACAGTATGGGAAATGGTATGAGAGCAGAATCACAAAGTGAACTTGATACCATAGAAGAATACATAGTGGAATGCAATGAAGAAAGTTCACTTGACATACAAGACATTGAATTAGATTCAGGAATACCACAAATAACAACAGACAAAGAGCTCTGTAAGCACACACAGAATGCACAAACATTCCTGGTAACCCCAAATAGAGGGATGGGATTCATTCATGGAACACCTACAAAATTGACAGTTTACATTGAGAACTGTAAACACCCAATGATCATTGACACAGGAGCAAGTTGCTCCATAGTAGCAAAAGAATACTTAAAACAACACTTCCCCAAATGGGAAGAGGATATAATCCCAACAAAAGCTAGAAACTTTAAAAGTGCATCAGGCAAAATGCACTCACTGGGGACAATAATCAAAGAGATAATTATCCCACACCAAAAAGGAAATATCAGACTAGAACCTGAATTTGTAGTTCTAGAGAATGCACATGTACAAAGATTCTTACTAGGTACAGAGTACCAAAAAATGTATGGTATGGACATTTGCAGTAGTAAAAATAGATATCTTACCATAGGTACAAACAAAGACAAAAAATTTTCCTTTGACATAAATCATATAACAAATAATAACACCCTGAAAGAACTAGTGGAAGAATTCAAAGAAGCCCAATATAGCACTCAACTCACCAGTAAAATGAAACTCAACTTACTGAAAGTATTGAGGAAGCATAGAGGAGCTTTTGCAATAGGAGATGAACCACTAGGAAAAATCAAAGTACATGATATAGAATTATATCTGGATGTAGAAAGACCATATCCACCTATGCTTAGGAGACCACCATACCCAGCCAGCATGGAAACTAGGAAAGAAATTGAGAAACATATCAATGAGCTCCTAGAAATGGGGGTAATAAGGAAAATAGGACATAATGAGATAGTGGAAGTCACTACACCAGTCCTTATAACTTGGCATGATGGTAAATCCAGACTATGTGGTGACTTCAGGGCTTTGAATAATTACACCAAAGCAGATAGGTACCCCATCCCAAGGATACCACATGCACTAAATAAGCTAGCAAAAGCCAAGTTTATTACAAAAATGGATTGCATGAAAGGTTTCCACCAGAATGGGGTGAAACCAGATTCCATCAAATTGCTAAGAATTATATGCCATATGGGCATATATGAGTATACTAGAATGCCATTTGGCATTAAGAATGCACCAGCCCATTTTCAGAGGATGATGGATACCATATTTCAAGATGAAATAATGGAAGGGTGGATGGTAGTGTACATTGATGATATCATAATATACTCAGAAACATGGGAAGACCATGTGAGGAAAATTGATAAAATATT
The DNA here is from genome assembly GCA_023105745.1 of Austropuccinia psidii. Lineage (NCBI taxonomy): Eukaryota > Fungi > Basidiomycota > Pucciniomycetes > Pucciniales > Sphaerophragmiaceae > Austropuccinia > Austropuccinia psidii. Next base: position 53,811,940 of record JALGQZ010000005.1, on the reverse strand, counting down.
GGGAAAATGTACACCAATCAACATGAAGATATCTCTTAAAAAATATAACTTTGGACAGCAAGAACTGCTAGCCCTAGGACACAAAGTTTCAGGTTTAAGTCTAGCTATAGACCAAAATAAAGTTGCTGCAGTACTGAAGAAACCAGTACCAAAGAACATTAAAGAAATGCAATCCTTTTTGGGCTTTGCTAGTTACTACAGGAGCCACATAAAAAACTTTGCACACATCACTAGTAGCCTATACAAACTGTGCTCAAAAGATGTAGTCTTTGAAATTACCAAAGAAAGAAGAGATGCATTTGAGAAGATCAAACATGAACTGACCAATGCCCCTGTCCTGATGATGCCTGATTTTGAACTACCATTCAAACTATATATAGATGCAGCATGTAGCCAAGGACTAGGGGCAGCACTACACCAGAGGCAACTAGTGGATGGAATACCCAAAGAAGGAGTAATTTGCTATATATCAAGACAACTGAAAGACTCAGAAGCCAGATATGGAGCTACTCAGACAGAATGTCTCTGTTTGGTATGGGCATTAGAAAAACTCCATTACTACTTAGAAGGAGCAGTATTTGAAGTTTTTACTGATTGCACAGCCCTCAAATCACTGTTGAACATGAAGACAACAAACAGACACATGCTTAGATGGCAAATAGCCATACAAGAATACAGAGGGAATATGACTATCATCTATAAAGAAGGGAAAAGTCATACTAATGCAGATGGTCTCAGCAGGTGGCCACTGAAGAATGACCAAGAGAATCCAGCATATGACCCAGAAAATGGGGCCAAAATACCCATACAATGCATGGAGATAGATAGGAGAAAGAACTTCAAACTATCAAACTGGGCATTAGGGAATGACCCATCAAACCCAGCACAGAGCTATGGGGAGAGCAAAGAGATACCCATATTGGGAATCAGCTCCTCTAATCTGAATACAGAGTTCTTTAGCATAGTACAATCATCATACAATAAACACAAACAGTGTAGTATATTGATACAACTATTAAAACAAAAGTACAGGAGTCCTGAACTAGAGAGCCAATTGGAAGAGCCATGGCTCAAAAACTTCAAAGAGAATAGATTTTTTCTGATAGATGATCTACTATACCATAGGGAAAAACACACAAGTGCCCTGGTAATAATAAATAGAGAACATATTTCCCTGATACTACAGGAATGCCATGACTACCCATACATGGGACATATGAGTGAAGAAAGAACTAAAGAAAGAGTCTTTAGCACAGCTTGGTGGCCAAAGTGGGAACAAGACTTGAGTGAATACATCAACACTTGTACCAGATGCCAAAAAGCCAACAAAGTTCATGGCAAAAGATATGGATTACTCCAGAGTATAGAGGAGCCCAAACACCCCTGGGAAATAATAAACATGGATTGGGTGACAGGCCTGGTCCCTGGAGGGAAAGACAGCTTTAACGCATGCCTAGTAGTAGTAGACAGGTACAGCAAGAGTGTCAGATGTCTCCCCTGTCACAAAGAGGACACAGCAGTGGACACAGCCATATTGTTCTGGAACAATGTGATAGCAAACTGTGGAGTTCCAAGAATTATAATTAGTGACAGAGACCCTAAATTCACATCAGAATTTTGGACTAATCTATATGAGATGCTGGGAACCAAACTAGCATTCTCCACAGCTTACCATCCACAAACAGATGGTCTAGCAGAAAGAATGATCCAAACATTAGAAGACATCATTAGAAGGTTTTGTGCATATGGCATGGAATATAAAGACAATGAGGGATATACCCATGACTGGGTAACCTCCTACCAGCTGTACAATTGGCATACAACACAAGTATACACTCAGTGACAGGAAAAACCCCTGCCACATTAGAGAAAGGATGGAACCCACTACTTCCAGTAGACTACTTGAAGAAGAACCTCCTCTCAGTACACCCCACAGCTAAAGACTTCCACACAATGTGGAAAACTGCCTGTGAAAAAGCAGAACAATGTGTGGCTGAAGCCAAATTATACAACAAACAGAGATATGATAAAAGTCACCAAGAACCTGATTTCAAAGAAGGAGACCAAGTTCTAATCTCAACTCTTAACTTCAACAATCTAAGAGGACCCAAGAAGATGAGAGACTCATTCATAGGACCATTCACCATTATTAAATTAATAGGAAAGAATGCAGTAGAAGTCAACCTGACCAAAGAGTTTTCTAGGAAACACCCAGTTTTCCCTGTGAGCCTGGTCAAACCTTATCACCAAACAGATGAGGAGAAATTCCCTGACAGAAAGAAGAAAGTCACCCATGAAAGATTGGTAGAGGAAGATGACTCACCTGGACCAGTGAGAAAGATCATTAAAGCCAGGAAAATAAGAATTAATGGGAAAGACAACAGGCAATATCTGGTTAGATTTAAGAATCAACCAGCAGATAAAGATAAATGGTTAACTGAGAAAGAGATCCCAGATGGACAAATACACCTCAGAAGATTCAGAGCCTCCAGAAGGGCTGAAGAGTCTCATCAATGATGAGCCTTCTTTTGAGGGAGGGTATGTCAGCCTGTGACTCAAAACAGAGCACTAGCATGACATCCAACATACCATAAATAATGGTATGACAAGTATTGAACAAACATAGTCAATACAGGTAATAAATAAGAGGAAAAAAATCCTCTTAAATTAAACACCAACCTTATCCAAACAGAATAAGGAAACCTAGAGGAGAATAAACAAGTCAAAACCCTTATTTTCACCTCTCATCTAACTTATGCATATTTAAGTTATTCTATATCAAAATGGTATTTTTATTAAAGCTCACATAGAGAGCTACACAATGATATCATCCATGTTGTGGTAACACCACTACAACTGGAGATACCATATGACCTTTATTTCAAAACCAAGACCCCCCTGAAAGTCAAAGAGGGCTTGTACAAAACTGTACAAAAGTATAACCAAATTAAAGATATAAACAAGAGCTTTAATTTGAGATACATTAGACCTCTGTATCTCCTAAATTGACTGAGGGATCTTGGTTCAAATGTTTAACAACCAAAAATACAGATATTCTGAAAACAAGAAAGTAAACAAACCCCTGTATCTTTGGAATACACTCATACAACTGTACAGTGTAATATACCAAACTGTAGAGCTAATCAAGCCCTACAAAACTGTATCATCAGAATACAGATATCTTCCAAATTGGAGAAGATATCTGGCATGGAAGTTTTTGAAGCCTCATACTGATGTACAAAATTACATCCAAAAACTTAAAACCCTTATAACTTTTGCTATTTGAAAGAAGGGTAAACATGAAGCATACCAAATTGAAGAGCTCATTAAGCCCTTCAATTCTGTGCTCTTGGTTTCTTGATATCTCAAAAACTGACTAAGATATCTTGGTTGGAAGTATTTTGACCAATACTGGCCTGTACCAAACCTGTACCAACCAGTACTGGCTTGATACTTAAAATAATGGTTGTTTAAAGCTTAAACCCGCCCAGAATGACTAATATTGATCATACAGACACCAGAACAACGTCATCCAAGTGCTGACGTGGCAGGTGAAAAGTTTTTTCACCCTGTATTGACCCAGAATGATCATTTGTGGTGCTAAAACCACAATTCTGCCTATATTGACGTCAGAATTGATGATCCAGAACCACAGATTGACCATTGGAGTGAAAATTTTCACTCCTCTGACGTTTGAAGAGTTAATAACTCTTGACAGTCTTGAAAGATATAAAAAGAAGGGTTTTTTCCTTGAAAACCCATCATTCTTATCTTATTATCCATATTCTTACGTGACAAAACTGTTATCAATCAGTAGTGCCCTTAGAATTATTATTAAAAGATATAATTAGAACATAATTATTGTAGTACCTCTTTACAGTCAGAGATATTAGAGTATTGCAACCCAGGTCCTCAATAGACTCATCACCACTGTTACCACGTAGCAGTAGGACCTGAAGATTTAATTTTTTGTTTTTTGACGTGTCACAGTCATAATACTAGCTTGTAACTACATTTTATAGCTACTATATAGACTCACCCTGACATCTTCTAAGTGAAGAGGACCTATCACTGAAGTAAACTGGGACTCACTTATGTAGGACTCAAAGATGAAATAAGACAGAGTACACTTAAGAGTGTAATAAGAGTAGAATTGCTAATAAAAGAAATATAAGAAAAATAAGCAACAAACAATAAGAGTAAGAAATAAAAGATCTAACCACAAACAAGTCCAAGTCCACTGTTTCAACCTGTCAGAAGGAAATAGAAGGGTTAATAAGGATATGGCCACCACAACTCATACTGTACAGGCAAAGAAGAAATTGAAAGACTAACTTAATACCAATAAATATAATACCCAAAAATAAGAGTAAGAATATTTATAAAATAATAAATTAACTGGGGAAACGTCCCCAGGGGGGAGAAAGAAGGGCTGGTATATGTGAGAATCACCAGCCCTGATCCAGACAGAGAATTTTCATGAGAAGAATTGATGATTGAATTGAGTTTTTACAATACAGGTCCTGTATAGCTTCACAGGATATGTACAAGGGGTGTGGTAGTATTGAGTGATCATACAGTTTCAGACTTTTGAACACAAAACTGTATTGGTTCAATCCAACCTTTACAAGAGTTGACAGGTGGGATTGAGGAACCAAGCTGTATAAATGTTTCAGCAAGGAAGATTGCTGAAACTGATTACTGATACACACAATGGATTTTCTGGTTTGATGTGGTTGAGTGGGTGTAAGATTGAATTCCCTTACCCCTGAATAGTTATTGTTACAGTGGGGAAAAGAAGAAATTCTTTTATATCCACCAATTTTCTTACTCCAAAGGTAAACTTTACTCTTTTCAGTAATGAAAAACACTATGAAAACAGAAAAGCCAATTATGGCATCATTGAACCCTGTTTTGGACCAAAAAAAAGGTTGGTTTTAGCCATTTATTTCTATTTCCAGACATTTTACACCCTTAAAGAATCTATTTCTATAGTAATACCTGGTTTCAAGCCTTGAAAACACATTAGAATGTGTGTAAGAGTTGTAAAATACAGTTAAAGCTGTTTTTATTGAGATTGTTTTAACTTAAGGGTAGTTTTACCCTCTTGGTAACAGTTAAAACTGCCCTTGTTGGTATCAAAACCTCATCATTAAGTGAGTCACAGACCCTGTGATTTAATTCAAGACCAAAATTAATAAACTTTTACATGAATTTTGAAATCCCATTCCTGTCAGCAAGGATTTTGATGGATTCTGGCACCCTTAGAGCCAAGATTCCTTCCCCCCCCCCCCAGAATTAATCTTTCCAATTTGTTTTTCTTTTAATTCATCATCATGTATCATACTTTTACTTTAAATATTCAGTTCAATTGAGTTTTTACATTACAAAACATTAATAATTGATAACTCATATTTAAATCAAATTTCACTTATGTAATATATATACAAATTTTAACATTTCAATTACAAAATACTTCAATTCCTCATAACATCTAAATTAAATATCACATTTAAATTTTATTACATAAAAAAAAAATTAATGATTAATATAAAATTTATTATAAATTAAATTTTTTAAAAGTTTTTTTTTTTTTTTTTTTTGAAGATTTTTCAATTTTTTTTTTTTAAATAAGAAAAATACTAAAAAAACAAAAAAAAAACTTAATTTTAAGTTTATTTAAAGTTAAATTAAAAGAAAAATTTCATTAATAGTGGTAACCCCTCCAACCTTAAATTTTTTTGGTTTTATATATGAGAAATTTAATTTTAAAATGATATTTTTCATAAATTTATTTATTTATTAAAAAAAAAATTCATAATAATTTTTTTTTTTATTATTATTATTAAAATAAAAAAAAAAAAAAAATTAATTTTAATTTTTTTTTTTTTTTTTTTGGTTTATTTAAAAAAAAATAAATAAATAATAAAATTTAAATTTTATATTTTATATTTTATTTTTTTTTTTTTAATTTTTTTTTTTTTTTTTTAAAATAAAAAATAAATTTATTTATTTATTTTTTATTTTTATTTTATTTCATTTCTTTAATTATAAAATAAATTTTTAATTTTTAATTTTTAATCTTTTTTTTTTTTGATTATAATAAAATTAATTCTTTTATAAAGATTATTTATTTTCTATCATAAATGAAAAAGAAAAAAACCAAAAAAAAAAAAAAAAAAAATTTTTTTTTTTTTTTTTTTTTTTTAAATTAATAAGAATTTTTAATTTTTTTTTGTTTTTTTTTTTTATATTTTAATCTCTTATTAATTGATACTCTTTTTTTTTTTCTTTTTTTTCTTAAATATTTCACTTTTTTTTTTTTTTTTTTTTTTTTTTTTTTTTTTTTTTTAATGGAAAAATTATTAAAAAAAAAAAAAAAAATTCCTTTTTTAATATTAATAAATTCCCTTTTTTTTTTTTTTTTTTTTTGTTTTTTTTTTAACTTTATAATGAGAAATTTAAATTTCCAATATTTTTAAAGAATTATTTTTTGTTTTTTTTTGTTTTTTTTTTTTTTTTTTTTTTTTATGAAAACTTTTAAACCATTTATTTCTCAATTAAAAAAATTTTTTTTTTTTAAAATAATAATTTTTAAAATTATAATAATTTCTTCTTTTTTAAATATTTTACAAATTTTTTTTTTTATTTTTCTTAATAATTAAAGGGTGTTGGTAAACACACGTAAGCTTTTAGTAAAAACACGTAATTATATGTTAAAAAGACATAAGGGGTGGGTTTTAAATGAAATATGCCTATTTATGGCATTGTTAAGGCCACAAATGACATTAACAATGCCATTTATGGAAATTTTAAGGCTATAAATGACATTAACAATGCCATGAATGGCATTTTTAAGGCCATTAATGCCATTTATGGCATTATTAATGTCATTTATAGCCTTACCAATTCCATAAATGGCATTTTTACTGGCATTTATAGCCTTAAAAATTCCATAAATGGCATTGTTATTGTCATTTTTGGCCTTAACATTTTTAGTAAAAACACGTAAGGGCTTACGTGTTTTTACTAAAAGCTTACATGTGTTTACCAACACCCTAATTAAATTTATAATTAATTATTTTTTTTTTTTTTATTTTTAAAAAAAATTCCTAAATATCTTAATATATATATATATATTATTTAAGTAAGGCAAAAAAAAAAAAAAAAAAAAAAAATATTTTTTTATTTTTTTTTTAATAAATAAATTAATAAATATTTTTATTAAATAATAATTACTTTAAAAATTTTTTTTTTTTTTTTTTTTTTTTTACCTTTAAAAAAAAAAAAAAAAAAAAAAAAAAAAAAAAAAGTAGTTTTATTTAAAATTATATAAAAAAAAATTTTTTTTTTTTATTTATTTAATCTTAAAACTATTCAATTCAATTTAATTTAATTCAATTTAAGATTATTATTATTATTATTATTATTATTATTAAAATTCATAAAAAAAAAAAAATTTAATATTTTATATTTAATTAAATTTTAAAAAAAAATTTTATTTATTTAAATTAATATTTTTTTTTAATTTAAATTATCAAAAAAAAAAAAAAAAAAAATTTTTTTTTTACTTTAAAAAAAAAAAAAATCTAAAAAACTTAATATATATTATTTTATTTCTAAAAAATCTTTTTTTTTTTTTTTTTTTTTTTTTTTTTTTTTTTTTTTTTTTTTATTAATTTATTAAAAAAAAAAATACATTTAAAAATTATTTTTTTTTTTGAAATCTTAAATTAAAAACTTATGTTTTTTTTTTTTTTGTTTTTTTTTTTGTTTTTTTTTTTTTTGTTTTTTTTTTTGTTTTTTTTTTTTTTTTTTTTTTTTTTTTCTTAATTATTTTAATAAATTTAATTATTCTAAATCTTTATTTATTTATTTATTTATTTATTTATTTTTATTAATCATTTAATCTATAATTATTATTATTATTATTATTATTATTATTTTAATTTTTTTTTTATTTTATTTTTTTTTTTGATTATAAAAAAAAAAAGAAAAAGAGAAGGATTTTTTTTTTTTTTTTTTTAATGATTATTGAGAACATTATTATTACCTATTTATTTTATTTTATTTTTTAATTTTTTTTTAAAAAAACAAAAACAAAAACATTATTCAAATCTATATAAATGGGACCAATTTTTTTTTGTTTTTTTTAATTTCCAAGGTTTGGAAAAAAAAGAAAAAAGACCATATTTTGTTCATAAAAAACAAAAAATTGTAAAAAAGACAAAATTATGGTACTTGGGAGGGTAGTACCCAAAGAATGGAAAACTAGAAAAAGAAAACAGTAATTGATGAAAACTGAGGGGGGGAATTCCCTTTTTTAACTTTAATACCCCCCTCTCTCTTATGTGAATCTTGTGTGAATTTACGAAAATTTACATGAATTTGGACGTTTTTGGTAATTTCACATAAAGGGTTATATAAATTTACCAAAAACTTTTCATGAGCCTACTAATCCCCTAATGATAATATCTTGAATTAAAAAATAAATAACTTATCTTTGTACATTATTTTATTTAAAAAAATCATTTACCATTATTTTTTTGGGTTTAGTTGAAATAAAAGTTTTTCCGCATATAAGTTCATCATTTTGTTTGTTTTGATTTTAATCTTAAAATAAATGATTAAATTAATGAGATTTCTTTAATTTTTAATAAAAGATGAAAATTGTGCAATCCAAAGATTGAAACTATTTAAATGATTTGCTTATTTCCAATGAAATGATGTATGAGGAACGATTCAGGTTAAAGAAATGAAACAATTGATTTGAATCCGAAAGCGTTTTGAAAATTCAAAGAAATATCAAGTATTTTAAATTTGATATACAAAGGACCGATTTTTTTATTTATTTATTTATTTTTTTGAAAAGAAGATGTTTTTTAGAGTTTTTGTAATCTATGATTTATCCAAAAATAACAAGGTTCAATTCAAAAGCCTATTTTTTCAATTTAATTTTTTGACAAGAACAATCATAGATTTTACACTACTAAGTGGGCCCCAAACAAATCTACATAAAACTTTTTACATCATAAGCTTTTGAAAGTTCTTGTTCTTTATAATAAATGCCATATGAATTAATAAAACTTAAAAATATCTTTTGAGTGATTATTCTTCCATTGGTTCGATATATTGATAACCTGTTGGTGTAGATGTAGATCTAATTGATTTTAATGAATAAGAAATCAATTTTCTAAACCATCAAAAGACGAAAGAGGTGAAAGAGAGGATAATTGATTAAAGAAAGGAGTTTTGTTACTGACTTTTTCTTTAACCATAATTTATAAATTAAGAATCCCAAACCGGTTAAAAAGCCTAAACTGATTAACCAAGTGAATAAATATTTACCCCACCTTTCCCAAGAATTTGGTAAATAAGGTTCTAATACTTGATTTAAGCTTAGTACGCCACCTCCAAAAGTGACTTGATCTACACCATGAAATGAGATCACTTTTGGACTCGCACGACCATAATTGATTACCTTTGCAAAGTCACGACGACCTTGAGGTCCACGAGCGTCCTTGATGCCTACTAACCAAGGTTTTTTGTAAGGGTTTGAATTGTTATCATCATTATTATCGTTATCATCATTATTATCGTTATTATGATTATGATGATGATTTGATTTTTGATTAGGAATTAATCTAAAGCTAACATCACCATAATTACTTGGACCACCTTCTTTTTTAGAGAGTAAAGTTGAATAAATGATTCCATCTGTGATATAAAGTGGATTAAAAGGTTCAGGTTGAGGAGAATTTAATTGATCGGATGAAGATGAAGAATCTGAATAGATTGGAATGATATGTTGAAGGACTAAATTTTCAAGACGAATTGGATCTTGAAGGTAATAAGTTAGATTAATTTTAGTGAAAGCTTCATCAGTAGGGCATAAGATTGTAAAGCTTTTAAAAGGATCTAATGATGAATCTTTTTTAGAATTTTGAGGATGAATTTGATTGAAAGAATTTTCCAAGATCCAACTGATGTTGGTTGATTGAATGAGATTGAGCATGGTAGTAGATTTAGCTCCTAAGATTAATTTTTTAAGATTGATGATTAGATTAGAAGGAAGTTGAACTTGATTGATTGTTTGAATGACACCGTTTTCGATTAAGAGATCATGTTTATTAATGATTTTTGAATCTGAATTTTGACCGTTTAAAGGAATTCCAGCTAAAGTTGGACCATGTAATGTGATATTATTAGAATTTAATTTATTGATATAAATTTCATTTCCATCAAGAGTAGGAAATCTTTGACTGATACCTATTTTGAGATTGTTTTGATAAATGATTTGAGTGATTGTATGATATTTTAATAAATGGATGAGATCGTTTTTTGAGTTTTTTAATAATAAATAATCCATGATTAAACCTAATTGAGCAAAAGCTTTATTTGTAGGGATTAAAAATGTGAGAGCAGGTAATGATAATAAGATATTTTCTAATTTGACTGAAAAGATTGAAGCTAGACAAGTTGAGAGATGAATGTTGGATAGAGCGACTTGTAATAGATCTGAAGGGGGTTGAATGATTTGAGAAAGAATGTAAATGACGCTATTACCGATTTGAATGGGATGACTGGAGACTACATTGACACCACCGAAAGCGATTATAGGGGATGAAGTAGATTTTTGATTGAAATTGAATGAAGGAGAATTTGAATGAGAAGTGATGGAGACTGGAATTTTTTGTTTGAGGATATGATTATTTTTGATTGAAAGTTGAGTAGTTAATAAGATTTGATTTGTTAGATTGATGGGTAAGAATTTTTGATTGATGATATGATAAGTAAGAATATTTTTAATATTTTGATTTTGATTTTGATTTTGATTTGAATGAAAGAATTGAAAAGCTTCATCACGAGGGGCCAAGATGGTAAAAGATTGATTGAGATCATTAAGATAGATTGATGATAGATTATTTGAACGAAAGAGTGAGACGAATTTAGAGCAATTGAGACCTAATAAATATTTTTCAGGATTAAGTTGTAAAGGATTATTACCCGATGGTAATAATAAATCTGAAATGATGTGAAGGACGCCTAAAGATGAGATGATCGAATATTAGTATTGATGATGATTTGAATTAAATATTTAATTTTTTTTCAAGATGATTAATGAATTGATTGATTTACCATTACTAGCCAAGATATCGGAATGAATGATTTTTGAATGATTTACATAAATATGATTTGAAGTTTGATTTAAAGAGAATGAAAGGTTTTGATGATTTAAATTTGATAAGAAGATTTTAAGATTTTGATTTTTTTTAAATTTTTGATTTAATAGATGAGTATAAGTTGTAAGATAATTTTCCAAAGAATGATTTAAAGTGAGTTGATTGATTAGAAGGGTTAGATCGCTTGAGCTATGATTTGATTTTAAGTAATTTAATTCGATTGAATTTAATTTATTCCAAGCAGAATTGATTGGAGCCAAGAATGAAAGATGAGAGTTTGATAATAAATCGTTTAAAGAATTTTTTGATAAGAAAGAATTTAAGATTGAAAGTTGATGGAATGAATGAATTTGATTTTTTAAAGATTTAGGAGGAATTAAGAAATTTTCTAAAGGGATCAATAAACCATTTGAAGCTGATTGGATTTGATTTGATTTAGGTAAAGGGATCCGAGAATGATTAGCATTCAAAGATAAAAAGCTTTGATTTAAATGATTTTTGATTAAATTTAATTTTTGAGGTTGCTGATAGCCTAATAAATAATTGGAATGATCATCAAGCTCATCCAAATTTGAATTTAGAGAATAATTTTTAAATTTTTTTGGAATTAATAAAGTGTCTAATAAGATGTTTGAATCTTGAGGGATTTGATTGAAATCTAAAGTGAAATTTAATAAGTGATAAAGTATAGATTGTCTTGTTTTGATTTGTAAATTATCACTTTCTAAATTTAAATTTAAATTTAAATTTAAATTAATGGCTCTATCAGTTGGAGCAAAAAGTGTAGCAGATTTTAAAGAGTTAATGTAAGGTACTAATCTTGACTTTTGAATTAATTTTAAAAATTTACTATGATCACTAGAATTTGATAATAAATCAATTAAAGTTGAAATTCTTAAATTATTTGGATCATCCAATTTAAATTGGGAGAAATTAATTTGTGATTTTGAAAAATAATTTTTGGAATTTAAATTTAAATTTGAATTAAATTTAAATTCACCTTTAAATTCAAATTCAGATTTGGATTTGGATAAAATTGAAAAAAAAAAGAAAATTGAAAAAATTAAAATTTTCATCTTGTAAATTAATTTTTTGGTAATTTTTGGAATTAATTTTGGGAATTTTGAAATTTAAATTTGGAAAACTCAGACTCAGACTCAGACTCACTTTATGCACTCAAACTTAAACTCAAACTCAAACTCAGACTCAAAAAATTCACCCTTACCCCACTTAGGCCACTTGGCTAACTTCAGGCTAACTTCAGGCCAGCTTGGGCAGAATCTTAAAATATGATAAATGAAATTTTAAAAACTTCATTAAATTTCAAAAATCTCATCCAACCTAATTTAATTTTCTTGGGATCCGATGAATTTTCTTGTAAAGTTTTAGAAAAGGTCTTAAATTCAAAAAATCGTAATCAATCATCCAAATTTTAATCTTTATCAAAAAATTATTAAATAATTTAACGATTTCGCTTCTTTAGGTATCTTTAATAAAATTTTCATCTTAACTCCTCCCATTGCTAAATCAGGTCGTAATCTAAAAGTTATCTATCATCGTAAGTTAACTTGATCTTCATCACTAAATTTCTTTTCAATTAATCTTTATCTCATCTTATTCAGCTCCTTTATCAATTTGGGCTAAAGAAAATAATTTAATTTGTCAAAATTTAATCAAATCAAATCAATCTAATCAAAATCCTTTAAAAAATTGGTCGGTAAGCTTATCAAAAATTCTTCAACTTTTATTAATCATCAATTTAATTTAATACAATTCAATTCAAATTTTAGCTTCCAAATCAATTCCTCAATCATCCCGCAAATCAATTAGCTCCTTTCTTAATCACGGCTTCATTTCCTTACTTTGTACCTCATAATATCATTCAATCTTTTAATCCTTTTCATTGCTTAAACGTTCATCCTTCTTTATTACCTGCTTATCGTGGTCCAGCTCCAATTCAATGGCAAATTGCTCATCATATCACTCAATCTGGTGTAACCATTCAAGATTTAAGCTTAAAAGGTTTCGATACAGGTAATATCCTCCTTCAAAACTCTTTGGTAATCTTCTCCTCTTTAAATTCTTTCATCAAAATCTTACTTTCTTCATCTTAAACTCATTCACTTCTCATCATTCAATTTAGTCTTTATCACCTAATATCAATTTTAATTTAGCTCAGTCTCTTTTGGCTGATTTGGCCGGAAACATGATCTGTCATCTAATTCAAAATCATCATCAATTAATCGTCAGTCTTCTTCATTCAAACTTTTACCTTCTTTCATTTCAACTTCAAAAACTTCAAACTAACCCCTAACTTTTATCCCTTTTCTTTTTTTTAGTCATCTGCTAAACCTCAAGATCCCAATTATGTTACTCATGCACCAAAAATTCATCAAACTGATCTCAGAGTAAATCCTAATTCAACCTTAAATCATATAAACGCAAGATTTCGTGCTATGGGACATCAGGTTCGTCTGGATTTACCTCAAATTATTTCACTTTGAATTCATCATTCTAAATACACAAAACAAAACAAAAACACTTTTACAGTATCCTCTTAATATTCAAGTAGATTCAGAATTATTCTTTATCATTCCTGTCTTGGATCAAAATCCATCATCATTCTTAAAATCATCTCTAGTCGAATCTCAACCAGGTACCATAGCTTATGATAAACAAACTAAACTATTAGGAATTCGACTTGCATTTGATTCTGAAATCCTTTTAATCAAATCACTCAAATTAGTCGCTCCAGGAGGAAAAGGTTGGCTCGATCCTTCTGCTTGGTGGGATCGTCTTTTAAATCAACGTCGTCAAAATCTCAAAAAACTTAATCACAATAATCTTTCCAAGACAAATCATATATCTATCAGTTAATCAAAAATATTAATATTCAAAGTCTTTGAAGGCTTCCTAAATGAATTAATGGCTATCGTAATAATAATAAAAAACAAGTCTTGAAAATAATTCATATCAAACTTTAACACTATCCAAAAGCTTCAAAAGTAAGATTCTATACAATTAATTTACATATCTTGTGGCTTCAAGGTACTCCAGTTCACTTTTTTGATAACTCACTCTTAAATGGCTAATATTTATTTATCATCAAGCATGAAACTGTGCTCAGGAAATTTGTTTTCAAATAAAGCTACACCTGAATTTATTTCCTTCCAAATGATCTTAATTTTTAAAGAATATTAAAATTCCGGATTATCATTTTCTCAACAAATACATAAACTTGTTTTAAAAGGAAAATTTACATTACAAATACAGTATTAAGCCACTCTTGCTGAAAAAATTGGGTATTCCCTGCAGTACTGATGCTAGGAGGTGGTAATCCAGCAAGTTTTTATGAGTAAACCTAACACATTAATGAAATCACTACTTCAATCACACCAACATCAAACTCAATGTATGATTTGAATTCTTTTAGGTGATTTACTATGCCCATCATCTCAAAAAATCAATCAATTACTCTCCAAGTCATCAGGATTTCTATTTGATTCTTAACTAAAAATCTGATCATACTTTTCTTTGTTGTTCTCAATTTTACTTTTTTTACCCTTCTAATTTAAATTGATCTTCAACTTTAACTTGAAAATCATAAACAAATTGTAAGTTGTTTGGGTGTGCATAAAAGCATGTAAGAGCCTATGTGTTTTTGCTAAAAACTTACATTTTTTAACCATAAATTAGTAAAAACACACAAGTTTTTAGTGAAAAAAGCTAAAGGATACCCTGAGCCCCTTTTCAATTAAAAAAACCTACCAAAACTCCCCCAAAAGGGGGTTTTTCCCAGAATAAGCCCCCAACCCATTTTTTTAAAAATACTTTTTTACATCCCCCCCCCAAAAAAAAACACACAAATATTCCAAGATTTTAGCCACCCCTTAAAAAACTTTCTTTTTCAAAGACACCATTCCATACTCAATTTATCAAATCTTTCCAAATCACTTTTCTTCATTTTTTTTCCCCAAAGACCCCATTTTTAATGACACTTACAGCATTTTTAATGAAATTCCAAAATAAAACCCTACTATTTTGAGATTCAATTTAAATATTTAAAATTATTATTTGTGTTATTGTTTTTTTCTTTTAAATATATATATAAATAAAATTTATTCCCATTTTTTTTTAAAAAAAAAAAATTAATTTAATTATTAATTAAAAAAAAAAAAAAAAAAAAAAAAAAAAAATAATTTATTATATTAAATTTAAAATTTTAAAATTTTTAAGTTAAGATTAAATTTTATTTTATTTTTTTTAATTAATTATAAAAAAAAAATAATAATAATAATTTTAATATTTTTCAAAAAAATGAAAACTTTTTTTTTTTTTAAAAAAAAAAAAAAGAAAATTATTTATTTAGTTTTTTTTTTTTAAAAAAAAAGAAAAGAAAATTATTTATTTGGTTTTTTTTTTTTTTGTTTTTAATTTAATTTTTAATTTCTTTTAATTTTTTTTTTTTTTTTTTTTTTTTTTACTTCAATTAAATATATATATATTAATACAATACAATAAAATAAAAAGAAATTCAAAGAAATTCATATAAATGGTTACAAAAAAAAAAATAAAATAAAATAAAAATAAAAAAAAAAAAAAAAGATTTTTTTTTTTTTTTTTTTTTTTTGGTAATCTCTTAAAAAAAAAAATTTTTTTTGTGTAAATTAAAAAAAAAAAATAAAATAAAATAAAATAAAATAATGATTTTCTTCTTTAAAAAAAAAAAATAAAAAAAAATTATTAGAACAAAAAAATATATATATATTTATAAAAAAATTATAAAAAATTCTTCAAAAATTAAGAGGAATTTATATTATTTTATTTTTTTCTCTTTTTTTTTTTTTTTTTTTTTTTTTTTTTGATCATAAAAATTTGTAAAAAAAAAAAAAAAAAAAAAAAAAAAAAAAATTTTTTTCTATGAAATTTTATTTTATTTTATTTTTTTTTTTAAAAAAACATTTTAAAAGATTTTTTTTTTTTTTTTAATTTTCAATTTTTATTTTATTTTTCAATTTTAATAATAATAATCATAATAATAATAATAATAATAATGTTTTTTAATTTTAAATTTCAAATTATTAAGTGAATTTAAATATTATTTAAAAAAAATTAATTTAAAATTTTAATTTTTATTCTAATTTTAAATTTTAATTATGATTTATTAAATTCAAAAAAATTATATATATAAAAATCCCAAAAAATTTTTAATAAGATTGATTTAAATTTAAATTAGATATTAAATCTTTTATTAGACCTTATATATATTTAAGTTTTCTTATTTAATTGATTATTTATAAATGGTTTATTTTGATTTTTTTTTTTTGAAAAAAAAAAATTACCTTTTTTTTATTTTTTATTTTTTTTTTTTTCATTATTGTTTCAGATTTTTTTTTTTTATTTAAACTTATAAATTTTAATTTTAAAATAAATAAAATTAATTTTTTTATTTTAAAAATATTCAAGAAATTTTAAAATATAATTTTTGTAATTAATTAAAATAAAATTCACACTATCTGTCAATAAAAATAATTTGAGGAATCAATTAAAGGTGGTCAAGAATTTGAACACTGTAGTATCAGGTGGAACTGAGTGAGGGTAGATTATTTTATTATTAATATAAATTTAATGGATCTAAATTCTAATAGAGTAAAAAATAATTATAATGTAACTTTTAAGCCTATTAAGACTTCATTTAATGAAAATTAAATAATTGATTCAAGATTTTAATCATTTAATATAATGCAATTAAATCAAAACCAAAATGATTTTTTTTTTCATGTCTTTCTCCCTTTTAAATTTTTTTTTTAAAAAAAAAAAAAAATTAATATTGAAAAATATTTTTTCTAAACCATCTTAGTAAAGAAATATTAATTATTGAAAAAAGAATTGATAACTCAAAAAAAAAAAAAAAAAAATTGAAAATATTTATTTTAATTAATTTTTTTTTTTTCAAAAAAAAAAAGAAATCAAAAATAAGATGAATTAATTTTTTTTTTTTTTTTTTTTAAGTTTAATAATTTAAGATTATTATTATTAAATATTTCAAAAAAAAAAAAAAAACCAAAAACCAAAAAAAAACCAAAAAAAAAAAACTTTTTTTTTATAAAATAATTATTTTAATAATTATAATAATAATTTAAATTATAATCTTAAATAAATAAATAAATAAAAAAAAGTAAAAAAGTAAAAAATAACATTAAAAAAAAAAAAGAATAAAATTTCTTATTATTTAAGAAACTAATTAAAAAAAAAAAAAAAAAAAAAAAAAAAGTAAAATAAATTACTAAAATTTAATTAATAATTAATATATATATAAAAGTTTTATTCAATTCTTGAGGAAGATTCAGAAATTTGAGAAAATAATTTGATTAATCCTATTATTAAAAAGTATATTTTTGGAAATTGGAAAGTTTTTATTTGATTTAAAAAGAACATGAGTTCTATTTACTCAGGATGAAAAAAAAAACAGTATATATATTTGAGTGTTTATTCTTGCCTATTATATATAACATCTAAAGTTATCAAGAATATTATGAATCTTAATTCAAGAATTTTTTAAAGAAACTACCTTCTGTATGGAGAAACATCATTTCATCAGTTCATTTCATGCCTAAGATGACCCTAATATTCCTGTAGAACTGCTCAAATAAGGTCTCATTCCATGTTTAAGGCTTTCTTTAAGTGTGGGTGGAAACATATTCAAACCTCATCTGGAACCCATACATTTGAGTTTGTAAGAATTTATATGCTGAAAATTGTGAATTATGGTAGTATTACTTTATTTTTACAAATTTGAGTCCACAGTTTATTCTGTTGGTATTTAAGATTGAAAGACGTGCTTTCTAAATAATATATGTTTGAAGATATTTTAAAATATTACATAAATGATGATTTGGATAGGGAATGATATTCTATACACCCATAAATATAGCTATATTGAAAAACTCCAATAATATTGGATTTTGGCTGTAAAATGTCAACAATTTATATCAGAGTTTATCTGTTATTATTAAATTTTTTTATTGAATCTTTGAATTAGAGTATATTCCAAGTCAAATACTCATCTTAACACAATTTTGTACTATTTTACATTGTTTGGAAGTAAAAATAAATTATTTCTGCTGATTTTTAATATTTGCCTTTTTTTTCTCTACCAATCTGATTCAGATATTGAACTTGTATTCATGATAAATTAATCAAACAAAAATACTCTTCATATCTTCCAAATTATATTACAAATAAGTGAGATATCTGATAAATACCACCTTAGCTATTAAATTGAGCACTTGTAAAAATTGAATTTTTTTTATGATTAATTGATAGCAACATTCAAGGTGCAGGATATATATTGAAAAATATTTTTATATATAAATACAGCTAGTTGAAAAATGAATTTAATCTTATATTGTATTAAATAATTAACTTTAAAAAGGAAGTATTAAGAATACATCACAAAAAACCTTATAAAATCTCCATAGTACCTCTTGAAAACCTGAAAATGCTTCATTGTAATTATTGAAAATTGTTTTATCTTAGAACCACAATTCCTCTGTAAATAATTGAAAACTTGGCCTTTTAAACCTATCCTCTAAAATCTCTGCTTTTTTTCTGTTATTCATTAAATATTTGGCCTATATCTGAAAGAGACTTCAAATTATCTAAACCAATTTTTCTTTTACTCATGAAAGGGGATTTAGATTAATTTTAAATATAAAAGGAATATTCAAGTTGAAAGTGATATAATATGAAATGCATGCAAATTTCAAGGTTTCATAATAGCTTTTATATTTTATAGTTTCTCAAAAATGGGATGGCATCCTTCAAGCCCTCTTGAAAATGAAGAATTGGGTGTTAAAGAAATGGAAAAATGAAACATGCATAAGGCACCATTTTTGTAAAATATTTTTATCCTTTTCTATTATGGGACTTTTGACTTCTTGTAATTTTGTTATTATTAATATATAAGTGAAGTGATCACCTCTAAAGGGATAGTTTAAGAATAAAAACTAACTTGTGTCTTCCATTATGACTTTTAAAAAGCAAACTACATAGTTTGAGCATTAGGGCTCTTAGTGAAAGTTTATTTACTGGATATAAAAAAACTCAAAACTCCAAATTACTTTTTTATTTCTGTTGATCTCATTTGACTTCAAATATCCTCCATCTGGAGAATTAAAATATTTTCTTGGAGGAATCCTTCACAGAAAAGAATCATATAGCTGCTATTTTTCTTTAAATTAGAGCTGGTTAGATATAAAACTTTTTAGTTTCCTTAAAACAGACCTTACAAATTCAAAATAGCAGAAAAAAAAGGGAAGAAAAATAAAGCAATTTATTGCTAATTGTAGGGGGAAAAAATGACATCTAAGCTTAAGCATACTACTTTGGAATCAAAAATATTTATTCACTAGTTGGGATAATATTTCAGTATCCCTTTCTCATCTGAAGATTGAAAAAAAAGTCAAAAACAGTCTAAAAAAACCTTCTGTATTTCAGAAAGACTTTTCATTATTAGAAAAAAAAATATTAAACCATATTTTATATCAAATATGGCTACTCCTAAATGACATAATTTTACATAAAAAGGTATTAATCTTAATAGATTTTTAAAAATAGGAACAAGCTGACTATTTTCTAATTGATGCTTATTTCAAGATACATCCTTGACTACAAAAAGGGTTTAGTTCCTTCTTTGAAATAAAATTTGGGCTTCTTAAGTCAAAAAATTCAGTATTAAGAGCTACAGTATTGGTAAGAAAACCTCTTTTTAATATCATTTCCAATTAATTTGACACAAAGAAATTCAAAAATTGCTCAAAAATCTTGATATTGGAGTGTTTTCAAGTCCAAAAAATGAGTTTGATATACTCTTTATTTCATCATAATAATGGATATTAATTAGATACAAATCAGCTCTATAATGGCTCAATTTAAATCTCAATTTTCTAGAAGATTTCCATCCTATCACTAAGCCTCTCAATGAGATCATATTTTCATATATTCAATAGAAGAATTAACAGAACTATGTAGGAGGTAAAAAAGATAGAATTCATAGAGAGTGATTCAAATATTCTTCCAAATCATAATTTTTTTACTTTTGAATTGTTTCATCTAACAAATAATGGATTTAAGTATTTTGAAGATTCTCACTTTCATATATTTTTGTGAGATATTTTCATTTTATCTCAAAGGAAAGAGCCCAGAATATTTTTAATAGATAGGATATTAAATAAAATAATGTGTTACTTCCACAAAAAAGAGATAGAGATATAAATTAAGATGTTCATCTCATGATGAAAGATCAAATAAGCTGGAAGAAAGTAGTTGGGAGCTTATAAAAACTGAATAATTAGCTACATAAATTATTGGTATTATTATCTGGGTGAAAAACCATTGATGGATTCAGATATGTAACTAAACAATGAGGCTTTATGTTTCCTGAGACTTATTTGCTTAAAAAAATTAGCTGTAATATTTTTTCCAAATAAATAAAAACCCACTGTAAAATTATGTTTTCATTTTATTTTTGTTTTTTCTACCAGGGTTTTTAAGAGTGTGTGAGAATGTGTTTCAGTGCTGTTTTCCAATTTTTATCCATCTTATAATTACTTACTTTTGTAAAATTCTGAAATATTGTTCAAAAATACAAGTTTTGTTGTTAAAGAGAGTTTTAAATGTAGAGATACAATAATTTTATGTAGATCCACATTCACAACTGCTCAAACATTCACCATTTCTAATTCTACTCATTATACAAAAACAATTCTCTCTATGATATAAAAATAAATTTAAAATTCATTTCTGAAACAAAAAAAAGATTTGAAAAGCAATGATCAATTGAGCTCTTGCACAAAAATGTGTCCCTTCAAACATTTTGATGGAATAATATAACATTGAAAACTGATTTTTTCAATATTTATCTGATATTCTCATAAAAGAACCAAATGAATTAATTATTTCAGCAAGCTATATGAGTAATTTAATCAATCTCATTATTTGATATAGTAAGATTATATTGAATAGAATTGTTATGGAATTATTTGTATTCAATTTAAAATTGAAAATTAATAATTAATTGCATTTATCAGGGAAATATGTGAGCTACTATCCTCTTCCTTGGTAACATGAGTTCTAATCATAATTCATCAGATTATTTAAGAGTATTTTGACCAAAGTCCCACTTAAATCTATTTTTGTTATTTTTCGAATTGTAGAAATGAACTCACATATGACATCCCTATTTTTGTGCATATTTTAACCAAGGATATAATTTAAAATTGATTATTCACAAGTTAAAATCTCAATTTATAGATATACCCACTTTCAATTTTTTAGAATGGGTTAAAAACTTCAAATAATAACAAGAGAAATCTTTAGAAAATCCGGAATAAGAATAGTTTAAATTCAAATTTCATTTCTGTATTAAATTAATCCACAGCTAAATCCAAAATTTTATTGAAAAATGCTGAAGGAAATAATTTTGGTAGATACTTAAATATTTATAGATTAGTGGAAATGGAACAAAAAATCTCAAAGCTCATTTCTTTTTCCTGAAAGGTAGAACCATTCCAAAATTTATTACAAGAAATTGAAAATTTCAATTTCCAAATTCTGGATTCTTTAGAGTAACTGCTTTGTTATTTTTTTCATGGTACCTAAAAATATTAAATTGGAGGTATAAAGTGTATTTCAGGGTCCCATGTGATGATTTTGTTTTTGAAAATAATTTTAAGGGAGAAAACTAGCCTTATTATATGATGATATGAATTATCCAATTTATGAAAGCACCATTTGAAGATTGAATAGATGATAATAACACATCTAAAGAAGAGTTTCATTCTCCCAATAGTGGAAGTTTCAAAAAATTTCCTTTTCCTTCCCCCCAGTTCTGGAGCTCTTTGAGGAGAAAGGACAATCTACTCTTACCATTAAATGAACTTTTCTACAAGTATTGAAGCTGAAGTTTTGAATAGGAAGAACTATGTTTAATCTCTTAGAGAATAATATTTTCTCATAAAGATTAATTGTAGATATCAATAAAGGATCACATGGAAGCCAAAAAATTTTTATTCATTCTTTTTCTCTATTAAGCTTAAATAATAATATTCCATTTTCAGATTGGGGAACTAATTCTTCTTTATAAGCCGAGAAAATTCAAGGAAATATCTTTATTTTTACCCTAGAGCTTTTAAAAATTGGAGGATGTAATCAGTTATTAATAAACCCTATATGCACAGGAAGGCTTTCCTCAAAATCCTTCATAGGCCAGAGTTCTTCATTTGAAAAACAGAATGATAATCATTTTCAGTTACTCTTATTTCCAGATTTCAAATATCCAAAAGTAAAAAAAATTGAGAGCTCTTCAACCCCTCATAATTAGAGGCTTTGAGCTTTAAAAACAAAAATGGTTATACTCTGACTCTATGGGTGATACCATTAGAGGAAAACTCTGATGATGACCAAGATCTAATAGAAGGATTCCTGATGGAGTACCAAGAGGAAACCAAGTTGGAAGCAATATTACCACAGGATAATACCAACATAAATATGTGAAAACACACACAAGATGCACAAAAATTCCTAGTTATACCAACCAAAGGAATGGCATACATTCATGGTACAGAAGCCAAGATGACTGTTTGTGTTGATAATTCTCAAAACCCATGAATCATTAAAAATGGTGCACACTGTGAAATAATGGCAAAAAACTATTTGGAAAAGCACTTCCTAAATTGGGAAATCCAACCCTTTCCAACCAAGACAATGAATTTCAATAGTGCATCAGGAAAGATGACCTCTGTAGGGACTATTATCAAAGAGATGATAATACCCCATATAAAAGTTAATACCAGACTCAACACAAATTATTTAGTGCTTGAAGATTCCCATTGGGAACAGACTACCAAAGGATTTATGGCATTTATATTTACAGCAGTAAAACTGGGCATATTACCATAGGTACCAACAAGGAAAAGGAATTTTTCCTTGATATATACCAATTGTGCAGCCAAGACCCCTTGGAAGATCTTCTTAATGGATTCAAAGAGGGGAAATTAAGCTCTAACCTCACCAGTAAACAAAACCTCAGTCTACTTAGAATCCCAAGGAAGAATAGACCAGCTTTTTACATAGGAGAAGAACCCTTGGGAAATATAAGAGGCCATGATAAAGAGTTATCTCTGGATGTGTAAAGACCATATCCACCCATTCTGAGGAGACCTCCATACCCAGCAAGTTTGGAAACCAGGAAAGAAATTGAAAAACATGTTGATGAGTCCTAGATATGGATGTCATCAGAAAGATTGTACATAATGAAATTGTAGAAGTGACCACACTTGGAATGATGGAAAATATAGATTGTGTGGGGACTTCAAAATATTGAACAGCTATGCTAAGGATGACAGGTACCCTATAACAAGGATACCCCATTCCCCTGAAAAATTGACAAAATTAAAATATATTACCAAGATTGATTGTATGAAGGGTTTTAATCAAAATAGAGTTAAGCCAAGATCTATGAAACTAAGCAGAATTATATTCCATATGGCTATACATGAGTATATTAGAATTCCATTTGGAATTAAGAATGAACCAGCTCACCTCCAAAGGATTATGGACACAATATTTCAAGAGGGAATATTGGAGGGCTGGACTGTGGTATACATTCATGATATAATCATATATTTGAATACATGGGAAGACAATGTGCAATAAATAGACAGAGTCCTGAGTAAGTGAACACCCATCAATCTAAAAATTTCACCTATAAAGTGTAATTTTGTCCAGAAAGAGCTATGGGAACAGGAAAATAAGGTATCGGGACTTAGCTTAGTCATAGACCAAAACAAAGTAGCACCAGTACTCCAGAGGCCAGTACCACATAGCATCAAATAAATGCAATCTTTTTTAGGGTTTTCCAGCTACTAAATATTTCACATCAAAAACCTTTTCCCACAAAACTAGCAGAATATACAAGTTATGCTCAAAAGATATTGTTCTTGATATTACCAAGTAGAGGAGGAATTAATATGAGAGGATAAAGCATGAACTCACTAATGAACCTGTCCTTCTGTTACCATACTTTGAACTGCCATTTAAATTATACATAGATGGATCTTTCATTCAAGGATTGGGAGAAGCTCTTCATCAGGGACAAATTGTAGATGGTGAACCTAGAGCAGAGGTAATCTGCTACATCTCCAGGTGTGAGCCTGTGAGGTATGTATGACATACCCATAAGGCCACAAATAGCTTTATTAACAGTTTATTTAGTATTAAGCAGACTTATTGACTGAATCCAAAATAAAAATAACAAAAAATAAGTATAACTTTTTTTGTATAAACAAAGTTATAATTATTATTTCATTTTAGGATTTTACTCCAAAAATAACCTGGGTAGACCCATAGGGTATTATACCCAAAAATGGATATTTCTCATTATATTAGAATATTTAAGAATATCACAGTACAATTGCAAATTTTTTATCATTCTTTTAAAATTGTTAAATTTAAGCTTAAATAAGCTTAAATTTGTAGTTGCATAAGTTTTATGCAAACATACCAAAATTTTAGTTAAAATTAAGGTGTTGTGTGTATTTACTGAATTGGCTAAGGATTTGCCATACAGAATGTAAATCCTGCATGAGCTCAATTTAAAACTGTTTAAGGCCCTATTATGCCTTTAAATGAATAAAAGGGCAAAATCCATGCAAAAAAATGGGACAAAGGAAAAAGAGCAAACAGAGCTGGGGTACCCAACTTTTTGGATCTTCAAGGATTCAATTAAGGTTATCCACCTGTATTGGAGGATTTTCAACCTTATTTAAGCTTGGATATTAGACTTTGATCCAAAATTAAAGTTAAAAATTGTTTTATCCAAATTTGGACAGGAATTTCAAGCTGCCAAAGGGTAAATCCCAATATGCAAGCTTGAAATTAAGGATGTAAGAACTTTTAAAGGTTAAATAAGCTTAAAGCGTTAAGGTTACAAGCATTAAAGCCTTATCAAAAGTTAAGGTTTGGTGCATATTGCTATTTTACATGAAAAAATAGCAATATATTGCTATTTTACATGGAAAAATAGCAATAACTTCATAAATTCATTCAAAATCCAATTCTTGATGGATTTGCTTGACATTTTCACAAAGATTACAAAATGGTCTTATTTGTGTATAAATTAAATTTTAAGCATATTTTATAAACAGGTTTTATTGTTAATTATCCTGGAAGAATACTGTTTTAATTATGCTTAAAGAAAATTAAGATGTCTTTAAAAATTAATTAAAATGTGAGCTTAAGAGATTTTTGCTTGAAACTCCATTTTTAAGCTGTTCATTTGATTAACTTTGATTCAAATAAACTTAATTTATATTAAAACTTAAAATAGTTAATCCAAAAGAGGATTATAGTTTTTTGGAGTTAAGAATAACATTGGTAACTTTAAATCTAAATTAAAAATAAGTTACCTTAAGCTAAGAACCTTATTTTTAAGTATGTTTTTCAGTTTTGATCTAAGCACGCCCTCTATATTCATTATGGATCATGAGAGCTTCTCTGTAGGCATAAAAAGTGCCTACACACCACTTTTTTTTATCCAGATATCATCATCATTCCAATAATATTAGACATTTAAACAGGTAAAGTATTATTAAATAAAAAATCTTATTATTAGAGTAATTCTTAAGTTATTTGCTTCTTTATTAAATTTAAAATTCAAGAATTGAAGTCATAGAATTAATATTATTTTTGTGATCACCAGTAATATATTTTATTATATAAAATTATTCTCTTAAATATCTTCTAAAATCTACAAATTAATCTTAAAAACTCTTTAATAATATTTTTTATCATTGAAAGTTGTTTTATATTTCAAAATATTGATTTTTGGTGTGTTTTTAACTTATAATCATTATTCAATATAATAACTGTTGTTGGTTGACTTGTTATCTTAAATAGATATTATAAGGAAGTTTTCTTTAAAAGTTCTATATTTCTTTATATAGTTTTTATATAAGAGTTATCTCTTCACAGTGTGTGTGATAATTTGTTTTATAAATAATGTTCACATATTACTTATAGGTGGATAAATATCTTTATTTTCCATGTGTAATTGTCTCATTAAAAGCTTCACCCTTCTTATTGTTATAACTGTCAGTGACTATAAGAATATTAGAATAATGATAATTTATTATAATTATTAAGAATTTTTTTTTATTATTAAATTGTTTAATAATAAGTGAATTTCCTTTTTTTCATTAATTATATAAATTTGTGGTTATAATATTTGATTATATTATATTTTCTACTGAGGACAGTCATAGTACTCTTGATATTTGCTACTATTATCAAGAGTTTAATAGCCAAACCTTAAATTTGGGGGCTTGCACTTGATTTTGACCAATATTTTGGGATATAAATCATATTCTAGACCTTATTTTAATGTTTTTTGCCGTAAAATTGCCATATTTACTTTGATATTGGATTCTTTGGGACTTATCCCTTATAAATAATCTTTATAATATTAATCAAGTTATTTTTCTGAAGAATATTATTTGAAACAATATAATATTGAGTGATTTGGAATAAATTTCTATTTTCTAACTCATGGCTTTTTCACATCACAGACTTGAAATTTATTATTTGAGTTATTCTAGTATAAAGTGAATAATAATACAATTTTGATTAATAACTTATTGATTAAATAATTAATATTTCTTTAAATAAAATAAAAGAATAGAATATTATTTTTTAAAAGTTAAAATCTTTGCTTAAAAATAGTTTTCTTTACTCTTTAGACATTTTTCTTTATTTTTGACATAATTTTCCATAAATTACATTAAAGCCACTTTATTCAATAAGTTATTTTTTATTCTGTAATAAAGACACTTATATTTTGTGTTTTGTCTAGTGTCATCAGTCAGAGAAAGCTCATCTGACTCTAATATATCAGAGTCAAGTATTGAAATTCAAGCCAGACTTGCACCAAGGGGTTTAATTACAAAAGAACCCTTTAAAGGCCCAGCCGGTGAATTCAATCCTTTTCTTAGTCTAATTTGCTTGATATTGACATGAAATGACTTCTACTACAGTTGGAAGCAATTACTCCATCCAATCAAATGGATCTGGACCAGGACATTAAAGTCATAAATTCAAAATACAATAATGTCAGCCCAGAAGAGAGGCACAAATGGAGGATGCCAGAACTTCCACCAGTTCCCAAATGTTAGCCAGAACCTTCAACACTCTTATTGAGTGTCTAGAAGCTGACATAACTGCTATTCCTATTTTCAGGCCTGAACCATTTCCAACAGGAAACAATAGAAATATACCGGTCTCAGTACAAGAACTGGTTTATGGCAGCAAAGCAGAAGGAGTGGGAGCTTCTGGTAAGTCTTTGGATAGAAACAATGAACTCATATCTTCAATTGAAGAAGCTAATGGGACCAGAAAAGGAAGAGGACCTTCTGAGGGGTTGGACACCCATGTCTTGCAAAGGACAATTCCAACAGATAAAATCCTGGTTGAAAAACCAAAGAATTTTGTCAGAGGACCAAAAGAAGATGTTGGCCCAAGGAAAGAACAACAGCCCTGTGGAAGCCCCTCAAGCCTCCACAAGCAAGAATCCACCTCAACAAGTTCCAAACAAGGACAAGCAAGCCTCAAAGAGAAATCAGAAGGGCAAGTAAAAGGCAAAATCTAAGTGGAACAGGACTTACCCACAGAATTACAAAATTCCAAAGAAAGAGAAGACAGCCATGGACAACATGGCCAATATGGGAAGACCTCTTATGGAATTCAAAAAAAGGAGGAGGGAAGAATGAACAAATAATTTACAAAGAAATAGACATTGTAAAGCTTATAGCTCATTCTGAAACCCTTTTTGAAGAAATTTTAGAAAAGTTTAACAATTTTGAGTATATCCAACTAAAGTTGGGTAGAGAGACTTTACAATTAAAAGAGTCACAAAAGACCATTATTGGTATAGAAAATGTGAATAAAGAAAATATTCTGTCTTTGATGCATATTTGTGAGAGAATTGAGTGCAAAGTCACCTTTCTCAATCAACCAGATGATACTTTTATATCTTTTATTACAAAACAGCTAAAATATTTAAGAATACAAGTACAAAACTTGGAAAATTCAATTTGTCACAATGCAGCTCTTTTCCAAGAATAATTTGAAAAAATTGATAAACCAACACTTGAATTGAAAGAAGATATTTAATCAAGTATTAATAATATATCACTGAAAATGAGTTTTCAAGGCAGTCCACACCAATTCTTGACAGAAATGTGTTGAGCTTGAAAAATGACTTGAACCATATAATTTCAAGAAATTCAGAAGTGGAGGCTTCCTGAAATTTTAAGGATACTCCCATATTAGAGGAATGGCCAACCTTCAGTAGTGAAGGAGAATATAATCATATGGAATTTATGAAGAAAATTGACATCTTCAAAAAAGACCTTAACATACCAGATGAACACATAAGTGCCATATTACACTAATTATTTGCCAAATAAAAAAAGAAATGGTACTATAAAATGAGCCAAGACCATGGTAAACACTCCTGGCCTTTGTGGCAAGAAAAATGATTCCCAAATGGGCAAATGATTCTTGGAGATTTAGAATGGATGATTCCTTTGAAGAAGCCATTTTTAATCTTGATAGGGGCAGGCCCATACCCTGGTTCCTTAAAAAAAGGAAAGATTAACTTCCCTTCATCTTGATATGTCTGAAACAATGGTACATAGCAGGATATTAAGAAAGTGTGGTGAAGACCTTGAGCATGCTATAAGAAGCAGATGTATTGAGCCTTGCTCTACAGCTGATTATATAAATGCCATTGAAGAAATCACTACCAGAACAAAAATTGGTAGAAATTGGTATAAACACCCAATAGACAATAAGACTAGTGGGAAACCAATTTCAGGACCAAATAAACCAAAAGACAGAGCTCCTTCTAAAAGTCATAAATTTGGAATTACATCTCATTTGGCCAATAATTGTTGAAAAAAGACAAGAATCAATGAAATGGAAATTGAAAAAGATGAAGACAAAAAAGAGAAAAATGATGTATCTTTACATGGAAGTGATTCTGAACCTTCTTAAGAAGAAGAATTGCCAGATGAACTTAGTATAGAAAGAATTAATGTATCTTTTGAATTAACAGAAGTGCATACTCACTTACCACAGTACAGTGATTAATGTATGGATCTCATACATGTGCAAGATGCTCAAATGCAGAAAACCAAGCCTGATAGAGGTACAGGCTATACAGCTTGATCATCCTTTATCACTAATATTGTGATAAACAACAAAGAGGCCAAGATACATCTTTACTCAGGTGCTTTCTGCACTTTTGTTGGCAAAAATTATCTTGACAAAATTTATACCAATTGGCAAGACCAATTGATTCCAATTGAAGGTATAAAGATCAGCACTTCTAGCCAAGATATACACCCTTTAGGCATTCTTGAAGCAGAAATTATATTTCCTCACCCTTCAGGAACTATCAGACCAAAAGCTGAATTTTTTGTTATGAATAACTCCAATTCACAACATTTTATACTTGGAAATGATTATCTTAATATTTATGATATTGATATTAATAATAATAAATACAGATATTTCACTATAGGGGAAAATAAAAGACAAAAGTTTTCTCTTCCTCTGGAAAGGAAAGAAATAACTGTCATAATACAATTAAAAAATGTTAATAAGGAAAATTCTTTTGTCAAATAAATTAATTGAAGCACAAATTAGCCCTGAATTAACATTAGAAATGAAGGAAAACCTTATTGAAATTTTATTTCAATACAGGGAAGCATTTTTTTCTGATAATGAACCACTTGAGGCTATCAAAGGCCATGAATTAGACATTATTCTTAATGTGGAAAGACCTTACCCTCCACTATTAATAATACCAGCTTACCCAGCTAGCCCCAGGTCTAGAGAAGAATTATAATCTCATATCAATGAGATGATGAAAATGGGATTTCTTAGAAAAGTTGGACACAATGAGGAAGTAGAAATAACAACCCCTGTAATCCTTACTTGGAATAATGATAAAGCAAGGATGGTTGGTGATTTTAGAGAATTGAATACCTATACTATTCCAGATAGGTACCCAATTCCTAGAGTCCATGAAGCTTTAACTCAATTATCCAAAGCAAGATTCATAATGTCCATGGATTCCCTTAAAGTTTTCCAACAGAATTTTTTGACACCTTATGCCAGGAAATTATTGAGAATTATTGCTCATTGTGGTATTTATGAATACTTGAGGATGCCTTTTGGGATTAAAAATTCACCCCCTCATTATCAAAGAATGATGAATACCATTTTCCCCCATGACTTATCAGAGGGGTGGTTAATCATTTATATTTATGACATTATTATTTGTTTGGAAACCTGAAAATTTCATTTTGAGAAAATTAATTATTACTTAAGAAGATTCTTAAAGTGAACATGAAAACATCACTCAAAGAATGTAATTTTGTATTTCATGAGCTAAAAGCTCTGGGAGATGTAGTTTAAGTACTAAGCCTTGGTGTTGATAAAACCAAAGTGGCTGCAGTCTTACTGAAACAAATTCCTTGGAGCAAAGAAGAAATTATGTGATTCTTAGGGTTTTCCAGGTATTACAGGAAACACTTTAAAGTTTTTGAAATCCATGCCAGATAATTGTGAAGAATTTGTGAGCAACAAACTGCCTTTGAAATTACACAATAAAGGATTCAAGAATGTGATAAAGTCAAATATGTTTTAACCAATGCACCATTGTTATTGATGCCATACTGGAAACTTCCTTTAAAGCTGTATATTGATGCATGTGGTGAAGGTTTAGGTGCATCTCTTCATCAAGCTTAAATTGTCAATGACAAGCCTTGTGAGGGTCCAGTTTGTTTTATTTCAAGAAAAATTAAATCTAAAGAGGCCAGGTATGGAGCAAGCCAAATGAAGTTCCTTTAATTTTTTTGGGCTTTGGAAAAACTTTATTATTATCTTGATGGTAGTGTGTTTTAAGTCATTACTGATTGTAATGTTGTGAAATCACTTCTTAACATGAAACCTCCTAACAGACACATGCTAAGATGGCATATTTCTATACAGGAGTATAGATACAATAAGACTATAGTGAATAAAGCTGGAAATATTCACAAGAATGCTGATGGCTTGAGGAGATGGGTATTACCCAATACACCTGACAATCCTGCCTATGTTCCTGAAAATGCAGAACCTCAAATTACAATTGAAGGAATTAACATCACAGATGTGGGAACAGAATTCTTTTAAAAAGTTAGAGCAAGCTATAAGCAAGACAAGAATTGTCATATTCTTACTTCTCTACTTGACAAATATTGCAAAGATACAGCTTAGCTAACTCTTGGGATGATATATGGAAAAAATCATATGACAAGGGAAGATCTCACTTGTTTGATGGTATCTTGCATCATAGGTCTAAACACACATGTGTAATGTTCCTATGTAGTAGAATGTTAATTAACACAATATTACTAGAGTTCCATGAAAACAACCATTCTGGACACCTTTATGAAGACAGGAAAATGGAAAGAATTAAGACATGTGCTTTGTGGCCATCCTGGAGAAAAGATGTCATTGACTACTGTCACAGCTGTGACAGGTGTCAAAAAGCAAATGAAACTACTTGTAAGAGATTTTGTTTAATGATTCATATCCAAGTACCAAGTACCCCATGGGAAGTGCTTCATATGGATTGGGTAACTGCATCACCAGTTGGTGGTCAAAAAATCTAAAATGAATGTCTTGTCATTGTAGACAGGTACAGCAAAACCCCAATATTTCTACCATGTCAAAAAAGATGACACAGCCATGGATACAGCTCTTTTGATTTTGAATAGAGTAATATCTCATACTGGTCTTCTTAAAAATATCATTAGTGATAGAGACCCAAAATTTACATCAGCATTATGAACAAATTTACATAAGCTTTTGGGTGAAAAATTATCATACTCAACAGCTTACCATCCACATACTGATAGATTAGCAGAAAGAATGATTCAGACCCTTGAGGACATGAGTAGAAAATCTTGTGCTTATGGCCTGGAGTTTAAAAATTATGATTGCTTTACTCATGATTTGTGTACACTTATACCAGCATTGGAATCAGCCTACAATAATTCTATCCATGTTTCAACAGGAAAAACTCCTGCAATGTTGGAAAAAGGATGGAACCCTAAGCTTCCAGTTGATAATTTGAAGAAGGATTTATTTGATATTTATCCAACTTCTTCAAGCTTCAAGTTATTGCTTGATAAAATGAAGCATCATGCAAATCAAAGAATGACTGATGCCTTTGAATATGCTAAACAAAAGTGGAATAAAAGTCATAAAACCCCAGAAATCAAAGTAGGGTACTTAATACTAGTTTCAACCTTGAGCTTTGATAACATTAAAGTCCCAAAGAAATTGAAAGATTCCTTTTAAGTACCAGTTATTATTAAAGCCCTTCATGGAAAAAATTCAGTAAAAGTAGAACTGTCAAGAGAATTGGAAAACAAACATCCAACCTTCCCTGTCAGTCTTGTAAAGAATTACACATTAAGTGATAAGGAATTATTTACTTTGAGAAATGAAACACCCTTAGAAGTACCACAACTTGATAAAAGTTAAGAGAAAAAAGTGACAAAAGTCTTGAAGGAAAGAAGACTTAGGGGAAAAATGAAAGAGAATACTTGGTCAAGTACTGAAACCCACAACATGAAGATGAGTGGCTTTCAGAAAGTAAAATACCTGATTCCCAAAAGGTTTCTTAGAAGATTCAGACATGACAGGAGACCAATTACTCAATAATAAGCTTGCATTGGATGCTTTAAATACTTAAAAAGTATAAGTAGAGAGGTTGGACAGTGGATTATACCCCCCAGCTATGGGGGTATACTACTAAGGAAAATTTGTAAAACAATTCTTTCTTTGGTGGTAGGGAATGTGAGCCTGTGAGGTATGTATGACATACCCATAAGGCCACAAATAGCTTTATACACAGTTGATTTAGTCTTGAACAGACTTAACAATTGAATTTAAAATACAAAATAACAAAAAATAAGTATAACTTTTTTTGGATAAACAAAGTTATAATTATTATTTCATTTTTTTATTCTACTCCAAAAATAACGTAGGGTACACCCATAGGGTATTATACTCAAAAATGGATATTTCTTATGTTATTAGAATATTTAAGAATTTCACAGTACAATTGCAACTTTTTTAACATTTTTCAAAATTTTCAAATTTAAGCTTAAATAAGCTTAAATTTAAAGCTGCATAAGATTTATGAAAACTTACCAAAATTTTAGTTATAATTAAGGTGTTGTGTATATTTACTGAATTGGCTAAGGATTTTCCATAGGGAATGTAAATCCTGCGTGAGCTCAATTTAAAAGGGTTTAAGGCCATAGTATGGCTTTAAATGAATAAAAGGGAAAAATCCACACAAAAAGGTGGGACAAAGGAAAAAGAGAAAACAGAGCTGGGGTACCCAGCTCTTTGGATCTGCAAGGATTCAATTAAGGTTTTCCACCTGTATTGGAAGATTTTCAAAGTTATTTAAACTTTAAGATTTGACTTTGATCCAACATTAAAGTTTAAATGGGCTTTATCCCAATTTGGACAGGAATTTCAAGCTGCCAAAGGGTAAATCCCAATATGCAAGTTTTAAAACAATATTTCAAGAACTTTCAAAACTTAATTAAGCTTAAAGATTTAAGGTTACAAGCATTAAAGCCTTATCAAAAGCTAAGGTTTGGTGCATATTGCTATTTCACATGGAAAAATAGCAATAACTTCATAAATTCCTCAAAAATCCAATTCTTAATGGATTTACTTGAAATTCTCACACACCTTACAAATTGGTGTTATCTGTGTATAAATTGATTTTAAGTATCTTTTATAAAAAAATTTAATTGGTAATCAGCTTGGAAAATTACTCTTTTAATTATGCTTAAAGAAAATTAAGATTCCTTTAGAAATTGGGTTTAAGAGATTTTTTCTAGAAAATCTATTTTTAGGTTGTTCATGTGATGAAATTCAATGTAAATAAACTTTATATATATGAAAACTTAAAATGATTAATTCAAAAGAGGATTAAATTTTCTTGGAGCTAATTTTCAGTTTTAACCTAATTGCACCCTCTATATCCATTATTAATTATGAGAGCTGCTCTATAGGCATAAAAAGAGCCTACAAATCACTGTTTTTGTCCAGATATCATTATCATTCCAATAATATTAGACATTTAAACAGGTAAAGTTTGATTACATATAAAATATCATTATTAAAGTAATCCTTAGGTTATTGTATTGTTTTTTAATTTTGAAATTAAAGAGTTATAGTCATAGAACTCAGATTGTTATTGTAATCACCAGTAATATATTTTATTATATAAAATTATTCTCTTAAATATTCTTTAAAATACACAAGTCCCTCTTAAAAACTCTTTAATAATATTTTTTTCCCATAACAAGTTTTTTTATCTTTTAAAATTTGATTTTTGGCATTTTTTTAACTTATAATAATTTTTTATTATAATAACTGTTGTTGTTTTACTTGTTGTATTAAATGAATATTATAAGTAAGTTTTCTTTGAAAGTTCTATATTATTTTATCTAGTATTGGTTTTTTTATAGAATTTTTCTATAAGAATTATCTCTGCACAGTTTGTGTGATAATTTCTTTTATAAGTAATATTCACATATTATTTGTAAGTGGATAAATATCTTTATTTTCCATGTGTAATCTTCTCATTAAAAGCTTTAAGCTTCTTATTTTCATAACTGTCAATGACTATAGAAATAATAGAATAATTATAATTTATTATAATTATTAATAATTTTTTTTATTATCAAATTATTTAATAATAATCAAATTTCTTCTTTTTAATATATAGTTATTTTTAATAATTATATAAATCTGTGGCTATAATATTCAATTATATTAGTTTTTCTACTGAGGAAAGTCATAGTACTCTTCATATTTGCTACTATCATCAAGAGGGTCATAGACAAAACTTACAACAGGAAGCTGAGAGATTTAGAAGCCAGGTGTCAAGAAGCTCAGAAAAAATGTTTATTTATGTTGCAAGCTCTAGAAAAACTCCATTACTATCTAGAGGGTTCATTCTTTAAAGTATACAAAGACTGCACTACACTCAAGTATTTTCTCAACATAAAGACTACTGATAGGCACATTTTGAGGTGGCAGATAGCCATCCAGGAGTATAGAGGCAATATGACCATCATATAAAATGAAGTTAAAAGCCACACCAATGCAGATGGGAACAAAATAATTTCAAGATCAATCCAGCTTATCATCCAGAATTAGCTTCCAAAGTCCCTATTCATTTCATGGAAACAGATAGGAATAGAAGCTTCAAATTCTCATAATAGGCACTAGGAACTGAAAAAAAAAGTTTCATCCGTTTCTGACAATTGATCTTGTCTCAAAATAAATTTCATTGCCGTTTATTGATGACTATTTGTGTTTAAGCACCAAGGTAATTAGTTCCTTGGTGCTTTTCACCACTGGCAATTGACTTTGTTGTGACACAAAATAAATTTCCAGCATTTTCTGTGGTGAGGAAGTGTTACCCCACAAACTGACCATATTGGACTATAGGAGGCAGAAACACCCATATTAGGTATAATCTCCTCTGAAATCCACAATCAACTCTTTAATTCAGTTAAAAGATCTTATGAAAAACACAAACAGTGAAGCATATCAAATTTTCTTCTGCAAAAAAACTATAGGATTCCAGTTGGAGGAACCTTGGTTGAGGGATTACAAGGAAAAAAAATGTTTTCTTATGGATTGACTCCTTTATCACAGGGAGAGGAGACCTGTGCCCTCACAGCAATAGAAAAAGACCATATCTCACTGATTCTTCAGGAATTTCATAAATTCCCCTACATGGGACACATGAGTGAAGACAGGACCAAAGAGAGGATATCAGTCACAGATTGGTGGCGTTGGTGGGAGTAATATTTGAGTGGATGCATTAACACTTGTGAAAGATTCTTAGAGGAAAACAGAAATATTGAGAAGAAGTATAGACTACCCCAGAATATATCAGAGCCCAAGAACCCATGGGAGATTATTAACATGGACTGGGTAACAGGAATTTTTCCTGGAGGAAATAAAAAATGAAATTCTTTCCTAGTCATAGTAGACAGGTTTAACAAAAGTGCTAGATTTGTTCCATTCCAAAAAGAAGATGCACCTATCAAGAAAGCATTATTATCCTTGAATAACGTTATAGATACATGTGTAGTACCTAAAATCATCAGGAGTGACAGGGAACCTCAATTCACATCTGAGCTTTGGACCAACCTCTATGATATTTTTAAGACTAAAATTCCATTTCTAATATATTACCATCCACAAACAGATGGACTAGCTTAAAGGATGATCTACACAATAAGGGTCATAATTTGAAGATCCTTGCCTATGGCATGGAGTACAAAGATCATGAATGGTATACTTATAACTGGGTTGCACTTCTAAAAGCTATGAAACTGGCTTACAAAACCAGCCAGCACGCTACCACAGGTAGAACTTCTTCTCTAATAGAGAAAGGATAAAACCCCCTATTTCCAGTGGATCACCTGAAGAGAGATCTTCTAACAATCCGTCTCACAGCCAAGTACTTTCACGATATGTGGCAGAGGGCTTGTGACACAGCAGGAAGATGCATAGCTGAGGCAAAATAGTATAATAAACAGAGGTATGACAAAGCTCATGAGGAACCTGAATTTAGGGAAGGGGACAAAGTGTTAGAGTCTACCTTTAATTTCAATAACCTTAAAGACCCCAAGAAAACGAGAGACTACTTTGTGAGACCATTCACTATCACCAGACTGATAGGGAAGAATAAAGTGGAAGTCAAACTCTCAGAGGAGCTTTCCAGGAAGAACTCAGTGTTTTCAGTGAGTTTTATCAAAACATACCACCAAACTGGAGAGCATAAGTTCACCTCCAGGAATAAGACCCATTTTTCACAAGTTATAGTGGAAGCTTAGGAATCCTCTGTCTCAGTAAAGAAAATCATAAAGGCCAGGAAGATTATACTCAATGGAAAATACCATAGACATTACTTGGTCAGATTCAAGAACCAGACAGCTGATAAAGACAAATGGCTAGCAGAAGATGCAATACCAGATGGTGAACTTCACCTAAGAATATTCAGACCTTCTAGTAGGGCTTATCAGTCTCATAAATGATGAGCCTTTTATAGAGGGAGGGTATGTCAGCCTGTGACTCAAAGCTAGAGCACAAGCATGACAGAAAAAATACCATAAACCAATGGTACAGAAAAATACCCCCAAAAATGGAGCTGAGAAAAAATAGTTCATAGATTGTATTAAAAGAAATAGCAAATCTT
Organism: Austropuccinia psidii; assembly: GCA_023105745.1. Lineage (NCBI taxonomy): Eukaryota > Fungi > Basidiomycota > Pucciniomycetes > Pucciniales > Sphaerophragmiaceae > Austropuccinia > Austropuccinia psidii. Next base: position 53,774,338 of record JALGQZ010000005.1, on the reverse strand, counting down.
CCTTTTCCAAATATATAACTCCCATAAACATGAGATATTTAATAACAAAGTTATTGCTAACCAAAGAAAGAGCTGAGCATAAACATTAATTTTTACCTCTCATCTAAAATCCAGAAAAATGGTAAGAACCTCATTCAGTGGGTGTTCAAATTGAAGCCTTCAGTAAGGGCTATCCAATGGTACCACCAAAATTGGGCTGAAATCAAAAATTTAGAGGTTATGGAAAAATAAAGATCAAATTAGGCTGAATAAAATATACACCTCTCATCTAACTTCCAAAGTTTTAGTGTGAGATACCTAAAGTGGGATATTCTTGGGAAGAGCACAATAAGGGATTTCTGATTTTGCTATCCATTTTCTCATAGCTCATTTAGAGAAAAATTTACCAAGAAAACAGAATCTATACAGGATTTGAGGAAAATCCATAACTGAATAATGGACTTTAAATTTGGCATAAATTTGCCATACCAAATGTGATATAATTGTGTATACCTTATCCAGGGATACACAACTTACCAAATTTGAGCTTATTATATTTTAAACTGACAAAGGTATGGCACCCTCAAGGTCAAACTCCCACAGTATGGTCAAGAACTCAATACTGTGGAGTACTATTCCATATTCTTGAATATGAGGTCTCAATTCTACAAAGGAGTCTGTTAATCCTTGAATTACTCATAGTGTTTCCTGTATGGGGCCCTAATACAGGATCTATACAGCCATCTATGCATAATACATGTCAGAAGAGGGCTGTGTGGTCCCCAAATGAAAACCTTCACCCTGTATTGGTGCAAATAGCTCAGATGTGGTTTTAAAACCACATCTGAGCCCAAAAGAGGTTGTAAAAGATTTTTAAGAGCCACAAGCCTGTCCTTTGAAGAGGCAATCAGTCACTCTTCCTATGTGAACAGGTCCAGAGGCCTTTTACACCCAATCTTAGGATAAAAAGGGACCTTTTCTCTGCCAAAAGGAAGATTCCCATCCTGATATTGAATTTCTATGTAGTAAAACTGTCAAAAACAGCTATAATTTTGTAAATAATCTGGTATAATTTTAGTCTTTAAGTATTTTATTGATTATTATAGTTGGTCAATTAGTAATCAGTGCACCCAGTGCTTTCAGCAGCACTCACCACCACTCTAGCCTCATAGTACAGCCCAAAAACTCTTTTTAAACCACTTTTTATCTTTCAAAGCCCTTTCAAATTCATATTTGAAGTTTTATATACATTTTTAATACATTTATCAAAGACTCAGACCAGAAATATTAGTATATTCAAGTGTTACAGTATCCATTTTATATACCCTCCAAAACATTTTCTTGGCTTGGATTTCTCCTGGCCCCAGAGATCCCTCCCTTGAACAGATAAACTAGATTCCTACCCTATTTTTTGAACAAATCAAAACACTTTGGTGATCAGAACTTTGTATATCAAGAACCTTCCAGAATATCAATGGTAAGAACATTTTTTTCACCTTTTTGCTATTTTTCAAATCTTCCTTCTGCATTATGCTCTCTAGTTTTTTCTTCCCCAACTGCAATAGAAATTTGTTCCTATTTCTTATTACAGTGCAATGAAATTTCAAATGTTGTCAAAAACATTTCGCTTCCTTGAACATGGCACAACTTTTGCTACTGGGCCACACAATCACATAATTTCTAGTCCTTCAATGCTTGAAACAAGATTCTTTGTGTACATGGGGTTTTATACCCTTTCCTGTTGAAATTTTTATATTGGTATATTGTTCAGTACCATTTAGTTTACCCCATTCACAACTTGCTTTCAGGTCTCCTATGGTGGAACGCTAATTGCGTTTGTGGCATGGACAATAAATCAGATGCAATGAAGCTTCAAGGAACCTCAGCTCAAAAGCTCATGGCTTTGTTAGGAAATTCTGAATCTGGTAGCAATGGACCTACCTCAAATTCAACTCTGCCATTTGCCACTAAATCAGCTCAACCATTCCTTTATTTTGCTTTTAATACTTCCAATGACCCCAATGATGGTACTTTCAAATTATTGTTGGTACTTTTCATGGGCTTCTCCCAGAATTTGTAAGGTTATTATAGACTTAGAACTCCCTTTATATGTCAATGAAATCCCACCTCAAATTTGTGCTCCCACCACAATCAAGTGTGCACTTCCAACTCTGGGAAAAGAATCTAATGGCTGCCTTAGAGCTTACAAATGTAGGCACTTGCTTACAATACAAATATCCTTAACCTTTCCCTTTATTGTGCTAGTGATGATTCTATCAAGAGATTGTTTTCCCAAACTTTACCAATCTAGTTTCTCTTGTAAAAATTGTAGTGAAACATTCAATACGCAATAAACTTATTCCAAAACCATAGACTCCTATAATTTCATATTTTTAAATCTCCTTATTTATGTTTCGTGAAACCCCACTGTCATCAAATTATCATATGGCTATCCAGCTAGCAGATTTTGTTGAGAAATGAGGCCTTCTGAGGCTTTGTGGTCATTTTCTATGGAGGGATAATGGGTACACTTTTGAAATCATCAACAAATAATTGAATTGGTATGTCCTTCTTTCATTTCCTCCCCAATTATCAATATTTGTAAAGATCTAAGAACTTGATGCTTGCAATACGATCACTAAAGATTGCTCTCATGAAATCATTTTCCCAGAAGGTCAACTTAAATTCACTACTTTACTAGGAGGTGTTGCTAGAAGCTCTAAAGCCCTTTCTTTTCACCTTGAGAGGACTCAGTACTCTGCTTTGCTTAGCTGGGAACTCTTCATGTGCAATCAAGAGCAATTTGTTAGATACACATTTCCTCAAGGCTCTCATATAATTTCCGAACAAATTTTTACCTAAAGAGCCATTAACCTGAATTTCCACTGAAAAGTTGTACAAGAAGTGTCCTCAACAAGTAATTGGATTTCTGCCTGTAACCTCAACAATAATTATTCAATCAATGAATTCACCTATTAATCATGAAATGAAGATCCAAGAAATTCAATATTTGCACTCAAGGAAAATACTCTATGCCGTGTTGGTATCATCTGTCAGATACTCAGGCATTTTTGTCATATCCATAAGAAGTCCACTTTTTTCTCTTCCAAAATCCTCTGCAAATCCTTTTATGCATTTAAATACCTATTTTCTTTTTTTATCACTTTGGGTAGTAGCAGAAAAGGAAAAATATACATAGTTCATGCTGAGGAAGTGTTGACACATGTTTCCTGGCTCAAGTATAAACCCGATGAAGTATTTAACCATCTTGTTTTGGAAGCTTATGGTTTTATATTGCTAAATAATTGACTTGTGGAATATTTTTTTCTTATGGATTTTTGACTTATGAGCTTTGAATATTATCATTTAAACTGACTCTGACTAGTTTGAAAATCCCCTGAATTCTGAAATTAAGCTTTTTAATGAATTTCATAATTCAATTTTTAATGATAATTTGGCTCCAGGAATGAAAACTATCAATGATATTCTTGGCACTTGAAAGCTTTTGTGATCATTTTTAGAATGCTGAGCTGATAAAATTAAAAAAATGATGGACAAGCAAAAAAATTGGGGTTGTTTGAAAGGAATCCTTTTGGATATAAAATTCAAGAAAACAAATTTGAAAGCTTCAGATTGCCACAAACTAAATCAAACTTCAAGCTCATTGCTCCTTGGGGAGCTTGTTTGTGAATTCTTGCAATTAGAATAATTATGTTTCAAAAGTTTTGAAATTGAAACAGGAAATTTTTGAAAATTTTACATTGTCATAAAGTTTTCAAAGGTTGAAGCAACAGTGCAATAATTTTTCATAATTATGATTTGATGAAAATGTTTTATCATTTCATAATCCAAGTTACTTTTATTAAAATAATAAGCACTTTCCATTATTTTCATGAGAGCCACAAGCTCAAATTTTTTATTTTTCTATAATCACCATCTTTCTATAATTCAAATAGTAAGAACATGATTATAATTTTGACACGCACCACATTGTCATTATTTCAATCATAACTTAATTTTGATTATGGTAGAAATACTAATTTGTTTTGTTATCTTCATAATAAAACACCCAAAATATCTTTATAATCATCACATTTTAATAATATTCCAAACAGAATTTAATCGCCTTTGAATTATAGTATAACTATTATTTTCAAAATATAAGACCAAGAATTCAACCCATCTTGATGTGCATCATATTGTTAAATTTCTGTAATATAATTCAATAAATTTTTCGTTTGTTATGAAAATTGAATTTTGAAAGATGTTGAGAAAACCCCAAAGAAAAAGTGAAAAAAGATTGTCAAAACAATATTTTTTAAAAATGCACAAAGGAAGCTGGGCAATATTTAGTTAATTTTAGTATAATTGAGCTTCTGGCCAAAAATGAACACTTTCAATGCAAGATAATTAGCGCAAAAATCTGTGTCCATGAGAGGTTTTACTAGGGGTTTATAGACCTATAAAATTCCATTTCTAGTAGAATACCCTTTGACCCTGTTTTTTTTGTATTAATGAGTTTTTTACCCTGCATTTCTGAAAGATCAAGCTTACCATTACTCAAATTTAGTAATTGGGAGACGACTTCAATTATATCAGAGGTAAAATTGATATTTTCTATTTAATTGGAAGACTTGGAAAATATTGATGAATTCTCACCTAATTTTTCTTCAGTGGAAACAACCTCATCTTAAGATAATTTTTATCAATTTTTATTTCATTTATTTTCCCTCTTCTTGGGTTTTTATTAGCCAAATGTGTGGTACTTGGCAAAATGTGGCACCTTATTACTGTCTCTGCACATCTACTTTTTACATTACCATACTTCTCTTGAATCTCTATACACAGAATCTTTACAGGTTTCTGTGATCCTTGTTTCAATATTTATCCTGTTAGAAAAAGTTTGGATCTAGTGGTCACTTCTTCTGATTTATTAATAATATCTTCTGCTGAGTATGTCTCAGTGCTCTTTCTTTTAAAAGAATGCTCCAAGTCTCCTCCAGATTGTCTCAAAATCTTTCTTTGAAGAATAAACTCTGATATTTCATGATTTAATACTGTTCTTTTTCATTTTTTGAAAAAATAATGGGAAGGCTCTGTCTCTGTCATAATAAAAAATCCCAGATTACAAAGCTGTTTCAGCTTTGAATCTAAAAGCATCACTTTCTCATTTTCTGATAATTTGTGTTCTTGACCAGATCCAGCTTTGGTATCAATTTTCCTGTCTCACTTTGATATCCCATCTATGAGCTTATTTGGTAAGAAAGGTTTGAAATCTTTCTGAAAGCTCAAATTCTTCTTTCATCATGTAAATTCCTCTAATGAGCTTCATATTATAGTATTTTCCTTCACCACTGAAGTGAGGTGGTTTTTCAGCCTTTGGTAATTATTTCAGTAGTTCCTGACACATTGATAGTTCTAAATCTTTTGAAAAGGTTTAAAAATCATCTTTTTATTGTTAATCTTTTAAATCAACTTCTTTTTGATTTTAATTTTCCTCTTTTATTGATTTTTATTTTTAGCAATCTTTGGAAATTTGTGCATTAATTGTTCAATTGTCTATAATCTAGGCATGTTTTGCCTTATGGCAATTCTGGATTCCTGTTGATGACATTTTATAAGAAATATTAACTCAATTTTATAATTGTATTCCTTAATTTTCATTTTCCAATTATTTTTTCTGTCTGGTATCATCAGAAACTACCTTGTTGAATTTCTTTTTGAGTCTTTATAATCATTTCTTTGAAGCTTCAAAGCACTTTTGTCAAGGCAATTATCTTTGTTTCTACTTAATCAAATTACTTTTTGGTAAAATAAAAAATGTTTTTATTATTTTATTTAATTATATATATGTCCTTTTATATCCTTTTCCCATTCATTTCATGAACTTTTAGTTTAGAATATTTATTTGTCAACTCTTGAATCATGACAGATTTTGATTCATTTTGTTTGAAATTACCTTTTAATTATTGTATTTTTTGAGTGTTGTTGAAACATTCTCAAAACATATTAATTTTTTTCTTCATTTGTCTTAAACCTATACTCTTGGTCTTAAGTTTTCTCCAAATATTTAAATTTTGATAAGAAATAGGAATTTTCATGTCATTTATGGATATTTCAAAATTTTAAAAAAATCAATATTCTTGTAAATTATCTTGGTTATTTGAGTATATATTCCCCCTTTTTTTTATCTTGATAATGGTCCTGTGAATCTTAGAAACATAACTAATGGCTTATTTTTGAATGTTTGAGATTCTCTAACCTTTTCTGAATGGGTTTGTGGCTGTTTCCTTGCCTTTTCCCTTTATCTGATCTTTTGACTGCTTTTTTATGTTGAGATTTATGCTTCTGACAGCTTGAGTTGGCTTTGAAGCTGGTTTGGGTGGATGTGGGCTTGGCTTTCTGTATTCTGAACTCAGTAAAATCATATTATTCTTTTCCTTCAATTAATTACATGCATTCAACAACTTTTAAGCTTGAAAATGACCCAGAAGCCTGCCAACATTCAGGTAAACGTTAATTCAGCTCTCCCAAAGATCTTCACAAATTCAATACTCTTTGTGTTTAAGTGCATTTTTTATTCCTTCTGGGTGGATTTTTAATTTACCACTGAAGCTTATGTTGGTGATGTAAGGTCTATCTTAGCACAAAACCGGTTTTTCATTTTCAGAATGACATAATGTTTCTGTCTTGAGCTTATTTACTGACCTTTATCCTTCTTGACCTGATTGGCTTATTCCAGAATTAATTTTATAAAACTATTTGTAGCAGATTTAGGGGCTATAGTTGACTTCTTATCTGGCTGTGGGTATTTTTATGAGCAGAGAAGCCTAAAGATATTAATTTTACATCAAAGGAATTATTTTTGAAAACTTCTTAGCATTGTGGAGTGTATGAATGATGTAAAAATTAACTAATTCTGAAACAATTGGTTTTTCTGAATCATTCTGAGTTATGATATCTGTACTGTTATGCTCAGAATCAATAGTACTGGAAGGAGAAACCATGGTCATTTTTTGTTCTTTTAAAGCTTATTTGTATTACCACGGTTCTAGGAATCAAAATCAAAGGATAAAGCAATTTGTCAAGAAAATGATAGATATCTTTCAAAGAAAAATAATTGGAAAATCCTTGTGGGTAATGTGTAAAAATATATCTTTTATACATGGTCATTAAGCTTTGATTAAAGATCAAGTAGTTTTCCTCTCCTCAATTTTTTTGTAAGGTAAAATGAAGTAAGGATACTATTTTCAATGTTTTCCAAAGAGAAATTCAAATTCCATTGTTTTCAAATTTATTAATATATATCTATCATATAATCAATCTTCATTTTTTTACCAAAAATAAAAATTTATCCAAAAAAACTCTAAAATAGATATTTATGGCTACAAAACACATTTTTTCAAGAGAAATCTTGATTATAAATAATTAAGAAAGAAACCTAATAAGATTAGTATGAGAGTAATGTCTTTGAAATGATTATTTCAGATGAAAAATCACACAAAATCTATAAGAGTGAATTTCAAAACAAAGTGACAAATTCAAAAGTGATAAAAGATATTTTAATTCACTTTTTGGGTGTCTTAAGGGTAAAACAATCATAATTAGCTACAAAAACTAATCAAAATTATTATTTCAATTTTCAAAAGGTTTAAAATTATTCCAATGTTCTTCAGTATTTTACTTACTGTTTTGATATTTCTCAAACCAATCATGAAATTAAGCTATTTAAACCTGAAAGGAAAAGAACAGTGGGTAAAAGAAGAATTTCTCTTATAGACACCATGTTACTTCCTCAAAAAGGAAAATTTTTCTCACAAGTCAGGATAAACATATTTGAAACACAAGATCCAATTATGGAATCATTGAACCCTTGTTTAGACCAAAAAGGGACTAGGCTGGGCCACTTCTTTTCTATTTTTAGAAATTTTGGTTCTATAAACCAGCCATTACTATGGTAATAGCTAGTTGAGAAGATTCTTAAAAAATCATAATGTGTTAAAAATCCCTGTCAAGAAGCTGAAACAGATTTGATGAATCTTCTTTTAGCTTGAGGGCTGGTTTCCCTATTGGAAACAGTCAATCCTTCCCTGGTTGGTATCAAAACTCATCATCAATTGATTCACAGATCCTATGACTCAGTTTAAGGCTAATTTTAATGAAATTTTGTGTGGATTTTTACATCCTACATATTCCAAAAAGTAATCCGGGGGAGTATGTCACCCTGGGAGCAAATATTCATTTCCCCCACAAATTTAATCTTCACAATTTATTTATCTTCAATTCCTCCACATGTATTATACTTAAAGCTTTACATATGCGATTCAATTAAAATTCAAAACAAAGAACTGTAAATCCTAATCACTTATCTGTAATTTGAAGTTAGCTCATGTAATAAATGTGCACTTTTTTACATTACCATCAACAACTCTTCAATTTCTTGTACCCTTTAAGCTACACACAACACCTCAGTTTTAACACAAAAAATGCTGGTTAACAACACATTTTGTATAAATTACAAAAAAATTTTAAGATTTTCATATTTTAATACTGACAATACTGGAAGCTTAATTTGATATTATTGAGCATTGAGCTACAAAATCTTTACTCAAAGGTAACCAAGCCTGAAATTTGTATTGGAATCCAATATTAAAATAAAATTAATAAGATTATTTATCAAAAAAAAATTCAAATCAAATTTTATCCATATTTTTCAATAAAAAAATTATTTGGGAAATTTTTTTTACACTTTTCTTCTTACTTATAGTTTTGAAATTAAAATAGTAATTTTACAATCTTCATAATTCACATAAGCTTGTAAAAGCTTAATTTTTAGAGTTTATTTTAATGTTAAATTTGGCCTGATATTCAAAAATTGCTACTTCTATGCTTATTTATCAATTATGATTCAGTTTGTGGTCTTTTGGGTTTATGTAAATACCTCTAAGGCTAAAATTCAGAAAATGAAAAAAGTGAACACACTGGTTTAGATTCAGATTTCTGAAATAAATATTGATATTACAACTGGTACTCTGTGTGATCACACTGGCCTTTGGGTTAGATAATTGGTTCATCACATCCAAGTTATGTATCATTAATGTTTCACATCCTGTTAATCTGTATTTGAGAATATTTGAAAATAATAAAACTTATTGATCAGCTGTATTATATTTAAAGATTTTTTCATCCATATTGTAAAATTAAATTCACACAAAACATTAACTTTGGTTTTTGGCAAACCCATTTAAGGATTCTTGAGTATAATCTTTGGTTTTTCTAGGTGCAGATGTTCATTATTGGGAACCTTATGAAATCTATGAACTCAATTTATTGAGTCTCAGTAAGATACAAAGAAATTTCAGGATAATGAGGGCTCATGGGGCCAAAAAATTTAGTAGAGTCATGATTGTGAAGCTTTCATAACTGTATGTAAGCTTAAAAAAGGTTTTAAGGAGAATTTTAATTTTTTTGATGTTTTAAATAGAGTAATAATGATAGCTTTTGCAAAGTCATTTTTTCATTTGATAAGAATTTAATTATCAATTGCTGAAGAGAATAGTATAAAGATAACATATAAGAAAAATAAAACAATAAAAAAGGAATTTTTGTGGTTTGAAATTTAGAATCAAAAAAGGAAAAGCATAAAATATATAAGATAAAATAAAGTGTTAAGTACAAAAAGGGGGTGAGGGTTGGAATGGGGACCATCCTGACTCTGAATTACACACCAAAACTCATTTTTATAACAAATAAGCTGATTTCAATGCCAAATTTCATATCAATTAAATTAAGTTCTTGATATTTTTCATATTTATATATTGAAAATCTCAAAAATTTAGTTTCAGCTTAATTATAGTTAAGTCACAGAATTTTCATCCAGAGGTGACCCAATATAAAATTTTATGAGGAAACCAATGGTAGGAGAAAATGAATATTTTTCATAATTTTAAAAAGAGAATTCTAATGATATTTATCAGCTTTCTTATATAGAAAATATACAACTTGTACAATTTTTAATATATATTTATTATTTTCTTAAGCTTTCTAAAATAAATTATTTTCCTTTTTTCTTAATTTTCTTACTTTTTTGAGAAAATTTTGGTTAATAATTTCTTATTTATTCTCTTAATTTCAATTGACTCTTTAGAAAAAATCAATTTTATAAATTTCAAGTTTGTATTTGTGGTCTTTTGGTCATATGAAACCACCTCTCAGGATGACAATCCTCCTATATTCATGACCTTTTTAGTGTAAAAATTCTCTACATGTTTCAAAAGAAAGACATCAATATCAGAGTAATTTCTTAATTTGAATTCGGTTTTATTCCTAAGTTTCTCTGTATATTATTCAATATAATTTGCAAAATAATGTACAATTTTTGTTGGGATGGCATATTTCCTTATTTTATTCAATGAGCTTCACAATGAAATTAAAAATTTAATATTATTTAATGAAAAATTAAATAGAAAGTTCTAAAGTGATTATTCCTTAATATAAGCTTATGAATAATTTGGAGTTTTACAAAATGATTTATTAGATTCTTTGGGCTCTTGGCTCAAGTCCATTATTCTTTATTTCTAAATGGGTTGATGTATAACAGTTATATTTCCAAAACCTCTGGAGTTTAATGGCTACATACACGTAAATGATTCTAGATAATAGCAGAAAGCTGAAGGAATGATGACAGGTGTCATGGGAACATACAATTATTGCTTGTATCAAGGCTGGACATGCAGTGTATAGACTGCAGTATCACTTCAAGAAGTCAATTTTCCATTGTTGAAATACTGCAATTTTACAGCTGCCATCCAAACTGAAACTGTGCAGTTTTGTAACTTTCAATGAAAAATCTGCAGTGTTTACTGCAAATCTATAAGATACACAAATCTTTTGCAGCTTATTAATTCTTTCCCCACCATTTGTTTGAAAATGTTCATCAAAGAAGTCATACTCATTTGCCATATGTACTGAATAAAGTCAAGAACTGCACATGTGACAGTTCCTTTGTGGTATATCAGTTACATTTCAGCGTATAACAGATAGTAGTTTGGTTCAGAACAGGCTTTCTTTTGTACAGGCACAGCACACGTCACACACTCACACAATACTCTCCGGCCCACCTTTGGATGTCTCTAGTTGAGTGACTACCTTCTGGATTCAATCAAAACTGTGAGAGAATTTCTCATCATCAGATATCTCAAGTCTTCACTAACACTTTTTCAAGATCTCAGACTGTCAGAGCCATATTTCCTGACACTGTTTGATTGGAAGAGAAAATTTTCTGAGGAGGATATGATTTCAATCATCCAGAGAAACTCAATTTTTATACTGGACTCAAGAGATTGGAATTTAAGAAATCACACTTTAAAATTAATTTGGACAATAATTTCTCTCTTAATTAATAAAAAGAAGCAAGGTTTAAGAAATAAAAATGTATGATCAACTTTAAAGGAACAATTTTCTTATTAATTATGAAAGGGCATGATAATAGTATTAATATTCATAAGAAAAACAAGAAATAAGAAATTAATGAAAGAGCTTAATGATCATCTAATTTATATCATATAAAAAATATCCATAATAATATAGTTTTCTTAAATTAGAAAATGATCACTAAAAAAGGATGTTTATTATTATTTAAACAAAAATTATCAAAAATAAGAATTCAAAATTAATTGAGTGATTTTTCACATTGAATCAATGTAGTATAATAAAATATCTTATAAGCAAAAGATTTTATTCATTTGATGATTTGAATTAATGGGCATTATTCAATATATAGATACAGTTAATTTTAAAGTATGAAAATTAATGAGTTCTTTATCAAATATAAACTACTTTTGAGTTATATTTAATGAATATATAAACAAAACTATTTTCTTAATAATATCTTGAAGCTTTGAGCCAATAGTTCATTTTTGATCATTCTTTCAATTTTTCTATTCAAATTTTATTCAAAAAAATCAGACCAGAAAAAACAATTGAATATAAATCCCGGTTAAATAGATATTTGTATATATTAAAGGGTAATGAAGTTGATTTTAACAATACACAATAGAAATGAAGTTAAAAACTGAAAATATTCAAACCTTTCAAATGTTTTTTTTTCAATAAAAAATTCTTGATAACATATTGCATTTTTTTTGAAAACAATGAATTATACATGTAAATGTATCAGAATTCTTTTGATGTTGTTAAATTTCTGTTTAATCATTCCAACTCAAACTTCACAAAAAGAATGAAAAAGAAAATCAATGTAAAACAAAATAAGAGAAAAGAAGGAAAAATAGAAGAAATAAGAAAAAATAAAAAGAAAGAAGAAATAAGAAGAAATAAGAAGAAATAAGAAAAATAAGAAAATAAGAAAAATAAGAAAAATAAGAAAAATAAGAAAAATAAGAAAAATAAGAAAAATAAGAAAAATAAGAAAAATAAGAAAAATAAGAAAAAATAAAAAAATAAGAAGAAATAAAACAAATAAGAAAAATAAGAAAAATAAGAACAAATAAGAACAAATAAGAAAAAATAAGAACAAATAAGAAAAAATAAGAAAAAATAAGAAAAAATAAGAAAAAATAAGAAAAAATAAGAAAAAATAAGAAAAAATAAGAAAAAATAAGAAAAAATAAGAAAAATAAGAAAAAATAAGAAAAAATAAGAAAAAATAAGAAAAAATAAGAAAAAATAAGAAAAAATAAGAAAAAATAAGAAAAAATAAGAAAAAATAAGAAAAAATAAGAAAAAATAAGAAAAAATAAGAACAAATAAGAAAAAATAAGAAAAAATGAGAAAAAATGAGAAAAAATGAGAAAAAATAACAAAAAATAAGAAAAAAATAAGAAAAAATAAGAAAAAATGAGAAAAAATGAGAAAAAATAACAAAAAATAAGAAAAAAACAAGAAAAAATAAGAAAAAAGTCACCTTATTCATATCTTATAGTTATTAGATTCTCAAATTAATATTAATATTATTATTCATGTTTTTTTTATTATTTTAAATGAACATTTTTCAATCTAAAAAATCAATAAAAAACCCATGTTCATATATAATCTTTATAATTTAATTTAATCATTTCAAACTTAAGACAATATTTTTATTTAAGTATTATTTTTGCTTTTTTTTACCTGACAATGAATTACAATAATGATTTTCCAAAAATACATAAAGATTTTATTTAATTTTTTTCAAAATGATTCAAAAAAAAGTTTCATTTCTCCTTTCCATTCATAATTCTTTTCCTTAATTCTTATTGCATATAAAAAAATGCTTTTTTGGAATTTTTGTCAATTGTTTTCAATATGATCTCTTTCAAAGATTAATGAATAGATAAATATACTTATTTTTATATTTGATGTTTTTGGGGAATACTTGATCATAATCCAAATATTTATCAAATAATTGATAAATCTGGAAAATATCCTTTAAAAATGTAGTGACTTATTGCCTCTGTATAAAGTCTTAATAAGATTGAAATACAATAAATGGTACAAATGCTTCTATGCAGGCTGTTTCATTACATTAAAAAAGTATGTAAATATCATTGAAAAAGATTCTTAATAGCTTTGAAGTTTTGGAGAACTACTGATTCCTTCTTTCTCAATTATGAAACATTCGAAAAATTGGAAAACTATTTAGCATTTCATAAAAATTGGCATAATTCTTCAAAATCTGGTACCTGAAATGTGGTTTATGATTAAGTCATAACTTGATAGTAAATAAAATTAATGGTAAGTAGCACCCTCAAAATTCAAAATCTTGTTTTCCAGCTTTGAGGTCCCCAATTATCTTGGGAGAAACATTGGAAAACCAATTAAAATATAAGAAAATACTGTAAATGGTTCAAATTTCTCTTCAAAGGCTGAATTTTGGTCTTGAACTGTCAGGGTGAGTCTATGATAAAGGTGTATATAAGTATTTACAAGCTTTAACTATGACTGTGACACGGTAAAAATAGTTTTAAAAGATGATAAAGTTGATAATAAATTATTTAAATTAAGGGCTTTACTATAGAGATATAGTGGTGGTGAGTGCTGTTGAAAGCCCTGGGTGCAACTTTTACCTGTTGGGTTACAATAATAAAAGCTACAATACTTAAATTTAAAGTATACCTGATTATTTTCCAAGAGTATAACTGTTTTTAACAGTTGTACTATGTAGGAATTCAAGAGCAGGATGAGGAGACAATTCTGGCTGTGAAAAGCCTCCTTTTTATCCTGAAATGGGGTGGAAAGGGTGCTAGTCCTTTCCACGTAGAGGAAGTGAAGATTTTTTCACTTTCTAGTACTGCCTTGTGGTTTGCAAACAGCCTGTATAATGTGTATTGGGCTCAGATGTGGCTTTGAAACCCCATCTGGGCGGTTTTCACCAATACAGGGTGAAAATTTTCATCTGGGGACCTCACAGCCTGATTCTGACATGTATGATGCGTAGAATGCTGTACAGAAACTGTATGGGACCCCAGTATTGACTGAAATATGAGGTATTGAAGTAAAAACATGCTTCTTTGTCTAGTTGACACCTCATATTCATGATTATGGGATATTATCCCATGGTAGGGCTGTATATGACAGCAGGTGGGATTTTGACCTTAAAACAGCCATAACTTTGTCAATTCTTGAGATATCAACCTCAAAATTGGTTCAGTGTGTATCCCTGTGTGTGCTCTACACAATGAAACCTCATTTGACATGGGTATCATTAAATATGGCAAAGTTATCCCATGTACAAGATTTTTGTACATTTGCGTGTTTTTAGGCAAAAAGCTGTATTGAGCTTGTTTGCCCCATAACTTCTGCAGTAGTTGAGATATGGGGAATCGGATGACACCATCAGATAGCCCTGATTGTGCTCTTTCCAAAAAGACCCCACTTCAGGTATCCCACACTAAAACTGTAGAAGTTAGATGAGAGGTGAATGTTTTGTTCACCCTTAATTTGCCTGAAATTGACCATAACTCCAGTAATATTGGTGCTAGCTCAGTTTGGCTGGTACCATTGGATAGCCCTGGCTTAGAGATTCATTTTGAGTACCCATTTGATGGGGTTAAGCCTCTCCTTCTAGATTTTAGATGAGAGGTGAAAATTAAGGTTTATGCTCAGCAATAACTTTGAGCAGGAATAACTTTGTTATTTCTAGTCCTATGGTGATGGGATTTATATTTTCAGGAAAAGGTGAGTTCCCTCTTTCTTTTGGTACCTTTTGAGCTGATTTGGCTCAGCTCCATGTTTTGGTGGTATCTTGGCTATACCATTGGTTTATGGTATTTTGGCTGTCATGCTTGTTCTCTGGTTTTGAGTCACAGGCTGACATGAACTAACCATATTGAAATTCTTAAATTCCTTTGAAATGATTTTTAAAGTCAAAATATTCTCTCAAATTTACTCAACTGGTTAAATTAAACTGATATTAAAAACTTAATCAAGAAATACAAAATTTGGTAGAATTCTGAAAATGGTTCTGTGAAAGATGTGACATTTAGCAAGGTAACATGAATATTCATCAAATAATTATTATTGAATTTATTGATACATTATATAAATATAAATCAATTCTGTATAAGCTTTCTCACACATGACTTAATTGAGTTATAATCAAATATTTGAGCTACATTTCACAAATCCTAATCTTTCTTGGTAAATCCTTGTCAGAAGTGTTTTCAATTAATTCAACAAAATATCACCAATTTCCAAATAAATTTATAATTCCTCCATTTTATGGGAAAACTAGCATGATTGAGTAATGTATTATAAATTTTTTTACTCCCTCAACATTTATGGTAAAGCATTAATTCTAAAATTAAGTTCTAAAACTATATGTATATTACCAAACTGGGTTTATATCTAATATTTACTCTATTTTTTGCAATAAAATTATTTTTGTTTGTTTTAAGATTTTTTTCATAATATTTTATCATAAAATCAGTGATAAATGAGACTATCAAAACTTTATCAGTAACATTGAATATCATATCTTTAACAGGTATTGGCTTCTTATTTCAACCTGATGATAATGATTATTGTCTAAAAATAATTCCCTTAATTATTTGAGAAAGTATTACAGCTACTTTTTCAATAGGCTTGTGAGGTATATTTACATGATCCTGGATCCATTCAGAGGCTTTACTATCAGGATCATACTATTTAGAAGGATGAAATTTCTCTGTATAATTAACGAATTAAACTCCAAAAATTTAGATATACTTTCATCACATATAGAATTAATTAATCTTATAGTATCTTTATGTTAAATTGAAATCCAAAAGAGAAGGAAAATTTGGAGAAAACATGTGATTAAGCCAAATGATGATTAAATTATGATCTATTTTCCAATACAAATCAATTATTTTTATTATCATCTTAGATTCAATATATGAAGTAATATTAGGATGATGATTATTCTAATTTTAAACTACTATAAGAAAGTTATTATCTGATGGTCCAGCTCATGATAAGGTATTTATCAGAGATATTTTTGATAAATACAATTTTCTTATTCTCTAAATTACCAAAGTTTTCCCATGATGAGTGATGGATGATAATTACTATCTTAATATATTGAAATATTTCTCAGAAACTTTGGAATTGGTAATCATAGCCCAAGATTAGGAAGATAACTTCTAAGATAAACTCTGAAGTTCTGTACTAAATTTTGGAATTTTTATTGATATTGAAATGAATTGATAAATTATTCAGGATGAATGGAAATATTAATTTATGTGAGGTTATATTTAAAAATTCTTGAAGCAAGCCTTTAATAAAACAATTTCAAAACTTCTCAAGAAAGAGGTATAGCTGAACATTAAGTTAAGTCTAGGAAAATTATAGTAAAAATACCAGATGGTCAATTCTATGGACTTTATACAATACATGTTTTAATAGAGCAAAAGATTCACTTGGTTTCACCCAATTATTGAATAAAAGGAATGAATCAAATGAGGAAGATTATAGAGATTTTAAATTCAGATAATCAATTTAATATAGAGATAATAAGCTATGCCATACTCTATTTATAAGTATTATTGCTTTTCATTTTAAGATAAGCTTGTTTGATTAATAAATTTTCAATACTTATCAATCAGAAAGATATTTACTCAGGAAGAGTAGATAAAAGCTAAAAGATTTTTTCAATAATTTTCAATTCATTCATAATTTAGTATCAGGTTATATTCATTTAGCAGGGGTTTTATAAGTAAAATTAGATAATTTCAAAAATAATTTTCAATCAAATTTCAAGATTTACCATTATTTTAAATTCAAAACCTGTTTATAAAGCACTTGAGCTGACAGTATCAAAATTCAATCCTGATAATTTACATATTTCATAGTATGATTAATCTTAATCAATTCACTTTAAAGACATGAAGGGTGATTCAGAAATAGTATTTCAAAAGGAAAATAATTCTGGGTAATGAATAAATCTTAAGATTTTTTTGTTTCCAAAATATCAAGAGTTCATTTTAAATGATATTTTGGTCTTGGAAGCCTTTTTACTTCATAAATATTTCAGCAAAACAGATAAAGGAGAGGTTTTTTAATACAATTAGAAATTGAGATACCTGTGTTTCAATTGAATAAAGTAATCCTTATTAATATTTTTCACTTATGGCCCTTTTTAATCTGCCTTCCATACCTGCACAGAATTTTTAATACCTGAAAAATCAAGAATCCAAGCCGCATTCCAATATTTAAAGTATTGCAGTTATTGTAATATAAAAACTCCCATATATATAATTTCTAATAATTGAGAATGGAATATTTTAGAAATTTAATTTGTATTGGAATTAAAACTTCCAGGAGGGGAAGTAAAACAGAAAACTGAATAATTAATTTATGCCTCATCCCAAAGGGGAACTGTAAGGTTTGTCTATGAAACTCTTGATAATAGTAACAATATCAAGAGTACTATGACTTTCCTCAGTAGAAAAATATAATATAATAAAATATTATAACCACAAATTTAAATATAATTATCAAAAATAATTATATAAAAGAATAAATTTAATTATTATTATATAAAATAATAATAATAAAAAAATATAATAGCTATAATAAATTATAGTTATTCTATTATTGTTATAGTCACTGACAATTATAACAATAAGAAGTGTAAAGCTCTTAATGAGACAATTACACATGGAAAATATAAATATTTAACCACTTATAAATAATATAAATATTATTCATAGAATAATTGAAACACACACTTTGCAGAAATAATTCTTATAGAAAAATTCTATATAAAAAAACTAATAATAGATAAAAAAAATATAGAATCTTAGAGAAAACTTACTTATAATATGAATTTAATACAACAAGTCAAATACAACAGCTATTATATTAAAAGAGTATTATAAGCTAAAAACACATCAAAAATCAATAATTTAAATGATAAAACGACTTCCTATTATTGAAATTATGATTAAAGAGTCTTTAAGAGGAATCTGTGGATTTGAAATAGATTTAAGATAATAATTTCATAATATAAAATATATTATTGATGATTACAATAATAATCTGAATTCTATGATTTCAATTCTTTAATTTACAATTAATAAATAATAAAATGACTAACAATTACTTTTAATAATAAGATTTTATAAATAATAAAGCTTTACCTGTTTAAATTTCTAATATGATTGGATTGATTAATGATGATGAACAAAAACAGTGATGAAAATACTCTTTTTATGTCTACAGAGCAGCTCTCATGATTCATAATAAATATAGAGGGTGTTCTCAGGTCAAAGCTGGAAAACCATGCCTAAAAATAAAGTTCTTAACTTAAGGCAACTTATTTTTAATTCCAATTTAAAGTTACCAATTTTATTCTTAACTTCAAGTAACTTTGATCCTCATTTAAACTAATTATTTTAAGTTTTGATATAAAATAAGGTTATTTATATTGAAGTTCATCATGCAAACAACTTGAAAATAGAGTTTTAAGCAAAAATCTCTTAAACTTAATTTTTAATTAATTTTTAAAGAAATTATTATTTTCTTTGAGCTTAAATACAAGAGCAAATTTCCAGGCTGATTACCCAGGTAATTTCTTTATATAAGATACTTAAAATTTGATTTATACATAAATAATATTAATTTGTAAGTTGTGTGAAAATTTAAAGCAAATCCATTAAGAATTGTATTTTTAATAAATTTTTGAAGTTATTGCTATTTTTCCACATAAAATAGCAATACACACTAAACCTTAACTTTTGATAAGGTTTTAATACATTTAACCTTAAAGCTTTAAGCTTAATTAAGTTTTGACAGTTCTTAAAGCCTTAATTTCAAGCCTGCATATTGGGATTTACCCTGTGGCAGCTTGAAATTCCTGTCCAATTTGGGATAAAACCAGTTTAAACTTTAAGGTTGGATCAAAGTCTAATCTTAAAGTTTAAATAAGGTTGAAAATCCTCCAATACAGGTGGACAACCTTAATTGAATCCTTGCAGATCAAAAAAGTTGGGTACCCCAGCTCTATTTGGTCTTTTTCCTTTGTCCCACCTTTTTGCGTGGATTTTGCCCTTTTATTTATTTAAAGCCATACTATGGCCTTGAGCCCTTTCAAATTGAGCCCATGCAGGATTTACATCCTGTATGGCAAAATCCTTAGCCAATTCAGTAAATATACACAACACCTCAATTTTAACTAAAATTTTGGTAAGTTTGCATAAACCTTATGCAATTTTAAATTTAAGCTTATTTAAGCTTAAATTTAACAATTTTAAGCTTATTTAAGCTTAAACTTAACAATTTTAAAGAAAATGTTAAAAAAGTTACAGTAGTACTGTGAGTTTCTTACATCTTCCAATAACATAAGAAATAACTATTTTTGGGTATAACACCCTATGGGTGTACCCTAGGTTATTTTTGGTGTAGAATCGAAAAATGACATAATATTTATAACTTTGTTTATCCAAAAAAAATTATACTTACTTTTTGTTATTCTGGATTTTAGATTCAATTAAAAAGTCTGTTGAGGACAAATTCAACTGTGTATAAAGTAATTTGTGGTCTTATTGGTATGTTATACATACCTCACAGGCTCACAGGAATAAAGTAAAACTAAGTGGAAACTCTAAATTAAAAGCCATTGAATACTTTATAGCTTCAAATTGGATGGACAGTAATAATAAAGCTATCATCAAAATAGATTTTTTGATTTTGTGTGACATTTAAAACTTTTTAATTTGCTATCAAGCAATGTAGATTTTTCCTATTTAAATCTAAGTACAAACTTACCAATTAATGACTAAAGGAAGTGAATAATCATATTATCCTCCAATCAAATGGCTTACTTATTTGGAATTAAGTACCTAAAAGCATGAAGAAAAAGAAATCATACTTGGTTCCACTCAGAATTTATGAGCCAATAATTTTCATTTTAGACAAATTTTATGAAAACAGACTTTAAGAGTGTAAAATGTCTATTATTCAAGTAACTCTTAAATTAATCTGAAATAGAAATAAAACCGGACTTTAATTCAAGCTATAGCTAAAAGAAGTTGAATTATTTATATAAGAAAGCTCAAATTCTGCCTCAATTACAGCCTATAATTGCATTCATGACTGAACCTTTAATTTATATTTGAAATATACTTCAGCTGGGGAATGTTTTTTTGATATGTATTCTAAGTGAGCTAGTGTTTTCAATTTTTGGTGGGCTTGACTAGATTAAATAGATTCATGTCTTTTTATACTTTGCTTTTGTTTTTTTCTTTCAAGTTCCAAATCTTTGTTTGTAATCTCCAAATAATTTTGAAGCTTCTAAGAATTCTCTGAAGCTAATTTGAAAGGGAAATATAGTGTAGGATCTAGCATGGATGCCAAGGAGGATTGACAATATGAGCAAACAATACAAGGGAATTCCTTGTGGGTAAAATGCATTTGAATGGAATCAAAGAAAAGGAATCTGGATTACTCAACTATATTTCAGTTATGATTAATTGCCATGGTGGGGATCCTCTTAGTCTTAATGATTGGCCACCCAATACCATCAAAGGATCAGGTTGTTGGATTGAAGTAGTTTGATAGAAAATAAAAGCAAAGACCATGTTGTTGATATTATTATTTTTTGAGCAGTTTTAGGAAAAGTAAAGGAAATCCACACAGCAAATTGTTTCACTGATTAACTTTACATCTAAGCTTTCCCTCTTGATGATGAGCTCTTTGCCATAAATGATGCAAAGAAACTCTTGAGTGACTCTTGTCAAATGTTGGTGACTTTGAGCTTTATCAATTAAATTGAGCTGCAAGGAGTTGAAGGTTCCACGGCACTTGATTTTGTAAGAGACTTGAGCACTTTGGTCAATTAAGTTTTCTTTAATGGAAGATATTTTAGTGCAGTTATTGATAAATGATGAATTCCTTAAATATTTCAAAAGCTCAAGTTGATGAGATTTTAGTAAACCCAAAAGTCAAACAAATTTAAGTTTTGAAAATCAATATACTAGTCTTTGGTTAAGATTAATTTTGTTTAAAGTTGAATTTTATTAAGAGAAAAATAATTGACTGAATTCATTGTAAAGTGTGATTTCATGAATTCCAATCTCTTGAGACCAGGATAACAATAGAGGTGCTCTGGATAATTTCAATTGTATCCTCCTCAGAATAAGCCCGGTCCCTGTGGATTTTTCCATGACCAGCCACCTACCCAATCCCTAACCCTTCCAGGATCCCAAATATGTTTGCTTCCAAAATAAAATCCCAGAGCATTCCCTAGGATATTGTGGGCTCCATCGGGATTTTTTTTATTTTACTTATGCTTCTTAACTTCCCAAAAAACCCCTCCAGTTACACCATCCGTGATTCACTTTCCCCCCCTCACTCCTTTCTTCTTTGTTATTTCCAATGATTTGTATTCTGCGCTGTTCCATCCCCAACATATTTTTTTGCATTTCCTTTTATTTTCCTTTTCAACAGTCTTCTTTTTTGTTTTATTCTTTTGCACTCTTTTTTTTCCCCTCCACTACTCTCTCCTGTCTTGCATCTCATGCAATGTCTTCTGCACCATTCTTGCTTTGCTCCACACCTACGCCTAGTGACACCGAACTCAGAAGCTTACCGTCAACCATTGACCTTACCAAGACCCCAAAACAATCTTGGGTCTGGGTATATTTTTTGGAGGTCAATGAACAATATTTTCAATGTCAATTTGTTGACGGATTAGGCAAGGCTTGCAACAAATGCCTTAAGAAAGACCAAATGGGAAGCACAAAGGGAATGAGCCAACACTTACATGTCTTGCATTGTGTGGCTAATCCCAGAACCATGTCATCCCTGCTGGCCAAAAACAACTTGATGGATCAATTCGTCAACATTCTTAATAGAAAAAAGGTGGGTCACCATTCCTTAGTTATATTTCATGTTTCATTTCAACATTAGGCTCACCCTAATGATCTTTTTAGGCATTATCACCTGCATTGTTGAAGACCACATTAGTTTATTTTATATGTGACACTGACTTGCCACTGTCAATTACCAAATCTCCTGCATTCAGAGCTCTTCTGGAACTTTGCAATCCAGCAGTTACAAATATATTAGTCCGCCAAACCAGTCTAACTGTGCACTTAACAAATATATACTTTTGTCATCAAGAATCCATACACAATTACCTCTCAACCGACAAAATAAATGTTTCCTTTACAACTGATTCCTGGACAAGCCCAAATATAACAGCATACTTGGTGGTGACTGGACATTACATTGATGCTGACTTTAAGCTTACATCAATTCTTTTAGGGCTATGTCAAATAAAAGGTAGGAGTGTCAATCTATTTTGCTTGAACCTTTTCTGAACTTTCTTGATTCTTTCCCTCAGGTAACCACTTGGGTGCCTCACTTGCCAGTCAATTCCTTACTGTAAGGTTTGACTATGAAACAATAAGTAAAAATTACTAATTTATTACTTATTGTACTCTGAATGTCCTTATGAATTGAATAAATAAGATTAAAAATGTAATAATAATAAATTATTATTATTATTATGGCGTAAAATAATTATATTATTAAATAAATATAATAATATAATTTATATTATGAAAATATAATATAATAAATAAATATATTAATATAAAATAATTAATATATTTAAAAAGCTCTTTATTATTGTTACCAACAAATAATAAAGGCGTGAAAATTGCTTTTCATTAATAAAAAACAATTAATAACAATAATATTACTAATATTAAAGTTATGAATTAATATAAATACTATTTATATTACTTAAAGAATTATTAAGAGAGTAATAATAGAGAAATTATTATAATAAGAGAAAATAACCTACTTTTAACACTTAATATAATAATTTTGAAATATTTTACGCCAAAAAATATAAATACAACTTTTTCAAATTGTATTTACAATAAAAATAAAGAAAATTACAAATTATCCTGGATTTTTACGTGGAAATGAGTTTTTATAGAGATTTTTAACAAAAACAATTAAATAACTGATTTAATCACGTCAAAATAGATTATTATAATAAAGTGGTCTTTGGTCTTTAATAATATAATGGTTTTATATATAAAGAATAAAGAATATTACCTTTGATTTAGTTGTTTTAATGTTTTTGATGCGTCTGAGGGGAAAATAGAGTAAAAAGAGCTCTATTTATAGTAAATACATCCCTCCTAGAGTCCAACAGGCTTCTAGTAGACGTGTACTGATCATATCCACTGGAATTGATCAATATTTTAAGGTTTGGAGATGATTACATCATTATCAAACCATATTACATCATTATTACACCATTATTTAGAGTTATCACTATAACTCTAAAGTTGATGACATCAGAGGCTTGGCAGAACCCCAAATTTCGTGGATTTTATTAGTTTTAATCATAAACTAATAGTATTCACCAATTTTATCACTCTTAAGACTGTTAAACTTAAATTAAGGTTATGGTGAGTGATCATAGCTGCTCAAATTAAGCTCAAACTTTGATCCTCAATAACTTTTAAGATTTACACACTACAGCAATTCAGAGAGTGAATTCTGATAGCCTGGAATAACCTCATTATGCTGCCAAGAGCTTTTCATTACATCATCAAAACTCTAATTTTGATGATTTTTCTTGTAACTCATCTTTTCTGTTGAAATTCAATATTTTAAACTTCAAACCTTTATTTCAGGGGGCTATACCCTGTATTTGATAATAAAAATTACATCATTCTTCACGAATGAACTAGTAGAATCCAACTGTATACTTTTTTTTAAGTTTGGACCACTTTCACAACAAAGGTCAACAGCTCTGTTGATTTTTATCAATATTTCATCATAGGTTTTAACCTTGTTTATAATTTGTAAAATAAAGCTCATATCTGTGC
Organism: Austropuccinia psidii; assembly: GCA_023105745.1. Taxonomy (NCBI): domain Eukaryota; kingdom Fungi; phylum Basidiomycota; class Pucciniomycetes; order Pucciniales; family Sphaerophragmiaceae; genus Austropuccinia; species Austropuccinia psidii. The sequence continues at coordinate 53,750,033 of JALGQZ010000005.1, read as the reverse complement.
TCTTACAGTAATTACGTGGTAACTTTCTTTTTGGATCATCATTCTATCATGTATAGTTTAGGAGATATTAGCTATGATCCTTGAATATATGTGTTGACCAAAAAAGTGCATATATTCAGGTTAATTCCTTAAGTATTAGCTTTGGAAATTAGCTTATTAATTGTTTTATGTGTGGATTTTCGTGGGGAATCCACTGGTACAATTTATTTCACATGTTGTTTCATTAGTTCTTGAGATAAATAAGGTTTTATGGTTTCTATAAGGTATTATACCTTATAATTCATTAAATATTGACTTTACAGATATGCCATAAAAATGGTATATGTGTATTTTTCCATGGGGAATACAATTGTATAATTTATTTTACATGTTGATTCATTGGTTTTTAAGTTAAACCAATTTTTGTACCAATTTATGGTATTTTTTGTATATTTAAGTAATTATTTTTAATGTATAATTATTCTAAGTAATTTTAATATAATTATATTAAAGGTATAATTATTCTGAGTCTTTTTTGTGACCTTATTGGGTATGTGGTCATATCTCAAAGGCTCACATTCCCTACCACCAAAAAAGATTGTACCACAATCTGATATGTGTGATTAGGGTATCATCCACTGTCCTACCTCTTCATTAGACTTTATCAGTTCTGAAGCTCAATAATGCTTGATTTTGTTATTCTTTAGGTTTTCTTTCATGTCTAAACCTCCTCAGTAGCTTATCAGCATTTGTTATATCTTTCCCAAGTAGCCATTCATCTTCTTGAGTTGGATTTCTATACCTTACAAGGTATTCTCTTTCTTTTTTGTTCCTTGTCCTTCTTTCTTTAAGGACTTTTACAATTCTTCTTTCTTCTCCTTCTTCCAAAGGGGAAATTTCAAGTTGGGGTTTATTTCTTAGTGGAAATAATTCCTTGTCACTTGAGCTGTAAGGTTTTATAAGACTTACAGGGAAAGTTGGGTGTTTATTCATTAAATCACCTGTAAGTTCCAATTGTACAGCATTGGGTCCATGAAGTGCTTTTACCATAAATGGTCCTGCAAAGGAATCTTTCAATTTCTTTGGTCCTTTTATGTTATTAAAGTTAAGAGTTGATACTAATACCAAATCTCCTATTTTGAAGTCAGGTGGTTTATGACTTTTGTCCCATCTTTCTTTTGCATATTTGAAAGAGTCTTGCATGCATCTGTTTTCATGGTGTCTTGCTTTGTCAAGCATTGTCTTAAAAATGCTTGCTGTTGGATGTATGTCCACTAAGTCCTTTTTGAGGGTATCATAAGGAAGTCTTGGATTCCAACCTTTCTCTAGCATTGCTGGTGTTTTGCCAGTAGAAGAATGGATTGATGTCTTATATGCCAGTTCAAGTTCTGGTATTAGTGTACACCAATCATGGGTAAAACCATCAGAATCTTTGAATTCTAGCCCATAAGCACAGAATCTTCTGATCATATCCTCTAGGGTCTGTATCATTCTTTCTGCTAAACCATCAGTTTGAGGATGATAAGCTGTTGAGAATGATAACTTTGTCCCAAACAAGTTATGGAGATTTGTCCATAATGCTGAAGTGAACTTTGGGTCTCTGTCACTTATAATATTTTGGAATAAGCCTGTGTGGCTAATGACTTTATTCCATATCATTATGGCTGTATCCATAGCTGTGTCATCTTTATGACATGGTAAGAACATGGGAGTTTTACTGTACCTGTCAACTAGCACTAGACGTGCATTATAGCTCCTGTCTCCTCCTGGAGGTAGTGCTGTTACCCAATCCATATGAACTATTTCCCATGGGGATTTTGGTTCTTGGATTTGGATCATCATTCCAAATTTCTTTCCTGTGGCTCTGTTGGCTTTTTGACATCTGTCACAGGTTTGGCAGTACTCTGCAACATCTTTCTTCCAATTTGACCACCAAGAGCAGGTTTTCACCCTCTCTAGTGTCCTATCTTCTGAGAGATGTCCAGATGCAACACTATCATGACACTCATGTAAAATAGTGTTTATTAGTGTTCTATCTGTTTAGGCCATGACACATGTGTGTTTTGTTCTATGGTAAAGGATTCCATCAAGGAGGTGGAATCTTCCTTCATCATATGCCTTTTTCCATATTTCATCTAGTTTTGATGAAAGTGATGGATCTTTGCAGTCTTTCATTAGAAGTTGGCTTAAGATATGGCAATTTTTGTCTGTCTTATAGCTTTCTTTAACTTGGTTAAAGAATTCTGTGCCAATGTCTGTAACACATATTCTTTCTATATGGTGTTCTTCTTGTGGTACCCATGCTGGATTGTCAGGGGTATTTGCTAGAGCCCATCTGCTGAGACCATCTGCATTTTTATGAATATTTCCAGATTTATGAACAATAGCCATATTTCCTCTATATTCTTGGATAGCAATTTGCCATCTCAGCATATGTCTATTTGGAGTCTTCATATTTAATAGTGATTTCACAGCATTACAGTCTGTGATTACATCAAATACTGTGCCATCCAAATAATAATGCAGTTTTTCTAAAGCCCACACTAGGCATAAGCATTCCATTTGGCTTGCTCCAAACCTTGCTTCTGTTGGCTTTATTTGCCTTGAAATGAAACAAATTGGTCCTTCCACTGGTTTATCATTGACAATTTGTGTTTGGTGAAGTGCAGCACCTAGTCCTTCTCCACAAGCATCAATGTACAGTTTGAAGGGTACTTTCCAATCTGGCATTAGAAGAAATGGGGCATTTGTTAGTGAATTTTTCAATTCTTCATATGCCTTGACCCTTTCCTCAGTCATTTCATAAACTGTTTGTTGGTCACATAGCTTATACAAGGATTTAGCAATCTTTGCAAAGTCCTTTATATGCTGTCTATAGTAACCAGCAAATCCTAGAAATGATTGCATTTCTTTTTTGGTTTGAGGCATTGGTTTAAGTAGTACTGCTGCCACTTTATTTTTGTCTATGCCTAGACTAAGGCCAGATACAACATGTCCTAGTGCTTTTAATTCACTATATGCAAAATGACATTTTTTCAAGGAAATTTTCATATTCACTTGGACTATTTTTTGTAGTACCCTTTCTAGTCTTGTAAGGTGATTTTCCCAAGTTTCTGAGCAAACTATGATATCATCAATATAGATAATTAACCATCCTTCTGATAATTCTTCAGGGAATATGGTATTCATCATTCTTTGATAATGGGAAGGTGCATTTTTTATCCCAAATGGCATTCTTAAGTATTCAAAAATTCCACAATGGACTATTATTCTTAGTAGTTTCTTGGCATTGTCTGTTAAGACATTTTGATGAAAACCCTTAAGAGCATCCATAGCTGTGATGAACTTAGCTTGTGACAATTGGGTCAATGTCTCATGGATTCTAGGTATTGGATATCTGTCTGGAATGGTATAGGTGTTCAGGGCTCTGAAGTCTCCTACCATTCTTGATTTTCCATTATGCCAAGTTATAATGACAGGTGTAGTAACTTCTACTTGTTCATTATGTCCAACCTTTCTTAATACTCCAAGGTCCATTAATTCTTTAATGTGCACTTCTAAGGCTTCTCTAGCCCTTGGACTGGCTGGATAAGTAGGTCTTCTTAATAAAGGTGGGTAAGGCTTTTCTACATTAAGAATTATATCCACTTCATGTCCAATTATGGCACCTAGTGGCTCTTTGTCAGTTGCAAAGGCATTTTTATACTTAAATAAGAGGTCAATCAATTTTTCTTTCATTTTTTCTGTTAATTCTTGATTGAATTCTGCCTCTTTAAGTTGTTCAGATATAAAAAGTTCCTTTTCTGAAATTTTTTCTTCCTTCTTAATAACTGTGATTTGTTTTTTGTTATTTAAGAAGCCAAACTTTTGTCTTTTGTTATCTCCTATGGTAAAATATCTATCTTTTTGGTTGGAGATATCTATACCATAGATTGATAAGTAGTCATTCCCAAGTATGAAATGATTACTAGTACAGTTGTCCATTACTACAAACTCTACTTTAATTCTGACACATTGTGAGGGATGAGGAAAAATTAGTGTTAAATCAATTATTCCAAGGGGCTTCATGCTGTCACTTGCACTACTAAATTTGACACCTTGTATTGGCATAAGTTTTTCTTGCCAGTTTGGGACAATGGTTTTTAAATAACTTTTTCCAACACAAGTGCAATATGCTCCTGTATCCAAGTTAACTTTTCCTTCTTGGTTATCAACCATAACAATACTTATACTTGATTTTCCAGTTGTATATCCCATTCCTCTTGCAGGTTTGGTTCTATACATTTTGGCATCTTGTATGTTTGTCAGGTTTGTGTCAGATGTTCCAACTTGTGGTAAGTTTGAATTAACATCCAGTACTTCATAAATGATATCAATATTATTAATTTGTGCATTAATTATATTGATTTCATCACTTTCAGAGCTTTCTGACTCTTCTGTTTCTTTTTCAGAGTCAGATTCCTCTTCTTTGTCATTGTGGTTTTCTGTTTCCACAATTTCATTGATCTTTGCTTTTTTAAGGCAATTATTGGCTAAGTGTCCAATACCTCCACATTTATGGCATTTTCTTAGCTCATTATTGTTGGATGTATTGGGCTCAAAGGATTCTTTTGATTTATCTTTTTTGATAAATGGTTTATTTGGGCTTTTAATGTCCAATTTTTTCCAAGTCCTGCCAATTTTTGTTCTTGTCACTATATCTTCTAGTGCATTTATATACTCTTCTGTGGAGCATGGTTCTATACACCTGCTTCTTAGGGCATGTTCTAGTTCCCCTCCACATTTTCTAAGTATTTTCATATGCACCATCTTTTGTGACATTTCTGGGTACAGTGAATTAAGCCTTTCAACTTGTTTTAAGAACCAAGTTAAAGGTTTGTCTTTCTCTGGGTCAAAGAAAGAGTTTTCAAATGCATTTTCTATCTTATACCTCCAGGCATCATTTGCCCACTTGGTGATTATTTCTTGTTTCCACCAAGGCCAGGTATTTTTGCCATTTGTTTGTCTTATGCCATAATACCATCTTTTTGCATATTTCTCAAACAATGAATGTAATCTTGCAGTGATTAATTCATCTGGTATGGCATAGTCTTCTTGTAACATGTCAATTGTTTTAATAAATGACATGTGGTCATATTCACCTTCTCCTGTGAATGTTGGCCATTCTTTCAATTGAGGTGCTTCCTTCATTAAGACTTGGTTATTATCTTGGTGACTCAAGTCTGTTATGAAAGGATTTGACAATTCCTCTTGTGTTTTACCAGCGCTTCTTATATGAGAAAATGGTGTTGATAACTTTGGCATATTTAAATTAGCCTCATTAATTTTATCCATTTTTTCAGTAATAAGCCTTATTTCACTCTGAATATCATCTTTCAGATGCATTCTTGCTTCATCACTTTTTTCCACATGGTCCAAAAGTAATTTTTGGTGTGATGAAGTCTTTTCTTCAAATTTTTCTACAGAAATACTTAATTTATTTAATTTTTCTGTAAGATTGTCAATACTCACATCATAATTGATTGTCAAAGTCTTGTCTTTGATATCTTCTATGTATTTATACAATTCTTGTTGTCCTTGTATTAATTTTTGAGTATTGTCAATTAAATTCTTTGGTTTATTATTTTCAACAATAAACTTAATGTTGTCAATTTCTTTCTTGTTCTGCACAACAATTTTTGTTAAAGAAGATAAATTGTTATTTATTTCTTGTAGTGATAATAAACTATCTTTAATTTCTTTTAGAGGTAATATACTATTTTTAATTTCTGTTAAAGTATTTACAACATTTTTGTACAAGGTTATTTCTTTGGGAAATGAGGTTGTCTCATTCTTTGCTCTTCCTTGTCCTTGAATTCCATCAAGGTTCTGGCCATGTTGAAAACATTTTCCATGGCATCCTTTTGGATTCTTGGGATTCTGTAGCTTGGGGAATATGGTTTCCTCCAATGCTTTTTCTTGTTCTTCTTTCCTTCTTGGGGAAGTGGGTTGGCTTGGGGCTTGCTGGTAGAAGCTACTGGGGCTTCTTCCTTGGTTGCCTCCCTCTTTTTGGCATGGTAGTCCTTGATTTTTTTGATTTGAGGTTTGGATGACAGTGGATTCCATCCATTGGAGTATTTCACTATCTCCTCCTCTTTGAGGAACTTTTTCAGGATGTGCCAGGAGTTCATCACTCCTTGGTGTATTTGAGGCAACATTTCCCAATCTTTGTCCTTGTACACTGTGCAATACTGCTTGTACTGGCTTATGTAGATGTCTATTTGAGCCCTCTGAATGTGATTTGTACCTGTTTGAGTTACTCATACTTAGTTCTAATTCAGGCTCAGATATCATGGGCATTTCTGGGACTTGCCTTTGGGATAAGGCACTTCCTTGTGTGGATTCTGTTCCACAGGGGATATTGCTCTTTCTTTTCCCTTTTGGGGGATCAGTTCTACTTCTGAGTCCAGCTCCATCTGATTGGATGGAGTATTGGGAACCTCTTCTGGTAGTCATAAGAATAAGACAAATAAAAGTATTTTAGAATAAAATTTCTTTTTATGGCAATTATAAAAGAGGTTCTCACCTTCAGAGTCTTGAATGGTGGGTCCTGGAAAGTCTAATCTCTTAGCTTTCTTTCTTTTAGTGATAACTGGTGTTGGAAAACTTTGACAAGTTTCTTCCACCAATCTCTCAACAGTAGCTTGGTTGTCTTCTGTTGGGTTATCTTCAAACACTAAAAAAGACAAATAAATATAAGTCTTTTTATAAGAAGTGTTATTTTTTGGAAAGATATAGCAATTTTCCACATAGAAATTGCTTTTATATCTTTGAAAAATTGAAATGAATAAAAATGAATAAAAATAACTTTTTTTATTGGTTTTTAATATTTTTTAATATTTTTTATATTTTTATTTTTAAAAAATAAAAAAATGAATATGATTCTTTATAAAATTAAATTATAATAAAATTATTTTTAATTTATAAAATATCTCTTTTAATCACTAGAGTCACTCAAAGAAAGTTCTTGCAAGTCTAAGGATGTGAAAAACCACGTGTAAGACAGTACAATTGCTTTCCAAATGCCTCAATAGCTTTTAAAATCAATAAAATATAAAATTATTATGTAATTTTATGATTATAAATATAATTTATTATTGGATAAACCCAATTAGAATCTTTTTGAAGGTCTTTTAAGTAAATATCACGGCCAGGCCCCCAAATGTAAGGTTTGACTATGAAACAATAAGTAAAAATTACTAATTTATTACTTATTGTACTCTGAATGTCCTTATGAATTGAATAAATAAGATTAAAAATATAATAATAATAAATAATCATTATTATTATGGCGTAAAATAATTATATTATTAAATAAATATAATAATATAATTTATATTATGAAAATATAATATATTAATATAAAATAATTAATATATTTAAAAAGCTCTTTACTATTGTTACCAACAAATAATAAAGGCGTGAAAAATTGCTTTTTATTAATAAAAAACAATTAATAACAATAATATTACTAATATTAAAGTTATGAATTAATATAAATACTATTTATATTAATTAAAGAATTATTAAGAGAGTAATAATAGAGAAATTATTATAATAAGAGAAAATAACCTACTTTTAACACTTAATATAATAATTTTGAAATATTTTACGCCAAAAAATATAAATACAACTTTTTCAAATTGTATTTACAATAAAAATAAAGAAAATTACAAATTATTCTGGATTTTTACATGGAAATGAGTTTTTATAGAGATTTTTAACAAAAACAATTAAATAACTGATTTAATAACGTCAAAATAGATTATTATAATAAAGTGGTCTTTGGTCTTTAATAATATAATGGTTTTATATATAAAGAATAAAGAATATTACCTTTGATTTAGTTGTTTTAATGTTTTTGATGCGTCTGAGGGGAAAATAGAGTAAAAAGAGCTCTATTTATAGTAAATACCTCCCTCCTAGAGTCCAGCAGGATTCTAGTAGACGTGTACTGATTATATCCACTGGAATTGATCAATATTTTAAGGTTTGGAGATGATTACATCATTATCAAACCATATTACATCATTATTACACCATTATTTAGAGTTATCACTATAACTCTAAAGTTGATGACATCAGAGGCTTGGCAGAACCCCAAATTTCGTGGATTTTATTAGTTTTAATCATAAACTAATATTATTCACCAATTTTATCACTCTTAAGACTGTTAAACTTAAATTAAGGTTACGGTGAGTGATCATAGCTGCTCAAATTAAGCTCAAACTTTAATCCTCAATAACTTTTAAGATTTACACGCTACAGCAATTCAGAGAGTGAATTCTGATAGCCTGGAATAACCTTATTATGCTGCCAAGAGCTTTTCATTACATCATCAAAACTCTAATTTTGATGATTTTTCTTGTAACTCATCTTTTCTGTCGAAATTCAATATTTTAAACTTCAAACCTTTATTTCAGGGGGTTATACCCTGGATTTGATAATAAAAATTACATCATTCTTCAAGAATGAACTAGTAGAATCCAACTGTATACTTTTTTTTTAAGTTTGGACCACTTCCACAACAAAGGTCAACAGCTCTGTTGATTTTTATCAATATTTCATCATAGGTTTTAACCTTGTTTATAATTTGTAAAATAAAGTTCATATCTGTGCTCTTACAGTAATTACGTGGTAACTTTATTTTTGGTTCATCATTCTATCATGTATAGTTTAGGAGATATTAGCTATGATCCTTGAATATATGTGTTGACCAAAAAAGTGCATATATTCAGGTTAATTCCTTAAGTATTAACTTTGGAAATTAGCTTATTAATTGTTTTATGTGTGGATTTTCGTGGGGAATCCACTGGTACAAAATATTTCACATGTTGCTTCATTAGTTCTTGAGATAAATAAGGTTTTATGGTTTCTATAAGGTATTATACCTTATAATTCATTAAATATTGACTTTACAGATATGCCATAAAAATGGTATATGTGTATTTTTCCATGGGGAATACAATGGTATAATTTATTTTACATTTCGATTCATTGGTTTTTAAGTTAAACCAATTTTTGTACCAATTTATGGTATTTTTTGTATATTTAAGTAATTATTTTTAATGTATAATTATTCTAAGTAATTTTAATATAATTATATTAAAGGTATAATTATTCTGAGTCTTTTTTGTGACATTATTGGGTATGTGGTCATATCTCAAAGGCTCACACTTACAATAATTGGACAGTTCAATCTTGACCATAAGATAATTTGCATTAAAACTGATAATGCCTCTGTTAACCATTGTATGGCCCTGGAGATAGAATCAATTTGTCCTTGCTTTTGCTCCAAGGATAATGTGGTTGGGTGCATGGCTCATACCATTCATCTTGCAGAACGTGATGGCTTGAAGGCCCTTGGAAGTGACACTGGTGACACCTCTACTCCTGTGGACCACAACGATCTCAATCCAATGGATATCTCCAGCCTTACTAATCCCCCCAATGGCTTAAACTTGCAGTACAACTCTATCATAGGTAAGATCAGACAACTGGCTTCTTACTTACGCCACAGCCCGCAAAGGCGGGAGAAATTCATAACAACTGTTAATCTGGTCTATGAAACTGATAAACCCACAAATGCCAAAACACTACTATCACAAGTACCAACCCAATGGAACTCAACTTACCATATGTTAAATAGGGCCTTAGATTTGAAAGATGCTTATAATCACTTTTGTACTCCCAACTCCTTAGCATCATATAGGCTATCTCAACTTGAATGGGAGAAAGCCAAAGTGATGGTACTCTTCTTGCAGCCACTCTACAAGGTGACCCTGCTCATATGTGGGTCTTCTTACCCCACAATTAATCAATCATTGCGCCTATACATATTGTTGATCAAGGATATCAGACAGGTGAGTTTTCTTATTCACCAAACCAATAATCACATATTAATTGTTTATAAATAGGCATTGGAGCAATATGATGTTGCTCCAATTGAACCTGCTGCCAATGCAATGATTCAAAAGATTTCAAAATATATCACAATTCTCCTTGGCAAGAGGCCAGTAATCTGTGCTTCTATACTTGACCCACAATTGAAGCACACCTTTTTCTTAATTCACGATTCCACCTTTGGTGAATTTGGAACGTCATGTACTCAACTCACCAAAAGGTTTGAAGAGGAAGCACAGAAGTTTGTTACTATTCAAGATTGCAAACCACATGAGATTGTGGTGGAAAGGTCAAAACGCTTATTGGACAAAATGTACCCCTCAGCAACACACAAAGGTGGGACCTTGGAATTGGAACTCCAGAGGTATTTTGCAGAACCTCCAGAACCAAAGGACACTGATATCCTTATGTTCTGGAGGTCCCAAGGTAACTTATTTCCCACCTTGGCTGTGATGGCTTGAAATTATTTGGCAATACCAGCCACCAGTGCTCCATCAGAGAGAGTGTTCTCTGGTGGTAGAAGAATCTTGTCATATCAACATGCTTCACTCATGCCTGCACATGTTGAGCAGTTAGCTTGTGTGAAGGAGTGGGCACATACATTTGGCTTCCTTTTTGGTGAAGTTTAGTTTTAATGTCTTGTTTGTTTCCTCTGCTATACATTTCTATAATGTAATAAATACATGTGATTTTGTCAATGGTGACTTGTAATCCCTTCAGGGATCCCAAGCCTATCCTGTACCCAATCCCTATTGTGATCAGCGGGATTTAGATCACTTAAATAAGATCCCTTTTCCCAATCCCATTCAACCAAACTGTGGGAAATCCCTAAAATTCCGGGATTGGGGAGCAGGCTTACCTCAGACAGTTTTCTCTGCCAAGCAAACAGTGTCAGGCAATATGGCACTGGCAGCTTGAGATATTGAAAAATTGTTAGTGAATACTTGGGATATCTGATGATGAGAAATTTGCTGACCATTTTGAGTAAATCCAGAAGGTGGTTGGTTACTCAACTAGAGACATCCAGAGGTGGTCTGGAGAGCACTGTGTGAGTGTGGGATGTGTGCTGTGCATGCAAAAAAAAAGCCCGCGCAGAACCTAACTGCTATCTGTTATACCGTGTAACCGTGCAATGTAAATTGTAAACTGATATACCATACAGGAAAACAGTTAAGATTTGCAGTCACTACCATGAGCATCAAAAATATATCAAATTACAGACTTGGATGAATTATTTCAGATAAAGCCTTCTCTTTTGATGATGATTTTTCTTAAAAAATTTATTTGAACAAATTTTTAATTAATGTTAAAAATTAAGGTGTACTATCATACAATTGCATTAATCTGGAGGTCAATAATAATAGTAGTCTTATTAAGCAAAAATGTCAACTGTGACATTCCCTCTTGACTTAAAACAAATCCGGCCACTCTTCAATTATTGCTTTTGGGGTTCTCAATTTGTTTGATACATGTTATGTCTGACTGAATGTGTTAATTACTAATCAAAGTCAAACAAGGATATATATTTATATATATTTTAGGGGGGCTCAGTGCTGGCACTTTTTGGCTGATTTCTGATTTCTGGTTTGGTCCCCAAAGCCCCTCTGAGAGACCACCATATCAGATGCAAAAACAAGGATATCCGGCAAGCCTCCCCCCGAAAAAAGTCCACCCCAGGTTGAGATTTTGACCAAAATTTTACTTGTGAGGGGAACCCGTAGGCTTGAATGACTTTGAATTGAGAGTTCTGATTAACCGGCATGCCTGATTTCAAAATCAGTCATCCGGATTTGGTGATTTCCCAGGGCCATAACAGTCAATGACTGAGCCCCCCTATTTCATTTACTTGATAATTTTTTATAAATACAAAAAGTTGCAGGTTTCAATCAAAAATTTCTATGAAAGAAAATAAAAATTAATATAAGCCAAGGCCGGACAAGCAGTATATTTGCAGCTTTCAGTCATACTGTACTGTGATACGGTTATTCTAGAGAAAGCTATTCAAAGTGTTTTTAATTGATTTCAAATTTTAATTTTGTGAGACTGAGAGATTTTATTGCAGTGATGGCGATGAATTGATTATTAATTTATCTTAATTTGAAATTTAAAATTTTAAAAAATCGTTTTCAAAATGATTCAATAATTAATTTTATCGCCAAGAGTTTTTCAATTTTTCTCTCGAGTGAATTTCACAAGTATTTTCTGTTGACCATCTCAAAATTTAAAAATCAAAAATCAAAAATCAAACACTTTCTCTTGAAATTTAAATCCCTCATCCACAATATAAATTAACTCCTCATCTTCTAAAGGTTTACTTCATCCCTCTTGAATTGAGATTTCACTTCAAGCTCCTCAACTTTAAACAAGTAAGTATTCTCCTCCTATCTTGGTTTTATTTATCAATCTATCAATCGACTTCTCGATCGCATCATCTTTCATCAAAACTTTCCTCAATCAATCCATCTTTTTTCTTGATTTTACTCCTCAAAAAACTAAATCAATATTTGGTTAGATGGTCTTAAATTGATTTGATCATCATCTTAAATTAATCTATTAATGACTCACATTCATTTATCATTTCCATCCTTTCCATCAACTCATTACTTGATTTTTTATCTTGTTTAATCTAACATTCAATTTAAATTAACTATGATCATGTTGGAAATCGTCTCGCAAATCGATCCCTTAATTCATATCCTTCTTCATTCCCCTCACTTGTTAACCTTGATCATTGGTTCTATCTTATCAAGTTTGGCTTATTGGACTTCTAAAATGTCTACTGATCATGATCCCTCTATCCTATCAAAACCCTCTTTCACTCATCTTGTGTCTCAGAGAGGTCTCTTTACCCTTTTCAAGTCATGATTTTACCAACGGTCATTTCGATCCTGACTCCATCCATTTCGTTTTTGTAGACATTAGCATGGCCACTCAACCGGCTTCAATCGAAGTAGGCGATCAAACACCCGTCGGGGAGGGTAGGGTAAGGCGATCTTACATATCCCCCGATAAACTCTTGACTGTCCCTTTTCCTGAAGTCGAAGTCTTGCCTGATTTATTGGCTCAAGCTGCCAAAGACTTTTCAACTGCCAATGCTGCCGGTTGGCGTGACTTAATCAAAATTCATAAGGAGACCAAGACGGTAACGAAGCTTGTTGGTGGGAAAGAAGTTAAAGAGGACAAAATTTGGGAATTTTATGAATTAAGCGATTACAAGTATTGGACTTATGATCAAGTCTTCGAAGAAGTTTGCAAGATTTCCAATGGTTTGGCTGAACTTGGCCTCACAAAAGAACATCGCTTTAACATCTACTCAACCACCAAACTCTCTTGGCAAATCATTGCACATGGTACTCGTTTCCCTTCGCTTTGATTTAGGTCTATGATTATATTCCTCGAAATCAAGTGCAATAATGTTGTTTTGCTGATTCTCCGTATTGATTTCAACCCTGATTATCCCAATTGTAGCCTGTGCACGCCGATCGATTACCTTTGCAACTGCCTATGATTCTCTTGGTGTTTCAGGATTGGAACATTCTATTCAAGAACCCGATGTTGTAGCCATTTTCACAAACGCTAACCTTCTCAGCACCCTAGCCGCGGTTGTTGAAAAGACTCCAACTCTCAAACATATCATCTACGATGACAAGGCTGATGATTCAGTTCTTGATAAAATCCGTCAAACTAGATCTGATATCAGGATTACTACCTATGATGAGCTTCGCAAACTGGGTCAAGATGCCAATCACGAGATGGTCAAACCAGTGCCATCTGACATTGCATGCATCATGTACACCAGTGGATCCACTGGTGCACCCAAAGGAGTTGTCCTTAGTCATTATAACTTGATATCTGCAGGTGAGCGGTTCATTGAGTAGTTTGGCTTATCTGAATTGTTAACAACGATTTCATTCTCAGTCGCGGGTATCAGGGGCCTATTACGGGACTTTTTGAATCCTTCAGAGTCGGTGATTGCCTATCTTCCGTTGGCTGTGAGTTGAAAGATATCTTCTAATACTTGGAAAATATTGGCTGATACAAGATTATGACTCTTTAGCACATTTTAGAATTTATCGTCGAATTAGCGTCCATGTCAATGGGTGTCAAATTGGGCTATGGATCCGTCAAAACTTTGACTGACGCATCAACAAGAAACTGTTTGGGTGACATTAGAACCTTTAAACCTTCAGTCATGATTGGCGTACCTGCTGTTTGGGAATTAATCCGAAAAGGAATTCTTTCCAAGGTCAATGCGGGCGGCAAACTAAAGCAGAGCATTTTCAATGGTGCCCTCTCAATCAAGAAAAATCCTCTTTTGAATCGTATTGGTGGCAGGCTCGTTGATTCTCTAGTTTTTAACCAAGTCAAGGAGCAGACTGGTGGCAAACTGCGTTATGCCATGTCAGGTGGCGCCGCTCTTTCTCAGGATACTCAAGAATTCTTATCTCAAGCGCTCGTGACGGTTTTGCAAGCCTACGGTTTAACCGAATCATGCGGAATGTGCTCCATCCTGCCACCGGATTATATGCAGTATGGCTCAGTGGGTGTACCAGTTCCAAGCGTAGAGATTAAGCTGGTAGATGTTGAAGAGAATAATTATCTTTCCACTAATCAACCGAATCCCCAAGGTGAAGTTTGGATAAGAGGACCTAGTGTCTCACAAGGCTACTTTAAGCGTGAAGATCTTACGAAGGAGAGCTGGACTGAGGATGGTTGGTTTAAGACCGGTGATATCGCTCAGTGGAACCCTGATGGCAGTACGTCAATACTAGAGATACCTTGAGAAAATTGAATGAACATACTTACTTAGATTTTCTCTTTTGTTACTTCGTCATAGCACTTGCAATCATTGATCGGAAGAAAAATCTTGTCAAACTGGCAGGAGGAGAATACGTTGCATTAGAAAAACTGGAATCCATCTATAAATCTTGCCCATTAGTTGGCAACCTTTGTGTCCATGCCGACTCAAACGCTAATCGCCCTATGGCCATAGTTTTCATTCATGAGAAAAATTTAACTTTTGCATGCCAACAGGCCGGAATCAGTGTGAGCAAAGGCGTAAATGCGTTATGCCAAGATGAAGCGGTGACAAGACTTGTATTAAAAGATTTACTTGCAACTGGAAAGAAAGCAGGCTTCAAACCCTTAGAGGTATGCATTTCTATTTTGTTGTTTTTTGAATCTTATGCTATTGACTAACTATTTCTTCAATAGCTTTTGCAAGGTGTCATATTGACTGACGAGGAGTGGACACCTGCAAACGGTATGGTAACAGCTGCTCAAAAACTAAATCGCAAAGCAATCCTTCAGTATTACAATGAGGCTATCAATGTAAGCAATGTTAATCTAATAACATTTGAGGCAGCTTACTAACTCGTTCTTCATTAATAGAAAATTTATCCTTAGGGCCAAGAAAAGTTACAGTTCAAAGCGGTTTGTCGAACTTGGCCATTGAGCCATTATGTCAATTGATTTGACTTGACCTGATTTCACGCTCACCCAAAGGAGAGTTTGAACAATGAGGATGGTGACATGCATCAATCAACCAGTGACCTTGGTTAGCTTTTGCGCGTTTGTGCGTGCTACATTGGTTTTGAGATTGCTGTATTTATTAAATCTTTTTGTACAAATGCATCGTTTTTTGCTTTTATGATCTCATTCTTTGATTGTTCTGAATAAATAAATAGGTGGCCAAATGAGTGGCTTTGATTAGCGTGAAGTAGAAAAAAAACGCAAAAAAAGCCTTGTTTTGTATGTAGGATGTAGCAGCAACAAGTTCATGTTATTTTTGAGTTTGAAAGAAAAATACGCACCCTTGATGGTCTCCTGTTAAGCCTTGGGAGTGAAATCTTTGTTACGGCGGGCTTGCTTTTGAGAGGAGCAAAATTTAGTATGCTTTAAGATATTTGTAAAAAGCCAAAGAAGTCTAACAGCCTTGAGTTGCTTATTTGAAGTGAAGTGTGAAGGTGGCAAATATCATGAAGAATTGGCATTTGAACCATGTCAGTTGCTTTTCATGAAATTTTTGGAAGAAATCCAAAAAGATAATTTGCAGGTGTCTGCTAGACTAATATCTAACATTTTGTAACTTCATGCAAATATGTGAGAGCTTGTTTGAAAGTTTGATGTCACTATTTTTGTCTTTAATTGTACAGTGTCCTCTAAGATAGATCCAAACACTCGTAAAATTGCAGTTTTTTTCTCTCATTTTTTGGCTCTACTGCTGTGGGAACTCCTCTTGTGTGGGATAAATGAGGCAGTACCTGGAAGGGGAAATTACAAGAAAACAGTTTTAAATTGCTGTTCAAGCTTGTAACCCTTGCTCTGCTTGTGTGTCAGAATAATCTGAACTGCCCTTCCTGAAAATGCTGAATTATCTTAACTTAAGTTAACAATCAATTTAGTTTATTGATGGTGGCTAGTCAGAAAAATGTATTGCACAAACTCTATCAGACTTTGTTTGATCAGGAAACAATGGTTTAGTAAACCTTAACACAAATAAATAAAGATAAAAAACTGGAAAATGACTTTTTGATTTGCTTTACTGGTGACAGTAATACCTTGAAGGATTTCCAATATTGATGATAGCACTGATGATAATATGATAACTGATAATAACAAACACTACTAATTTTTTTAAGGGTTTAATAATTTTATGATGATAAATTTGGGATAAAAGACACTACTATGGGCCAGTTTACTGCTGAGTAAAGAGCTTTGTCAATGGGATGGATTTATAAAATAATGTAGACCAACTGTTAACTACTATTATTTATAAAATGCAGACAATGCCACTGAGCTTGAATACTGAGAAGATTGGGAATGGGATAACCCTATTAAGGGGATAGTCAATGAGTTTAATTTATGATTTAATACAGACCAGCTGTTATCTACTATTAATTATAAAAAAGTCTCAGATAGTGCTCCTGAGCTTAGCTTCTGAGCAATAATGAGATGGAGATAGTCAATGATATGAGTTTATGAATTAATGTAAACCAACTGTTAACTACTATTAATTATGAATCCCTCAGACAGTACCACTGAGAAAAATTTAGGAAGGCAAATGGGATAACTATACTTCTGAGCTTAGCTACTGAGTATTCCTAAAAATTAGGATAATGTGGATGGATAAAGGGAATTTTCCTCAGAAAAAATATTAAGAAATTAATTCTTTGTGATGAGCTTCTTTCTAGGCCATGAGAAAAAAATGAATTGTGGAGGAGGAGGAGACCTTTATTTATAGTTTTTGGGCCCTCAATAGGGGTTTCAAAAACAGGGGACTTAGAATTTTTCCAGTTCTAATTCAGCTTTTTGAGTGGGTGGTATGTCACAATTTAATTTCTATTTCTGACAAATCAGATTGCACTATTCCATTATCATGTGTTGACATGACCTGATGTGGTTACAATTTCTGACCAATCAGATTTCTTGATTTTAATTTCATGCATTTATGTGTCATATTGTGTTTAGAGCCTTAACCCTTCAATTAATTTGTTGCCATGGTAATGATTTCATCAATTTAAACTCCTGGAACCCTTATTTCCATGATTACTAATCTTCATTTAATTGATTTCTTCCTTGACTCTTTCCATCTGTATTTAAACCCTGCAGCCCAATTAATAGCACTCCTTAACTCCTTCCAGAATTATTAATATGAATTTAATTGATTGCTAATTTATTTAATTCTGGTATCTTTCAAATACCTACTATAAATTTACAGAAACCTGTAATTTTACTGTAACTGAGCTTGTACAGTTCATACCTGTAAGCCTCCGATTTACATTTCTGTGATATTTCTACCCTGATCTTAATGCCTTTTTACTACTTCCTAACCTGTAAGGTGTGGATATGAAACTTTGATAAAAAATCAAGTACTTTTCCTGTCCTCAAAATTTGTATAAGGTAAAAATCAATTGAAAATAGTAAGAAATATTATTTTTAAGAGAAAACACACCAATTTTATTGTTTATAACTATATTAGTATAAAACAATTATATTATAAAGATTTATTGTTTTACCAACAATAAAAATTTATCCAAAAATACTCTACAACAGATATTTAAGGCTACAAAAGAAATTTCTTCAAGAGCAATTTCAATTGGAATCAATTGAGAAAAGGACTGCAAGAAATTAATTAAAGAGCAAAGTCTTTAAAAAGAATATTAAAGAGAAAACACACCCAAAAGTGACCAGAGTGAATTTGGAAACAAAGTGACAAAGTTAACAGTGATGAAAGATGCTTTAATTCACTTTTGGGGTGGTTCAGGGGTAAAAATGATTATAAGAGTTACAAAAAATAATTATAATGACTTTTTCACATGATTAAAAGGTTTAAAATGATTTAAGAAAGGTGGTTGGAATCTTTTATTGATTGGTTTAACAGTGTATAAACTAGTTATAAAAGGAAAAGATTCTAACATGAAGAGAAGAGTGGGGCAAAGAAGACATTCTTTTATAGCCATCAATTTTCTTACTCCAAAAGTAAAATTTACTCTTGTAAGTCGTGAAAAACAGTATGACAACAGAAAAGCCAATTATGGCATCATTGAACCTTGGTTTAGACCAAAAAAGGGCTGGTTTAAGCCATTTTAGACCCTAAAATCAGCCATTACTATAGAAATACCTGGTCTAGAGCCTTAAAAACACGTCAGAATGTGTGTAAGAGGCGTAGAAACCAGTTAAGACTCTTTTTACTAACATTGTTTTAAATTAAGGTTAGTTTTACCCTCTTGGCAGCAGTTAAAACCACCCTGGTTGGTATCAAAACCTCATCATCAATTGAGTCACAGACCCTGTGACTCAATTCCAGGCAAAAAGTGATGAACTTTTGCGTGAATTTTGACATCTCACGCCTGTCAGAAAGGATTTGGGGGGTCTGGCTCCCCCTTAGAGCTAGAGTTCCTTTCCCCCCCCAATTTTAATCTTTCCAATTTATTTTTTCCTTTAATTCCTCATCATGTATTATACTTATAATTTACATATGTAATTCAATTGAATTCTACAGTACAATACAGTAATAATTGATACCTCATATGTAAATCAAAGTTCACTTATGTGATACACATGCACATTTTGACATTTCAATTGAATTCAATTGAAAATACTTCAATTCCTCATAACCTCTAAACTAAACACAACACCTCAATTTTAACACAAAAATTGATGGTTAACACCACATGTGGTGTGAATTAAATTAAAGTTTTGAGGATTTTCAACTTTTGTATTGAAAATACTAAAAACTTAATTTAAGCTTATTTAGAGTTGAGTTACAAAAATTTCACTCAGAGGTGACCCCACCTAATTTTTTATGAGGAATCAAATGGTGAAATAATTTTTATATGTTTATTTATTGGCTAAAAAGTTATAATATATTTTATATAAATTTTTACCAAAAATATTATAATTTCATAATTTTTATTAAAAATTCATTTTTACATAATTTTTACAAGTAAAAATGAATTCTCATAATTTTAATTTTTATTGTAATTTTATTTTTAAATTATAATTAAGTTTTGATTTTGAAAAATAAATTTGTATTTCATATTCCAATTTTCATTTTTATAATATAAATAAATTTATTTTATTTATATTTGTATTTTAATTTATCATGTGTGGTCTTTTGGGTATATAAAAATACCTCCAAGGCTCACATAACCTATCATCCTTCACCTATCACACCATTTTTCCATCTCTCTTAACCCTAAATCTTCAATATCTTCATTTTAGCACCACAATTTCCACCTTATCATGATCCTAAAAATTATTACTAATCTTCTTAAATATTTTCAACTCCCTTTTGAAGTGATAGACTTCCCCAAAGGGATCAGAGAATACAATACACTTGCACTGTTTTTGTCAAAGTGGTATCCAAAGAATCAATAAAACCCTTTTCCTAGATTTTTATTTCCAAATTAAAAATTGACATCCTATCAAAAAAATAATTTAAAGCCTGGTTTTCATATAAATATCCAATTATACCTTTTTTATAAGAAAAATCACTAAATTGATTTTATATGAACTCTGCTGGACCATAAATCTTCCCTAAAATGTATTTTTATACATCCTCATTGCAGCTAAGACCTCTTATGGTGTAGCAAATATGTGTTTTATTTTACTTTATTTTCTTTTTTTACTTTACTACCCAAACCATATAACTGAATTTTGAAAATAAAATTAACTAATAGATAAATTAAGATAAGACATTTTCTAACTAGGTCTACCAACTCTTCTACACATTTTTTTTATTTTGTAGAGGTTAACTGGGTGCAATATCATCTCAATTAAGTTCACTTTTTCATTAAGAGATTTTAATGAAAAATCTAAAGGTTTTAGATATTTATATACCTCCAAAAATGAGCTCAATACTTCAAACCAGAAGCAAAAATAATAAAGAAAACTAAAAAATTACAAGCTTAATTTGTCCATTAATCCTAATTGATACAGGTAAACCACACTGATATGGAATAACTTCCTTTTTAAACCAAAAAACTGCTTTATGGTTTCTTTTTTGTACTGAGAATCTCTCAAAATCCTTTTCAAATGAGAAGCTTTAATTTTGAATTACATAAGATTATTATAAAAATAAAATAAAAAAATTTAGCAATCAACTATAAATAAAATGTAGAAAAGCTAAAAAAATAATAATTAATTGATCAAAAGTTTGTGATGTTGATCTTAAAAAAAAATGTCAATAAACTGTTTCAAGTACATTTTTCTTGCTTAGCTAAAATAAATAATCTGCCTTTTTCCTCAATTAATTTCAATATACTAAATGAATCATGAAGACATAAATGAATTGTCCAATATTTGAAATCAGACTGATAAACCCTTAACTGTTTTTGAAGGATATCATGTTTTAAAAGCATAGTTCAACACACCACAATTTCTTAAAGCAAAAATTTAATAAATGATAGACTCAGTTTTATTATAAATTTAATCACCTTCTTAAGAAGAATTAATATAAAAGACCTCTCATTTTCCTCCTGAAGATTACTTAAAAACAACTTAAAAATAAACATGTGAGAATAGAGTAATGGGATTGCGATTTTGAAAGATTGTTAAGATTGAGTCTTGAGAGTCATTTCATAGTCCTTCAGAATTTTATTTTAAACTGGAAACTTGTAAAGAATTATAGGGGAAAATCAAAAAAGCTAATTATACATCAAAAGAGATGAAAAGGAAAAAAAATTATAAAAAAAAAGTGAATTTTGAAGATGATGTTAATGGTCAAAGAGAAGTGTATTGTAGGATTTGAGCTTCAAAAGTTATGTGCAGTAGTTTATGTTTGGATCTATGCTGACAGGCACTGTAAAAAATTTATTATTTAAGAAAAAATATAGAATTTATATGTGTTTGGCCACTGACCTATAAACCAATTAGTCTTGAACTTCAGAATAAACTTCTTGGAATTTTATAATTTAATAGGTCTAAAATTTAGCTTTTTGAAAAGAAGTTTGTTCCATGTAATCATATTCTCCTGTGCCAGAGAATTTGGGCCAGCTTGAGGATTCTGGAATCTTTCTTAAGGCTTCCTTCTCTGAATAAGAAATATTCTCTCCATCTTGGTATTGAGATGGAGATCTTGCCTTATTCACAAATAAGGCATCTGGTTTGATGTCTTCTTGGTGGTATGGATTATCCAAAACATGGCCTTGTGGTTGGGGCTTCATATTTTGGTAGACATTAAAAAATTTATTTATGTCCTGATACAGAAAATCCCTGTCCCTTTTGCAGTGGCTTTGCTCTTCAAAGACTTGGTTCAGTCTTTTATTGGTTTCCTCAGAGGCTTTTCTGACTTGAGCACAGATCTATTGGATAGCTTGAATGGTAACCTCTTGTAAGATTGCATTTCTTTTCAATCTTTCATTCAATCTTTCAAATTAATCAAGTTGTTCTTGAGTTTGCACTGCAAATTGGGAAATTTTTAACCACATCTTATCACTGTTTAAGTTAATCTCAGGTGTAACAACATTATGTTCAGTCTGAGTGGGGGTAATATTTCTATTAGTAGGGCTACTGATTCTAGAAGTATTTACAACTATTTCTGGCTCTGGTTTACTTCTTTAACCAAGTACAAAAGATTATGGATCATTGGGTCTGACTCTCTCTGCCTTTGGTTGAAAGAGGTCTTGTTTTTGGCCTGGTATCCTTGTCTTCTCCTGGAAACTACCTGAGATTGTGAAGAATGGTGACTCTTGGACAGTGATCTGCTGGTGCCTGAATGGTGTGAAGCCACCAAAGAGTTGGGTTGGTCTACTCATTGTGAGTCTTAAGGAATCAGAGTAGGCTCTGTCTGGTTCAGATGTTCTTCTATAGCTTGGATAGTGGCTTGATTCTCCCTTATCCTGGTTTCCCTCTCCTCCAGGAGTCTGAACTGCCTGGTGGGATTCCATCCTTTGGTGATTACCATAAGGTCTTTGAAGGATATCTCTTTGAGACATATCTTTTGGAAACTTGCTCCAAGTTCTGCCAGTGTGATGCTAGGACAAACCTCTTGTTGTACATGCTCCATTAGAAAAGATCTTTGAGGAGTTTGTGGAGCTGAAGAACTTGATCCATATCCTTCCATTCCTCTGGTTTGAGGTTTCTGTTGAATTGGAAGGTTAATGGCATAGTGGGTATGAATTCTCTCAGTTTCTTGCCATGTACCACTGTGTCCAAGGTTTCCTCTTCCAGGTCTTCTGGTTCTGGACAAGGCTTTTCTGTCCTCTGGCTGGTTCCTGAGGTGTACAGGTGACATATCAGTGTTTGCAAGCAGTCAACAACTTAATGTTCTTGGGGTATTTACCTTTGACTGTGCCTTGTACAAATTCATTGTCTAATGCTCTTGGAAATTTGCCTTTAGAGGTTAAAACCGGGTTATTTATTGTAATCTTCCCTGTACAAGTGGTTGAGGTTGGTTTACCTTGTATTGATGCAGAGTTTTGTAGTTTTTCTACTCCTCTTGGTGGCAATTGGTGTCCACTTCTTTGCTGTAATGAGGCTTCCACTGTGCCTCTTTCCTTTTCCCTTGCTGCTTTCAGGTTCTTCAGGTATCCCAGGTGTACTGCCTTGTGATTGGGTTTCAAGTGGTAGAAATTTTTCTTCCACTGAATAAAAGAGAAAAGAGAGCTTATGTCAGTTAAGACTTCTTAAAATTCTGTTTGCGCGTCTAAGAATGGCCACTGGGCAATATATTTCTATATTATACCCTTGTATTATGATGGTGAAATTGAAATTATCAATTACACTTCAAAAATAAAGCTTTGTGGATTTCTGGTATACTGTTTGTATACCAGTATCTCACATATTAACTTGTAACTAACAAGTATAATCCCAGAAGTGGCTATGTAATGGGAAATTGAAATTATCAATATGCCCAACCACACCTTTAATACTGTTAATTACAGTAAGAGAGGTGTTCTTTTTGATTAAAAAACAACATAATTTATGGCTTTCTAAGTGTTTTAATATGAAAAACATGCCAAAAATAAGTATTATGGTGATTAAGTTATAATCAACCATGTTAAAAACCAATAAAAAATACAGTGGTATTTAATGATATACAACTCAAAAAAAATAATAAGAAGATAGGTTTCATATTTTTTTTAAAAAATTTTACGCCTAAAAAGAGAAAAAATAATGTCAGAAAGTAAGAATATAAAAGAAAAACTCACTGTTTCATGAAAAAAGGTCTAAAAAGTCAAAGAAAACATGGCCAGGCCGCCAAAATGTCAGGCTGAGTCTATGATGAAGTTATAATAATACTATTTACAGCTTTAACTATGACTGTGACATGGTGAAATTACTTCAAAAAAGGTTTGAGGATGATAATAATGGTTTAAAAATGAATTATTAAGGGCTTTACTATTAAGAAGTAGTGGTGGTGAGCACTGTTGAGAGCCCTGGGTGCAGTCTTACCAGTTGGATTACTATAATAAGAACTACAATACTAAGAATTAAAGTACAACTAACTTGTTTTCCAAGAGTATAACAGTTTTTGACAGTTGTACTACATAGGCATTTAAGAACAGGATGGGGATTACTCTTTTGGGCAGAGAAAGGTCCCTTTTTATCCTGAAAATGGGTGAAAAGGTCCTCTAGACCATTTCATGTTCATGAAGCGAAGATTTTTCACTTCAGAGTACTGGATTGTGGCTTTCACAAGGCCTGTATACTCTGTATTGGGCTTAGATGTGGTTTTGAAACCACATCTGGGCAGTTTTCAGCCATACAGGGTGAAAATTTTCATCTGGGGACCACACAACCCTCTTCTGATGTGTATGACATGTATAATTCCGTACAGAACCTTTATGAGACCCCAGTATTGAATGAACTATGAGGTATTGAAGTATAAACATGCTTCTTTGTCTGTTTGACACCTCAAAATCATGTTTGTGGGATATTATCCCACAGAAAAGGTGTATTGGCCCAATTGTGGGATTTTAACCTTAAAACTGCTATGAAATTTTCAGTTTTTGAGATATTGAGCTCAGCTTTGGTTCATTGTTTAGCCCTGGATAGGATCTACACCAGCAAATAGCTGACCTGACCCGGGTCAGGACACCCTGTCAAGAACCCGTCCTGATCAACGCAGCAGGGTAAGTTTATTTCCCCTTTGAAAATTTGAATTAAACATCCTTTCATCTTGACTTCAATTTTGCACAACGGTCATAGATGTTGCCCTTTGTCAAATTGAATTTTTTGTCTTTTTACCCAACTTTGGTAGAACAACAAGTCCTCTTTGAAAATCCCCCTTTGTACTTTTTCACTCTAAATATTTTATTCATTACCTTCAACATCATTTGGTATCATACAAATTCAATATGAGCTTTCAAGATCACTCAACCCACTGCCGTATTATTAATCAAAATTCTCAGCCCGATATTTCTCAAATTCTTCAAACACAAAATCAATTCATAATTGACTTGAAAAATAAGCTCCAATGTCATGATCAGGAAGTAGAAACCCTACTCACAAAGGTGGAGAATATTCAAGTCAAAGTCAGCCAAACCTCCAAAAAATCAAACAGAAAGAAAGCAACACTTGAACAAAATTACCATGAAACTTCTGCAAGCAAAGCTAAAAAAATTCAAAGCCCCTCCAAAAAAAAGTTAACTTCAGGTTCTAAAAGACCTGTTTTCACACCGTCAAAAACTAATAAAACAAGGCCAAACCAGCTCAACATGAAAGATACACCTGAAGGCTTCAAGCCGACTAAAGTTAGCTTTTCTAAAACTGAATTTTATTTCTATGACATAAGAGAAAATTTTGCTGATTTTTTTCCCTCATACAGAACGCTTTTTATGCACACATAAGAATTATATGGGGTCTTATCTATGAAAAGTCGGTTCTAATTGCACCCGACCCTGCTCTTCTTAAGGAATTCAATAATTGCTTTGATGACGTTGATGAGATACAACAAGTTACCAATAGCAGCACTGCTGTTCCTTTAATACCTGAAGCAGATGTAATTACGCTTAGAGGCACTAAACCAGGTAGGAAGAAAGTTGGGTGGGCAATTGTCAATGTTCAGGAGTTTTTCATTTTGTACACCAAAGCACTACTTGCCAAGCTTGGAATACGGCGATGGGCCCCTTCTCTGGATGAACCAATCAATACTCTTTACAATAAAGCTTTCCGAATAAGTGCAATTAAGACCTTTTGACAGGTTTCCATTTCTGGTGCTTATCAATTCATGAACATCAATCTCTGCTTTCTAAATAACCTCATGCTACTTGAAGCAACATACAACCACTTTGTACATTATTTGCAAGCTAAAATTTACAAGAGAGAAATGAACGCAAGTGGGAGCTATCTAAAAGACTTAGAGAAAGGTGCCATTTCCAAAAACAGACAAAGGGTTAGTGCCTAACCCTTTTTTAGTATTCCTTGTTCACTAATAGAAATGTTTTTCTTCAGCTTTGTAAGACCCGTTACAAGTTTGGAGTTGCTGAGAATTTTCCTAAGCGGTACCTCAAGGTTTTGTCTGAGATTGATTCCCATAGCAATGATGAGTTTGACAAAAAAGAAAAAGGTTACATAATAAAAATCTTACCATATCGCTCTAAAAATGCAACCACATTTATGCGTAGGGTGGATGAAGAAATTGCGAAAGCTTTAAGAAATAAAAGAGGGAAGTCTCAAAAGCACCAACACATCATAAGCAAAAACACACCTGCTACAACTTTTGGAAGGCCTCCAAATGGATTACCCATTGATTTTTTTGATCATCAATGGTTCAACGATTGCTCTCCTGCTCAAAAAACGATTCATGCCAACACAATGAGAGTGGCTTTCCTGCCTGATTCATCACAGTCCATTCGAGGAATACAGCATACTGATGAAAAACTTAGTGACAAGAAGTTCAGTGAGAAATATTGGGGTCAACTGACACAGAAATACGACTTATCTCATGAAATTCCCGCTGATGAAGATGACAATGAATCGAACTCAGATTATGAAGATATTGAAAGTGAGTCCAGCAGCGATATGGACATAGCATTGAATGAAGAAAATGAAGATGAGGATGAAGAAGACGAGAATAGCAATCTTGATGAAGATGAAGAGATGGCAGACGAATCTCAACCTGTAGCTTACAGCTTTGACTGGGAAAACTGGCAATGAAATAAAAATTTTGAATTTATAAAATATTATAATTTGTAAAAATATGTTCTAACCAACTTGAAAGAGGTTCTCTAGGGTTTGACTTCTTTAAATAGTCATACTGTATATATGAATTCTATAGATATTATATTTTGTCTGATGGTTTTTTTGTTTGACTGCTGTAGATAGCAATATTATGTGTTTGAGTGCTACTGTTTTTTATGGGTTTGGTTTTTTATACATGATAAAGATAGGAGAAATGAATTTGATATCCAAAAAAAATGTTTTTATAAATCAAATGTCAATCGTATTGAGTTTTCCATGTCAAACAATAGGCAATGTTGAATTTCCTATAGAATCATGTGATGCATAGAAGCGCACAATGTGGAAATTTCAAAAAGAAGTTAATATTATGGTTTTTTTATTTCAAGGTATTGTTATTCAAAATGAAATATTTAATAAAAAACATTTCTTAATCAGATAAGAATAGCAAACAAAACCAACATCCATGAAGGCAAAAATTAACTATACACCAGGGCAAATCTCGTGTCAATCGTCGGCAATTGACTTCACGTCAAGCAAATGTCAAGCAGGATAAAAGTCAAGCTCACGTCAAGCGAAAATCAAGCCAACGTCAAGCACACGTCCTACTCTTGTCTTACACCAAATCCTGTGACATCCACCAATATTGGTTCCGCTGTGCCTTCAACTCAGATTCCTCACCACCTGATCATCCCGCAACCGTCCGATGGTTGGTAAAAATTACACAAGACCCGCCTGTTTGCACAAACACACATAAAAGAGGTCCTTCAGCCAGTCTTGATGTAGGCGGGGGGTTTGACTTCACCAGGTCATCCATAAAAGGACTCCACCTGAGTGGGATTTTTGTTTTGCGGGTGACACTGGTAGAGCCTGCCGCACAATACCGCGTGTGCGCGTGCAGGTGCGCAAGGGCCGCTTCCCCTTCCAACATGATGATGGCGCAGTTAGAAATTTTGGATGCTGTTAAAGATGAGTGTGTGGGTCATTTGATCATTGAACTTGGCTTATTCACACTGTACCCAATGTCAAAATAGTAAGTTCTTTGTGGCAATGTGAAATAATGGGCTTTGCTTGTCACAATGGCATGTCTCTGTAACTAAATTTTGAGGCAGTTATTTCACTAGAAAAATTGCTAATGAATCTGAGAGATTTGCATTTCTGTAGACTAAATTTCATGAAATAACGGCTTTATCATTACAAGCAGTCCACATGACAGAACTTTGCTATCATACAATCCACAGTTACCTTCTATTTCTTCTTCAGATATAATCAAGTGTCCATCATCAAAACCAACAGATTTATGAATATTCAGATGCGGCCAATCTGGTAAGAAATTCACATCAATCTTCAAAGTTTTTAAGATCAGAAAGTTATTTTTAAGTATGCTAGATGGCTCAGAGACTTTAAAAATGCTATTAATAATACCAAATTGTTGTGAGTTGCCCCTCAGAAAACATATCACACTGTTGCTGGCACTTTTGGATTCAGTTGAAAATATATTGTTCCCAATATTGATGTTTGAAACTGGAAAATACCAAGGTGAGACAATCCTTGAAGTGGGAGGACTTGTGGATTGCACGGTAGTGTCTAAGCTGATCCAATCAACTATTTCCCTTGTTGCATGAAAATTCTGTAAGTACTCAACCAGGCAAGAATAATTTTCTTGGTCATGGCGGGATGGTTTGTTATATTTATGGTCATTGAACAGGGCAGGTGGCTGTGATTCGAAAAGCTGTTTCATTTCACATGGCACGGATGGGGATTTCAGGAGAACGGAAAGGTTGGAACATTGACAGATATGTTGAAGTAAGGTTTTATCTATATCATCTATTCAGAGTTGCAAGAAGTTAGTCTTATTCAGTTCAGGTGTTTAATCAATGTGAATATATTGATCTTATTAATTGACGTACATATTTTGTTATTTGTTGGCATTTTTGCAAATACTCCAATCGAGCGCTCATAACCCCATGTGGCTGAGGCTTGTGCTGGGCCCCAAAGTTGGAAGAGTTTTGGAATATGATCAGAAAAATGATGATTTGGTTTACTTTTCTGTTTTGGGAACAGGAGCTGATTGGAAAGGTGGAATGTTTTCAAATATTCAGCAAATGCAGTGGCATCATCTATTGAAACAGTCCAACTTGTGGCAATGTTGATAGCACTAATCAAATGGAATGTATTCTTGTTTAGTTCATTTGCAAGTTCTTCTGACTGACCCATTTTTCTTTGAATGTTCGCGGATTGGTGTACATCTAATGACATCTGTTGACTGAGCATTAAAAATGGAATATAGACCTTATATAAGAGAGCCCATTCAGCGGCTTTTAAGCTACCATGAGAGGGGGAACCCATGTTGCGAGGTACTCTTGTCCATGATGAGGGAATTATGGTCTCAGATATGATTTGTCGGAGATGCTCCAGAGCCTCACCCTTGATCTGGTGATCACTCAGTGCACTTATATCCAATTCAGAGCGGATTTCAGAAGTGGGGATGTAATCGGCATCAAATGAAGGAATCTCCGCAGAACCACTAGATGGATGTCCCGTGTGAGGGGTGGGCATTGGGAAGTAGTTTTTTCGGGTGGAAGTAGTGGGGAGTGGCTCATTTATTATTTTTGCTGCGTCTCTTCTCAGGGAGCGGGCCTCTCCCAATGTGATTTTATCAAGAGAGCTGTTGGAGGTCATGGAATCTGAGTCTGAACTGTTTGTGTCATTGGATTTCCTGCAGGACCTGAGGTAAATTTTTGATGTGGACTCTGGAATGCACAATTTGAAAGTTGCATGATCCTTCAAAATTCCAAGTATTAAATTATGCATTGTGTCAAGATTAACTATTCTGGTTGCATCCCAATACGGAAGGTCTTCTAAAATTGAATATCACACTCCATACTCAGAGAAAATTGCTTGTCTTTTCTGTGGGGTTGCCCAAAGCCATTTGGCAATGGTTGATTTATGATTTTGATATGAGCATGTGTAGTGAAATTGAGGACCAATTTCTTCAATTTGAGCTTTGTGAATGGTGCAAAAATTACAAAAGTGGTTGCCTGAATGGGAAATAAATCCAGTAAGCTTGCGCATGGCAACCACATCCGCAATGGCTGTGAGAATGGCAACACGGATAAAGGATCCTGAAGGACCTGTTGAGGTGGGTGAAAAATGGTAACCTTGCCATAGCTCTTTGAGCTCCTTGATGAGTGGCATTAATAAATAATTAAATTGAAGGGAAGTTGGCTCCGTTGGACCAGGGATGATTCCTGCAACATAGACACTCTCTGGCTTCAATCTTTCACTTGGGGGGAGATTAAGACAAATAAGCATGATAGGTCCAATGCTGGCCAACCGGGTGGACTTTCCATGTGCATTAAACCAGTCCACATAAATGGAGAAGGCCAATGAACCAGGAATGGACATGAATGGGGGGTCATGGATATTTCTAGTGCCAGTGAAGCGTCTCCAGACCAATCCATCCCAGACGTCACATTTTGGGGAATCTTCGGGAGTTTGGGATTGTTGATGTTGATGCAGAATGTCCATAATTCCAGCCTGCTGGAGAAATCTGGCAAGCCAATTTTTGAATGGTTGATAAATGAAATGTTTTGTTGGTATAAATTTTTGCTTCATGTTGGTGGTGTTTTGGGTGTGGGCCTCAAATGAATAGATGAATTTGCCTAATGATTGTGTGCAAGGGGGATCATGATCATTTGGGTCATTATGGCGTTGACAGTGGGGTTGGTCAGTTGTAACTGATTCAGTAAGGCCATTAAGAGAGAAACATTGAGGACAACATATATAGTTTTGAATCACTGGCTCCAATTGGAGATGTTCAAATATGGTACTCAGATCTTGAGGTATATGGAATGCAGGAATGGGGGGACCACCGGAGCTTGAGATGCTGGACTTGATCAGCAGGTTTAGGGCGGGGTTGAGAATGCGTGAAGCCCTGCGGGGTATATTATACCTTAATGATAGAATGGCAGATATTATCATTCCAAGGTCTTGTGGAGGAAGGGTTTGACTGCTGCTGTATGGTTTCTGTGCAATTGAATTGAGCCCCGGTGCTGTGGAGAGGGTGCTTTGGGTCAATGGTGAATAATCAGCTGGGAATATTTGATCCAAAAGAAGTTGTGGGCACTCAGATCCTGATGCAGAAGTAGGGATGTTTGGAAGAGATTTGGGTGCAATGGTTGATTTGAGCTTTTTAATGTGCTGTTTATATTGGAAAGGTGTGAAGGCAACTCAAGGCCTATCACCCTCAGGGGAAGAGTGTGTTTGAGTTGAGCAGTGTTGACACATGCATATACACATTGAGGAATAGCGGCGGGCTGTCATTGTTGCAGGAATTGGGAGTACGGTTGGTTTGTGTATAAATATCTATGGCTGATGTGAAAGTGTTTAGGAGTGTTATTAATTGGCAAAAAAATTGAGTGATTATTTATGAAGGGGGAGATGATTTGAGCCATCTGAAAATTTTATCCCATTTGTAATGGTGCGTGAGCTGCAGCTGATGGAGTGTAACATGTCTCATCTGGATGGCAGAATTGGTTAGGAGTTTAATTGGGTAAAATGCCATGCTGCTCAATGCTCATACATATTCTATTTTATTTACACATGGCTATACTGCGGTTTTGATCCTTGAGGGGTGTTCCAATAGGGATGTGTCAACATTGCTTTGAGGGGATTGACATTCAAACCATGTACGCTGGCACGCCATCGTACATGGCTTAAACCTTATTACAGACATAACGATATAACTCTATTACATAAGGGGTTGGAGCGCAGCTAAAGTCTTGGTATTTGGTTTGAGTGCAGCAGGCTTTTAATTGGTTGGAATGTGATTTGGATTGTCTCGCCTTTCTTGAAAAGGTGATGTCTCTTTTGTGGGTAAATCCTTCATGAATATACCCCTTTACAGATGTACAATGCTGTGGAATATCAATGCATATATTGGAAGTTTGGATAATTCACAAAATGAGACAATGGGGAGGCGGAAATGTTACCAAATATGATTACTTATGGATGATGGGTCCCCTTTGAGATCAAGGGAATATTACATTATATGGTGGTAGGCTGTGCCGGGTGGTTTCCGACAAAAGCAGAGGAGCTCAAGAGGAGGCAGGGAGGATTCTCCTAAAAAGAGGCTTATTGGACTTCCACGCGACACTTAGTTCCAACTATTCATAGAATTTCTCTATTCTAAATTTGAAAATATTTTATCTCATATCACTCTATTTAATCATAATACTGAGGTGTTTTATCTAGTTAAGAATATTACTGTACTTTTTTGGCCCTTATGTCATCTTCCAAGTCACATAAATCCCTTTCAGGTTCTGTTCATGACTCAGATAGTGAATCTAGCATAGAATATGTTCAAACACAGTCACCATTGAGTCTCAACATTCCTCTCACAACCCCTATCGCATCCTCAATGAATGTATCAGGTCTTAACATTGATGTGGGCAATCCAAAGGCTCCAACTTCAAGCACTTGGTTGATCCCAAATATTTCCGTCACTCCAATTCCCCTGAATCCCACTAATACACAAACGCATGTGTCTCAGGGGCCAGAAGGCACACCTCAAATCTCATCACACGCTAATCCCCAATCAAAATTTCCATGTGAGTTCCTCCTTAATCCCGGTCGGAATCCAGTTGCATCCCAGGATCCCTTTGGCCAAAGTAAACAGTCAACCCTCAATATTCCATCAGGATCTCAGGTTCATGTGGGTGATGAAAGGCGACAAAAAAGACCATTGGAGAATGTAACTTGGAGTGGTCTGTCGGAGGGAAATCCAGGATTGACGCTGCATCAAAGTAAGTCATTTGAATTTTGGAGTATAACCCTTTTCACAATTTGATATTTTTGTTTCATGGGTTAGATATGGCACCTAAAGGCAAGTCAGTCCGATCTCAGGAGCCAATTGAATATTGTGAGTATGACCAGTCTTCATTAATTTTTTGATGTGTTAGCTGATGATGTGCATGGCAGGTGATGAACTTTACGCATCTTCACCTCTGGTCCATAAAGAGAAAGTCACTGGACGTCATCATCCATATGCCTCCAAACCAAGAACAGCTCATGCCAGTGCATCAAGAGAAAAAGTGGTGGATGATGAGGATGAGAACATGTCTCTGACTCAAATGGAAACAAATGATGAATCAAGGAGGGACAATTTCACGGCGCATGAGCATGGCACTCAGTCAAATAATGAGTTCACCCATCCTCAAATGCCCCTTGCCCAGAGTATGCTTGAACAATCCAAGGTCAGACAGCAAAGGAACCAGGCTCGTAAAGCTCACAATGTGGCGAAACGTGCAAGCCAGAAGGAGCAACAAAAATGGCTGAAAGCAGAACTTCCAGAGAATGTCCATGGAATGAGATCAGCAGTACATGCACATTGCCTGTTCCTACTCAAAGTTAGGGATAAGGATTTTTCCTCACTACCAGCACCACCAAGCACAGAAGAGCGTGAAATTGCAATTCAAGTGGCTGTTCATCTCGGATATGTCCCCAAGGATGTTTTCAATGAGCCATCAACACAGGTTCAGTCTCAGGGTTTCCAAAGCTACTGCAAAAATGAGCTCCACAAGCTAGGACTAAAGCAATTCACTTGGGACTGGGAGAGCTCATGGCAACATCCGTTCAATGAGCTGATGTCTATGGTGTTTTACCGTACATCCGTCTTGCACTGGTCAGCTCCGAGTATCATCATTACTGTTGGAACAAGGATCATAATAACTATGGGGTCGTGGCGGCTTTAATGGAGCGATATTTCACTTATTTGAAAAGAGAATGGAAGTCTATTCAAAAGGATGCCAAGTATTTGGTTAAAAAGAAGGAGAATCAAAAGCTCGCAAAGATTCGTCAAAGGGTTAGTTAATGTATCTCTTCTTCATTGTGAGCAAAGACTGATGATGATCTACTTGATTATGTGCAGACCTGTGAGCGCCGTCGTGAATGGTGTGATACGGCTAAATTTCCCATTCTAGCATCACAATTCAATGACCCTTGAGTATGTTCAGATACTGAGGAGGTACTGGAAAATGGCCGTCAAGTTTACCGCAAAGTGGGATTACGCTGGCGCTCCCAGTTATTTAATGAATTGGTATTAAAAATGGATCAAGAAATAGAGTTTTGTAATCGCATTAAAAAAAAGGGTAAAAAAACTATTGATAGATTGCCAGAATTACGATCGACAGATGATGGTGATATTCTGGAAGGCTTATCATTTCAGGTATTTGATCAAGATTGGCTCAAAGGCTGTAGTAAGATGCAGACTAGCGCCCTCAAAATACTTGACATGCCAGTTATTAGGCCGAATGGTGATGCTCTGCAATAACTTAGTAATATAAATGTATAGCACCGTTACAAATTAACATTTTGTGAATTATTTGTGCAGGTGTAATACAATCTGATTATTATTTCTTAAAGATGCAACAACTTGCTAAATATGTCAGAATATAGACAATATGAGTTGGACTGTATCACCGTCTCCCTTAGAAATAATACTCTATTGCTCATTTTCATTCAGGAAATATTGAAGGAGTTTGATCCAGCTCATGGTGTTCATAATTGTGGACCTGTGCCAGGGTGCGCAGGTGTGATCAACTTAGTCAAACACAAATTATATAATATCAGCAAGGCTCACGCAGTTAATGATTTTTTCTTTTCTTGGACCTATTGGTGTTTGGAAAATGGAATTTCCATAAGGAAGGATTTTAGAATAGCAATACAATGAAGGTGAAAGATGAGCTTGAAAGGTACCTTCCGCATATTGACCTCAACTGAATGAGGAGTGATATAGTGGATGACCTTGACAGGTTGTTGTTGGCCAATACGATGGAGTCGATCAAAAGCCTGAGCCTCAATGGCTGGGTTACAATTGGGCTCCTGGAAATGTGGATGTCAGGGGCCGCAAATCAGGGCAGAATTTTGGGGGTCCCCTCACCATTAAATAGACCGTATTAGCACAAGTTATATTGAGGCCAGTTGCAGCTGTGGAAATGGATGCAATCAGTACTTCACATTCAGGATTATTGAAGAAATTCTCCAGTGCCTTCTCCTGTGCTGGTGCTGTAATTGTTCCATCAATTCGTGCTGGAAGGATAGAGTGATGGGAAAGTGCAATACCAATTCTACAATATGAAAAAGTCAGATGGATTCAATTGGTAATGGATGCATATTAGAATTAACACACAAATCAAGAAATTGGGTCCATTGGATATAAACCACCAATTTGGTTGGACCACACCTTGTTTGTTTGTTCTTCATTAAGCTTTGTAGGAGGTGTGCAATTTTACTACTCATCATGCATGTTTCCACATCCACAATAGTTCGTGTGATTGTTGGAAAGTTATCCTGAGTTCTCCTGCCCTCGGGGTCTTCCAAATCCGCCTCCGCAATTGTGTTAAGCATGATGTGATGGTTACAACATATTTGCAGCTTATTAATATTTCTGAAAAATTCTCCTGGTCCTTTGCTTTTGGATAATAGGAATTCTTCATATATTATGGAATATTCTTGCTGCATGGTCGGGTTGAGTGGGAGCAGCTTATAATGATGGCTAATAGTGGG
Source organism: Austropuccinia psidii (assembly GCA_023105745.1). Taxonomy (NCBI): domain Eukaryota; kingdom Fungi; phylum Basidiomycota; class Pucciniomycetes; order Pucciniales; family Sphaerophragmiaceae; genus Austropuccinia; species Austropuccinia psidii. The sequence continues at coordinate 53,714,918 of JALGQZ010000005.1, read as the reverse complement.
GAGGGATTCGAGATGTGTGGTTTTGGTGCGGCGCAAACTTAAATGCCGCAATGCCAAATGCAAGATATCATTGTAACCTTTGGAAAGACTACTCAGGATGAATGGTGACCAGTTATCTTGAGCGGCGCTCTGGGGTTGAGTGATGAATGATATTATGCCCAAAAGGTCATAAATGGTGTTGTGAATAGGTGTGCCCGTTAAACATATTTGACGGGATGAAAGGAGGCTATTAATGGCACGGTGAGTGGCAGTGTATTGATAGCAAATATAGCTATAAGATGGGGCAAGGGTTATTGGATATAAAAGGTAATTTGAATCATTTAAGATCAGACACTCACTGTGCTTCATCCAAAATTATACAATGCCAATTGATTTGAAAAATGAATGATGTAGAGGTATTGGTTTGCTTAAATTCTTGGGTGATAGTATTGTAAGAAGTGATGATGATATCATATTTTAAGATGTCGGCTTTGGCTAATGAGTGACGAGTGGGACCATGGTAGATTTTGGAATGCAGCGCTCCAGCCTGAGCATGCTTGGATATTTCTGATTGCCAGTTGGTAATTAAGCGAGGGGGGCAGATGATCATGGTGGGCGTGGAGCAATGGGGGTTTGCAATCATCCGCTCCTTGGAGGTACCAATTAGAGCAATGGCCTGAATGGTTTTACCTAATCCCATATCATCTGCGAGCAGTCCTCCAAGAGGGGTATTGGTCAAAAGGGATTCAAATGAGCTAACGACCTTGTTTGTAATGATGTGCCTGGCATTGAAAGTGGATCCTGGGGGTGAGGTGGCCCAAAGGTTACAGGCTGATTGGCCATTGGGGATTTCTTGATCCCAGAGAAAAGCTAGTCTGGTCTTTTGATGAGGGAGGAGGGGGGTTTGAATAATGGCATGGGGAGGTCTGATCCACTGGGTAATTTTATCAGTTTTTGCTTGGAAATCAATGATGAAACAGCAGGATATGAAGCTGGCGTCAAGTTTGAAGTGGGAAATGTTGGAGTAAAGAGTGGACATTGACTATGAGTATTACAGTCATATTCTTTGGGCATTTTAAGCTTTAAATCCTGTGTTCGAAAGCTTTCCATTATGAATAAAATGTTTGGATACCATGTGAAGAACATCAATGCTAGATTGGGTTTCTGAGTTGAGGAGGGATAATTTGCATCAGTCATAAATACTCCCTCAACGAATAATATTTGAGTAGGATTGGATTGGCAATTTTCAATCCCTTCCCCACCAGGACCACAGTGCATGAAAGCTTTTGGTGCCCCAAGGAATGGTATCAATTTTTTGGAAAGGGTTGCAGGTAGAGAGCCAATAGCACACTGGTGATTGGGGAGATAAATGAATATGTTGTGTTGATTGTGCCATATGATAATCCAAGAAGCTAAGTGGGAATTCTCAGGATTTAAGGTTATATGACTATTTATTTGAATACAAATATTAATCATCCCAATGCAAAGTGGTTGTGAAGGTGTTGACATGATGGCTATTTTAAATTATTTGGGGATAGTTGGAAATTATATGATCGGGAAGGGTTAGCTAAAGGGAATGAGGACAAATAAGCCCAGGTGGGGAACTTATATGAGAGGCAGCAATGGGGTCAAGGGGGATGGCCCGTGGTTACATGCATGGACTTGATGGGGGTGGGCCTCTTGGGCTGAGAATTTTCATATCCAATTTGGGGCATATATCAAGGCAAGGTGGTAAAAATGTGGGTGCACCAATATGACTGCTGGATCTTCAGCAAGTTACAAAACCTTTGGTGGAACACGGTTGACATTAGCATATCCGAGATTGGGTGGGTTGTAGCAACTTATTGTGGAGGGGCATATTAGAGGCATGCGGCCATGTTTGCTGGTGTGACAGCGAACAATGAGCGTATCATCCCCAGGTTAATTGTTGCACAGGGACCTACTAGGCAATGTTGGTGGTTTCAAAGGGCAATCTCACTGTGGGGATGTTTGTGTGTGGGCGGGTGAGATATGTTCGGTGGCATGCCACCAAACATGACTTTGGTTTTGCCTGAAGTTTTTTGCTGACTGATGCCTACTGGGCTTCCAGGGGGGAATGTGTGGCATGATCAAAGGGGGCTCCAGCCGTGAGCCGTGATCCACATATACATTCATCCCTATTGCGTTTGAGGTGTGTGGATCACGGTCTTTGCCTCACACGTGTACGAAAATCCGGAGAAAGAGGCCACACGCCCAAGGGAATTTTTGGCTGCAAGCCAGGCCCCACAGCTTGTGCAGGGCGCATGAGAACGTGCAGAAAATGACCCGCTGTGGGAGATCCCCACGCAAACATAGGCCGCAATTATTCTAATGCGGATGAGGCTGAAGCAAATCCACACTGATTGGCCTCAGGTTTCCACGTGTGAGCAGGTGAGCATCTGCAGTAAAGCTGACAACCCGGTCAAGAGAATAGCCAGTCGGAAGACTGGCAGTAAAATGTCTTCCAGGCGTGTGAAAGTTGGCTGCGTATGACCCACTGGGGGGTGCGTATGAAAGCATGTGGCTGCCCGACAATGAGAACGCGCAATGAACAAGCAGAGCCAGTCATTGTTTGCCCCAACAATGGCACCGGAGTGAATCTACTGTTTGTTTATGAGCCAAATAATAAGTCATCCCATTATCACTCACTTACATTAACTTGGGTTACAACCTCATCTGTGCAGTAGTTAGGCAGAGCTGTCCAACAAGGTGCATCAAAGGGATGCAGGTGAGAGATATGACTTGATGGCCTGACGTGATTGCATGTTACATTGTGGAACAGCTTTTGCTCTGCCCCGCAGCATACATTTACACAGGTGTGCTGCGTACTACAGTGCTGGCTGTACAGATCACAAAGGTGTAATACTACTTGAGCCTGCATGCATATAGCGAATGTGCATGCACCTTCCGATTGTTTGCATATACGTAGCTCATGTGCCCCATGCTCAGCATTGCGTTTCACCCAATTTGCACACGCAAGCTGAGCATGTCATGATCAAAGGCACCCTGTGGAAGTGCTCAGTAAAGCCATGGAATGAACTATTGCTGCAATAGTTCATTGGAAGGCTCAGTTTGGAGCACTTCACCAAAGCGTGTGAAATGCTGCACCTGGCTGAAATGTCATCCGATGCAGTGCCAAATGGTCAGATTGTGTGCATACAAAAACGACTGAGCAATGGCTCAGCACGGTGCATTTGATATTGATTGTTATATCAATAGTTCAATCACTGTGCAATTAAAATGTTCAGCCACTGAGGATTTCAATTATAACCCAAAAGCAAACCTGAGCAATGGGTCGAGGCAAGCTTACACTGTATTCACTCGTCTTACAGCCCCCCCTTTTGTTCAAACACTATTACAAGGCCATACAGCCGGTAATCTCGCCACGGTCAGTTGTGACCAAATGCACCACGTACTTTTCTGAATGGGGCATTTGTGATTTGCATCCACCATGGACAATCAACAAGGGCCTCATGACCACCCTCCTGGGTGATCGGGTGGCTATTTAAGGAAACAAAGGGGATTTGACTGAGCTTGACAATTCAATCAATAGCAATACTCAGCCAGAACCCCATTGTTCTTCTGCCTCACCCCTGCATTTCCCTTCTCAGTTGCAGCATTTGCTGCGACTCAGCTTCAATTTTGCCCACACGCGTTGAAGCTGAGCCTTTTGCGGGTGCTGAAACTGCTGAGATTGTCTCAGCTTCACCATGGTATAAAAGACCATCTTCACACGACACGCCTTTCACTTTCTTTCTCACCCGCTCCACTTTGTTCAACCTTAACCGCGTTTGTCCTTCTTGTCCATATTCCCCTTGGTCTTCCTGCCTTTCTACTTTTGTCTTTTGCACTCCACTAACCCCACTCCCCTGCCTTTTGCCTGTTTGTTTATTCTTCTGATCCGTTCAGAACCTCACTTCTATCCACCTCGTGCGTTACCTCTTTTTTAAACTTTTGTCAACATTACATACCAATATTATTACTTATTTTTCTTCACGACTCTCTTGCAGACTTTTAAAGCCTTCCGAGTAGAGTTCTTTATTTTGTTAACGCTTTAAATTTATAATTGATCGTACGCCTTCATTTTCTTTCTTGATTGTTTACTTTGTATGCAGCTACTAACCTCAATGGTTTTGTTTTTAGATGTCGTGCACTTTATGCACCAAGCAGGGTATCCCCTGCATTCGTTCCTCGACGACGAACGACGCTTGTGATGCTTGCCGACAAGCACACAAGAAATGTTCGTTCGTTGTCCGCCCCTTCCGACCACGAGGCCAGAGGAGTTCCCGCCCAAGACGCCCTTGCGAGGACTCCTTTGTGGTCGACGATGATGAAACCATTTCCGAGTGTGAATGGACGCCGGGCCCCCAAACAGGCCGACGGGAACGATTCCGGACTATTAGCCCTGTCCCCTCCCCCTCCTAGGCCACCATCCGATGGTCACTTCACTCCTTGACCGGAGCGAAGTGATCATCTGGCCGATGAAGGATGGCCATGGCAAGAGGACATTCGAGCTTGGGCTGATCGTCACCATGTCTTGTCACCGATGGGATTCAAACGCCAAAGTAAGTTTTCTTTCTCCTCCTTATCTCATTTCTCTTCATGCAATAATACTTACTTTTTTCCATTACTCATAGAAAAAAACCCCTGAATCCCCCCCGACAAGACTCTCCTGTTCCTAGTTTTCCTCGCGAGCAAACCCCGCGGCAACCCACTCCAGGCCCGAGTGGCACCCGATGGTCTGAGGAATTATTCTGCGGTAAGCAGCCAAAGTTTCATTTCATTTTCACTTTCACTTTCAAGTCGAGTGAACTGACTCTTACTCCTTTTTTAGAACCCTCCCGAACCAAAGAGCCACCTATTCCTGGCCCGAGTCCATCGTCCAAACCACCTGAGGATGATACAACTCGTGAGCCAGAACCTGAGGTGGCTCCTACGCAATCCATGGAGGAACCTTATGGTAAGTCACCCCTTCTTTCTCTTCGATCCATATCCACTTTTCCTCATTTTTTCTTCGACCGTCTCCAGCTCGTCCCGCAACTCCTCGCTCCATAATCATCATCAACGATACGCCCGTCGGATCCCCCCATCCCCCTTCTTCTTCACCGACTCCGCCATCTTCCCCTCCTACCCCGGAGCTCCCTCCCATTGCCCCCGAGAACCCAACCTCCTCCTCCCCCCCGGTGCCAAGCTCCTCTCATTCCCACGATGACGCTCGCCAGGAATTCACCAACCTGCGACCGACCCTAATGATTCCTCAAGCCATTGTCCACGAATTGATCAACCGAATCTTGTTGGAGCATCGTTGGTTGCTCCACATGATTCCTTTTGTGGATGCAACTCATCGAAATGAGATGCACTGGGAATTCCGGGAGGAACTAAACTCCCTCCTTGGCGAGGCAATGGAGGCTTATCCAAAGGAGGACATCACCGGGATAGTCCCAAGGTTCTTAGAAAAATAAAATTTAAAAAAAATTGTCTTCTTTCCACTTTTTATGTCTTGTAATACTTTCTTTTAAATTAATTCTTTGTCTTAAATGATTGTTATGTTCAATTTCTATTACGTTCTTTGTTCACGTAAAAATTATTTATTTCCTCCTTAGAGAAAAACCCTGATTGCGTGAGAATTATTTTTGTAAGTGCCCCACAAAAAGTTTGAGTGAGTATTTGTTTGCGTGAACCTCTTTTTCCCAAAATGCGCCAATAGTTGCCGTTACCGTCTCCTATATTTTCTTCTTCCATGGTTTAGAGCCATATCCATTCTTAACTGTAAAAAAGCGGGAGGTTCCCGCATGTGAGCAATCCAGTCCAGATTCGTGAAACATGGCCTTTCCTATGGTCACACGCTATTAATCTTACTCATGTATTGAATTGTTTAAATTGTCTGGGCCCATCACATGCGTAAGAATTGGCATGTGACTTGTCGGGAGCCTGCACAAGCGTAAGGATTGGCGTGTGACTTGCCGGGAGCCTGCACAGGCGTAAGGATTGGCATGTGAACTGTTGGGAGCCTGCACAGGCATAAGAATTGGTGTGTGAATTCTCGGGATCCTGCACAGGCAAAGAAATTTTCAGCATTGTGGGGAACCTTCACAAGCATAAGGATTGGCGTGTGAATCGTCGGAAGCCTGTACAGGCGTAAGGATTGGCGTGTAAATTTTCGGGAGCCTGCATAGGTGTAAGGATTGGCGTGTGAAGCGTCGGCACCCCGCATAGGCGTAAGGAGCTTTTAGCATTGTAGGAACCTGCACAAGCATAAGGATTCACGTGTGAAGCATTGGCATCCTGGACAATAGCAACAAACCAGGACAGATGTACGATGGCATGCCACCGTACATAATCCACTTCACCCCTTTTTCATGTGAGACACCCCATCTCCCGCACTCAAAACCATCCAATCCTGGTGTATATTGTCCTCTGCCTTACCCCACCATTACTCACCCAAAACACATGCAAATCTCCTCATTCTTTGAATCGGCATGAGATTGTATTACCATCCCTGATTTGATAGCCTGCTCTCTTGCCAATCTCATAATAGCCATGGCTTTTTTGCCGCATTGTTTTTGCTAACCTGCTTGAGCATTGTGCAGACATACCCACTAGTGTTGTGCTTTCGTTGTCCTGTGCTGGATCAGTATAATGAAAAAATGTACTACTGGCCCACACTACCTGAATGAGCCCATGACATGCAGATAGATCAATCCAAAAATGCTCATTTGGGAAAATCAATTTTCCCCCTGTACACCTCTTTGACGCATCTCTTTGAATTTGGCCGGTCCGCTTATCAGCTTGAAACCACCATCCTGAAGCATACTGCCATGCATCCTTATCAACATGAGGTGCGTTTTTGAATCCAATCATGGTGAAAGTGAGTGCGGAAGCGAACTCAAATGCACCCTGATTTGCGGGCATATTGGCTTCATAGTTAACTTGATCAAAAGATGGAACCCCCAATGAACCGTAGAAATTTTGAATCTTCTCAAATAAATTATCCCCAACATATTAGAAGGATTGACCTAGAATGCAACCCACCAAGCTAAGATTGGCACCTCGGTTCCGCCATTCATCTTTTGCGTTTTCAATTTTCCCAACACTTCCATACAGACCAAATTGTTCATTCTTCGTGCTGCATTTGCGCCACCCAATCGCAGACATAAATCCCTCAAGTAATGCTCCATTGGTTGCAATTGGGTCGGTGAATCTCTTTTCGCGAAATAAGAATTGTGATAATTCATCCCATTGATTGACCTCGACCTCACTCATTGTTGTGAATGGTCGGAATTCGACAAGGGCAATGAGTAATCTGGTTGAAGAGAAAATTGCCACACGGCCAAAGTGAATGCGTTTGATCTGATTGAAATCCACAACACTCCGAATTTCACTTGGGGTGATATTTGCTGATACTGGCATTGATATTTGTGCTGTTGGGCGAGAGGAGGAAAACAACCTATTCATTCGGGTCGTTTTGCGCTCATTTGTCTTTTGGGATCTGCTACTATTTCCGAGTGGTTGAGGGATCACTATGTGTTGAAGCACACAAGATATCAGATACTGCCAAGGAGCTTTCTTCGGCACACATCCTTTGACTTCCCTGTTGGAGCCCACATGACATTGGCACAATCTGAACCGACTAAAGCCAATGAGGGTGCCACATAAGTGTGGAAGCATATATTTATATCTATATATATACACTGAGATTAAGTGAGCAACTCACACTTTCCTTCCTCAGCCTGACGCTTTCTCGCAAGTTCCCTTTTATGCTCTTTTCCTTTTCTCGTGAATGGCATGCTTTCAGTAGAAAATGAAATGAAACCGAATGATTACTGATTTATTAATATCACCTAAATTGAATTGCGGTTGATGAATCTTTTTTAATTGCGGCTAAAAAGAAAGATCACACCTGACCTTTGCAAATTTGCGATCTCAAATACCTGAACCTGAAAATTGCAGTGGATAGTGCATTATTCAATTTTACATATTGATGTTCCCATGCAATCACTTTCCAATCCAACCATTTGGAATATTGCAAGCACACGCAAATGCAATATGCATCCTGCTGCGGATCCCTAGCTATCCTAGTCCTCTTGAAAGACACAGGAACCTTTGGCCTATTATGGGCTGGTGGGAAGTGATAAACGCGACTTCCCGCAATGCCCCCGCGTGTGCTACTCGTGGGCACAACACCTGACTCAGCTTGCGTCTTGTCGGAGTCTTTGAAATGATGTACGGAGGCATGCCGCCGTACAATTACTATTGGTACTCAGACTGTGGCATCCGGGCAGTAGTAGGATAGGAAGTCATGATTATTAAATTCATAAATCACTTTGCAAAATTCAACTAAAATTTATCTAGTACAAAGCTAATCTAAAACGGGTCAATCCTGGTTGTGAGTTTAGCTGACCTGGGTACCGCCAAGGTGACCTCATCACTTGAACCAAGACCGCGTTTTGCCACCCAGGCATCACCAAAGTCTAATACTAAGCATCATGCAAATTCAAATCTAAGAGGTACAGTGGGGTTAAAAGACTCTGATGAGAAGAAACTTTTATTCAGTAAATTACATATATACTTATTAGTACGTAGCCACACTGGCTCCACTAAATTTTTACCCTCTGAAAGTTTTGCGGAAATGTCAATTAGTGATAAAGACCCTTTAACTGAGCTTGTTCTCCAGTCATCTGAGCATACCATCAAACCACGAACCCCCGCCGCACAGAATGCCGCTAATATACCATAGCAAATTTGATTTATTCCAAGATTCTTGTGACACGCCAAAAGATCTTTGATGGCCTCATTTTTTTTTGAGTTTGTGAGTTTGCCTTTGATGCCATTAACTTCGACCTTTGTATGTGCACATACCATGTTTTACGCAATCATCAAATGGATAACTGTATCCATTAGATCCTCCAGGTTCTTGTGCGGCTTTGTGGATATCTCATTGTCAGCCCCGCCACCTTCAATGCTGAGTTGGGTTGCACATTGCTTCGATTTACTCAAGCAGGAGGCAAGGTATTCCACTGCCCCCGTTCGAGTCCACGAGGATCGGTCGAATTTGATGTTGGTGCAACATATGGTTTGGGTGCAATCACATCATATGAGACTAAACTAATGGATTCAAACATAACATTTGCCCAAAAATGTTTAACTGGATTGGCGGGATAAAGAAGGCTCTGAACCATTTTGAAGAAGGAGTGTTCAGATTTTGGGAGATTCTCTGGAGGTTTAGCTGATTCCTTCATCAATTTGAGATTCCAAATGTTGTGATCAAAAAACGCTTCTGCTTCTTTTGGCTTAAAAAAATCTAACCCTGTATATTGCAATTTATATCACCAGTCAACAGCCAATAATCATGTATCATGCACAAAGATAAAACTCACCTGCCATCTCAAGGTCCTCCAGCCAGGCCGACATTTTAAGCTCTCAGTTACTGCTCACCTTAATACCAAAGGGAAGGAATGTATGAGCATCTTTTGTTGGTAAATTGTCCCATCAATTTTTGTAAATACTATTGATGTGATGAAGCCCCCTTTTCGATGATTGTTGAGTAATATTGGAATGATAATTCAAAATGCCTGCAAACTCTTCCATGCGGGATAAAAATATTCCTTGAAAATTAGCAGACGATGACACTTTGGGCTCAGGGTCAGGAATTATATCAGTCATATCTTGCCCCATTGTATCATGTTTAATTGTCTCCCTTTCTTGAAAGGCTTGAATACTTCGAGGAGAGGCGGGAGGGGTTTCATCATGGATTGTTTCATTGGGTATCGGGGGGCTTTCAGTATGTGGAGCTTCATCATGGATTGTTTCATTGAGTATTGGGGGGGGGGGTTCAGTATGCGGAGGTTCATTTTCAATATGGTCCCCTTCAACATTGATCATTTCATGACCTTGATCCCGAGAATCCTTTGCTGCTTCAAAGGTACGGCGTTTTTTGTTTGTTTTTTTGGTCTTTTTCCTAATCCTTTGCCTGGAAATCCAATTACGACTTGAGATCCTTCAGGTAGAGATTCTCCCACCTCCACACCTGCCCATATATTATAAGCAGCTATTTTTATCAACTTTGTTTTGAATTAGTAATGGACTTACGGTTCAAATCCATTTTGAGCAGGCTCATGGCTTCAGCAATCTTTTGACGCACATAATCAGGAATTTTACTATCATTTTGAATTTTTTCGAGCCTTGGGATTGTTTGAGCAATGTTTGAGACAAATTGTTCCTTGGATATAATTTTCACCTCCCCACTGAAAATTACATCATCTTGCCCATCATCTTCTGTTGGTGCACAAGGTTCAACAGTCTTTTCCTTCTCATAACTTTTAAAACTTGGTTTCTGAGAGCTTGGAGGCTGACCTGTAATAAAGGCTATGACACAATATCAGGTTTTGGGAGATTAGAAATATTCAAGATGGATGCATACTCACATTCTGGAAGAACTGGTGGATCTTGATTATCTTCATGTGACTGGCTCTCTACTTCAATGCCTAATTCACGACTACTGGCGATATCAGAGATTTCACTTCCACTCTCTGGGGCTGAAGTTGGTCGTTCATTGAATTCAGTTGAATTTCCCGGGGTTTGGGCCATAGCGGAGGTAGTTTATTAAGCAAATAGATGGTGACGAGTTGATTTATAACTTCTTTGGAAATTTTTGAATAAAAAGATCCAAATTGAAGAAAAAAGGTGCAAGTAAAATAATTGCATTTGCAAAATGCGATTTGTCGGGAAATTGAAGGAGGCGATGTTTTGCAAATTATTTCATATCATGCAAATGAAATCACTTCCCTGTGAGACATTGAATAAAGTTGACTAGTGAGAAACCTACTAAAGTCAACTTTTGAACTATTCAATGCTCATGAGGTAAGGACTAAGCAAAGTGTTCCATTTGAATGATATGAAATAAAATGGTTTTGTCGGCGAAACAGGAGACACAATTCTTGTCTTAAATAGTCCACTTATTAGGTTTTAATTTGTGAGTCTCATGATTTAAACCCTAACCACAACATTGTGAATATACTGACCAATTTCCCCTTAGGTCCTGTTGGCAGAGAAGGCCACTCAGCATATTTCGGCAATTGCGTTCATCGTGTACGCCAACAAGCCAATGTACACTATGGATGTAGTACGGAAGCGTAAGGATAAGTCGTGTCGGGAGCATGTTGGGAGGCACTCCGCGAGCGTAAGGATAAGTGGTGTCGGGAGCATGTCGGGAGGGCACTACACAAGCGTAAGGATAAGCAGTGTCGGGAGGGCACTACACAAGCGTAGGGATAATTGGTGTTGGGAGCATGTCGGGAGTGCAAGGATGGTAAGCAGTGTTGGGAGGGCACTTTAGCCAGCGTATGGATAAGTGATGTCGGGAGCATGTTGGGAGTGCACCACGTGAGCATAAAGATGGTAAGGGCGGGGGTGTGAAAGCGTAAGGAGTGGTGAGGACCGAGATGGGGGGGGCAGTGTCGCAGTCTCATCTAGAGGGCGGTGCAGGCTCGTAAGCATGCGAAGCATTGGGGCAGATTAGGTGGGGATGCGGAAGCCAATGAGGTGAAATTACCCAAACATTGTGAATAGTGTTGAAATGGGTTTGGGCTTTGAGTGACATTCTCATGTGACACATGTGACGATTGACGTTGTCTTGATGCTGACGTGACGTGACCCACTAAATCCAGTGACTATAAAGTGACACTAACGCGACTGAAGCAAGATTTTATACTGACAGCGGTGTGACGTGAAGTCAATCGCCAATGATTGACGCAAGATTTGCCCTGGTGATAATAAATGAGAGGCTAAGGGCTCATTGTGTGATCAAGAAAGGAACCATCCCTTAAAGTTTGAACTTCAAGTCCTACCAACTTGTTTATATTCCGCACAAATAAGCTTGGCTTGGAGATCCCTAGAGTCCAGGCTGGTAATCTTCAATATGCTGCCAGGCTAATGATTTGGTCCATGGGTATGAAAACATAAGATCCATCACTTCTGACTTGAGTTATATTCAATGCCTCAAGAAAATAATTGACTTGCTCAAATTCTTTGGATCTTTTGTTGATTTTCTTCACAACCTTCAAAAGAATCAGTGGCCCTTTGTGAAGCTTTGTGGAGCCCAAATCAATGATATGGCTTACCTGGCCATAGTTATTGGAATTTCTATCTTTAAAATAAATTATATTGTTTGGCTGCAATGATGAAATCTTCATACCAATTTTCCAAAAAGTAGATTTCAAAGCTTTTGTATAATTTGGAAGCACAAAAGCATTGTTTGGGTGAGGCAAATTTTGGTAGTCTCTCAAGTTTGGGTGGGCTGATCTTAGATGTGAGAAAAGCCTGTCGTACATGTGATTTGTTAATTGAGATATTTTTGGGGATCGCATGTTTTGTTTTTCTGTTATTTCTTTCATTTGGACTTCAAGTCGTTGCCTTTGACTAAACTTTTTCATGAGTGTTTCCTCCATGTCACCTGGTGGGAAATACGAAGATTCAATTTAATCATATCTGAAGAAAGTAAAAACAAGAAACATACCAATTAAGTGGTTAGTTTTTAGACTTTGTAAAATACCCACAAGGCGTTCACCACCAAATTCCGAAACTCCCATTGGAGGACCCCACCAATCAATATGGTCAGGTAAGTGCATTGCATAGTGGTGGTTTGGTTGGAGTTTTATGTTTTCAAAAAGTTTGAATGATGTTTTTTGGTATGTCTCATAGGTTTGGGAGAATTGGAGACTGTCTTCTTTTTGAGTTATCTTGCCGCTGACCAGGTTTGTACACTGTACAAGGGCACATAGGTTGATCAAAAGAATTTGGTAATTGAAATGGGCATCTTGTGAAAAGTTATAAGCGACATCAAGAATTGAGAGGGGAATATAGACATTAAACAAGGCATTCCATTCACTAGCCTTCAAGGTACCACTCCGAGATTCCCCCAACTGCTTTTGCATTCTGGTTACGCTTTTTGGGACCACAACCAAACGGATGTTACTGATTAGATTTCTCTTGATTGAACCAGATAAGAGGCCACTTTTCAAATGGCATTCTGATTGTGCAAGACACATAACCTCAGAGCCTGAACTGGAATTGTCATTGCTATCATGTTGCTGTCCTTGATTGCAAAAGGTGAATCCCCATCGGTATTTGAAATGATGTTGAAGTATTCCCTCAAACCAGTTGTGCATGACTCCAAGCATTACATTCAACACAGGGTTCCAATATGGTAAATGGTTTAATTCTGACCACCTTATTCCAGTTGATTTTGCCAATTTTTCCTTCTTTGCTTGTGACTCCAATTTGTGATATTGGTGGGATATATTGTGAACCTCGCGACCACTCTGGCTTTTTCCTAATTTCAAGCTCTTTTTTGCGTTTATGGTGACTTCACAACAATTACAAAGCTTATTTGCAGAATGCGACATAAAACCAGAGACTTTGTGGGTGGCAACCACATCACCAATCAAAGCTGCAAGCTTTACCTGCACTTTACACCCTCGAGGAAATTTGGGTGTACATATTGTAAGTCCAGTGTTTAATTCAATGAGTTCTTTCACAAGAGGAACCAATACGTTGTTTATTGTCAGCATGTTGGGCTGATTTGGCCCCGGAATAATCCCTGCAAGAAATGTATATTTTGGTTGATGACGTAGGCAAGGTGGAAGGTTGAGACAATTGAGTGCAATTACACCCATTGAGACTTGATGACCTGAAAGTTTGTTCTGCATTGGATTAAACCAATCCACAAAGAGACCAAATCCCAAAGTCAAGCTATTATTGTTGAATTCCTTTGGGAAAATTGTTTTCCACATTGCTCCCTGCACCACATTGAAAATTGGTTCCAGTGGTTGAGTTTCTAATTGCTCTTTCCACTTTTCAATTGTCTCTTCAAGTCCAGGTATATTCAAAAACCATTTAATCCATTCAGTAAAGCTCTGGGTGACAAATTTTACCTTAGGAATTCTTGGACGTGGCTTGTTGTTAGGAAGAATCTGACCATATGACCACTTTTGAGAAGGGGCCTTGAAGTCTTTTAAAAATACTTTTGCTTGGGGGTCTGGTAGTGCCCAACCAGAATGAAAGAGATTGGTTGCACATGGTTGAGAAGATGGAGAAGATTTATAGCTGCATTAATCTGGGGCAAGCTCTGCATCGTAAAGATAGTAAAATTTGGAACAACATATGTATTGCTCAAATGATACGTTTAGCTGGAGTTTTTTGACAATGGTACGGATATCATGTGGTATTGATTCTTTGAGAGTGCTTTTGATTTGATGGCGTTGATAAATGCATTCCAATATTTTTATAACTCGATCGCGTGCCTTTTGACTGAGACCACACTCTAAGTGGAGCCACATGACATACTCCAATGCTAAAACTGTCTTCAAATCAGCATTCAGTGAAAATAATAAGTGATTTCATTTTGAGAATTGCTGAGATGGGAACTTACAATCTATCTCTGATTCTTTCATCAAATCCTTTCCTCCAGAATCCGATTCATCTTCTTCAGAATCCGTTACAACCTCCTTTGGTTTGATCAGTTGAGGACCTTGAAAACCTTTTGCTTCTTCATTGAAAGAAATATTAGGAAACAATCTTGAAAGTGTAGCCTCAACTGGTTGATTTGCCAAACATCTAAGATGCCTCTTTCGTGTGCTATAATGAAAAAGCAGACCTTTTTGGATTCCTCCATCAGGTAATGTAACTGTGTACTGTGAGCAATTGTCGCAAGTGCAAATTTCCATTATTTAGAGTGCGTTTGGTTGAGCTACGTGTTACTTCAGAATTAATTTTGATAATCGGTTCTAGAAAAATCTTCATTAATATTCAAATTCTTAGTTGCATGTTGATCTCTATGATAAAGGAAATTGCTCTTGTTGTTCTATAGCAATTCAATCAAGTACTTCTATTAATGTAAGTTTATTTCAATTTAAAAAAAAGACTCAACTTTTTTAACCGGAATTGATAAAGGAAAAAATTTGCTCATTGTAAGTTTGTGAACAATGTATTCTGGATGAGCATGAAGTTTTTGATGCATGTGCATGCACTGTGAGTGAGAAGAATGTTTTTAAGTTCTGGAAGAGATTGTTCAGCTTACACAAAGGAATTTAATGAAGGATGAATGAACTTGGAAAACACAAGATTACTGAAAATTAAACTAACCTGGCACAACTCCTAGACATCCCAAAATCCTTTGAGATATTGGTGAGTTATATTAATTAAACGTAAAGATTCAGGCACCTCAAGATGTTTCAAGCATGATATCAGTAAAAAAACCAACAAAAAGCAAGAAATTCAAAAAAAACTTGCTAAGTAAAAGCAAGAGAAATAAGATCGCAGATAAAGAAAGATGCTGGTTACCCCCTAAACCCTAACCAGCAGTGCAAATGGATATACTGCAGCATTGAATATACAATGGACTTTCAAAAAAAAAGTTCAGTCAACCCAATTTTCTTTTTTCATCATCAGTCATAAACATTTTCAATCAAAGATATGTAAGTAGTACTCACTTTACCATTCCCATTATTCTATTTTCTCGCTCAAACTAATGTTTATTTTTATCCATTGATGTTCACTGAGGTCTCAGGCTTTATTATTCATTATACTCATAGATCAATTGTGAAATAAACTAGTAAGAAAAGCTGCTTGAAAAAGGGTAATTATCAATCCGACCAAACCTCAAAATCAATTCAGATGCTGAGGAGTTTATCTCTACGTTGATACAACTAGGGAATCCATTTTAGAATACCATCAGCGATTGACTTTGTCTCCTTGTAAACTACTTAAGTTCACACGTGAGTTATTCCCTTTCTTTATGACCCTCACTTGTTTTCTATTTTCATTTCTCATAAATATTCAGTTTTGTTATTTATTTATATCAATAAACTGTCTTCCCCTTTCTCAATGATTTCACTGCTATTCTCAATAATCTTGCTTTACCTTACAGCTTACACCATCTTTACTACCCTTCATTTACAGGATCACTATATATTGATTTTTTATTCATTATACCTTATCTCAAAATTGATATCAAAAATATTCCATTCAAAATTGCTTCTTTGGCATTTGGTTGTGCTTCTCTATCTTTTAGCTTTGAATAATCATATACATACATTTTTCTACTTAATTATCTTACTCAAATTCATCTATGGATCAAATCAAACCAACGGATTCCACCCAAAACCTAGAAAGTAATTCCGAGGCTGATTTTTGGGAAAGAATGAGTAAAATAAGTGACTTTTATCCAAGAAGAACCCATCACAAGCTCCAGTTTGACGCAAGGGTGAAAAAATTCAAAATGTTGATGGCCAGGTTAAAAGCATTAGAACAAAAAAAGGTGAGATTTTTTTGTGTTTTCTTGCGCTTTCTTTATTTACCAGTTGCCTTATGACATTTAATATGCTAGACTCGTGATTACATTGTTGCCAATGAAGATCAGCACACACAACAGTGGTGCATAACCAATCAATCGCAAGAAAAAAAGGGTTCTCAGCAATGGTTTTCAGGAATATTTTGAGGGGCTTGAAGGTTTGACTTCTTAGTTTTTTCAGGAAAATATTCGTCCGTGCGTTATTTCATCTTTCTCTAATATACAAGTTTCTAATATAATACTCTTTTAGAAGGATTAATGTTTTTTCATCAAATTGTTTGTTGGAGTTGGGGTGGGATTATTTAAAATATGCAAAAAGAATGAATTATTTTGTAATGGAAAATGTTAGATGTATAATGTTTTTAATGAATTGCTTACTCTAACTTAGGTGAATCAGACAAAAACCAGCATGAAGCCTCAGTTCCAAGTGCCATATAATGTAAATAATAAAAATGAGTCTATTACGACATTGAGAGTAACATCCTAGTGCTCAGGACACGTTCAGGACAGGTTCTGGACAGGGTGTCCTGAAACGGGTCAGGTCAGGTATTTGCTGGAGGTGACAATGGTACCTCATTTGGTATGGGTAACATTGAATATGGAAAAGGTATGCCATGTACAAATTTTGTTATTCAGATATATGATTTTCTCAATATCTGTATGGAGCTTGTTTTCTCCATAACCTTTGTTCTAGATGAGATATGGGGAAATGCAAGTAAACATCCAATAGCCTTGATTGTGATCTTTCCAAAAATACCCCACTTTAAATATCTCACACTAAAACTGTAGAAGTTAGATGAGAGGTGAATATTTTATTCACCCTTGTTTGACCTTATTTTAGCCATAACCTCTGTAGCTGTGGTGTTAGCTCAATTCTGCTAGTAACATTGGATAGCCCTGAATTAGAGCTTCAATTTTATTACCCATTTGCTGGGGTTAAGCCTCTTCTTCTGGATTTAAGATGAGAGGTGAAAGTTAAGGTTTATGCTCAGCAACAACTTTGAGCAGGAGTAACTTTGCTATAATTTGTCCTATAATTATGGGACTTGTATATTTGGAAAGTGGCGGGTTTCCTCTTTCTTTTGATACATTTTGAGCTGGTTTCGCTCAGCTCCATTTTTTGGTGGTATCTTACCTTCACCATTGGTTGATGGTATTTGGCTGTCATGCTTGTGCTCTGGTTTTGAGTCACAGGCTTACAAAAATTGGGTTTTTGTTTCCAATTTTATTTCCATTTTCTTTAAATTATTTAGATTTCTTTTATCTTATTGTTAATTCTCTTTATTTCCTTTCAATCTGTTAAAAATTCAACAAAATAATAATGAAAAATTAAAAAAAAGAAGATAAAATAAAATAAACAAATTAAAAATCAAAAATTAAATAAAAGAAAAACATGAAAAAATTTCAAAAAAAAAATTCAAAACCACCTCAACAATAAAAACAAAAAAACAAAAAAAATCTTTCCAGTAATTAAAAAAAAATGACTAAAAATGAAAAAAACAACACAAATCATAATTGAAAAAGCAATTGGAAATTAAATAAGATAAAAAAAAAATTAGAAAAAAAATGAAAAAATCAAACATCAAAAGACACAAAATAACCAAAGATAAAATGAATAAAGACACAAAAAAAAAGGAGAAAATAACAAAATTAAACAAGAACAAAAAAAGTCAAAAAATATGTACAAAGGTTTTTCAAAAGCCACTGTGTTTCAAATAATAGGAATAAAATATGGAATTTATGTCATAAAAGATAAAATGAAAATATGAGAATTAACATGGAATGAAGATTAAACTAAGCCAAAATACCAAAAAAAGATAAGAAAAGTTTAGAAATTAGTAAATATGTGATAAAAATACAATAAAATGTAATAACCTCCTGTGAAGCAAGATATATGAAATCAAAAATTGATTGAAAATACAATTTTCATTTCATAACATTATTAAAAGAACTTTCACAAACTTAGACTTCCAGATATGATATTATTTCTTGATGTTTGATAAGCTGATAGAAGATATTTCCTTTTTACATCTAAATACATTTTATGTGTAAGAAATTCCAATTAAAACCCCCAAGATTCCCCCACATACATAATAACTCAAAAATTTGGAAGAATAATTGATAATGAAATATCAAAATACCCAGTTTTTTTCCTATCTGAGTCAAATCAAGGTCCAACCAAGCCAGTGGTGGTGGGTTAGAAAAAGGTATGAGAGTAATTCAAATTTTTTTGAACATAATGCTCATCCAAATCTCAAAAAAAGATCAATCCCTTGAAAAAAGTACATATAAGCTTCTTATATTGTCATTAAATGTGAATAAATTAATATTATTTTGAAATTGAGGGAAGTCAAGACCAATATGTGCCATATTTAACATATCCTGATGAATGTATTAAGGAAAATATGGTTAAGCTTTACACAGATAGCTGAAAGAATTATACTGAGTGTTTTCAACAATATCAATAATTTTTAGTGCATTTATAATTGTTAAAAATCAATTATTACTATTTCTATCTACAAATTCAACAAATAAGCCACTTTAAAAGTGCTTAACAGAAATTGTATACAAAGAATTTCCGCTAAAAAACATAGTGATTAAGGATGAATAATGTCTTTTGTGAGAAAAAAGAAAATAAAAAAGTTTGCTAATTTATTTACATTAATTTCACAATTCTTCCTCTCAATCAAAGGGAATGAGAAATACCCATATATTGTTACAATGTAATATTTATTCATTTTTTTCTATTTAAGAGAAAAAAATTTGAAACACAAAATACTTTCTATAATATAATTATTTTTTTGAATTTATTGAAACATGATTTAGTGTAAAATAACTGTGGATAGGGGGAAGTTACATTTTCTACTTCAAGCAGTCTGTTTTAAAAAAAATTAATAGGAGTAATTTTCCAAAAAAATGGGGAGAGTAATCATTTTTCTTCAGATATTCATGTGATTCATAAATATGAAATAAATTAATAGTTTTTCAAATAATTTTTAATCAATATTTAGTACCAAATGATAGCTCCAAAACATAGGTAGCATATATGAAGGTTCAGCTGAAACGTTTTAGATATTATTCCTTCTTGAGACTTGTAAATTACTCTTTAGGGGATTAATATCTTAGCTAGTATATTATCTATAGATCACCTATTATATTAAATTATATAGGTATTTATATCAGTGCTCTGAGAAATATATTCAATACTAAAAAGGCCAAGATAAAACAAAATTGATATTTTACACTTACATGCAAAACTCAAAGGGTTTTTTTTCTTGAAAAGATCTGGGAGTTGAACTATTTGAAGTAGTATATTTTAGGGTATTCAGGCTGAAGGAATAAATCTTATATCACAAATATTTCAGATTTATGAATAGAAGTTCCTTTTGAAACAGATTATTTATTCCATTATTTTGAGTTTATTCTAGAGATATAAATATCATCTAAGACGATTTCAGAAAATGAGAATCATGAATGAGTTTTTAATTATAGACCTATAGAGTGAAGGGGGAGCTTCCATATGAAGTATATGATGATATATTTTTGCTTAGATTTTATTATGAAGGTATTCATCATAGTTATAAAATTGAGTTAACTTATGTAATCTGAAATTTCGTTCATTCAGTTGATTTTGTTTTTTAGATTAGAGCCCAATATCAATATAGAATTATATTTTTTTAGGAAAACAGATATTTCAATTGGGTATACATCCTTTGTAAATTGAAAATTATAATTATGCTTCATAAAGTCTCACAGTTGAAATTTAGTCATAATTAATAGAAAAGTTGGAATGAAAAGATAAGCTGTGAAATTACTTCCAAAAGGTTTCTCAATGTAAATAACTGTGAGCCTTGAGGTATATTCTACATACGCAAATAGGCCACAATTATCTTAAAAAGAAATTTTGAATTATACATAACTCATAAGTCATGCATATATCCAAAATTCATTATTTTTGATTTCAGAAAAGATGAATAACTTTTTATTGAGTAAGTAAATCCATAGATTTAAGGCCAGATTTGGATTCTACACAAAAATTCACCTAGGGTAGATCCATAGAGTGAATAAGCTCAAATTAACTCTTTGAGGTGGTAAAATGGAAAATACTTCAATACCACATCATCAATACCACATAAGAGATCCGTGAAAATTCTTGTTTTTCTTAATTTCACGCCAAAATAATGGGAATGTGAGAAATCCCATGTTACATATACACTAAGAATAGTGTTATGCATTTTTTGAGCACTTAATATCATGGTATTCTTACATGGACTTTTGGTACACCCATAGTCGATATCTCACTTTAAGCTTAAATTACTATTTTGATGTAAAAAATAGGAAAGGGGGACAAAAGACATCAAAGAGAGCCAGGGTACCCTACTTCTGAGGCCTCAGAGGCGTGGACAACTCTAAAGCTTGAATACATGGCTGATCTTAGACTAATTGGTAAAACAAAACCTTTTGGGAACTTGGTTACCATGTCACAACTACTGTAAATCTTAAGAAAATAGCAAATAACCTGCTATTTTGACGTGCCAAGGAGGTAAAGAGCTACTTAGACTGCTGTAACCATGTCAATTCTTAATGAATTTCCATGGATAAGCCCCAAAAGAGTAATTAAAACCCTTTTTGGACTTGTATCCATTGATTTACCTCATAGCAACCAGTGAAACACTGATATTTGCAATTCTACGTAGAAATGAGGTAAAAACTTCAAAAATTCATTAAAAATAAAATTATTAATGAATCTTTCTGAAACTTTCAGGACCAATGGAGAACTGTATTATCTATGGTAAAACCAAAAATAATTACAGGTTTCTTAGTAAAATTAAAAGTTTTACTTACAGTCCATTTTTGACTATTCTACGTGAAACACTGAATCTTCAAAAATTCACAGTAATTACATCCTGTGATGAAATTGGAAATAACATTGATAAATTTGAGAAATAAATGATTATGTTGGAATAAAAGAAAATTTACAGATGTTACTCCTTTTATTCTTAACCATATTGGGGTTGGTAGTCACGTAAAAGCATTAATTAAGTAATTATGATAATCTTACGTGACAACAGATGATGCAATCAGTAATCCAAAAAAGCTTTATTGCTTTCTCACTCACTGGTTTTTCAGCTTGCTCCATGGCACGCCTCTGTGAGCTGTTGTTGACTTAAAAGAAGCCTCTTCTTGCTGTTTTTTTCCACATCATCATCTTATTATCATTTAAATCATTGTGACCAACAAGTAAGTATTAGTTACCGCTATTCTTAAGTGTTTTAATCTTTCAGAATCAACTAGAAAGACGTGAAATCATAGAATCCAACTTTATATTGCTGTAATAATGTTTTAAATCCATTTTGATCCCTTAAATCCACAATTCTACATCAAATCTCTCTACTTTATCTTTCAATAAGTTCTTTGGAATATTAGTGAGTGATTTATTTTTAATTCTTAAAGTTTTTCTCTAAAATTAGTTTTCTTCAAGAATTACCATTATAGTTATTCTTGCAAAAGATAATTATATATTAAAATAATTTTATTATTTTAATAAAAGAAGTGTTATTATTAAAATCTTCTTGTAATTAATTCTTGTAGACAATTACTTGCTCACTGTTAAAATAACTAGTAGTGTTTAACACATGAAAGAAATAATTTTCAATTATTTAATTGTGGTTATAATGATACTTTATTATTATATTTTATAAGAACAGACATAGTACTGTTGATTAATAGTAATATTATCATCAGTTTCATAGTCACATCTTACAAGAACTGTCTTTGAAAGAAGAACTACGAGATTATTTAATATTCATATTATTAAGGTAAATTTTCATTGAAATAGTGACTCCTAGAAATTGAGAACCTGGAGAATGGATTCTTCTTTTTTATAGAGTGTGGTGTATAGTACATACTTTCAATATGGAAAATATAATTATTCATATAAATATTTGAGATATATCAAAGTGAGAGTTGATTTTAAACCTTTTATTTAGATAAAGGAATAGCTATTGATTCCACCTTTTGATTGGGAAAAGCTATAATAAGCCTGCTTGTTTCTCTCTGGAAAATGAAAATAAATAAAAATAGGATCACTTCTATTTACCTAAAACAGTATTTTTTTAAAAAAAGTATGTTGTAAATAATATCCTCATTTTGAAGGAAAAATAATTAAGAATATAATCTCAAAGAGTATTCAATTCTTATACTTTCTAATATATTATGTGTTATATGAAACAATAAGAGATTATTGTGATCACTCAAAGGTCTCAAGATATTTCTAGAATGGGAGAAAAGTGTGAGAGTGATTCAATCCTAATTTGGGAAAAATTAGAGTATTATTTCCTCTAATGTTTCAATAAAAGAATCCAATTTCAGGAATTAAAGGAATAGAAAGCTAATGTTTGTTCTGATAAATTAATTTTTAATTTAAAATTGAAAATGACTTCCAAATTGTTAAAAAGGAATAGAAATATTCTAAACTGTGTTCAACTTGAGTAGATCAAAAGAAATGAGGAAAATTAACAATTAAGAAAAAGTCTTCTGTTGCAATTTGGGAGTGATAGAAACAGAGAATGAGAAATTCTTCAAAGAAAATTATTTCCATTTAAAGATTATTGAGGTATAGATTATATAAAAATCTGAAAGGTGAATTTAACAAGGAAAAAAGTACCTGATAGGAAAGATGTGATCTGAATTGAATTGTAATGTAGTTTGTTTTTGTGAAAGAAAAAATAATAAGAATTTCACTGTTATTGGTTTAATATTGATTCAAAATATTCTAATTTGTATTTCAAAGAATATTTTGGAATGAAGAATTATTCAATGATTCCAAAAACTACATAATTCAATTCATTTTATGTGAAGTATTTCAAAATATTTGAAATATGGCTTGGAAGGTGTCCAAAGAATAATAGCAATTTAGAGTCTGGTATGAAGCCAGTTGGAATGCTGGTTGGACCTAGTTTGAGACTGCTAACCCCACTGTCAGGGGCAGATTATTGTTTTATGGTAAATTATTCATAGTTTGAATAAAAACACATCAAAAATTAGTTTTGACAAAAAATGATAGTTATTGAGTTGATGGTAACTATAGTATGATTATTTCAGAAGTTGAATAAAAAATTAAAGCCACAAAAGATCAATTTATTTTTTTTATAAAAATTATATAGAAGCATGATTTTTTTCAATCAAATAATTGAGCTTACAATAAACAAAATTAATAAGAAATTTGTTTTGTGTTTAATAAATGAAAGAAGGGTATTGGAAAACACATTTAAGCCCTTATGTTTTTTTACCAATTTATGGTCAAAACACATAATTTGCTTATATTTTTAAAAACATTTCTCAGGCTTAGTTTTGAGGGTTTTTTTTAAAGTTTTTGTCCATATTTTTTCTGACATGGGATGTGAATATCCCCAAGTCTTTTCATTTTTTTTCCAAAATTCTCCAATTTGGCCAATTTGGCATTATGGCCTACTCTTTCAAAAAAATTAATTGAAAATTTTCCCACTTATTAATTTCCATATTTTTCTAA
Source organism: Austropuccinia psidii (assembly GCA_023105745.1). Classification (NCBI taxonomy): domain Eukaryota; kingdom Fungi; phylum Basidiomycota; class Pucciniomycetes; order Pucciniales; family Sphaerophragmiaceae; genus Austropuccinia; species Austropuccinia psidii. Next base: position 53,691,042 of record JALGQZ010000005.1, on the reverse strand, counting down.
AATAAAGGTAAGAGCTTTGAGAATCAAAACCCAGAAAACCAAAATTTTGGGATTTTTCTTGGGTGGGACAAATGTAGGCCCAAAGGGTCCTTTTTTTATGTTTTGTTGTTCATTTCTGGAAGTAAATTGAAAATACCATTTATGACATCAATGGATTTAAAAATATAATTTATGGCATTAGTGGAAGTTAAAATGCCATAAAAATGCCATAAATGGCATTAAAAGTGACATTTATACCATTTATGGAATCATTTACAGTGCCATGAATGGCATCAAAAAAAGCATGAAAATAAAATTTATGGCATTAAAAGTGCCATTTATGGCATGAACAGTACCATAGCAATGCCATTTTCAGAATTAAAAGAGCCATAAATGGCATCAACAATGACATAGAAATTCCATTTATGGACTCAAAAATGGCATAAAAATGCCCTAAATGGGGGCTTACCCAATTCAGGTGCTTTTTAGCTAAATTTCAAGTAAAAACACCCCTTATGTTTTTTACCAACTTATGGCTAAAACACATAAGGGCTTATGTGTTTTTACAAAATTGCTTATGTGGATTTACCAACACCCTAAAATAATGACAAAGTTTCTGATTGAATTTCCATTAAATGAAATATTAGATGACTTTGAAATACTAATGAATATGAAACTGAGATATAAATTTCAGGCTGTGTAAGGTTTGTCTATGAAACTCTTGATAATAGTAGCAAAATGAAGAGTACTATGACTGTCCTCAATAGAAATATATAATATAATAAAATACTATAACCACGAATTTAAATATAATTATTAAAAATAATTATATAAAAAAATAAATTTAATTATTATTATAAAAATAATAATAATTGTATTAAATTATAATTATTCTATTATTGTTATAGTCACTGACAGTTATAACAATAAGACTTGTAAAGCTCTTAATAAGACAATTACGTGTGGAAATATGAATATTAACCACTTAGAAATAATATAAATATTATTTATAAAAGAATTATAACACACACTGTGCAGAAATAATTATTATAGAATAAAATTTTATATAAAAAAAACTAATACTAGATAAAAAAAATATAGAACTTTAGAGAAATCTTACTTATAATATTTATTTAATACAACAAGTTAAACAACAACAGTTATTATATTAAGTAATGATTATAAGTTAAGAACACGCCCAAAATCAATAATTTTAAGGATAAAACAACTTTTTATGATAAAATTTAAGATTAAAGAGTTTTTAAGAGGAATTTGTGGATTTTAAAAGATATTTAAGATGAAACTTTTATAATATAAAATATATTATTGATGATTACAACAATAATCTGAATTCTATGACTTCAATTATTTAATTTAAAACTAATAAAGAATAAAATAACTTAAGAATTACTTTAATAATAAGATTTTATAAATAATAAAACTTTACCTGTTTAAATTTCTAATATGATTGGATTGATAATAAATGATGGACAAAAACAGTGATGAAAAGACTCTTTTTATGTCTTCAGAGAAGCTCTCATGATTCATAATGAATATAGAGGGCGTGCTCAGGTCAAAACTGAAAAACCATACTTAAAAGCAAAGTTCTTAACTTAAGGCAACTTGTTTTTAATTCCAATTTAAAGTTACCAGGGTTATTCTTAACTCCATGTAACTTTAATCCTCATTTAAACTAATTATTTTGAGTTTTTCATATAAATAAACTTATTTATATTAAAGTTCATCACATGAACAGCTTAAAAATGGAGTTTCAAGAAAAAATCTTTTAAACTCAATTTTTAATTAATTTTTAAAGAAATCATAATTTTCTTTGAGCTTAATTAAAAGAGTAAATTTCCAGGCTAATTACCCAGGAAATTTATTTATAAAATATACTTAAAATTTAATTTATATATAGATACTATCAAATTCTAAGCTGTGTGAAATTATCAAGTAAATCCATTAAGATTTGGATTTTTAATGAATTTTTGAAGTTATTGCTATTTTTCCACATAAAATAGCAATACACACAAAACCTTAGCTTTTGATAAGGTTTTGATGCTTGTAGCTTTAAAGTTTTAAGCTTATTTAAGGTTTTTAAGCTTTATTAAGCTTTGACAGTTCTTAAAACCTTGATTTCAAGCCTGCATATTGGGATTTACCCTTTGGCAGCTTGAAATTCCTGTCCAAATTGGGATAAAACCAGTTTAAACCTTAAGGTTGGATCAAAGTCTAATCTTAAAGTTCAAAGAAGGTTGAAAAGTTTAAACCTTAAGGTTGGATCAAAGTCTAATCTTAAAGTTCAAAGAAGGTTGAAAATTCTCCAATACAGGTGGAAAACCTTAATTGAATCATTGCAGATCCAAAAAGTTGGGTACCCCAGCTCTATTTGGTCTTTTTCCTTTGTCCCACCTTTTTGCGTGGATTTTGCCCTTTTATTTATTTAAAGCCATACCATGGCTTTAAACCCTTTTAAATTGAGCTCACACAGGATTTACATTCTGTATGGCAGATCCTTAGCCAATTCAGTAAATATACACCACACCTCAATTTTAACTAAAATTTTGGAAAGTTTGCATTAACCTTATACAACTTTAAATTTAAGCTTATTTAAGATTAAATTTAACAATTTTAAAAAATGTTAAAAAAGTTACATTAGTACTGTGAGATTCTTAAATCTTCTAATAACACAAGAAATAAGTGTTTTTGGTATAACACCTTATGGATGTACCCTAGGTTATTTTTGGTGTAGAATCCGAAAATGACATAATATTTATAACTTTGTTTATCCAAAATGAAGTTATACTTATTTTTTGTTATTTTTTATTTTAATTTCAACTAAAAAGTCTGTTTAAGACAAAATTAGCTGTTTATAGAATCATTTGTGGCCTTATGGGTATGTTATACATACCTCACAGGCTCACATTCCCTACCACCAAAAAAGAATTGTACCAAAATTTTTCTTTTGTAGTTTACCCCCAAGTTATTTGGGGGGGTATAATCCACTGTCCAACCTCTCTAATTATACTTTTAAGTATGTAAAGCACACAATTCAAACTTTTTATTGAGCAATTGGTCTTCTCTCATGTCTGAATCTTCTGAGAAACTTTTGGGAATCAGGTATTTTGCTTTCTACAATCCACTCATCTTCATGTTGTGGATTTTTATACCTGACTAAGTATTCTCTTTCATTTTTTCCCCTAAGTCTTCTTTCTTTCAAGACTTTTAGTACCTTTTTCTCCTCACTTAGATCTAGTGGGGGTACTTCTAAGGGTGTTTCATTTCTTAAAGGAAATAATTCCTTGTCACTTGAAGTGTAATGCTTTACTAGACTGACAGGGAATGTTGGATGTTTATTTTCCAGTTCTCCTGACAGTTCTACTTGTACTGCATTTGTCCCATAAAGGGCTTTAATAATAAATGGTCCTTCAAAGGAATCTTTCAATTTCTTTGGGCCTTTAATATTATTAAAGTTCAAGGTTGAAGCTAGTACTAAGTCCCCTACTTTGAATTCTGGGGTTTTATGACTTTTATCCCATTTCTGCTTAGCATATTCAAAGGCATCATTCATGCTTTGATTTGCATTATGTCTCACTTTATTAAGCAATAGCTTAAAGCTTGAAGCAGCTGGATGAATGTCAACCAGATCTTTCTTCAAAGTATCAATTGGAAGTTTGGGGTTCCATCCTTTTTCCAACATTGCAGGGGTGTTGCCTGTTGAAGCATGGATGGAGGTCTTGTAGGCTAATTCCAATGCTGGTATAAGAGTACACCAATCATGGGTAAAGCCATCAGAATCTTTAAACTCCAGGCCATAAGCACAAAATCTTCTGATCATGTCCTCAAGGGTTTGAATCATTCTTTCTGCTAACCCATCTGTTTGTGGATAGTATGCTGTTGAGAATGATAATTTTGTACCCAAAAGCTTATGTAAATTAGTCCATAAGGCTGATGTAAATTTCGGGTCTCTGTCACTAATGATATTTTTAAAGAGACCAGTATGGGATATTACTCTATTCCAGCTCAAGAGAGCTGTATCCATAGCTGTGTCATCTTTGTGACATGGTAAAAAGATTGGTGTTTTGCTACATCTGTCTACATTAACAAGACATGCATTGTAACCTTTATCACCTCCAGGTGGTAATGCGGTTACCCAATCCATGTGAACCACTTCCCATGGGGTACTTGGTTCTTGGATATGGATCATCAAACCAAATCTTTTACCAGTAGGTTTATTGGCTTTCTGGCATCTATCACAACTATGACAGTACTCAATGACATCTTTTCTCCAAGATGGCCACCAGGCACATGTCTTAATTCTTTCCATTGTTCTGTCTTCCGACAGATGTCCAGAATTAATGTTATCATGGCATTCTAGTAGTATTGTGTTAATCAACATTCTACTACATAGGACCATGACACATGTGTGTTTTGATCTATGATATAGTATACCATCAAACAAATGGAATCTTCCATTATCATAAGATGTTTTCCAAATATCATCCAGAGAATTGGCCAATGCTGCATCTTTGCAATCTTTGTCAAGTAGAGCAGTAAGTATATGGCAATTTTTATCTTGCTTATAGCTTTCTCTAACTTCCTCACAGAATTCTGTTCCCACATCTGTGATGTTGATTCCTTCAATTGGGATTTGAGGTTCTGCACTTGTAGGAACATAGGCAGGATTTTCAGGTGTATTGGGTAATGCCCATCTACTTAAGCCATCAGCATTCCTGTGAATATTTCCAGCTTTATGTACTATGGTCATATTGCCTCTATACTCCTGTATAGCAATTTGCCATCTTAACATGTACCTGTTTGGAGTTTTCATGTTAAGAAGTGACTTTACTACGTTACAATCAGTAATTACTTCAAACACACTACCATCAAGATAGTAATGAAGTTTTTCCAGAGCCCAAACAAGGCAAAGGCACTCCATTTGGCTAGCTCCATATCTGGCCTCAGTAGGTTCAATTTGTCTTGAAATAAAACAAATTGGACCTTCATAAGGCTTGTCATTGACAATTTGAACTTGATGAAGAGCAGCTCCTAAACCTTCCCCACATGCATCAATATACAGCTTGAAGGGAAGTTTCCAGTCTGGCATCAGTAACAATGGTGCATTGGTCAAGGCATACTTGATTTTATCATATGCTTGAATTCTCTCCTGAGTCATTTCAAAAACAGTTTGTTGATCACAAATTCTGTATAATGATCTGGCATGAATTGCAAAATCTTTAAGGTGTTGTCTGTAATAACTGGAAAAACCTAAGAAAGACATCATTTCTTTTTTGTTCTGGGGCATCTGTTTCAGTAAAACTTCAGCCACTTTGTTCTTATCAATACCAAGGCTTAGTCCTGAGACTAAATGTCCTAGAGCTTTTGACTCATGAAACCCAAAATTACATTTTTTAAGAGAAATTTTCATGTTCACTTGTAGAATTTTCTTAAGTACTAATGAAAGTATCTCTAAATGTAATTTCCAGGTTTCTGAAAAAATGATAATGTCATCAATATAAATGATTAACCATCCCTCTGATAATTCATGTGGTAAGATAGCATTCATCATTCTTTGGTAATGAGAGGGTGCATTTTTAATACCAAAAGGCATCCTCAAATATTCATAAATACCACAATGAGCAATTATTCTCAATAATTTCCTAGCATGAGGTGTCAAAACATTCTGGTGAAAGCCTTTTAGAGCATCCATGGAAGTGATGAATCTTTCTTTGGATAATTGAGTTAAAGTCTCATGAATTCTAGGGATTGGATACCTGTCTGGGATAGTATAGGTATTCAGTGCTCTAAAATCACCAACCATCCTTGACTTATCATTATGCCAAGTAATGATTACTGGGGTTGTGACTTCTACCTCCTCATTGTGTCCAACGTTTCTAAGAACTCCCAGTTTCATTAGTTCATTAATATGATTTTCTAATGCTTCTCTAGCCCTAGGGCTAGCTGGGTAAGCTGGTCTTCTTAATAATGGCGGATAAGGCCTTTCCACATTAAGCATAATGTCCACCTCATGGCCTTTTATAGCCCCAAGTGGCTCATTATCTGAAGCAAAGGCTTCCCTGTATTAAAAGAAAATTTCAATAAGCTCTTCCTTCATTTCCAGTGTTAACTCAGGACTAATTTGTGCTTCAATTAATTGACTTGATACAAATTTTTCCTTAGTAACATTTTTTACTTGTTTAATGACAGTAATTTCTCTTTTTTCTAGAGGAAAAGCAAATTTTTGTCTTTTATTTTCCCCTATAGTGAAATGCCTGTCTTTATGATTATTCATATCAATACCCTAAATATTGAGATAATCATTCCCAAGTATAAAGTGTTGTGAAGTACAATTATTCATAACAACAATTTCAACTTTCAGTCTTATACTTCCTTCAGGATGAGGAAATATGATTTCTGCTTCAAATATACCCAAGGGGTGCATATTTTGGCTAGCACTGCTGAATGTTATACCTTCAATTGGAATTAATTTGTCTTGCCAATTGGTATAAATTTTGTCAAGATAATCCTTTCCAACACAAGTGCAAAAAGCCCCTGAGTGAAGATTTATCTTGGCTTCTATGTTATTTATCACAATATTAGTGATACAAGATGACCCAGCTGTATAACTTTTACCTCTGGCAGGTTTGGGTTTTTGCATCTTGGCATCTTGCACATGTATGAGATCCATACATTCATCACTATACTGTGGTAAGTGAGTATGTACCTCAGTGACCTCAAAAGAGACATTAATGTTCTCTATACCAAGTTCTTCTGATACTTCTTCTTCTTCTGAAGGCTCAGAATCATTTTCATGTAAAGATACATCAGTTTCTTTTGTGTCTTCCACTTTTTCAATATTTATCTCATTGACTCTCGTCTTTTTTGGACAAGTGTTTGCCAAATGAGATGTGCTTCCACATTTATGACATTTCAAAGGAGGTCTGTCATGTGGTTTATTTGGTTTTGAAATTGGTTTCCCACTAGTCTTGTTGTCTATTGGGGTTTTGGACCAATTTCTTCCAATTTTTGTTCTAGTAGTGATGTCCTCCATAGCATTGATATAATCTTTTGTAGAGCAAGGCTCAATACATCTGCTTCTTATAGCATGCTCAAGGTCACCACCACATTTTCTTAATATCCTTTTATGTACCATTGTTTCAGACATATCAGGATGAAGGGCAGTTAACCTGTCCTTTTGTTTAAGAAACCAAGTCATGGGCCTGTCCCTCTCAATATTAAAAATGGCTTCTTCAAAAGAATTTTCCAATCTAAATCTCCAGGAATCATTTTCCCATTTGGAAATAATTTGTTCTTTCCACCAAGTCCAAGAATGTTTACCATGGTCTTGTCTCATTTTATAATACCATTTCTTTGCTTATTTGGTAAATAATGAGTGTAATCTGGCACTTATGTATTCATCTGGTATGTTAAAGTCTTCTTTGAACATATCAATGGTTTTCATAAATCCCATATGATTATATTCTCCTTCACCACTGAAGGTTGGCCATTCCTCTAATCTTGGAATGTCCTTAAAATTGCAAGCAGTTTCCACATCATGACTTGAAATTGTATGATTTAAATCATTATTCAAGTTAAGAGCATTTCTGTCAAGAATTGGTGTGGATTGCCTTGGCAATTCATTTTTTAGTGATATATTATTAATACTTGATTGAATGTCTTCTTTCAATTCAAGTCTTGCTTTATCACTTTTTTCCAATTGTTCTTGAAAAAGAGCTGCATTGTGACCAGTAGAATTTTCCAAGTTTTGAACTTGTATTTTCAATTCTCTTAACTGTCCAGTTATAAAAGAAATTGAGTTCTCATCTGGTTGATTGAGTAAGGTAACTTTAGACTCAAGTCTTTCACAAATTTGCGTCAAAGACACAATATTGTCTTTATTAACATTTTCAAGGCCAATAATAGTCTTTTGTTGTTCCTTCACTTTTAATATCTCATTACCCAACTTCTGTTGGACATAATCAAATGCTTTAAATTTTGCCATAATTTCTTTATTACAAGATTTAAAGTGAGTTACAAATTTTAAAAGATCTATTTCTTTGGGAAAGATTGATTCAATCTTTCCTCCTCCTTGTTTTTGAATTCCATCAAGGTTCTTGCCATATTGAACACATTGTCCATGGCTGTCTTTTCCTTCTTTGGGATTCTGTAATTCTGAGGGTAAGGCTTGTTCCACTTGGGCTTTTCCTTTCCCTTTGCCTTTTGCTTGACCTTCTGGTTGGTTTTTGGGGCTTGCTTGGGCTTGTTTGGCACTTGTTGAGGCGGAGTTTTGCTGGTGGATGCTTGAGGAGCTTCCACTGGGCTGGTCTCCTTGCCTTGGGCCAACTTCTTCTTCTGATCTTCTGATAACATGCTTTGGTTTTTCAACCAAGCTTTTATCTGTTGGACTTGTCCTTTGACAGACATGGGTGTCCAACCCATCAGAAGGTCTTCTGTCTTTTCTGGTCCCATGAACTTCTTCACTTGAACATAAGAGTTCATGGTGCCTATCCAAAGACTTGGGAGAAGTTCCCACTCTTGTTGTTTTGATGCCAAGAACCAGTTCTTCCATTGAGATTGATAAATCTCCACAGCTGCTTGTTGGAAATGGTTCAGGTCTAACAGCAATAGCAGTTATGTCAGCTTCTGGACTCTCAATAAGAGGTTCAAAGGTGCTGGCTAACCTTTGGGAACTGGTGGAAGTTCTGGCATCCTCTATTTGTGCCTCTCCTCTGGGAAGACATTCTTGCCTTTTGGATTTGTGGCTGGAATGTCCTGGTCCAGATCCATTTGATTGGATGGAGTAGTTGCTTCCACTTCTAGTAGGAGTCATTTCACGTCAATTTTAATAAAAAATAGAGTAAAATTGAATTCAATTCACCTGCAGGACCTTTAAAGGGCTCTTTGGTTATCGAACCCCTTGGTGCTGGACTGGTTTGAATTTCAATACTGGACTCTGAGGTTTCAGAGTCTGAAGAATTTTCTCTGATGGAAGACACTAGAGAAAATTAAAATATAAGTTATTTTATCAAATAATAAAAATAACTTATAAACTCAACTTATTAAATAAAGTTGTTTTAATGTAATTTATGGCAAATTATGTCAAAAATAAAGAAAAATGTCTAAGATAAAAGAAAAAAAATGTTTTTTAGTAAAGATTTTTTATTTGATTCATTATTTTCTTTAAAGAAATAATAATTATGCAATTAACAAGTTAATTAATCAAAATTGTATTATTATTCACTTTATACTAGAATAACTCAAAGAATAAATTTCAAGTCTGTGATGTGAAAAAGCCACTAGTTAGACAAAAGAAATTTATTCCAAGTCACTCAATAGTATATTGTTTCAAACAATATTCTCAAGAAGAAAATAACTTTTTTAATATTATAAAGATTATTTATAAGGGATAAGTCCCAAAAAAGCCAATATTAAAATAAATATGGCAATTTTATGTCAAAAAACGATAAAATAAGGTCTAGAATATGATTTATGTCCCAAAAATTGGTTTAAAATCACGGCCAGGCCCCCAAATGTAAGGTTTGTCTATGAAACTCTTGATAATAGTAGCAAAATCAAGAGTACTATGACTGTCCTCAATAGAAATATATAATATAATAAAATATTATAACCACGAATTTAAATATAATTATTAAAAATAATTATATAAAAAAATAAATTTAATTATTATTATAAAAATATAATAATAAAAAAAAATAACAATTATTATAAATTATAATTATTCTATTATTGTTATAGTCACTGACAGTTATAACAATAAGACTTGTAAAGCTCTTAATGAGACAGTTACACGTGGAAATATGAATATTAGCCACTTATAAATAATATAAATATTATTTATAAAAGAATTATAACACACACTGTGCAGAAATAATTCTTATAGAATAAAATTCTATATAAAAAAAACTAATACTAGATAAAAAATATAGAACTTTAGAGAAAACTTACTTATAATATTTATTTAATACAACAAGTTAAACAACAACAGTTATTATATTAAGCAATTATTATAGGTTAAAAAAAAGCCTAAAGTGAATAATTTTAAGGATAAAACAACTTTCTATGATAAAGTTTAAGATTAAAGAGTTTTTGAGAGGGATTTGTGGATTTTGAAAGATATTTAAGATGAAAATTTTATAATATAAAATATATTATTGATGATTACAACAATAATCTGAATTCTATGACTTCAATTCTTTAATTTACAATCAATAAGGAATAAAATAACTTAAGAATTACTTTAATAATAAGATTTTATAAATAATAAAACTTTACCTGTTTAAATTTCTAATATGATTGGATTGATAATGAATGATGGACAAAAACAGTGATGAAAAGACTCTTTTTATGTCTTCAGAGCAGCTATCATGATTTGTAATGAATATAGAGGGCGTGCTCACGTCAAAACTGAAAAACCATACTTAAAAACAAAGTTCTTAACTTAAGGCAACTTGTTTTTAATTCCAATTTAAAGTTACCAGGGTTATTCTTAACTCCATGTCACTTTAATCCTCATTTAAACTAATTATTTTAAGTTTTTAATATAAATAAACTTATTTATATTAAAGTTCATCACATGAACAACTTAAAAATAGAGTTTCAAGCAGAAATCTCTTAAGCTCAATTTTTAAAGAAATCATAATTTTCTTTCAGCTTAATTAAAAGAGTAAATTTCCAGGCTAATTACCCAGGAAATTTATTTATAAGAGATACTTAAAATTTAATTTATATATAGATAATATTAAATCTAAGCTGTGTGAAAATTTCAAGCAAATCCATTAAGATTTGGATTTTTAATGAATTTTTGAAGTTATTGCTATTTTTCCATATAAAATAGCAATACACACAAAACCTTAGCTTTTGATAAGGTTTTGATGCTTGTAACTTTAAAGTTTTAAGATTTTTTAAGGTTTTTAAGCTTTATTAAGCTTTGACAGTTCTTAAAGCCTTGATTTCAAGCCTGCATATTGGGATTTACCCTTTGGCAGCTTGAAATTCCTGTCCAAATTGGGATAAAACCAGTTTAAACCTTAGGGTTGGATCAAAGTCTAATCTTAAAGTTTAAATAAGGTTGAAAGTCCTCCAATACAGGTGGAAAACCTTAATTGAATCATTGCAGATCCAAAAAGTTGGGTACCCCAGCTCTATTTGGTCTTTTTACTTTGTCCCACCTTTTTGCGTGAATTTTTCCCTTTTATTTATTCAAAGCCATACCATGGCTTACAACCCTTTTAAATTGAGCTCACACAGGATTTAAATTCTGTATGGCAGATCCTTAGCCAATTCAGTAAATATACACCACACCTCAATTTTAACTAAAATTTTGGTAAGTTTGCATTAACCTTATGCAACTTAAAATTTAAGCTTATTTAAGCTTAAATTTAACAATTTTAAAAAAATGTTAAAAAAGTTCCATTAGTACTGCGAGATTCTTAAATCTTCTAATAACACAAGAAATAAGTGTTTTTGGGTATAACACTTTATGGATGTACCCTAGGTTATTTTTGGTGTAGAATCCGAAAATGACATAATATTTATAACTTTGTTTATCCAAAATAAAGCTATACTTATTTTTTGTTTTTTTTTATTTTAATTTCAACTAAAAATTCTGTTTAAGACAAAATTAGCTGTTTATAAAATCATTTGTGGCCTTATGGGTATGTTATACATACCTCACAGGCTCACAGGCTGACTCTATGATATGGGAATCGAAAGCTATATCTATCAGTGTGGCTTGAAATTAGTAGTTAAAAAAATCTTAAAAAGGATCTGCTATAATAATATGGTGGTGATGAATCTCTTGAAAGCCCAGGTCACTCTTATTATAAATTGGACTATTATAATTATAACTACAATAATTAATATTGAAATTATATCTGGTTAGTTCTAGGAGTACTAATATTGGTTATAGCTTAAATATGTAAGAATTCTGATAAAAATCAAAGTGCTTTCTTATTTTGGTGGGGAGATGAATTATTTTTATCTTACTCCAGGGTAGTGAGAGGTGGTTATTCACATTTTAAAAAAGAAAAATGTTGAAGATTTTCACCCCTGTGGCTCACTTGTGGTCCCACAATATTAATACAGCCTTGAATTGAGCTGAAATATGGTTTTGGGACCACATGCTGACATTTTTAGTGCACACAGGGGGGAAAATGTTCTTCTACAGATCAGGATTTTCTGGTGCCTCTGAAAAATCATAAGATTTACAGTAAATGTCTGCAGGGCGCTGATTAGTCAGGTTATGATTAATCAAAGTTTAAATATCAATTGGATAGCTTTGACAGCTCATAGATCAATTATAGGGGAGAGTATCCCACAGTAACACTCAGTACAGGCAGGAGTGGAGCTGTATAGGCCAAATCATGAGTAGAGAAGAGATAAAATACCTTTTGACTTCTTTGAGATTCCAAAATTAAATTTTATTAAATATTATCCCAAAAAACCATTTGGTGTGGGATTATAACCTGAGTTCTTGATGAATTTGTCCTTTTTAAAGGTTAAGGGCTCAAAGGTAGCTTGAAATGTGGCCAAATCTTATCCTAAAAATATGGCTACAAATTTAGTGCATTTTAGATTAGGTTTTCCAAAACTATGCAGGCTCAAAGCATTTTTCACTTGATGACAAATAGTACTTTTCTTGTTTTAAGGGAAATATACTAATGGATTTTGAGATTTTTGATATACAGGGGAAAGGACTATATTTTTGTGTATCCCTTAATTAAAGCTTCCAGAAATTTTTCTACTTGATGAATCTCTCATTGAAACTGTAGAAGGTAGATGAGAGGTGAATAATAACACACTCCTATTTATTGATACAAATAGTAGCGGAATGGTATATAATGATCCAGTGAGGATACATTATTGGAGCTAGTACCATTAGATAGCATTATTTGGGAGATTTAATGAAAGACCCCACATGATGGTTCTGTAATTGAAGATAAAGATTTTGAATGAGAGTTCAAGAATAAGATTTATTATAAGAAAGTGCTCACAACATTAATAACATAGTTTATTATTATTGATTGGTGACAAGAATTATTTTTTCTTAAAGGAGAAATATCCTTTCTCAATATGGGAAAATGTACAGGCTTCACCTTTAAAGTACGGATTTTGATGTAAATGACCTCATTCACCATAAAAAACAGCTATCCCTGCCAGAGGGGGTAGCAGGTCCAACCCAGCCTCCAACCTTCTTGATACTGGGCTCTAACTTTCTATTATTACTTGGGAATCTTTCTCAGCCTGTGACTCAAAACCAGAGCACAAGCATGACAGCCAAAATACCATAAACCAATGGTATAGCCAAGATACCACCAAAACATGGAGCTCATCCTAATCAGCTCAAAAGGTATCAAAAGAAAGAGGAAACTCACCTCTTTCTGAAAATATAAGTCCCATCACCATAGGACAAGGAATAAGAAAGTTATTCCTGCTCAAAGTTATTGCTGAGCATAAACCTTAATTTTCACCTCTCATCTAAAATCCAGAAGGAGAGGCTTAACCCCATCAAATGGGTATTCAAGATGAAGCTCTAAGCCAGGTCTATCTAATGGTACCAGCCAAACTGAGCTAGCACCAATATTACTGGAGTTATGGTCAATTTCGGGCCAAATAAGGGTGAACAAAACATTCACCTCTCATCTAAATTCCACAGTTTTGGTGTGAGATACTTGAAGTGGGGTATTTTTGGAAAGAGCAAAATCAGGGCTATCTGATGGTGTCATCCATTTCCCCATATCTCAACCATAACAGAAGTTACGGGGAAAATGAGCTCAATACAGCTTTTTGCCTATACCACACAAATGTACAAAAATCTTGTACATGGGATAACTTTGCCATTTTTAATGATCCCCATATCAAATGAGGTACCATTGGGAAGAGCACATACAGGGCTACACACTGAACAAATTTTGAGGTTGATATCTCAAGAATTGACAAAGGTATGGCTGTTTTAAGGTCAGATTTGCACCTGCTGTCATATACAGCCTTACCATGGGATAATATCCCATAACCATGAATATGAGGTGTCAAATAGACAAAGAAGCTTGTTTTTACTTCCATACCTCATATTTCAGCCAATACTGGGGTCCCATACAGTTTCTGTACAGCATTCTACGCGTCATACACGTCAGAATCAGGCTGTGAGGTCCCCAGATGAAAGTTTTCACCCTGTATTGGTGAAAACTGCCCAGATGTGGTTTGAAAACCACATATGAGCCCAATTCAGGCTATAAAGGCTGTTTGCAAACCACAAGCCATTCCTAGAGAGTGAAAAATCTTCACTTCCTCTATGTGGAAAGGTCTAGCACCCTTTCAACCCCATTTCAGGATAAAAAGGAGGCTTTTCACAGCCAGAATTGTTTCCTCATCCTGCTCTTGAATACCCTACATAGTAAACTGTCAAAAACAGTCTTACTCTTGGGTAATAATCAGGTATAATTATAATTTTGATTATTGTAGCTCTCATTATAGTAATCCAACTGGTAAGACTGCACCCAGGGTTCTCAATAGCGCTCACCACCACTATTATTTAATAGTACAGCCCTTTAATTACATTATAAATCTTTATTTTACTCAAAACACTATTATGTTAAATCATTTTTTACGTGTCACGGTCAAAGTTCTAGTTGTAAATAGCCTACTTACTGCTTCAACATAGACTCTATCTGACCTTTTGGGGGCCTGGACGTGTTTTAAACCTTTGTTTGACCCTTATAAGTGAGTTTTTTCTCTTATTTCTCACTTTCTGACAATTGTTTTATTCTTTTTAGGTGTAAATGTTTCTTAAAAATATATATTATATATATATATTCCTTTTTTTGGTATATATACCACTTTATACTCATATTTTAAGAGTATCTGTCACATGGCTAATAACCACAAGACCACTACTTTTGGCGTGTTTTACATATAAAAATACTTGAGCCATTAATACAGTCTTATTTTTAATTAAAATAAGACACCTCATACTGATAAACCAACAGTTGAGGCGTGGTTGGACATATTGTTAACTCAATTTCCCTGATATACACCACTTTTTACAGACTATACTTGCTAATTACAAGTAATCTGTGAGATATTGGTATACAAATAGTATACCAAATATCAGTAAGCTGTATTTCTGACGTGGAATTGTTAATTCAATTACACTGTCATTGTGCAAGGGCACATTGTAGGAATATACAAGCCCAGAGGCCATTCTTAGACGTGCAAACAGCATTTTAAGAAGTCTTAACTGACATTAAGCCCTCTTTTTCCTGTTTTGATTCAGTGGAAGATAACTTCATACCACTTGAAAGCCAGTCACAGGCCAACACACCAGTGACACCCTCAGAACCAGAGGGCAGCAAAGGCAAAGGAAAGAGGCCCAGTGAAGGCCCGATAACAACAAGGAAGTGGACACCCATTTCCACACAGAAGAGTAGAAAACCACGAAATTCTGCTTCAATAAAAGGTAAACAAACCTTGATAGCTTGTACAGGGAAAATTACTATAATTAACCCAGTTGTAACCTCTAAAGGTAAATTGCCTAAAACAGCAGACAACAAATTTGTACAAGGCACAGTCAAAGGTAAATACCCTAAGAACATGAAGTTTTTGACTGCTTTCAAACACTAACATTTCACCAGTACACCTCAGAGATCTTGGCTTCCAAAGGAACCAGCCAGAGGACAGAGAAGGTTTGTCCAGAACCAGAAGACCTGAGAGAGGACACCTTGGACACAGTAGTGGATGGCAAAACAATGAGGGAGATAATATCAACCCTGCCATTCACACTCCAATTCAATGGAGACCTCAAACCAGAGGACTGGAAAGACATGGATCAAGTTCTTCAGCTCCACCAACTCCTCAAGGACTTATTCCAATGGAGCATGGACAAAAAGAGGTTCAACCTGGCATCTCACTGGGCAGAACTTGGAGCAAGTTGCCAGGAGATCTGTCTCAAAGAGATAGACTTCAAAGACCTGATGGTAATCACCAAAGGTTGGAATCATACCAGGCAGCTCAGACTCCTGGAGGCAAGGGCACAGAGGATAAGGGAGAATCAAGCAACTATCCAAGCTATAGAAGAACAGTTAACCCAGACAGGGCCTACTCAGATTCCTTCAGGCTCACAAGGAGCAGGCCAAATCAGCTCTCCAGTGGCTTCACACCATTCAGAAACCAGAAGATGAGTGGCCAAGAGTCACCATTCTTCACAATTACAGGAAGTTTCCAGGAGAAGACAAGGAAACAAGGGCAAGAACAAAGCCTCCTTCAACCAGAGGAGGAAAGAGTCAGATCCTATGATTCAGAAGCTGTTGGATTTGGTAAAAGAAGTGCACAAGAACCAGGAGTAGCTGTAAACCACTCTAGAATCAGTAGTCCTAGTAATAGAAACATTACCCCCACTCAGACTGAACATAACATTGTCACATCTGAGAGTAACATCAACAGTGATACACTGTGGTTACAAATGTCCCAATATTCTGAGAAATCTGAAAATCAGCTTGCAGAACGTGAAGCCAGCCATGAGAGGATGAAAAAATTACAAGCCTCCATGGAAAAAATAGTTAAAAATCTTCAAGAAGGACATGCTCAATTGAGCAAAGCCTCTGAAGAAACTAACAAAAGACTGAATCTAGTCTTTGAAGAAGAACACCACAGCAAAAGGGACAGGGATTGTCTGGACAAAGACATAAACAAATTGTTTAATGTCTACCATAACTTGAAGCCCTAACCACAAGGCCAAGTTATGGAGAATCCATATCAACCAGATGAAATCAAACCAGATTCCATGTTGATGAATAAAGCAAGATCTCCATCACAATACCCGGATGGAGATGGCATGTCTTATTCAGAGAAGGAAGCCTTGAAACAGCTTCCTGAGGCCTCAACATGGCCCAAATTCTCTGGAGCAGGAGAATATGATCATATGGAGCTCATAGATTATATTGATGGACTCTTCATTGATGTACCAAGCATACCAGACTACTGGATTACTGCTAGATTGAATGCTGCATTTATAGGTCATGCTAGTATATGGTACACAGAAATGAAAGAAATCCATGGCAGAAGGAACTGGCCATGGTGGAAGAGTCAAATCATCCAAAAGTACAGTAATGGAACTTGGATATGGAAAAAGACCATGTCATTTGACAATGACAAATACTCTGTGGACAAAGATCCATATGAGTGGTGTCTTAGACAGTCCAAGAGACTTAAAGCCATTGATCCTCAGATGAAAATTCAAATGGGGAATAACAAACTCCTGACACAACTGCCAGGAGAACTAGAGCATGCAGTAAAATGCAGATGCAACCAAAATTGCACTCTAGATGACATTTCCAACACCTTACAAGTCATAAGGAAAAGGACTAATATAGGGAAATTCACCCCATATAAGAGCAGTGGTTTCAAAGAGAAACAATCTTTCAGGGCAGAGTTTAAAGACAAACCCAAAGAAAGAGTGGCAGAAGTGGAAAAGAAGGGAAACTCTTGTCACAATTGTGGTTCAACAGACCACTATGCCAACAACTTTCCAAAGGCAAAGAAAAAAGTCTATGCCATTGAGAAAGTCCCAGAGGAGGAATCCCCAACAGAGGATTCTGAATCAGACTCTATGGGTGATGCCATCAGAGAACAATCTGATGATGAACAGGACCCAAGAGAAGAATTTCTAGTGGAGTACCAAGGGGAAACCCCACCGCAAATCCAGGACATACAGTTGGAAGCAGGCATGCCACAAGATACTGCCAACAAAAACTTGTGCAAACATACACAAGATGCCCAAACATTCCTGGTTACACCAACCAAAGGAATGGCATATATACATGGAACAGCCACAAAGATGACTGTCTGTATTGACAATGCTCAACATCCACTGATCATTGATAGTGGAGCACACTGCTCCATAGTGGCTAAAAATTATCTGGATAACCACTTCCCAAATTGGGAAAAACAGCTCTTGCCCACCAAGGAAAAGAACCTTAAAAGTGCCTCAGGGAAGATGACCTCCATTGGTACAATTATAAAAGCAATAATTACACCCCACAGGAAGGGTATTATTAGACTCAACCCACAGTTTGTACTGCTTAATGATTCCCACACCCAAGGATTCTTACTGGGAACATACTACCAGAGGATGTATGGCATAGATATTTATAACAGTAAAAATAGCCACATTACCATTGGTACCAACAAGGAAAAGAAATTTTCACTTGATATATACCATATATCTTCTCAAGATCCACTAGAAGAACTTCTTAATGAATTAAGAGAGGGAAGGTTTAGCACTATCCTCACCAGTAAACAAAAACTAAGTTTACTGAAGATGCTGAGAAAGAACAGACCAGCATTTTCCATTGGTGAAGAACCATTGTGCAAGATCAAAGGCCATGATATAGAACTATATCCGGATTTGGAAAGACCTTATCCACCCATGCTTAGGAGACCTCCTTATTCAGCAAGCCTGGAAACGAGGAAGGAAATTGAGAAACATATCAATGAACTCTTGAACATGGATGTTATTAGGAAGATTGGACATGATGAAATAGTGGAAATAACCACCCCTGTCCTAATCACCTGGCATAATGGCCAGTCTAGACTGTGTGGAGACTTCAGAGCTCTGAATAACTACACAAAAGCAGACAGGTACCCTATACCCAGGATACCTCATGCCTTGGATAAACTGGCAAAAGCCAAATACATAACCAAAATGGATTGTATGAAAGGCTTCCACCAAAAATGGAGTTAAACCAAACTCCATGAAATTACTCAGAATAATGTGCCATATGGGTATATATGAGTACACCAGGATGCAATTTGGCATCAAAAATGCACCAGCCCACTTCCAAAGGATGATGGACACAATATTTCAAGAAGAAATATTGGAAGGCTGGATGGTGGTATATATGGATGATATCATTATATACTCAGAGACATAGGAAGACCATGTACATTACATAGACAGAGTGCTAAGAAAATGTACACCCATCAATATAAACATTTCACTGAAAAAGTGTAATTTTGGCCAACAGGAGTTACTGGCTCTAGGACATAAAGTCCCAGGTTTTAGTCTGGCAATTTACCAGAATAAAGTAGCAGCAGTACTGCAAAAGCCAGTACCAAAGAGCATCAAAGAGATGCAATCTTTCCTTGGATTTTCTAGCTACTATAGAAACCACATCAAGAATTTTGCCCACATAACTAGTAGTTTATACAAGTTGTGTTCAAAAGATGTAGTCTTTGAAATCACCAAGGAAAGCAGGGATGCATATGAGAGGATAAAATATGAACTCACAAATGCACCTGTGCTCATCTTACCTGACTTTGAACTACCATTCAAGTTATACATAGATGCAGCATGTAGTCAAGGCCTAGGAGAAGCCCTTCACCAAAGACAAATTGTGGATGGTGAACCAAGAGAAGGAGTAATTTGCTACATCTGAAGGAAACTGAAAGATTCAGAAGCCAGGTATGGGGCCACCCAGACTGAGTGTCTATGTCTAGTCTGGGATCTAGAAAAACTCCATTATTATCTGGAGGGTGCAGTCTTTGAATTCTACACAGACTGCAGAGCCTTGAAGTCTTTACTGAACATGAAGACTGCAAATAGACACATGCTGAGATGGCAAATAGCCATCCAGGAGTATAGAGGGAACATGACCATCATATAAAAAGAAGGTAAAGGTCATACCAATGCAGATGGCCACTGGATAATTCCAAGAGCAATCCAACTTATGACCCTGAAGTTGCAGCCAAGATCACCATCCATTTCATGGAAATAGACAGGAGGAGAAACTTCAGATTCTCTGAATGGGAACCAGGGAGTGGTACCCTTGACAGTGGGAACACTGATTCAGAAGGAACAGAAACTCTCATTCTGGGAATACGCTCCTCAGAACTACACAATGAATGTTTCAGTGCAGTACTGAAGTCTTATTCCAAACACAAACAGTGTGGCATATTACTACAACTCCTTCAACAAAGGTACAGGAGCCCAGAACTGGAATCCCAGCTGGAAGAACCCTGGTTGAGGGCCTATAAAGATAACAAGTTCTTCCTTATAGATGGCCTGCTCTACCACAGAGAGAAACACAAAAGTTCACTCACAGTGGTAGACAGAGACCACATCTCCTTGATCCTTCAGGAATACCATGACTGCCCCTATATGGGCCACATGAGTGAAGAAAGGACCAAGGAGAGGGTAGCAAGCACAGCTTGGTGGCCCAAGTGGGAACAAAAGTTGAGTGAATACATCAACACTTGTGAAAGATGCCAAAAGGCAAATAGGAAACATGGGAAGAAATATGGGTTACTTCAACATATAGAAGAACCCAAACACCCATGGGAAACCATCAATATGGACTGGGTTACAGGACTTGTCCCAGGAGGCAAAGAAAACTACAATGCCTGATTAATCATAGTTGATAGGTTCAGCAGGAGCATGAGGTGTCTACCATGCCACAAGGAGGACACAGCCACGGATACTGCTCTGCTATTTTGGAATAACATCATATCCACCTGTGAAGTCCCTAAGATTATCATTAGTGATAGGGACCCAAAATTCACATCTGAGTTTTGGACCAACTTGTATGACATTCTTGGCACCAAGCTTGCTTTTTCCACAGCTTACCATCCACAAACAGATGGCCTAGCAGGGAGGATGATCCAAACAATGGAGGACATCCTTAGGAGGTTCTCTTCCTATGAAATGTAATATAAGGACCATGAGGGATATACCCATGACTGGGTTACCCTTCTACCAGCAGTCCAACTTGCTTATAATACAAGTCAGCACTCTACCACAGGAAAAACACCTGCACTGGTAGAGAAAGGGTGGAATCCCTTGTTGTCTGTGGATCACTTGAAGAAGAATCTTCTGACCATTCACCCAACAGCCAAAGACTTCCATGATATGTGGAAGAGAGCTTGTGAAACAGCTTCTAAATTCATAGCTGAGGCAAAAGATTATAATAAGCAGAGGTGGGACAAGACACACATGGAACCTGACTTCAAGGAAGGGGTTCAGGTGTTAGTGTCTACACTGAACTTCAACAATCTCAAAGGACCCAAGAAGATGAGAGACTCATTTGTAGGGCCCTTAACTATCATTAAGTTGATAGGCAGGAATGCAGTGGAAGTCAAGCTCACAGAGGAGTTTTCCAGGAAACACCCAGTCTTTCCAGTGAGTTTGGTCAAACCATACTTCCAAACTGAAGAGGGTAAATTCCCCTCCAGGAAGAAGATCCTCACACCACCAGAGATAGTGGAAGTAGAGGATTTCCCATGACCTGCGAGTAAAATCATCAGGGCCAGAAAGATCAGACTTAATGGGAAGGATCAAAGACAGTACTTAGTCAGATTCAAGAACCAAACAGCTGATAAGGACAAATGGTTGGAAGAAGATGCCATACCAGATGGGAACCTTCATTTAAGGAGATTCAAAGCCCTTAGGAGGACTTAACGGTCTCATAAATGATGAGCCTTTTTAGAGGGAGGGTATGTCAGCCTGTGACTCAAAACCAGAGCACAAGCAGGACAGACAAAATACCATACACCAATGGTATAGCCAAGATACCACCAAAACATGGAGCTGAGCCAAATCAGCTCAAACGGTATCAAACAAAAGAGGAAACTCACCTCTTTCTGAAAATATAAGTCCCATCACCATAGGACAAGGAATAACAAAGTTATTCCTGCTCAAAGTTATTGCTGAGCATAAACCTTAATTTTCACCTCTCATCTAAAATTCAGAAGGAGAGGCTCAACCCCATCAAATGGGTATTCAAAATAAAGCTCTAGGCCAGGGCTATCCAATGGTACCAGCCAAACTGAGCTAGCGCCAATATTACTGGAGTTATGGTCAATTTCAGGCCAAATAAGGGTGACCAAAACATTCACCTCTCATCTAACTTCTACAGTTTTGGTGTGAGATACTTGAAGTGGGGTCTTTTTGGAAAGAGCACAATTAGGGCTATCTGATGGTCTCATTCATTTTTCCATATCCCAACTATAACAGAAGGTATGG
Organism: Austropuccinia psidii; assembly: GCA_023105745.1. Classification (NCBI taxonomy): domain Eukaryota; kingdom Fungi; phylum Basidiomycota; class Pucciniomycetes; order Pucciniales; family Sphaerophragmiaceae; genus Austropuccinia; species Austropuccinia psidii. The sequence continues at coordinate 53,669,030 of JALGQZ010000005.1, read as the reverse complement.
GTCAAATAAGCTCAATACAGCTTTTTGCCTATACCACACAAATGTACAAATATCTTGTACATCAGATAACCTTGCCATATTTAATGATACCCAAATCAAATGAGGTACCATTGTGTAGAGCACATACAGAGCTACACACTGAACCAATTTTGAGGTTTATATCTCAAGAATTGACAAAGTTATGGCTGTTTTAAGGCCAGAGTCCCACCTTCTGTCATATACAGCCTTACCATGGGATAATATCCCATAACCATGAATATGAGGTGTCAAATAGATGAAGAAGCTTGTTTTGAATTCAATACCTCATATGTCAGCCAATAATGGGGTCCCATACAGTTTCTGTACAGCATTCTATGCATCATACACGTCAGAATCAGGCTGTGAGGTCCCCAGATGAACGTTTTCACCCTGTATTGGTGAAAACTGCCCAGATGTGGTTTCAAAACCACATCTGAGCCCAATACAGGCTATACAGGATGTTCTAAAACCACAAGCCAGTCCTTGAGAGTGAAAAATCTTCACTTCCTCTACGTGGAAAGGTCTAGCACCCTTTCCACCCCATTTCAGGATAAAAAGGAGGCTTTTCACAGCCAGAATTGTTTCCTCATCCTGCTCTTGAATACCCTACGTAGTAAACTGTCAAAAACAGTCTTACTCTTGGGTAATAATCAGGTATAATTTTAATTTTAATTATTGTAGCTCTTATTATAGTAATCCAACTGGTAAGACTGCACCCAGGGTTCTCAATAGCGCTCCCCACCACTATTATTTAATAGTAGAACCCTCTAATAACATTATAAATCTTTATTTTACTCAAAACAATATTATCTGCAATCATTTTTTACATGTTACATTCAAAGTTCTAGTTGTAAATAGCCTACTTACTGCTTCAACATAGACGCTATCTGACAATCTTCTAAGCCGGATTCTCTAGATGTAGGAATACATCACATAGAGTTAATTGAATTTTGTAACTTCTGAAAATCCTAAATAATACTTCATTTCAAAAACTTCCTTGAGAAAAAAACTAATAATTTTTAAACAAAATAAAGCCATTAAACATGAAAAATTATGTTCCACATTGATCAAAATCAAAACTTCCTTATTTCACCATCTCTTATAATATAAGTTATTTTATAACGTTTTTTTCTTAAAATCCTTCTCTCAGATGTCAATCTCCCCAACCTTAAAATAACTTAAGTCAAAGTGTTTCTCTTTAAGTAATCACTTTGCATCAATTTCTCCAATTAACAAAAAAAGAAAGAAAATGTGTATATTTAATTACTTATTTTTCCCAAACATTTTCATTGATCTTGATTTCCAGAAATAAAATAACAATTGAAATATATCATTTCCTTGAACAATTGAGGCACTATTGAGAAATTTCCTGTGAATATATGGCTCAAAAGAAATGTTTCAAAAAACCAAATTCACTAATTATAGTTTTATCTCTCTCTTATTCCTCAAAGCTGATCAGTCATTTGAAAAATATGACCAGAAAATCTTCCCATTTTTACAAACTCTAAGATTTAATGATGGTACAACCACTTTCCAATTATTAAAAAAACCTTATTATTTATATGACTCAAAAATTATTTCTTTCCACATCAAATACAACTTCATATAGCCAACAGCTGCGAAATGAAACAAACCACTTGATGGGAGTTAATCATCAATTACTATATACTTTATATCAAGTATATTATTAAGTACCTCATTATATCCTACTGTGATAGGGGAATCAATTCTAACTCAGGTTCTCAATGTTTTCTATCGTCCAGAGAATAATCAGAAACCTCACTATAATGTTTCCAAATTCAAATCAGGTGAATAAATTACTTCTCCTTCTGAAAACCAACAATCTTGAAATTTAATCTTCAGCTAATATATTTTGATTCTTGATATGAATAGAGTATCATTCTCATTGAATTTCTGTATTAAGGTCTGCATAATATGAAATTCAGGAATTAATTTTCAAGTTTTTGTGTAGGCTCAAATCCAATGGAGGTGAGTAATTATTTTAGGCAAATTAAACTTTAATGATCTGCTTAATAAATTGTCTCATAATTATTTTTTCAAAAATTATTTATTTCATGAAAATCTTCAAAATTTATTTCAAAATTCATCTTATATTACCATTCTTGTAGTAATAATAGCTTAATTACCATGTTGATATTTTATCATTCATAATTATCTTTTCGAATTGATCAATTATGTATATTAGTCTAAAAGATTCATTAGAAACCATAGATGCACTTCTATATTTCTATTTATACCTTATTGAAAACAAGAAATATTAAAACTCTTTAAAAAAACCATTATATAAATGTGGTCAATTATATATATATATATATATATAGAATGGGATGAATATATTCACAGTAAAATTAAAAAACAAGCACTTTTTTGGAAGTAAGATTTATATACTTAATCAGAAAGCTACCCCCCTCCAATTCATAAATTTTAATAAAGAAAAGATTCTTAATTTTTAGCTGAATAAAACTTAATGGGTAATATTTAGATTAATATAATAATTTAAAAATAGTGGTACAGCTAGTTTTTTTCAATAAGCTCATTTAATTGCATCATCTGAAATATTTCTGTCATGATATTTACTTTTTAATCCTGGAATATATTAAATTTTATGCTTTCAAGAATCTACCTTCAAGATACTTTCAGTTTCTGATACCCTTCAAATGTGGTTTATAAGAAAACAACTTGTATCATATTATTCCATTTCATTCACAAAACCAAAAGATATTTAAAAATATCAATTTGAAGATTCACACAATTTTATCAATATAATGAGCTCTGGAGAATGCAACACCAAGAGTATTAATCCCCTGGAAAGAGAATAAGAAAAAATCATTCAATTGTGTATTTTCCTTTCATTTTCAAAATGCTTCCATGAATGTAGGGATTTTATTCATAACTTTAAAGCCAAATCTATATATATCTACATAAACACTGAAATGTATTTCTGAATTATAATTTTGTACCAGATTTTTATTTGGAATTTGTACATAAAAGATCAGTTTAAACTATATACATGCAAGGATTAAACCTTCAAAAAACATATATCATTCACTTCCTTAATTAAAAAGATTTTTTCTATCAATTTTTCCAAAAATAAAATTGTTGAAGCTGATAAGGTAAATTTCCAATTTATACAATTTCTTAAAGCTGGATTATGTTCCTATACAGATAAAAGGATAATTTTATCTTAAAACAAATCTTGTTTTTCTTTTTTTTTTTACTAAATGGAAGAAAAATGTAAAAGAATTTCATGGTAATAATTTGATTTTTTTTTTGTTTTCTTCATTGAAAAAAATAAGGGTGGAAGTAATTGAATTCAATCTTTAAACCAATTTTGAATAATTAATCTCAGTGGAAATGATAATTAAATTCTGATAATTCTACTATCCAGATTTATAGATTAAAATAATGTTTATGGACAGGATCTTTAAAATGGTAGATGTGTCAAACTTCATGAAAGTACCATTGTCATAAATTTATTGATATGAGAGTTTTTAATGTGATAAAAAAAGTTTTATTCATAAAAACACTTGCTATTAAATCTTCATATTAATGAGTCAAATATAAACAGATAATACTTTGGATTTCTCTTTGAAGTTTTTGTATCAGCTACCAACTGGTCACAAATTGGGTTCATTTTTCAAAATATTGATGCCTCCAGAAATCATCATATCAATAGATAGCTTGTAAAATACTTTCTGTCTTGTTTTTTACCTCTTTGGAAATTTGGATGAAACATATTTTCAACTTTATTCAAATTTTGCTCAACCCTTTGTCCAACCCACTTGCCTTGGCAGGGTTTCAGTCAAGTTGGATGCAAATTGGATATTGGATCAATTGATACATCATTATTATTATAAATTTGTTAATTCTAAAAAAGAAAAAAGTGCATCTGTGGTGATTGATTTAAATCAGTCACACAGAAAATGAATTTACTCATGTCAAAGAAAGACATTCTATACAATTATCACCCATTTCAAAAAATGTAATATATTTGGGCTTTGGGCTTTGTTCAATGTCTTTTGATGGTTTTATGATACAAACAAAAAATGTCACAAAAGTTATGAAATAGATGTATTCTGATCCACTTGGATTCTATACATAAAAATATATGATTTGTGATATATATAGCATTTACTAAAGAAAAATTCTTCCTAATACTTCAAAGATATTATCAAAGAGTTTTCTCTTTCTTTAATATCAATTTTATTTTTCTTAACTTTCCTTTTATCAATTTTTTTATGAAATACTTTCTAAATTAAACCAATATTATCTTAAATAATCCTGAAATTTTCTATTTTTGTATTTTTTCAACTGTTTTCCTTAGTTTTTATGGCTTGTAATTGATTACTTTGGATTTTTGAATTTTTTGCTTTTCTTGGTTTTTTACTTGAATCCTTTTTTCAAACTTTCATTCATTCTTTTGTATTTTTGTTATTTTGTTTTATTTTTAGTGATTTCCTTGAAGTGTTACTTTTTTTATCATATGGTTCTTGATTTTCACTCCTTCTTGCATTTTTAAATTGGAAATTCTCCAATATCAATTTACTCATTTTTTAAATTCATTCTTTTATGTTTGTGTTTTTTGATTTTTTAACTTATTTATTATTTTTATTTTATTTTCATTTTTATTTTACATTGGCTTTCCTTCAAATATTTGAACTTGAGAAATTTTTCCATTTTTTTGAAGTTTTTGAATTTCTTTTTTTTAATTTTGAATTTTTTTTTGGAGGGGGGTGTAGATACTTCAAATAAGTGCTTCTGCAATAATTTGGAGTATTCAAACCCCAGAAAAAAAATGAAAAAAGTTAAAAGAAAAAAACTACAAAATTAAATAAAATTAAATCAAAAATATAAAAAAAATGGAAATTTTCAAATAAATAGAAACAAAAAAAAGTAAAAAAAATTAAATAAAAAATGAAATGAAAATAAGAATTAAACAAAACCAATTTTGGTTTGGAAAATATAAAAAAAAATGACAACATAAAAAAAATACAAAAATATAAAAGGACAAAAAACTTGGAAAAAAACTAAATAAAAAATGAAATGAAAATAAGAATTAAAAAAACCAATTTTGGTTTGGAAAATATAAAAAAAAATGACAACATAAAAAAAATACAAAAATATAAAAAGACAAAAAACTTGGAAAAAAACTTGCAAAAGATCAAAACAATTAGTTAATTTTTTCTAATAACTAAAAGCCACATAAATATTAAAGATAAACTCAAATTGAAATGAGAATTCAATGAGAAAGTTGTAATTGTTATAAAAAATAGCCATTAATTAAAATTCCTCATGAGGATAATGTGGATTTTTTACAAAAGGGATGGTAAAACAATAAGATTCTCACTATAAAAAAAAATTTCAAGAAAGAATCAAAATGTATGGCAATACATGAAGAAGAGTGAGCCAGTAATGGGAAGTGTAAGAAGAGAATACTGTAATTCTTTTCAAATTTGTGGGGAAACACATCAAATTTCAATAATAATGAGGCATGAAAAAAAGGATTCAAAAATTTGGAGAAAAATTGGGTCCTTTTTTTAATGACCATATTTCTTCAAGGATAATTAAGCTCAACATAACAGGAAATCTCAATTAGAACAGACCTTTGATAATAAGGGTTTTTCATTAAATTGAAAAATATTATGAATTTGTCAGAATGGATCTTAGCTGAAAATGTTTAAGGATGTAGATAAGAGTTCAACAATTTGAAAAAACAAACCACCCTGAATTTCCATGAAAGAATGGCTAGTAATTAAAATAAAAGACTTTCAGAGATAATGTTTTCAGAAAAAAGGTAGGATATTGATGATTAATAAAAAACTCTTTATTTATCAAAAAAATCAAGTTTTGGGTTGTACCCTTGAAAAATACATGTCATATTGAATGAAAAAGGAAAAAATGATATTGTGGAAGCTTTTGTTTGGAATGTTTAAATTCATTTAAATATTTTTGTATATGTTGGATTTTTTCATTTGGAAAAAATCTACATATTAAGGTGTTGTAATTTTGAGCACATGTGGCATGATTTAATTATTTGAAATAAAAAATTCAATGGGAATTATGTAAGATCTTTTCAAAAATCGTTATGGAAAAAGTTTCTTTACATTTCAAAAATGAGCTCTATTCATGACCTTCTTTCATTAATAAATAGTGACTACATAATTTATGAGGGAAAAAACAAAGATAATGAAAAATCCATGATATTCCATTTGAATTGAGTAAAATTCTGAATGACCAAAGCTGTGGCTGAAAGTATCTGGAAAATTATTTCAAGGTTAGAACAAAGGATTTGACCCAGGTTGAAAGCAGGTTGGACCTGCTACCCCTGCTGGCAGGGTAGCTTTTTTTCATTCTTAGTGTTCCTTTATCTGGTTTAAAAGAATCAAAAAATATTTTTACACTCATTTGATTATGTAGAATATTTTATGGTAGCTTAGATGTCATTCTTTTGCTCTTGCTTTAAGTCACATTCTGAAATAGAATATCTCAAAGAACGGATCATTGTTGATGAGAATCTTTCATCCTCATAGAGGCTTGGTGTGTGAGCCTTTAATATATGACCAAATACCCAAAAAAATCACACAAAATATTCAAAAATGTATTTTAATAATAAAAATTAAAAATCAATTCTTAAAAACAATTAAAATAAGTAGGAATGCCATAATAAGGCATACATTCTTGATTCTTGCAGAAGAAAATAAATAAAGATTTGAAATAAATTAAATAAATAGACTCCTCATTCAAAAATAAATATATTAATCCTTTATTTCATATCTGTAAACCCAATACTTACTGAGATACCTGGATATATGAAATTTTATGATCAGTGCATATATTCATGGCTTTAAGCTCATATCTTTTGAAATACTCATGATAAAGACATGATCCAAAGCTAAAGTAACCAAAAAAAACTGTCAGAGTACATTCTTGAGCTTTATTTGGAAAGCTAAAAGTAAGTTTATGAATAATGAAGAGAAATTGACCAAAATAGCAATACCAGTTGGCCGCTTAAAACTAAGAGTGGTCCACACTTAGAATAAATTGGATATTTGGCTTCTACTAGTTGATAAGTGAATAAAAATTTTAAACCAATATGATATTGAAGGTATAAAGCTATGAAATCATGTTTCAAAGTCTAAAATAGAAAAACTCAACAGAAAAGATGAATTACAGGAAAAACCATTAAAAATAGAGTTTTGATGAGTTAATGAAATTGTCTTTGCAGCTTTGTAAGTACACGCCAAGCTATTAGAATTAACTATCTGAATTTAAGTTTCTATAAAAACTCAAACTTTGTGGTATCTTATATCAATTATACCAGTCTCAAGCTTACCAAATATTTTCTTTTGTAAAAAATTTGCAGAATTATGGACAAATCCCAGGAAAACTGCATAATTTCTGAGAAGAAATTGGAATAAAGTTGAGGAACTTTGAAGGAATCATGGAAGGTATTGCAGAATGACTCTGGAGACAGGAATAAAATTTTAGAATTTCAGGGAAGAAATGGGAATAAAATTGAGGAATTTTACACAAGAAAATGAAAATGAAGAATAATTTTAGAGATGAAAATAAACTCAGGGAATAACTCCAGAGACAGAATTATCGAATGAAGCTTCATAATAACTCCTTGGATAGGATTAAAATTTCAGAATTTCAGAGAAGAAATGGGAAGAAAATTGAGAAACTTGGGGGGAATTATGGAAGTTATTGCAAAAATAACTCTGGGGATTGAAATAAAAATGTGCAATAATTCCAGAGAATAAAGATAGGACTGCAGAATTATAGCAAAATCCTAGAATAACTCTGGGAAAGAAAATGAAAATGTGGAATGATTTCATAAATTAAAATAGGAATTAAGGAATAACTCCAGAGACTGGAATAAAGTTGTGAAATTTTGGAGAATAAATTTGAATAAAATTAACAAAATTGGGAGGAATTATGGAAGATATTTCAGATTAACTCCAGGAAAGAAAATGAAGATGCAGAATAATTTCAGACATCAAAATAGGAATTAGGGAATACCTCCAGAGACAGAATTATGGAATGAAGTTGCAGAATAACTTCAAAGAAGAAAATCAAAACACAGAATAATTTCAGAGATGGACATAGAATTGTGGAATAACTCCAGAGAAGGAAATCAAATTTCAGAACTCTGGAACTAGGTAAAGAAAGCTGTAAATAAGTCCTAGGGCATAGTCAAGAAGATCAAAGTTTCAAACAGAGGAATTCCAGTCAAAATAAAAAATACCAATTTCTCCACCTTATTGCATCATTAATAGGGAATTACAATAATAAATGGAAATAAACTAAGTGAAGATATTTACATTCCTATTGAGCACAGCACGAGAGCTGTATTGTCTCCACCTTGATCAAATAGAAAAAAAACCTTGAGGCTATGCAATAAATTAAAATGGATTTACCAAGAGGAAGGTTTTGCTCAGTAATATTAACACAGGCCAAATTTGATATAAATGATGGAATAACAGAATTAAACCACCAGACATATTTTGTCAAAATTGCATATGATTCTTGGAAACAATATGTTCCCCAACTTTGTTCAAATCTAATGTAAGTACACTCAATAGCAAATTTTGTATTTCCACCAATTTCTCAACTTCAAAGAAGAATGTCAGCAGCTAAATTCTCAAAGATATCAAAGGACTAGAAGAAATTGCAATTTTCAGAAGTTTTATTTTCTCCACTTTCTTGGCAAAATTAACTCTCACAAGCCAAATTATCTCAATAAAATCACATGATTTTGATAGGAAAAACACCACCAGCAAGATTCCCACAGCAAAAACATAACAAAGCAACCAGAAAAAAAAATGTCACCAGCCATATTCTCTCAAAGATATCATATGACTAAAAGAAATTTCAATTTTCAGAAGCTGTGTTTTTTCCACTTTCTTGGAAAAAAGAAAATCTCACCATCAAAATTATCTCAATTACATTGCATGATTTTGAAAAGAAAAACACCACTAGCAACATTCTCTCAGAAAACACATTTCTACACCAAAACTACATGCCTCACCAGCTAAAAATCTCAACTATGATTTTCTTAAGTCTTGTGTTTTGAGAAGCTCTACTGTGGCTCAAAAGTTATGAATAGAGGCCTTCTCTCCCTAATTTTCCAAAAAGAAGGCAAAGATTTCCCACTATTGAGGATCACAAACATCTCTGAACTAGCAAGATATCTAGAGTAGTAGTAGTTTTTTAATTGTGAAAAGCTCAGTAGCCTTGCTCAGTAGCTTAGGATTAATGAGGAATAGTAGTACAGCTATAATGAAAAGCTCAGTAGCTTAGTATTAGTGAAGAATAGTAGTACAACCATAATGAAAAGCTCAGTAGCTTAGTATTAGTGAAGAATAGTAGTACAACTGTAGTGAAAGGCTCAGCAGCCTTGCTCAGTAGATTATTATTGCTAAATAATAGTAGTATAGCTGTAGGTTAAAGCTCCATAGCCTTTCTCAGAAGCTTATTATTATTAAAAAAAGCAGTAGTGATGAAAAGAACCAAACTATGAAAGTTTATTGAAGAATTTTTCTTAGTGTTACATCTATTATTCCTATTCTTAGTATTAAAAAATTAATTATCATCAACATAAAAAAATATTATTAGTTTTATAATGTAAAATATTAGTCTTTATTTTATCAACAATTATAGTCTTATATCAGGGTTTTGATTTTGGTATTATTGATAGTTTTGATTTAGAGACTACTGATAAGTCTTCTCTATCTGTTAAAGCCACAAATCTTATTCCAGTTTGTGATTCTCTGTAGGCTGAATATTCCATATTATTCAGAGGGGAAGCTAATACACCTTAGCATCCATGGCTATTAGACAATTCTGAAATTAAAAACAGACTTACCAATAATTTTTCCCTCAAGGTACCACCTCTGTGAACCTTTGAGATATGACCACATACCCAAAAAATGTTACAAGAAATATTTAATATAATTATACATTAAAAATAAGTACCTTAAAGCTACAAAAATACCATAAACTGGTATGAAACTTGGTTTAACTTAAAAACCAATGAATAAAAATGTGAAATAAATTACACCATTGGATTCCACATGGTGAAATACACATATACCATTTTTATGGCAGAGCTGTAAAGTCAATATTTAAAAAGTTATAAGTAATAATACCTTATAAAAGACACAAATCCTTATTTATTCAAAAACCCAATGAAACAACATGTCAAATAAATGGTACCATTGAATTCTCCAAAAATCTCCACACATAAAACAATCAATAAGCTAAGCTTTAAAACCAATACTTAAGGAATTAACCTGAATATATGCACTTTTTTGGTCAATGCATATATTCAAAGATTTTAGCTAATATCTCTTGAATTATGCATGATAAAGTGATGAACCAAAAATAAAGTCATCACGAAATTACTGTAGTAGTACAGATATGAAGTTTATTTCACAATTTATAATTAAGGTTAAAACCTGTAAGGAATTATTGATTAAAATCAATAGAGCTGCTGACCACTTTGTTGTAAAAGTGGTCCAAACTTAAAAAAAAGTAGACAGTTGGATTCTACTAGCTCATTTGTGAAGAATGATATATTTTTATTATAATATTCAAGGTATAACTCCTTGAAATCATAGTTTGAAGTTTAAAATATGAAATTTCAACAGAAAAGATGAGTTACAAGAAAAATCATCAAAAATAGAGTTTTGATGATGTAATTAAATGCTCTTGGAAGAATACTAAGGTTATGCCAAGCTATCAGAATTCACTCTCCAAATCGCTGTAGCGTGTAAATCTTAAACGTTATTAAGGATCAAAGTTTGAGCTTAATTTGATCATTTATGATCACTCACTGTAACCTTAAATTAAGTTTAACAGTCATATAAGTGATAAAATTGGTGAATACTATTAGTTTATGATTACAAATAATAAAATCCACGAAATTTGGGGTTCTACCAAGCCTTTGACGTCATCAGACTTAGAGCTATAGTGATAACTCTAAATAATGGCGTAATAGTGATGTAATGAGGTTTGATCATGATGTAATCATCACCAAACCTCAAAATATTGATCGATTCCAGTAAATATGATCAGTACACGTCTACTAGAAGCCTGTTGGACTCTAGGAGGGAGGTATTTACTATAAATAGAGCTCTTTCTGCTCTATTTTCCCCTCAGACGCATCAAAAACATTAAACCAATACAAACAAAAAGGTAATATCTTTATTCTTTATATATAAAACTTTTATATTATTAAAGATCAAAGCTCATCTTTATTATAATCATCAATTTTGACGTGATTAAATCATTTGTTTAATTGTTTTTGCTAAAAATCTCTCTAAAACTCATTTCCACGTAAAAAATCAAGAATATTTGTAATTTCTCTATTTTTTATTGTAAATACAATTTGTATAAGTTGTATTTACATTAATTGGCGTAAAATATCTCAAAAGTATTATATTAAGTGTTAAAAGTAGGTTATTTTCTCTTATATTAATAATTTTCTCTATATTATTCTTTTAACAATTCTTTAATTAATATAAATAGTATTTATATTAATTTATAACTTTAATATTGGTAATATTATTGTTATGATTTGTTTTTTATTAATAAAAAACAATTTTTTACGCCTTTATTATTTGTTTGTAACAATAATAAAGTGCTATCAAATATATTAATTATTTTATATTAATATATTTATTTTATTATATTATATTTTATAATATAGATTATATTATTATATTTTATTAATAATATACTTATTTTTACGCCATAATTATAATAAATTCTTTTTTATTATAATTATTTTGATGTTATTTATTTCATTTATAAGGACATTCATAGTACAATGAGTAAATTATTAGTAATTTTTACTTATTGTTTCATAGTCAAACCTTACATTTGGGGGCCTGGCCGTGATATTTACTCTAAAATACCTTTAAAAGGATTCTAATTGGGCTTATCCAATAATAAATTATACTTATAATCATAAAATTATATAATAATTTTATATTTATTGATTTTAAAAGCTATTGAGGCATTTGGAAAGCAATTGTACTGTCTTACACGTGGCTTTTCACATCTTTAGACTTGCAAAAACTTTATTTGAGTAACTCTAGTGATTAAAAAAGATATTTTATAAATTCAAAATAATTTTATATTATAAATTAATTTTATAAAAAGAATCATATTCATTTTTATTTTATTATTTAAAAATAAAAACATAAAAAATAATAAAAATATTAAAAACCAATAAAAAAGTTTTTTATTCATTTTAATTTCATTTCTTTAATTATTTTCATTTCTTTTTTCCATAAAAAAAGATATAAAAGCAATTTTTATGTGGAAAATTGCGATATATTACCAAAAAAACACTTTTATATAAAAGACTTATATTTATTTGTCTTTTTTAGTGCTTGAAGACAACCCAACAGAGGATAACCAAGCCACCGTTGAAAGATTGGTGGAAGAAGCTTGTCAAAGTTCTCCAACACCAATAATTACCAAAAGAAAGAAAGCCAAGAAATTGGACTTTCCAGGACCCACCATTCAGGACTCTGAAGGTGAGTACCTCATTTATAATTTGCCATAAGAAAATTCCTGTTCTGAAATCTTCTTATTTCTTATTTTTCTTATAATATGACTACCAGAAGAGGCTCCCAATACTCCATCCAATCAGATGGAGCTGGACTCAGAGGTAGAATTGATTCCTCAGAAGGGAAAAGGAAGGGCAATATCCCCAGTGGAACAGAATCCACACAAGGAAGTGCCTTATCACAAAGGCAAGTCCCAGAAATGCCCATGATATCTGAACCTGAATTGGAACTAAGTATGGGTGACTCAAAGAAGTACAAATCACATTCAGAGGGCTCAAATAGACATTTACATGAGCCAATACAAACAGTACTACACAGTGTACAAGGACAAAGATTGGGAAATGTTGCCTCAAATACACCAAGAAGTGATGAACTCCTGGAACATCCTGAAAAAGTTTCTCAAAGAGGAGGAAATAGTGAGATACTCCAATGGATGGAATCCACTATCATCCAAACCTTGAATAAAAAAGATCAAGGAGTATCATGCCAAAAAGAAGGAGGAAACCAAGGAAGAAGCCCCAGTAGCTTCTACCAACAAGCCCCAAGTCAACCCACTTCCCCAAGAAGGGAAGAAGAACAAGAAAAAGAATTGGAGAAAACCATATTCCCCAAGCTACAGGATCCCCAAGATCCAAAAAGATGCCATGGACAATGTCTTCAACATGGCCAGAACTTTGATGGAATTCAAAGACAAAGAGGAACAAAGAATGAGACAACCCCATTTCCCAAAGAAATAACCTTGTCTCCTGATGTTGTAAATACTTTAACAGAGCTTAAAAATAGTATCTTACCTCTTAAAGACATTAAAAATGGTTTATTATCTTTCCAAGAAATAAATAACAGTTTATCATCTTTAACAAAACTTGTTGTACAAAATGAGAAAGAAATTGATAACATAAAATTTATGATTGAAAATAATAAACCAAAATTATTAATTGACAATACTCAGAAATTGATACAAGGACAACAAGAGTTGTATAAATACATAAGTGATATCAAAGAAAAAACTTTGACAATAAATTATGATGTGAGTATTGACAATCTTACAGGAAAATTAAACAAATTAAGTATTTCTGTAGAAAAATTTGAAGAAAAGACTTCATCACACCAAAAGTTACTTTTGGACCATGTGGAAAAGAGTGATGAAGCAAGAATGCATCTGAAAGATGACATTCAAAGTGAAATAAGGCTTATTACTGAAAAAATGGATAAGATTAATTAGGCTAATTTAAATATGCCAAAGCTATCAACACCATTTTCTCACATAAGAAGCCCTGTTAAACCAAAAGAGGAATTAACAAATCCATTCATAACAGACTTGAGTCACCAAGACAATAACCAAGTCTTAATGAAGGAAGCACCTCAATTGAAAGAATGGCCAATATTCACAGGAGAAGGTGAATATGACCATATGTCATTTATCAAAACAATTTACATGCTACAAGAAGATTATGCCATACCAGATGAATTAATAACTGCAGGATTACATTCATTGTTTGAAAAATCTGCAAAAAGATGGTATTATGGCATAAGGAAAACAAATGGCAAAAATACCTGGTCTTTGTGGAATCAAGAAATAATCACCAAGTGGGCTAATGATGCCTGGAGGTACAAAATAGAAAATTCACTTGAAAATTCTTTCTTTGACCCAGACAAAGACAAACCCTTAACTTGGTTCTTAAAACAAGCTGAAAGACTTAATGCATTGTACCCAGAAATGTCACAAAAAATGGTACATATGAAAATACTCAAGAAATGTGGAGGAGAGCTAGAACATGCCCTAAGAAGCAGGTATATAGAATCATGCTCCACAGAAGAGTATATTAATGCACTAGAAGACATAGTGACAAGAACAAAAATTGGCAGGACTTGGAAGAAATTGGACATTAAAAGCCCAAATAAACCATTTATCAGAAAAGATAAATCAAAAGAATCCTTCAAGCCCAATACATCCAACAATAATGAGCAAAGAAAATGCCATAAATGTGGAGGTATTGGACACTTAGCCAATAATTGCCTTAAAAAGGCAAAGATTCATGAAATTGTGGAAACAGAAAACCACAATGAAAAAGAAGAGGAATCTGACTCTGAAAAAGAGACAGAAGAGTCAGAAAGCTCTGAAAGTGATGAAATAAATATAATTAATGCACAAATTGATAATATTGATATAATTTATGAAGTACTGGATGTTAGCTCAAACCTACCACAAGTTCGGACATCTGACACAAACCTGACAAACATACAAGATGCCAAAATGTATAGGACCAAACCTGCAAGAGGAATGGGATATACAGCTGGAAAATCAAGTATAAGTATTGTTATGGTTGATAACCAAGAAGGAAAAGTTAACTTAGATACAGGAGCATATTGCACATGTGTTGGTAAAAGTTATTTAAAAGCCATTGTCCAAGGCTGGCAAGAAAAACTTATGCCAATACAAGGTGTCAAATTTAGTAGTGCAAGTGAGAGCATGAAGCCCCTTTGAATAATTGATTTAACACTAATTTTTCCTCATCCCTCACAATGTGTCAGAATCAAAGTAGAGTTTGTAGTAATGGATAACTGTACTAGTAATCACTTCATACTTGGGAATGACTACTTATCAATTTATGGTATAGATATCTCCAACCAAAAGGACGGATATTATACCATAGGAGACAACAAAAGACAAAAGTTTGGCTTCTTAAATAACAAAAAACAAATCACAGCTATTAAGAATGAAGAAAAAATTCCAGAAAAGGAACTTTTTATATCTGAACAACTTAAAGAGGCAGAATTCAATCAAGAATTAACAGAAAAAATGAAAGAAAAATTGATTGAACTCTTATTTAAGTATAAAAATGCCTTTGCAACTGACAAAGAGCCACTAGGTGCCATAATTGGACATGAAGTGGATATAATTCTTAATGTGGAAAAACCTTACCCACCTCTACTAAGGAGACCTGCTTACCCAGCCAGTCCAAGGGCTAGAGAAGCCTTAGAGGTACACATTAAAGAATTAATGGACCTTGGAGTATTAAGAAAGGTAGGACATAATGAACAGGTAGAAGTCACTACACCTGTCATTATAGATTGGCATAATGGAAAATCAAGGATGGTAGGAGACTTCAGAGCCCTGAACACCTATACAATTCCAGACAGATATCCAATACCCAGGATCCATGAGACATTGACACAATTGTCACAAGCTAAGTTCATCACAGCCATGGATGCCTTAAAGGGTTTTCATCAAAATTTCTTAACAGACAATGCCAAAAGACTACTGAGGATAATAGTCCACTGTGGAATTTTTGAATACTTAAGAATGCCATTTGGAATGAAAAATGCACCTTCCCATTATCAAAGAATGATGAATACAATATTTCCTGAAGAATTATCAGAAGGAGGGTTAATCATCTATATTCATGATATCATAGTTTTCTCAGAAACTTGGGAAAGTCACCTTACAAGACTAGAAAGGGTACTACAAAAAATAGTCCAAGTGAATATGAAAATTTCCTTGAAAAAGTGTCATTTTGCATACAGTGAATTAAAAGCACTAGGACATGTTGTATCTGGACTTAGTCTAGGCATAGACAAGAATAAAGTAGCAGCAGTACTACTTAAACCAATGCCCCAATCCAAAAAAGAAATGCAATCATTTCTAGGATTTTCTGGTTACTATAGACAGCATATAAAGGACTTTGCAAAAATTGCTAAATCCTTGTATAAGCTATGTGACCAACAAACAGTCTATGAAATGACAGAAGAAAGAGTCAAGGCATATGAAGAATTGAAAAATTCCTTAACTAATGCCCCATTTCTTCTAATGCCAGATTGGAAACTACCCTTCAACGTTAACATTGATTCTTGTGGAGAAGGACTGGGTGCTGCACTACACCAGACACAAATTATTAATGATAAACCATTGGAAGGACCAATTTGTTTTATTTCAAGACAGATAAAGCCAACAGAAGCAAGATATGGAGCAAGCCAAATGGAATGCCTCTGCTTAGTGTGGGCTTTAGAAAAATTACATTACTATTTGGATGGAACAGTATTCTATGTGATTACAGACTGTAATGCTGTAAGATCTCTATTAAATATGAAAACTCCAAATAGACATATGCTGAGATGGCAAATTGCTATCCAAGAATATAGAGGAAATATGACTATTGTTCATAAATCTGGAAATATTCATAAAAATGCAGATGGTCTTAGCAGATGGGCTCTAGCAAATACCCCTGACAATCCAGCATGGGTACCACAAGAAGAACACCATATAGAAGGAATATGTGTTACAGACATTGGCACAGAATTCTTTAACCAAGTTAAAGAAAGCTATAAGATAGACAAAAATTGCCATATCTTAAGACAGCTTCTAATGAAAGACTGAAAAGACCCATCACTTTCATCAAAACTAGATGAAACATGGAAAAAGGCATATGATGAAGGAAGATTCCACCTCCTTGATGGAATCCTTTACCATAGAACAAAACACACATGTGTTATGGCCTTAACAGATAGAACCCTGATAAACACTATTTTACATGAGTTTCATGATAGTGTTGCAGCTGGACACCTTTAAGAAGAAAGGACACTAGAGAGGGTGAAAGCCTGCTCTTGGTGGCCAAATTGGAAGAAAGATGTTATAGAATACTGCCAAACCTGTGACAGATGTCAAAAAGCCAACAGAGCCACAGGAAAGAAATTTGGAATGATGATCTAAATCCAAGAACCAAAATCCCCTTGGGAAACAGTTCATATGGATTGGGTAACAGCATTAACTCCAGGAGGAGACAGAAGCTATAATGCATGCCTAGTATTGGTTGACAGGTATAGCAAAACTCCCATGTTCCTACCATGTCAAAAAGATGACACAGCTATGGACACAGCCATAATGATATGGAATAAAGTTATTAGCCATACAGGCTTATTCCAGAATATTATAAGTGACAGAGACCTAAAGTTCACTTCAGCATTATGGACAAATCTCCATAACTTGTTTGGGACAAAGTTATCATTCTCAACAGCTTACCATTAGCAAACTGATGGTTTAGCAGAAAGAATGATACAGACCTTAGACGACATGATCAGAATATTCTGTGCATATGGACTAGAATTCAAAGATTCTGATGGTTTTACCCATGATTGGTGTACACTAATACCAGCTCTTGAACTGGCATATAAAACATCAATCCATTTTTTTACTGGCAAAACACCAGCAATGCTAGAAAAAGGTTGGAATCCAAGACTTCCTTATGATACCCTCAAAAAGGAATTAGTGGATATACATCCAACAGAAAGCAGTTTTAAGATAATGCTTGATAAGGCAAGACACCATGCAAAAAGATGTATGCAAGATTCTTTCAAATATGCAAAAGAAAGATGGGATAAAAGTCATAAGCAACCTGACTTCAAAATAGGAGACTTGGTCCTAGTATCAACCCTTAATTTCAATAACATAAAAGGCCCAAAGAAATTGAAAGATTCCTTTGCAGGACCATTTATGATTAAAGCACTTCATGGACCCAATGCTGTGCAATTGGAACTCACAGGTCAACTAATGAACAAACACCCAACTTTCCCTGTAATTCTGATAAAACCTTACAGTTCAAGTGACAAAGCGTTATTTCCACTAAGAAATAAACCTCCACTTGAAATTCCCCCCTTGGAAGAAGGAGAGGAAAAGAAAATTGGAAAAGTCCTTAAAGAAAGAAGGACAAGAAACAAAAAAGAAAGGGAATACCTTGTAAGGTATAGAAATTCAACTCAAGAAGATGAATGGCTACTTGAGAAAGATATAACAAATGCTGATAAACTACTAAGAAGGTTCAGACATGAAAGAAAGCCTGAGAAATAGAAAAGTTAAGCATTATTGAGCTTCAAGACTAACAAAGTCTATTGAAGAGGTAGGACAGTGGATGATACGCTAATTACACATATCAGATTGTAGTAAAATCTTTTTTGGTGGTAGGGAATGTGAACCTTTGAGATATGACCACATAACCAAAGAAGGTCACAAGAAATATTTAATATAATTATACATTCAAAATAAGTACCTTAAAACTACAAAAATACCATAAATTGGTATAAAACTTGGTTTAACTTAAAAACCAATGAGTCAACACTTGAAATAAATTACACCATTGGATTCCACATGGTGAAATACACATATACCATTTTTATGGCATATCTGTAAAGTCAATATTTAATAAGTTATAAGTAATAATACCTTATAAAAGACACAAATCCTTATTTATTTCAAAAGACAATGAAACAACATGTAAAATAAATGGTACCATTGGATTTTCAATAAACCTCCACACATAAAACAATTAATAAGCTAAGCTTCAAGACCAATACTTAAGGAATTAACCTGAATATATGCACTTTTTTGGTCAATGCATATATTCAAGGATTTTAGCTAATATCTCTTGAATTATGCATGATAGAGTGATGAACCAAAAATAAAGTCATCACGAAATTACTGTAGGAATACAGATATGAAGTTTATTTTACAAGCTATAAACAAGGTTAAAACCTGTAAGGAATTATTGATTAAAAGCAATAGAGCTGTTGACCACTTTGTTATAAAAGTGGTCCAAGCTTAAAAAAAAGTAGAAAGTTGTATTCTACTAGTTCATTCGTGAATAATGATGTATTTTTATTATAATATTCAAGGTATAACCCCTTGAAATCATAGTTTGAAGTTTAACATATTAAATTTTGACAGAAAAGATGTGTTACAAGAAAAATCATCAAAAATAGAGTTTTGATGATGTAATATAATTCTCTTGACAGCATAATAAGGTTATGCCAAGCTATCAGAATTAACTCTCTGAATTGCTGTAGCGTGTAAATCTTAAAATTTATTAAGGATCAAAGTTTGAGCTTAATTTGATCATTTATGATCACTCACTGTAGCCTTAAATTAAGTTTAACAGTCATATAAGTGATACAATTGGTGAATACTATTAGTTTATGATTGAAACTAATAAAATCCACGAAATTTGGGGTTCTGCCAAGCCTTTGATGTCATCAGACTTAGAGTTATAGTGATAACTCTAAATAATGGCGTAATGGTGATGTAATGAGGTTTGATCATGATGTAATCATCACCAAACCTTAAGCTATTGATCCATTCCAGTGGATATGATTAGTAAACATCTACTAGAAGCCTGTTGGACTCTAGGAGGGAGGTATTTACTATAAATAGAGCTCTTTCTGCTCTGTTTTCCCCTCAGACGCATCAAAAACATTAAATCAATACAAAAAAAAAGGTAATATCTTTATTCTTTATATATAAAACTTTTATATTATTAAAGACCAAAGCTCATATTTATTATAATAATCAATTTTGACGTGATTAAATCATTTGTTTAATTGTTTTTGCTAAAAATCTCTCTAAAACTCATTTCCACATAAAAAATAAAGAATATTTGTAATTCCTCTATTTTTTATTGTAAATACAATTTGTATAAGTTGTATTTACATTATTTGGCATAAAATATCACAAAATTATTATATTAAGTGTTAAAAGTAGGTTATTTTCTCTTATATTAATAATATTCTCTATATTATTCTTTTAATAATTCTTTAATTAATATAAATAGTATTTATATTGATTTATAACTTTCATATTGGTAATATTATTGTTATTAATTATTTTTTATTGATAAAAACAATTTTTTACGCCTTTATTATTTGTTTGTAACAATAATAAAGTGCTATTAAATATATTAATTATTTTATATTAATATATTTCTTTTATTATATTATATTTTATATTATAAATTATATTATTATATTTTATTAATAATATACTTATTTTTACGCCATAATTATAATAAATTCTTTGATATTATAATTATTTTAATCTTATTTATCTCATTTATAAGGAAATTCATAGTACAATAAGTAAAATATTAGTAATTTTTACTTATTGTTTCATAGTCAAACCTTACAGCCTCCCACACCAAAAAGGAGTTCCCAAAATGTTATTTAAAATTAGAGTCAAAGCTTGAAAATGATCATATGTGATCTTTAACTGTAATCTTATTTGAAGATTAACAATTCAATAAGAGATGAAAACTGCGGATATTGCTACTTTAGGATTACACCTACCTCAATACACAAAATTGAATAATTTTCCAAGCTTAGGATTTCAGAAAATTAGAGTTATGTTGATAACTCTAAAATATGGTGTGATGATGAGATAAAAAGGTTTAATAATGATGTAATATTCACTAAAACTTAGAATATTGATAAAATAAAGTGGATAGAATAAGTAAATGTCTGTTATAATGGATCAAGTAACTAGGAGGAAGCATTTTTACTATATAAAGATCCCCTCTTCCTCTGTTTCTCCCTCAGATGCATCAAATTTGATGAAATATTAAAAAAACAGGTAATCCACTTTATTATTTTTAATATAGCCCTTATATTATAAAATATCAGATTATCAGATTTTAATAATAAATTAAATTTACTTGATTAAATCAATATTCTATTGTTGTTTGTTAAATCCTCTTTAAAGTCTCTAAATTTATGGAAAAATAGTAAAAATTAAACCTCTCCCTATTTTTTGTTATGACTAAATTCTAAAAAAGCTTCAATTATTTCATTAGGCATAAAAGAAGCTCCAAAATATCATAAGAAGTGTTCAAATTCAATTATTTTTGTCTTATCATAAAATTTCTCTCTTAATTGCTCTATAAAATCCTTCTTATCAATATAGATAGTATCTACATTAAATCAATACTTTGATGCTGGTAATATTTTGATTATACATTGTTATTTATTCATAAATAGAAAATTTGCTTTACACTCTTATCATTTGTTGGTAAAAAATAAATTTCCATAATATCTTAATATATTCATTTCATTATATTATATCTGTAGCATGAATTATACTATTTATTTTTCATAAATAATATAATATATCTTATGCCATAATTATAATAATATATTATTATTATTATGTTTAAACTTATTACTAATTTTTATCAGGAAATTCAGAGTAACATAGGTAAAGTATTGATAATTTTTAGTTATTGTTTCATAGTTAAACCTTACACTGTGACAGCCTATGACTCAAACCCAGAGCACAATAATGACACCAAAAAAACCATAAAAAATGGTAAAAAAATATTCCCACAAAAAATGTGACATGATATAAATCAGCTCTTAAAAGAATCAAAAAAGAAGAGGAAAGTTAATTCATCTTTCATACACAACTCTCATAAAAATAGGATGAAAATAACAAAATCATTCCAGCTCAAAATATGAGATAAGCATAAACCTTAATTTTCACCTTTAATCTGAAATATTGGAGAAAAGGAAAAACCACACAATGTGAAAGATTAAAATTTGGCTCTCAATGAGGTCTATTAAATTGTACATACAAAATTGGCATGGAATAAACATTTCAGAAGTTAGAGCTGACCATTGGCCAAATAATGGCAAATACAATATTTACCTCTTTTATCACACATACAGATTTAGTGAGAGATAACTGAAGTTAGGCCTTTTTTGGAAAAAACAGATATTGAGAATCTTAATGGTACCTTAATGAACCTGAATGTTGTCTCAAAAAAGGTTTTGGAGGATATTAACTCAATACAGGATTAATACAAAATCCAAATTCCCAAAATGCAATTGAAATCTGTTTAGTTCTAAAATAAACAATGATAGGTATACCAAGTGAGTGACCATTGTGTATAAAACATCAGGGGATACAAGATGAGCCACCTTTAAGCTCTGTATCTTCCAAAATAACAAATATATGGTGGTTTTAAGGATACAATCCCATGATATTGAAACGACCCAATACTGTGAAATAATATCCCATACTAATGAATTGAAGGTGTCAAAGCCACACCAAATCTTTCTTATACTTACATAACCCAGATTCTTGGCAACTAAAGGCACCCAGAAATGTGCTGTAAAGAATTATATGTGTATGAAATATCAGAGCATTTCTGTGAGGTTCCCTGATGAAAAGGTGCAACCTGTATTGGGGAATATTCACCTGATAAGACTTCAAAGCCACATCTGGGCCCAATGCAGGCTATACAGGTTTGTGAAAGCCACAATACCACCCTCTGGGGTGAAAATATTCATTCTTTCCATGTGAAATGGTGAAAATGCCTCTAAAAACCTTTGATCTATTATTTAATGAATTTTCTTATTCTTATTTTTGGAATATATTATTTATTGGTATTAAGTTGGTCTTTGCATTTCCTCACCTTCTCTGTGGAGGTGTGGTGGCCATATCATTATCAACCCTTCTATTTTTTATGAGAGTTTGGAACAGTGGACTTGGACTTGTTTGTGGTTTTCTAATTTGTTCTTTAATCTTACTATTGTTTGTTGCTGCTTTCCTATATTTAATTTTATTGGAAATATCATTTTCATTACACTCCTAAGTGTATTCATTCTTAATCCATCTGAGCCCTTCATAAGTGAGTTCCAGGCCCTCTTCACTTAGAAGAGCCCCTGCTACACTTATAAAAGTTATTTTTACAAGATGTACCTTTTGAGCTTACCAAGGAAAAGAGGGATACATATGAGAGGATCAAAAATGAACTCACTAATGCACCTGTCTGCATGCTACTTGACTTTGAGCTACCATTCAAGCTTTACATAGATGCAAATTTCAGCCAAGGATTTGGAGAATCCCTCAACCAAAGACAAAGTGTGGATGGTGAACCTTGATAAGGTGTAATCTGTTATCTCTCCAGGAAGCTGAAAGATTGAAAGGCAAGATATGGCATAACTCAGACAGCATTTTTAAGTCCAGTATGGTCTCTAGAAAAACTCCATTACTATTTGAAGGGTTCAGTCTTTGAGGTATACACAAACTGTACAGAAATGAAGTCTTTACTCAACATGAAGACCTCAAATACGCACATGTTGAGGTGGAAAATAGCAATAAAGGAAGATAGGGGAAATATGAAAATCATATACAAGGAAGGCACAAGCCATACTAATTCAGACGGCCTTGGTAGATGGCCACTAGACAATGTCAAAAGCAATCCAGCTTATGACCCTGAAGTGGAAGCCAAGATCCTTATCAAGTTTATTGAAATAGATAGGAGGAGACAATTCAGATTCTCAGAGTGGGAATCAGGGAGTGGTACCCCAGATACTGATCATATTGGACAAAAAGAGACAGAAACATTCATATTAGTAATAGACTTCTCTGAACTCCACAATTAATATTTTAATTGAGTTGAAATTTTTGATGCAAAACACAAATAATGTAGCATATTTATTTGACTTCTTTAACAAACATATAGGAGCCCAGAAATGGTATCCCAGTTAGAGGAACTTTGGTTGAGGGAATATAAGGACAAAATCTCTTTCTTATAGATGGGTTTATCTATTTCAGAGAAAAGAATATCAGTTCCTTCACAGTGATAGAAGGATACTGTTCTGCACTGATCCTTCAGGAATGCCATGAATTACCCTACATGGGACAAATGAGTGAAAATAGGCCCAAAGAGAGGATAGCAAGCACAGATTAGTGGTCTGAGTGGGAAAGAGAGCTGAGTGAATATATAAACACTCGTGAAAGATTCCAGAAGGAAAACAGAAAAACCATGAAAAAGAGCTTCCCCTGCCGGTGGCGGTAGCATGTCCAACCTGCTTTTAACCTGGAACCCAACCTGGAAATATTTTTTCAGATACTTCCAGCCACACCTTTGGACATTCAGAATTTTACTGAATTGAAATGGAATATTTTGGAATTTCCATGATCTTTGTTTGTCTCCTTATACATAGCATATCCACTACTCATTCATTCAAGAGGGTTGTGAATGAAAATAATTTCCAGGAGGGAAAGAAACTTCTCTCATCAAGATCTGTAGAGAATATTTTTAGAGCCCCATATTCCTTGTCAATTGAATTAATTCAATCACTCCAAATGTGGCCATCATTAAAAAAATCGAATTTTAACTTTTTTTGAATGCAAAACTTCAATATATCAAAACAATATTTTGAGAAATAACACATTTTCCAGCCAAATATTCTATTATGTTAGTTTTTCCTTCCTATTACACACTTTACTTACCTTCAAAGGGGTATAAACTAGGAATTGATTTTTTTCTCAAGAACTACATAAATTATTTTATTACTCATTAATATCCCATATTGATTTTACAAACATTATTTTTACAAGTATGTTCAGATTAATTTCTAGCCATTAGTTTTACTTAATCACAATCAGTGTTTGTTATCTAAAATCTTTGTACTATTATCTTGATTACTTAAAATATCAAGGTAAATTTATTCTGATATCTGCATAAGTGTTTTTCAATTTATTGAAAATTCTCATTATAGAAGATATTTTCCAGCTTCTATACCCTTGTGTGTTAAGTTTAATCATTTTATAAAGAAAGAATGACAGCAATTACAAAAGTTGACTTAATTTTGCTTTCAAATTGTTTCAAGTAATTTTGCATACCTCATCATTCTTCCCAATCAATCCATTTTCTTTCAAATTCTCAATATGAAATTTTGAAAAGAATGCAAGTGTTCAATTTTGAAGTTCCCATTTCAGGTTGAACCTTCTTCAGCTTTCATCTCAGTTGATTTTTGCCATAAATATTAACTTCTGCTTTTCTATTCTTCTGAGTAGTTGAGATATTATTAATCGTGAAATTAGCTCTTAAAAAAGTGCAAATCATTATTACAAGGAGTTTTGATCAAAAGGTAAAATAATGTTTTTCAAATCTCAATTTCCTCTTTTGATTTTAATTTTGTGTGGAATTTGAGCTACTTCCATTCAGTTTTGTGCTTTTCTTGAATATTTACATTGTTTTTTTTCAATTATTGAAAAATTTGATCTTTTGTTTTTATTTTTCTCTCTTCCACAAGCTTGTTGAAAGCTTTCCCACTCTTTTTTTGTCATTTGATATTTTGATGTTTTGTGTATTCTATCACTTTTGTTAAATATCTTAAGAAAAAAAGACATTTTTGTTTTTTTGATTCATTTATTTATTTAATTTCTGTTTTTTTTTTCAAATTATTTTCCTTTTAATTGAGTCTTTTGTTTATTTTGTTTTGTCAATCTTTGGTTTGTTTCAATTTTAATCTTCAATAATATTATCTATTTTTTAATTTTTTTGGTTTTTTGTTAATTCTAATGATGTTTTTTTAATTTTATCAATCTTTGTTGTCAATTTTATTATCATAATTTTTTACGATTTATTTAAAATGTCAACTTTTTTTAACAAATTTTTTGATTTTTTTGTGGGGTGCAAACAGTCCAAATCAGTGGTTTTGCACTCATTTAAAGTGTTATTTGGTTATGTGTTTTCAATAGTGCTAGCGCGCACAAATAACCAAATGAACACTCCAAATAAGGGATGTGTACTAATTTGGAGTGTTTGCACTCCACAAAGAAAAATTAAAATAAAAATAAAAGTTCAAAAAATAAAAAAGAAGAATAATAAAATGAAGAATCAAAATTGAAAACAAATTTTGATCAAATTTAAATCCACATTTCAAGCAATAATATAGATTAAATAGGGAAATCCTGTCACCAAAACTTGAATTAAAAGACAATAAAGACTTTTGAGCTAAGGTGACATAAATTGAAATAGGTTTGAAAATAGTGTATAGAAATGAGGAAGGATGTTCATTTAGATATTGGTACAAGTATCACAAACCATGGATTTTGATATATAAAATACCTATGGATCATATTATATCTAATTCAAAATTGACTTCAAATTTGAGGGTTGTATCCTGACAGCATGCGAAGGGATTGAAAAAAGCTCAAATGCCAAATATATTAATATCTTCAAAATGATTTACAATATGATAGACAACTGTTGTCGGAAATCTTTGAATAAATTTTATGTTTCAGTGATTTTGATTAGCAACCTCGAAAATACTCTTTTTTTTCTTCAATCCAACAATATGTTATAGGAGTTAATTTTTAAACAATTTCTAATCCAACTTGAGTCCAGCTTGACAAAAACCTGGCCAGTGAATGTGGGTTGGACAAAGGATTGAGTTAAGTTTTTATTAAGGTGAACATAACATTCATCCAAAGCTCCAAAGAAACCAAAATTTACCTTAAAAAGGTCTGTAGGAGCCAATTTTTAATACTATCACTTCTGGATGTGGGATTAAGTTCAAAATTGAATAGAGACATTGAAAATGTACCAATTCATTTATAAATATTTAAGGAAATTTAAAAGGATAATCTAATATCTGATGTAGATAATAACAAGTTCAATCAAATGAAGGAAGAAAATAATGATTATGTTTGACATTTTTGAGTGTTTCATATATATGGTTTGAATTTATAGTGATGAAAAAATGTTGAATAAGAACCTAGAACCAAATAATAATTCAGAAATATGCATAAATGTATATATAGATGAATTTTGAAAATTTTAAACAAAATTGCTAGCATAAAGGAATAATTCAAAAACCTCAACAGAGCTATGTAATTAGATAATTGCACTCCAGTTCCCTTTTCTGAATTAAAGAGCTTTAGTATTATGCTTTCCAGAGCTCACTAATACTATAATAATATATTAATATTCAAATTAATATTATTACTCAGGTTTTTTTTTCACCAGAAAAGAGCAAAATATATTCAAATTTTTCTGTTTATAAGTCACACTTCAAGGGTATAAATGGCCCAAAATATCTGAGGGGTAAATACTTGGAAGAATAGTATTTCAGACCCTTCAGATTCCAGAAAGACACATAAGGTCAGAGATATTTGAATGTTAGGAATGAAGTGAGCTCATCAAAAGTGGTGTGTTCTACTACTAACTTGAGCTCGTTATATTGATCTAAATATAATTCCTGCAGTTTGTGGAAAATTATACGAATTGATGAAGCTTTTATTAAGACTTTTGCATTATAGGGGGGTTTTTAAACCAGGTATAGTACTATCAAAACCATATGGGACCTTTTTATTTGATTACTATTATGAACCTAATAAGCCAGTGCTCAAAATTTATGAGAGGAATTTTATTTTAATAAGAGTGAATTGATTTCATCAAATTAATTAACTTTGTTTGTTTCCAATTAGATCTCCTAGTATCCACAAACAAGTGGTCATATTCTTTCAAAGAAATTTTGAATCTTTATGAATACTCTTTATAAAATAACAACTATAACTGTTCATTTTAAAATATCATGGTGTGAATGAAGTGATGATTACTACAAAAATAAAAATAAAAAATTAACTCTCAACTCCATTGAAAGGAAATTTTTGAAACACTCAATTCTCTGGAAAAAAGGAATATGAGAAAATTCAATACTAATATCTTGAAAGGTAATTCTTATTAAAATAATGTATTCACTCAATTGAGTTTTAATCCTTAAAAAAACCTTGCAGATATTTTCCTGATTCTTATACTATGGGGAAATCAGTACATACTTTTGATCCAAATAATTCATTTTTTTTAAAATAATTGAAACATATAAGTTTGATTTTCATTTGTAAAATTGGTATTTTTATGGAAAATTGGTAAGTAAGTATTGTGTTTTTGATTTGAAAAGATTACTATAGGCTTTATGAGTTTTCTTTGGCAAATAGATTTAAAATTAAGAGACTTAGTTAAGTTTTATTTTCCCACAGAGGATGTTCTGATAGATTCTTCTCTGAAAATATTCTTTGTAAAAATTAGGTAATATTTCATAACAAATTGCTATCAAGTAGTTCATTTTTCAGTTGTTAGATATTTCAAATGTTATGTGATACTGCATGAAATGATTTTTGAGCTATAAGAGGTCTCAGGTTTTTTTTAATGTACAAAAGGTGAGACAGTTATTCCCTATTGAATTTTGTGAAAATGGAAATGATATTTCATTTCAGGAATAAGAAAGAAATAAGATTATACTTTCTGAATGGTGTTTGGAAGATATTTCTTGGAAATATGATATTCACAGGAAATTTGAAAAATTGTTTCCCAATGAGTAGGGAAGCACATGAATTATCTTTATTTGTGTTTAATTTCTAGGAATAAATATTCATTAAGCTTTTGAGAGAACAAAGAGATGGAACATACATGTTTTTTTTCTCCTTTGAGTTAGTAAGACAAAATGATGATTAGTGATATTTTTGAAAGATATATTTTAATGTGAAGATTCTTAAAATTGGAGATATTGATATGTGATTAATGAATAGCAATGGAAAGAAAATAAATTCAAAGGAGGATATGATAGGAGATGAGGAAAGGGGGGACTTGGGTTTTTATATATGTAAAAATGGATATCTCATGATTAATGGTCATATATTAATTTTAACATTGATGATTTTGGTGAAAAAAGTTTTGTTAAAAAAAGGAATTCTTGGAGATTTGAAGAAGTTATATAATTAAACTGATTTTGTGAAGTATTTCTGAATCTTGGAAATCTGGCTTGGAAGATGACCAAATAATAATAGCAAGCTAGAGCGCAGTATGAAGCAAGCTGGAAGATGGGTTGAACCTGTGACCCCCATCAGTGGGGATAGATTTTGTCCAAGATGAAATTTTGGGAAAAATTACAGACTAATCAAGCATATAGAGGACCCCAAGCACACATGGGAAATAATTAGCACACCAGGGAAAATATGAAATCACATTGATGTCAGTATAAAATTGTGTTTCAGTTGTGTTAGTATCACATTATAGTCATTGGACTTAGTGGGTTGTGTCACGTCTGCATCAAGACAACATCAATTGTCAAATATTTCACATGAGTTTTTTACTCAAATCAAAAAAACATATCAACACCATTTGCAATCTTTGGGTGATTACACCTCATGGTGCAAGGAAGCAGTTTGGCATGCTCATGCTCATGCATGAGATGACTTGTTCACTTCTGGCTGATCATCTCCCACCTTCACCATGCCTAATATCATGCATGAATTGACTTCTGAAACCCCCTTATCATCTCTGCCAGCTGCCAATGCTTACGCTTAGGCAAAGATATGCTTGCACCACCACCACTTCATCTCTCCCATCACACATCCTTGTGCTTTCACAACCCCACCTAATCATCTCTGCATCTTAAAATGCTTATGCTCCCAAAATTCTCTCTAGATGTCCTTCAGCAGCCTGAAACGGAATCTCTGCCATCACCCATCCTTACACTTCCACACCCCTGCCACGTACCATTATTACGCTCCCAAATTGCCCTATTAATCCTTACACTTGTCCAGGTTCCTGACCCTTCACACACAAAACCTTACACATGTCTAGTATACCTGCTCTTCACATGAAATTCCTTATGCTTATCCAGGATCCCAGCTCTTCACACACAATTGCTTATGCATGTCTAGTATACCAACACTTAAAATGCAAAACCTTACTCATTTATAGTATACCTGTGCTTCACACACAATTCTTTACACTTGTCCAGAATAATGGCTCCTCACATGCAATCTCTTATGCATGTTTAAAAAACCAACCCTTCACACACAAATCCTTCTTCTTGTCCAGGCTCCTGGCCCTTCACATGAAAAAACTTATGCATGTCTAGTATACCAACACTTCACATGCAAATCCTTATGCTTGTCCAGGCTCCCAGACCTCCACACTCAAATCCTTATGCAGGTTTAGTATATCTGCTCTTGAAACACAATTCCTCAGGCTTGTCTAGGTTCCTGGCACTTAAAACGCAAATACTTATTCTTTTCCAGTATACCTGGGCTTCACACACAACTTCTTATGCTTGTCCAGGATCACGCCCCTTCACACATGCCCCAGTTTGTGGCCATTCACATGCAAATCCTTACTCATTGTAGATTATTTGTGTGTGAACTTGCACTGGCAATGACTCACGTATCTCAAGTGGATGGCTCAAATTCAGGCAAGCCCAGGTTTTTTACAGTAAAGATCTCAAACAGTATAGAACCATGGAGGCACAAAATGTGGAGGGCATTAATGATGCTTAATATTTGAGCATTTTATGCAAAAGAGGTTCACAAAAATAAATACTTAGTCATGAATTCGGTGAGGCTCTTACAAAAATTATTCTCAAGAAAAAGGTGATTTGCACACTTGAGGAAATAATAAGAAGTAACAGAAATTAAGAATTTTTTTCTTTCATTACAACTATGTTCACTAAATGAATGTAGCACAAAATAAGAAAGTGAAGAAATTTCAAAAAAGTTTTATTTTTGATATTTTTTTCAAGAAACTTGGAAACTATCACAGTGATGTCCCCCTTTTGATAAGCCTCCAATGCATGGCCAAGGAGGGAGTTTAGTTCCTCCCAGAGTTCCCAGGGCATCTCATTACAATGAGAGGCATCAACAAAGGGAATCATGTGGAGAAAAGGTCAATGCTCCAACAAGACTTGGTTGATCAATTCTTGGACCATTGCTTGAGGATTCAGGAGGGTTGGTTGTAAGTGGGTGAATTCCTGCAGAGCCTCATCAGGGGAGTGAGGGGAGGAGGAAATGGGAGGTATCCTGGGGGAAGGCACCGGGGAGGGAGGGGGTATCCAACAGGTGTATTGTACTGGTTTGGCTTCCCTGGGGCCTTTGAATTATCTTGGTATTTTCCTTTCTTTTTGATGGTCCCTTTGCATTTTGGATGGAAGATATCTGAAGTATCTTCCTTAGTATATGCTTTTTCTTGATTGTAGAAGAGAAATCAAAGCAGAGACCTGTTAAGAATGCCATTTGTGAGAAAGAAGCCAAGAAAATACAGAGGCTTTGTTACAACACAACTCAGTACCATTGGGGCAAGTCCAATCATCACCTTGACTGCCTGCAGGACCAATTGATTTTCCAAAGTAATCCCAGAGGGAGGATGATGTTATTATAGCTAGCTTAAAACACTAATAAACTGGGCTAGCTTACAACTACTTCAGCCACTTGGTTTATATTGACATGTAGGGAAGGTTGCTTTTAGGCACAAAAGTCCATATACAGTAGAAAGTTGAAGCAAAGACAAGACAAGCAAGACTGAGGCTAATTCAAACTCTATCATTGGGTATATTGCAAGGTAAAGTGGTGTTCTGCTTCTATATTACGTTTTAAATCAAAATGTGTAATCATGCTAACTTGGGCCTGGAATAGGTGGTGTGGGGGTGCAAACAGGTGGCTCATTAAATTGAGAGGGTTCTACAAATGGAGGCAGAGTAAGTTCACTTGATTAAAAATTTAAAATTAGAAAAGGAACAGCTTTCTGCTTACCATGGAATAAGTCCTCCAACCATTGGGTGACACTTGGGCCTGGAGTGGGTTTCTGCATAGTTTTCTCACAAGGCATATGGGGAATGGGATAGTTTTGTCAAGGGAGATTTGGTGGGTTTTGTTCTATGGGTGATGAAGAAGAGTCAGTATGATTTTTGTGGAGAAAGAAAACCTACATAGGCATTTGAATCCCACGGGTGACAATCAGCCCAAGCTTTAATGTCCTCTTGCCATTGCTATCCTTCATTGGCCAAATATTCACTTTGCTTTGGTCAAAGAGTGAAGCTACCATCAGATGGTGGGCTAGGAGGGGGGTGGTGGAAAAATTGATACTGGAGGGAACCAGGCTAACTGTGCGGAAGCATTCACATCTTCCTGCTTGTGGTCCTGGGGTCCATTCGTGCTCAGCAATGCTTTCATAATCATTGACTATGAAGGAGTATTCACAAGGGCATCTCACGCAGGAACTCCTCTGGCCACATGGCTGGAAGGGGCATGCAACAAACAAACATTTCTTGTGTTCTTGTTGGCAAGCATCACAGGAATTAATCAATGTGGAGGAGCAGATGCAGGGGATACCCCGCTTAGAGAACAAAGTGCACACCATCTAAAATAAAGACACATGAGGATAGTATGTGAATAGAAAGGAATATGCTGTGGTATTCCATACCATTCGTATCAATTTCAAACTTACTAGGAAAATAAATAAAAATATAATCCAATATATCCAAGAATCGAAGATAAATAGAAAGGTGAAAAGAAGTTGTTGCTACAGAAAGCTACAATTGCAGAATAAAAAAGAAAAAGGAAACTTTTCTGTCTCAGTTGACAAGGAGGGGCTGTTCACCTTTGAATTGGTAATGTAGCTGGGTCAATCCAAATTGAAGGGAATTTCAAAATTATTTTTTGTGGAAGTTTCAAGAAGAATAAAAAATAAAGCAAAACACAAGAATAAAATCTTCTCTGGAAGAAAACAGGCAATATTTTTTGAAAAAAAAAACAAAGGAATATTTTTAGCCTAACCCACAAGCTGGAAATCAGAAAGGACAGCAATTGCACAGAAGCTGACCAATCCTTTCAACTACAAACCACAAACTATTGAAAGCTTATCAAAACATAATTTGATTGGTAAAAAATCAAATTAATTCATGGTACATAACTATAACTACAAATTCAAGTGATAAATCATTCTCATTGGTCAGAATTCACGTCTAAAGTTCATCAAAAGAATAACACAATCTAATTGGTCAGAATTTAAATTTATTCCAGGTGCATACCTATATTTTCCACTTGACATGTCAACTAAATCTTCTTAGTCATAACTTGGAGCCCATGTCACATTGCTACACAAAAACTACACGTCTCACCAGCCAAAACATCTCAACTATAATTTTTTATAAGTAACCTGTTTTGAGAAGCTATATGGAGGCCCAAATGCTATAAATAGAGGTCCTCTCACCCTCATTTTCCCAGAATCATGGAAAAGGTTCCCACTATCCACGATCAGCACTATCCCTGAACTAGCAGGATATCTAGAGTAGTAGTAGTTTTTCAGTTGTGAAAAGCTCAGTAGCTTAGTATTATAAAAAAAACTGAAATATAGCCATATCAAAAAGCTCAGTAGCTTACTATTATTAAAAAATAGTAGTATAACCTTAGTTAAAAGCTCAGTAGCTTTTCTCAGAAGCCTAGTATTATTAAAATAAAAGAAGTAGTGATATAAACTCAATATTGAAGATATCACAAGAATAAAACCCCATAGTCTTATTATTAGTATTAATATCAAAAAATCATTATAATAAACATAAAGACAAAAAAATATGTTCTTATTTGTCTTATTAAAATAAACAAAAACCAGAAAAGAAATATTATCATTAATTTCATTCAAATAACAGAAAATGTTAGTCTTTATTTTATCAGAAATTTTAGCTATAAATCAGAGTTCTTACTGTATTATTATTTATAGGTCTGATTTAGAGACTGCTGATAAGCTGGCTCCATCTTTTAAATCCCAAAAACCCATTTCATTTTGTGATTCTCTGTTAGCTGACTATTAGTATTATTGAGAGGGGCATCTAATACACCTTAGAACCCATGGTTGTTGGACAATTCTGAAATTCAAAACAGAATTACCAGTAATTTGCCCCTAAAGCTACTGCGATATTTTGTTGTGCACCAAAAGGAGTTCCCACATATGGTGTCCCAAAAGTGGCAAAAGCTTCAACCATCAATAATCTGTCAATTATCAAAAAATTCAAATTTAATCCATAAGAAAAAGCCTTTCATAAATCCAAAATTCAAAAAGCCTATTAATTAAATCTGGAATCCAAGAACCAAAAAACTTCTAAATAATCAGCAAAATCAAGTTCTTCAACAAAATCATTTCATTACCATTATCAAAAAATAGGAGAAACACCAACTGGAGAAGAATAACCTATAGATTATAGTAAACTAGTTGGTATATCCAACACAAAGAAGAAAGATCAAAAAATAGTTGCAGATTCTTTTCAAAAATTACTCAAGGAACTATTTGAAATTGAAAAGGAAATTGAAAAACAGAAAAGAAGCAAAAAAGATATCCATATTTATTCAGCATCATAATCAAAGATACCACATAGCCCTGATGAATCCAAAGAAGAAATTCTAAATGAAGAGACCATGCAAGGACAAGAATATATTTCTGCTGTAGAAAGACTTCATCAAGGAATGTTGGAAATGCAAAAAGAACTAATTGAACTCCTTAAAAAAGAAGGGAAAAGAAGACAGTCATGTTTTACTGCAGAAAACAGCCCAATGGAAGAAACTACAACCATGCAAAGAATCTTTCGACAAATAGGGTCACCATCACCATTTTGAAGGCCCATGAACTTATCAGCACCATTCACTTCACAAAGACCAAATACTCTACCAAAGAGGGTTCATATTCATGACCAGGCTTCAAGCCCATTACAACAGGAAATACCAAGAAATAATACACCCATTGTCAAGATTAGACCAAAGTAATATAGTTTATGGTTTGATGGAAAGGAAGTAGAAAGATTTATTGAAAGAGTGGAAGATATAGTGGAGATGGAAGGAG
Organism: Austropuccinia psidii; assembly: GCA_023105745.1. Lineage (NCBI taxonomy): Eukaryota > Fungi > Basidiomycota > Pucciniomycetes > Pucciniales > Sphaerophragmiaceae > Austropuccinia > Austropuccinia psidii. The sequence continues at coordinate 53,634,190 of JALGQZ010000005.1, read as the reverse complement.
CAAGTGGAAGGGGTATAGAAAGAAAAATATCATTTTGGACTAAAGATCAAGATATCAGTTACCATATTGAAGGAATTCTCAGATATGAAATCGGATATGAAGAGAAGATGGTAAACAGTGTCACCTGTAAGATAAAAGCTGTTCTCAATTAATCAATTATTTGAAAATATTCAACGGAGGAATTGAAAATATGGCGCAATATAGAAGGCTCATTGGGGAATATGAATCCATTATTAATTATCTCAAGAGGTATAAATATATACAAGGAGATATTAATCACAATCAAGAAATGTTGGCTAGTATTTCCGCAAGTTTTCAAAAGCTAATTTATAAAGAAATTATAAAAGATAAGGCCATGGTGCAAGCTTTGGATGGTAGCTATATCATTCCAAGATTGGAAATCTTAAAGTGATATATTTAAAAAGATTTAGAAGGCAAAGTCTTCATTCAACAGAAAGAATTTTTGCAAGCAAAGTCACAAGAGAAGAAAGCTAGGTTTAAAGAGTAAAGCTGGGAATAATTCTTGAAGCAAATGAAAGATATTACCCAAAAGATTCAAAATCCCCAGCCACAAGAGCATCAATAAAAGGATACTGGGAAGGAATCAGTCAAGGAAGTATTGAATCAGCTCAAACGCCTTTCAGAAATAGTTGAATCTAAAAAGAAAATACAATGAAGCAATAATCAAGATCATAAAGCTACACTAAACTCACAGCCATTCAGGCCAAGATGTCCTTTACCACCCATATGTGAAAGCTCAAATGGGTCCAAGACAGCTACTGAAGTGTTATTACTCCTTAGGAGAAGGAAATTCCTCAATAAGATGTAATTATCTCACAGAAGACTTGGAGAGAAGAGCTGTCTTGAAGAGTGGAGAAACATATCTTTTTCCAAATTTTCAAAGAGTACCCACAGAAGGCCCTACATCTGCAAAGGAATTGGTTAGAAAGTTTGCTAAAGAACAGGAGAAGGTTAAAAATGAAATGATGGAAAAAGAAAATTCACCCCAAAATAAGCAAGAAAAAATAGTAATTGAGGAAAGAAAAGGTGAGAAGGCAATACCTATAGCTCAAATAGAAGAATGGCGAAGCTGTAAACCTCCCCAAATATCACCAGAAAATGAAAATCATCAAATAGATGTTGGACTTAGGCAGACAAGGAAAAGAGATAAAAGACAGGAAAGTCAAAGCCAAACTCAGCAAGAGGATAAAAATGAAACACACAAACCCTTTAAATAAAAGATACCAGGTGACTACCATGGGGAAGACAAGGCAGAAGAGGAAATAAGAGTCTTAATTCAAAAAAAATACAAGAAAACCCAAGAAGGAAAGGAAGTAGATAATGAAAATATTAAAATCATTTACAAGAACAAGCATAAGGAGGTACTAAGACAGGATTCAAAAAAGATGGAATTAAAGAACAAGGTAAAATCCACAGCCAATACCCCAAAGCTAATAATTGAACATCTGATTAAGAAAATCCTTTAACAAAACATAAATCTTACTCTTGAAGAAATATTATCAATTTAACCAACCTTTATTGAAAAGTTACAAAGCTCAACTACCCAGGAAAAAGAGGTGATAAAATCTGTCAATACATCAAATATTCAAGAAAGACTACTTTCATTAAAGCTATGGGACTATGATATACCAATATTACATTATGCATGCCCACTTAGCTTTATGGAGGGATTTATTGCAAGAGAAGAATATCCTACAATTGCATTGGTGGATACTGGATCAGACCTTAACATAATACCAGAGGAAATTGCAATTAAATCCTCACTTACAAGTAGGAAGCTCAATATGAATCTCAGAGGAATTGGTGGACATAAAACATCTTTGGTTGGGCTCTCAGAATTTACACCAATTAATATAATAACAGGAGAAGAAAAGGAAATTCATCTATTCATAGCAAAAGGAGCTATACACACCATACTTGGAAGACCATTTTTAGCAGATAATAAAGTTAAATTGGAATTTCACACAAGAAAGGGGAAATATTTAGTTATCCAGAGAAAGATGGACGTCAATTATGTTTACCAATATGTGACCCTCAAGTAATGGGTTGGCAAATTTCTCCATCAAGTGGTATGGAGCTTTGTGCATCTTCAGAGATTGGAAAATGGTCAATACATAAAGAAGAATCATCCAAAAGAAAATAAACATAGGAAACAGAAAGTAAATCTTTAACAAGAGTGAAGACAGTATTTCTTGGACCAAACAAAATACCCTTCTCCACTATTTTTGATGCAAAAAATGACTTGAATTTTATAACTCTGGAAATAGCTTCAAAATCAGAATCAAACATCAGCCCTTAAACATCAAAATCAACAGATAGCTATGTGAAGCCAATTGTTAAATTAAAAATCTTTAAGTCACTTTTGGTAATGAAGAGAAAACCTACCTGGACCTCTTAGTATTTGAAAATTTCAATCACAACAGTTTAAGAAAAGTCTAGCATATTTTCTTCATCTAAAGAAAATATTCCCCCTGTAACTGATAGAAAATTTAAAGGGAAGGAGACAGAAGATGAACTGGAGGTAGAAGATTGTAAAGCAATGGAAAAAATCAAAGAGGAACTCAAGAAGATGAGAGGAAATTTGGACATGGCCATAGAATACCCAGAGAAATTGTTAACACTGGAGTTAAGTGGTATTAATGAAGAAGATGAAGGAGAAAGCCCACAGAAGAAATTTAAAATGGATTTGAAGCCACCTGAAGCAAATTTCTCAAGAATTGCAGAAAATTATTTCAGTTTATTTGAGGAAGAAACCAGGTACATTAGTTATATTGAAGAAGACTCAATAAGTGAAGAACCAAAAGATACCTTAATGAAGCCATTGGAAGAAAGAAAATTTGAAGAATTGTAAAATGAAATCTCCGTCATTACTGAAGATAAAATGGATCAGGTTTGGGATAGCAATATTAAAATGGAGATTAAACAGGAGAGTTGTCAGAAAATACACAAAGGCTAGCTTGAATTAGCATTCTAGACAAATTTAATGATGCCTATGAGAAAAATTCTGTTTTTCAAATATTTCACTTTCAAGCTCAACTCATTTATTTAATAAAAATTAAGGAATTAAATCCGGATTAACAAATGGCTTCCAGAATCAAAATGACACACAGGAAGACATACTAGAGTATGAAGGAGAGGAATATCATGTAATACTTCAAATGATCACATTTGAAGAACTGTACATTTATGAGATGGATTCACCAATAATTCAAATCAAATATCTTTCAGAACTACCTAGATCCAATCTTACAAAGGTTGATTTTTTGGAATTACTAACCACTATTGGAATTAAGGGAAATCTATGGAATCCTTCCTAGAAGAGGCCTTATGGACATTATCAAATGAAAATAGAAGGACTGTATCACAAAATGTTATGGGCTCAAGAAGACTTGAATCCTGGGAGGAACTCTATGCTGGTGTGAGTTTGGGTATATGTTTGTTCATGAAGTCAAAGGTTTTGTTTCAGAATGGGGAGGCAATACACAAAGAGAAAAACACAACAAGCTATTTGGAGAAATATTAAAAGACATACATATTCCAGTAATTAAAAACAGAAGATTGTTGAGCTCTTAATAATAAATCAATAAATCCATTTTTAATCACCAAAAAATAGAAAATAAAAAACCATAAAAAATGAAAACCAGCTAAACAAACTCCTTTCTTATCTGTATTAGTTTAGGGAAGTGAATTCCTGGCTTATCAAGGAGGCATTTCAATTTATTTAAATTACTTAATTAAAAAAATCTTTCATTTAAAACACTCTTATCACTCAGGAAAGTGATCTCCTGCCTTATCAAAGAGGAATTGCAATTTACTGGAACTTTTTTCAAGACTCTTATCACTCAATGGCAGTGAACTCCTGCCTTAAAAAGAGGAATTTCGACTATTAAAGTTAATTCATTAATAAAAAAAGCTTCATAAAGAATAGTCTCATCTTTCAGGGGTAGTGAACTCCTGCCTTATCAAAGAGGAATTTCAACTTATTCAGCATTATCAAATAAAAAGGCCATGTATCAGTATCCAACAAAGGGCTTCAAACTAAACACTTTCCAAGATATTTTTTCAATGTACAGGTATCATAATTTAATCTAAAAAAAGGGTGATGGTTTTCTGTTCTTATGCCACCTCATACTAAAAGTGGCACAGGTTTGGGGAAGTGTGTTCCCATAGGCCTTTATTTAAATTTCTTCCTCTTTTTAGAATAAATAAAAAGAATCATAGAAAATCAAATAGGCAAGGGTGCTCAGATATGGATAGCTCAAAACGTCAAAAATTTGACTGCTGGTCATAATTTGGTCTTTGGATGCAGGAAGAAGAAATATAGAAGTGGTCTCATCATCATCATCATCAAAAAAAAGTGTCAAATTATGACCGCCAGTCATAAAATGACCACCTAAGCACAGAAAATTAAGGCATAGGTAAACATCATAAAGAAATATCAAATTATGACTGCCAGTAATAAAATAACCCCCTCAATACAGAAAATAATGTACAAGCCTAAATAATCATAAAGAAGACAAATCCAGAGAAAGTGTCAAACTATGACCACCTCAACACATAAAATTAATTTATGGGAAAACATCATCAAAAAAAGTATCAAATTATGACTTCCATTCATAAAATTACCACCTCAATACAGAAAATTAATGTATGGGCAAACATCATCAAAAAAAGCATGTCACATTATGACTGCCCCCCAAATCCAGACACATAGAAGTGTCATCAAAATTGTAGAAAAATGAAGCAAACCATGCCAGCAAAGTCAAAAATATTTAATAATTCAGCACATAAAATGTTTACTACAATTTATACTGGATGATGCTCTTCAAGCCCCAAAGTAATCAGTGTAGCAAATTTTTGAAAAGCACACATCCTTCCAGAATTTTGAACAAGCAAATTGAAAATAGTGTTTCTCATATCATGATCAAAGTTGAGCACCCTCAATCACAACAAGTTTCCAAAAATCAATTGCATTGACAGAATCAAGAAACACAATGATACCAAGCTGCATCACTAAGCTTTCTCAAGGCTTAGAATATGCTACCCAGAATGGTTACCCTATCATGATACTGACAGGTCCAGCCACAGAAATTACTGCAAGAGGGGGGAATGGAAACCATTTCAGATTTGATTAAAGGTGAAAGGAACCTGGAATAACTATTCACTACAACAGAAGGCAAAGGCATGACCCCCCAATCATGGGGTTGCACAGTCTCTTCAAGTTGCTACCAACTGCATAGTCAGTTTTGTTACCTTTCACGGGCTGTTAGACGCTTGATAAGCAAAACAACACTTTAGATTTCAGGCTAAGTCTATGATGAAGGCTTAATAAGGCTATTTAAAACTTTAACTATGACTGTGAAGTGGTAAAAATTAATTAAAAAAGGTTGGTTTATAGATAATAAAGGCTTTACTATTATAGAATAGTGGTGGTGAGCACGGTTGAAAGCCCTGGATGCAGTCTTCCCAGTTGGGTTACTATAATAAGAGCTACAGTACTAAGTTTCAAAGTATAACCTGATTATTTCTCAAGAGTATAGCTGTTTTTGACAGTTGTACTATGTGGAATTCAAGAGCAGGATGCAGGAACCTTTTCTGGTAGAGAAAGGGCCTCCTTTTATCCTAAAATGGGGTGGAATGGCCCTCTAGACCATCCACGTAGAGGAAGTGAAGAGGTTTTCACTTCAGAGTACTGGATTGTGGCTTCCACAGAGCCTGTATATACTGTATTGGGCTCAGATGTGGTTTTAAAATGACATCTGCGAAGTTTTCACCAGTACAGGGTGAAAATGTTTATCTGTGGACCACACAGCCCTCTTTTGACGTGTATGACACATAGAATGCTGTACAGAACCTGTATGAGACCCCAGTATTGAATTCATTATGAGGTATTGAAGTATAAAAATTTCTCTTTGTCTATTTTAAACCTCATAATCTTGGTTGTCAGATATCATCCCACAGTAAAGGTGTATTGGCTCAATTGTGGGATTTTAACCTTAAAACTGCTATACCTTTGTCTGTTTTTGAGCGATTGAGCTCAAAGTTGTCTCATTGTTTATTCCTGGATGGGATCTAAACAATGGTACCTAATTTGGTATGGGTAAAATTCATTATGGCAAAGTTATGCCATGTACAGGTTTTGTTATTCATACATATGATTTTCTCAATATCTGTAAGGAGCTTATTTTCTCCATAACTGTTGTTTTAGGTACAATATGGAGAAATGAAAGGCACCATCAGATATCCCTGATTTTGCCCTTTCCAAAAAGACCCCACTTTAGGTATCTCACACTAAAACTGTAGAAGTTAGATGAGAGGTGAATATTTTGTTCACCCTTATTTGACCTTATTCTGGCCATAACTCCTCTAATTTTGATGCTAGCTCAGTTTTACTAGTATCATTGAATATCCCTGATCTAGAGCTTCAATTGAAATACCCATTTGATGGGTTAAGCCTCTCTCTCTGTATTTCAGGTGAGAGGTGAAAAATAAGGTTTATGCTCAGCAACAACTTGAGCAGGAATAACGTTGTCATTCCTCGTCCTATGGTGGTGGGACTTATGTATTTGGAAAGGAGTGAGTTTCCTCTTTCTTTTTATACTTTTTGAGCTTATTTGGCTCAGCTTGATGTTTTGGTGGTATCTTGGCTATATCATTGATCTATGGTATTTGGATGTCATGCTCATGCTCTGGTTTTGATTCACAGGCTGACATACCCTCCTGCTAAAAAGGCTCATAATTGATGAGACTATTCAGTCCTCCTAGAGGCCCTTAATCTGCTTAGATGAAGGTTCCCATCCAGTATGGCATCTTCTGCCAACCACTTGTCTTTTTCAGCTGTCTGGCTCTTGAATCTGACTAAGTACTGTTGTTTATCCTTACCATTAAGTCTGATCTTCCTGCCCTTGATGATTTTTCTCACAGGTCCAGGGGAATACTCCACTTCCAGTATTTATGGTGGTGTGGGGTTCTTCTTCCTGGAGGGGAATTTATCCTCCTCTCTCTGGAAGTATGGCTTGACCCAACTAACTGGAAAGACTGGGTGTTTTCTAGAACATTCTTCTGTGAGTTTGACTTCCACTGCACTTTCCCTATCAATTTAATGATAGTGAAGGGCCTTACAAATGAGTATCTCATTTCCTTAGGTCCTTTGAGATTATTAAAGCTCAGTGTAGACACTAATACTTGGTCCCCTTCTTTAAAGTCAGGTTCCATGTGTGATTTGTCCCACCTCTGCTTATTATATTATTTTGACTCAGCTATGAACTTAGCAGCTGTGTCACAAGCCCTCTTCCAAATTTGATGAAAAAATTTGGCTTTGGGGTGGATGGTCAGAAGACCTTTCTTCAAGTGATCCACAGGCAATAGGGGATTACACCCTTTCTATACTAGTGCAGGTGTTTTCCCTGTGGTAGAGTGCTGACTTGTATTATAAGCCAGCTGGACAGCTGGTAGAAAGGTAACCCTGTCATGGGTGTACCTTCATGGTCCTTGTATTCCATGCCATAGGCACAGAATCTTCCAAGGATGTCCTCCATTTTCTGGATCATCCTTTCAGCTAATCCATCTGTTTGTGGAGGGTAAGCTGTGGAAAATGCAAGCTTGGTGCCAAGCATGTCATACAAATTTGTCCAAAATTCAGATGTGAACTTTGGGTCCCTATCACTAATAATGATTTTTGGGACTCCCCAGGTAGATATTATGTTATTCCAAAATAACAGAGCAGTAGCCATGGCTGTGTCCTCCTTGTGGCATGGTAGGCACCTCATACTCTTGCTGAACCTATAAACTACAATCAAGAAAGCATTGAAGTTTTCTTCTACTCCTGGGACAATTCCTGTAAACCAGTCCATGTTGATTGTTTCCCATGGATGTTTGGGTTCCTCTATGTGTTGAAGTAACCCATACTTCTTCCCATGTTTCCTATTTCCCTTCTTGAATCTCTCAAAAGTGCTGATGTATTCACTCAACTCTTGCTACCATTTGAGCCACCAAGCTGTGCTTGCTACCCTTTCCTTGGTCCTGTCTCCACTCATGTGTCCCATACAGGGGCAGTCATGGCATTCTTGTAGGATCAAGGATATATGGTCTTTGTCTATTATTGTGAGTTCACTAGTGTGTTTCTATCTATGGTAGGGAAGAAGATCTATAAGGAAGAATTTGTTGTCTTTATAGCTCCTCAACCCGGGTTCCTCTAGCTGAGATTCCAGTTCTGGGCTCCTGTACCTTTGTTGAAGGAGTTACAACATTATGCCACACTGTTTGTGCTTGGAATATGTCTTCATCACTGCATTTAAAAATTCATTATGCAGTTCTAAGAAGCTTATTCCCAATATGGGAGTTTCTGTGCCTTCCGAATCAGTGTTTTTACTGTCTGGGGTACCACTTTCTGGTTCCCATTCAGAGAATTTGAAGTTTTTCCTCCTATCTATTTCCATGAAATGGATAGGGATCTTGGCTGCTACTTCAGAGTCATAATGTGGATTGCTTTTGGCATTATCCAGTGGCCATTTGCTGAGGCCATCTGTATTGGTATGACTTTTAACTTCTTTGTATATGATGGTCATGTTCCCTCTATACTCTTGGATGGCTATTTGCCACCTCAACAAGTGTCTATTGGTAGTCTTCATGTTTAGTAAAGCCTTCAAGGGTGTGCAGTCTGTGTAGACTTCAAAGACTGCACCCTCCAAATAATAATGGAGTTTCTCTAGAGCCCAAACTAAGCATAGCCCTTCAGTCTGGGTGGCCCCATACCTGGCTTCTAAATCTTTTAGTTGCCTAGAGATGTGACATATTACTCCGTCTCTTGGGTAACCATCCGCTATTTGTTTCTGGTGAAGGCCTTCTACCAAGCCTTGGCTACATGCTGCGTCTATGTATAACTTGAATGGTTGTTCAAAATCAGGTAAGATTAGTACAGGTAAATTTGTGAGTTCATGTTTGATCCTCTAATATGCATCCCTTCTTTCCTTGTTAATTTCAAAAACTACATCTTTTGAACATAGCTTGTATAAACTACTAGTTATGTGGGCAAAACGTTTGATGTGGTTTCTATAGTAGCTAGCAAACCCAACGAAAAATTGCATCTCTTTGATGCTTCTTGGTACTGGCTTTTGCAGTACTTCTGCTACTTTTCTCTGGTCAGTTTTCAGACAAAGACCTGAGACCTTATGTCCTAGAGCTAGTAGCTCTTGTTTGCCAAAATTGCACTTTTTAGGTGAAATTTTCAGGTTGATGGGTATGCATTTACTTGGCACTTTGTCTATGTATTGCACATGGTCTTCCCATGTCTCTGAGTATATAATGATCTCATCAATATATACTACCATCCAGCCTTCCAATATTTCTTCTTGAAATATTGTGTCCATCATCCTTTGGAAGTGGGATGGTGCATTTTTGATGCCAAATGGCCTCCTGGTATACTCATATATGCCCATATGGCATATTATTCTGAGTAATTTCATAGAGTTTGTTTCAAATCCATTCTGGTGGAAATCTTTCATACAATACATCTTGGTTATGTATTTGGATTTTTTCCTAAACTGGTTATTTTCCAAGAGGATAGCTGTTTTTTACAGTTGTACTACGTAGGACTTCAAGAGCAGGATGAGGAAACATTTTCTGGCTGTGAAAAGGCCCCTTTTCATCCTAAATGGGGTGAAAAGGCTTCTAGACCTATACACAAAGAGGAAATTAAGATTTTTCACTCCCAAGTACTGGCTTGTGGTTTTCAAAAAGCCTGTATAGCCTTTATTGGTCTCAGATGAGGTTTTGAAACCACATCTGGGCAGTTTTCACCAATACAGGGTGAAAACCTTCATCTGGGGACCACATAGCCTGATTCTGACGTGTATTACGTGTATAATTCTGTACAGAAACTGTATGGGACCCAAGTATTGAATGAACTATGAGGTATTTTGTTATAAACATGCTTTTTTGTCTGTTTGACACCTCATAATCATGGCTATGGGATACTAGCCCACTATAAGGCTGTATTGGCCAGCCTGTGGGATTTTGAGCTTTAAACAGCCATAGCTTTGTTTGATTTTGAGATATCAACCTCAAAATTGGTTCAGTGTGTAGCCCTGGACGTAGTTTACACAATGGTATCTCATTTGGTATTGCTATAATTAAATATGGCAAAGTTATGCCATGTACAAATTTTCTTATACACATTTATGATTTGTCCAACAACTGTATGGAGCTTGTTTGCTCCATATCTTTTGTTCTAGATGAGATATTAGAAAATGGATGGCACCATAAGATAGCCTTGATTGTGCTCTTTCCAAAAAGACCCCACTCTAGGTATCTCAATCTAAAACTGAAGAAGTTAGATGAGAGGTGAATATTTTAATCACCCTTATTTGAACTTATTTTGGTCATAACTTCTGTAATTCTGGTGCTAGCTCAGTTTGGCTAGTACCATTGGATAGCCCTAACTTATAGCTTCAGTTTAAATAGCCCTTATTGTGCTATTTTCAAAAAGACACCACTTTAGGTATCTCACACTAAAACTGTGGAAGTTAGATGAGAGGTGAATACTTTATTCACCCTTATTTGGCCTGAATTTGACCATAACTTCTGTAATACTGGTGCTAGCTCAGTTTGGCTGGTACCATTGGATAGCCCTGACTTGGAGCTTCATTTTGAATACCCATTTAATGGGATTAAGCCTCTTCTTCTGGCTTCTAGATGAGAGGTGAAAATTAAGGTTTATGCTCAGCAACAACTTTGAGCAGGAATAACTTTGTAATTATTTGTCTATGATGATGGGACTTGTACATTTTGAAAGGGATGAGTTTCCTCTTTTGTTTGATACTTTTTGAGCTGATTTGGCTCAGATCCAAGTTCTGGTGGTATCTTGGCCATACCATTGATTTATGGTATTTGGCTGTCATGCTTGTGCTCTGGTCTTGAGTCACAGGCTGTTATTTCCATGAGTCCCAAAGACAGGAATGATGAATCTTGCGCTTTGGTATTTCTTTGAATTCAAATGATAATGTTTGTTCTTGAAGATCCATTGTGTTTAGCGATTTAATTTTTTCCTTTTCTTTTTCTGATAATTCCTATAATCTATGGAAAAAATTGGGTGACATCCTCAAACTTTCTTCAATAGTGACGTTGATCTTTTGTTGCATAATTTTCTTGATAATTTCATCTATTTCTAATTTTCCTTGAAATTGTATCTTTTTAGGTTTTCTGACTCTCTCTAATTCTTTGGGAATGTCTTCTTCCTCATTTTTATTGGAAATTTTTTCAATTTCCTCCTCAGGTTGGTCTGGTTCTGGAATTTGTTGGAATTATTAATATTTCCTCATGTTTGTCTCCTTCAATATGATTTCCTGGAATAGCTGATTTCTTCTTTGGCTCTTGATCTAGGCCTTGTCTTTCCATGATTTTTTTAGTCTTCCTTAGTCTAATGTGATGACATGGTAGGTGGTTTCCAATTTGACCAATCTTCAACATGTGCAATTGAGGTGAATTTTTGTACTGATTTCTTTTCAGTGGACTTAAACTCTTCTTCCAGTTTTTGAGCTACCAAAGGTTTCTCCATGAATTTCTTGTTTAGTTCTTCCTTTTCTTTTGCAAAATCCCTGACTATGTATTTGACACTTTCATTGCCTTCCATAGGTACTCTCTGATAATTGTGAAAGAGGGAAGATTCTCCTTGTGTTCTGACAATTATTTTGTCCAAATATTCAGCCAGGTTAGTTCATCTACTCTCTGAATAGCCTTCTTCCTTGCAGGAAGCACATTTTAATGGTGGTCTTGAAGCCATTTGAGCTGGTATGTATGGTTGGTAACTAGATGAAAATGGTGGTAAGGAATTTCTTGGGAAGTATGACTTATCATTTTAAGGGAATCTTTGCTCTTGATTATTCATTCCAATTGCTTCTTGGTGGATTCACTGCTTCTGATAAGGTTCTGAGTTAATTAAAAACTTCTCTCACAGATTATTTTCCTTTCTTTCTTGGCTGAGGTTCTGGTTGTGGAGTGTTTTTTATTTTGTGGGTGAGTTCTTTTAATTCTTTTAGGACTTCATCCCAGCTTTCACCTCAAAATATTGTCTTCTTTTATAAAGGTTTTGGTTTGGAAAATTATTTTTTCTGGATGAGTTCCTTGGCTGCCAAGTCCTGTTCAATGTATAATTTCCAGATCTCCAATCAGGGAATTATGTAACCTCCATCCAAGGCTTGAAAAATAGTTTTCCTTTATCATTTCTTTGTAAATTGATTCTTGAAAACTATTGGAAAGGCTGGCCAATAATATTTTATTATGTTTTATATCACCTTGAATATATCAGTATTTTTTGAGGCAAGTGAGGATTTCTTTGCAATCCCAAATGAGTTTTCTGTACTGTGTCATGTTTCTTATTCCACCTTGTGGAGGCTTTGTGAATAATTTGGTTATTGAGGATAATCTGTATCTTCTTTCATGTAAGACTGTTTCACATCTTCTTTTTGTATCCAATTTCAATTGATCCCAATCAGCTTTTTCATATCCTGGCTGCCTTCAATATGATAGCTGATTTCTTCATCTTTTGTCCAAAAAGGCTATTTGTCTTGCAATATCTCTGCTTCTTTCTCCTTCAATTTCTGAAATATTTTCAGCTTTCATGATGAATCTTCCAACATCCTTTCCATCAAACCACAAATTATGGTCCTTGGCTCTGACTCTTAATATTGGAGTTGTATTTATTGGAATTTCTTTATGCAATGGAGTTGGTAGTGGGGAGGAATTGTTGACTCTTGTTAAAGTGTTCTTTATTTGTTCTGTATAATTTGTTGCTGTGCAAATAGGTCTTGGATAAGGTGAAGATGATCCATGTTGCCTAAATGATCTTGGAAGGGTGGTCTGTTCTTCAAGGGGACTATTTTGTGGACTATAACTTGATGATTTATTTTTTCTTCCTTGGTGAACAGTACTAGTAATTGTTCATTCATTTATAATATTTTCTGATGAGGACATTTCTTCCTTCCCTTCAACAGTCTCTTCAATGGGGTTTTCTTCCTGTATTTCTTAAATACTGCAAGGTAAGTTTTCTGATGAAGGTTTATCCATTTTTGATTGTTTTTTCTTTCTTCAATTCTGGTGTTGAGTTTTTGATTTCATTTCTTTCCAGGAGATCACGGAAGAATTTCTCCACAACCTTCAAGTCCCTTTTATTGGTTCTTGGCATTGCAATAGGAAAATTAGAATATACTCCTGATTCCTCTCCTAATTCTGTGTCTTTCTTAAGTAGATAATAGTAATGGTCTGATTTATTTGATTATTGATACTCTTTAGAAGATGATTTTTGCTGATTTTTATTGTTTGACTCCAGTTTTTTGTTATAATAAAAACTCTTGGTTTAGTTGTTCTTTTTGTGGTAATTTCCATTGAATTAATTTTTTATTGAAGTTTGAGGTTTCCTAGAAACTGTTGGGACACCAGATGTCAGACCTTCTCTTGTGTGGGATTAGAATCAGGCAGTGCCTGGATGGGGAAATCACAGGTAACTAGTTTTCAATTTCTAATAACTCCTGTAACCAAGGGTGTAAAGGGTGTGAGCCTTTGAGATATGACCACATACCCAATAAGGTCACAAAAAAGACTCAGAATAATTATACCTTTAATATAATTATATTAAAATTACTTAGAACAATTATACATTAAGAATAATTACTTAAATATACAAAAAATACCATAAATTGGTACAAAAATTGGTTTAACTTAAAAACCAATGAATCAGCATGTAAAAAAAAATTATACCATTGGATTCCCCATGGAAGAATACACATATACCATTTTTATGGCATATCTGTAAAGTCAATATTTAAGGAATTATAATGTATAATACCTTATAAAAACCATAAATCCTTATTTATCTCAAGAACTAATGAAACAACATGTGAAATAAATTGTACCAGTGGATTCCCCATAAAACTCCACACATAAAACAATCAATAAGCTAATTTCCAATGTTAATACTTAAGGAATTAACCTGAATATATGCACTTTTTGGTCAACGCATATATTCAAGGATCATAGCTAATATCTTCTAAACTATACATGATAGAATGATGAACTAAAAATAAAGTTACCACGTAATTACTGTAAGAACACAGATATGAACTTTATTTTACAAATTATAAACAAGGTTAAAACCTATGATGAAATATTGATAAAAATCAACAGAGCTGTTGACCACTTTGTTGTGAAAGTGCTCCAAACTTAAAAAAAGTATACAGTTGGATTCTACTAGTTCATTCGTGAAGAATGATGTAATGTTTATTATTAAATTCAGGGTATAACCCCCTGAAATCAAGGTTTGAAGTTTAAAATATTGAATTTCAACAGAAAAGATCAGTTACAAGAAAAATCATCAAAATTAGAGTTTTGATGATGTAATAGAAACCTCTTGGCAGCATAATAAGGTTATGACAGGCTATCAGAATTCACTCTCTGAATTTTTGTAGCGTGTAAATCTTAAAATTTATTGAGGATCAAAGTTTGAGCTTAATTTGAGCAGTTATGATCACACACTGTAACCTTAATTTAAGTTTAACAGTCTTAAGAGTGATAAAATTGGTGAATACTATTAGTTTATGATTAAAACTAATAAAATCCACGAAATTTGGGGTTCTTCCAAGCCTCTGATGTCATCAACTTTAGAGTTATAGTGATAACTCTAAATAATGGTGTAATAATGATGTAATATGGTTTGATAATGATGTAATCATCTCCAAACCTTAAAATATTGATCAATTCCAGTGGATATGATCAGTACACGTCTACTAGAAGCCTGTTGGACTCTAGGAGGGAGGTATTTACTATAAATAGAGCTCTTTTTACTCTATTTTCCCCGCAGACGCATCAAAAACATTAAATCAATTAAATAAAAGGTAATTTCTTTATTCTTTATATATAAAACTCTTATATTATTAAAGACCAAAGACCATCTTAATATTAATCACTATTTTTGTGTGATTATATCAATTCTTTAATTGTTTTTGTCATAAATCTCTCTATAAACTCATTTCCACGTAAAATCAAGAAATTTAGTAAATTTTCTTTATTTTTATTGTAACTACAATTTGAAAAGTTGTATTATATTCTTTTGGCGTAAAATATCTCAAAATTATTATTTTAAGTGTTAAAAGTAGGTTATTTCATCTTATTATAATAATTTCTCTCTTATTATTACTCTTAATAATTCTTAATTAATATAAATAGTATTTATATTAATATATAACTTTAATATTGGTAATATTATTGTTATAAATTGTTTTTTATTTATAAAAAACAGTTTTTTACGCCTTTATTATTTGTTGGTAACAATAATAAAGAGCTTTATAATATATTAATTATTTTATATTAATATATTATTTACAATATTATAATTTCATATAATATTAATTATATTATTATATTTATTTAATAATATAATATTTTTACGCCATAATAATAATATTTCTTTATTATTATTATTATTTTAATCTTATTTATTTCAATTATAAGGACATTCAGAGTACAATAAGTAATAAATTAGTAATTTTTACTTATTGTTTCATAGTCAAACCTTACATTTGGGGGCCTGGCCGTGATATTTACTTAAAAGACCTTTAAAAAGATTCTATTTGGGTTTATCCAATAATAAATTATATAATAATTTTATATTTTATTGATTTTAGAAGCTATTGAGGCATTTGGAAAGCAATTGTACTGTCTTACACGTGGTTTTTCACATCCTTAGACTTGCAAGAACTTTCTTTGAGTGACTCTAGTGATTAAAAAAGATAATTTATAAATTAAAAATAATTTTTATTATAATTTAATTTTATAAAGAATCATATTAATTTTTATTTTATTCCTTAAAAATAAAAAATATAAAAAATATTAAAAAATACTAAAAACCAATAAAAAAGTTATTTTTATTCATTTTTATTCTTTTCTTTATTCATTTCAAGTCTTTAAAGATATAAAAGCAATTTCTACGTGGAAAATTGCCATATCTTGCCAAAAATAACACTTCTTATAAAAAGACTTATATTTATTTGTATTTTTTAGTGTTTGAAGATAACCCAACAGAAGACAACCAAGGTACTGTTGAGAGGTTGGTGGAAGAAACTTGTCAAAGTTCTCCAACACCAGTTATCACCAAAAGAAAGAAAGCTAAGAAATTAGACTTTCCAGGACCCACCATTCAAGACTCTGAAGGTGAGCACCTCTTTTTAAGTTGCCATAAAAGAATTTTATTTTAAAATACTTTTATTTTTTCTTATTCTTTAATTATGACTACCAGAAGAGGTTCCCAATACTCCATCCAATCAGATGGAGCTGGACTCAGAGGTAGAACTGATCCCTCAAAAGGGAAAAGAAAGGGCAATATCCCCAGTGGAACAGAATCCACACAAGGAAGTGCCTTATCCCAAAGGCAAGTCCCAGAAATGCCCATGATATCTGAGCCTGAATTAGAACTAAGTATGAGTAACTCAAACAGGTACAAATCACATTCAGAGGGCTCAAATAGACATCTACATGAGCCAGTACAAGCAGTATTGCACAGTGTACAAGGACAAAGATTGGGAAATGTTGCCTCAAATACACCAAGGAGTGATGAACTCCTGGCACATCCTGAAAAAGTTCCTCAAAGAGGAGGAGATAGTGAAATACTCCAATGGATGGAATCCACTGTCATCCAAACCTCAAATCAAAAAAATCAAGGACTACCATGCCAAAAAGAGGGAGGCAACCAAGGAAGAAGCCCCAGTAGCTTCTACCAGCAAGCCCCAAGGCAACCCACTTCCCCAAGAAGGGAAGAAGAACAAGAAAAAGCATTGGAAGAAACCATATTCCCCAGGCTACAGAATCCTAAGAGTCCAAAAGGATGCCATGGACAATGTTTTCAACATGGCCAGAACCTTGATGGAATTCAAGGACAAGGAAGAGCAAAGAATGAGACAACCTCATTTCCCAAAGAAATAACCTTGTCCAAAGATGTTGTAAATACTTTAACAGAAATTAAAAATAGTATATTACCTCTAAAAGAAATTAAAGATAGTTTATTATCACTGCAAGAAATAAATAACAATTTATCTTCTTTAACAAAAATTGTTGTGCAAAACAAAAAAGAAATTGACAACATTAAGTTTATTGTTGAAAATAATAAACCAAAGAGCTTAATTGACAATACTCTAAAATTAATACAAGGACAACAAGAATTGTATAAATACATAAAAGATATCAAAGACAAAACTTTGACAATCAATTATGATGTGAGTATTGACAATCTTACAGAAAAATTAAATAAATTAAGTATTTCTGTAGAACAATTTGAAGAAAAGACTTCATCAAACCAAAAATTACTTTTGGACCATGTGGGAAAAAGTGATGAAGAAAGAATGCATCTGAAAGATGATATTCAAAGTGAAATAAGGCTTATTACTGAAAAAATGGATAAAATTAATGAGGCTAATTTAAATATGCCAAAGTTATCAACTCCATTTTCTCATATAAGAAGCCCTGTTAAAACAAAAGAGGAATTGGCAAATCCTTTCATAACAGACTTGAGTCACCAAGATAATAACCAAGTCTTAATGAAGGAAGCACCTCAATTGAAGGAATGGCCAACATTCACAGGAGAAGGTGAATATGACCACATGTCATTCATTAAAACAATTAAAATGTTACAAGAAGACTATGCCATACCAGATGAATTAATCACTGCAAGATTACATTCATTGTTTGAGAAATCTGCAAAAAGATGGTATTATGGCATAAGACAAACAAATGGTAAATATACCTGGTCTTGGTGGAAACAAGAAATAATCACCAAGTGGGCAAATGATGCCTGGAGGTATAAGATAGAAAATGCATTTGAAAACTCTTTCTTTGACCCAGAGAAAGACAAACCTTTAACTTGGTTCTTGAAACAAGTTGAAAGGCTTAATGCACTGTACCCAGAAATGTCACAAAAAATGGTGCACATGAAAATACTTAAAAAATGTGGAGGAGAACTAGAACATGCCCTAAGAAGCAGGTGTATAGAACCATGCTCCACAGAAGAGAATATAAATGCACTAGAAGATATAGTGACAAGAACAAAAATTGGCAGGACTTGGAAAAAATTGGACATTAAAAGCCCAAATAAACCATTTATCAAAAAAGATAAATCAAAAGAATCCTTTAAGCCCAATACATCCAACAATAATGAGCAAAGAAAATGCCATAAATGTGGAGGTATTGGACACTTAGCCAATAATTGCCTTAAAAAAGCAAAGATTAATGAAATTGTGGAAACAGAAAACCACAATGACAAAGAAGAGGAATCTGACTCTGAAAAAGAGACAGAAGAGTCAGAAAGCTCTGAAAGTGATGAAATCAATATAATTAATGCACAAATTAATAATATTGACATAATTTATGAAGTACTGGATGTTAATTCAAACTTACCACAAGTTGGAACATCTGACACAAACCTGACAAACATACAAGATGCCAAAATATATAGAACCAAACCTGCAAGAGGAATGGGATATACAGCTGGAAAATCAAGTATAAGTATTGTTATGGTTGATAACCAAGAAGGAAAAGTTAACTTGGATACAGGAGCATATTGCACTTGTGTTGGCAAAAGTTATTTAAAAACCATTGTCCCAAACTGGCAAGAAAAACTTATGCCAATACAAGGTGTCAAATTTAGTAGTGCAAGTGAGAGCATGAAGCCCCTTGGAATAATTGATTTAACACTAGTTTTTCCTCATCCCTCACAATGTGTCAGAATTAAAGTAGAGTTTGTAGTAATGGACAACTGTACTAGTAATCATTTCATACTTGGGAATGACTACTTATCAATCTATTGGATAGATATCTCCAACCAACAAGACAGATATTTTACCATAGGAGATAACAAAAGACAAAAGTTTGGCTTCTTAAATAACAAAAAACAAATCACAGTTATTAAGAAGGAAGAAAAAATTCCAGAAAAAGAACTTTTTATATCTGAACAACTTAAAGAGGCAGAATTCAATCAAGAATTAACAGAAAAAATGAAAGAAAAATTGATTGACCTCTTATTTAAGTATAAAAATGCCTTTGCAACTGACAAAGAGCCACTAGGTGCCATAATTGGACATGAAGTGAATATAATTCTTAATGTAGAAAAGCCTTACCCACCTTTATTAAGAAGACCTGCTTATCCAGCCAGTCCAAGGGCTAGAGAAGCCTTAGAGGTGCACATTAAAGAATTAATGGACCTTGGAGTATTAAGAAAGGTTGGACATAATGAACAAGTAGAGGTTACTACACCTGTCATTATAACTTGGCATAATGGAAAATCAAGGATGGTAGGAGACTTCAGAGCCCTGAATACCTATACCATTCCAGACAGATATCCAATACCCAGAATCCATGAGACATTGACCCAATTGTCACAAGCTAAGTTCATCACAGCTATGGATGCTCTTAAGGGTTTTCATCAAAATGTTTTAACAGACAATGCCAAGAAACTACTAAGAATAATAGTCCATTGTGGAATTTTTGAATACTTAAGAATGCCATTTGGAATAAAAAATGCACCTTCCCATTATCAAAGAATGATGAATACCATATTCCCTGAAGAATTATCAGAAGGATGATTGATTATCTATATTGATGATATCATAGTTTGCTCAAAAACTTGGGAAAATCACCTTACAAGACTAGAAAGGGTACTGCGAAAAATAGTCCAAGTGAATATGAAAATTTCCTTGAAAAAATGTCATTTTGCATATAGTGAATTAAAGGCACTAGGACATGTAGTATCTGGCCTTAGTCTAGGCATAGACAAAAATAAAGTAGCAGCAGTACTACTTAAACCAATGCCTCAAACCAAAAAAGAAATGCAATCATTTCTAGGATTTGCTGGTTACTATAGACAGCATATAAAGGACTTTGCAAAGATTGCTAAATCCTTGTATAAGCTATGTGACCAACAAACAGTCTATGAGATGACAGAAGAAAGAGTCAAGGCATATGAAGAATTGAAAAATTCCTTAACAAATGCCCCATTTCTTCTGATGCCAGATTGGAAACTACCCTTCAAACTGTACATTGATGCTTGTGGAGAAGGATTAGGTGCTGCACTTCACTAAACACAAATTATCAATGATAAACCAGTGGAAGAACCAATTTGTTTCATTTCAAGGCAAATAAAGCCAACAGAAGCAAGGTTTGGAGCAAGCCAAATGGAATGCTTATGCTTAGTGTGGGCTTTAGAAAAACTGCATTATTATTTGTATGGCACAGTATTTGATGTAATCACAGACTGTAATTCTGTGAAATCAATATTAAATATGAAGACTCCATATAGACATATGCTGAGATGGAAGATTGCTATCCAAGAATATAGAGGAAATATGACTATTGTACATAAATCTGGAAATATTCATAAAAGTGTAGATGGTCTTAGCAGATGGGCTTTAGCAAATACCCCTGACAATCCAGCATGGGTACCACAAGAAGAGCACCATATAGAAGGAATATGTGTCACAGACATAGGCACAGAATTCTTTAACCAAGTTAAAGAAAGCTATAAGACAGACAAAAATTGCCATATCTTAAACCAACTTCTAATGAAAGACTGCAAAGATCCATCACTTTCTTCAAAACTAGATGAAATATGGAAAAAGGCATATGATGAAGGAAGATTCCACCTCCTTGATGGAATCCTTTACCATAGAACAAAACACACATGTGTTATGGCCTTAACAGATAGAACACTAATAAACACTATTTTATATGAGTGTCATGATAATGTTGCATCTGGACATCTCTCAGAAGATAGGACACTAGAAAGGGTGAAAACCTGCTCTTGGTGGCCAAATTGGAAGAAAGATGTTTCAGAGTACTGCCAAACCTGTGACAGATGTCAAAAAGCAAACAGAGCCACAGGAAAGAAATTTGGAATGATGATCCAAATCCAAGAACCAAAATCCCCATGGGAAATAGTTCATATGGATTGGGTAACAGCACTACCTCCAGGAGGAGACAGGAGCTATAATGCATTTCTAGTGTTAGTTGACAGGTACAGTAAAACTCCCATGTTCTTACCATGTCATAAAGATGACACAGCTATGGATACAGCCATAATGATATGGAATAAAGTCATTAGCCACACAGGCTTATTCCAAAATATTATAAGTGACAGAGACCCAAAGTTCACTTCAGCATTATGGACAAATCTCCATAACTTATTTGGGACAAAGCTATCATTCTCAACAGCTTACCATCCCCAAACTGATGGTTTAGCAGAAAGAATGATACAGACCTTAGAGGACATGATCAGAAGATTCTGTGCCTATGGGCTAGAATTCAAAGAATCTGATGGTTTTACCCATGATTGGTGTACACTAATACCAGCACTTGAACTGGCATATAAGACATCAATCCATTCTTCTACTGGCAAAACACCAGCAATGCTAGAGAACGGTTGGCATCCAAGACTTCGTTATGATACCCTCAAAAAGGACTTAGTGGATATACATCCAACAGCAAGCAGTTCCAAGATAATGCTTGACAAAGCAAGACACCATGCAAACAGATGTATGCAAGATTCTTTTAAATATGCAAAAGAAAGATGGGATAAAAGTCATAAGCCACCTGATTTCAAAATAGGAGACTTGGTTTTAGTATCAACCCTTAATTTCAATAACATAAAAGGCCCAAAGAAATTGAAAGATTCCTTTGCAGGACCATTTATGATAAAAGCACTTCATGGACCCAATGCTGTGCAGTTAGAACTCACAGGTGAACTAATGAACAAACACCCAACTTTCCACGTAAGTCTAATAAAACCTTACAGTTCAAGTGACAAGGAGTTATTTCCACTAAGAAATAAACCCCCACTTGAAATTCCCCCCTTGGAAGAAGGGGAACAAAAGAAAATAGTAAAAGTCCTTAAAGAAAGAAGGACAAGAAACAAAAAAGAAAGGGAATACCTTGTAAGGTATAGAAATTCAACTCAAGAAGATGAATGGCTACTTGAGAAAGATATAACAAATGCTGATAAACTACTAAGAAGGTTCAGACATGAAAGAAAGCCTGAAAAATAGAAAAGTTAAGCATTATTGAGCTTCAAGACTAACAAAGTCTAATGAAGAGGTAGGACAGTGGATGATACCCTAATCACACATACCAGATTGTGGTACAATCTTTTTTGGTGGTAGGGAATGTGAGCCTTTGAGATATGACCACATACCCAATAAGGTCACACAAAAGACTGATAATAATTATACCTTTAATATAATTATATTAAAATTACTTAGAACAATTATACATTCAGAATAATTACTTAAATATACAAAAAATACCATAAATTGGTACAAAAATTGGTTTAACTTAAAAACCAATGAATCAACATGTAAAATAAATTATACCATTCGATTCCCCATGGAAAAATACACATATACCATTTTTATGGCATATCTGTAAAGTCAATATTTAAGGAATTATAATGTATAATACCTTATAAAAGCCATAAAACCTTATTTATCTCAAGAACTAATGAAACAACATGTAAAATAAATTGTAGCAATGGATTCTCCATGAAAATCCACACATAAAACAATTAATAAGCTAATTTCCAATGTTAATACTTAAGGAATTAACCTGAATATATGCACTTTTTGGTCAATGCATATATTCAAGGATCATAGCTAATATCTTCTAAACTATACATGATAGAATGATGAACCAAAAATAAAGTTACCACGTAACTACTCTCAGAACACAGATATGAACTTTATTTTACAAACTATAAACAAGGTTAAAACATATGATGAAATATTGATAAAAATCAACAGAGCTGTTGACCACTTTGTTGTGAAAGTGCTCCAAACTTAAAAAAAAGTATACAGTTGGATTCTACTAGTTCATTCGTGAAGAATGATGTAATGTTTATTATTAAATTCAGGGTATAACCCCCTGAAATCAAGGTTTGAAGTTTAAAATATTGAATTTCGACAGAAAAGATGAGCTACAAGAAAAATCATCAAAATTAGAGTTTTGATGATGTAATGAAAAGCTCTTTGCAGCATAATAAGGTTATGCCAGGCTATCAGAATTCACTCTCTGAATTGCTGTAGCGTGTAAATCTTAAAAGGTATTGAGGATCAAAGCTTGAGCTTAATTTGAGCAGTTATGATCACACACTGTAACCTTAATTTAAGTTTAACAGTCTTAAGAGTGATAAAATTGGTGAATACTATTAGTTTATGATTAAAACTAATGAAATCCACGAAATTTGGGGTTCTGCCAAGCCTCTGATGTCATCAAATTTAGAGTTATAGTGATAACTCTAAATAATGGTGTAATAATGATGTAATATGGTTTGATAATGATGTAATCATCTCCAAACCTTAAAATATTGATCAATTCCAGTGGATATGATCAGTACACGTCTACTAGAAGCCTGTTGGACTCTAGGAGGGAGGTATTTACTATAAATAGAGCTCTTTTTACTCTATTTTCCCCGCAGACGCATCAAAAACATTAAATCAATTAAATAAAAGGTAATTTCTTTATTCTTTATATATAAAACTCTTATATTATTAAAGACCAAAGACCATCTTAATATTAATCACTATTTTTGTGTGATTATATCAATTCTTTAATTGTTTTTGTCATAAATCTCTCTATAAACTCATTTCCATGTAAAATCAAGAAATCCAGTAAATTTTCTTTATTTTTATTGTAACTACAATTTGAAAAGTTGTATTATATTCTTTTGGCATAAAATATCTCAAAATTATTATTTTAAGTGTTAAAAGTAGGTTATTTCATCTTATTATAATAATTTTTCTCTTATTATTACTCTTAATAATTCTTAATTAATATAAATAGTATTTATCTTAATATATAACTTTAATATTGGTAATATTATTGTTATAAATTGTTTTTTATTTATAAAAAACAGTCTTTTACGCCTTTATTATTTGTTGGTAACAATAATAAAGAGCTTTATAATATATTAATTATTTTATATTAATATATTATTTACAATATTATAATTTCATATAATATTAATTATATTATTATATTTATTTAATAATATAATATTTTTACACCATAATAATAATATTTCTTTATTATTATTATTATTTTAATCTTATTTATTTCAATTATAAGGACATTCAGAGTACAATAAGTAATAAATTAGTAATTTTTACTTATTGTTTCATAGTCAAACCTTACAAAGGGTGTATTTCCTGCCCCTCCTAAAATACTGAACCAAATCTTTCTTGGAGCTCACAAACCAAGATAAAATTATTAAGTGGATTTAAAACTGCAGAAGACAAAATTAAGCAGTCTCAGATCAGATCTATCCAATATATAATAAGAAATTTACGTCAGTAATGTAGTTGTTTTTTATATTTTAGTGAAATACTTGAATATTTAATTTTTATTTTTGAGTGAGCTTGGGATGAATGGTTTCTTGTTCAAAATAAATTTGGTAAGATGGGCTATTTAAGGTGTTTTGGAAAACTTGATGACTGTTGATAAAGTGAATTTTTCAAGGTAAATTTATAATAGAGTAAATTATTTTTTGAAAGGTTTTTTATTTTTTTAAGAGTGGTCAATAATAAGATATAATAGTATTTGTTGAATTTAAGAGGTAAGATCCTTTGATATTGCATTTTTAAGTGTTTAAGTTGGTGTTAAATATTGCTAAGTGGTGTTAATTTTACTGGATAAAATATTTTAATAGAGTAATAGCTCTAAGGTTGGGTACTGGATAGCTTTCTTTTTAATACTATGATTCCACTGAGCTTCAAGTAAATTTACTATGATATACTGGACTACCTCCCAGGTGAGGGATTACTTACTCCTGTTCTTATAATGGGTGGGGGAATCTTGAAATTTGGGGGCAGAGAGCCTGTCTATTGATAGCTTTTGGGAGGTCAGGGGCGCCCCCATGGGATCTATCTTTTTCCACTTTAATTTGTCTTGATTTAATCATTTGAGTTTGTTTTTGGTGAGTACCTTTCATGAATGGGTCAGGTGATTTAAGGTTTGGTGATTATTGTTTCTCTGCACAGCCTCCATTTATGGCATTATTATCATTTAGTGAGCAGATTATGACATGATATTATTGGAGTTTCCTTGCATGCATCAGTTGATTTCATTTTGGATGGTAATTTTTCTTGTGCACAGCCTTTTCTCTGTCACATAATATGCTGTTGGTGGGTGCAGTATCACATGATGACCTTATATTTTCTTTGCATATGTCATATTTTGGCCTTGAAACAAGTGGATGTGTACTTGATGCAGGTGTCATGGTTGTTTTTTTCTTCTTGAACTTCAAAATGAAGTCAGGTGATAATTTATTGCACTAATGGATCTACTGTTGTGTATGAGATGATACAATTTTTTAGTTTGACACATGCTGTGCATAGTCATGTGGTTGAGATTTAAATAAGAGTGTGTGCTGCATGCAGCCTGTTGTAACTAGTTTTGATTTTCATGAGGTAATAAGTGGTGTAAAGTATTTCACTGCTTCTTTAAGGTTTCAATTGGGGCACTTTGGATATAAGATAAGGTACTCCTGTGTCTGTGTTGGGAATTAATTTCAGGAAATCCATGGGGTTTAGGTTTGCATAATGTGACTTTTCTATGTTGAATGAAAGTTGGCAGTGTAATTCATACAGGTGTCATATTCATGCTGAATGAGTCCTGTGGATATAGAGGGGTTTAAAGATGGGTGGGGTGTGTAAATAAAAGGGTGGTATCTCATTTATTGTAACCAGTTCTGTGAGCCTGTGAGGTATATATGACATACCCATAAGGCCAAGAATAACTTTATATACCACTGATTTAGTCTTGAACAGACTTTTCAGTTTAAATTAAGCTAAAAAATAACAGAAAATGTATAACCTTTGTTTGGATAAACAAAGTTATAATTTTTATGTCATTTTTGGATTCTACACCAAAAATGACCTAGGGTAAACCCATAGGGTGTTATACCCAAAAATGCTTATTTCTTAAGTTATTGAAAGATTTAAGAATCTCACAGTACTAAGGTAGTTTTTGAAACATTTTTTTAAAATTGTTAATTTTAAGCTTCAATAAGCTTAAATTTAAAGTTGCATAAGGTTTATGCAAACTTACCAAAATTTTAGTTAAAATTGAGGTGTTGTGTATATTTACTGAATTGGCTAAGAGTTTGCCTTACAGAATGTCAATCCTGCATGAGCTCAATTTAAAAGTGTTTAAGGCCATAGTATGACTTGAGATAAATAAAAGGGCAAACTCCATGCAAAAAGACAAAACAGGGCTGGGGTACTCAACGTTTTGGATCTTCAAGGATTCAATTAAGTTGGTCCACCTTTATTGGTGAATTTTAAACCTTATTTGAACTTTAAGATTAGACGTTGATCCAACCTTAAAGTTTAAACTGTTTTTATCCCAATTTAGACAGCAATTTCAAGCTGCCAAATGGTAAATCCCAATATGAAAGGTTGAAATTAAAGTTTCAAGGCCTGTCAAAGCAAAGATAATCTTAAAAACTTAAAGCTAAAAGCATTAAAGCCTTATCAAAAGTGAAGTTTTAGTGTCTATTGCTATTTTACGCGGAAAAATAGCAATAAATTCAAAAATTTATTAAAATCCAAATCTTAATGGATTTTATTCAATGTTTCACACAGCTTACAATTAAATGTTCTTCGTGTATACATCAAATTTTAAGGGTGTTGGTAAACACATGTAAGCTTTTAGTAAAAACACGTAAGCCCTTACGTGTTTTTACCATAAACTTATGTGTTTTTACCAAATTATGGCCAAAACACGTAAGTAACCTAATTTTTTTATAAAAATCCCTCAGGCTCATTTTTGAGAATTTTTAACATTTTTTTTTGCCATATTTTTTCCGACATGGGATGTGAAGGTCCCCAAATTTTTTCAATTTTTTTTTTTGGCCCAATTTTTCTATTTTGGGCAATTTGGTAAAATGGCCCATTTTTTTGAAAAAATTCATTAAAAATGTTCCCACTTTTGAATTTCAATAATTTGTTTTTTAAAATGAAGGTGAGAATGTTGAGAATAATAAACCAGAAGCCCAACATTTTGGTATTTTTTGCAAGAACATTTGTAGGACCAAAAAGTCCATGTTTTTTTATGTTTTTTTGTTCATGTTTGTAGTTGAATTGAAAATGCCATTTATGACATAAATTGAATTCAAAATTCAATTTATGATGAGTGGAAGTTAAAATTTGATTTTTGGCATTAATAGTGCCATTTATCACATCAAAAGTGCCATAAATGGCATCACTAATGACATAATAATGCCATAAATGGCATCAAGAATGACATACAGATGCCATTTATGGCCAGAAAATTGGCATAAATAGCATTACAGCAATGCCATAAATTGAATTTAATGGCCTTGACAATGCCATTTATGCATTTAAAAATGCCATAAATGGCCTTAAAAATGGCATTAATGGCCTTAACATTGGCCTTAAAAATGGAATTAATGGCCTTAACTATAACATAAATGGCATCAAAAATGCCATTTATGGAATCAAAAAATCCATTTGTGGCATTACATAAATGGAATTAACAATGCCATTTATGGTGTTACATAAATGGCATTATGCCATTTATTGCATTGATAATACCATTCATGGTATTAGTAATGCCATTAATGGCATTGTTAATGTGGCATTATTAATGCCATTTGTGGCATTATTAATTCCATTTATGGCATATTAATGCCATTTATGGCATTAATGGCATCAGAAATGTTGCATTTTTGATGCCACAAATGGCATTGTTGATGCCATAAATGGCATTGTTGATGCCATAAATGGCATTAATGGCATCAATAATATTTCATTGATAATGCCATTAAGGGCACTGTTAATACCATGAATGGCACTGTTAATACCATTAATGGCACTGTTAATGCCATTAATGGCAGTGTTAATGCCATTTATGGCAGTGTTAATGCCATTTATGGCAGTGTTAATGCCATTTGTTATGGCATTTTTAATGCCATTTGTTATGGCATTTTTAATGCCATTTATGGCATTGTTAATGCCATTAATGGCACTGTTAATGCCATTTATGGCACTGTTAATGCCATTTATGGCACTGTTAATGCCATTTATGGCATTTATGGCACTGTTAATGCCATTTATGGCATTTATGGCACTGTTAATGCCATTTATGGCATTTATGGCATTTATGGCACTGTTAATGCCATTTATGGCATTTATGGCACTGTTAATGCCATTTATGGCATTAATGGCATCAGAAATATTTCATTTATAATTCCATTAATGGCACTGTTAATGGCATAAATGGAATTTTTAATGGCACAAATGGCATTAATGGCATCATACATGCCATAAATAGCCATATTTCATTTAAAAACCATCCCTTACGTGTTTTTACCATAAAATTACGTGTTTTTACCAATTTGCTTACGTGTTTTTACCAATACCCAGTTTTAATTATCTTTCATAAACAGGTTTTATTAGTAATTAGCCTGGAAAATTACTCTTTTAATTATACTGAGATAAAATTAGTATTTCTTGAAAAATCAATTAAAAATTGAGTTTAAGAGATTTTTGCTTGAAACTTTATTTTCAAGTCGTTCATGTGATGAAATCTAATATAAATAAGCTTTTTTTATATTAAAACTTAAAATAATTAACTTAAATGAGGATCAAAGCTCCTTGGAGTTAAGAATAACACCAGTAGCTTTAAATTGGAATTAAAAATGAGTTACCTTAAGTTAAGAACCATATTTTTAAGCATGGCTTTTCAGTTTTGACCTGAGAACACCCTCTATATACATTATGAATAATGAGGGATGCTATGCAAACATAGAAAAAGTGTATTCATCACTGTTTTTGTCCATCAATTCAATCCAATCCAATTATACTAGACATTTAAACAGGTAAGGCTTCATTACATATAAAATATTCTTATTTGAGGAATTCTTAAGTTATTTTATTCTTTATTAATTTTAAATCAAAGAATTAATATTATTATTGTAATAACCAATAATATATTTGATTTCATAAAATTATTGTCTTTGAAATATCTTTTAAAATCCACAAATTCCTCTCAAAAACTGTTTAAACATATCTTTTATTATAAAAAAGCTGTTTTATATTTGAAATATTGATTTTTTATTTGATATAATGACTGTCGTATTTGACTTGTTGTATTGAATATATATTATAAGTAAGTTTTCTCTAAAAATTCTATATTTCTTTTATCTATTATTAGTTTTTTATATATAGTTTTTCTATAAGAATTATATCTGTACATTGTGCGTTATAATTTCTTTTTATAGATAATATTTATATTATTTATAAGTGGTTAAATATTTATATTTTACACATGTAATTGTCTCATTAAGAGTTTACACTTCTTATTGTTATAACTGTAAGTGACTATAACAATAATGGAATAATTCTAATTTATTAGAATTATTTATATTTTTTTATCATTCTATTATATAATAATAATTAAATTTATTTTTTTAATATAACCATTTTTAATAATTATATTTAATTTGTGGTTATAATATTTTGTTATATTATATTTTTCTAATTAGGACAGTCATAGTACTCTTGATATTGTTACTATTATTCAGAGTTTCATAGAAAAACCTTTCATTTGGGGCCTGGCCATGCCTTTAAGAAATATTTGGGGAATAAATCATATTCTAGACCTTATTTTACTCTTTTTTGAGGTAAAGTTGCCATATTTGTCTTAATATTGGCTTTTTTAAAACTCATCCCTTATAAATAATCTTTATAATATTAATAAAGGTATTTTTTCTTAAGAATATTGTTTGAAAAAATATACAATTGAGTGACTTGGAACAAAGCTCTTTTGTCTAACCAGGGGATTTTTCACATCACAGACTTGAAATTTATTCTTTGAGTTATTCTAGTATAAAGTGAATAATGATACAGCTTCAAATAATAACTTATTAATTGAATAATTATTATTTCTCAAAAGGAAATATAGAATCAAATGAAAAATCAAAAATCTCTATCAGAGACATTTTTTTCTGTAATCTTTAGACATTTTTCCTTAATTTTTATGTAATTTGCCATAAATTACATTAAAAAGATTTATTCAATAAGCTGAGTTTATATTTCATTTTTATTGATGGATAAAAAAGCTTGTATTTTGACTTTTCCCTAGTCTCATTCATCAGATAAAGCTCTTCAGACTCTGAAGCATCAGAGTATAGTATTGAAATTGAAAGGAGCCCAGCACCAAGGGGCTTAATTACCAAAGAACCCTTAAAAGGTCCAGCGAGTGAATTAAATTCATTTCTTAGTAAGTTTTTCCTTAAAATTGACGTGAAACGACTCCTACTGGAAGTGGAAGAAACTACTCCATCCAATAAAATGGATCTGGACCAGGAAATTAAAGTCAAAACTCCAAAAGACAAGGTTGTCAGCCCAGAGGAGAGGCACAAATGCAGGATGCCAGAGCTTCCCCCAGTTCCCAAAGGTTAGCCAGAGCCTTTGAAACTCTTATTGAGAGTCCAGAAGCTCACATAACTGCTATTCCTGCTGTCAGACCTGAATAATTTCTAGCAGGCAGCAATAGGAATATACCAGTCTCAGTACAAGAACTGGTTTATTGCAGAAAAGCAGCAGGAGTGGGAACTTATGCCAAGTCTTTGGATAGGCACAATGAACTCTTATCTTCAAGTGAAGACGTTCATGGGCCCAGGAAAGACAGAAGAACTTCTGAGGGGTTGGACACCAATGTCTTGCAAGGGAAAATTCCAACAGATAAAAGATTGGTTGAAAAACCAAAGCATGTTGTCCAAGGACCAGAAGAAGATGTTGGCCCAAGGAAAGGACAACAGCCCAGTGGAAGCTCCACAAGCCTCCACAAGAAAAACTCCACCTCAACAAGTGCCAAACAAGGAGAAGGAAACCCCAAAGAGAAAGCAGAAGGGAAAGAAAAAGGCAAAACCCAAGTTGAACAAGGCTTACCCACAGAATTACAGAATCCCGAAGAAAGAGAAGACAGCAATGGACAATGTGCTCAATATGGCAAGATCTTTGATGGAACTCAAAAACAAGGAGGAGGCAATATTGAACCAATTATTTCCAAAGAAGTAGACCTTGTAAAGATTGTAACTCATTTTGAAACTTGTAATAAAGAAATCTTAGCAAAGCTCAATAATTTTGAGTATATCTAACGAAAGTTGGGTAGAGAGACATTACAAGTAAAAGAATCACAAAAGACCATGATTGGTCTAGAAAATGTGAGTAAAGACAATATCTTGTCTTTGATGCAAATTTGTGCAAGAATTGAGTCTAAAGCTACCTTACTCAATCAGCCAGATGACATTTCTATTTCTTTTATAACTAGACAGCTGAAGGAATTAAGAATACAAGTTCATAACTTGGAAAAATCAGCTGGCCACAATGTAGCTCTTTTCGAAGAACAATTGGAAAAAAGTGATACAGCAAGACTTGAACTTAAAGAAGATATTCAATCAAGTATTAATAATATATCAATAAAGAATAATTTGGCAAGACAGTCCACACCAATTCTTGACAGAATCATTCTAAACTTGAATAATGAGTTACATCATAAAATTTAAAGTAATGAAGAAGTGGAGACTGCTTGTGATTTTAAAGAAATTCCAAGATTAGAGGAATGGCCAACCTTCAGTGGTGAAGGAGAATATAATCATATGGAATTAATGAAAACAATTTATATGCTTAAAGAAGACCTTAACATTTCAGATGAATAAAAAAGTGCCAGATTTGACACCCTGTTTACCAAATCAGCAAAGAAATGGTATTACAACATGAGGCAAGACCATGGTAAACATTCATGGCCTTGGTGGAAAGAACAAATTATTTTCAAATGGGAAAATGATTCCTGGAGATTTAAAATGGAAAATTCTTTTGAAGAAGCCATTTTCAATATTGAAAGGGACAAGCCCATGTCTTTGTTTCTTACACAGAGAGACAGATTGACTTCCCTTCATCCTTATATGTCTGAAACAATGATTCATAAAAGGATATTAAGAAAATGTGGTGGTAACCTTGAGCATACTATAAGAAGCAGATGTATTGAGCCTTTATCTACAGAAGATTATATCAATGCCATGGAAGAAATCACAACTAGGAAAAAAATTTTGAAGGAATTGGTACAAACCCCAAAGGGATAACAAGACCAGTGGGAAATCAATTCCAAAACCCAACAAACCACATGAAAAAGCTCCTTTGAAATGTTGTAAATGTGGAAGTACATCTCATTTGGGAAAGACTTGTCCCAAAAAGACGAGAATAAATGAGATAGAAATAGATAAAGTTAAACACACAAAAGAAACAAAAAACCTATCTTTACATGACAGTGATTCTGAGCCTTGTGAAGAAGAAGAATTACCAGATGAACTTATCATAGAAATTATTAATGTTTCCATTGAAGTCACTGAGGTAAATACTCACTTACCACAGTATAGCGATGAATGTATGGATCTCATAAATGTGCAAGATGCTAAAATGCAGAAAACCAAACCTGCCAGAGGTGAGGTGTTAGCCTTAGAGGTAATTTCATATACCCAAAAGACCACAAATACAAAATTAACATATAAATATAAATAAAATAAATTTGTTTATATTATTGAAATGAAGATCAAAATATAAATATAAAATTATATTCAAAATTAAAAATTTCATTACAATTTAAAAATCAAATTACATTAAATTTTGAAATTATAAAATTACATTTATACTTGAAAAAATTAAGTAAAAATGAATTTTCAAAAAAATTGTAAAAAATTAAATAAATTTGGAAAAAAGTTAAATAAGAATTATTATAGCTTTTTATTCAATAAATAAACATATAAACATCATTTCACCATTGCATTCCTCATAAAAAATCAGGTGGGGTCACCTCTGAGTGAAAATTTTGTAACTCAACTCTAAATAAGCTTAAATTAAGTTTTTAGTGTTTTCTGTATGAAAATTGAAAATCCTCAAAACTTCAATTTAATTCACATCAAATTTAGTGTTAATTACCAAAATTTGTGTTAAACTTGAGGTGTTGTGTATATTTTAGAAGTTATGAGGAATTAAAGTATTTTTAATTGAATTCAATTGAAATGTCAAAATGTGTGCAGGTATTACATAAGTGAACTTTGATTTACATATGAGATATCATATATTACTGTATTGAACTGTAAAACTCAATTGAATTACATATGTAAATTATAAGTATAATACATGATGAGGAATTAAAGGAAAAATAAATTGGAAAGATTAAATTTGGGGGGAAAAGGAACTCCAGCTCTAAGGGGGAGCTAGACCCCCAAAATCCTTGCTGGCAGGCGTGTGGTGTCAAAATTCACGGAAAGGTTCATCACTTTTGGCGTGCAATTGAGTTACAGGGTCTGTGGACTCAATTGATGATGAGGCTTTGATACCAACTGGGGTAGTTTTAGCTGGTGCCAAGAGGGTAAAACTACCCTTAACATAAAACAACCATAGTAAAAGCAGTTTCAACTGGTTTCTATGTCTCTGACACACATTCTGACATGTTTTGAAGGATCTAGACCAGGTATTGCTATACTAATGGCTGATTTAAGGGTCTAAAATGGCTAGAAATGGCTAAAAATGGCTTAAACCAGCCCTTTTTTGGTCTGAACCAGGGTTCAATGATGCCATAATTGGCTTTTCTGTTGTTAGACTGTTTTTCAAGACTGACAAGAGTGAATTTGACTTTTGGAGTAAGAAAATTGATGGCTATAAAAGAATGTCTTCTTTGCCCCACTTTTCTCTTCATGTTAGAATCTTTTCCTTTTACAATTAGTTTAAACACTGTTAAACCAATCAATAAAAGATTCCAACCACCCTTCTCAAATAATTTTAAACCCTTTAACAACGTGAAAAGTTCATTATAATCATTGTTTGTAACTCTTATAATCATTTTTACCCCTGAACCACCCCAAAAAGTAATTAAAGCATCTTTCATCACTGTAAACTTTTTCACTTTGTTTCCAAATTCACTCTGGTCACTTTTGGGCGTTTTTTCTCCTTAATATTCTTTTTAAAGCCTTTGTTCTTTAATTAATTGCTTGAAGTTCTTTTCTCAATTAATTCCAATTGAAATTGCTCTTGAAGAAATTTCTTTTGAAGCCTTAAATATATCTTGTAGAGTATTTTTGGATAAATGTTTATTGTTGGTGAAACAATAAATTTTTATAATACTATTGTTTCATACTAATAAAGTTATAAAAAATAAAATTGGCATGCTTTCTCTTAAAAATAATATTTCTTACTATTTTTAATTGATTTTTACCTTATACAAATTTCGAGGACAAGAAAAGTAGTTGATTTTTAATCAAAGTTTCATATCCACACCTTACATTTGGGGGCCCAGCCATGATATTTTACCTGTGACATATGTTTTTACTTTTTTTAAATCTTTTTCTTATATTGAAAAATTTAAAAACATATAAAAAATACTTATAATTCAAAAAATCAATAAAAAAAATAATTTTTTTAATATTATAAGTGAGGCTTATATTTTAATTTCTTTTTTGAAATATTCTTTTTTTTACTTAATTAATTGGTTTTTTCATTAATTTTAGTGTCTGACAATGTGGTAAGACAAGAAAACATTGAAACAGCCTCAACAGTAACCAGCATTATTCCTGCCAGTACTGTTAATTCTGATCATAATAGTACTATTATTGTGACTCAGAATATTCAACAAGAGCCAATTTATTCTGAATTAGTCAACTTGGAAATAAGTAATACTCTTCAGAAAGCCAGAGATTTGGCCAATAGTAAGTTTTTTTGACGTAAAACTACTATTTTAAGCCTTTTTAAGTATAATTATGCCTTCAACCAGATCAAGAGCCAGCTATAACCCCTCAAGCAGCTCCCAGAAAGGTAATAAACATGATTATGGCAGAGGCCAATCAGGTATGGAAGGAAAAGGGTCAGTTGATGACTTCCAAACAACGAAAATGGGTCATTCTGAAGCTGATAATACCATTTTACCTTCAAAAAGAGCTGACACCGCCACAACAAGCCTCAGTGGACATATACAAAGCCAGCCACAGTGCATACAACAATGCACTTCAGTTCAAGGAGTACCAGATCCTTGCAGACCTGTGGAAGAATTGCATAAATTCCTACCCGACTGTGAGAAAATTCCTGGGCCATCCCAATACTTGCAAATTGCTCAATGGATGGCATCCATTGATGGAGAAGAAAAACATGATGCTTTTGACACTAGAATGGAGGAAAAACAACCCTCCACCACCCAAACCAGTGCCAAAAACAGCCCCAGTGGAAAGCAGCTGCAATTTCAACATGAAAAAGCAGCCAAAAACTCCAAACAAGGGCAAAGGGAAGGCACCAGCCCCAAAACCCTACAGCCAGGGGTACAGAATCTCAAATATTCAACAGGATGCCATGGAAAATGTATTTCAGATGGCCAGAACCATGATGGAATTACAAAAGAAGGAGGAAGCCAGATTAAAATGTCAAAAATAATTTCTGATACTTTTGATTGTATTCCAGAGTTGTATAAAGCTATTTCTGACGTAAAAAGTCATCTTTCTGATAAAAATACATCAATTTGCGACAATCTTAAGACAAATAACTTGAGTCTGAGCCAAATAAATGATATACTTAAATGCTTTGAAAGAGTT
The DNA here is from genome assembly GCA_023105745.1 of Austropuccinia psidii. Taxonomy (NCBI): domain Eukaryota; kingdom Fungi; phylum Basidiomycota; class Pucciniomycetes; order Pucciniales; family Sphaerophragmiaceae; genus Austropuccinia; species Austropuccinia psidii. The sequence continues at coordinate 53,598,486 of JALGQZ010000005.1, read as the reverse complement.
TTAAGAACAATCAAAACCTCCAATAATGAGAATTCTTTTGGCATTAAGATAAATGAACAATCTGCCTTTATTAAAGAATTAACAGACAAATATTCTAAATTAAATATTGATGACATAATTGAAACAAGAATAAAACGAGCCATAAACACTATCAAAGAAGATAATTAAAAAGCTCTTGATGATATTTCAAAATCATTTGCTGAACTAAAGACAAATATAGTTTCCCTGAAAAAGCATTTTGATACCTCAAGAGAGGAAATATCAAAATTAACAATAAAGTTAAATGAGGTTCTTCCTGATAATACTAAACAAACAGAATTATGGAATGAGCTAACATATAAAGAGGATGATGATAAATAGAATGTCATAAGCTCTATACAAAACTTGCAACATGAATTAAGAAATTCACAAAGGTGTAACAACAGTAAAATGAATGATATTGAACAACTGCTAAACACTTTACAAAGAATGTCTACACCTCTGAATCAAAATGAAGATGCAAGGATTCCCAATCCACAAGTATTGGATATTGAAAATTCACAGTTAAAAAATGAATTTTCTACTTCTTTTCATAACTTAGAACCATCAATGGGCCAAGCACTCTTGAAAGAAGTTCCAAAACTTAAAGAATGGCCTCACTTCAGTTGTGAAGGAGAATATGACCATATGGAATTCATTAGAGGTCTTGACATGATCAAAGAGGATTTTGAATTACCAGACAGATTGGTAACAGCCAGATCTAACACCTTGTTTACCAAATCAGCTCACAGATGGTACATCAAAATAAGACAAGCACATGGACACCAGAGTTGGAATTGGTGGAAAACCCAAATCATCAACAAATGGGCAAATGATGCTTGGAGGTTTAAAGTTGAAACAGCCTTTGAATCTGCCAAATTTAATGCTGATAAAGACAAAGCTTTACCATGGCTTTGCCAACAAAAGGACAGATTAACAGCATTATATCCTGACATGTCAGAATTTATGATCCATAGAAAAATTCTGAGACAATGTGGAGGTGACTTAGAGCATCCTATCAAAAGTAGGACTACTGAACAATCTTCAGCAGAGGATATTATCAATATATTAGAAGAAGTAACCACCAGAACCAGAATTGGTTCTAGTAGGGTGAATCTCAAAGCAAGGTTTAATACACCTTGGAAAGATTCTGTGGACAAAAAACCCAAAGAAAATTCTAATAATATTAAGTATAAATCTGCAGATACAGTCAGAAAGTGCCATATTTGACAAAGCACCACCCATTTAGCCAATACATGTCTAAAGAAAGGAAAAATCAATGAAATTGATATTGAAAAGGAACCTGATGTTGAAAAAGATGACATAACTGAAGAAAATTCAGATGATAAGTCATCAATATTTTCTGAATCTTCAAAAGATATAGAAAATATCAATGCAACTTTTGAAATCATGGAATCTTATTCCCACTTGCCACAATTGAGCAATGGTCAACTTGATTTATCAAAAGTTCAAGATGCACAACTTATGAAAACAAAACCAAACAGGGGAAAAGGTTATACAGCTGGTAACTCCTGTATAACAGAAGTGGTGATTGACAACAAGACCACCAAATTTTTGCTTGACCCAGGAGCCTTCTGCTTGTGTGTTGGAAAATCTTTTCTTAAGACTTGTGTACCAAATTTTGAAGACCAATTGTTACCAATTGATGGTATAGAATTGAACAGTGCAAGTAATCCAATGAAAGCATTAGGAATTTTTGAGACCAATTTCATATTCCCACACATAAATGGGAATTTAAGAATCACAGTTGAATTTGTTGTTATGGAAAATTGCTCTAGTACCCATTTTATATTGGGAAATGACTATTTAATCATGTATGGGATAGATTTACATAATAAAAAAGACAGATACTTTACTATTGGAGACAATAAGCGCCAAAGATTTGCCTTTTGACCATTTAAAAGACAAATTACGGTAAAAAAAGTATCACCAGTCAACTTAGAGTTAGAGAAATTCAAGTCTGAACAGTTAAATGAGGCTGAAATAAGCCTTCATCTGACTGATAAACAAGAAAATACTTGAGAATTATTGTTCATTATGGATTGTATGAATACTTGAGGATGCCCTTTGGTATCAAAAATGCACCTTCACACTTCCAAAGAATGATGAATGAAATTTCCCTGAAGAACTCTCAGAGGGATGGTTAATCATTTACATTGATGACATTATTGTCTGTTCCAAGACTTGGGAGGAGCACATGTACAGATTGTCCAGAGTTTTGACAAAAATTCAATCAGTAAACATGAAAATCTCCTTGAAGAAATGCCATTTTGGATTTAAAGAACTTAAGGCACTGGGACATGTTGTATCTGGTTTGTCCCTTGGAATTGACAAAAACAAAGTTGCAGCAGTGTTGTTAAAACCCATGCCTCAGAAGAAAAAGGAAATTCAGTCATTCTTAGGTTTTGCAGGATATTACAGGAAAAACATTAAAGATTTTGCATCCATAGAGAGACCACTTTATGAATTGTGTGACAAAGACACAGTATTTGAAATGACTGCTCACAGAGTCAAAGCTTTTGAGTCTCTAAGAGAAGCCTTGACCACTGCTCCACTCTTACTGATGCTAGACTTTAAATTGCCTTTCAAGCTGTATATTGATGCATCAGGGGACGGACTAGGTGCTGCACTTCACCAAGTTCAGATCATAAATGATAAACCTGTAGAAGGACCCATATGTTTCATATCCAGGCAAATCAAACCAACTGAAGCCAGATATGGAGCAAGTCAAAAGGAATGTCTATGCCTTGTCTGGGCCTTGGAGAAATTGAACTACTTCTTAGAGGGATGTGCTTTTGAGGTGATAACAGATTGTACAGCTGTCAAATCACTTTTAAACATGAAAACACCCAACAGACATATGCTCAGATGGCAAATAGCCATACAAGAATACAGAGGCAATATGACTATTGTTCATAAGGATTGGAATATTCATAAGAATGCAGATGGACTAAGAAGATGGCCATTACCAAATAATATTGATAATCCTGCTTATGTGCCAGAAGAAGCTTCACCACAAATCCCAATAGAAGGAATAGGTGTTACAGACTTGTACACCAGCTTCTTTGAAGAAGTCAGAAGTAGTTACCCTCAAGATAACAATTTTAGCATCCTATGCCACTTACTTAACAAAGACTGTAAGGAAAACTCTCTAATACATGCCTTGGATGAATTATGGAAAAAATCTTATGATGAAGGAAGATTTCACCTACTGGATGGTATAATTTACCACAGAACCAAGCACACATGTGTCATGACAGTTGTAGACAGGTCATTAATCAATCTTGTACTGAAAGAATGCCATTATAGCCCCTTTTCAGGACATCTGTCTGAAGACAGAACAAGAGAGAAAGTAATGACCTGCATATGGTGGCCAATGTGGCAGAAAGATGTTGCAGAGTATTGCAAGATCCGTGACAGATGCCAAAAGGCAAACAAATCCACTGGAAAGAGACTTGGAAATATGATAAGAATCCAAGAACAAAGCAGACCTTGGGAAATTGTCCATATGAATTGGGTAACTGACCTACCACCAGGAGGTTACAGAAGTTATAATGCTTGCCTAGTAATTGTGGACAGATTCAGTAAGACTCCAATATTTTTACCATGTCACAAGGATGATACAGCCATGGATACAGCTCTTCTGATATGGAATAGAGTAGTGTCATGGACTGGGATATTTACAAATATCATTAGTGATAGGGATCCCAAATTCACTTCAGCACTATGGACAAATCTTAACCAATTATTTGGCACTAAACCGTCTTTCTCTACAGCCTACCACCCACAAACTGATGGCCTGGCTGAAAGGATGATCCAAACCTTAGAGGACATGGTAGGAAGAATTTGTGCATATGGCCTTGAATTTAAAGATAGTGATGGTTTAACCCATGATTGGTGTACTCTTCTACCTGCACTGGAACTGGAATACAAAAACTCCATTCATGCCAGTACCAATGAGACTCCTGCTATTTTGGAAAAAGGATGGAATCACAAATTACCCCAAGATTCTTTAAGTAAAGATTTGGTTGAAATACATCCCACAGCTGCCAGCTTCAAAGGAATGCTAGACAGAGCCAGAAAGCATGCAGTAAAATGCATGGAAGACTCATTTGCATATGCTAAAGATAAATGGGACAAATCTCATGCCACTCCAGATTTCAAGATAGGGGATTTAGTACTAGTATCCACCACCAACATCAATAACATCAAATGATGTAAAAAGCTCAAAGACTCCTTTTCAAGACCTTTTTTTATTAAGGCACTCCATGGAGAAAATGCTGTTGAAGTAGAGTTATCTGAAGAACTTAGCAATAAGCATCCTACATTTCCAGTGAGCTTGATTGTGAGCCTTAGAGGTAATTTCATATACCCAAAAGACCACAAATATAAAAAATAGCATATTAATATAAATAAAATAAATTTATTTATATTATTAAAATAAAAATAAAAAAATATAAATATAAAATTATATTAAAAATAAAAAAATTAATTATAATTTAAAAATAAAATTACTTTAAATTTTGTAAATATAAAATTACATTTATACTTGAAAAATTTAAGTAAAATTGAAATTTTAACAAAATTGTGAAAAAATAAATAAATTTGGAAAAAAGTTAAATAAAATTTATTATAACTTTTTATCCAATAAATAAACATATAAATTTTATTTCACCATTGGATTCCCCATAAAAAATCAGGTGGGGTCACCTCTGAGTGAAATTTTTGTAACTCAACTCTAAATAAGCTTAAATTAAGTTTTTAGTATTTTCAATACAAAAGTTGAAAATCCTCAAAACCTTAATTTAATTCACACCACATGTGGTGTTAACCATCAATTTTTGTGTTAAAATTGAGGTGTTGTGTTTAGTTTAGAAGTTATGAGGAATTAAAGTATTTTCAATTGAATTCAATTGAAATGTCAAAATGTGCGCGTGTATTACATAAGTGAACTTTGATTTACATATGAGGTGTCAATTATTACTGTATTGTACTGTACAATTGAATTGAATTACATGTGTAAATTATAAGTATAATACATGATGAGGAATTAAAGGAAAAATAAATTGGAAAGATTAAATTTGGGGGGGAAAAGGAACTCCAGCTCTAAGGGGGAGCTAGACCCCCAAAATCCTTGCTGACAGGCGTGAGATGTCAAAATTCACGCAAAAGTTCATCACTTTTGGCCTGGAATTGAGTTACAGGGTCTGTGGACTCAATTGATGATGAGGTTTTGATACCAACTGGGGTAGTTTTAGCTGTTGCCAAGAGGGTAAAACTACCCTTAAGATAAAACCATCAGAGTAAAAACAGTTTTAACTGGTTTCTACGACTCTGACACACATTCTGACGTGTTTTGAAGGCTCTAGGCCTGGTATTGCTATAGTAATGGCTGAATTAAGGGTCTAAAATGGCTAAAAATGGCTAAAAATGGCTTAAACCAGCCCTTTTTGGTCTAAATCAGGGTCCAATGATGCCATAATTGTCTTTTCTGTTGTCAGACTGTTTTTCACGACTGACAAGAGTAAAATTTACTTTTGGAGTAAGAGAATTGATGGCTATAAAAGAATGTCTTCTTTGCCCCACTTTTCTCTTCATGTTAGAATCTTTTCCTTTTATTAATTAGTTTAAAACTGTTAAACCAATCAATCAAAGATTCCAACCACCACTTTTAAATCATTTTAATCCTTTTAACCACGTGAAAAAATCATTATAATCATTGTTTGTAACTCTTATAATCATTTTTACCCCTGAACCACCCCAAAAGTGAATTAAAGCATCTTTCATCACTGTTAACTTTGTCACTTTGTTTCCAAATTCACTCTGGTCACTTTTGGGCGTGTTTTCTCTTTAATATTCTTTTTAAAGACTTTGTTCTTTAATTAATTGCTTGCAGTTCTTTGCTCAATTAATTCCAATTGAAATTGCTCTTGAAGAAATTTCTTTTGTAGCCTTAAAATATCTCTTGTAGAGTATTTTTTGGATAAATCTTTATTGTTGGTAAAACAATAAATTTTTATAATATTATTGTTTTATACTAATAAAGTTATAAACAATAAAATTGGCGTGTTTTCTCTTAAAAATAATATTTCTTACTATTTTTAATTGATTTTTACCTTATACAAATTTCGAGGACAAGAAAAGTACTTGATTTTTAATCAAAGTTTCATATCCACACCTTACATTTGGGGGCCCAGCCGTGATATTTTACCTGTGACATATTTTTTTTACTCTTTTTAAATCTTTTTTCTTATATTGAAAAATTTAAAAACATATAAAAAATACTTATAATCCAAAAAAATCCTTAAAAAATAATTTTTTTCATATTATAAGTGAGGCTTATATTTTTATTTCTTTTTTGAAATAACCTTTTTTTTACTTAATTAATTGGCTTTTTCATTAATTTTAGTGTCTGACAACGTGGTAAGACAAGAAAACATTGAAACAGCCTCAACAGTAACCAGCATTATCCCTGCCAGTACTGTTAATTCTGATCATAATAGTACTGTTATTGTGACTCAAAATAACCAACCTGAACCAATATCTTCTGAATTAATTAACTTGGACATAAGTAATACCCTTCAGAAAGCTAAAGATTTGGCCAATAGTAAGTTTTTGACGTAAAAATACTATTTTAAGCCTTTTTAACCATAATTATGCCTTCAACCAGGTCAGGAGCCAGCTACAACCCCTCAAGCAGCTCCCAAAAAGGTAATAGACGTGATTATGGCAGAGGCCAACCAGGTACAGAAGGAAAAGGGTCAGTTGATGACTTCCAAACAACTAAAATGGGTAATTCTGAAGCTGATAATACCATTTTACCTTCAAAAAGAGCTGACACCGCCACAACAAGCCTCTGTGGACATATACAAAGCCAGCCACAGTGCATACAACAATGCACTTCAATTCAAAGAGTACCAGATCCTTGCAGACCTGTGGAAGAATTGCATGAATTCTTACCTGACAGTAAGAAAATTCTTGGGCCATCCCAACACTTGCAAATTGCTCAATGGATGGCATCCATTGATGGAGAAGAAAAACATGATGCTTTTGACACTAGAATGGAGGAAAAACAACCCTCCACCAGCCAAACCAGTGCCAAAAACAGCCCCAGTGGCCAGCAGCAGCAATTCCAACGTGAAAAAGCAGCCACAAACTCCAAACAAGGGCAAAGGGAAGGCACCAGCCCCAAAACCTTACAGCCAGGGCTACAGAATCCCAAAGATTCAGCAGGATGCCATGGAAAATGTATTTCAGATGGCCAGAACCATGATGGAATTACAGAAGAAGGAGGAAGCCAGATTAAGGTTCCAGAAATGATTTCTGACATATTTGATTCCATCCCAGAGTTGTATAATGCTATAAATGACGTGAAAAAACATCTTTCTGATAAAAATGACACCATTTGTAACAACATTAAAACAAACAACCTGAGTCTGTGCCAAATTAATGAAACACTTATGTGTTTTGAAAAAGTTTTGAGAACAATTAAAAATTCCAATAATGATAATTCTTCTAACAATAAAATAAATGAACAATCTGCCATTATTAAAGAATTAACAGATAAATATTCTAAATTCAATATTGATGACATAATTGAAACAAGAATTAAACAAGCCATAAATATTATCAAGACAGATAACAAGAAAGTCCTTGATGACATTTCAAATTCATTTACTGAAGTAAAGACATATACCATTGCCTTGAAAAAGTGTTTTGATGCTTCACAAGAAGAAGTATCAAAATTATCAATGAAATTGAATCAAGTCACTGCTGATAATACAAGACAGACAGAGTTATGGCAAGAACTTACACATAAAGAAGACATGTATAAAATTGAAGTAATAAATTTAATACAAAGCTTCCAACATGAATACAGAAATTCCCAAAGGTGTAGCAACAGTAAAATGAATGACATTGAACAAATACTGAACACCTTACCAAGAATGTCTACACCTCTAAATCAAAATGAGGGCACAAGAATTTCAAATCCACAAGTATTGGATCCTGATAATTCACAATTAAAAAATGAATTATCCACTTCTTTTCATAACTTGGAACCATCAATGGGCCAAGCACTCTTGAAAGAAGTTCCAAAACTTAAAGAATGGCCTCACTTCAGTGGTGAAGGAGAGTATGACCATATGGAATTCATTAGAGGTATTGACATGATCAAAGAGGATTTTGAATTACCAGACAGATTGGTAACAGCCAGGTTTAACACCTTGTTTACCAGATCAGCTCACAGATGGTACATCAAAATAAGACAAGCACATGGACACCAGAGTTGGACTTGGTGGAAAACCCAAATCATCAACAAATGGGCAAATGATGCTTGGAGGTTTAAAGTTGAAACAGCCTTTGAATCTGCCAAATTTAATGCTGATAAAGACAAAGCTTTACCATGGTTTTGCCAACAAAAGGACAGATTAACAGCATTATATCCTGACATGTCAGAATTTATGATCCATAGAAAAATTCTGAGACAATGTGGAGGTGACTTAGAGCATGCTGTCAAAAGCAGGACTACTGAACAATCTTCAGCAGAGGATATTATCAATATACTAGAAGAAGTAACCACCAGAACCAAAATTGGTTCTAGTAGGGTGAATCTTAAAACAAGGTTTAATACACCTTGGAAAGATTCTGTGGACAAAAACCCCAAAGAAAATTCTAGTAATATTAAATATAAATCTGCAGATACAGTCAGAAAATGCCATATTTGCCAAAGCACCACCCATTTAGCCAATACATGTCCAAAAAGGGGGAAAATCAATGAAATTGACATTGAAAAAGAACCAGATGTTGAAAAAGAAGACATAATTGAAGACAATTCAGATGATAAGTCATCCATATTCTCTGAATCTTCAAAAGATATAGAAAATATCAATGCCACTTTTGACATCATGGAATCTTATTCCCACTTACCACAATTGAGCAATGGTCAAGTTGATTTATCAAAAGTTCAAGATGCACAACTTATGAAGACAAAACCAAACAGAGGAAAAGGTTATACAGCTGGTAACTCCTGTATAACAGAAGTGGTGATTGACAACAAACCCACCAAACTTTTGCTTGACCCAGGAGCCTTCTGATCTTGTGTTGGAAAATCTTTTCTTAAGACTTGTGTACCAAATTTTGAAGACCAATTGTTACCAATTGATGGTATAAAATTCAACAGTGCAAGTAACCCAATGAAAGCATTAGGAATCTTTGAGACCAATGTCATATTCCCACACATAAATGGGAATTTAAGGATCACAGTTGAATTTGTTGTTATGGACAATTGCTCTAGTACCCATTTTATATTGGGAAATGACTATTTAATCATGTATGGGATAGATTTACATAATAACAAAGACAGATACTTTACAATTGGAGACAATAAGCGCCAGAAATTTGCCTTTTTACCCTTTAAAAGACAAATTACAGTAAACAAAGTATCACCAGTCAACTTAGAGTTAGAGAAATTCAAGTCTGAACAGTTAAATGAGGCTGAAATAAGCCTTCATCTGACTGATAAGCAAGAAAATGAACTTTCTTCCCTTTTGTATGACCACAGAGGAGCATTTGCTACAGACAAAGAACCCCTGGGAGCAATTATTGGTCATGAAGTTGACATCATTCTTAACATTGAGAGACCTTATCCACCACTCTTAAGAAGACCTGCTTATCCAGCAAGTCCAAAATCAAGAGAAGCTCTAGAAATTCATATCAAAGAACTTCTAGACCTTGGTGTAATAAGAAAAGTAGGCCACAATGAGGAAGTAGAAATAACTACACCAGTCATAGTGGCGTGGCATAATGGAAAATCCAGAATGGTTGGGGACTTTAGAGCTCTGAACACTTACACTGTTCCAGACAGATACCCAATACCAAAAATCCAAATTGCCCTTACTCAAATATCTCAAGCAGTGTATATAACCACTATGGATGCCCTTAAAGGATTCCATCAAAATGTAGTAACACCAAGAGCAAGAAAATACTTGAGAATTATTGTTCATTGTGGAGTGTATGAATACTTAAGGATGCCCTTTGGTATCAAAAATGCACCTTCACACTTCCAAAGAATGATGAATGAAATCTTCCCTGAAGAGCTCTCAGAGGGATGGTTAATCATTTACATTGATGACATTATTATCTGTTCAAAGACTTGGGAGGAGCACATGTACAGATTATCAAGAGTTTTGACAAAAATCCAATCAGTAAACATGAAAATCTCCTTGAAGAAATGTCATTTTGGATTTAAAGAACTTAAGGCACTAGGACATGTTGTATCTGGTTTGTCCCTTGGAATTGATAAAAACAAAGTTGCGGCAGTATTGTTAAAACCCATGCCTCAGAATAAGAAGGAAATTCAGTCATTCTTAGGTTTTACAGGATATTACAGGCAACACATTAAAGACTTTGCATCCATAGCAAGACCACTTTATAAGTTGTGTGACAAAGACACAGTATTTGAGATGACTGTTGACAGAGTCAAAGCTTTTGAGTCTCTAAGAGAAGCATTGACCACTACTCCACTCTTACTGATGCCAGACTTTAAATTGCCTTTCAAACTGTATATTGATGCATCAGGGGATGGACTAGGTGCTGCACTTCACCAAGTTCAGATCATAAATGACAAACCTGTAGAAGGACCAATATGTTTCATATCCAGGCAAATCAAACCAACTGAAGCCAGATATGGAGCAAGTCAAATGGAATGTCTATGCCTTGTCTGGGCCTTAGAGAAATTGAACTATTTCTTAGAGGGATGTGTTTTTGAAGTAATAACAGATTGTACAGCTGTGAAATCACTTTTGAACATGAAAACACCTAACAGACACATGCTCAGATGGCAAATAGCCATACAAGAATACAGAGGCAATATGACTATTGTTCATAAGGATGGGAATATTCATAAGAATGCAGATGGACTAAGCAGATGGCCATTACCAAATAACATTGATAATCCTGCTTATGTTCCAGAAGAAGCTTCACCACAAATTCCAATAGAAGGAATAAGTGTTACAGACTTGAACACCACCTTCTTTGAAGAAGTCAGAAATAGTTACACTCAAGATAAGAATTGTAGCATCTTATGCCAATTACTTAACAAAGACTGTAAAGACAACTCTCTAATACATGCCTTGGATGAAGTATGGAGAAAATCTTACAATGAAGGGAGATTTCACCTACTGGATGGTATAATTTACCACAGAACCAAGCACACATGTGTCATGACAGTTGTAGACAGGTCATTAATCAATCTTGTACTGAAAGAATGCCATGATAGTCCCTTTTCAGGACATCTTTCTGAGGACAGAACAAGAGAGAAAGTAAAGACCTGCATATGGTGGCCAATGTGGCAAAAAGATGTTGCAGAATATTGCAAAACCTGTGACAGATGCCAAAAGGCAAATAAATCCACTGGCAAAAGACTTGGAAATATGATGAAAATCCAAGAACCAAACAGACCTTGGGAAATTGTCCATATGGATTGGGTAACTGGCCTACCACCAGGAGGTGACAGGAGCTATAATGCTTGCCTAGTAATTGTGGACAGATTCAGTAAAACTCCAATCTTTTTACCATGTCACAAAGATGATACAGCCATGGATACAGCTCTTCTGATATGGAATAGAGTAGTGTCATGGACTGGGATATTTACAAATATCATCAGTGATAGAGATCCCAAATTCACTTCAGCTCTATGGACAAATCTTCACCAATTATTTGGCACAAAACTGTCTTTCTCTACAGCCTACCACCCACAAACTGATGGTCTGGCTGAAAGAATGATCCAAACCTTAGAGGACATGGTGAGAAGATTTTGTGCATATGGCCTTGAATTCAAAGATTGTGATGGATTTACCCATGATTGGTGTACTCTGTTACCAGCACTGGAATTAGCATATAAAACATCAATCCATTCCAGTACCAATCAGACTCCTGCTATTCTAGAAAAAGGATGGAACCCCAAGTTACCCCAAGATTCCTTGAGGAAAGACTTAATTGAAATACATCCCACATCTGCTAGCTTCAAAGGAATGCTAGACAAAGCTAGAAAGCATGCAGTGAGATGCATGGAGGACTCTTTTGCATATGCTAAAGACAAATGGGATAAATCTCATGCAACTCCAGATTTCAAAGTGGGGGACCTAGTTCTTGTATCCACCACTAACTTCAATAACATCAAAGGATGTAAAAAGTTAAAAGACTCCTTTGCAGGACCTTTTGTGATTAAGGCCCTCCATGGAGAAGATGCTGTTGAAGTAGAGTTATCTGAAGAACTTAGCAATAAGCACCCTACATTTCCAGTAAGCTTGATAAAGCCATACAAATCTAGTGATGCTGAGAAATTTCCCTTGAGGAATAAGATTCCCCAAGTTATACCTCCTATTGAGACATCTGGTACTAAGAAAATAACCAAAGTTCTTAAAGAAAGGAAATTAAGAACCAAGAAAGTAAGGGAATACCTTGTTAGGTACAGTGACCCAACTTGTGAAGATGAATGGTTAGAAGAGAAAGATATACCAGAAGCCACCAAACTCCTGAGGAGATTCAGACACACTAGAAACACCAATATTACAAAGTAATATTCTTTTTTAGGGGGAGGGAATGTGAGCCTTAGAGGTAATTTCATATACCCAAAAGACCACAAATATAAAAAATAGCATATTAATATAAATAAAATAAATTTATTTATATTATTAAAATAAAAATAAAAAAATATAAATATAAAATTATATTAAAAATAAAAAAATTAATTATAATTTAAAAATAAAATTACTTTAAATTTTGTAAATATAAAATTACATTTATACTTGAAAAATTTAAGTAAAATTGAAATTTTAACAAAATTGTGAAAAAATAAATAAATTTGGAAAAAAGTTAAATAAAATTTATTATAACTTTTTATCCAATAAATAAACATATAAATTTTATTTCACCATTGGATTCCCCATAAAAAATCAGGTGGGGTCACCTCTGAGTGAAATTTTTGTAACTCAACTCTAAATAAGCTTAAATTAAGTTTTTAGTATTTTCAATACAAAAGTTGAAAATCCTCAAAACCTTAATTTAATTCACACCACATGTGGTGTTAACCATCAATTTTTGTGTTAAAATTGAGGTGTTGTGTTTAGTTTAGAAGTTATGAGGAATTAAAGTATTTTCAATTGAATTCAATTGAAATGTCAAAATGTGCGCGTGTATTACATAAGTGAACTTTGATTTACATATGAGGTGTCAATTATTACTGTATTGTACTGTACAATTGAATTGAATTACATGTGTAAATTATAAGTATAATACATGATGAGGAATTAAAGGAAAAATAAATTGGAAAGATTAAATTTGGGGGGGAAAAGGAACTCCAGCTCTAAGGGGGAGCTAGACCCCCAAAATCCTTGCTGACAGGCGTGAGATGTCAAAATTCACGCAAAAGTTCATCACTTTTGGCCTGGAATTGAGTTACAGGGTCTGTGGACTCAATTGATGATGAGGTTTTGATACCAACTGGGGTAGTTTTAGCTGTTGCCAAGAGGGTAAAACTACCCTTAAGATAAAACCATCAGAGTAAAAACAGTTTTAACTGGTTTCTACGACTCTGACACACATTCTGACGTGTTTTGAAGGCTCTAGGCCTGGTATTGCTATAGTAATGGCTGAATTAAGGGTCTAAAATGGCTAAAAATGGCTAAAAATGGCTTAAACCAGCCCTTTTTGGTCTAAATCAGGGTTCAATGATGCCATAATTGGCTTTTCTGTTGTCAGACTGTTTTTCACGACTGACAAGAGTAAAATTTACTTTTGGAGTAAGAGAATTGATGGCTATAAAAGAATGTCTTCTTTGCCCCACTTTTCTCTTCATGTTAGAATCTTTTCCTTTTATTAATTAGTTTAAAACTGTTAAACCAATCAATCAAAGATTCCAACCACCACTTTTAAATCATTTTAATCCTTTTAACCACGTGAAAAAATCATTATAATCATTGTTTGTAACTCTTATAATCATTTTTACCCCTGAACCACCCCAAAAGTGAATTAAAGCATCTTTCATCACTGTTAACTTTGTCACTTTGTTTCCAAATTCACTCTGGTCACTTTTGGGCGTGTTTTCTCTTTAATATTCTTTTTAAAGACTTTGTTCTTTAATTAATTGCTTGCAGTTCTTTGCTCAATTAATTCCAATTGAAATTGCTCTTGAAGAAATTTCTTTTGTAGCCTTAAAATATCTCTTGTAGAGTATTTTTTGGATAAATCTTTATTGTTGGTAAAAGAATAAATTTTTATAATATTATTGTTTTATACTAATAAAGTTATAAACAATAAAATTGGCGTGTTTTCTCTTAAAAATAATATTTCATGCTATTTTTAACTGAATTTTACCTTATACAAATTTTGAGGACAGGAAAAGTACTTGATTTTTAATCAAAGTTTCATATCCACACCTTACATTGATAAAGACATATAAATCTAGTAATGCTGAAAAATTTCCCTTGAGGAATAAAATTCCCCAAGCTATACCTCCTTTTGGGCCATATGGCAGGAAGAAATTGACCAAAGTTATCAAAGAAAGAAAGTTGAGAAGCAAAAAAGTTAGGGAATACCTTGTTAGGTACAGTGACCCAACTTGTGAAGATGAATGGTTGCCAGAAAAAGACATAGCTGAAGCTACTAAACTTCTCAGAAGGTTCAGACACACAGGAAATAACAATATTACAAAGTAATATTCTTTTTTTAGGGGGAGGGAATGTGAGCCTTAGAGGTAAGTTCATATACCCAAAAGACCACAAATACAAAATTAACATATAAATATAAATAAAATACATTTATTTATATTATTGAAAGAAAATTAAATTATAAATATAAAATTATATTCAAAATTAAAAATTTTATTACAATTGAAAAATAAAATTACATTAAATTTTGAAATTATAAAATTACATTTATACTTGAAAAAATTAAGTAAAAATGAATTTTCAACAAAATTGTAAAAAATTAAATAAATTTGGAAGAAAGTTAAATCAAAATTATCATGACTTTTTATCCAATAAGTAAGCATATAAAAAATATTTCACCATTGGATTCCTCATAAAAAATCAGGTGGGGTCACCTCTAAATGAAAATTTTGTAACTCAACTCTAAATAAGCTTAAATTAAGTTTTTAGTGTTTTCTGTATGAAAATTGAAAATCCTCAAAAATTCAGTTTAATTCACATCACATGTAGTGTTAATCACCGAAATTTGTGTTAAAATTGAGGTGTTGTGTATATTTTAGAAGTTATGAGGAATTAAATTATTTTCAATTGAATTCAATTGAAATGTCAAAATGTGCGCATGTATTATATAAGTGAACTTTGATTGACATATGAGGTATGAATTATTACTGTATTGAACTGTACAACTCAATTGAATTACATATGTAAATTATAAGTATAATACTTGATGAGGAATTAAAGGAGAAATAAATTACAAAGATTAAATTTGGGGGGGAAAAGGAACTCCAGCTCTAAGGGGGAGCTAGATCCCCAAACTACTTGCTGACAGGCGTGTGGTGTCAAAATTCACGCAAAAGTTCATCACTTTTGGCCTGGAATTGAGCTACAGGGTCTGTGGACTCAATTGATGATGAGGTTTTGATACCAACTGGAGTAGGTTTAGCTGTTTACAAGAGGGTAAAACTACCCTTAAGATAAAACAATAATAGTAAAAACAGTTTGAGCTGGTTTCTACGTCTCTTACACACATTCTGACATGGCTTGAAGGCTCTAGACCAGGTATTTCTATAATAATGGCTGATTTAGGGGTCTAAAATGGCTAGAAATGGGTAAAAATGGCTTAAATCAGCCCTTTTTTGGTCTAACCCAGGGTTCAATGATGCCATAATTGGCTTTTCTGTTCTCAGACTGTTTCTCACGACTGACAAGATTAAATTTCACTTTTGGAGTAAGAAAATTGATGGCTATAAAAGAATGTCTTCTTTGCCCCACTTTTCTCTTCATGTTAGAATCTTTTCCTTTGACAATTAGTTTAAACACTGTTAAACCAATAAATAAAAGATTCAAACCACCTTTCTTAAATCATTTGAATGCTTTTAACCACGTGAAAAAATTATTATAATGATTGTTTGTAACTCTTATAATCATTTTTACCCCTGAACCACCCCAAAAGTGAATTAAAGCATCTTTCATTGCTGTAAACTTTGTCACTTTGTTTCCAAATTCACTCTGGTCACTTTTGGGTGTGTTTTCTCTTTAATACTCTTTTTAAAGACTTTGTTCTTCAATTAATTTCTTGCAGTTCTTTGCTCAGTTAATTTCAATTGAAATTGCTCTTGAAGAAATTTCTTTTGTAGCCTTAAATATCTCTTGTAGAGTATTTTTGGATAAATTTTTATTGTTGGTAAAACAATAAATCTTTATAAAACTATTTTTTATACTAATAAAGTTATGAACAATAAAATTCGTGTGTTTCCTCTTAAAAATAATATTTCTTACTATTTTTAATTGATTTTTACCTTATACAAATTTTGAGGACAGGAAAAGTACTTGATTTTTAATCAAAGTTTCATATCCACACCTTACATAAAGGTATACAGCTGGAGGTTCTTGTATCACTAATATTGTGATAAAAAACAGAGAAGCCAAGTTACATCTTGACTCAGGTGCCTTTTTTACTTGTGTTGGAAAGGATTACCTTGACAGTATTTATATCAATTGGTAAGAAAGCTTAATGCCAATTGAAGGTATAAAATTCAGCAGTGCTGGCCAAGATATGCACCCCTTGGGAATATTTGAAGCAGAAATGATATCCCTTCTCATCCTGCAGGAAGTATCAGATTAAAAATTGAACTTTTTGTTATAAATGATTGTAATTTACAACACTTTATACTGGTAAATGATTATCTCAAGATTTATGGAATTGATGTTAATAATCATACAGACAGATATTTCAGTTTGGGGAAAATAGAAGGCACAAATTTGCTTAACCTCCAGAAAAAAGAGAAATAACTGTCATTAGACAACTAAAAAATGTTAATACAGAGAAATTTTTGTAAGATCAGTTAATTGAAGCACAAATTAGTACTGAACTGATATTAGAAATTGAAGAAGAACTTATTGAAATTTTATATAAATACAGAGAGGCCTTTGGTTCTGATAATGAACCACTTGGAGCCATCAAAGGCCATGAAGTGGAAATTACTCTTAATGTGGAAAGACCATACCCTCCACTATTAAGAAGACCATCTTACCCTGCTAAACCTAGAGCTAGATAAGAATTCAAAAGTCATATTAATGAACTAATGAAACTGGGAGTTCTTAGAAAGGTTGGACACAAGGAAGGAGTACAAGTCACAACACCTGTAACAATTACTAGGCATAATTACAAATCAAGGATGGTTGGTGATTTGAGAGCATTGAATACCTACACTATTCCAGACAGGTATCCAATGCCCAGAATCCATGAGAGTTTGACTCAATTATCCAAAGCAAGATTTATCACTTCTGTGGATTCTCTTAAAGGTTTAAAGCAGAATGTTCAAACACCTCATTCTAGAAAGTTATTGAGAATTATTGCTCATTGTGGTATTTATGAATACTTGAGGATGCCTTTTTGTATTAAAAATGCACCCTCTCATTATCAAAGAATGATGAATACCATTTTTCCACATGAGTTATCAGATGGACGGTGTTGTATTCCATACCATTATTATCAGTTTCAAGCTTACCAGAATAAATAAATAAATAAATAAATAAATAAAATATAGAATTAAATATATCCAATATTTTTGAAGATCTTAGAG
Organism: Austropuccinia psidii; assembly: GCA_023105745.1. Classification (NCBI taxonomy): domain Eukaryota; kingdom Fungi; phylum Basidiomycota; class Pucciniomycetes; order Pucciniales; family Sphaerophragmiaceae; genus Austropuccinia; species Austropuccinia psidii. The sequence goes on along the minus strand of JALGQZ010000005.1, from coordinate 53,580,653 downwards.
AACTGAAAAGGAGTGTAGTGCTACAGACACACTTAAAATTCTGGACTAAAAAAAAGAAAACCTTCCTGTCTCACACCACCGCGAAAATGCTGAATCAAGCACAACCACGTTGCACTGACATAGGTATGAGGTCAGTGCAAGGTTGTTAGTTTTTACACACCCATTCTCAGGATTTTCCATCAATGTTTCTCCTCAGTACCTTAACAAAGGCACACAAACGTATCTTAATTTTGAAGTATTTTTATTCTCAAAGATAATCCTCAATCCTTTCCCTCACGGTCAAAAACCTCCTTTTGTTGAAAAGAAAGATGAGGGAACATTTCTAAAACATTTTAAATTTCGCACTATCTCAAATTGTATTGCTGCGGCGCTGCGCAATCGTTGATTATTCGTTTCTTGTACTTGTTTCGTTGTGCAATTCATTTTCTTCCAAAATTAAACCTCTTCTGTCTATCCTCCTTTTTTTTTATACTTGATAGGTTTTGAGGTGACTAAATCGACTCGTTTCATCCACGTATTTTATTATCATCTCTGAGGCTTGCGGCACATCCAATAATCTTGACATGTCGGTTTCCAAAAAGATAATCTTTTTCTTCCTCAGTTCGTCCTTCATGCGTTTACGTTGTGCTTTATGCCCCTGCAATGTGTCATAAAATGATTGACTGATTCTGATCTGTTACATGTTTCGCATAATGGATCCCCTCTCAAACGTATGCGTTTCAGGTGTTTATTCAGTCCTACATGTTCAGATCGTAATTGGTGAAGCATTGAAGATTGTGCTTTCTCCAGCTTGTTTAGTGCAGTAATCAGTATTTGTGCTTTGCTTTTAAGATTCTTTGTACATTGGGTTTCCTCTTCTGTAAGTTCATTCTTGTTTGTCTCTTTTTTTGTTTCTTGTGATAGTTTCACTAAGCTATGTTTGAGTTTAAATGTTGTCTGAGTTGAATCAAGAGCGGAATTCTTTGCTTCTGTGTCGGCTAATTCATTACCGGTGATTCCAACGTGTCCAGGGCACCACCACAGCTGAATTGGGGCTATTTTTTTGCAAGAAATTAATTTTGTGGAATATTTCGAGTTAGAAATATTGTGGCGTGGATGGTTTAAAAGGGTGCGCTGATTTCAGTAATGCTCCTTGATTGTCACTAAAAGTGTATATGTTATTTGTCTCCTCGCCTTTGATCCTTTGTATGGCTATACTTCATCATAGACCAAGGTATGAACCGTGGTTGCGAAAAAGGTTTGTTGGGGCAATGGCCAGATTGGCGCACTACATTTGGGTCATGAATTGCCAGTTTGACGACGCTCGTGATCGTGTGAGACAAAGGTGAAATCTAATAGTTTCTAACCAAGCAAGACTCTTTTTCAATTCTAACAATAGTCTACGATCAATTAGATAAACGACTTCTTTGTCTTCGGTGTTCATGACACTTGCGTGATTTGGTAATTGGCGTTGTTTTTTCTTCGAAATTAAAATTGTTATTCATTGTTCTGTTTTGTAATCTCATAATTGTGAGACTAAGTAACTGCATCTTGAAATGATGCAAAAAAATAACATGAAAAAAAAATTGATCAGGGGTCAGGTGACGTTGTACTTCCCACTGCTGAGCTGAAAATTGAACTAAGATCACTGCCAAACTCATACCTACGTCAGTGCGACGGGGTTTTGCTTAAGTCAGCCATTTTCGCGGTAGTGTCAGTTGACAAGAAGGAGCTATTCAGCTCTGGATTGGTCATGTAGATGGTACAAGCCACATTGAAGGCAATTTCAAAATTATTGTTTGTGGAAGCTCTAAGAAGAATACAATCTTTTTGGAAGAAAACAGACAATTTTTTTTTTCAAAAAAAAAGAATTAATTTAACCTAACCCATAAGCTGGACATCAAAAATGGACAACCATTGCACAGCAGCTGACAAATCCTTTCAAATACAAACCACAAATTATTCAAGACTTATCAGAAAATCATTTGATTGGTCAGAGATCAAATTAATTCATGCTACATACCTATAATTGAAAATTGATGTGATAAATCAATCTCATTGGTCAGAATTCATGTCCAAAGTTCATTAAAATAAGAACACCATGTGATTGGTCAGAATTCAAATCAATCCCAGGTGCATACCTACAATTACCAATTGACGTGACAACTAAATCTTATTGGTCAGAACTTGGATCCTGCATCATGTTGCTACACCAAAACTACAGGTCTCACTAGCTAAAACCTCTCAGCTATGATTTTTTCTAAGTACCCTGTTTTGAGAAGCTCTATGGAGTCCCAAAAGCTATAAATAGAGGTCCTCTATCCCTCATTTTTCCCAGCATCATGGAACAAGTTCCCACTATCCAGGATCACCACCATCCCTGAACTAGCAGGATATATAGAATAGTAGTAGTGTTTTAGTAGTGAAAAGCTCAGTAGCCTTGCTCAGTAGCTTAGTATTAGTAAAGAATAGTAGTATAACAGTAGTGAAAGCTCAGTAGCCTTGCTCAGTTGCTTAGTATTAGTGAAGAATAGTAGTATAACCATAGTGAAAGCTCAGTAGCCTTGCTCAGTAGCTTAGTATTAGTTAAGAGTAGTAGTATAACCGTAGTTAAAGCTTAGTAGCCTTGCTAAAAAGCTTAGTGTTATTAACCAAAAGAAGTAGTAGTGATATAAACTAAGTATTAAAAAAATCCTAAAAGAATCAAATCCAGTAGTCTTATTATTAGTACTCATATAAAAAAAATCATTATAATCAGCCTAACACCATAAAAAAAACATATATTCTTATCATTCTTATTGAAAAAAAATTCTTATTAGTTTTATTAAAATGACAGAAACCCAAAACATATATATATATATATTATCATCACTTTTATTAAAATAAAATAAGAAAATCTTAGTGTTTATTTTATCAGAAATTTTAGATCAGAGTTTTTACTGTAGTGTTATTGATAGGTCTGATTTAGAGACTGCTGATAAGTCTTCTCTATCTGTTAAAGCCACAAATCTTATTTTATTTTGTGATTCTCTGTAGGCTGACTATTCAGTATTATTTAGAGGGGCAGCTAATACACCTTAGAACCCATGGTTATTGGACAATTCTGAAATTCAAGACAGACTTACCAATAATTTCCCCCTCAAGGTACTGCCTTATTTCATCCCACACCAAAAGGAGTTCCCACATCTGTTGTCCCAACAGCGGCCAAAAACAGCTTCAATAATCAATAATCTGTCAATTATAAAAAAACATTCAAATTAAATCCATAAAAGCGTTTTATCAATAAAAAATATATTCAAAAGCCTATCAAGTCAATCTGGAATCAGAAAAACCACAAAATTCTAAATCATTGTCACCATCAAGTTCTTCAAAAGAATCATTTCACTATTATTATCCAAAAAGAGGAGAAACATCACCTGGAGAAGAATCACCTATAGATTATAGTATACCAGTTGGTACACCCACAACCAAGAAGAAAGATCAAAAGATAGCTACAGATTATTTTCAGAAATTACTCAAGGAACTATTTGTAATTAAAAAGAAAAGTGAAAAAGAGAAAATAAACTAAGAATATATCAATATGGATTCAGAATCATCATTGAAGATACCACACAATCCAGATGAATCCAAGGAAGAAATTATAAATGAAGAGACCATGCAAGGACAAGAGGATATTTCTGATGTAGAAAAACTTCATCAAAGAATGTTGGAAATGCAAAGAGAATTAATTGAACTCCTTAAAAAAGAAGGGAAAAGGAAAGAGTCAAGTTTTACCGCAGAAAACAGCCCAATGGAAGAAGCTACAAGCATGCCAATAATCTTTAGACAAGAAGGGTAACCATCACCATTTTCAAGGCCTATGGCCTCATCAACTTCATTCACTTCACAAAGACCAAATACTCTACCAAAGCAGGTTAATATTTATGCACAGGCTTCAAGCCCATTGCAACAAGAAATCCCACGAAACAATACACTCATTGTCAAGATCAGACCAAAGGATTATAATTTATGGTTTGATGGAGAGCAAGTGGAAAGATTTATTAAAAGAGTAGAAAATATAGCAGAAATTGAAGGAGAAAGTGGAAGGGATATAGCAAGACAGATATCCTTTTAGACTAAAGATCAAGAAATTAGCTACCATATTGAAGGAATGCCTGGATATGAAACTGGAAATTGGGAGCAATTAAAATTGGATATGAAGAGGAGATGGGGAACAGTGTCACCTGAAAGAAGATACAAGCTGACCTCCATTACTCAATTATTTACAAAGATTCAACAAGAAGGAGGAATTAGAAATATGACTCAATATAAAAAGCTCATTGGTGAATATGAATCCATTATTAATTATCTCAAAAGGTATCAATATATACAAGGATATATCAATTACAATCAAAATATTTTGGGAAGTCTTTCCTCAAGTGTTAAAGAATCTATTTACAAATAAATGATTAAAGATAAGGCCATGGTGCAAGCTTTGGATGGTGGTTATATCATTCCAAGATTGGAATTCTTAAAGTTATATATTGAACAAGATTTAGAAGACAAAGTCTTAATTCAACAGAAGGAACTTTCACAACCAAAGTCACAAGAGAAGAAAGCTTGGTTTGAAGAGGAAAGCTGGGAAGAAGTCTTAAAGCAAATGAAAGATCTTACCCAAAAAATCCAAAATCCTCAGCCGCAACGGCATCAATCAAAGGATACTGGGAAGGAATCAGTTCAGGAAGTATTGAATCAGCTCAAACACCTTTCAGAAGTAGTTTAATATCCAAATAAAACACAAGCAGGCAATAATCAAGATCAGAAAGTTACGCAAAACTCACAGCCACTCAGGCCAAGATATCCTTTACCACCCATATCTTCTGGTTATCAGCCATATATTCCAGCACAAATGGCTCCAAGACATCTACTGAAGTGTTATTACTGCTTAAAAGAAGGAAATTCTGCAATAAGATGTAATCACCTCACAGAAGACTTGGAGAAAAGAATTGTATTGAAGCATGGAGGAACATATCTTTTTCAAAATTTTCAAATAGTACCCACAGAAGGCCCTAAATCTGCAAAAGAATTAGTCAGACATTTTTCCAAAGAGCAGGAGGATTTTGCAAAGAAAATGATGGAACAATCAAATCCACCCCCAAATAAGCAAGAAACAACAGTAATTGAGGAAAGCAAAGGTGAGAAGGCAACAGCTATAGCTCAAATAGAAGAGTTGGGAAACTGGAAACCTCCTCAAATATCACCAGCAAATGAAAATATTCAAATAAATGTTGGGCTTAGACAGACAAGGCAAAGAGCTGCAAGAAAGGAAAGTCAAAGTCAAACACAGCAAGAGGATAAAACTGAAATACACAAACCCTTTAAAAAGAAGATACTGTGGTATTCCATACCTTCTTACCAGTTTCAAGAATTTTTTTGAAAGTTAACAGTTGGAAAATCAAGATCAAAATGACTAATTCAGGAAATCACCACTCAAAGGACATGATTAAAAATCAAACACACCCAGGAACAACATCAATAGTAGGGAGGAATGGAAGAATTTAGAATTTAGAATAGAAATAATCAACATATTTCTACAATTGAATAAATAATAGGGAAATCCAATCTTATGTAATTATACAAGAAAACCTACATATGAGCCTTACAGAATCAACAATAGGCTTAATACATACATAAAAACTCAAACTTACATGGACAAAGTAACATTGTAGTATTATATCCACCCTAAAGCCACCAAGAAGATTATATTACCAAGAATTACAGTAACCAAAATACAGTTCATGTGTCACAAGGATCATATGACAGTATCCAATTCAACTCAATACATGGGAAATCCACTAAAAACCTGATATTAAATAACGATACAGGCACTTTAAGAAGGTTTATGCAATCCACATGCATGACATCTGCACATTACATAGCCTCCAGATCATCAAATACAACTCAATTCAGCTCCAACTAGCTGTATGCAAGGGGAATACACTAAACTGTAAACCACACAGCAATTACAGTAATCAAGAATTAAAACTCAAGAAGATATTGCCACATTGCACAGAATTATTTCCTGAAACTAAATAAATCTTACAAACAAAATTATAAAAGGGCTTATTCACATAACACCACCTTCATCCTTTACTCACCAGCATTAATTCCTCAAGGCTATGCAAGCTGACTAAAGCAGTGCAAAAGAGAAGTCACCTGATATTTTTATCAAAAATCGCCACCAAGCAAAACATCTCAACCTTCATTTTGACCAAACAAATGGTGAAAATATCTCAGTCATATGCTACCATTCCCAATTTTACACACTAGCATTAATCTCTCAAGGCTGTGCAAGATTACTAATGCAGTATATCAGATAGGTCATTTGACTTTTGTTACAAAAATCTACACCAGCAAAATTATCTCAAGGGCAAGAATAAAACTTTACATGGAGAGCCCATGGGTACTTCTCACAACATAGAAGGAGGCCTCTCTCTCTCATCTTTCTCCTCTTTCCTCATGAAAATAATTATATACCAAGAAGGAGAATAATTATTCATCCCTTACTAGTAGGTTAATCTACAGATTATTATCATTATATTACACTAAATAGTGGTTCATAAATAGCTGTAGTTAACAGTAGGTATGCCTATATTATAAATTCATCTCTTAGTCAAATCCTCATATTCAAACAAATTAAAAGAAATATTATTATACTTTTATCACTAGAAGACAAGTCACTATTATTATTATTTATCAAATTCAAAAAATAACAAACAGAGTCACACATTAGTAGTTTCATTAAGCTTACTAATAACAGCTCTTATTATCTATTATCATCCATATTATCATCAATTATTACTATTATAAGTAGTAATTAATCTACAAACCTTGACCAGTATTATTTTAAAAAAAAGATATAGTGGTGTTATTATCTATAATACTTACTAGCTATCACTATTATTATTATCACATATATATTTAACATATTATAAAAAATTATTTATCAATTACACTTATTTAAAATATTAAATAATATTATCATATATTATCACTTATATAAAATATTCTCATATTAGACTATTATCCATTAAGCAAAATACCTTTAACCAAGAGAACCACTTAAATCACCACTCAGTACTATTATATCTACTACATATTTTACCCAATTATTACTTTATTCTCCTAAAATCACCTACAAATTTATCTTTTAAAATATTTTATCTAAATTAGTATTATTATTTTATCATTAGTCTGATTATTAAATAGGTCTGATAGAGACTGCTGAAAAGTCTTCTCTAGTTGTAAAGCCACAATCTTAAATATTGATTTGTGAGCTCTGTAGGGAGATTATTTAGTATATTCAGAGGGGCAGCTAAAACACCATTAGCACCCTTGGTTACAGGATTATTTCAGCAATTCAAAACTGTTTACCTGTGATTTCCCCCTCAAGGACTGCCTTATCCAATCCCACACCAAAATGAGCTCCACAATACCAGGTTCCTACCATGAGGAAGATGAGGCAGGAGAAGAAATAAGAGTTCTAATTCCAACAAAATACAAGAAAGCACAAGAAGTAAAGGAAGTAGATGATGATGATATTGAAATCATTTGCAAGGAGAAGAATAAGGAGGTACTTAGACAGGAATCACAAAAGATGGAATTGAAGAACAAGGTAAGATCTACAGCCAATAATCCAAAGCTAATAATTGAACATGTGATGGAGAGAATACTTGAACAAAAAATAAGTCTTAATCTTGAAGAAATGTTATCAATGTCACCAAACTTTATTGATAAATTACAAAATTTAACTACTCAGGAAAAAGAGGTAATAAAATCAGTCAATACGTCAAATATTCAAGAAAGACTACTTTCATTAAAGCTACGGGACTATGATACCCCAAGATTACATTATGCATGCCCACTTTGATTTATGGAAGTATTTATTGGAAGAGAAGAATATCCTACAATGGCATTGGTGGATACTGGATCAGAAATTGATATAATACCAGAGGAAATTGCAATTAAAGCCTCACTTACAAGTAGAAAGCTCAATATGAATCTCAGAGGAATTGGTGGACATACAACATCTTTGGTTGGACTCTCAGAATTTACACCAATTACTATTATAACAGGAGAAGAAAAAGAAATTCATTTATTCATAGCAAAAGGAGCTGTACACACTATACTTGGAAGACCATTTTTAGCAGATAATAATGTTAAATTGGAATTTTCACACAAGCAAGGGGAAATATTTAGTTATCCAGACCAAGATGGACGTCAATTATGTTTACCAATATGTAACCCTCAAGCCATGGGTTGGCAAATTTCTCCACCCAGTGGTATGGAACTTTGTGCATCCTCAGAGATTGGAAAATTGTCAGTACATCAAGCAGAATCATGCAAAAGAAATGAAAAAGAGGAAACAGAAAGTCAATCTTCAACAAGAGTGAAGACAATATTTCTTGGATCAAACAAAATACCCTTCTCAGCTATTTTTGATGCAAAAAATGACTTGAATTTTATAGCTCAGGAAATAGCCCTAAAAGCAGAATTGAACATCAGCCCTTATGAATCAAAATCAACAGTCAACTCTTTGCAGCCAATTGGTCAAATTAAAAATCTTGAAGTCACTTTTGAAAGTGAATAAAAAACCTACCTGGACTTCTTAGTATTTGAAAATTTTAATCAAATAATAATTGAAGAAAGTTCCAGCATATTATATTCATCTAAAGAAAGTATGCCTGCTGTAACTCATATAAAATCTAAAGGAAAGGAGACAGAAGATAAACTGGAGGTAGAAGATAGTGAATCAATAGAAAAAATCAAAGAGGAACTAAAGAAGATGAGAAGAAATTTGGACATAGCCATAGAAGACCCAGAGAAATGGGTAGCACTTGAGTTAAGTGGTGTGAACAAAGAAGATCAAGTAGAAAGCCCACAGAAGAAATTCAAAATGGATCTGAAGCCACCTGAAGCAAATTTCTCAAGAATTTCAGAAGACTATTTCAATTTATTTCAAGAGGAAACCAGGTACATTGGTGATACTGAAAAATATTTACTATGTGAAGAACCAAAAGATAGCATAATCAAGCGATTGGCAAAAATAAAATTCGAAGAATTGGGAAAGGAAATTTACATAATTACTGAAGACAAAATGGATCAAGTTTGGGATAGTTATATTAAAAAAAGGATTAGAAAAAGAATGGAAATAGTTTCAGAAGGAAAATTGGTAGAATCAGAAGATTAATTGAAGTTATGTCAACAAAATAATGGAAATTGGGAAGATAAATATAAACAAAGCAGAATGTTTGAAGACCTAGAAGAAGGAGAGTTATCAGAAAATACACAAAGGCTATCTGGAGTTAGCATTCTAGAAGAATTTAATAATGCCTATGATCAAATATGCTGCTTTTCAAGCTCAACTGATTTATCTAATCAAAATCAAGGAATTACATCGGGATTACCAAATGACTCCCAGAATCAAAATGGCATACAGAAAGACATACCAGAATATTAAGGAGTGGAAGATTATGTAATACTTTGAATAATAACATTCAAAGAACGGTATGATTATGAGCTAGATTCACCAATAATCTAAACCAAATATCTTTCAGAACTACCTGGATCAAATCTTACAAATGTTGATTTTCTGGAATTACTAACCACTATTGGAATCAAAGGAAATTTACGTAATCCTTACTGGAAGAAGCCTTATGGATATTATCAAATGACAATAGAAGGACTGTATCACAAAATGTTATGGGCTCAAGAAGATCTGAATCTAGATGGTTTGGAAATCTTGGGAGGAACTCTTTTCTGGTGTGATTTTGGGTACATGTTTATTCATGAAGTCAAATGTTTTGTTTCAGAATGGAAAGGAAATACACAAAGAAAACAACACCACAAGATATTTGGAGAAATATTGAAGGACATATGTCTTTCAGTAATTCACAACAGAAGGTTGAATATAACTCAATAATAACTGAAGTAATCCAATTTCAATCGCCAATTAAAAAAAACACCATAAAAAATGGCAAAAAATAATAAAAGAAATAACCTAAAAAAAGAGAATTATTTTTATATCTGTATTAGTATCAGGGCAGTGACCTCCTGCCTTATCAAAGAGGAATATAAAATCATTCAAAAACATAAAAAAAAAATCTTTTTCAAAATTCCCATAATCCAGGGCAGTGACCTCCTGCCTTATCAAAGAGGAATTTCAAATCATCCAAAATACCTTATAAAAGATCATTTATCAACATTCTTATCACTCAGGGAAGTGACCTCCTGCCTTATCAAAGAGGAATTTCAATTTGTTCAATTTTTTTTCAAGTATCTTATCACTCAAGGCTATAGATCAGTATTCAATAAAGGACTTCAAAATCAGCATTTTCCAAGAGATTTTTTTCTATGTACAAGTATCATGATTTTATTTAAAAAAAACAGGGGTGGTTATCTATTCTTATGCCACCTCATATAAAAAATGGCTCAAGTTTGGGGAAGTGTGAGTCCATATGCCTTTATTAATGTCATTTGTCTTTTTTGAAAAAGAAAAATTGAAAAGATGGTGTTAAGAAACCGCAAAAGACAATATAGATAGCTGAAAATATCAAGATTATGACTGCCAGTCATAATTTTGTTCTTTGAGACAGGAAGAGATAAAATATGGAAAGGAAAACAAGAAGAAACAAAAACCAACCAAACAGGCTAGGCCATTCAGATACAGAAAAAGAAGATAGAAGAAGTTAAAAATGTCAAAATTATGACCACCAGTCATAATTTGCCCTAAAAGCAAGAAAACTATATCAAGACAGGGAAGAAAGACCAACCAAACAAGCTAGGCTGTTAAGATACAGAAAAGGAAGATCAAAGAATTTAAAATGTCAAATTATGACCGCCGGTCATAAAATGAACACCTCAATACAAAAAATAATTCAACTCACCAAAAGGCTACTACAATTTATACTGGATGACATTCTTATAGCCCCAGATTATTGAGTTTAGTCAATCTTTGACAAGCACGCATCATTCCAGCATTTTAAATGAGCAAATTGAAATCAGTACTTCTCAAATCATGATCAAGGTTGAGCACCCTCAATCACAACAAGGCTCCAAAGATCAATTGAATGAAAAGAATCAAGGAATACAACAATACCAAATTGCATCACTAAGCTTGCTCAAGGCTCAGAATATGCTACCCAGTATGGTTACCCTATTCCTGAAACTGACAGGTCCGGCAGCAGAATTACTGCCAGAGGGGGGAATTTAACCCATTTCAAATTTGATGAAAGTGGAAAGCAACCCAGAATCAGTAACCACTGCACCATTTGAAAATATAACAACACTCCTCAAATTGAAACCTCATTCAAAATCACTCATCAATTTAATCACTCTTAAAATAAAATAAAATTTTAAGATAAAAAAAAAAAAAAATTTTTTTCAACATAAAAAAAAAAAAAAAAATTTTTTCAACATAAAAAAAAAAAAAATTTTTTTCAACATAAAAAAAAAAAAAAATTCAATAAAAAAAAAAAGGATTTTCAACAAAAAAAAAAAAATATATATAAAATTTTTTTACAACAAAAAAAAAAACTTTTTCAACATAAAACAATTTTTTTTTTGTTTCAACAAATACAAAAAAAATAAAAAGATAAAAATAAAAGAAAAGTCTTGATTAACATAAAGGATAACAGAAAAGATCAAATAAAAAAAATTAGTCCTTGTATGACTTTAAACTAAAGGGTAGCAGCCTGAAGGCTAAAATTAGTCCTTGTATGACTTTAAACTACAGGGTAGAAACCTGAAGGCTGAAGTTAGTCCTTGTATGACTTTAAACTACAGGGTAGCAACATGAAGGCTAAATTTAGTCCTTGTATGACTTTAAACTACAGGGTAGCAACCTGAAGGCCAAAATTTAGTCCTTGTATGAATTTAAACTACAGGGTAGCAGCCTGAAGGCTAAAATTAGTCCTTGTATGACTTTAAACTACAGGATGGTTCCCAGACCGCCAAGATTTAGTCTTTTTATGACTCAAACTACAGGGGTAGCACACCAGAGGGCTGAAGATGCAAGTAAATCAAGTAATCAAGAAAATAAAACAAAAGAAGATATCAAAAGTAAAACAAAGGTGAATAATATAATAATGAAAGCTTCAAGTAAAACAGTAAACTCAGGACTAGGGTTCACAAATGTCCTTGTATGAAATTGAACTTCAGGATTTGGTATACCTAATATACTGGGTTTTATCCACCTAGAGGTAAAGTCCTTGCATGACTTAAAACTACAACTCAAATGAAATTATGAAAAAAAAGAAAAGAAAGAACTGAAAAGACTGTTTTTTATTTCAACTAAAAAAAAATTATTATAAAAAAAAAAAATATCAATTTATACTTTAAAACCAGACTAATAATCATGGAAGCTCAAGCCAATGCTGCAAAATATAAGTCAGTACTCAAGAAGGTTAGACCAGTCAATGAAGCTATGCCTCAAGATCTGAATCCACCTTTGGAAAGACCTGAATTATCAAGAGATCCATATGAAACACCCCTATCACCTAACCCACCTCCATTTTTGAAACATTGAAAGTTACAGAAGAAAGAATTTCAATGATAAACTTTGGACCATCTGGATGGTTATCAGAAGAATAGATCAATTTATCAAAGAATGTTATATTACTAAGGCAAAAGGCTGTATAATTTTGTGAAGCAGAAAGAGGCGTACTAAAACATTCTTATGGAAAATCTTATAAAATACCAGTTATACCACATGAACCATGGCAAAAGAAATCAATATCAATACCAAAATCAATTTTACCTCAATTTATTGAGCTAGTCAGGGAAAGAATATGTACAGGACTCTATGAACAATCATCATCAAGCTATAACAGCCCAGTATTTTGTGTGGCAAAGCCCAACGGAAACCTTGGAATAGTTCATGATCTTCAAGACCTCAATAAAGTAAGAATAAAAGATGCAGGATTGCCACCAAATGTTGATGAGTTTGTAGGATCATTTTCAGGAAGAGCATGTTATGGATTGGGAGATATTATGGGAGGATACGATGAAAGAGAATTGGATATTACTACAAGACCCCTTACAACATTTGAAACACCACTTGGAAGACTTCAGCTTACAAGACTACCTCAAGGAGCAACAAACTCTGTGGCAGTTTATCAAGCACAAATGACTTGGATAGCTCAAGAGGAAATACCAGAGCACCTTGGAATATTCATAGATGATGGAGGAATTAAAGGACCCAGATCAACATATCAGCATGAAAGATTGAAGGAGAATCAGCTCATAAGAAAATTTGTTTGGGAATATGCAGTAACATTAGAAAGAATACTTTTCAGGATAGAAGAGGCAGGACTCACAATTTCAGGATCAAAATTTGCATGTTGTGTTCCAGCACTTGATATTGTGGGGCATTTTGTGTCTTTGGGAGGAAGAAAGATTTCTAAACAGAAGAGAAACAAGATACAAAACTGGCCTAGACCAACAACAAAGAAGGAAGTTGAAGGATTCTTAGGATTATGTGCATATGTCAGAATGTCTATCAAGGACTTTTCACAAGTTGCAGCACCATTGAGAAGATTGACAAGGGAAGATGTATTGTGGAAATTGGATGAAAAATGTGAATAAGCTTTTAGAAAACTCAGGAAAATAGTAGGAGAAGATATTACTTTGAAGACATTAAATTATGATAAAGATTCAGGAAAAATAAAATTAGCAATAGATTCAAGTTATATTGCAGCAGGTGCATTTCTTATGCAAGAGGATGAGAAGGGAAAGGATAGACCAGTACTATATGAATCAGTAACATCTTCCAGACTAGAATCTAAATACTCTCAGCCAAAATTAGAGCTTTGTTCTGTAGCAAGAATACTAAAAAAACTTCAAACCATATTATAGGGGCAACACTTTGAACTTCAAGTAGATGCTAAAGCTTTCATAGAAATGATCAACACACCTTGCTTACCAAATGCACCCATGACAAGATGGGTGGCATACATTCAACTTTTTTCATTTGATCTTGTACAAAAACCAGGAAAAACATTTACTATGCCAGATGGGTTATCAAGAAGACCAAAAGGAGAAGACGAAGAAGAAAGTGAAAGGGATGATTTTGATGAAGAGGAAGATTGGATTAATCCACATCCAGGATTTGGCCTAAAAGAATTCAATACAAGTAAAGTGGGAAAATTATCAATGAATAAAAAAACAATATTGAAATTCCAATAAAACAGGAAGGATTTGGAAAAAATATGCAGGAATATTTGAATAGTTTGGGAAATCCACAAAGTATTGGGAAAGAATACTTCAAGAAAATTCAAAGAAGATCAGTGAATTTCTATTTAGAAGGACGGCAGCTGAAAAGAAGAAATCAAGCACATCCACAAATAGTTGTATACAATGAAAAAGCTCAGAAACAGATACTAAAGAAAATGCATGAAGAGCTGGGGCATAGAGGGGAAAATGAAACATACAGGAGAATCAAGAAAAGATATTGGTGGGAAGGAATGATAAAGATACTCAAGAAATGGGTCAAATCATGTGAAGAATGTCAAAAAAGGAATCATTTGCAGCAAAAAGAAGAAGAAAAGATATCTATAACATCTAATTTATTTGAAAGAGTCAGCATGGATGTGGTTCATATTAAGGCAGGAAGATGGAAATATTTAGTTATAGCAAGAGATGACTTTTCAGGATGGCCAGAAACTGTGGCATTAACAAGACTAACTGCAAAATCAGTCTCAGAATGGTTTATGTCAGAATGTATTTGTATATATGGAGCTCCAAAAGAAGTGACAGTTGATGGAGGAGCAGAATTTGGAAAATAACTACAAGAAGCCGTCAAAAGAGCAGGATCAATAATCAGAATAACTACACCTTACTACCCAGAAGCACAAGGAATGGTTGAAAGAGGACATAAGCAATTGAAAGATGCCCTTTTAAAAATTTGTGGTGAAAATGGATCCAAATGGAAAGAATACTTACCAATTGTGACTTTGGCAGATAGAATATCAACGAAACGAACAACAGGAAACTCACCATTTAAGCTTCAATTTGGTCAGAAAGCTGTTTTTCCAATTGATATGGAAACAAAAACATATCTAGCCATTGAAAGGAATAAAATATCAACAAGAGAAGAACTATTGGAAGCAACAACTATACAGATTACAGCAAAAGAGGAAACAAGATTAGCAGCAGCAGAGAAATTAAGAGATTCAAGACACAAATCAGTTCAATATTTAGACAAAAAGATGGCACACATACTGAGAAATCCACTTGAACCAGGGGACTTGGTATTACTTTATAATAAACCACTTGAGTGACAGTGGGGTTTACTCTTCAAGAACCATTGGAATGGACCTTATAGAGTCATAAATAAAATTAATAATAGACCTTATGAGCTTGAAGAATTGAATGGCACTAAACTTACAAGCAAATTTGCAGCAAGTAACATCAAGAGGTTTTATCCCAGAGGAAAGAAAGTTCAATCAAGTTCAGAGTCAGAAAATGAAAGCAGTGAAGAAATTGAAGATGAAAAGTCAATATTGGAGGGAGAAGAAGTTGAAAAAAATGAATATGATTGATACAGGCAAGCTTTTCAACTGGAATGCTGGGGACAGCATTAAATGGAGAGGGGGTGTGGTATTCCATACCATTATTATCAGTTTCAAGGTTACCAGAAAAAATAAAAAATAAGAATAATAAATGAATAAATAAATAAAAATATAGAATTGAATATATCTGATATTTTTGAAGGCTTTAGAGAACTGAAAAGGAGTGTAGTGCTACGGACACACTTAGAATTCCGGACTAAAAAAAAGAAAACCTTCCTGTCTCAGTTGACAACACAGCGCGCAAAAGCGTAACATTGCATATGCAACGTCACCTAGACGTTGCACGCGCAAGTCTCAGTTTACCTGGGGTGACAGTTGCTAAGACAGCTGTCCCACTTCCCTCACCAGTAACGACACCACCCTTTCATAACAACATCCATCCATTTCCGTCCACCCCTAGTCATTAGTCTTGGTTTGACTGAAGCATAAACAACTCCTTCAAATGTCTCACGTCTCGCCCAATTCTACCATTTTTCACTTTTTTCTTCATCCCTTCTTTTCTTGAGACAACAATTAATCTCAATCATCAACCAATCGTCATCTTATCTCACTCTCATGGAGCTCTGTACCTGCATTAAATGTGTTTTACATACATTCAATCGTCCCAATGGTCCAACACATGGACGCTTCCTTTCCACCCGGAACAAGCAAAAACATCAGGATAATGATTGGCAACAGCTGCAAACTCTTCCAATTCGTCAGGCTAGCAGTGAACCAAACTCCAGTAATCTCTCTTCATCATCTTTGACTTCCCAATCATCAAGTAGTGAAGATTCCTTTGTTTTGGATGATGATCAAAGTCTCCCAGGTCAGAAGGGTTTCTCTTTTGTTTGTTATGTCTATACTAACTTTGCTTAAATATTTCATCAGTAGTTCTTGTAGCAATCTTTATTTGTTGGCTCCACTTTTTCTGTGCATTGAGCTCGCAAAACTGCCATATTGTTTATAAATTCCTCCAAGAGATCCTTATTGAAGCCCATAAGAAGCACACACCTTTACTCAGACAAACATGGGACCTACGCACAATGAAGAAAAGCCTCAAAATATCCCCCAAGCTGAAGCCCTTTGTATGCTGCTCAACATGTTATTCATTGTATAATGGCAAGAACATCCCAATGACCTGTACCTACCAGCCCAGTCGGAATAATATTTGCAAAAACAACCTTTTCAAACCAACAACAACATTTAATGCTCTACAAGACAAAGGAATTGCCCCACGTTTGAGATCCAACATGAGCTTAAATGAAGTAGGTGTAATAAACACACCAAGTTTAATGTACTACACTCGTGACCTTGTGGAATGGATTGAATGGCTTTTAAACCTGGAAACAATTGAGTCGGAAATTGAGAATTGAAAGAATGAACTCACCCAAACCTACCATACCTGCGACATACAACAAAGCTTGGCGTGGAAAACCTTCTCGTGGTCAGACTCCAGTAGAGGAACCCCCAATTCACTTCTTATTGCTTTCTCTCTGTTCATAGACTGGTTTAACCCACGATGAAACAAGATTGCTGGTAAGCAGGAGAGCTTAGGCTGCCTGGTATTGACGTGTCTTAATCTGCCACCAAAATACCGGAACAAACCAGCTTTCACTTTAGTTTATTCCATCATCCCAGGACCAAGCTCACCTGATGTCATCACCATATTGAACATACTGAAACCTCTAGTGGATGAATTATTAGTAATTAAAAACGGCTGCACTGTCAAGACACAATTATATCCAGAAGGTCGGATGTTTATGTGCAACCACTCCCTCTAGTTGGTGATCATGTGGCCATTCACAAAACGGTTGGTTTTGGCAGTCATTCAGCACAACAATTATGTGCATGGTGCACAGCCGAATTGAGTAACCTTCAGGGGATGCAGGTGGGTACCAAAAAAACAGGGTTTGACATCTGTGATGCGGCAAAGAAATGGAAGGAGGCCCCAACCCTGGCAGCACAGGAAGCCCTTCGAAAAAAAACGGGTGTTTGTTGGTCAGAACTGAATCGCCTTCCATACTGTGTACCCCATATGCACATTGCACTAGGGGTTATGCATAATTGGCTTGAAGGCGTCCTTGCAGAGCATTTTCGACACCGTTGGGGATTTCAAGATGAGGTTCAAGAAAGAAAGCAAGCAATAAAGTTGGCATCACAGAACACCAAAAGAGCTTGAATCATGGGTAAAGAAGGGGTATTTGTCAGAGAACTGAGTGTCAAAAGTCAAAACTCAGTTGATAACAATGGAGAGGATGCCTTTGAGCTCAATGCAGGAACTGCTGGCGGTTTCTTTACAAAACAGAAGGTACAAGAATTTCGGGAACTTATGCAGGGTGTGACAATGCCAACAGGAGCAGCTAGGCTCCCACTAAATCTTGGCGCAGCAAGGCATGGATGCCTCAAAGCTTCACAATGGCTCAGTCTATTCACTTTGGTAATTCCACTTATCATACCAAGAATGTACATTACTAAGAGGTCTATTGATATGAAGTCAAGTCAAGCAAAGTTTTTGCAAAACACTGGCGACTTGATTCAATGCACAAGAATAGTTTTTGCCAAGGTATGCCGAGAAGGCCATGCAGCACGTTTTTTTCATGCATA
Organism: Austropuccinia psidii; assembly: GCA_023105745.1. Taxonomy (NCBI): domain Eukaryota; kingdom Fungi; phylum Basidiomycota; class Pucciniomycetes; order Pucciniales; family Sphaerophragmiaceae; genus Austropuccinia; species Austropuccinia psidii. The sequence continues at coordinate 53,562,480 of JALGQZ010000005.1, read as the reverse complement.
CAACCGGTACACTTTGTTGGCAAGGGAGGTGTTCAATAATCCAAATGTGAAGCTGAATCATCACTATGCCCTTCACATCCCTGAACAAATGAAACTATGGGGTCCATTAATGGGGGTGGCAGAGTTTGCAGGTGAAAGGACGATTGGGCTGTTACAAAAAGTGCAGACCAATCCGAAGATTGGTAAGTAGATCGTGTAGGAAATTTGAGATGGAATATGTTTGGGATTCTGATTCAAATTGGGGTGCACTTGATAGATGAGATGCATGTGACAATTATGAAAAAGAGTGCTGAAGGTCAGATGTTGTTGGGGGGACAACAAAGTTTGACAAAGGTCTTGGACGGCAAAAAAAAGGAGAAAAATGCTGGTAGGACAAAGTCAATTGAAGTTTCCAACAGAATTTAGTTTGCAATGTTGAAGATGCTTGGGGCTGGAGGGGTGAAGGTTTGTTATTTGAAAGACTTCCCCCATCCAGAGGGAGCTTGGGTCTTGAGTAGGCGGGCAAAGACAATTCGGTCATGTGAGTTCAATGATCAAGAGGATCATCTTTTGGTCTCAAGCCCAAATAACATTGTCATCTACAAGACTGCAAAGGGTTATGCGCATGGAAAGGTCCAAGATATTTACCAATTCCCTGGCTCAAATGACGAACCAGTTTTGGGTGTTTACATAAATCCCATTTGCAACCTTTATGTACGACCCAAGTACCCCCCTGGAGCTATTGGTTACTTCTTAAGTCTCTTTGGAGTCTTTGTTGGTAGTATTAACTATAATGCCCCTGTGATGATCGAACCAAAGAAAGTTGTGTCTTTGGGTGCCTATTGTTTGTCCCCCAATTCCATTGTCTCACCTGCCGACAATAGCATCTTTGTATGCCCTTATAATCACTCATTGCCTTTCTAGCTCAAATTTGTAATATTAGAATAACCATAAATTGCAATATACCTCCTATGTCATTTTGCGATTTAAAATTTCAATGTTTTGGCTTACAATGTGCGACATAACATTTTCATCTGGAGGAATGTAAGAACCCAAGCTTTGATTTCATTAAGACAAAACACCAGACAATTATGTACATGCTAAAGAACACAAACCCCGCCCATAAGAGGAAAATGACCCCATTGTTTACATGCTAACATGCAAACCCCTTCCCATCATATTTCGTCTTCCTCAATACCCTCCATTTTCTCCTTGATCAAACTGTACTCTTCTTCACCACTGACCTCACCCCCTGATTTTGTTCCTCCTTCTTTGGTTCCATTGGTGTCTTCATCAGAGCCACTCTCCTCATCATCTTCATAATCATATTCGCCTGGCTCAAAGAACCCATCTATTTCATCCCCTGATGCATCTGGACTTTCACACTCCAAGTCAATACTATCGCCATCCTCCACCTCATTGTCTTCCTCTACACTTTTGTCATCCTCCATTGGGTAAGATTTGAGAACAATCTCACTGTATTTCTTGTAGAATGCCTTATCAGAGATCTTCTCATCTGGGTGTTTTTGTGGACTTAACACTTGCTCGGCATTTGGGAGGAATGCAATATTCTTTATGTTTACAGTGCTCTGTTTTTCAAAATTTGAAAGGTTCTTGAACCATTTAACATTGTAAAAGCCGACTGGTAAGCCCTTGGGTGGACGAAGATTATTGGATGGAATGGGTATTTTTGGAAAGAGCCTGAATCTCCCCCAATTAGTAATGCCCATATTTGTTTGGTATTCCGACATAGCTTTGTCTAACCGGCAAAAAAATATGTTGGCCTTCCTTGATCTATATCTCAAAGTTCGTATGACATAAAGGTCCTTCTTCTTATCATCTGCCTCATCATCACTATGTGCCCCAATATCCTCAATGATTTTGCGATACCTGCGGGGAAACTTTTGCAAAATTGCAAACTCAAGCCTGGAATCACGAAGCTAAACGAAAAAGTCAGTTTATGAATTTTTACCTTGAAAAATTATGGCTAGAAAAATCACCCGAGCACGGTTCTTGTTGGATGAATCTTTGGAGATTTGTGCTTGATAGCTTCCTTGAGCTTTCATTTCTTTGTTGCAAAGCTCTTTCATTTGATAATGCACAAAGTGGTCATAAGATCTTTGCAAAAGTCCAGTCTTTGTAATAAAGCTGAAATCCATGTTGTAGTTGTTGTATGCACCACCTGCAGCCAGTTGTTGGAAAGTTGAAATAGCTGCAATACAACAAGCCACATTGTAAAGCTCATCATGGTTCTGTGCAAGGTTTGGAGCCTATCGAGTGAATCCTCATCGTCCAAGTGTCCCTTGAATATAATCAATGTATGTTTGACTAAGTTTCTTAAGACCTCTGGCTAGATTGATGGGCTGGAGTTGCTGTCTTGCAAATTCTTGTAAATCATCCTCATTGGAAAGCTGAGAACCGCCACAATCTTGAATTACATCCTTGATTTGCTCGGCATTGGAAAACTTTTGATAAAAGTTTGCAAGGGATTCTTGTGTTGGTGGCAGGGGGAGGGCTTGTTTCTCCTTAATGTCCCAAAGAGCTTTGATGTGAATATAAAATGTCTCCTACAAAACATAGATATGAGAAAGTCATTTTTAAGGTGATTTTTAGTATGAACTATTGGTCACCTTGACACCCTTAAAGCCAGGTGGATAGTCTGTCTCCTGCATTTGCAAAGGGTTGCGTTTGGGGGTTTTTATTGTTGGTGTATTGGGCTTTCTGGGAATTTATTTTTTTGGCATGATTAAATTTTTGATGGCTTCTTTGGTGGAGTCTTTGAAGGTGGGGGCTCAGATTGAGCACGTTGCAATGCGTTTTTATGAGTTGTTGGTTTCATTTGGGTAGTTTTTTGGGTTTTCATTTCCTTGTAAAATTCATTCTTTGTGTGCTTTGGAGAATCAGCACTTAACTTCAAACTATCAACGTCTTCCTTGAGAGTACCAATAGATGAAGTTATTACTTCTTGAGCCTTCATGATAGAAATTAGCATCTGCTGAAATTCTTGACTTGGTGGTAGTTGAGAGTCCATGTGAAATGTAATTTTCTTAAAGTAAGAAATAATTGTTGAAAATGGCCTCAATAAAATTAAGAAGCTCTTTCGCAATGAGTGAAAGTGTAGAAAAGAAAAGGCAGGGAGATATGGTTGACATCACCTGATGAAGTAAGGCTTATAAGCTGGATCCAAGCGGAAGGAGAAATGATGAAAAAGGGATACAAAAACAGTCGATGACGAAAAGGATAAAAAAAACAGTCCATGACGAAAAGGGATGGATGTTGTTATGAGAGGGTGGTGTCTTTACTGGTGAGGGAAGTGGGACAGCTGTCGTTGCGTTTTTTACAGCTGTCTTAGCAACTGTCACCCCGGGTAAACTGAGACTTGCGCGTGAAACGTCTAGGTGACGTTGCATATGCAACGTCACGCTTTTGCACGCTGTGCAAGAAGGAGCTATTCACCTCTGGATTGGTCATGTAGCTGGTTCAAGCCACATTGAAGGCAATTTCAAAATTATTGTTTGTGGAAGTTCCAAGAAGAATAAAATCTTTTTGGAAGAAAACAGACAATTTTTTTTTTTTTAAAAAAAAAGAATTAACTTAACCTAACCCATAAGCTGGACATCAAAAATGGATAACAATTGTACAGAAGCTGACTAATCCTTTCAAATACAAACCACAAATTATTCAAGACTTATCAGAAAATCATTTGATTGGTCAGAAATCAAATTAATTCATGGTACATACCTATAATTACAAACTGACATGATAAATCAATCTCATTGGTCAGAATTCATGTCCAAAGTTCATTGAAATAAGAACACCATGTGATTGGTCAGAATTCAAATCAATTCCAGGTGCATACCTATAATTACCAATTGATGTGACAGCTCAATATTATTCCTCAGAACTTGAATCCTGTGTCACGTTGCTATACCAAAACTACACGTCTCACTAGCTAAAACCTCTCAACTATGACTTTTTCTAAGTACCCTGTTTTGAGAAGCTCTATGGAGGCCCAAAAGCTATAAATAGAGGTCCTCTATCCCTCATTTTTCCCAGCATCATGGAACAAGTTCCCACTATCCAGGATCACCACCATCCTTGAACTAGCAGGATATCTAGAATAGTAGTAGTGTTTTAGTAGTGAAAATCTCAGTAGCCTTGCTCAATAAGCTTAGTATCAGTGAAGAATAGTAGTATAACTGTAGTGAAAGCTCAGTAGCCTTGCTCAGTAGCTTAGTATTAGTGAAGAATAGTAGTATAACCTTAGCAAAAGCTCTGTAGCCATGCTCAGTACCTTGGTATTAGTGAAGAATAGTAGTATAACCATAGTGAAAGCTCAGTAGCTTAGTATTAGTGAAGAATAGTAGTATAACCGTAGTTAAAGCTTAGTAGCCTTGCTCAAAAGATTTGTGTTATTAGCAAAAAAAAAGTAGTAGTGATATAAACTCAGTATTAAAAAAAATTCTAAAAGAATCAAATCCAGTAGTCTTATTATTAGTGCTCATATCAAAAAAAAACATTATAATCAACCTAAAACCATAAAAAAATATATATTCTTATCATTCTTATTAAAAAAAACAAAAAAATATTCTTATTGGCTTTATTAAAATAACAGAAACCCAAAACAGATATATATATATATATATATTATCATCACTTTTATTAAAATAAAGTAAAATAATCTTAGTGTTAGTTTTATCAGAAATTTTAGATAAGAGTTTTTACTGTAGTGTTATTGATAGGTCTGATTTAGAGACTGCTGATAACTATTCTCTATCTGTTTAAGCCACAAATCTTATTTTATTTTGTGATTCTCTGTAGGCTGACTATTCAGTATTATCTAGAGGGGAAGCTAATACACCTTAGCATCCATGGGTATTGGACAATTCTGAAATTAAAAACAGACTTACCAATAATTTCCCCCTCAAGGTACTGCCTTATTTCATCCCACACCAAAAGGAGTTCCCACAACGGTTAATAATTTATATTGATGAAATTATCATTTGTTCAGAAACCTGGCGATTGCATTTAGGGAGACTTTCATGAGTACTTAGGGGAATTCTCAAAGTGAACATGAAAACATCTCTTAAAAAATTATATTTTGGGTTTCATGAGGTAAATTCTCTAGCACATGTAGTATCAGGACTGAGCCTTGGTCTTGATAAAAGAAAAGTTGCTGCAGTTTTACTGAAACAAATTCCCCAGAACAAAAAAGAAATGATGTCTTTCTTAGAGCTTCCCAGTTATTACAGACAACACCTTAATGAGTTTGAGATCCATGCCAAATCATTGTAAAGAATGTGTGATCAACAAACTGTCTTTTAGATGACACATGAAAGATATCCAGCATGTGAAAACACAAAGCATGCCTCAACTAATTCACCATTATTATTGATGCCAGACTGGAAACTTCCTTTCAAGATGTATACCTATGCATGTGGTGAAAGCCTAAGTGCAGCTCTTCATCAAGTTCAAATTGTCAATGACAAGCCTTATGAGGGGCCAATTTGCTTTATCTCAAGACAAATCAAACCTACTGAGGCCAGATATGGAGCTAGCCAAATGGGGTGTCTTTGCCTTTTTAAGGTGTGGATATGATACTTTGAGCAAATATCAAGTACCTTTCCTGTCCTTAAAATTTGTATAAGGTAAAATTATTTAAAAATAGTAAGAAATAGTATTTTTGAAGATAAAAATGCTAATTTTATTGTTTTTAACTTTTCAAGTATAAAACAATAATATAATAAAAATTTATTGTTTTACCAACAACAAAGATTTATCCAAAAATACTTTACAAGAGATATTTAAGGCTACAAAGGAAATTTCTTCAAGAGCAATTTCAATTGGAATTAATTGAGCAACAAACTGCAAGAAATTGATTGAAGAAAAAAGTGTTCACAAAGATATTCAAAGAGAAAACACACCCAAAAGTGACCACAATGAATTTAGAAACAAAGTGACAAAATTAACAGTGATGAAAGATGCTTTAATTCACTTTTGGGGTGGTTCAGGGGTAAAAATGATTATAATAATTGCTTAACATTGTTAAAGGGTTTGGAATGATATAAAAAGGGTGGTTGGAATACTTTATTAATTGGCTCAACAGTGTTTAAACTAATTATAAAAGGAAAAGATTCTAACATGAAGAGAAAAGTGGGGAAAAGAAGACATTCTTTTATCGCCATCAATTTTCTTACTACAAAAGTAAAATCTACTCTTGTCAATTGTGGAAAAAACTCTGACAACAGAAAAGCCAATTATGGCATCATTGAACCCTGGTTTAGACCACAAAAGGGCTGGTTTTAGCCATTTTAGACCCTTAAAGCGACCATTACTACAGTAATATCTGCTTTGGAGCCTTAAAAACACGTCCGAATGAGTGTAAGAGACGTAGAAAACAGTTAAAACTGTTTTTACTAACATAGCTTTATCTTCAGGGTAGCTTTACCCTCTTGGTAACAGTTAAAACTGCCCTGGTTGGTATCAAAGCCTCATCATCAATTGAGTCACAGACCCTGTGACTCAATTACAGGCCAAAAGTGATGAATGTTTGTGTGGAATTTGACATCTAACACCTGTCAGCATGGACTTTGGGGGTCTGGCTCCCCCTTAGAGATAGAATTCCTTTCCCCCCCAAATTTAATCTTTCAAATTTATTTTTTCCTTTAATTCCTTATCATGTATTATAGTTACAATTTACATATGTAATTAAATTGAGCTTTACAGTACACTACTGTAATAATTGACACCTCATATGTAAATCAAAGCTCACTTATGTAATACACACGCACATTTTGACAATTCAATTGAATTACATTGAAAATACTTCAATTCCCCATAGCTTCTAAGCTATGCACAACACCTCAATTTTAACACCAAAATTGATTATGAAAACTACATGTGATGTGAATTAAATTAAGGTTTTGAGAATTTTAAACATTTATACAGAAAATACAAAGAACTTAATTTAAGCTTATTTAGAGTTGAGTTACAAAGATTTCACTCAGAGCTGACCCCACCTAATTTTCTATAAGGAATCCAATGGTGAAATGAATTTTATACATTTATTTTTTAGATAAAAAGTTATGATAAATTCTATTTAACTTTTTTCCAAAATTCTTTTATTTTGGGTTATTTTGTTGAAAATTCATTTTTACTTAGTTTTTTCAAGTAAAAATGTGTTTTTACAATTTTCAAATTTAATGTATTTTTATTTTCAAATGATAATTAAATCTTTGAATTTGTATATAAATTGATATTTATATTTTAATTTTTATTTTAATAATGTAAATAAATTTATTTTATTTATTTTTGTATATTAATTTTTTGTTTGTTGTCTTTTTGGTATATTACAATACCTCTAAGGCTCAGATTCCCTCCCCCTCAAAAAAGAATATTACTAAGTAATATTGTTATTTCTAGTATGTCTGAATCTTTTGAGAAGTTTGGTAGCTTCAGATATGTCCTTTTCTTCTAACCTTTTATCTTCACAAGTTGGCTCACTGTACCTAACAAGGTATTCCCTTACCTTTTTGGTTCTTAATTTTCTTTCTTCAAGAACTTTGGTATTCTTCCTAATAACAGATGTCGCAATGGGAGGTATAACTTGGAGAACTTTATTCCTAAAGGGAAACCTTTCAGCATCAATAGATTCATATGGCTTTATCAAGCTCACTGAAAATGTAGGATGCTTATTAATAAGTTCTTCAGATAATTCTACTTCAACAGCATTTTCTCCATGGAGGGCTTTAATAACAAAAGGTCCTACAAAGGAGCCTTTGAGCTTTTTACATCCTTTGATGTTATTGAAGTTGGTAGTGGATACTAGTACTAAATCCCCCACTTTGAAATCTGGAGTGGCATGTGATTTGTCCCATTTATCTTTAGCATATGCAAATGAGTCTTCCATGCATCTTACTGCATGCTTTCTAGTTCTATCTAGCATTTCTTTGAAGCTGGAAGCTGTAGGATGTACTTCAGCCAAATTGTTTCCTAAAGAATCTTGGGGTAACTTGGGATTCTATCCTTTTTCTAGAATAGCAGGAGTGTTCTTGGTACTGGCATGAATTGATGTCTTATATTCCAATTCTAATGCTGGTAGAAGAGTACACCAATCATGAGTGAATCCATAAAATCCTTTGAATTCAAGGCCATATGCACAAAATATTCTCACCATCCCCTCCAAGGTTTGTATCATCCTTTCAGCTAGACCATGAGTTTGTGGGTGGTAGGCTGTAGAGAAAGACAATTTAGTGCCAAATAATTGGTGAAGATTTGTCCACAGTGCTGAACTGAATTTGGGATCCCTGTCACTAATGATATTTGTGAATATGTCAGTCCATGACACTACTCTATTCCATATTAGAAAAGCTTTATCCATGGCTGTATCATCTTTGTCACATGGTAAAAAGATTGGAGTTTTACTAAATCTGTCTACAATCACTAGGCAAGCATTATAACTTCTGTCACCTCCTGGTGGTAGGCCAGTTACCAAATCCATATGGACAATTTCCCAAGGTCTGCTGGGTTCTTGGATTTTGATCATATTTCAAAGTCTTTTTCCTGTGTATTTATTTGCCTTTTGACATCTGTCACAGGTTTTGCAATACTCTTCAACATCTTTCTGCCACATTGGCCACCATATGCAGGTCTTTACTTTTCTCTTGTTCTGTCTTCAGACAGATGTCCTGAAAAGGGGCTGTCATGGCATTCTTTCAGTACAACATTGATTAATGACCTGTCCACAACTGTCATGACACATGTGTGCTTGGTCCTGTGGTAAATTATACCATCCAGTAGGTGAAATCTTCCTTCATCATAAGATTTCTTCCATATTTTATTAAAGGAATGTATTGGAGAGTTTTCTTTACAGTCTTTGTTGAATAATTGCCATAAGATGCTACAGTTATTATCTTGAGTGCAACTGTTTTTTACTTCTTCAAAGAAGGTGGTGTTCAAGTCTGTAACACTTGTTCCTTCTATTGGGATCTGTGGGGAAGCTTCTTCTGGCACATAAGCAGGATTATCAATATTATTTGGTAATGGCCATCTGCTTAGTACATCTGCATTTTTATGAATATTCCCATCTTTATGAACAATAGTCATATTGCTCCTATACCCTTGTATGGCTATTTGCCATCTGAGCATATGTCTGTTGGGTGTTTTCGTGTTTAAAAGTGATTTAACAGCTGTACAATCTGTTATTTTTTCAAAAACACATCCTTCCCTAAATTAATTGAGTTTTTCTAAATCCCAAACACGGCATAAGCACTCCATCTGACTTGCTCCATATCTGGCTTCAGTTGGTTTGATTTGCCTGAATATGAAACATATCGGCCCTTCAACAGGTTTATCACTTAAAATTTGGACTTGATGAAGTGCAGCACCAAGCCCATCCCCTGATGCATCAATGTGAAGTTTAAAGGGCAGGTTAAAGTCTGGCATAAGTAAGAATGGAGCAGTAGTCAAGGCTTGTCTTAAAGATTCAAAGGCTTTTACTCTGTCAACAGTCATTTCAAATACTGTGTCTTTGTTACATAAATTATAAATAGGTCTTGCTATGGATGAAAAATATTTAATGTGTTTCCTGTAATATCCTGCAAAACCCAAAAATGATTTGATTTCCTTTTTGTTTTGAGGCATAGGCTTCAGTAAGACTGCTGCAACTTTATTTTTGTCAATCCCAAGGGATAGACCAGATACCACATGTCCCAGTTCTTTGAGTTCCTTAAATCCAAAATGACATTTCTTCAAAGAGATTTTCATGTTCACAGATTGGATTTTGGTCAAAATTCTTGATAATCTGCACATATGTTCTTCCCAAGTCTTGGAAAAGACAATAATATCATCAATGTAAATGATCAACCATCCTGCTGAAAGCTCTTCAGGAAAAATTTCATTCATCATTCTTTGGAAGTGTGAAGGTGCATTTTTGATTCCAAAAGGCATCCTTGAATATTCATAAACTCAACAATGAACAATAATTGTCAAGTATTTCCTTGCTCTTGGTGTCACTACATTTGGATTAAATCCTTTAAGGGCATCCATAGTGCTTATATACACTGCTTGAGATTTTTGGGTGAGGGCAATTTGGATTTTTGGTATTGGGTACCTGTCTGGAACAGTATAAGTGTTCAGAGCTCTAAAGTCCCCAACCATTCTAGATCGTCCATTCTTTCATTCCACTATGAATGGTGTAGTTATTTATACTTCTTCATTGTGGCCCACTTTTCTTATTACACCAAGGTTTAGAAGCTCTGTGATATGCATTTCCGTAGCTTCTCTTGATTTTGGAATTTCTGGATATGCAGGTCTTCTTAAGAGTGGTAGATAAGGTCTCTCAATATTAAGAGTAATGTCAACTTCATGACCAATAATTACCCCTAGGGGTTCTTTATCTGAAGCAAATGCTTCTTTGTGGTCATATAAAGGAGAAGAAAGTTCATTTTCTTGTTTATCACTCAAATGAAGGCTTATTTCAGCTTCATTTAACTGTTCAGACTTGAATTTCTCTAACTCTAAGCTTACTGGTGATACTTTGTTCACTGTAATTTGTCTTTTAAATGGTAAAAAGGCAGATTTTTGGTGCTTATTGTCTCCAATAGTAAAGTATCTGTCTTGTTGCTATGTAAATCTATGCCATACATGATTAAATAGTCATTTCCCAATATGAAATGGGTACTAGAGCAATTTTTCATAACAACAAATTCAACACTGAATCTTAAATTTCCATTCATATGTGGAAATATGACACTAGTCTCAAATATTCCCAATGATTTCATTGGGTTACTTGCACTATTGAATTTTATGCCACCAATTGGCAACAATTGATCTTCAAAATTTGGTACACAAGTCTCAAGAAAGGATTTACCTACACAAGAGCATAATGCTCCTGGATCAAGTAGTAGTTTAGTGGGGATTTTGTCAATTACCACTTCTGTTATACAGGAGTTACCAGCTGTATGACCTTTCCCTCTTTTTGGTTTGGCTTTCATTAACTGGGCATCTTGAATTTTTGATAAATCAAGTTGGCTATTGCTCCACTGTGGCAAGTGTGAATAAGATTCCATGATTCCAAAGGTGGCATTGATATTTTCTATATCTTTTGAATATTCAGAAAATATTGATGATTTATCATCTGAACTTTCTTCAATCACATCATCCTTTTCAACATCAGGTTCTTTTTCAATGCTAATTTAAGTGATTTCCCCCCTTTTTGAACATGTATTGGATACATTTTGGTGCTATGTCAAATATGGCATTTCATGATTGTATCTGCAGAGTTACATTTCAAATTCTTAGAACTTTTTTTGGGGTTTTTGTCCACAGAATCTTTCCAAGGTGTATTAAACTTTGTTTTGAGATTCACCCTACTAGAACCAATTTTGGTTCTGGTGGTTACTTCTTCTAATATGTTGATAATATCTTCTGCTGAAGATTGTTCAGTAGTCCTTCTTTTGACAGCATGCTCTAGGTCACCTCCACATTGTCTTAGAATTTTCCTATTAATCATAAATTCTGACATGTCAGGGTATAATGCTGTTAGTCTGTCTTTTTGTTGGAAAAACCATGGTAAAGCTTTGTATTTATCAGAATTAAATTTTCCAGACTCAAAGGATGTTTCAACTTTGAACCTCCAAGCATCATTGGCCCATTTTTTGATAATTTGGGTTTTTCACCAAGTCCAACTTTAGTGTCCATGTGCTTGTCTCAATTTGAAATACCATCTGTGAGCTGATTTGGTAAAAAAGGTGATAAATCTAGCTGTTACTAATCTGTCTGGTAATTCAAAATCTTCTTTGATAATGTCAATACCTCTGATGAATTCCATATGGTCATATTCTCCTTCACCACTAAAGTGAGGCCATTCCTTAAGTTTTAGAACTTCTTTCAAGAGTACTTGGCACAAGAATGGTTCCAAGCTATGAAAAGAAGGAGTAAATTCACTTTACTGTGAATTTTCAATATCCAATACTTATGGATTGTGAATCCTTGTACCCTCATTTTGATTCAGAGGTGTAGACATTCTTAGTAAGGTGTTTAGTAGTTGCTCAATATCATTAATTTTACTGATGTTACACCTTTGTGAATTTCTTAATTCATGTTTCAATATTTTTATAGAGTTCATTACATTCTTTTTTATCATCATCCTCTTCATATGTCAGATCATTCCAAAATTCTGTTTGTTTGGTATTATCAGAGATACCCTCATTTAACTTTATTGTTAATCTTGATATTTCATCCTTTGAGGTATCAAAACACTTTTTCAAGGCAATTATATGTGTCTTTACTTTGGTAAATGATTTTGAAATATCATCAAGAGCTTTCTTATTATCTTCGTTGATACTACTTATGGCTTGTTTTATTCTTGTTTCAATTATGTCATCAATATTGAATTTAGAATATTTGTCTGTTAATTCTTTAATAATGGCAGATTGCTCATTCATCTTATTGCCAAAAGAGTTATCATTATTGAAAGTTTTGATTGTTCTTAAAACCTTTTCAAAACATATGAGTGTTTCATTCGTTTGGCTCAGACTCAGGTTATTTGATTTCAGATTGTTACAAATTGATGAATTTTTATCAGAAATATGACTTTTTACGTCAGTTATAGATTCATACAGCTCTGGGATAGCATAAAAAATGTCAGAAATAATTTTTGATATTTTAATCTGGCTTCCTCCTTCTTTTGTAATTCCATCATTGTTCTGGCCATCTGAAATACATTTTCCATGGCATCCTGTTGAATCTTTGGAATCCTCTAGCCCTGGCTGTAAGGTTTTGTGGCTGGTGCCTTTCCCTTGCCCTTGTTCTGAGCTTGTGGCTTCTTTTTAACGTTGGAATTTCTGCTACTGGCCACTGGGGCTGTTTTTGGCACTTTCTTGGGTGGTGGAGGTTTGTTTTTCCTCCATTCTGATGTTAAGAGAATCATGTTCTTCTTTCACATCAATGACTGCCATCTATTGAGTAACTTGCAAGTGTTGGGATGGCCCAGGAATTTTCTCACAGTCAGGTATTAGTTCATGCAGTTTTTCCACAGATCTGAAAGGATCTGGTACTCTTTGTGCCCCAATGCATTGTTGTACGCCTTCTGCCTGGCTGTGTAAATGTTCAATGAGGCTTCTTGTGGCCGTGTCAGCTCTTTTTGAAGGCAAGAAAGTTTTATCAGCTTCAGAATGACACAATTTATTAATTTGGAAGTCATCAACTGACCCTTGTCCTTCTTTAACTGATTGGCTTCTGCCATAATCATGTCTATGACCTTTTTGGGAGCTGCTTGAGGGGTTATAGCTGGCTTCAAATCTGGTTGAAGGCATATTTCATGATTAAAAAGCTTTAGAATATGAATTTTACATCCAAAAACTTACTATTGGCCAGATTCTTAGCTTTCTGAAGAGTATTACTTATATCCAAGCTAATAAATTCAGAAGAAATTGGTGCAGGTTGATTATTCTGAGTCACAATAATAGTACTATTATGGTCAGAATTAACAGTACTGGCAGGAATAATGCTGGTAACTGTTGAGGCTGTTTCAATTTTTTCTTGTCTTACCACATTTTCAGACACTAAAATTAATGAAAAAAGCCAATTAACTAAGTAAAAAAAAGGTATTTCAAAAAAGAAATGAAAATATAAGCCTTACTTATAATATGAAAAAAATATTCTTTTATTGATTTTTTGAATTGAAAGTATTTTTTATATGTTTTTTAAATTTTACAATATAAGAAAAAGGATCAAAAAAGAGTAAAAAAATATGTCACAGGTAAAATATCATGGCTGGGCCCCCAAATGTAAGGTGTGGATATGAAACTTTGATAAAATATCAAGTACTTTTCCTGTCCTGAAAATTTGTATAAGGTAAACTCATTTAAAAATAGTAAGAAATAGTAATTTTAAAGAGAAAACATTCCAATTTTATTGTTATTAGCTTTGTAAGTATAAAACAATAATATAATAAAAATTTATTGTTTTACCAAAAAATAAAGATTTATCCAAAAATACTTCACAAGAGATATTTAAGGCTACAAAGGAAATTTCTTCAAGAGCAATTTCAATTGAAATTAATTGAGAAACAAACTGCAAGAAATTAATTTCAGAAAAAAGTATTTAAAAAGATATTAAAAGAAAAAACATGCCCAAAAGTGACCAGAATGCATTTGGAAACAAAGTGACAAAATTAACAGTGATGAAACATGCTTTAATTCACTTTTGAGGTGGTTCAGGGGGAAAAATGATTATAATGATTTTTTCACGTGTTTAAAAGGTTCAAAGTGATATAAAAAGGGTGGTTGGTGTCACAACCACGAAGATTGACCCTCCTCCATGGGTGTTGCGGCAATTTTAACCTGGAACCAAGTTGGGGCCAATTGGTCACACCATATCTTTTATGGCCAATTGGTCCCCTCTGGTGCTCTATGGCCATTTGGCAATAACACCTATTTTGGCCATTTCTGGCCTCAGGCCATATCCTGCCATCATTGGCCTCCTTGGCCAATTTCCATATCACCAACCCCCAGGCCTTTATCTTGAATTTTGGGCCTGGGGATCCTTTTGTCTTCTAGGGGCCTCCCGGTCCCCTAGCCATCACCTTTGGCTTTGGGCCAGCCCCTTTCATTAGGGGGTTTTAGGCCTAAATGGCCTTTTTGGGCCATTTAGGCCCCCTACGGCTTCTACGGCCCATGGGCCGTAATTCATGGTTATGGTCCATAGGCCAATCAGGCCCTTTTTGGCCTAATCCAATGGGGCCAAAGGGGGTAGCCATCTACCTCCCAAGGCCAGGTGGGTCCCAAACCACAATTGGACCCACCTGAGCCAATTTTGGCCATCAATTCCTTGGACACCAAAATGGCCATAGGACCTGTAGGACCCAATTTTGGCCATGGCCCCTGGCAACCACCAGAGGCCACAGAAACCAGCTCAGCAACCACTCCCCTCAACTTAAGGGGAATTCCTTCCATTCCTCCATGCACCCCATACTCAAGGTTGCAGGAGTGGTGCATATATGGTATTATATACCATTATGCACCATTTTTGCTCAGAAGTTCAATGGTGAAGTTTTCAGGACCAAATTCCACAATTCCAAATCAAGGTCCCAAAATCCAACACCCATTTTGAGGGAGGATTCTTTAACTCATCAGTCTGGCAATCCATGGCAGCAATCAGAAGACCATTCAAGGATCCCAATCACCTGGCCCTGCAGGAGTTGGGTTTGGCAGTTTCATTCAGGATTATTCCAAGGTTATTCTCAGAGGTAATACAATCTTTCAACCAGTTTTCAAGGCATAAAGTATTTCAATACTCCTTGGACAACTCAATTGGTCCATACAGGCGTCAATCAATCAACCTGTATGTCCTTGGCCCAATTGGGCCAATTCAATCTTCCACTGTGGGAATTCAATCACACAGTTCAATTTCAAGATGGCCAGAACTGTATTGGCCCAATTCAGACAATACAGCCGGTGATCCACCTTCCAGGATCAGTCTTTCAGTTTTTCACATATACTGGACCCCTTTCAGCACCTGGGGACTTTTTCCCCAGTTAATTAATATATTGTATTTATTATTATCTTTATTTTCTTTTACATTATTAAAGCTAATACTGATAATCTTAAGTCAGTCATTCAGAACCCTTTCTCTTTTTCTTCCTTGCCTGTCAGTGGATATTGGTGGTCATATCCTTTACTAATTCCATTTCCTTTTCTGGAAGGTTGAAACAGTGAATTGAGGATTCACTTGGTTGGCTTCTTTTATTATCTTTGGCCTTTGGCTTCTTATCTTTTCTTTATCTTTGGAATACCTGTATTTTCCATTCGTCTTCTTTAAAGAAATCAATCTTTATTATTCTTTTATCTTTTGGAGCCCTCCAAGTGAGTTGTTGCCTCCTGAGTGCCAGGCCCTCTTGCTTCCATAAGAGCCCCTGTGACATTACATTAATTAAATCATAATTTCTTTCCATTCTATTCATTCATTCTTAATCATTTTATTCATTAATTCTTCAACAACTTCATTCATTCATTCATCAAAATTATGACTCTTTAATGCTTATGAATTTAATGATTCTTTGTCACCTCTCAATTTTCTCTCACTCATTCTTCATTCTGAGGATTGAAAGCTGACCCAATTTTATTTTTGTCTATCCTTTTCAATCTTAATCTCAATCATCAATCTCATTTTATCCATAATTCAGGCGTCTTTTTATTTTCACAAGGGCAAATCTCGCGTCAATTGTCAGCAATTGACTTCATGTCGCACCGCGGTCAGTATAAGATCTTGCTTCAGTCGCGTTAGTGTCACTTTATGGTCACTGGACATGAGAATGTCACTCAAAGCCCAAACCCATTTCAACACTATTCGCAATGTTCGGGTAATTTCACCTCATTGGCTTCCGCATCTCCACCTAATCCACCCTGATGCTTTGCATGCTTACGCGCCCGCACCGCCATCCACATGAGACTCCGACACTGCCCCCCATCTCTGTCCTCACCACTCCTTACGCTTTCACACCCCCGCCCTTACCATATTTATTCTCACGTGGTGCCCTCCCAACATGCCTTTGACACTGCTAGCCATCCTTATGCTTGTGTAGTGCCCTCCCGACACTTCTTACCATCCTTACGCTCGCGGAGTGCCCTCCCGACATGCTCCCGACACCACTTATCCTTACACTTGCGCAGTGCCCCCCCAACATGCTCCCGACACCACTTATCCTTACGCTTGTGTAGTGCCCTCCCGACACTGCTTACCATTCTTACGCTCGCAGAGTTCCCTCCCAACACTGCTTACCATCATTACACTAGGAGTGCCCTCCCAACATGCTGCCGACACCACTTATCCTTATGCTTGCGGAGTGCCCTCCCAACACCACTTATCCTTACGCTTGTGTAGTGCCCTCCCAACATGCTCCCAACACTGCTTACCATCCTTACGCTTGCGGAGTGCACTCCCGACATGCTCCTGACACTGCTGCCCATCCTTACGCTGTGGGAACTCCTTTTGGTGTGGGATGAAATAAGGCAGTACCTTGAGGGGGAAATTATTGGTAAGTCTGTTTTGAATTTCAGAATTGTCCAATAACCATGGGTGCTAAGGTGTATTAGCTGCCCCTCTAAATAATACTGAATAGTCAGCCTACAGAGAATCACAAAATGAAATAAGATTTGTGGATTTAACAGATAGAGAAGACTTATCAGCAGTCTCTCAATCAGACCTATCAATAACACTACAGTAAAATGTTTATTTAAAACTAAAATTTCTGATAAAATAAACACTAGATTTTTTATTTTATTTTAATAAAAGTGATGATAATATATATATATATATGTTTTGGGTTTCTGTTATTTTGATGAAACTGATAAGAATATTTTTTTTTTTTTTTTTTAATAAGAATGATAAGAATATATATATTTTTATGGTTTTAGGTTGATTATAATGATTTGTTTTTTGATATGAGTACTAATAATAAGACTACTGGATTTGATTATTTTAGGATTTTTTTTAATACTGATTTTATATCACTACTACTTCTCTTTGTTAATAACACTAAGCTTTTGAGCAAGGCTACTAAGCTTTTACTATGGGTATACTACTATTCTTCACTAATACTAAGCTACTGAGCAAAGCTACTGAGCTCTTACTACAGTTATACTACTATTCTTCACTAATACTAAACTACTGAGCAAGGCTACTGAGCTTTTACTACTGTTATACTACTATTCTTCACTAATACTAAGCTACGGAGAAAGGCTACTGAGCTTTTCACTATGTTAATACTACTATTCTTCACTAATACTAAGCTACTGAGCAAGGCTACTGAGCTTTTACTATGGTTATACTACTATTCTTCACTAATACTAAGCTACTGAGCAAGGCTACTGAGCTTTTCACTACTAAAACACTACTACTATTCTAGATATCCTGCTAGTTCAGGGATGGTGGTGATCCTGGATAGTGGGAACTTGTTCCATGATGATGGGAAAAAATGAGGGAGAGAGGACCTCTATTTATAGCTTTTGGGCCTCCATAGAGCTTCTCAAAATATGGTACTTAGAAAAAATCATAGTTGAGAGGTTTTAGCTAGTGAGACGTGTAGTTTTGGTGTAGCAGCGTGTTTGCTGAGAGAATTATGCTGGTGGTGATTTTTCTTATCAAAATCATGTGATGTATTTGAGATAATTTGGCTGGTGAGTTTTTCTTTTTCGCCAAGAAAGTGGAGAAAATACAGCTCCTGACAATTGAACTTTCTTCTAGTCATATGATATATATGAGAAAATTATGCTGGTGTTTCTGTTTCTTATCAAAATCATATGATGTGTTTGACATAATTTGGCTGGTGGGATTTTCTTGAAGGTGGGGAAAGTATTTTTGTTTCTATTTTTTTACGTATGTTCTGAGAGAATTATGCTGGTGGTGCTTTTCTTATCAAAATCATGTGATGTATTTGAGATAATTTCGCTGGTGAGATTTTCTTTTTGCCAAGAAAGTGGAGAAAATACAGCTCCTGACAATTGAACTTTCTTCTAGTCATATGATATATATGAGAAAATTATGCTGGTGTTTCTGTTTCTTATCAAAATCATGTGATGTCTTTGAGATAATTTGGCTGGTGAGATTTTCTTTTTGCCAAGAAAGTGGAGAAAATACAGCTCCAGACAATTGAAAATTCTTCTAGTCATATGATATATATGAGAAAATTATGCTGGTGCTTTATTTTAGTATTGTATCATTTCATATGGAGATTGCATCATTTCTATCAAGTTTGCTGCGTGCCATTATTACTAAGCAAACATTTGTTCTTGGAAAATATATTGTAATTTTATGCATAGCCTTGAGGTATTTCTTCTTTCAATTGAATCAAGGTGGGGAAAATACAGCTTCTGATGCTTTGGTCTATTTTCATATACCTTTATTTAGATTAACTGCCTTCAATGACGTAATTTTTTATTGATGATGCGATAAGGTGGATATATCTTTTGATACTATACTGTTTTGATAAGATCTTGAGGCTGTGTATTGTATATTTCTTTTTGAGATTTGTAGTTGTAATGTGTAAATATGTTTTGCGTATTATCATTTTTTTTTGTTTTATTGGTAAGCTTAAAACTGGTACTAATGGTATGGAATACCACAACGCTCGCGGAGTGCCCTCCCAACATGCTCCCAACACCACTTATGCTTACGCTTCCGTACTACATCCATAGTGTACAGTGGCTTTTTGGCATATGCGATGAACGCAATTGCCAAAATATGCTGAGTGGCCTTCTCTGCCAACAGGACCTAAGGGGAAATTGGTCAGTATATTCACAATGTTGTGGTTAGGGTTTAAATCATGAGACTCACAAATTAAGACCTAATAAGTGGACTATTTAAGACAAGAGTTGTGTCTCCTGTTTCGCCGACAAAACCATTTTATTTCATATCATTCAAATGGAACATTTTGCTTAGTCCTTACCTCATGAGCGTTGAATAGTTCAAAAGTTGACTTTAGTAGGTTTCTCACTAGTAAACTTTATTCAATGTCTCACAGGGAAGTGATTTCACTTGAATGATATGAAATAATTTGCAACACAACACCTGCTTGAATTTTCCGACAAATCATCTTTTCCAAATGCAATACAATTTCAATAGAAGGTAGCAAGTCTGTTGATGTGCAGGTTTATTTTGGTCAGCTTGTGGTTCTAAAATATTCAATAACTCTTAAGCTGCTTTGATTTTATATTTAACTTCATTCAAACTCACCAAAATTCTCCCATATCACCTCAAAAAGAATCAATTATTTTAAACTTATTTTACTTCCACCTTTTTTCTTCAATTTGCATGTTTTTATTCTACAATCTTCAATTGGGTTATCAATCAACTCATCACCATCTATTTGCTTAATAAACTACCTCTGCTATGGCCCAAACCCCGGGAAATTCAACTGAATTTAATGAACGACCAACTTCAGCCCCAGAGAGTGGAAGTGAAATCTCTGATATGGCCAGTAGTTGTGAATTAGGTATTGAAGTAGAGAGCCAGTCACATGAAGATAATGAAGATCCACCAGTTCTTCCAGAATGCGAGTATGCATCCATATTGAATATTTCTAATCTCTCAAAACCTGATATTGTGTCATAGCCTTTATGTCAGGTCAGCCTCCAAGCTCTCAGAAACCAAATTTTAAAAGTTATGAGAAGGAAAAGACTGTTGAACCTTGGGCACTGACAGAAGATGATGGGCAAGATGATGTATTTTTCAGTGGGGAGGTTGAAATTATATCCAAGGAGCAATTTGTCTCCAAAATTTCTCAAACTATCCGAAGGCTTGAAAAAATTCAAAATGATAGTAAAATTCCTGATTATTTGCATCAAAAGATTGCTGAAGCCATGAGCCTGCTCAAAATGGATCTTACCCGTAAGTCCATTACTAATTCAAAACAAAATTGATAAAAATAGCTGCTTACAATATATGGGAAGGTGTGGAGGTGGGAGAATCTCTACCTGAAGGATCTCGAGTTGTAATTGGATTTCCAGGCAAAGGATTAGGAAAAAGACCAAATATACATGTGACCAAAAAAACAAACAAAAAACGCCATACCTTTGAAGCCGCAAAGGATTCTCGGAATCAAGGTGATGAAATTATCAATGTTGAAGGGGACCATATTGATAATGAACCTCCGCATACTGAACCCCCCCCCCATACTCAATGAAACAATCCATGATGAAGCTCCACATACTAAAAGCCCCCCAATACCCAATGAAACAATTCATGATTAAACCCTTCCCGCCTCTCCTTGAAATATTCAAGCATTTCAAGAAAGGGAGACAATTAGACATGACACAATGGGACGAGATATGACTGATATAATTCCTGACCCTGAGCCCAAAGTGTCATTGTCTGGTAATTTTCAAGGAATATTTTTATCCCACATGGAAGAGTTTGCAGGCCTTTTAAATTATCATTCCAATATTACTCAAAAATCATGGAAAAGGGGGCTTGATAATATCAATAGTATTTACAAAAATCGATGGGACAATTTACCAACAAACAATGCTCATACATTCCTGCCCATTGGTATTAAGGTGATCAGTAACCGAGAGCTTAAAATGTTGGCTTGGCTGGAGGACCTTGAGATGGCAGGTGAGTTTTATCTTTGTGCATGATACTTGATTATTGGCTGTTGACTGGTGATATAAATTGCAATATACAAGGTTAGATTTTTTTAAGCCAACAGAAACAGAAGCTTTTTTTAATAACAACATTTGGAATCTCAAGTTGATAAAGTAATCAGCTAAACCTCCAGATAATCTCCCAAAATCTGAACACTCCTTCTTCAAAATGGTTCAGAGCCTTCTTTACCCCGCCAATCCAGTTAAACATTTTTGGGCAAATGTTATTTTTGAATCCATTAGTTTAGTCTCATACAATGTGATTGCACCCAAACCATATGTTGCACCAACATCAAATTCTACTGATCCTCTTGGACTCAAACGGGGAGCAGTTGAATACCTTGCCTCCTGCTTGAGTAAATTGAAGCAACGTGAAACCCAACTCAGCATTGAAGGTGGTGGGGCTGACAATGAGATATCCACAAAGCCGCACAAGAACCTGGAGGATCTAATGGATACAGTTATCCATTTCATGATTGCGTACAACATGGTACGTGCACATACAAAGGTCAAAGTTAATGGCATCAAAGGCAAACTCACAACCTCAAAGAAAAATGAGGCCATCAAACATCTTTTGATGTTAGCAGCATTCTGTGCGGCGGGGATTCATGGTTTGATGGTATGCTCAGATGATTGGAGAACAAGCTCAGTTAAAGGGGCTTTATCACTAATTGACATTTCCGAAAAACTTTCAGAGGGTAAAAATCTAGTGCATCTAGTGTGGCTACGTACTAATAAGTATATATGTAATTTACTGAATAAAGGTTTCTTCTCATCAGAGTCTTTTAACCCCACTGTACCTCTTAGATTTGAATTTGCACAATGCTTAGTATTAGCCTTTGGTGATGCCTGGGTGGCAAAGCGCGGTCTTGTTTCAAGTGATGAGGTCACCTTGACTGAAACCAGGTCAGCTAAACTCACAACCAGGATTGACCCATTTTAGATTAGCTTTGTAATAGATAGATTGTAATTTAATTTTGCAAAGCTATTTATGAATTTAATAAGCATGACTTCCTATCCTACTACTGCCCGGATGCCACAGTCTGAATACCAATAGTAATTGTACGGCAGCATGCCTCCGTACATCATTGTAGAGACTCTGACAAGACACAAGGTGAGTCAGGCAGTTGTGCACGCGAGTAGCACACGTGGGGGCATTGCAGGAGGTCGCGTTTATCACTTCCCGCCAGCCCATAATAGGCCAGATGTTCCTGTGTCTTTCAAGAGGACTAGGATAACTAGGGATCCGCAGCAGGATGCATATTGCATTTGCATGTGCTTGCAAAATTCCAAATGGTTGGATTGGAAAGTGATTACATGGGAACATCAATATGTCAAAATGAATAATGCGCTATCCACTGCAATTTTCAGGTTCAGGTATTTGAGATTGTGAATCTGCGAAGGTCAGGTGTGATCTTTCTTTTTAACCACAATTAAAAAAGATTCATTGACCCCAATTCAATTTAGGTGATATTAATAAATCACTAATAATTTGGTTTCATTTCATTTTCTGCTGCAAGCATGCCATTCACGAAAAAAGGAAAAGAGCGTAAAAGGGATCTCGCGAGAAAGTGTTGGGCTGAGGAAGGAAAGTGTGAGTTGCTCGCTTAATCTCAGTGTATATATATAGATATATATATATGCTTCCACATTTATGTGGCACCCTCATTGGGCCCCATGGAAGAACATTGGCTTTAGTCTGTTCAGATTGTGCCAATGTCATGTGGGCTCCAACAGGGAAGTCAAAGGATGTGTGCCGAAGAAAGCTCCTTGGGCATTGGGCACCATTCTGTACTAAAAACTCCTTAGCTTCAAATGGCAGGAAGCAGTATCTGATATCTTGTCTGCTTCAACACATAGTGATCCCTCAACCACTTGGGAATAGTGGGAGATCCCAAAAGACAAATGAGCTCAACACGACCCGAATGAATAGGTTTTTTCCTCCTCTTTCCCAACAGCACAAATATCAATACCAGTATCAGCAAATATCACCTCAAGTGAGATTCGGAGGGTTGTGGATGTCAATAAGATCAAACGCATTCACTTTGGCCGTGTGGCAATTTTCTCTTCAGCCGGATTACTCATTGCCCTTGTCGAATTCTGACCATTCACAACAATGAGTGAAGTTGAGGTCAATCAATGCGATGAATTATCACAATTCTTATTTTGCGAAAAGGGATTCACCGACCCGATTGCAACAAATGGAGCATTACTGGAGGGATTTATGTTTGCGATTGGGTGGCGCAAATGCAGCACAAAGAATGAACAAGTTGGTCTGTATGGAAGTGTCAGGAAAATTGAAAATGCAAAAGATGAATGGCGGAACTGAGGTGCCAATCTTAGCTTGGTAGGTTGCATTCTGGGTCAATACTTACAATATGTTGGGGATAATTTATTTGAGAAGATTCAAAATTGCTACAACTCATTGGGGGTTCCGTTTTTTGATCAAGTCAACTATGAAGGCGATATTCCCGCAAATCAGGGTGCATGCAAGTTTACTTCTGCACTCACTTTCACCATGAATGGATTCAAAAACTCACCTCATCTTGATAAGGATGCATCTCTGTATGCTTTGGCATGGTGGCTTCAAGCTGATAAGTGGACCGGCCAAATTCAAAGAGATGCATCAAAGCGGTGTACAGGGGGAAAATTGATTTTCCCAAATGAGAATTTTTGGATTGATCTATCTGCATGTCATGGGCTCATTCAGGTAGTGTGGGCCAGTAATACATTTGTTAATCATACTGATTCAGCACAGGACAACAAAAGCACAACATTAGTGGGTATGTCCGCACAATGCTCAAGCAGGTTAGCAAAAACAATGTGGAAAAAAAGCATGGCTATTATGAGATTGGCAAGAGAGCAGGCTATCAAATCAGGGATGGTAATACAATTTCATGCCAATTCAAAGAATGAGGAGATTTGCATGTGTGTTGGGTAAATAATGGTGGGGTAAGGCAGAGGACAATATATACCAGGATTGGATGGTTTCGTGTGGGGGAGATGGGGTGTCTCACATGAAAAATGGGTGAAGTGGAATATGTATGGTGGCATGCAATTGTACATATGTCCTGGTTTGTTCCTCTTGTCCAGGATGCCAATGCTTCACACGCCAATCCTTATGCTTGTTCAGATTCCAACAATGCTAAAATTTCCTTATGCCTATGCTGGCTGCCAACAATTCACACGCCAATCCTTACGCCTGTGGGGGTTCCTGACAACTCACACGCCAATCATTATGCCTGTGCAGGCTTCCAACAATTCATACGCCAATCCTTACGCTTGTGAAGGTTTTCAAAAATTCTAAAAATTCCTTACGCCTGTACAGGCTTCCGAAGATCCACACGCCAATCCTTACGCTTGTGAACGTTCCCCACAATGCTAAGAATTTCTTACACCTGTGCAGGATCCCAACAATTCACAGGCCAATTCTTATGCCTGTGCAGGCTGCCAACAATTCACATGCCCATCCTTACGCCTGTGCAGGCTCCCAACAATTCACACGCCAATCCTTATGCTTGTGAAGGCTCCCAAAAATGCTAAAAATTCCTTACGCCTGTACAGGCTTCCAACAATTCACATGCCAATCCTTACGCTTGTGAAGGTTGCCAGCAATGCTGACAATTTCTTATGCCGGTGCAGGCTCCCAACAGTTCACACGCCAATCCTTACGCCTGTGCAGGCTCCCAACATTTCACACACCAATCCTTACGCCTGTGCAGGCTCCCAACAACCCACACGCCAATCCTTACGCTTGTGAAGGTTCCCGACAATTTAAACAATTCAATACATGACTAAGATTAATAGCGTGTGACCATAGGAAAGGCGATGTCTCACCAATCTTGAGTGGCTTGCTCACATGCGGGAACCTCTTGCTTTTTTACAGTTAAGAATTGATATGGCTCTAAACCATGGAAGAAGAAAATATAGGAGACGGTAACGGCGACTATTGGCGCATTTTTGGCAAAATAGGGTCACACAAACAAATACTCACTCAAACTTTTGGTGGGGCACTTATAAAAATTTACTCATGCAATAGGATATTTGAACCATTAAGGAAAACATAATTTGACATGAGCAAAGAATGTAATAGAAATGGAAAATAACAATCATTGGATACAAATACTTTATTTGAAAGAAAGTATTACAAATAATAAAAAGAGGAAATAATGAGATTTTTTTAAGCTTTTTTATTTTTCTAAGTATTTTGAGACTATCCCGGTGATGTCCTCCTTTGGATAAGCCTCCAGTGCCTGGGCAAGGAGGGAGTTTAGTTCCTCCTGGAATTCCCAGTGCATCTCATTTCAATGATTTGCATTCACGAAAGGAATCAGGTGGAGCAAGCGGCGATGCTCCAACAAGATTTGGTTGATCGATTTGTGGACAATGGCTCAAGGAATCATCAAAGTTGGCCGTAAGTCAGTGAGTTCCTGGCGAGCTTCATTGTGGGAATGAGAGGGGCTTTGCACCGGGGGAGAGGAGGCGTTGGGGTTCTCAGGGGCACTGGAAGGGGGGAACAGAATGGGAAGGTGGGCGAGTCGGGGAAGAAGAAGGGGGAGGGGGAGGGGGGATCCACCGGGCGTATCGTCAATGATAATTATGGAGCGGGGAGTAGCCGGACGAGCTGGAGATGGTCAAAGGAGGCGTGAGGAAAAGCTGAGTAGAGTTAAAAA
Organism: Austropuccinia psidii; assembly: GCA_023105745.1. Classification (NCBI taxonomy): domain Eukaryota; kingdom Fungi; phylum Basidiomycota; class Pucciniomycetes; order Pucciniales; family Sphaerophragmiaceae; genus Austropuccinia; species Austropuccinia psidii. The sequence continues at coordinate 53,536,685 of JALGQZ010000005.1, read as the reverse complement.
AGTGAGATGGGGACTTACCAAAAGGTTCCTCTGTGGATTGCATAGGAGCCACCTCAGGTTCTGGATCACAAGTCTTATTGTCCTCAGGTGGTTGGGAGGATGGACTAAGGCCAGGAATAGGTGGCTCTTTGGTTCAGGAGGGTTCTAAAAAAGGAGCAAGAGTCAGTTAACTTGACTCAAAAGTGAAAGTAAAAATGAAATGAAACTTTTGCTGCTTACCAAGGAATAATTCCTCTGACCATTGGGTGCCACTTGGGCCTGGAGTGGGTTGCTGCGGGGTTTGCTTGCGAGGCAAACTAGGAACGGGAGAGTCTTGTTGGGGGGGATTCTGGGGGTTTTGTTCTATGAGTAATGGAAAAAATTCAGTATTATTGTGTAAAGATAAATGAGATAAGGAGGAGAAAGAAGACCTACTTTGGCGTTTGAATCCCATCGGTGACAAGACATGGTGACGATTGGCCCAATTTCAAATGTCCTCTTGCCATCACCATTCTTCATCGGCTGGATAATCACTTCGCTCAGGTTGAGGAGTGAAGTTACCATCGGATGGTGGCCTAGGAGGGGGGGTGGACAAATTGATACTTGAGGGGACAGGGCTAATCGTCCGGAATCGTTCCCATCGGCCTGCTTGAGGTCCCCGTGTCCATTCACGCTTGGATATGGTTTCATCATTGTTGAACACAAAGGAGGCCTTGCAAGGGCGTCTTGGGCGAGAACTCCTCTGGCCTTGTGGTCGGAAGGGGTGAACAATGAGCAAACATTTCTTGTGTGCTTGTCGGCAAGCATCACAAGCGTTGTGGAACTCCTTTTAGTGTGGGATTGGATAAGGCAGTCCTTGAGGGGGAAATCACAGGTACACAGTTTTGAATTTCTGAATGATCCTGTAGCCAAGGGTGCTAAGGTGTATTAGCTGCCCCTCTGAATTTACTAAATAATCTCCCTATAGAGCTCACAAATCAATATTTAAAAGTGTGGCTTTAAAACTAGAGAAGACTTTCAGCAGTCTCTATCAAACCCACTCGATTGTTAGATAAATAACTTTCATGATTATTATATATATAGAAAATGGCTTAATACCACTATTTTATAGGTTAAAGGTAATATTTTAAATATAAATGTAAGTATTGATAATATATAATTATATAGATGTATGATATTTTAAACTATATGTGTTTATTTATATTTTTGGGTTAATTATTGATTATAAGGCTCATTAACAATATAATATATAGAATATACTTGATAGAATACTATAGTATTTTTCTTGTATTATAGAAGGCTGGGTTTTTACATTTATTGATTTATTTTTTTTAAGGGATCTTATGACCAATATAGTTAATAATACTTATTTGATAGGAATATATATTCCTTAATGGATTCAGGATTTAATAATGACAAGGATAAGATAGCTATTAATATTAGCTCTAATAATAATAACTTCTTTGAACAGTAATGTATGACTACTACTAATATTTCTTATGATAATACTATTTATTCAATATTAAACTCTTTCATTAATACTGTAAATATTTTCTTTTATCAATAATTTCTGACTACTAATATGTATTATGATAATACTATTTAGTCAATATTAAACACTTTCATTAATACTGTAAATATTTCTTTTATCAATAATTTCTGACTACTAATATATGCTTCTGAGCTTTGCTACTGAGCTTTATAGTTTCATTTTGCTAGTTATCCTACTAGAATAGGGATGGATGGATCCTTTAGATTGAGGATTACATTTCCATTTAATGGGAAATACTCCCATGAGCATGGGGGAAAATGAGGGAGAAAGGCCCTCTATTTATATTCTTTGGGCCCTCCATAGAGGCACTCAAAAACAGGGGACTTAGAAAAATTGTACCTTGAGGTAATTTAGCTAGTGAGTGTTTTTGAAATGGTGTCATTTGATAAAGATATTGCACCATATGTTTGGATTATTGCATCATTCTGAACTTTGTTGATGTTTATGCACAGCCTTGAGCTAATTTTTCTGGTGAGTAATTTTGAGATGGTGTCATTGGATCAAGATATTGCACCATATGTTTAGTATATTGCACCATATTTTAAAACTTCATTTTTAATTAATTAAACTTTAATATTATTATGCACAGCCTTGAGGGAATTTAGCTGGTGAGTAGCTTGGAGATGGTGTCATTTGGTAGAGATATTGCACCATATTTTTGGTAAATTGCATCATTTCCTGAGTGATTATGTAATCTGAGGTGTTTTTTCTGGTGATTATTATGTTGCATGGTGTCATTTGACTTGTTTATTGCACCATGTATTTGATCAATTGCACCATTTTTCATTCTTTTGATTATGTAATCTTATTAAAGTTTATTTGGTGTTACTTTGGATATGAGTTGATTTAGTACAATTATTGTATCATTTGCTTGTATTATGTTTGGCCATTCATGGAATTCTTTCAAGCTTATATGGAACTTTCTATGAATGAAGTTAATTAAGGTTTGATTCAGTTTCATCTTTTTATACAATGGATGTGTATTCATACTTCTTTAGTTGATCTTATTACATAAAATCCATTTTGGTGACTGTAATTCTTAGTAATCTAATGTTTTTTGTGGATTTAGGGTTTTTGTCTGTATTAAACTAAACTTTCTTTGTTTTTGTGAAAGCTATTTGTAAGCTATCCTGTATATATCCATATAGTTTAAGCAACGTTTTAATTATTGAATTATGGAAATCTTGAGGTTATTTCTATACTGAATGCTAAAATCTTCCTTTATTCAATATTATCCATGTTACTATTTGACTTATGTGATTGTGAAAGTTTCTTTTGAGCTGATATATCCTAAATTGACAATTTAAGTTTTGATATTTTGAAATTTTCACCCTCAATGTGCTTGAAGCTGGCCCAGGCAGGTATGGAATACCACATCCCCCTCTCCATTTAATGCTGTCCCCAGCATTCCAGGTTAAAGCACATTTAAACATTATTTTCTCATTTGATCATTATTTCATTATTTCAAGTTTCTCATATTTTCAGGAATTTTAAGTTTTCTTCATAGCTTTTCATGTTTGATTCTTGTTTATTTCTCCAATATTGAAATCAATGAGGTTTATTTGAGGCTCATGAAGATTCCCATGAATTTCAAAATTTTCAGTATTCAGGTATTGCAATTCCTTTGATCATTCAATATGTTGAGAGTTTGTTTATTTTTCCAATGAGTATTCTAGATTCATCTTCTCTTTAATTTTGACAAATAATCTGAAAGAAATGTTCTTATTTAATACTTATTTCCCCTTATTTATTGCTTTAAGGTTAGTCAATCCTGTCTTTTAGTGTCATACAAGGACAGTCATTTGTAATTATGAGCAAAGTATGCAGTTTAGGGTCATGCTTAGGACCCTCCTGAGTCCTATTTGCTGGATATAATGGCTCAGGGGCTATTTATTATTATTATTTGATTCTTTGTCTTATATATTGATAAGAATGAATTTTTGAGATAATAAAAAGGTTTAATAAACTTTCTTTCTTCAAATTGGTATGATCATGGAATTCTTCAATTGAAACTGAACTTTTAGATTCTGAGGGCTGCCTTCATTACAATTATTCTCTGTTATTTTTATGTATTTGTTTCTTAATGTTCTAATGGATTTATGATCAAGTTGTATTACTGGGGGTTACAGCCCCCTCTCCATTTTTATTTATGTAAATCCTTTCTTTTGGGATGATTTTTTATGAATGGAGTGTTTATTTTTGGATGATTGTTTATTTATTATTACTGAAGTTTTTCTATTTATGTTGATTATTTTTTTTGTTGAATCTTTTTTAGTCTATGTTATATATATGAATACTGTTTTGTTATCTTTTGAAGTATAAATTTGGAGCTGGGAATCCAATAATTTTTTAGGGTAATATTGAGATATTTAAAATAAAAAAATTCAGCTTAAGGTCATGGTGGTAATTAATATTTTTGTGGAGTATGATAGGAGTATGATTAGAAATTGAGTATTAATTAAAATAAATGATAATTAGAAGAATAATTTTCCAGTTTAAGGTCATGGAGGACCTGTTTCTTCAAGTTCCACTATAATTACTCCCAAAGTAAGGTTTAAAGTTTATGTGGTCATTAATTTCTTTATAGAGTATCATATGAATAGAAATTAAGTATCAATTAAAATGAATAATAAGTAAAGAAGTAATTTTCCAGTTTAAGGTCATGGGGGACCTGCTTCTTTAAGGTTCTTCTATAATTATTTGTTTTTTTTCAAATATTTGAAGAAGAAAATAACTAATTAATAAAAATATGTATTTGTTTTTTGTTTTTTTTACTGATATCTTTTTCATATAATAAGATTTAGTTATGGTTATGCTATTACTACATGATTTATTTTGCATCATCTTTTTTTTATCAAAATAATAGAGGATTTTCATTTTAAGTTATCATTATTTTTCATTAATTAAAATATTATTATACTCCTATCAGTTTCATTGTCTTATTGGATTTCAAGTATGATATTATTTATATATAAACATAATTGTATACTATTTAATACATAATTTTTATTTATTTATTTACTTATGATAGATAAATCAAAAATAATAATAGAGAAAAATAAGAGTTCTCCCTTTTTTTTAAAAAAAAGAAGGAAATTCTGACATGCATTACTATTGTTTGTAAATGATTAGAATTTTAGTATTATTATTTATTTTATTGTTTTTTTAATAGTAACAGTAAATTATAGTAAAGTGCATTGTTGTTATATTTTTCTTTTAATTTCAATAAAAGGTTTTCTGACAGATTTTTTATGTTGAGTCTTATTGTATTCAGTTTTTTTTAATAAGGTCTATCTGTTGTGGGTTTTTACTTATGTCTATTGTTACGCTCTCGATTGCGTGTTATTTATATATGTCTATTTACATGATAGGTTTACGTGGTGTATATATTGAGATATGCGGCGCAGTCTATATGCCGTTACACCCTCCCCCTCAACTTATACGCCCGTAAACATCCTTATGTCAAGAAGTAAGAGGTGAAGTTTTTGTGCAACAGAGGTCCCAAGCTTTTGGTCAAGCCATCGGCCTTCATGTCCTTTGTACTTACCCACTCCAATGTAGCCTCTTTGTTGTATAACATCTCGTTGACAATGTAGAAATCTCTGTCCGAATGTCTTGTTCTCTTGTTTGATCCCGAATCGTTTGATACCCTTATCGCCAATTCGTTGTTGCATTGCAGTAGCAAGTTGAGCGTGGTGTTGAATACGTCATGTATCAATCTCTTTAACCACATGCCCTGCCGTGAAGCCAGACTCAGGGCCATGTATTCTGCATGGCTTGTTGAGGATGCCACCGTTGTGAGCCTCTTTGAACTCCAAGCCACCGCACATCCGTGTACCATCAGTAAGTAACCATGGGTTGACCTTGAAAACTCGCATCCGACAAAACCGTGATGTGTTTGTCGTTCGGAAAGATCCTCAGGCCTTGGTCCTGGGTGCGGTGGAGGTATCCAAGCAGGTGTTGCAGTAATGCCCAATGCTGACGCCCCGGCGCCTGCGCATGTTGTGCCAGTAAGTTTACCGCGAAGCTGATGTCAGGCCTCGTTCTGTTCGCCACATAGCTCAAACCTCCTATAACAGACAAAAACAATTTCTGGTCAATTATTGTCTCGTTTCCTATGAGACTGCATACCTCTTGCTTCGGCGGCAGAGGTGTGTTAGCCAACTTCTTGCCATCCCAGCTTGCCGTGACAATATTCCTAATGAGTCTTTGCTGTGTTAGCATAAACCCCACCTCATGCCATTGTATTTCCATACCAATCAGGCTCTCCACCCCATCTTTCCATTTAATTACAAATGTTTCTTCCAAGCCCATCCTCAGTCTCTCCAATGCCTCCCTCGTTTGTGCTATTACTATACCATTGTCTACTTGTATCCATGTCACCCCTTTGTCCTTGGTGTTGAAATACACGCTGCTGTTGAAAGCGCTTCGCTCAAAACCCAATGCCTTGAGTTTGCTGCTCAGGTGTTCCCACCAACACCTACCCGCTTGTTTTGTCCCGTAAAGCGCGTTCTTCAGTCGACATCCCATGCCTTTTGGTATATTTAGCCCGTCCGGTGGTTTTATCCATAGGTCCATGTCGATTGGGGCGTTTAAGTAAGCCGCGGTGAAATCAAAAGAGTGTACTAACCATTTGTGCTTGGCCGCCCACGTCAGAAGAAGTCGTAGAGCACTGAAAGTAGCCGTTGGGGAAAAAGTTTCCTTATATTCTTTGTCATAGTATTGCCTGTTGCCTTGAGCCACGTATCGTGCCTTGTAGCGTGTGCGCCCGGAGAGGTTGTCAATTTTCTTAGCGAAAAACCACCCACCGTTTATGATGTGGTGTTTGTCACCCAATGGGGCGATTTCAAACACCTCCATCCTCCGCATATCTTGCAACTCTTCATCGATAGCATTAGCCCATTCCTCTCGCTTATCACTGCTCATGGCTTCTTTGTAACCTCTCAGAATTTTATCAGATGGTTTAATTATGTTTTCAGCAGTCCTTTCCTGTTTTGCGAATGTTTCTTCTTTCGTGAAATCTCCCAGCCTGATGTTGTTTAGAAGAAATGGGACATCCATCTTTGTCCTTAATCGCGCAACATCGTTGCTTGACAGGTTTCCCTTCCGCAGGATGCCGGTAAAATGACACGTTTCTGGAAACGTGGCCCAAGCAGAAGAAATAATCCTGTTAGTACTAGGTATGTAAAAAAGCCAACCTTTCACGCGCTGTAGATACATTACCACGTGGCCTTCGTACGCCCTGTCGCCTAACTTTTGGCAATGTTCTTTGGGGATGTGGATGTACGCTTTCTTGCCAAATATCCTTGTCCTCTCCAATTGTGGCTTCTCACCAAACAATAGCTCAGAGGGTGTTGAATTGCCCTTTTTTTGTTTGGGATGTTATTGTTGGTATAGGCTGCCCACATGAAAGCATACCCCCAGAATTGATTTCCCAAACCCGATCCCTGTAGCAGTGTTCGCCCCATATTGGCCACACTCCTATTGTACCGTTCTGCCACTCCGTTTTGTTTGTGGTACAATGGTAGGCTTTGCTCATGCGTGATCCCCTTCATCGTGCACCAGTGATTCATACCCTTTGACCAGAATTCGCCACCACCATCACTGTGCAGCGTCTTTAGCTTCCTTCCGGTCTTTACTTCCCACCTTGTAGTACTGCGGCGGCGTCCAACTTTGCCTTGATAATGTGGCACTCACCATAAGTCAAACTGATGTCCCTCACCGTGAGGGCCCAGCGCCCAGAGTTTACGTTCTCCTCTTCGAAAGGTCCCATCAGATCGCAAGCAACAATGTCCAGCGGCTCAGTCGTATGATTTGTTGGGAGTAACTTGCTCCTACGAGAACTCTTTGCTATGAGACAGTCAGTGCAGCTTTTCACTGTTTCATCAAGGTGCTTACCCATGTTTGCACCCAGCCTGTCGTTCAGAAAGTTCCAAAATCTACGTATACCGCAGTGGCCAAACATCTTGTGCCGGGTATCTTGGTTTTGCTTTTGTTTTTGTCCCGGTCACCTACTCTTGATTTTAGACTTACGATCTGGTGCACATATTGCGCCTCATGGTTTCTCAAATAAGGCAGTTTCAGGTAAGGTTGAAAAAGCCAGCATCGCTGCTGTGGCTTGAATTTAGCAGTCAATAAAGGTATGTTGTCTGCATTTCAAACATTAGGTCTTCTCCTTGGGTATACATCTTACCACCAGTTTGAAGGATTGATGCTGGGAAAACAAAGTTGTCGTAGCACATGGAGAATAAAAGACGTTCTTTATCAGAACTGTCTCGCCGTTCAAACCCGGAAAGGCGAATGTGCCAATTCCTGTTACAAAACTATCTCTCCCCCCTGTCTTTGTCGCTACAGAAAGTGGAAGAGGATTGGTTAGTTGCCGGAAGTGGTATAAGGCTTCTTTGTCGCAGGTCAAAGAATGGGTTGCCCCGGTGTCACATACCGGCTCCTTACATGCCATACTACCTTTGTTGGTAACCTCCGCCTGAAAAAGGTTCATTAAGTCTTCCTCATCACCCAATTCTGCAAAGAGGACGTTTACCGGTGCCGTTGGCCTTTGTTGATAATTCGGCCGGTAATAGTCAGCCGTCTTAGGTTGGTGCAGGCCTGCCGTGCTTGGGTACCGCAGTGTTCGCCAGGATGGTGATGTTATGATAGGATAGTAAGCCCGTAATTGTGAGTTGCCGTTTACGGGTGGTGTAAATGTGGTGGTAGTTTTCTTTGCTGAACAATCTCGTGCAAAATGCCCCGGTTTTTTGCAGTTGTGACAAGTACTGCGTATCACGGCCTTCAGCGCGGCTGGATCTATGTCATTCGCATCAAAATGGTCGTTGTCTTTGGGCGTGTTCAAGCGTGTTCGATTGAAGACAATGTTGTTGCTGAGTTGTTTTGATGCTGCAATGTTTCGGTGTTGTTGGTATGCTGTTTCCAGGATCTGATGGCATGTTGCGAGGTTAGGATTTTGACCCTTGTTGGCTATATTGTTTTCTAATCGTGACATCACAGTTTTCGCAATGTTGTCATTCTGAATTCCCGTCTGCAAAAGCAAGCCAAGAATCAGGTCCTCAGTGAAAACCTTTCTGCAGATGTCCGTAATCTGAGTGTGTATGTTGATGGTGCCTCACCCGCTTCCATTCATATGTTCATTAAGTCTTCCAATCCTGCAAGCTGACCCGCCCTAGGGACTACATGGTATAGCCGTCTCAAGTGGTCGTATATCGCTTTGCAAGGCCGTAGGTGAAGTAATTCAGATTGTATTTCCTCAGGTAGAGCGTAGAGAAATATACTGCGGCAAATTTTCTTGTCGCTGGAAAGTGTTGGACCCTCGCCGTGTAGGAATGATGCATCGTCGATAAAGTTGTCTAAGATAATGCACAGTCTGTTATCCCATGATTTGAAATTGCTTCCGTCCAATTTTAACATGTGCTTGTTTTTTATCATAGCAGTGGCTTGAGATATGGTTGTCCTAATGCGTGATATTCGTTCATAGTGTGGTATTCCATACCATTTTTTTTACCAGGCTCAAGCTCATAGTACCCCAAAACAGCAGTCAATTCAGCCTACAGGCAGACTTACACTCAAATTTTACACCAAAAGGTCAATTTTACAGCAAGAAGCTGGATTTAACTCATAAAACCATGGCACAGGCACCAAAAGGCAGTGTATGTGTTTAAATAAATTATTCAATTTCATTATGCATATGTAAAAAATCAAGTTAAATATAGTACACTAGTTACAACAAATAGGGTACCACCCTTTAAATTACAAACCCCACCCAGATTTACACCCCCTTACAGCCACAGGACTCATGCATCAAGAAACTGACACATGCATTAGTTATACAGCCAACTTGCATTCAAAGTCACATGATGCAAAGCCCAGCCCCATGGAATTCCTGCAACTCATTTACAACACAGCCACAGGAGTACCTTATATCCAAAGTAATCCCACTTGAAGCCTTAAAACAGAATCAGATTTATTTACACCACTCATCACCTCATGCAAACGAAAGCTAGTTACAACAGGCTGCATGCAGCACACAATTTTAATTAAATCTCAACCACATGACTATGCACAGCATATGTCAAACTCAAAAAATCACATCATCTCATACATAACAGTAATTTCACCAGTGCAAGAAATTATCACCTGACTTCATTTTAAAGTTCAAAAAGAAGAAAAACAACATGACACCTGCATAAATTACACAGCCACTTCTAACAAACCTAAAATAGGACATATGCAAAGGAATTACAAGGTCATCATGTGATACTGCATCCACCAACAGAATATCATGTGACAGAAAAGAGGCTGTGCACAAGAAAAATCCTCAGCCAAAATGAAATCACCTCATGCATTCAAGGAAAGTCCAAGAATATCACATCATAATCAGTCCACCAAAAGATGATCATGTGATAAATGGAGGCTGTGCAGAGAGAAGATTATCACCAAACCTTAAATCACCCGACCCATGCAAGAAAGGTCCTCACCAAAAACAGAGTCACATGATGAAATCAAGAGGAATTAAAGTGGAATAAGACAGCTCCCATGGAGGGCCCTCTAGGCTCTCAAAAGGTATAAATAGAGGGGTTCTCTCCCCCCAAATTTCAAAATCCCCCCATGCAAATTATATCCTCTGCACATTACAAGCACAGGAATAAGTCATCACTCACCTGGGATGTAGTCCAGTATATTATATTAAAAATTACTTGCCCAGTAGCTAAGCTCAGTGGAAGTATAGTGTTGAAGATTACCCAGTAGCTAAGCTCAGTGGAATCTTATTATTAAAATAAAAATTATTATTAAAAAATTACCTAGTACCCAAGATTAGGGCTGCTACTCTATTAAAATATTTTATTGAGTAAAATTAACACCATTTCCGAGACTTAAAAATAACTTACCCCTTTAAAAATCCAATATCAAAGAATCTTACCTCTTAAATTTAACAAATAAAAATTTTATATTATTATTAACCACTCTTAAAAAAAATAACAAACCTTCAAAAAAAATTATTTTACTCTATTATAACTTTAACTTAAGAAAATTACTGTTATCAAAACTCATCAAATTTTCAAGAAAACCTTAAATAACCCATCTTACCAAGGATTTAACGCCAAGAAGAAACCACTCACCTCAATTTAACCAAAAAAATGAATTAACTATACAGACAAGTATTTCATTAGAATCCAAAATTTAACCAAAATAACTGACATTATTTTTCATATTATTTATTGAATTGGTCTGATCTGAGACTGCTGAATTTTGTCTTCTGCAGTTGTAAAGCCACTTACTAATTTTATTTTGGTTTGTGAGCTCCAAGGAAGATTTTGTTCAGTATTTTAGGAGGGGCAGGCAATACACCCTTGCCACCCTTGGTTACAGGAGTTATTAGCAATTCAAAACTAGTTACCTGTGATTTGCCCCTCCAGGTACTGCCTCATTTTAATGCCACAAAAGAGGAGTTCCCACATCTGGTGTCCCAACAGTGGCCAGATATCCTCAACTTCAATAAAAAAAATCAATTAAATGACAATCAATTAAAAAAAATCTTAACAACTCCAAGAATACTATTTTTATAACAAAAAACTGGATTCAAACAATCAAAATCAGCCAAAACCATTATTTCCAAAATCTGAATCATCAACTCACTTTAATCATTACTATTATCCACCCAAACAAGAATCAGAAGTAGGAGAGGAATCAAATAAATACTCTAATTTTCCTATTGCAACACCAAGAGCCAATAAATGAGACTTGAAGGTTGTGGAAAAATTCTTCCTTGATCTACTGGAAAGAAATAAAATCAATAACTCAATACCAGAGTCAAAGGAAGAAATCAATCAATCCAAAATGGATAAGCCATAATCATCAAAATTACCAGCCAGTATTGAAGAAATTCAGGAAGAACGCCTTAATGAAGAAACTTTTGAAGGACAGGAAGAAATGTCTTCAACAGAGAGACTTCAGCAGAAGATGCTAGAAATGCAAGCAGAATTACTAGCACTAATCCAAAAGGAAGGGAAAAATAAATCATCAACTTATACTCCACAAAATAGTCCACTTGAAGAACAAACCACCCTTCCAAGATCATTTAGGCAGCATGGATCACCTTCACCTTATCCTAGACCCATGGCCACATCAACACCTTATAAAGAACAAAGACAAAGTACCTATCAAGAATAAATCTGTGTAACCTTCTAATTTCCGACATCAGTGCACCATCTTAATTCCAATCTACAAGAACAAAACTGACTACATGCAGTCATAACAAGACCCTACCTCCGTTCAAAAAGACCATGCAGCTTGAATAGTACAACCAAATCAAAACAAAGTTCACCAGAAATACCAGCAAATCAGAATATGCAGAGGAGAAAGGTTGGGCATGTACTGTACTGCACCAGTACAGTACAAAACATTGACAAGTTACCCAATATACAAAACCAAGCTGCTTGTCGTGATTGACAGGAGGTGTTAAATAAAATATTAGAGCCAAACAGTAAGTGACATGGCTAATTCCTATGGTGGAGTTAGCCCGGAAAAGGATGTTACAGCCACCGCTACCAGTCAAGCTGGTTAGGATCACACTGGAGACCAGGTGAAAGCTCATAAGGCAACTAAAGCCTCACTGAGAGGCATTTCAAAGGTTTCCGATGCAAACAACCACCTCACACGAGCCTAGTAATCAAACCCGAAGCACTTAACAAGTAATGCGACTGCTCCAGACCTCAACCGCCAATATAGACTTAAATTATCTGCCTCTCAAGGATTAATAAGGGTTCCAGAATGCTCTATTAATTAAGTAGCTCACCCAATCAAATTTTGAGAACCCTGAAGGGTGTTGGAACATTCATAAACAATAAACTAACCCACCCAACACAGATCAATTTACTGTACAGTAACATACAGCAAAGGCCAGCGGTGAAGCAAGCAATAGACGCTGGAAGTGGCAGTACCTCCCCTGGCCTGACTATTAAGTTAATACTACATCCTGAAAAGTGCTGGAGCACTAATTTACACAAAAGGAGCCACCTGACTTCTTTGTAGCACTGTCAAGGTGTAATAACACCTTTAATAGCCCAAATATATCCACCCGATGAGGGTGGAGCCTTACAGGGAAAGCCAAAGTCCCTTATAGTTAAAAATCAGCCACGGAACAAATCTCATGTGTGGAGGAGCAAATACACCTCTGGCATCATAAATCCTTAACACAAATCACTTTAGGGCACGATAAAGTCCAACCGACTCAATTTTTTTGAAAAAAAAATAAGGGGTTTGAAACACCCACATATCAAACAACTAACCATGGAAAGTGATTTAAAGGGAAATAAAATAAATAAATAAAAGAGGGCTAAAAATTTGAACAAGTAAAAAGTCCTCAGTATGACTTAAAACTGCTTATTTTCTTTTGCTTCATTTTTGATACAAGAACTGATCTTATTTTTATTTTTACTATGACATTATTGACAGATATTTTTAAATTTTGACTATGGAAAATTTATAAAAAATAACAATATGAAAATTACTGTAAAAGTAGACCACATAAAAATGGGGCTATAAAAAACTAAAGCCCTCAGTATGGCTATAAACTGCTTTTTTTATTGTATTTTGATTATCACCTTATTGTTGGACATTAAATTAAACTGACATATTTCATTTTTGATGGGCTGCAGGGCTATAAAAAACTAAAGCCCTCAGCATGGCTTTAAACTGCTGGATTTACTTATTTCAATTAAATTATTTTTTTATGAATTTTTTAGGCTACAGGGCTGTAAATATACAAAAATGCCCTGAGCAAGGAATTAAACTGCTTAATTTAATTTTTTTATGGTTACTTATCAAATTACTGATTACTTGTTTTTCTAAAATCTCAGTATTTTTTAGGTCAAGGAAATACTGGAAGGAAACAAAATAATAAAAGCCCTCAGCATGGCTTAAAACTGCTTGCTTTTAATTTTGTTTTAATAATATTGTCTCTAAAAATGCTAATATTATGTTTTTTGATTTCATACAGGTATATTTCAATGAAAAACAAAAGAAACAAGTGCAGAAAAACAGTAATCAACATTAGGACCAATTTCAGGATTTTATAAGCTCAAGAGAATACTTTTAAAAGAAAGAGGTTTTCAATAAACAAAATGTCCCCAGCAAGACATTAAACTGCTGGACTTTTTTTTCATTTTATTTGTAATAGTAAATGAAGCTTACCTATTTCATTTTTTTGATTAATACAGGGCTATAAATTAAATAAACAAAAATAAAATAAAAAAACAGAATATGTACTGAGCAAGACATTAAACTGCTGGTTTTTGATTTTATTTTTTATCTTGACTGTTTATTTTACTGATCCAAAAATGATTTTTTTTACTGGGTTTTACAATAAATTAAAATCAAACAAAAAAAGAGCCCTCAGCATGGCTTAAAACTGCTTTATTCATTTGTTAATTTTAATTTTGGTTATTCAAGTTGCTAATTGTTTTCTTTTTATGCTACAGGGCAATCAAAACAGAAAAAAAATGCCCTGAGCAAGGCATCAAACTTCTCAACATCAGTTATAATTGATAACTATTAAGTTTACTGATATTTTTATGCAAGGCTTCAAACATACAAAACAAACTATAACTCCAAATATTGGGAAAGTGTTTTGGAAGGATAAAATAACAATAAATCCCTCAGGCTATGAAGGAAAGGCCCTGAGCAAGGCTTTAAACTGCTATTTTATCTTTTATGCTTTCGTATTTTGAATGATAACTATACTAACATATTTTATTTGGCTTCCACAGGTATGCAACATTAATAAAATATTTCTTTTATTTATAGGATTAATTGTGCTTTTAAAATAAACATGAGTCCTCAATAAGACTATAAACTGTTTAAGATAACTATACAACTTGGCTTTGAAGATACATTACATGCCAGGAAACCCCAAGTGCAACAATCAGGTTCCTGGACACAAGATTTGGTCCTTGGCAAGACCATAAACTGCCCCTTCAAATATCAAAAATAAATCACTAAAATTATCAACAAGGACCCAAGCAAAGACAACAAGGGTCCTTGGAAAGACCATAAACTGCTTATTTAAAATATTCAAAAAGATTGAACAAGGACTATCAAAGGAGGATAAGTCCTAGGCAAGACTATAAACTACCTGAGGTTTTATTTTACTTTATTTTTCTACTTTATAATTTTATGTCATTATAAAAAAGAATTGGAAAGATATACTGACTTAAGCTTTTGAGCATATTTTTTTTTATTTTTATATTATTTTTTATCCCAAAATTCAAGTATTTATTTATTTTACCTGAGAATGAGGGGCATATCCCAGTCAAGTTCTCAAAAAAAAAAAAAAAAAAAACAAATTATTTGTATCTTCATTATATTTTTTCTTCTAGTATTACATTAAGAGCCATTAAGTTGGCTCAATTTTTTCCACTCAAAAATAATAATAATAATTTAAAAAAACAAAAAAAACAAATGATCAATTTATTTGAAATATTTCTTCAGTTACAAGAAATGGATTGGAGCTTGTTTGAAAAGAAGAAGTATTTGTGCCATGAAGGCATTAATTGAACTCTGAAGGAGCTATTCATATTAAAAAACTCATAAATTGATGACATAATTTGGGGAATTTGCATATTAATAACACCTCAATGTGCTATTTATTCAAAAAGGAATTTAAAAGCCCCCCAAAAAGCAAACAAGAGTTTTTTTACTGTACAAATTTTAATTTCACTGTTTATAATTTTTAACAACTCAAATGCATTTATGGGTAACAGAAAATCTGAACCATAAAGGGGATGGACTTGAAATAAAGTCTGAGTCACAATGATGATTCCAAAAGGAAGATTTGTGGCATCATAAGGGTCGTTATATGAATAAAGGACCCAAATTATGATCATTCAGCTATGTAATATTAATCATAAATACTCTCAAGAGCACCAATTTTTGCTAAATGGCACAAATTACCACCTTCAACCAAACAGTTCCATGATCTTAATTGTGATTCAGGTTTATTTCATTTGAATTGTGCTTTTTACTCAGATATCTCAGTTAATTGGTATTTTATAGTTACAGTAAAAATAAAAATGAAAATAAAAAAAATAAAAAAAATAAATTTATTGAATCATCATTAAAATAAAATTATGTATATTTACTGTATCATTATTTATCCTCATCAAAATCACTATAAAAAATAAGGGGTGGGTAAACTTATTTCTTACACTATCCCTTATAGTGGAAGTTTTGGGGGAATGAGGATATATCCTCTTCAAAATTTAAAAACCAACTCAAGATTTTTAAATGGAGAGGGGGGCCCTCATCCAAACAAATATTATTAAATAAATATATCAATAAATTAATCTTAAAATCAATTTTAAATCACCTTATTATTACAATTTTTTATTTTTCATTTCTTATAACAGGAATAATTCAGGAATACAAAAGAAAAAAAGGACATAAATTATTTTGAAGAAACAGCAAGAGAATTGAGAAACAACTCATTATAGGAAAATTATTCAGAATACTGAAAATGAAGAAAATTATTTATGAAGAAAAGCAGGATTTCCTCATGGATTGACCTTTGGACAACACCAGACCTTGGAAATTTCTTTGACTCTGGATTGAAACTCAAATGGAATTCAAGAATCACTGGCTAGGATTTATGGACTGAAGGATGACTAACTGGATTAATTATTGACTCAGGACTCACTCAACATGAAGGACTAACAAGATAATGTACAACACTCAACTCAAATTGCCCTTGGGATTTTAAGAAAGCTTGAAGACTCAGGAGGTCCTCAGCATGACAGTAAACTGCTTCCCCTGTGGACTTGGGCAGGGAAACTTATAAAAAAAATAATAACAGCCAAGAAGCTGGAGGGGATTGTCCTAGTCAGGAGAAGTGCTGAAGGACCATTTTTGTCCTTAGCATGACAGTAAACTTCTCCCTTTGTGTAACAGGAACAAGGGGGTTCACAGGTGTTTATAATTATCAAATTGGCCAAAATGAACAAAGTGAAGTCTCAAGCCATCAATTATGACAAGAAAATTCCTTATCAAGAAATAAAACAACCAGAAGAATCTTTCATCAAGTGGGAATCATGAAGATTGAAGAATAAAACAAGAGTCAAGTGGAATCCAAAATCAAGCCCAAAGGAGCTCAAGAATCAAGATAAGCCCTTGGATTAGGCCAGGAGGTCCTTGTATGACTTAAACTGCAGGACTTGTATACCTAATATACAGGGGTTACACACCTAGTTGTAGGTCCTGTATGACCTTAAACTACATTTTTTATGGAAGAAAGAAGAATTTTGAAGACCTCAATATTTCAGGACACTAACAAATTCTTAGAAATAATTAAAAAAAAAAAATAATTGAAGATGGATCACCAAATTTTAGCAGCCAAATACAAATCAGTCCTGAAGAAGGTGAGACCAGTCAATGAGCCAATGCCTCAAGACCTTAACCCACCTTTGTCAAGAGATCCTTATGAAACACCTTTATCACCCAACCCACCTATATTTCAAGAAACCTTCAAGGTAACACATGAAAGACTGCAAGCAGTTGATTTTGGCCCACCAGGATGGTTATCAAATGAAGAAATCAATTTACTCAAAAATGGTATTACCTTAAGGGAAAAAGCAATAGCTTTCTGTGAAGAAGAAAGAGGATTACTCAAACACTCATATGGAAAACCTTACAAGATACCAGTAATACCTCATGAACCTTGGCAGAAGAAACCAATTCCCATTCCCAAATCAATTTTACCTCAGTTTACTGAATTAATCAGAGAAAGAATCAATACTGGACTCTATGAGCAATCCACCTCAAGCTACACAAGCCCAATCTTTTGTGTGGCCAAATTCAATGGGAAACTCAGAATTGTCCATGACCTTCAAGAACTCAACAAAGTCACCATCAAAGATGCTGGCTTACCACCTCATATTGAAGAATTTGTAGATGCATTTGCAGGAAGAGCATGTTATGGACTAGGAGACATCATGGGAGGATATGATGAAAGAGAATTAGATGTCACTACAAGACCCCTCACTACTTTTGAAACACCCCTTGGAAGGATGCAACTCACAAGACTACCCCAAGGAGCCACAAACTCAGTAGCAGTATACCAAGCCCAAATGACCTGGATACTTCTAGAAGAAATACCAGAAAGTGTAGGAATTTTTATTGATGATGGAGGAATAAAAGGACCAAGATCACTTTACAACCAAGAAACACTACCAGAAAACCCATCAATAAGAAGATTTATATGGGAATATTCCATAACCTTAGAAAGAATTTTATTCAGGATTGAAGAAGCAGGACTTACTATCTCAGGATCCAAGTTTGCATGCTGTGTTCTAGCTTTGGACATAGTAGGGCATGTTGTATCATTCAAAGGAAGAAAAATCTCAAAAAAAAAATCAACAAGATTCAAAATTGGCCAACACCTCTCAACAAAAAGGAAAGAAGAGGATTTCTTGGTCTTTGTGCCTATGTAAGAATGTTTATTGAAAACTTCTCACAAGTTGCATCACCACTCAGAGGGCTCACCAGAGAAGATGTTGACTGGGATTGGGATCAAAAATGTGAAGAAGCTTTCCATAAGCTCAGAAGAATAGTTGGAGAAGAAATAACCCTCAAGAAATTGGATTATGACAAAGGATCAGGAAAAATTAAGCTAGCAGTAGATTCAAGTTACATTGCTGCAGGAGCAGTACTCACTCAAGAAGACAAAGAAAGAAAGGACAGACCAGTACTATATGAATCAATAACTTTTTCAAAATTGGAATCAAAATACTCACAACCCAAATTGGAACTCTGTGGAGTTGCAAGAATTCTCAAGAAGCTACAAACCATACTTTGGGGACAACATTTTGAATTACAGGTTGATGCCAAGGCTTTAATTGAAATGATCAACACCCCTTGCTTACCCAATGCCCCCATGACAAGATGGGTGGCTTTCATTCAGCTATTTTCCTTTGATTTGGTACACAAACTAGGGAAGACTTTCACTATGCCAGATGGTCTATCAAGAAGACAAAAAAACTCAGAAGAAGAAGAGGAAGATGCACCAGAATTTGATGAAGAAGAAGATTGGATCAAGCCACACCCTGGATTTGGGGCTTAGAATGAAAATTCACTCAATTTTTCAGGAATACAAGTACCAACCAAAAAAGAAGGATTTTGGAAGAGAATGCAAGAATACTTAAGTACAATGAAAAAACCAAAATCAAGTAAAGATGAAGAATTTAGAAGGATAAAAAGAAGGTCATCCAACTTTTTCTTGGAAGATAGCCAGCTTAAAAGAAGAAATAACCCAAACCCTCAATTGGTGATATCAAGTCAAGAAATTCAAAGCTACATTTTAAAGTCACTTCATGAAGACATGGGCCACAGAGGGGAAAATGAAACTTATAGAAGAGTTAAAACAAGATTTTGGTGGGAAGGAATGAAGAAAGCAGTCAAGAAATGGGTTCAATCTTGCCTGGCCTGCCAAAAGAGAAGTCAAAATTTACAAAGGGAACAAGGAAAATTTACAGCAACATCAACAATCTTTGAGAGGGTCAGTATGGATGCAGTCTATATCAAATCCGGAAGATGGAAGTATATGGTTGTGGCCAGAGATGATTTTTCAGGATGGCCAGAAACAGTTGGACTAGTTAAATTAACAGCAAAAGCAGTTGCAGAATGGTTAACCTCAGAATGGATATGCAGGTATGGCCCACCAAAAGAAGTAACTGTTGATGGGGGGCCAGATTTTGGAAAAGAATTGCAAGACGCAGTAAAGAAATCAGGATCAAAGATCAGAGTCACAACACCCTATTATCCAGAGTCTCAAGGAATGGTTGAAAGGGGCCATAAGCAACTCAAAGATGCATTAGTCAAGATGTGTGGAGAAAATGGAGGGAAATGGAAGAAATATTTACCACTAGCTACATTGGCTGAAAGAATTTCCACTAAAAGAACAACTGGTTTCTCACCATTTGAGCTCCAATTTGGACAAATACCAGTATTAACAATTGACATTGAAACAAAAACATTTTTAGCAGTAGAATGGCACAAAATATCCACAACTGAGGAATTACTGGAAGCCAGAGCTAAACAATTAGAAGGGAAAGAAGAAATGAGAAGGAAAGCAGCAGAAAAACTCAAAAAATCAAGGGAAGACTCAATGAAATATTGCGATAGAAGAGTGGCACACCAACTAAGGTCACCACTCAATCCAGGAGATTTGGTCCTGGTTTACAACAAAGCAATAGAAACTAATTGGGGACTACTTTTCAAAAACAAATGGAATGGACCCTACAGAGTAATCAGACAAATAAACAATGGACCATATGAACTTGAGGAGCTGGATGGAACAGAATTAGCAAGAAGATTTGCAGCCTCTCAAGTCAAAAGGTTTTACCCAAGAGGAAAGTTGATAGACCCAAAAGAAGACACAGAAGAAGAGGAAAGTGAAGAAGATGAATCAATAAATGAGGAGGAGGTATTGGAGGAAACCACAGAATCAGATGAAGAATAGAGAGCTCTCACCTGGAATGCTGGGGACAGCATTAAATGGAGAGGGGGATGTGGTATTCCATACCATTTTTTTTACCAGGCTCAAGCTCATAGTACCCCAAAACAGCAGTCAATTCAGCCTACAGGCAGACTTACACTCAAATTTTACACCAAAAGGTCAATTTTACAGCAAGAAGCTGGATTTAACTCATAAAACCATGGCACAGGCACCAAAAGGCAGTGTATGTGTTTAAATAAATTATTCAATTTCATTATGCATATGTAAAAAATCAAGTTACATATAGTACACTAGTTACAAAAAATAAGGTACCACCCTTTAAATTACACACCCCACCCAGATTTACACCCCCTTACAGCCACAGGACTCATGCATCAAGAAAATGACACATGCATTAGTTATACAGCCAACTTGCATTCAAAGTCACATGATGCAAAGCCCAGCCCCATGGAATTCCTGCAGCTCATTTACAACACAGCCACAGGAGTACCTTATATCCAAAGTAATCCCACTTGAAGCCTTAAAACAGAATCAGATTTATTTACACCACTCATCACCTCATGCAAACCAAAGCTAGTTACAACATGCTGCATGCAGCACACAATTTTAATTAAATCTCAACCACATGACTATGCACAGCATGTGTCAAACTCAAAAAATCACATCATCTCACACATAACAGTAATTTCACCAGTGCAAGAAATTATCACCTGACTTCATTTTAAAGTTCAAAAAGAAGAAAAACAACATGACACCTGCATAAATTACACAGCCACTTCTACCAAATCTAAAATAGGACATATGCAAAGGAATTACAAGGTCATCATGTGATACTGCATCCACCAACAGAATATCATGTGACAGGAAAGAGGCTGTGCACAAGGAAAATCCTCAGCCAAAATGAAATCACCTCATGCATGCAAGGAAAATCCAAGAATATCACATCATAATCAGTCCACCAAAAGATGATCATGTGATAAATGGAGGCTGTGCAGAGAGAAGATTATCACCAAACCTTAAATCACCTGACCCATGCAAGAAAGGTCCTCACCAAAAACAGAGTCACATGATGAAATCAAGAGGAATTAAAGTGGAAAAAGACAGCTCCCATGGAGGGCCCTCTAGGCTCCCAAAAGGTATAAATAGAGGGGTTCTCTCCCCCCAAATTTCAAAATCCCCCCCATGAAAATTATATCCTCTGCAAATTACAAGCACAAGAATAAGTCATCCCTCACCTGGGAGGTAGTCCAGTATATTATATTAAAAATTACTTGCCCAGTAGCTAAGCTCAGTGGAAGTATAGTGTTGAAGATTACCCAGTAGCTAAGCTCAGTGGAATCTTATTATTAAAAAAATACCTAGTACCAAAGATTAGGGTTGCTACTCTATTAAAATATTTTATCCAGTAAGATTAACACCATTTATCAAGACTTAAAAATAAATTACCCCTTTAAAAACCCAATATCAAAGAATATTACCCCTTAAATTTAACAAATCAAAATTTTATATTATTATTAACCACTCTTAAAAAAATAACAAACCTTTAAAAAAATTATTTTACTCTATTATAACTTTAACTTAAGAAAATTACTGTTATCAAAACTCATCAAATTTTCCAGAAAACCTTAAATAACCCATCTTACCAAGGATTTAACACCAAGAAGAAAACACTCACCTCAATTTAACCAAAAAAATAAATAAACTATACAGACAAGTATTTCATTAGAATCTAAAATTTAACCAAAATAACTGGCATTATTTTTCATATTATTTATTGAATAGGTCTGATCTGAGACTGCTGAATTTTGTCTTCTGCAGTTTTAAAGCCACTTACTAATTTTATTTTGGTTTGTGAGCTCCAAGGAAGATTTTGTTCAGTATTTTAGGAGGGGCAGGCAATACACCCTTGCCACCCTTGCTTACAGGAGTTATTAGCAATTCAAAACTAGTTAACTGTGATTTCCCCCTCCAGGTACTGCCTCAATTTAATCCCACACAAGAGGAGTTCCCACAATAGGTGTTGTGTTCCGATTCTCCCGGGTTCATTTGGCTTTTCTGTGTCGACATTGTTGCTTCTGGTTGAATAGTGTGCGGGTTGTCATCGTTTGAGTTGTCTGTTTGGTATAGTTTTGGATGTGTCACCCTAGGGTATCCCCTTGGCATTCGTTGTCCGCCTAGCTTGTATATATATATATATATTTTTTTTTGCTGGAAAGTATAAATTGGTATGAAAATTCGAGACAGAAAATGTATTGATAGTAGGTTCCAAAGATGGGTTATACTAGAAAAAGGTGAAAAAATCAAAGGAAAAGACAAGAAATAAACTAAAGTAGTATAGGAAGAGAAATTTTTTTTTTTTTTTTTAGTGAGGTAGAGAGAGAAGATGAAAGGGGGTCGAAGAAAAGTATTCAGATGAACTTGCTTGATGGTGGTTGATATCAATAGCACGCCCCACAATCAAGCGTCCTCAACTGTGGCAGCGGCAGGAAAAAAAGAAAGAGCGTCCCCTTTCTTTTAGATGATGAGGTTCTGTAAAAAGAGGAAAAAAAAAAGCTAGATATGTGGGATGGAAGAAAAGAAACAGATAGAGAAAAGGCCCATAACTTGTTGTGGGTTTTTACTTATGTCTATTATTATGCTCTCGATTGTGTGTTATTTATATATGTCTATTTACATGATAGGTTTAGGTGGTGTATATATTGAGATATGCGGCGCAGTCTATATGCCGTTACACTATCAGTTTTACAGTACTGTAATGTACTGTACAGTACTTTTATTTTATATCGCTATTTTTTTTAATGATTCTATATGTATAGTTTTTATTGTAATTTGAATTGGTTGTGTAATGTTTTTTTTGTTTGCGATCGATATATATTTTTTTTAATTTGATACAGTAGATAAGATTGACAGTGCTGTACTATACTGTACAGTACTTTGTACTTGATTTTAAATAGTGATTGTTTTTTTTAATGATTCTATATTTTTTTATAGTAGAGTACTGTACTGTACTGTCTTTTATTTTAAAACCTGATTGTTTATTTTACTTTTTTATATTTTTTTCTTTGTTTTTATTTATTGCTATGTGATGATTTTTTATGACAGTACAGTAGCATAACTGTACTGTAATCTTTTTTTTAATTGTGAATGTTATTTTTTTTTCATATTAGCATTTTTCTTAATTTGAATTTATAATAATATCTTTTTTGTTGTTTGAATTATTTAATTTATATATAATATTGTTCCTTTTTATATATTGTTATGTTCCTTCTAATTGTAATCTGAATTGCATGTGTAAGTCTTCTCTTCCTTTTTTATTTCAATTTGAATTTATTATTTTATTATTTATTTTTTTTAGTACTGTACAGTAGAATGACTGTACTTTACAGTCTAGTACTGTAATCTATTTTTTATTTTAAATCGCGAATGTTGTTCTTTTTTTATGTAATGAGCTTTATCACTATTGTTCCAAGTTTTTTTTAGTTTATCTTATAATGATATTCATATTTTATTTTGAATCTATGTTTGTTTTTAATTGTTACTGTTTGTTTTCTGTAATGTATTTTAAGTTGTAAAGCCTACTATTTCTGTAATTCCGACTTTTTTTTTTAAGCAAAAGATATTTCAATTTATTTTGTTTAATTTAATTTTTATTTGTATTTATTTGTATTAATCTTTTTAATTTAATTTGATTTATCTTTATTTGTTTTTACTTATTTATATCTATTTATTTTTTTAATTTAATTTATATTTGTATTTATTTAATTTCAATTTGTTTATATTTATTTATGTTTGTTTATGTTTATCCATATTTTTAATATATTGAAGTGGTTTTTATTAATATTTGTTGATATTTTTTTTATTTATTTATATTAATTTTTTTAATTGAATTTTTATTTGTATTTATTTATATTTTTTTATTTATTGATATAGAATTTAATTTAAGATAAAGGAAACCTTAAAATTAATTAAAGATTAATTAAAAATTAAATTAAACCTAAAAAAAATGCAAGGGAACAACATTTAATGTTGTTTTTAGTGCCATGAAGGCCAAGTTGTGGGTGAGCCAAAGATTTTTTTCTTCAATATAAAAGGAGCTACTTTTCCAAGATTCTTCTCCAATTTCTCTTCCCATAATTATTCTATTATAATTCTTTTTTTATTCATTATCTTCTTAATTTGAATATTATTTTAAGTTATTACTATTTTTATAAAGTGATATTAAGGAATAAAATATGTAGGGTCAACCTGGCCAGTTGCCTCTATGTATTTGTTTTTAATTAACCTTGATAATATCTATAAAAATATATATTCAAGGTAAAAATGTTATTCTGAATATTATAACATTGAACCCATAAGGGTATTTATATTTATTCATCATTAAGGGACATATCCCTTTTACTATAGCTCTAATTTTATTTATTTAATTTGAAATTATGATGTTTTCATAACATTATCTTGATATAAATAAATAATGTTATTAAATTGAAATAATATTTGGTTTAAGTATTATTTATTTTTTGGGATTATATATCATCCGTTATAATGTGATACTTTTATATTATTGTATTATTAATATCATGACACTATGATATATCTAATATTGAATCATTAATTTAATTGTGTCTTTTTTCTTTGGTTTTTTTTGCTGTAGCTTTATATTTGTTTTTTAGCTTTTCATTTTCATTTTAAACCAAGGGGGGGTTATCAGTCTCTTTTTTTTTATTAATTTTTTTTAGAGAAATAAAAAAAATTAAAAAATTAAAAAATATTAAAAAACCAAAAAAAAACCTAAATTCAAAATCTGGTAACCCTTCCTTGTGAGTTGGGTTGTGTATTTTCTTGTGTGGGTGTGTATACTTCATTTATGTGTATGCTGTCTAATGTTTTGTTTGGACCTCCTTTTAATATTCCTGTATACTAAAAGGACTGTTTTTTTTTGGTAACCAGTGGCTATTGAAGTTTTCTAGATATACCTAATCTTTTATTTTTATTCTTTGTTAATTGTTCATTATTATAATACTTCTTTTGAATTTTCAGTTTATTTATTTTGGCTAGAAAATCTTGACATCTTCACTTTAATATTAAAAATTTATTATTATAAGAAAATTGGGTTGCAGTTTAAGGCCATGCTGGGCCAATTATGTATAATTGTTCCTTGCATGTGTTGAATTTATTTTTGATATCTTGACTTATAATAAAATAAGAGAAAGATTAAGTAAACAGTTGAATTGAAGTTTAAGGCCATGCTGGGCCTAATATGTATCATTGGACCTTGCATGTGTTAATATTTTTTTTGATGTCTTTATTTAAAATAAAATAAGAGAAAGAGTAATAAATAGCTGAATTGCAGTTTAAGGCCATGATGGGCCTAATATGTATCATTGGACCTTGAATGTGTTAATATTTTTTTTCTAATGTCTCAATTTAAAATAGAATAAGAGAAAGAGTAATAAATAGCTGAATTGAAGTTTAAGGCCATGATGGGCCTAATATGTATCATTGGACCTTGCATGTGTTAATATGTTTTTTTCTAATGTCTTGATTTAAAATAGCATAAGAGAATGAGTAATGAATAGCTGGATTGCAGTTTAAGGCCATGCTGGGCCTAATATGGAATATTGGTCCTTGTATGTGTTAATATTTTCTTTTTGATGTCTTTATTTAAAATAGAATAAGAGAAACATTAACTAAATGGTTGAATTGCAGTTTAAGGGCATGCTGGGCCTTTCATGTATTTGAAGTATTTCTTTTATATTGATTTTTTAATTATTTTTTTTTATATTTATGTTTTAATTATAAATTATATTTCGAAAAATCAATTTACTAAAATTGAAATTGAGTTGCAGTTTAAGGCCATGCAGGGCCAATTATAGATAATTTTTCCTTGCATGTGTTGATTTTTTTGTTATTTTGATTTTAAAATAAGATAAGAGAAAGAGTAAGGAAATAGTTTAATTGAAGTTTAAGGCCATGCTGGGCCTAATATGTATCATTGGACCTTGCATGTGTTAATATTTTTTTTGATGTCTTGATTTAAAATAGAATAAGAGAAAGATTAATTAAATAGTTGAATTGCATTTTAAGGCCATGCTAGGCCTAATATGTATCATTTTTTCATTATTATTACTATTGTTATAAATATTTCTTCATATATATTGATAATTTTACATTGAAAAGATGAAACCAAAACCTTTATTTCAAAACTCTTTTTTTTATATTTTATATTTTCTTTTTTTTATATATATTTTTTTGATATTTTTTTATATTTTTTTTCTAAAACCCTTCTTTATAAAATAGGAAATATATTGAAAATCATACAATGAATTTATTGAAATCTCACAGTATTATCTTCAGGTTTGTCCCTGAATTTAGCTCTTGTTTCATAAAGCTTATTTTTGTGTTTACTATTTGAGTGTTCACTTTTTTCATTTATCATATGTCCTGTACAGTCATTACTTTGGGTTAGATATTGATATTGCTGTTCCAACTGGTTTTTAAATCTCTGTCTTATTTTCTTATTCTTGGTCATCCAAAGATACTTTCTATCTTCTTGACTGTGTTTATCCTTTGTTTTTTCTAACTTTTTTGTTTTAGTTTTACTCAAACCTTCATACCAATTGACATCCTGAGGTAAGAATTGATTTTCTTGACTTAAAACCTCATTTATTATATTACAATTGAAATTACTGATAGGCTTCAGATTGATGTAGCCTGCCCAAGGAAATTCCTGTTCAGTAAGTAATCCTTTTATTTCATCTTCTGTATCTTTTGGCTCATTACAACCTTCAAGCTTTGAAACTCCACAAACTTCCATTCCTTTTGGTGGGTCTTCTCTCCATCCAACCTTTTGTGGTGAACAAATTGGTGAACAAAGTCTTCTACCATCTGGCTCTATGTAGCTGAATATCTCACCCTTCTGTTGAGAAAAGTCTAGTCTAATATTATTATCTGCAAGGAAAGGTCTTCCAAGTACTGTATGCATTGCTCCTCTTGCTACAAAAACGTGTATATTTCTTTCCTCCCCAGTAACCATAGTAATTGGGGTAAATTCTGCTAATCCAACTATTGAAGTACAATGCCCACCAATTCCCCTCAGGTTCATGTTGAGACATCTTGTTGTTAACCCTGCTTTTACTGCTATATCTTCTGGTATTATATTCAATTCAGAGCCTGTATCAACTAAAGCCATGATTTCATATCCTTCTTCTCCAACATGGACTTGCATAAATCCCAATGGGCAGGCAAAATGTAATTTAGGTGCTTCATATTCTCCCAAATGATGATGTATAAGCTCCACTTGAATATCGTTTGTGTCAATTGAGTTTATTGAATTGTTTTCTTCATCTGACAAATTTTTTAATTGATTGATAAATTGAGGTGATATGGCCAAGATTTGTTCCCAGGTAAGGTTAATCTTCTGTTCTAAGACTTTATTTATAATTTGGGTCATAATCTTTTGGATATCTTTCTTCTCTTCCTTGATAAAATTCTTATTGAGCTCAATTTTAGTTTGTTCCATAGTATTTTCAGTTTTATCATTTTGGCTTTTCTTAACAAGTCCTTCATCTTCATCTTGGGCTTTAGGCTTCTTGTATTTTGTTGGGATAATTGTCTTGTTTTCTGTTTTTGCATCATCCTCAATATATGCTCCAGGTATGTTTTGCTTTTTCATGATAGGTGTTTCCACCTCTTTTGAATGTGATCTTATATTTTCTTGAATTGGGTTCTCTTGTCTTTTAGATCTTTGTTTAGTGTTTCTTAGCCCATAATTGCTTGAAAAGGGATCATTCACTGAAGATATTATAGGTGGTTGCCAATTTCCCCAATCTTCAACTTTAGCTATGGCTGCTTTAGCCTCTTCATTCTTTAACTCTATAACATGTGGTTCTTCTATCTTTGGCTTTGAAGCTGTAGCTGATTTTTCCATTAATTTCTTTGTTAGTTCTGCCTGTTCCTTGGCAAATTCTCTGACTAATTTCCTAGGACATACTGAGCTTTCATATGGTATCCTTTGGAAATTTGGAAAAAGGAAGGAATTTCCTTGTTTCCTTACAATTCTTTTCTCCATATCTTCATTGAAGTGTGAACATCTTTCTAATGTATGTGTATTTTCAAAGCAATAATGACATCTCATTGGGGGTCTTGGAAATAATTGTGCAGGTTGATAAGGTATATGACTTGAAGAAACTGGTGGTAAGTTATCTCTTTGCTTGTAATTTTGATTAAAGGGCTGGTAGCTTTGCTTTTGGGGTTTATAGGACTCTGTTATTCCTTTAAGATGATCTAATACTTCTCTTAGTGGATCTTTCTCTTTGAAAATCTCCCTTTGAGTTTGTGCCTTACTTTGTGTATTGACCTTTTTAGAAAGCTCCTTAACTTGTTGTAAGACCTCCCCTAAGGTATCTTCTTCAAATCTAACTTTCTCTTTTGGTTTAATATTAAATTCTTGTTCTGAAAATTCTTTTCCTTGAATTAAGAATTTGGCTTGCAAATATTGTTCAATGTATTCTTTTAGAACTTTAAATTTTGGTATGATATATCCACCATCTCTGGCTTGCACCATTACTTTATCTTTTATCATTTCTCTGTAAATTGAACCTTGAACTTCTAGGGAAAGGCTAGCCAAAATTTCCTTATTGTGGTTCACTTCCCCTTCAATGTATTCATATCTTCTGCGATATGTGATGATTGATTCATATTCTCCAATGAATTTCCTATACTGAGTAATATTATTAATTCCACCTCTCTGCTGTGTTAATTCAAAAAGAGAATTGATTGAGGAAATCCTGTATCTTCTTCCAGGCTCAACTGCTCCCCACTTTTGTATCATATCAATCTTTAGTTGCTCCCAATCACCACTCTCATATCCAGGCATTCCTTCAATATGGTAGCTTATTTCTTCATCTCTTTTCCAAAATACTATTTGTCTTGCGATGTCTCTTCCACTGGAACCTTCAATTTCAGCTATACTTTCTACTTTTTTAATGAATCTTTCTACTTCTTTTCCTTAAAACCAAAGGTTATAATGCTTGGCCTTTATTTTGACTATGGGTCTTATTCCTCTGGATAATTGTTGCTGTAATGGGCTTGGGTGAGTTGGTGTGGATAAAAATACTCTTCTTGGAGCATTCTGTGATCTTTGTTCTGTTACTGGGGTAGAGGTTGCTCTAGGAACAGGTGTTGGTGATATTGGTGACTCTTCAGGTCTGACATGTCTTGGTAATGTGGATTCAATTGGACTACCTCCAGGGGTGAAGGTTGTTGACTGTTTTCTCTTTCCTTTCTTCTTACTTTGGGTTAACAATAAGTCCTGCATTTGCTTCATCAAACTCTGTATCTGTACATTTTGATCTTCTTCATCACTTTCCTCTGCATACTGTTCTTCCACAGTATCTTCAGGCAATGGTGGTAAATCAGATGTTGATGGTTGATTCATGTCTACTTGATAAACTATGCCTTCAATCTCCTTTTTAGAATATTTTTTCTTCTTTGATTCTTGAATAAGCTTGAAGAAAAACTTTCTTAATTCTTCTTTCTATTTTTTCTCTGTTCTTGGGGTTGAAATAAGTAGTCTGTGATCTGTGGGTGTTTGATTTACAGGTGTCCTGTTTCCTTTAATAGGGTAATAATAATGGTATGATTGAATAGAAGATTTTGATGATGATGATGGTGATTGTCTTGATTCAGTTCTATTTTCTGATTCCAGGTAGGTTAATCTTTATTATTATTATTATTTTTCTTGAATGTTTAACTTGAGTATCTCTTGTATTTGAATGATTTTTTAATATTGATTGAGGGTTGAAGTAGTTGATTAGCCACTGTTGGGACACCAGATGTGGAACTCCTTTTAGTGTGGGATTCGATAAGGCAGTCCTTGAGGGGGAAATCACAGGTAAACAGTTTTGAATTGCTGAATGATCCTGTAACCAAGGGTGCTAAGGTGTATTAGCTGCCCCTCTGAGTTTACTAAATAATCTCCCTATAGAGCTCACAAATCAATATTTAAAATTTTGGATTTACAACTAGAGAAGACTTTCAGCAGTCTCTATCAGACCTACTCAATTGTTAGATAAATAACCTTTATGATTATTTTATATATAGAAAATGGCTTAATACCACTATTTTATAGGTTAAAGGTAATATTTTAAATATAAATTTAAGTATTGATAATATATAATTATATAGATGTATGATACTTTAAACTATATGTGTTTATTTAGATTTTTAGGTTAATTATTGATTATAAGGCTCATTAACAATATAATATATAGAATATACTTGATAGAATACTATAATGTTTTTCTTTTATTATAGAAGGGTGGGTTTTTACATTTATTGATTTATTTTTTTTAAGGGCTCTTATGACCAATATAGTTAATAATACTTATTTGATAGGAATTTATATTCCTTAATGGATTCAGGATTTAATAATGACAAGTATAAGATAGCTATTAATATTAACTCTAATAATAATAACTTCTTTGAACAGTAATGTATGACTACTACTAATATTTATTATGATAATACTATTTATTCAATATTAAACTCTTTCATTAATACTGTAAATATTTTCTTTTATCAATAATTGCTGACTACTAATATATATTATGATAATACTATTTATTCAATATTAAACTATTTCATTAATACTGTAAATATTTCTTTTATCAATAATTTCTGACTACTGATATATGCTTCTGAGCTTTGCTACTGAGCTTTATAATTTTATTTTGCTAGTTATCCTACTAGAATAGGGATGGATGGATCCTTTAGATTGAGGATTACATTTCCATTTAATGGGAAATACTCCCATGAGAATGGGGGAAAATGAGGGAGAAAGGCCCTCTATTTATATTCTTTGGGCCCTCCATAGAGGCACTCAAAAACAGGGGACTTAGAAAAAATTTAGCTTGAGGTATTTTAGCTGGTGAGTGTTTTTGAAATGGTGTCATTTGATAAAGATATTGCACCATATGTTTGGATTATTGCATCATTCTGAACTTTGTTGATGTTTATGCACAGCCTTGAGCTAATTTTTCTGGTGAGTAATTTTGAGATGGTGTCATTGGATCAAGATATTGCACCATATGTTTAGTATATTGCACCATATTTTAAAACTTCATTTTTAATTAATTAAACTTTAATATTATTATGCACAGCCTTGAGGGAATTTAGCTGGTGAGTAGCTTGGAGATGGTGTCATTTGGTAGAGATATTGCACCATATGTTTGGTAAATTGCATCATTTCCTGAGTGATTACGTAATCTGAGGTGTTTTTGCTGGTGATTATTATGTTGGATGGTGTCATTTGACTTTATTATTGCACCATGTATTTGGTCAATTGCACCATTTTTCATTCTTTTGATTACGTAATATTATTAAAGTTTTTTGGTGTTACTTTGGATATGAGCTGATTTAGTACAATTATTGAATCATTTGTTTGTATTGTGTTTGGCCATTCATGGAATTCTTTCAAGCTTCTATGGAGCTTTCTATGCATGAAGTTAATTAAGGTTTGATTCAGTTCCATCTTTTTATACAATGGATGTGTATTCATACTTCTTTAGTTGATTTTGTTACATAAAATCCATTTTTGTGACTGTAATTCTTAGTAATCTAATGTTTTTTGTGGCTTGAGGGTTTCTGTCTGTATTAAACTAAACTTTTTTTGTTTTTGTGAAGGCTATTTGTAAGCTATCCTGTATATATCCATATAGTTTAATCAACTTTTTAATTATTGAATTATGGAAATCTTGAGGTTATTTCTATACTGAATGCTAAAATCTTCCTTTATTCAATATTATCCATGTTAATATTTGACTTAT
The DNA here is from genome assembly GCA_023105745.1 of Austropuccinia psidii. Taxonomy (NCBI): domain Eukaryota; kingdom Fungi; phylum Basidiomycota; class Pucciniomycetes; order Pucciniales; family Sphaerophragmiaceae; genus Austropuccinia; species Austropuccinia psidii. The sequence continues at coordinate 53,504,812 of JALGQZ010000005.1, read as the reverse complement.
GTGATTGTGAAAGTTTCTTTTGAGCTGATATATCCTCAATTGACAATGTAAGTTTTGATATTTTGAAGTTTTCACCCTCAATGTGCTTGAAGCTGGCCCAGGCAGGTATGGAATACCACACCTCTTACAATTCTTACGCTCCCATGGCACCCTCAAGATATGCCTCTGACGCCACCCTCAGCCCCCCTTACGCCTAATCCTCTCTCTGCTGCTTACCATCCTTATGCTCAGGTACTAGATCCATAGGGTACAGTGGCTTGTTGGCATACATGATGAGCACAATCAGGGAGATATTCTGAGTTGCCATCTCTGCCAACAGGGTCTGGGGGAAATTGGTAGGTATATTCAAAATTTTGTGGTTAGGGTTTAAATCATGAGGCTCACAAGTTTAAACCTAATAAGTGGACTATTTAATACCCAAATTGTATCTTCTGTTTCCCTGACAAAACCAGCTCATTTGATATCATTCAAATGGAAAACTTTGCTTAGTCCTTATCTCATCAGTGTTGAATAGTTCAAAAGTTGACTTTAGTAGGTTTCTCACTATTCAGCTTTATTCAATTTCACACAGGGAAGTGATTTCATTCAAATTATATGAAATAATTTGCAACACATAACCTCCTTGAATATCCTAACAAATCATATTTTGCAAATGCAATACAACAAGTTCAATAGATATTGATGAATGGTTCCAAGGCCGTTGATGGGCAGGTTTTTTGGTCAGCTTGTGGTTCTGGTATGTCTTTTTTCTCAAAAATCAACCAGCTATTGAACTGATTTAAATTGATATTCAACTTCTTTTAAACTTTCCTAAATTCTCCAATATTGATATTAACTAACAAAGAATCAGTGATCTTGAACTTATTTTACTTCCACCACTTTCAGAACTTCTGCCTTTTTCCTTCAATTTTGATCTTTTTATTCTCCAATTTTCAAGCGGGTCATCAATCAACTCATCACCATCTATTTACTTGATAAACTACCCATGCTATGCCCCAAACACTGGCAAATTCAACTGATTTCCATGAACAAACAACTTCAGCCCCAGAGAGTGGAAGTGAAATCTATGATATGGTCAGTAGTCATGAATTAGGCATTATAGTAGAGAGCCTGGCACATGAAAGTAATCCAGATCCACCAGTTCTTCCGGAATGTGATCATAGATTTATCTTAAATATTTTTAGTCTCTCCAAACCTGATACTTTTGTCATAGCCTTTCTTTCAGCGCAGCCTCCAAGCTCTCAGAAACCAAATTATAAAAGCTATGAGAAGGAAGAGACTGTTTAACCTTGTGCACCAACAGAAGATGCTGGGCAAGATGAAGCAATTTTCAGTGGGGAGGTTGAAATTATATCCAAGGAACAATTTGTCTCAAAAATTGCTCAAAAAAATTTAAAATGATAGTACAATTCCTGATTATGTGCGTCAAAAAATTTCTGAAGCAATGAGCCTCCTAAAAATGGATTTGAACTGTAAGTCCATTACTAATTCAATACAAAAACGTCAAAATGGCTTGGTGTGGAGGTGGGAGAATCTCTACCTGAAGGATCTCAAGTGGTAATTGGATTTCCAGGCAAAGGATTAGGAAAAAGACCAAATATAAATGCCACCAAAAAAACCAACAAAAAATGCCATACCTTTGAAGCAGCAAAAGATTCCCGGAATCAGGGTGCTGAAATGATCAATGTTGAAGTGGGCCATATTGATAATCAACCTCTGCATACTGAAAGCCCCACAATACTCAATGAAACAATCCATGATGAGCCTCCACATACTGAAAGCCCCCCCATACTCAATGAAACAATCCATGATGAAACCCCTCCTGCCTCTCCTCAAAATATTCAAGCCTTTCATGAAAGGGATACAATTAAACAGGATACAATGGGACAAGATATGACTGATATGATTCCTGACCCTGAGCCCAAAGTGTCATCCTCTGCTAATTTTCAAGGAATATTTTTATCCCGCATGGAAGAGTTTGGAGAAATTTTGAATTATCATTCCAATACTACTCAACAATCATGGAAAAGGGGGCTTGATAATATCAATAGGATATACAAAAATTGATGGGACAATTTACCAACAAAGGATGCTCATACATTCCTGCCCGTTGGTATTAAGGTGATCAGTAACCAAGAGCTTAAAATGTCTGCCTGGCTTGAGGACCTTGAGATGGCAGGTGAGTTTTATCTTTTTGCATGAAATTTGATTATTGGCTGTTGACTGATGATATAAATTGCAATATACAGGGTTATATTTTTTTCAGCCAACAGAAACAGAAGTGTTTTTTGATAACAACATTTGGAATCTCAAATTGATGAAGGGATCAGCTAAACCTCCAGATAATCTCCCAAAATCTGAACACTCCTTCTTCAAAATGGTTCAGAGCCTTCTTTACCCCGCCAATCCAGTTAAACATTTTTGGGCAAATTTTATGTTTGAATTCATTAGTTTTGTCTTATATGATGTGATTGCACCCAAACAATATGTGGCACCAACATCAAATTCAACCAATCCTCTTGGGCTGAAATGGGGCGCAGTTGAATACCTTACCTCCTGCTTGAGTAAATCAAAGCAATGTGCAAAAAAACTTAGCATTGAAGGTGGCAGGGCTGAGAATGAGATATCAACAAAGCTGCACAAGACCCTGGAGGATCTAATGGATACAGATATCCATTTGATGATTGCATACACCATGGTACGTGCACATAAAAAGGTCAAAGTCAATGGAATCAAAGGCAAACTCACAAGCTCAAAAAAAATGAGGCAATCAAAGATCCTTTGACGTGTCACAAGAATCTCGAAATAAATCAAATTTGCTATGGTATTTTAACGGCTTTCTGTGTGGTGGAGGTTCATGGTTTGATAGTATGCTCAGATGACTGGAGAACAAGATCAGTTAAAGGGGCTTTATCACTCATTGACATTTCCAAAAAACATTCAGAGGGTAAACATCTAGTGAAGAGGGTGTGGCTACATACTAATAAGTATAAATGTAACTTACTGAATAAATTTTTCTTCTCATCAGAGTCTTTTAACCCCACTTTACCTCTTAGATTTGAATTAGTACAAGGTTTGGTATGAGACTTTGGTGATGCCTGGGTGGCAAAGCGCGGTCTTACTTCAAGTGATGAGGTCACATTGACTGTACCCAGGTCAGCTAAACTTACAACCCGGATTGACCCGTTTTAGATTAGCTTTGTACTAGATAGATTGTAATTGAATTTTGCAAAGTTATTTATGAATTTAATAATCATGACTACCTATCCTACTACTGCCCGGATGCCACAGTATGAATACCAATAATAATTGTATGGATGCATGCCTCCGTACACCATTGAAAATACTCCGACAAGACGCAAACTGAGTCAGGCAGCTGTGCCCACAATTAGCACATGTGGGGGAATTGTGGGAAGTGGGTTTTATAACTTCTCAGCCCATAATAGGCCAAATGGCCCTGTTTGTTTCAAGGGGACTAGAATAATTAGGGACCCGCAGCAGGGTGCATATTGAATTCGCACGTGCTTGCGATATTCCACATGGTTGGATTGGAAAGTGATTGAATGGGAACATCACTATATCAAATAGAATAATGCACTATCCACTGCAATTTTCAGGTTCAGGTACTTGGGATCACAAATTCGCAAAGGTAAGGTGTGATCTTTCATTTTTAGCCGCAATTAAAAAATATTCATTGACCAAAATCAAATTTAGGTGATATTAATAAGTCAGTAATCATTTGGTTTCATCTCATTTGCCGCTTCAAGCATGCCATTCACGAAAAAAGGAAAGGAGCGTAAAAGGGAGCTTGTGGGAAAGCGTCTGGGTGAGGAAGGAAAGTGTTAGTGGCTTGCTTATTCTCAGAATATTTATATAGATACATATATATGCTTCCCCATTTATGTGGCGCCCTCATTGGGCCCCATGGAAGAACATTGGCTTTAGTCGGTTCAGATCGAGCCAATGTCATGTGGGCTCCAATAGGGAAGTCAAAGGATGTGTGCCGAATGACGCTCCTTGGGCATTGGGTACAATTCTGGACTCAAAAGGCCTTAGGTTCAAATGGGAGGAAGCAGTATCTCATATCTTGTCTTCTTCAACACAAAGTGATCCCTCACCCACTTGGGAATGGTGGGAAATCCCAAAAGACAAATAAGGGCAAAATCACCTGAAAGAATAAGTTTTTTACTTTGGCTGTGTGGCAATTTTCTCTTCAACCGGATTCCTCATTGCCCTTGTCAAATTCAAACCATTCACAACAATGAGTGAAGTCAAGGTCAATCAATGGGATGAATTATCACAATTCTTATTTTGCAAAAGAAGATTCACCGACCTAATTGCAACAAATGGGGCATTACTGGAGGGATTTATGTTTGCAATCTGGTGGCGCAAATGCAGCATAAAGAATGAACAATTTGGTCTGCATTGAGGTCTCCGCAAAATTGAAAACACAAAAGATGAATGGCAGAACCAAGGTGCCAATCACAGATTGGTGGGTTGCATTCTAGGTCAATCCTTAAAATATGTTGGGGATGATTTATTTCAAAAGATTAAAAATTGCTACAAGTCATTGGGGGTTCTGTCTTTTGATCAAGTCAACTGTGAAGTCAATATTCCCGCAAATCAGGGTGCATTAAAGTGTGCTTCTGCACTCACTTTCACCATGAATGGATTCAAAAACTCACCTCATCTTGATAAGGATGCATCACTGTAGGCTTTGGGATGGTGGTTTCAAGCTGATAAACAGACCGTCCAAATTCAAAGAGATGCATCAAAGCGGTGTACAGGGGGAAAATTGATTTTCCCAAATGAGCATTTTTGGATTGAGCTATCCAGATGTCATGGCCTCATTCAGGTAGTGTGAGCCAGTAGTACATTTGCTCATTATACTGATCTAGAAAAGGACAACAAAAGCACGAGGCTAGTGAGTATGTCTGCGCAAAGCTAAAGGAGGTTAGCAAAAACAATGTGGAAAAAAAGCCTTGGCTATTATGAGATTGGTGAGAGAGCGGGCTATCAAATCAGGGATGGTAATACAATCTCATCCCAATCCAAAGAATGAGGAGATTTGCATGTGTGTCAGAATTGCAGCGTTATTGGTAAATAATGGTGGGGTAAGGCAGAGGACAATATACACCAGGATTGGATGGTTTGGAGTGCAGGAGATAGGGTGGCTCACATGAAAAAGGGGTTTGGTTCATTGCTCTTTTCCAAGATCCCAATGCTTCACATGTGAATCCTTACACTTGTGCAGGTTTCCAATAATTCAAACAATTGCTTACGCCAGGGCAGGCTGCCAAAGCTTCACACGCAAATAATTACGCTTGTACAAGCTCCCAAAAATTCAAACAACTCCCTACACCGGTGCAGGATCCCAACACCTCCCACGCAAATCCTTATGTTGTGCAGGTTGTCAACAATTTAAACATTCCCTTACGCCAGTGCAGGCTTCCAATAGCTCACACACAAATCCTGATGCTTATGCAGGTTCCCAACAGTTCAAACAATTCCTTATGCTGGTGCGGGCTTTGGACAATTCACACGCAAATGCTTATGCTTGTGCAGGTTCCAACAATTCTCAAAATTCCTTATGCCTGTGCAGGCTTCCAACAATTCACATGCAAATCCTAATGCTTGTGAAGGCTCTTGACAATTCAAGCAATTCCTTATGCCAGTGCAGGCTTCCAACAATTCACATGTGAATCCTTCCACTTGTGAAGGCTCCCAACAATTCAAACAACTCAATACATGACTAAGACTAATAGCGTGTGACCATGGGAAAGACAATGTCTCATGAATCTTCAGTGGATTGCTTACATGCAGGGAACGCCTGCATTTTAACAGTTAAGATCTGATATGGTTGTCAACCATATCAGAAGAAAGTATAGGATGCCATAATGGTGACTATTTGCGTATTTTTGGCAAAAGAGGTTCACACCAATAAATATTGACTGAAACATTTGGTGGGGCACTTACAAAAAGTATTATCACACAATAGGTGATTTTCACAAATGGCCTAAAAGGAGAATCTCACGGGAAAAAATAATATAACAGAAATTGAAAAAAGCGTGTATTGATTACAACAACCTAATTTAAAAGAGTGTATTACAAAATGAAATAAGAGGAAAAATATTATTGTTTTTATTTTTTTCTAGATATTTGGAAACTATCCTGGTGATGTCCTCCCTTGGATAAGCCTCCAGTTCCTGGAGAAGGAAGCTGTTTAGTTCCTCCCGGAATTCCCGGTGCATCTCATTTTGATGAGCTTCATCCACCAAAGGAATCATGTGGAGAAAGCGGCAATGCTCCAACAATTTTTGGTTGATTAATTCGTGGACAATGGCTCAAGGAATCATCAAAGCTGGTTGTAAGTTGGTAAACTCCTGGCAAGCATCATCATGGGAATGAGGGGAGCTTGGCACTGGGAGAGAGGGTTCACACAACGGGAAGGAGAATGGGGAGGGGGGATCTGACAGGCATATTGTCAATGATGATTACAGAGCGGGCAGTAGCGGGACAAGCTGGAGATTGTCAAAGGAGGGGTGAGGAATAGTTGATAGAAGTAAAGAAATAGAAGTGGTTACTTACCAAAAGGTTCCTCTGTGGATTGTGTTGGAGCCACCTCAGGTTCTGGCTCACGAGTCAAAGGGTCCTCAGGTGGTTCTGAGGCTTGACTTGGGCCTGCAATAGGTGGCTCATTGTGTTGGGAGGGTTCTACAAAAGGAGCAAGAGTCATTTAGCATGACAAAAAAGTTAAAATGAGAAAAGGGAAAGCTGGCTTCTTACCGCAGGATGAGTCCTCCAACCATTGGGTGCCATTTGGGCCTGGAATGAGTTGCCCCGGGGTTTGCCCACAAGGCATATGTGGAGAGGGTGAGTCTTGTCAGGGGGGATTAAGTGGGTTTTGTTCTATGCGTAATGGCAAAAAGTCAGTATAATTGCATGAATGGAAATGAATTAAGGAGGAAAAAAAACTTACTTTGGCGTTTGAATCCCATGGCTGACAAGACATGGTGACAATCAGCCCCAGCTTGAATGTCCTCTTGCCATTGCCATCCTTCATTGGCCGGATAATCACTTCACTCCTTCACTCCAGTCGAGGAGTGAAGTGACCATTGGATGGTGGCCTAGGAGGGGGGGTGGAGAGGGCTAATAATCCAGAAGCGTTTCTGTTGGCCTGTTTGGGGTCCCGGTTTCCATTCTTGTGTGGGAATACTTTCCTCATTGTTGACCACAAAGGAGTCCTCACAAGGGCGTCTTGGGCCGGAACTCCACTGGCCGTGTGGTGAGAAGGGTCGGACAAGGAATGGGCATTTGTTGAGTGCTTTTCAGCAAGAATAACAAGTGTTGGTCATTGTGGAGGAGCGGATGCAGGGGATACCCCGCTTAGTGCATAAAGTGCACAACATCTAAAAACAAGAGAATTCAGGTTAGTTACTGAATAGAAAGTGAACAATCAAGAAAAAAATGATGACATACAATTAATTATATATTTAAAATGTGAACAAAATAAAGAGGCTCTTGTTGGAAGTTTGGAGAACTCTAAAGGAAAGTCATGACAAATAATTAGGATTAATATTGGAACATAATATCAAAGAAAGTTCTAAATGAAGGAGACACATGAGGTGGATAGAAGGGGGGTTCTGGATGTATAAGCGGGAAAAACAAAAAGTGAGAAGGAAGGGGAGTGGGGTTAGTGGATTGAGATAGAAAAGAGTGGAAAGGCAGGAAGACGAGGGGGAATACGCACAAAAATGAGAACAGCAGGTGATCAGGAAAAAAGTGGAGGGCTTGTTGGGCGCAGATGGTCTTTTATACCATGGTGAAGCTGAGCCAATTGTAGTAGTCACAGCACCCAACAAAGGGCCATCTTCAAGGCGTGTCAGAAAAATTGAAGCTCAGTTGCAGCCAATTCTGTGACTGAGACTGAGAAGGGAAATGCCCATGTGAGGCAGAGGAAAAAAGGGGTTCTGGCTGAGTATTTCAATTGATTGAATTTTCAGACTCAGTCAAATCCCCTTTGTTTCCTCAATTGGCCACCTGATCACCCAGGAGGGCTTTTGTGAGGGCCTTGTTGAATGTGCATTGTGGATGCAATCCTCAAATGCCCCATGCAGAAAAGAATGTGGTGCATTTGGTCACAGGTGACTGCAGAAAGCATACCAGCGCTATGGCCAGGTGATGGAGTTGGAAAAAAGGCTTGGGTGGCTGTATGAATAGTGAATACAGCATGATCTTGGGCTGACCAATTGTGCCGGTTTGCTTCGGGGTCATAATTGACATGCTTGTTTGCTGAACATTTGAATTTCACAGTTGTTGAGCTATTGAGATAACTATATCAAATGCACACCGCTGAGAAATTGCTAGGTCATCTCTGTAAGCACACAACCTCAGCATTTTGCACAACATTGGAAGACATTTTGGACAGGCTGAGCATTTCACGCACTTTGGTGAAGTGCTCCAAACTGAGCCTTCCAATGAACTATTGCAAAAAGTGTTCCAATAATGGCTCCACCAAAAACTTACACACTGAGCTTTTGACCATGACATGCTCAGCTTGGGTGTGCAAATTGGGTGAAACGCAATGCTGAGCATGTGGAACATGAGCCACATGTATGCTAACAATCAGAAGGTGGATCCCAATTGGTAATATGCATGCAGGCAGGAGTAGTATTACTCCATCCTAATTTGTACAGCCAACATTGTAGTACGTAGTACACCTTTGTAAATGTATGCTGCAGGGCAGAGCAAAAGCTGTACAACAATTTAACATGCAATCACGTCAATCCATCAAGTCAAATTCCTCAAATGAATCCCTTTGATGAACCTTTTTGGAGAGCTGTGCCTAACTACTTCACAGATGAAGGTGTAATACAAGTTAATGTAAGGGGTGTATACATGGATGACTAAGGATTTGGGTCATATGCAAATGGTGGATTCACTCTGGTGCCATTGTCAGGGCAAAGAATGACTGGCCCTGCTCATTGTTGGGAAACCACATGCTTTCATACGCACCCCCTACAGGTCATACAGAGGCAATCTTCAGATTCCTGGTGGACCTTTTACCGCCTGTCTTCCAACGAGCTATTTGCTTGTGCAGATGGTCAGCTTCACTGCAGACGCTCACCCACTTGCGTGCCAAAACCTGAGCCCAATCAGCGTGGATTTGCTTCAGCCTCATACGCATTAGCATAATCCCGGCCTATAATTGCTGAGGCTAGGAATTTTTGCGTGGGAATCTGCCACACATTCTCACATGCCCCGCAGAAGTTTTGGTGGCTGGCTTGCAGCCAAAAGATACCTTGGGCAGGTGGCCTATTCCTCAGGGGTTTCTCACATGCATGAGGGAAACACCCTGATGCCAATCTGGGTGGATTAGTACCCGCCTCAAACGCAATAGGGGTGAATGTATATGTGGATCACAGCTCATGGCCGGAACCCCCTTTGATCATGCCACACATTCCCCCCTGGAATCCCAGTAGGCGTCAGTCAGCAAGAAACTTTGGGAAAAACCAAACTCTTGTTTGGTGGCATGCCACCAAACATATCTCACCCGCCCACACAAAAACATCCCAAAAATGAGATTGTCCTTTGAAACTGCCAGCTTTGCCAATTAATCTGGGGAAGATATTTTTATTGTTTGCTGTCACACCAGCAAACATGGCTGCATGCCTCTAATATGCCCCTCCACAATAAGTTGCTACAACCCACCCAATTCCAGATATGCTAATGTCAACCTTGGTCCACCAAAGGTTGCATAATTTGCTGCATATCCAGAAGTCATATTGGGCACCCACATTCTTGCCACCTTTCCTTGATATATGCCCTAAATTGGATATGAAATCTATGAGCCCAAGAGGCCCATCTTCCTAATGACCTTGCACGTAACCACATGCCATCCTCCTTTGAGGCCATTGCTGCCTCTCATATAAGTTCCCTACCTGCTTTTATTGGTCTTCATTCCCTTTAGCTAACTCTTCCTGATCTTATAATTTCCAACTGTCCCCAAATAACTCATAATAGCCATCATGTCAACCCCTTTGTAAGGTGTGGATATGAAACTTTGATTAAAAATCAAGTACTTTTCCTGTCCTCAAAATTTGTATAAGGTAAAATTCAGTTAAAAATAGTATAAAATATTATTTCTAAGAGAAAAAACGCCAATTTTATTGTTTATAACCTTATTAGTATAAAAAAATAATATTATAAAAATTTATTGTTTTACCAACAATAAAAATTTATCCAAAAAATACTCTACAAGAGATATTTTAAGGCTACAAAAGAAATTTCTTCAAGAGCAATTTCAATTGGAATTAATTGAGCAAAGAACTGCAAGCAATTAATTAAAGAAGAAAGTCTTTAAGAAGAATATTAAAGAGAAAACATGCCCAAAAGTGACCAGAGGGAATTTGGAAACAAAGTGACAAAGTTTACAGTGATGAAAGATGCTTTAATTCACTTTTGGGGTGGTTCAGGGGTAAAAATGATTATAAGAGTTACAAACAATGATTATAATGATTTTTTCACGTGGTTAAAAGGATTAAAATGATTTAAAAATGGTGGTTGGAATCTTTGATTGATTGGTTTAACAGTTTTTAAACTAATTAATAAAAGGAAAAGATTCTAACATGAAGAGAAAAGTGGGGCAAAGAAGACATTCTTTTATAACCATAAATTCTCTTACTCCAAAAGTAAAATTTACTCTTTTCAGTCGTGAAAAACAGTCTGACAACAGAAAAGCCAATTATGGCATCATTGAACCCTGGTTTGGACCAAAAAGGGCTGGTTAAAGCCAATTTTAGCCAATTTGAGCCATTTTAGACCCTTAAATCAGCCATTACTATAGCAATACCAGGCCTAGAGCCTTCAAAAAACGTCAGAATGTGTGTCAGAGGCGCGGAAACCAGTTAAAACTGTTTTTACTATGATTGTTTTATCTTAAGGGTAGTTTTACCCTCTTGGCAACAGCTAAAACTACCCCAGTTGGTATCAAAACCTCATCATCAATTGAGTCCACAGACCCTGTAACTCAATTCCAGGCCAAAAGTGATGAACTTTTGCGTGAATTTTGACATCCCACGCCTGTCAGCAAGGATTTTGGGGGTCTAGCTCCCCCTTAGAGCTGGAGTTCCTTTTCCCCCCCAAATTTAATCTTTCCAATTTATTTTTCCTTTAGTTCCTCATCATGTATTATACTTATAATTTACATATGTAATTCAATTGAATTGTACAGTACAATACAGTAATAATTGACACCTCATATGTAAATCAAAGTTCACTTATGTAATACACGCGCACATTTTGACATTTCAATTGAATTCAATTGAAAATACTTCAATTCCTCATAACTTCTAAGCTAAACACAACACCTCAATTTTAACACAAAAATTGATGGTTAACACCACATGTGGTGTGAATTAAATTAAGGTTTTGAGGATTTTCAACTTTTGTATTGAAAATACTAAAAACTTAATTTAAGCTTATTTAGAGTTGAGTTACAAGCATTTCACTCAGAGGTGACCCCACCTGATTTTTTATGAGGAATCCAATGGTGAAATAATTTTTATGTATTTATTTATTGGATAAAAAGTTATGATAATTTTTGTTTAAATTTTTTCCAAATTTATTTATTTATTCACAATTTTTGTTTAAATTTCATTTTTACTTAACTTTTTCAAGTAAAAATGTAATTTTATACTTACAAGATTTAATGTATTTTTATTTTTAAATTGTAATTAATTTTTTATTTATAATATAATTTTATATTTATATTTTGATTTTTTTATTTTGATAATATAAATAAATTTATTTTATTTATATTAATATGTTATTTTTTATATTTGTGGTATTTTGGGTATATGAAATTACCTCTAAGGCTCACACCCTTCAAAACCACTTTGCATAGGGATGATTAATATTTGGATTCAAATAAACCGTGATATAACCTTAAATCCTGATAATTCCCACTTAGCTTCTTGGATTATCCTATGGCACAATCAACACAACATATTTGTAAAACTCCCCAACTACCAGAATACTATTGACTCTCCCCCTGGCATCCTTTCCAAGACGTTGATACCATTCCTTGGGGCACCACAAACCTTCATGCACTGTGGTCCTTGTAAGGTTTGTCTATGAAACTCTTTATAATAGTAACCAAATCAAGAGTACTATGACTGTCCTCAATAGAAATATATAATATAATAAAATATTATAACCACAAATTTAAATATAATTATTAAAAATAATTATAAAAAAAATAAGTTTAATTATTATTATAAAAAAATATAAAAATAAAAAAATAATAATAATTATAATAAATTATAATTTTTCTATTATTGTTATGGTCACTGACAGTTATAACAATAAGACTTGTAAAGCTCTTAATGAGACAATTACACGTGGAAATATGAATATTAACCACTTAAAAAGAATATAAATAATATTTATAAAAGAATTATAACACACACTGTGCAGAAATAATTCTTATAGAATAAAATTCTATATAAAAAAACTAATACTAGATAAAAAAATATAGAACTTTAGAGAAAACTTACTTATAATATTTATTTAATACAACAAGTTAAGCAGCAACAGTTAATATATTAAATAATGATTATAATTTAAAAAAACGCCTAAAATCAATAATTTTAAATACAAAACAACTTTTTATTATAAAACTTAAGTTTAAAGAGTTTTTAAGAGGGATTTGTGGATTTTGGAAGATATTTAAGATGATAATTTTATAATATAAAATATATTATTGATGATTACAACAATAATCTAAATTCTATGACTTCAATTCTTTAATTTACAATTAATAAAGAATAAAATAACTTAAGAATTACTTTAATAATAAGATTATATAAATAATAAAACTTTACCTGTTTAAATGTCTAATATGATTGGATTGATAATGAATTGATGGACAAAAACAGTGATGAAAAGACTCTTTTTATGTCTTCAGAGCAGCTCTCATGATTCATAATGCATATAGTGGGCGTGCTCAGGTCAAAGCTGAAAAACCATACTTAAAAACAAAGTTGTTAACTTAAGGCAACTTGTTTTTAATTCCAATTTAAAGTTACCAGTGTTATTCTTAACTCCATGTAACTTGAATCCTCATTTAAACTAATTATTTTAAGTTTTTAATATAAATAAACTTATTTATATTAAAGTTCATCACATGAACAACTTAAAATAGAGTTTCAAGCAGAAATCTCTTAAACTCAATTTTTAATTAATTTTTAAAGAAATCATAATTTTCTTTGAGCTTAATTAAGAGGGTAAATTTCCAGGCAATTTACCCAGTAAATTTATTTATAAAAGATACTTAAAATTTAATTTATATATAGATAACATTAATTTCCAAGCTGTGTGAAATTTTCAAGCAAATCCATTAAGATTTGGATTTTTAATGAATTTTTGAAGTTATTGCTATTTTTCCACATAAAATAGCAATACACACCAAACCTTAGCTTTTGATAAGTTTTTGATGCTTGTAATTTTAAAGTTTGAAGCTTATTTAAGGTTTTTAAGCTTTATTAAGCTTTGACACTTCTTAAAACCTTGATTTCAAGCCTGCATATTGGGATTTACCCTTTGGCAGCTTGAAATTCCTGTCCAAATTGGGATAAAACCAGTTTAAACCTTAAGGTTGGATCAAATTCTAATCTTAAAGTTTAAATAAGGTTGAAAATTCCTAAATACATGTGGAAAACCCCAATTGAATCATTGCAGATCCAAAAAGTTGGGTACCCCAGCTCTATTTGGTCTTTTTCCTTTGTCCCACCTTTTTGTGTGGATTTTGCCCTTTTATTTATTTAAAGCCATACCATGGCTTTAAACCCTTTTAAATTGAGCTCACACAGGATTTACATTCTGTATGGCAAATCCTTAGCCAATTCAGTAAATATTCACCACACCTCAATTTTAACTAAAATTTTCTTAAGTTTGCATTAACCTTATGCAACTTGAAGTTCAAGCTTATTTAAGCATAAATTTAATAAATTTAGAAAATGTTAAAAAAGTGACATTAGTACTGTGAGATTCTTAAATCTTCTAATAACACAAGAAATAAGTGTTTTTGGGTACAATACCTTATGGATGTACCCTAGGTTATTTTTGGTGTAGAATCCAAAAATGACATAATATTTATAACTTTGTTTATCCAAAATAAATTTATACTTATTTTTTGTCATTTTTTATTTTAATTTCAACTAAAAAGTCTGTTTAAGACAAAAGTAGCTGTTTATAAAATCATTTGTGGCCTTATGGGTATGTTATACATACCTCACAGGCTCACAGTCCTGGTGGGGCATTGATTGAAAATTACCAATCCAATCCTACTCAAACATTATTTGTTGAGGGGGTTTTTATGACTGATCCAAAAGATCCTTGCTTGTTTCAGAATCCCAATCTATCATTGATGTTCTTCACATGGTATCCAAGCATTCTATTTATAATTAAATTTTTTTGAAAACAAGAATTTAAGCTTGAAATGCCTAAAGAATATGACTGTAATACTCACAGTCAATGTCAACTTTTTACTCCCACATTTTACGCTACAAACTCCATGCCACCCTCATATCCTGCTCTCTTTTCATTGACTTCCAAGCAAAAACTGATACAATTACCCAGTGAATCAGACCTCCCCATGATGACCCTGCCCAATTCCATTATTCAAACCCCCCCCTCACTCATCAAAAGACTCGACTAGCCTTTCTTTGGGATCAAGAAATCCCCAATGGATAATCAGCCTGGAGCCTCTGGATCCACTTTTAATTCCAGGCACATAATTACTAACAAGGTTGTCAGCCCATTTGAATCCCTTTCAACAAATACCCCTCTTGGAGGACTGCTTGCGGATGATATGGGATTTGGTCCAACCATTCAGGCCATTGCTCTAATTGGTACCTCCAAGGAGCGGCTAATTACAAACCCCCAACGCTCCACGCCCACCTTGCTTAATTACCAACTGGCAATCTGAAATATCCAAGATTGCTCGGGCTGGAGCCCTGAAAGCCAAAATCCACCATGGTCCCACTTGTCACTCATTATCCAAGGTCGGCATCTTAAAATGTGGTTACATCATCACTTCTTACAATACTATCACCCAAGAATTTAAACAAACCCACACCTCTACAATATTCATTTTTAAAATCAATGGGCATTGTATAATTTTGGATGAAGCACAGTGAGTGTCTGATCTTCAAGTCATTCAAATTAACTTTTATATCCAAGAACCCTTTCCCAATTTGAGAGCTATATTTGCTCTCAATACACTGCCACTCACCGTTCCATTAATAGCCTCCTATCATCACATCAAATATGTTCAATGGGCACACATATTCACAACACCATTTATGAGCTTTTGGGAATAATATCATTCATCACCCAACCACAGAGCTCAGAGCAAGATAACTGGTCACCATTCATCCTGAGTCGTCTTTCCAAAGATAAATATGATATTTTGCATTTAGCATTGTGGCATTTAAGTTCGCACTGCACCAAAACCACAAATCTCGAATCCCCTCCCACTATTAGCCATCATTATGAACTGCTCCCACTCAACCCAACAATGCAGAAAGAATATTACACATTATACAAAGAATTCCTATCATCTAAAAGCAAAGGACCAGTAGGATTTTTCAGATGTATTAATAAGCTGCAAATATGTGGTGACCATCACATCATGCTTAACACAATTGTGGATGCAGATTTAGAAGACCACAAGGGTGGGAGCACTCAGGATAACTCCTCAACAATCACACAAACTATTTTGGATGTGGAAACATGCATGATGAGTAGTAAACTTTCACACCTACTAAAATGCTTACTGAAAAACAAACAAACAAATTGTGGTCCAACCAAATAAGTGGTTTATACGCAATGGACCCAATTCCTTGATTTGTGAGTTAATTCTAATATGCAGCCATTACTAATTGAATCCATCTGAGCTTCTCTTTATGGTAGAATTGGTATTGCACTTGCCCATCACTCTATCCTTTCAGCACGAATTGATGGAACAATTCCATCACAAGTGCAGGAGAAGGCCCTGGAGAATTTCTTCAATAATGCTGAATGCGAAGTACTCATTGTATCCATTGCTGCAGCTGGAACTAGCCTCAATATTAATTGTGGCAATATGGTCTATCCAATGACAAGGGGACCCCCAGAATTCTATTGTGATTTTCAGACACTGACATCCACATTTCCAGGAGCCCAATTGGAACCCAGCCATTGAGGCTCAAGTTGTTGATTGACTCCATTGTATTGGCCAACAACAACCTGTGAAGTTTATTCAATATATCACTTTTAAATCAGTTGAGGTAAACATGCGGAAGGTACCTTTCAAGCTCATCTTTGTCCCTGATTGTATTAATATTCTGAAATCTTTCTCTATGGGAAGTCCATATTCAGTTCACCAATAGGTCCAAGAAAAGAAAAACTCATTAACTGTGTGAGCCTTCCTGATATTATCTAATTTGTGTTGGACAAATTTGATAATCCCTTTTCACCCCTTCACAGGTCCACAATCATGAAAACCATGAGCTGGATTGAACTTCTTCAATATTCCCTCAATGAAAATGAGCAATAGAGTATTATTTCTAAGGGAGATGGTGATTGTGAGCCTGTGAGGTATGTATAACATACCCATAAGGCCACAAATGATTTTATAAACAGCCAATTTTGTCTTAAACAAACTTTTTAGTTGAAATTAAAATAAAAAATAACAAAAAATACGTATAACTTTATTTTGGATAAACAAAGTTATAAATATTATGTCATTTTTGGATTCTACACCAAAAATAACCTAGGGTAAATCCATGAGGTGTTATACCCAAAAACACTTATTTCTTGTGTTATTAGAAGATTTAAGAATCTCACAGTACTCATGTAACTTTTTTAACATTTTTTAAATTTGTTAAATTTAAGCTTAAATAAGCTTAAATTTAAAGTTGCATAAGGTTAATGCAAACTTACCAAAATTTTAGTCAAAATTGAGGTGTGGTGTATATTTACTGAATTGGCTAAGGATTTGCCATACAGAATGTATATCCTGCATGAGCTCAATTTAAAAGCGTCTAAAGCCATGGTATGGCTTTAAATAAATAAAAGGGCAAAATCCACGCAAAAAGGTGGGACAAAGGAAAAAGACCAAATAGAGCTGGGGTACCCAACTTGTTGGATCTGCAATGATTCAATTAACGTTGTCCACCTGTATTGAAGGATTTTCAACCTTATTTAAGCTTTAAGATTAGACTTTGATCCAACCTTAAGGTTTAAACTGGTTTTATCCCAATTTGGACAGGAATTTCAAGCTGCCAAAGGGTAAATCCCAATTTTAGCTTGAAATCGAGGTTTTAAGAAGTTCAAAGCTTAATAAAGCTTAAAAACCTTAAATAAGCTTAAAACTTTAAAATTACAAGCATCAAAACCTTATCAAAAGCTAAGGTTTCGTGTGTATTGCTATTTTACATGGAAAAATAGCAATAACTTCAAAAATTCATTAAAAATCCAAATCTTAATGGATTTGCTTGAAAATTTCACACAGCTTAGAATTTAATAATATCTATATATAAATTAAATTCTAAGTATCTTTTATAAATAAATCTCTTGGGTAAATAGCCTGGAAATTTACTCTTTTAATTAAGCTCAAAGAAAATTATGATTTCTTTAAAAATTAATTAAAAATTGAGTTTAAGAGATTTCTGCTTGAAACTCGAATTTTAAGTTTTTCATGTGATGAACTTTAATATAAATAAGTTTATTTATATTGAAAACTTAAAATAATTAGTTTAAATGAGGATTAAAGCTACATGGAGTTAAGAATAACACTGGTAACTTTAAATTGGAACTAAAAACAAGCTGCCTTAAGTTAAGAACTTTCTTTTTAAGTATGGTTTTTCAGTTTTGACCTGAGCACGCCCTCTATATTCATTATGAATCATGAGAGCTTCTCTGAAGACATAAAAAGAGTCTTTTCATCACTGTTTTTGTCCATCATTCATCATCAATCCAATCATATTAGAAATTTAAACAGGTAAAGTTTTATTATTTATAAGATCTTATTATTAAAGTAATTCTTAAGTTATTTTATTCTTTGTTAATTGTAAAATTAAAGAATTGAAGTCATAAAATTCAGATTATTGTTGTAATCATCAATAATATATTTTATATTATAGAATTATCATCTTAAATATCTTTTAAAATCCACAAATTCCTCTTAAAAACTCTTTAATCTTAACTTTTATCATAAAATGTTGTTTTATCCTTAAAATTATTGATTTTAGACGTGTTTTTAACTTATAAGCATTATTCAATATAATAACTGTTGTTGTTTAACTTGTTGTATTAAATAAATATTATAAGTAAGTTTTCTCTAAAGCTCTATATTTTTTTTATCTAGTATTAGTTTTTTTATATAGAATTTTATTCTATAAGAATTATTTCTGCACAGTGTGTGTTATAATTCTTTTATAAATAATATTTATATTATTTATAAGTGGTTAATATTGATATTTCCACGTGTAATTGTCTCATTAAGAGCTTTACAAGTCTTATTGTTATAACTGTCAGTGACTATAACAATAATAGAATAATTATAATTTATTATAATTATTATTAATTTTCTTTATTATTATATTTTTTTATAATAATAAATAAATTTATTTTTTTTATATAATTATTTTAATAATTATATTTAAATTTGTGGTTGTAATATTTTATTATATTATATTTTTCTACTGAGGACAGTCATAGTACTCTTGATATTGTTACTATTATCAAGAGTTTCATAGACAAACCTTACATTTGGGGGCCTGGCCATGATTTTAAACCAATTTTTGGGACATAAATCATTTTCTAGACCTTATTTTACTATTTTTGACGTAAAATTGCCATATTTGTCTAAATATTGGCTTTTTTAGGACTTATCCCTTATAAATAATCTTTATAATATTAATAAAGTTATTTTTTCTTAAGAATATTGTTTGAAACAATATACTATTGAGTGACTTGGAATAAATTTCTTTTGTCTAACTAGTGGCTTTTTCACATCACAGACTTGAAATTTATTCTTTGAGTTATTCTAGTATAAAGTGAATAATAATAGAATTTTGATTAATTAACTTGTTAATTGCATAATTATTATTTCTTTAAAGAAAATAATAAATCAAATAAAAAATCTTAAAAATCTTTACTAAAAAACATTTTTTCTTTTATCTTAGACATTTTTCTTTATTTTTGACATAATTTGCCAAAAAATTACATTAAAACAACTTTATTTAATAAGTTGAGTTTATAAGTTATTTTCATTATTTGATAAAATAACTTATATTTTTAATTTTCTTTAGTGTCTTCCATCAGAGAAAATTTTTCAGACTCTGAAGCCTCAGAGTCCAGTATTGAAATTCAAACCAGTCCAGCACCAAGGGGTTTGATAACCAAAGAGCCCTTTAAAGGTCCTGCAGGTGAATTGAATTCAATTTTACTCTATTTTTTATTAAAATTGACTTGAAATGACTCCTACTAAAAGTGGAAGCAACTACTCCATCCAATCAAATGGATCTGGACCAGGACATTCCAGCCACAAAGCCAAAAGGCAAGATTGTCTTCCCAGAGGAGAGGCACAAATGGAGGATGCCAGAACTTCCACCAGTTCCCAAAGGTTAGCCAGCACCTTTGAACCTCTTATTGAGAGTCCAGAAGCTGACATAACTGCTATTGCTGTTAGACCTGAACCATTTCCAACACGCAGCCGTGGATATTTATCAATCTCAATGGAAGAACTGGTTTTTGGCGTCAAAACAACAAGATTGGGAACTTCTCCCAAGTCTTTGGATAGGCACCATGAACTCTTATCTTCAAGTGAAGAAGTTCATGGGACCAGAAAAGACAGAAGACCTTCTGATGGGTTGGACACCCATGTCTGTCAAAGGACAAGTCCAACAGATAAAAGCTTGGCTGAAAAACCAAAGCATGTTATCAGAGGATCAGAAGAAGAAGTTGGCCCAAGGCAAGGAAACCAGCCCAGTGGAAGCTCCTCAATCATTCACCAGCAAAACTCCGCCTCAACAAGTGCAAAACAAGCCCAAGCAAGGCCCAAAAACCAATCAGAACGGCAAGCAAAAGGCAAAGGGAAAGGCAAAGCCCAAGTGGAACAAGCCTTACCCTCAGAATTACAAAATCCCAAAGAAGGAAAAGACAGCCATGGACAATGTGTTCAATATGGCAATAACCTTGATGGAATTCAAAAACAAGGAGGAGGAAAGATTGAATCAATCTTTCCCAAAGAAATTGATCTTGTAAGACTTGTAGCTCACTTTGAATCTTGTAATAAAGAAATTATGGCAAAATTTAAAGCATTTGATTATGTCCAACAGAAGTTGGGTAATGAGATATTAAAAGTGAAAGAACAACAAAAGACTATTATTGGCCTTGAAAATGTTAATAAAGACAATATTGTGTCTTTGACGCAAATTTGTGAAAGACTTGAGTCTAAAGTTACCTTACTCAATCAACCAGATGAGAACTCAATTTCTTTTATAGCTGGACAGTTAAGAGAATTGAAAATACAAGTCAAAAACTTGGAAAATTCTACCAGTCACAATGCAGCTCTTTTTCAAGAACAATTGGAAAGAAGTGATAAAGCAAGACTTGAATTGAAAGAAGACATTCAATCAAGTATTAACAATATATCACTAAAAAATGAATTGCCAAGGCAATCCACACAAATTCTTGACAGAAATGTTCTTAACTTGAATAATGATTTAAATCATACAATTTCAAGTCATGATGTGGAGACTGCTTGCAATTTTAAAAACATTCCAAGATTAGAGGAATGGCCAACCTTCAGTGGTGAAGGAGAATATAATCATATGGAATTTATGAAAACAATTGATATGTTCAAAGAAGACTTCAACATACCAGATGAATACATAAGTTCCAGATTACACTCATTATTTACCAAATCAGAAAAGAAATGGTATTATAAAATTAGACAAGACCATGGTAAACATTCTTGGCCTTGGTGGAAAGAACAAATTATTTCCGAATGGGCAAATGATTCCTGGAGATTTAGAATGGAAAATTCTTTTGAGGAAGCCATTTTTAATATTGAGAGGGACAGGCCCATGACTTGGTTTATTAAACAGAAGGACAGGTTAACTGCCCTTCATCCAGATATGTCTGAAACAATGGTACATAAAAGGATATTAAGAAAATGTGGTGGTGACCTTGAGCATGCTATAAGAAGCAGATGTATTGAGCCTTGCTCTACAGAAGATTATATCAATGCTATGGAGGACATCACTACCAGAACAAAAATTGGAAGAAATTGGTCCAAAACCCCAATATACAACAAGACTAGTGGGAAAACAATTTCAAAGCCAAATAAGCCACATGACAGACCTCCTTTGAAATGTTGAAAATGTGGAAGCACATCTCATTTGGCAAACACTTGTCCAAAGAAGACAAGATTCAATGAGATAAATGTTGAAAAAGTGGAAGACACAAAAGAAAATGATGTATCTTTACATGAAAGTGATTCTGAGCGTTCAGAAGAGGAAGAAGTATCAGAAGAACTTAGTATAGAGAACATTAATGTCTCTTTTGAGGTCACTGAGGTACATACTCACTTACAACAGTATAGTGATGAATGTATGGATCTCATACATGTACAAGATGCCAAGATGCAAAAAATTAAACCTGCCAGAGGTAAAGGTTATACAGCTGGGTCATCTTGTATCACTAATATTGTGATAAATAACACAGAAGCCAAGATACATCTTGACTCAGGTGCTTTTTGCACTTGTGTTGGAAAAGATTATCTTGACAAAATTTATACCAACTGGAAAGACAAATTAATGCCAATTGAAGGTATAACATTCAGCAGTGCTAGCCAAAATATGCACCCCTTGGGTATATTTAAAGCAGCAATCATATTTCCTCATCCTGCAGGAAGTATAATACTAAAAGTTGAAATTGTTGTTATGAATAATTGTACTTCACAACACTTTATACTTGGGAATGATTATCTCAATATTTATGGTATTGATATTAATAATCATAAAGACAGGTATTTCACTATAGGGGAAAATAAAAGACAAAAATTTGATTTTCCTCTAGAAAAAAGAGAAATTACTGTCATTCAACAAGTAAAAAATGTTACTAAGGAAAAATTTGTATCAAGTCAATTAATTGAAGCACAAAGTAGTCCTGAGTTAACACTGGAAATGAAGGAAGAGCTTATTGGAATTTTATTTCAATACAGGGAAGCCTTTGCTTGAGATAATGAACCACTTGGGGCTATAAAAGGCCATGAGGTGGAAATTATGCATAATGTGGAAAGGCCTTATCCGCCACTATTAAGAAGACCAGCTTACCCAGCTAGCCCTAGGGCTAAAAAAGCATTAGAAAATCATATTAATGAACTAATGAAACTGGGAGTTCTTAGAAACGTTGGACACAATGAGGAGGTAGAAGTCACAACCCCAGTAATCATTACTTGGCATAATGATAAGTCAAGGATGGTTGGTGATTTTAGCGCACTGAATACCTATACTATCCCAGACAGGTATCCAATCCCTAGAATTCATGAGACTTTGACTCAATTATCCAAAGCAAGATTCATCACTTCCATGTATGCTCTAAAAGGCTTTCACCAGAATGTTTTGACACCTCATGCTAGGAAATTATTGAGAATAATTGCTCATTGTGGTATTTATGAATATTTGAGGATGCCTTTTGGTATTAAAAATGCACCCTCTCATTACCAAAGAATGATGAATACTATCTTCCCACATGAATTATCAGAGGGATGGTTAATCATTTATATTGATGACATTATCATTTGTTCAGAAACCTGGCAATTCAGTTTAGAGAGACTTTCATTAGTACTTAAGAAAATTCTACAAGTGAACAAGAAAATTTCTCTCAAAAAATGTAATTTTGGGTTTCATGAGTTAAAAGCTCTAGGACATGTAGTCTCAGGACTAAGCCTTGGTCTTGATAAGAGCAAAGTGGCTGCAGTTTTACTGAAACAGATGCCCCAGAACAAAAAAGAAATGATTTCTTTCTTAGGTTTTGCCAGTTATTACAGGCAACACCTTAAAGATTTTGCAATCCATGCCAGATCATTATACAGAATTTGTGATCAAAAAACTGTTTTTGAAATGACTCAGGAGAGAATTCAAGCATATGATAAAATCAAGTATGCCTTGACCAATGCAGCATTATTACTGATGCCAGACTGGAAACTTCCGTTCAAGCTGTATATTGATGCATGTGGTGAAGGTCTAGGAGCTGCTCTTCATCAAGTTCAAATTGTCAATGACAAGCCTTATGAAGGTCCAGTTTGTTTTATTTCAAGACAAATTAAACCTACTGAGGCCAGATATGGACCTAGCCAAATGGAGTGCCTTTGCATTGTTTGGGCTCTGTGAAAGCCTCATTACTATCTTGATGGTAGTGTTTTTGAAGTAATTACTGATTGTAATGCAGTAAAGTCACTTCTTAACATGAAACCTCCAAACAGACACATGTTAAGATGGAAGATTGCTATACAGGAGTATAGAGGCAATATGACCATAGTACATAAAGCTGGAAATATTCACAGGAATGCTGATGGCTTAAGTAGATGGGCATTACCCAATACACCTGAAAATTCTGCCTATGTTCCTACAAGTGCAGAACCTCAAATCCCAATTGAAGGAATTAACAACACAGATGTGGGAACAGAATTCTTTGAGGAAGTTAGAGAAAGCTATAAGCAAGATAAAAATGGCCATATACTTACTGCTCTACTTGACAAAGATTGCAAAGATGCAGCATTGGCTAATTCTCTGGATGATAATTGGAAAACATCTTATGATAATGGAAGGTTCCATTTGTTTGATGGTATAAAAACACACATGCGTCATGGTCCTATGTAGTAGAATGTTGATTAACACAATACTACTAGAATGCCATGATAACATTTATTCTGGACATCTGTCTGAAGACTGGACAATGGAAAGAATTAAGACATGTGCCTGGTGGCCATCTTGGAGGAAAGATGTCATTGAGTACTGTCATAGTTGTGATAGATGCCAGAAAGCCAATAAAGCTACTGGTAAAAGATTTGGTCTGATCATCCATATCCAAGAACCAAGTACCCCATGGGAAGTGGTTCACATGGATTGGGTAACCGCATTACCACCTTGAGGTGATAAAAGTTACAATGCATGTCTTGTTATTGTAGACAGATATAGCAAAACACCAATCTTTTTACCATGTCACAAAGATGACACAGCTACGGAGACAGCTCTTTTGATCTGGAATAGAGTAATATCCTATACTGGTCTCTTTAACAATATCATTAGTTAAAGAGACGCAAAACTTACATCAGCCTTATGGACTAATTTACATAAGCTTTTGGGTACAAAATTATCATTCTCAGCAGCATACCATCCACAAACAGATGGGTTAGCAGAAAGGATGATTCAAACCCTTGAGGACATGATCAGAAGATTTTGTGCTTATGGCCTGGAGTATAAAGATTCTGATGGCTTTACCCATGATTGGTATACTCTTATACCAGCATTGGAATTAGCCTACAAGACCTCCATCCATGCTTCAACAGGCAAGACCCCTGCAATGTTGGAAAAAGGATGGAACCCCAAACTTCCAGCTGATACTTTGAAGAAAGATCTGGTTGAAATTCATCCAACTGCTTCAAGCTTTAAGCTATTTCTTGATAAAGTGAGACATCATGCAAATCAAAGCATGAATGATGCCTTTGAATATGCTAAGCAGAAATGGGATAAAAGTCATAAAACCCCAGAATTCAAAGTAGGGGACTTAATACTAGTTTCAACCTTGAACTTTAATAATATTAAAGGCCCAAAGAAATTGAAAGATTCCTTTGCAGGACCATTTATTATTAAAGCACCTCATGGGACAAATGCAGTACAAGTAGAACTGTCAGGAGAACTGGAAAATAAACATCCAACATTCCCTGTCAGTCTAGTAAAGCATTAAACTTTTAATGACAAGGAATTATTTCCTTTAAGAAATGAATCACCCTTAGAAGTACCCCCACTAGATCTAAGTGAGGAGAAGAAGGTACTAAAAGTCTTGAAAGAAAGAAGACTTAGGGGAAAAATGAAAGAGAATACTTAGTCAGGTATAAAAATCCACAACATGAAGATTAGTGGATTGTAGAAAGCAAAATACCTGATTCCCAAAAGTTTCTCAGAGGATTTAGACATGAGAGAAGACCAATTGCTCAATAAAAATTTTTAATCGTGTGCTTTACATACTTAAAAGTAGAAGTAGAGAGGTTGGACAGTGGATTATACCCCCCAAATAACTTGGGTGTAAACTACAAAAGAAAAATTGTGGTACAATTTTTTTTTTGGTGGTAGGGAATGTGAGCCTGTGAGGTATGTATAACATACCCATAAGGCCACAAATGATTTTATAAACAGCTAATTTTGTCTTAAACAGACTTTTTAGTTGAAATTAAAATAAGAAATAACAAAAGATAAGTATAACTTTATTTTGGATAAACAAAGTTATAAATATTATGTCATTTTTGGATTCTACACCAAAAACAACCTAGGTTACATCCATAAGGTGTTATACCCAAAAACACTTATTTCTTGTGTTATTAGAAGATTTAAGAATCTCACAGTACTAATGTCACTTTTTTAACATTTTCTAAATTTATTAAATTTATGCTTAAATAAGCTTAAACTTCAAGTTGCATAAGGTTAATGCAAACTTAAGAAAATTTTAGTTAAAATTGAGGTGTGGTGAATATTTACTGAATTGGCTAAGGATTTGCCATACAGAATGTAAATCCTGTGTGAGCTCAATTTAAAAGGGTTTAAAGCCATGGTATGGCTTTAAATAAATAAAAGGGCAAAATCCACACAAAAAGGTGGGACAAAGGAAAAAGACCAAATAGAGCTGGGGTACCCAACTTTTTGGATCTGCAATGATTCAATTAAGGTTTTCCACCTGTATTGAAGGATTTTCAACCTTATTTAAACTTTAAGATTAGACTTTGATCCAACCTTAAGGTTTAAACTGGTTTTATCCCAATTTGGACAGGAATTTCAAGCTGCCAAAGGGTAAATCCCAATATGCAGGCTTGAAATCAAGGTTTTAAGAACTGTCAAAGCTTAATAAAGCTTAAAAACCTTAAATAACCTTAAAACTTTAAAATTACAAGCATCAAAACCTTATCAAAAGCTAAGGTTTCGTGTGTATTGCTATTTTACATGGAAAAATAGCAATAACTTCAAAAATTCATTAAAAATCCAACTCTTAATGGATTTGCTTGAAAATTTCACACAGCTAGAATTTAATATTATCTATATATAAATTAAGTTTTAAGTATCTTTTAAAACTAAATTTCCTGGGTAAATAGCCTGGAAATTTACTCTTTTAATTGGGCTCAAAAAAAATTATGATTTCTTTAAAAATTAATTAAAAATTGAGTTTAAGAGATTTCTGCTTGAAACTCTAATTTTAAGCTGTTCATGTGATGAACTTTAATATAAATAAGTTTATTTATATTAAAAACTTAAAATAATTAGTTTAAATGAGGATTAAACTTACATGGAGTTAAGAATAACACTGCTAGCTTTAAATTGGAATCAAAAACAAGCTGCCTTAAGCTAAGAACTTTGTTTTTAAGTATGGTTTTTCAGTTTTGACCTGAGCACGCCCTCTATATTCATTATGAATAATGAGAGCTGCTGTTAAGACATAAAAAGAGTCTTTTCATCACTGTTTTTGTCCATCATTTATCATCAATCCAATCATATTAGAAATTTAAACAGGTAAAGTTTTATTATTTATAAAATCTTATTATTAAAGTAATTCTTAGCTTATTTTATTCTTTATTAATTTTAAAATTAAAGAATTGAAGTCATAGAATTCAGATTATTGTTGTAATCATCAATAATATATTTTATATTATAAAATTATCATCTTAAATATCTTTTAAAATCCACAAATTCCTCTTAAAAACTCTTTAATCTTAACTTTTATCATAAAAAGTTGTTTTATCCTTAAAATTATTGATTTTAGGCGTGTTTTTAACTTATAATCATTATTCAATATAATAACTGTTGTTGTTTAACTTGTTGTATTAAATAAATATAATAAGTAAGTTTTTTCTAAAGTTCTATATTTTTTTTATCTAGTATTAGTTTTTTTATATAGAATTTTATTCTATAAGAATTATTTCTGCACAGTTTTTGTAATAATTCTTTTATAAATAATATTTATATTATTTATAAGTGGTTAATATTCATATTTCCACGTGTAATTGTCTCATTAAGAGCTTTACAAGTCTTATTGTTATAAATGTCAGTGACTATAACAATAATAGAATAATTATAATTTATTATAATTATTATTAATTTTTTTTATTATTATATTTTTTTATAATAATAATTAAATTTATTTCTTTTATATAATTATTTTAATAATTATATTTAAATTTGTGGTTATAATATTTCATTTTATTATATATTTCTATTGAGGACAGTCATAGTACTCTTGATTTTGCTACTATTATCAAGAGTTTCATAGACAAACCTTACAGTGATACATTCCAATTCACATGGTTTATATTCTAACCTTTTTTACAAGTTGTTGCATCTTTAAGAAATAATAATGAGATTGTATTACACCTGCACAAATAATTCAAAAAATGCTCATTTGTAACTGTGCTATGATTTTATTTTCCTAACTTATTGCAGAGAATTGCCATTTGTGCTAATTACTGGCATTTCAAGTATTTTGAGGGCAATAGTCTGCATCTTACTACAACCTTTGAGCCAATCTTGATCAAATACCTGAAAAGATAGCCCTTCAGGAATATCACCATCATCTTTTGATTGTATTTCTGGCAGTCTATCAATAGTGTTTTTACCCTTCTTTTTAATCCAATTACAAAACTTTATGTCTCACTCAATTTTTAGTACCAACTCATTAGATAGGCCTGAGTGCCAGGGTAAGCCCACTTTGTGGTAAAATTGACAGCCATTTCCCACTACCTCCTCAGTATCTGAGAAAACTTGAGGGTCATTGAATTGTGATGCTAGAATTGGAAATTTTCACCATTCACGACGGCGCTCACAGGTCTGCACATCATCAATTAGATTATCATCAGATTTACTTCACAATGAAGAACAGATACAGTAACTAACCCTTTGAAAAATCTTTATGACCTTTTTATTCTCCTTCTTTTTTACCAAATACTATGCATACTTTTGAATATACTTCCATTCTCTTTTGAAAAAAGTGAAATATTTCTCCATTAAAGCCGCCATGACCCCGTAGTTATTATGATCCTTGTTCCAACAGTAGTGATGATACTCGGTGCTGACAAGTGCAAGACGGAATGTCCAGTGAAACACCATAGACATCAACTCGTTGAATGGATGTTGCCATGAGCTCTCCCAATCCCCACTGAATAGCTTTAGCCCCAGCTTTTGGAGATCATTTTTGCAGTAGCTATGGAAACCCTGAGACTGAACCTGTGCTGATGGCTCATTGAAAACATCCTTGGAAACATGTCCAACATGACCAGCCACTTGAATTGCAATTTCACGCTCTTTTGTTCTGGGTGGTGCTGGTAGTGACAAAAAATCCTTATCCCTTACTTTGAGTAGGAACAGAGAATGGGCATATACAGCTGATCTCATCTCATGGACATTTTGTGGAAGTTCCACTTTCAGCCATTTTTGTTGCTCCTTCTGGCTTGCACGTTTTGCCACATTGTGGGCTTTGCCAGACTCATTCCTTTGCTGTCTCCTCTTGGATTGATCAAGCATACTCCGGGCAAGGGGTATTTGAGTATGGGTGAAATCACTATTTGACTTAGTGCCTTGCTCATGCGCCATGAAATTGTCCCCCATTGGTTCATCATTTCTTTTACTTTGAGTCAGAGACATGTTCTCATCCTCATCATCCACAGTTTTTTCTCGTGATGAACTGGCATGAGCTGTTCTTGGTTCAGAGGTATATGGATGATTATTTCCAGTGACTTTCTCTTTATGGACCAGAGGTGAAGATGCATAAAGTTCATCACCTGCCTTGAAAATCATCAGTTAACACATCAAAAAATTAAGAAAGACTGGTCATACTCACAATCTTCAATTGGCTCCTGAGATTGGACTGACTTGCCTTTAGGTGCCATATCTAACCCATGAAACAAACATATCAAATTGTGAAAAATTTTATACTCCGACATTAAAATGACTTACTTTGATGTAGTGCCAATCCTGGATTTCCCTCCAACAGACCACTCAGAGTAACATTTTCCAATGGTCTTTTTTGTCGTCCAACATCAACCTGCTTTTCATTGCCCACATGAACCTGAGATCCTTATGGAATATTGAGGGTTGGCTATTTACTTTGTCCAAAGGGATCCTGGGATGCAACTGGATTCCAACCAGGATTAATGAGGAACTCACGTGGAAATTTCAATTTGGGATTAGCCTTTGATGAGATTTCAGGTGTGCTTCCTGGCCCCTCAGACACATCCATTTGTGTATTAGTAGAATTCGGGGGAATTGGAGGGACAAAAATATTTGGGATTGACCAAGTACTTGAAGTTTGAGCTTTTGGATTTCCCACATCAATTTTAAGACCTGATACATTCATTGAGGATGTGATAGGGGTTGTGAGAGGAATGTTGGGACTCAATGGTGACTGTGTTTGAACATATTCTATGCTAGATTCACTATCTGAGTCATGAACAGAACCTGAATGTGATTTACATGGATTGAAAGATGGCATAAGGGCTAAAAAAGTACATTAATGTTTTCAACTTGATAAAACAGCTTGGTATTATGATAAAATAGAGGGATATGAGATACAATTTTTTCAAATTTATGATAGAGAAATTCTATGAATAGTTGGAGCCAAGTGTCTCATGGAAGTCTAATAAGACACTTCTTAAGAGAATTCTTCCTGCCTCCTCTTGACCTCCTCCGCTTTTGTCGCAAACCACCCTGCCCGGCCTACCAGCATATAATGTGATATTTCCTTGATCTCAAATGGGACCCATCATCCATAATTAATCAGATCCTATAAAAATTTCCCCCTCGCCATTGTCACATTTTGTGAATTATCCAAACTGCCAATATTAGCATCGTAATTACACAGCATTCTATATCTGTATAAGGGTATATTAATGAAGGATTTACCCACAAAAGAGACATCACCCTTTCAAGAAAGGCAAGACAATCCAAATCACATTCCAACCGATTAAAAGCCTGCTGCACTCAAATCAAATAACAAGACTTTAGCTCCACTCCAAATTGTTATGTAATAGAGTTATATTGTTATGTCTGTAATAAGGCTTAAACCATGTATGATGGCATGCCAGCGTACATGGTTTGAATGTTAATTCCCTCAGTTCAGTGTTAACACATCCATAATGGAATGCCCATCAAGGGTCAAAACCACAGTATCAGTATGTGTATATAAAAGAGATAATGTATGAGCATTGAGCAGCATGGCATTTTACCCAATTAAACTCCTAACCAATTCCGCCATCCAGATGAGACATGTTACACTTTATCCCCTGCAGCTCAGCCACCATTACAAATGGGATAAAATCCTCAGCTGGCTCAAATCATCTCCCCTTCATAAATAATCACTCAATTTTTTGCCAATTAATAACACTCCCAAACACTTTCATATCAACCATAGATATTTATACACAAACCAACCTTACTCAAGATTCCTGCAACAATGACAACCCACTGCTATTCCTCAATGTGTTTTTGCATGTGTCAACACTGCTCAACCCAAACACACTCTTCCGCTGGGGGTGATATGCAGGGAGTTTCCTTCACACCTTTCCAATATAAACAGCACATCAAAAAGCTCAAATAAACCATTGCACCCAAATATCTTCCAAACATCCCTACTTCTTCATAAGGATCTGAGTTCCCGCAAATTCTATTGGATCAAATCTTCCCAGCTGATTATTCACAATTGACCCAAAGCACTTTCTCAACTCCAGCGGGTCTCAATTCAACTGCATAAAAACCATACAGTGGCAGTCAAAAACCTCCCCCAAAAGACCTTGGAATGATAATATCTGCCATTCTATCATTAGGGTATCATATACCCTGCAGGGCTTCATGCATTATCAACCCTGCCCTGAACCTGCTGATCAAGTCCATTATCTCAAGCTCAGGTGGTCCCCCCACTCCTGCATTCCATATAACTCAAGATCTCAGTACCATATTTGAGCATCTGCAATTGGAGTCAGTGATTCAAAACCATATATGTTGTCCTCAATGTTTCTTTCTTGATGCCCTTACTGAATCAGTCACAGATGATGAGCCGCACTGTCAATGCCATAATGACCCAAATAATCATGATCCCCTTTGCACACAATCATTAGACAAATTCATCTATTCATTTGAGCCCCGCACCCCAAACACAACCAACATGAAGCAAAAATCTATACCAACAAAACATCTCATTTATCAACAATTCAAAAATTGGCTTGCCAGATTTCTCCAGCAGGCTGGAATTGTGGAAATTCTGCATCAACATCAACAATCCCAAACTCCCGAAGATTCCCCCAAATGTGACATCTGGCATGGATTGGTCTGGAGACGCTTCACTGGAACTAAAATAATTCACGACCCCCCATTCATGTCCATTCCTGGTGCATTGGCCTTGTCCATTTATGTAGATTGGTTTAATGCACATGGAAAGTCAACCCGGTTGGCCAGTATTGGACCTATCATGCTCATTTGTCTTAATCTCCCCCCAAGTGAAAGATTGGAGCCAGAGAATGTCTATGTTGCAGGAATCATCCCTGGTCTAAAGGAGCCAACTGCCCTTCAAATGAATTACCTGTTAATGCCACTCATCAAGGAGCTCAAAGAGCTATGGCAAGGTTACCATTTTTCACCCACCTCAACCGGTCCTTCAGGATCCTTTATCCATGTTTCCATTTTTACAGCCATTGTGGATGTGGCTGTGATGCACAAGCTTACTGGATTTATTTCTCATTCCGGAAACCACTTTTGTAATTTTTTCACTGTTCACAAAGCTCAATTTCAAGAAATTGGTCCTCAATTTCACTACACGCGCTCATACCAAAATCATAAATCAACCATTGCCAACTGGCTTCAAGCATCCCCACAACAAAAACAAGCAATTTCTTCTGAGTATGGAGTGCGATCTTCAATTTTGGAAGAACTTCCGTATTGGGATGCAACCAGAATGGTTAAGCTTGACATAATGCATAATTCAATCCTTGGAATTTTGAGAGATCATTCAACTTTCAAATTGTGCATTCCAGAGTCCAAATCAAAAATTTACTTCAGGTCCCGCAGGAAATCCAATGAAACCAACAATTCAGACTCCAATTCCATGAACTTCAACAGCCCTCTTGATAAAAGCACATTGAGAGAGAGGCCCACTCCCTGAGAAGAGATGCGGCAAATAAATAAATGAGTCACTCCCCACTACTTCCACCCAAAAGAACTACCTCCCAATGCCCACCCCTCACATGCAACATCCATCTAGTGGTTCTGCAGAGATTCCATCATTCGATGCGGATTACATCCCCACTCATGAAATCCCCTGTTAATTGGATATCAGTGCACTAATTGATCACCAGATCAAGGGTGAGGCTCTGGAGCATCTCCAACAAATTATACCTCATACCAAAATTCCCTTGTCATGGACAAGAGTACCCCTCAAAATGGGTTCCCCCTCTCATGTTAGTTTGAAAGCTCCTGAGTGGGCTCTCTTATACCAGGTCAATATTCCATTTTTAATGCTCAGTCAAGAAATGTCGTTAGATGAACACAAATCCGCCAACACACAAAGAAACATGGGTCAAGCAGAAGGACTTGAAAATGAACTAACCAAGAATACATTACATTTGATTAGTGCTATCAACATTTCCCCAAGCTGGACTGTTTCAACGGATGATGCAAATGCATTTGCTGAACATTGGAAAAAATTCCACCTTTCCAATCAACACCTGTTCCCAAAAAGGAAAGTAAACCAAATCATAATTTTTCTGATCATATCCCAGAACTCTTCCAATGCTGGGGCCCAGCACAAGCCTCAGCCACATGGGGTTATGAGCGCTTGATTGGAGTATTTTCAAAGATGCCAACAAATAACAAAATATGTATGTCAATTAATAAGATCAATATATTCACATTGATTGAACATATGAACTGAATAAGACTAACTTCTTGCAAATCTGAATAGATGATTTAGATAAAACCTTACTTCAACATATCAGTCAATGTTCCAATATTTCTGTTCTCCTGAAATCCCAATCCATCCCATGTGAAATAAAAAACTTTTTGAATCACAGCCACCTGCCCCGTTCAATCACCAAAAACATAACAAACCATCCTGCCATGACCAAGAAAATTATGATTTCCTGGTTGAGTACTTACAGGATTTTCATTCCACAAGGGAAATAGTTGAATGGATCAGCTTAGACACTACCATACAATCCACAAGTCATCCCACTTCAAGGATTGTCTCACCTTGCTATTTCCCAGTTTCAAACATGAATATTGGGAACAATATATTTTCAATTGAATCCAAAAATGTCAGAAACAGTGTGATATGTTTTCTGAGGGGCAACTCACGACGTTTTGGTGCTATTAATAGCATTTTCAAAGTCTCTGCGCCATTTTGCATTCTGAACAATAACTTTCTAATATTAAAAACTCTGAAGATTGGTGTGAATTTCTTACCAGATTGGCCGCATCTCCATATTTATAAAGCTCTTGGTTTTGATGATGGACACTTGATTATATCTGAAGAAAAATAGAAGGTAACTGTGGATTGTATGATAAAAAGGTTATGTCATGTGGACTGCTTGTAATGATAAAACTGTTATTTCATGATATTTAGTCTGAAAAAATGCAAATCTCTCAGACTCATTAGCAATTTTGCTAGTGAAATAACTGCCTCAAAATTTAGTTACAGAGACATGCCAAGCCCATAATTTCACATTGCCACAAAGGAATTACTATTTTGACATTGGGTTCAGTGTAAATAAGCCAACTTCAATGATGAAATGTCCCACAAACTCACCAATCACAGCATCCGAAATGTCCAACTGTGCCATCATCACTTTGGAAGGGGAATCGGCCCTTACACACCTGCCCCCGCACCAGCGGAGGCACACACACCTGCCCCCTCACTGGCACACGCACACGCACCACACCCGTGGTATTGTGCGGCGGGCTCTACCAGTGTCATCTGCAAAATGACAATCCCGCGGAGACGGAGTCCTTCAATGGATGACCTGGTGAAGTCGAACCCCCCCTCTACATCAAGAGTGGCTGAAGGACCTCTTTGATGTGTGCGTGTGGAAACAGGAGGGTCTTGTGTAATTTTTACCAACTTTCGGATGGTTGAGGGAGGATCTGGTGGGGAGGAATCTCAGTTGAAGGCACAGGGGAACCAATAGTGGTGGATGTCAAAGGATTTGGTTTAAGACCAGAGTGTGACGTGTGAGCCTGTGAGGTATGTATGACATACCCATAAGGCCACAAATGATTTTATAAACAATTAATTTTGTCTTAAACAGACTTTTTAGTTGAATTTAAAATAAAAAATAATAAAAAATAAGTATAACTTTTTTTTGGATAAACAAAGTTATAAATATTATGTCATTTTTGGATTCTACACCAAAAATAACCTAGGGTACACCCATAGGGTGTTATACCCAAAACCACTTATTTTTTATGTTATTGGAAGATTTAAGAATCTCACAGTACCAATGTGACTTTTTTAACATTTTTTTTAAATTGTTAAATTTAAGCTTAATTAAGCTTAAATTTAAAGTTGCATAAGGTTTATGCAAACTTACCAAAATTTTAGTTAAAATTGAGGTGTGGTGTATCTTTACTGAATTGGCTAAGGATTTGCCATACAGAATTTAAATCCTGCGTGAGCTCAATTTAAAAGGGTTTAAGGCCATAGTATGGCTTTAAATAAATAAAAGGGCAAAATCCACGCAAAAAGGTGGGACAAAGGAAAAAGACCAAATAGAGCTGGGGTACCCAACTTTTTGGATCTGCAATGATTCAATTAAGGTTGTCCACCTGTATTGGAGGATTTTCAACCTTATTTAAACTTTAAGATTAGACTTTGATCCAACCTTAAGGTTTAAACTGGTTTTATCCCAATTTGGACAGGAATTTCAAGCTGCCAAAGGGTAAATCCCAATATGCAGGCTTGAAATTAAGGTTTTAAGAACTGTCAAAGCTTAAATAAGCTTAAAACTTTAAAGCTCCAAGCATTAAAACCTTATCAAAACTTAAGGTTTGGTGTGTATTGCTATTTTACGTGGAAAAATAGCAATAACTTCAAAAATTCATTAAAAGTCCAATTCTTAATGGATTTGCTTGAAAATTTCACACATCTTAGAATTTAATATTATCTAAATATAAATTAAATTTTAAGTATCTTTAATAAATAAATTTCCTGGATAATGAGCCTGGAAATTTACTCTTTTAATTAAACTCAAAGAAAATTATGATTTCTTTAAAAATGAATTAAAAATTGAGTTTAAGAGATTTTTGCTTGAAGCTCTAATTTTAAGTTGTTCATGTGATGAACTTTAATATAAATAATCTTTTTTTATATTAAAACTTAAAATAGTTAAAATAAATGAGGATTAAAGTTACTTGGAGCTAAGAATAACACTGGTAACTTTAAATTGGAAGTAAAAATAAGTTGCCTTAAGTTAAGAACTTTATTTTTAAACATGGTTTTTCAGTTTTGACCTGAGCACGCCCTCTATAATCATTATGAATCATGAGAGCTGCTCTTAAGACATAAAAAGAGTCTTTTCATCACTATTTTTGTCCATCATCAGTATTCAATCCAATCATATTAGAAATTTAAACAGGTAAAGTTTTATTATTTATAAAATCTTATTATTAAAATAATTCTTAAGTTATTTTATTCTTTATTAATTGGAAATTCCAGAATTGAAGTCATAGAATTCAGATTATTGTTGTAATCATCAATAATATATTTTATATTTTAAAAATTATCATCTTAAATATCTTTTAAACCCACAAATTCCTCTCAAAAACTCTTAAATCTTAAATTTTATCATAAAAAGTTGTTTTATCTTTAAATTTATGGATTTTAGGCGTGTTTTCAACTTATAATCATTATTTAATATAATAACTGTTGTTGTTTAACTTGTTGTATTAAATAAATATTATAAGTAAGTTTTTCTCTAAAGTTCTATAATATTTTTATCTAGTATTAGTTTTTTTATATAGAATTTTATCCTATAAGAATTATTTCTGCACAGTGTGTGTTATAATTCTTTTATAAACAATATTTATATTATTTATAAAGTGGTTAATATTCATATTTCCACGTGTAATTGTCTCATTAAGAGCTTTACATTTCTTATTGTTATAACTGTCAGTGACTATAACAATAATAGAATAATTATAATTTATTATAATTATTATATTTTTTATTATTATTATATTTTTATAATAATAATTAAAATTATTTTTTATATATATAATTATTTTTAATAATTATATTTAAATTTGTGGTTGTAATATTTTATTATATTATATTTTTCTATTGAGGACAGTCATAGTACTCTTGATATTGTTACTATTATCAAGAGTTTCATAGACAAACCTTACATTTGGGGGCCTGGCCGTGATTTTGAACCAATTTTTTGGACATAAATCATTTTCTAGACCTTATTTTACTATTTTTGACGTAAAATTGCCATATTTGTCTAAATATTGGCTTTTTTAGGACTTATCCCTTATAAATAATCTTTATAATATCAATAAAGTTATTTTTTTCTTAAGAATATTGTTTGAAACAATATACTATTGAGTGACTTGGAATAAATTTCTTTTGGATAACTAGTGGCTTTTTCACATCACAGACTTGAAATTTATTCTTTGAGTTATTCTAGTATAAAGTGAATGATAATACAAGTTTGATTAATTAACTTGTTAATTGCATAATTATTATTTCTTTAAAGAAAATAATAAATCAAATAAAAAATCTTAAAAATCTTTACCAAAAAACATTTTTTCTTTTATCTTAGACATTTTTCTTTATTTTTGATGTAATTTGCCATAAAATTACATTAAAACAACTTTATTCAATAAGTTGAGTTTATAAGTTATTTTCATTATTTGATAAAATAACTTATATTTTTAATTTTCTCTAGTGTCTTCAATCAGAGAAAATTCTTCAGAGTCTGAAGCCTCAGAGTCCAGTATTGAAATTCAAACCAGTCCAGCACCAAGGGGTTTGATAACCAAAGAGCCCCTTAAAGGTCCTGCAGGTGAATTCAATTCCATTTTACTCTATTTTTTTATTACAATTGATGTGAAATTACTCCTACTAGAAGTGGAAGTAATTACTCCATCCAATCAGATGGATCTGGACCAGGACATTCCAGCCACAAATCCAAAAGGCAAGAATGTCCTCCCAGAGGAGAGGCACAAATGGAGGATGCCAGAACTTCCACCAGTTCCCAAAGGTTAGCCAGCACCTTTGAACCTCTTCTTGAGAGTCCAGAAGCTGACATAACTGCTATTGCTGTTAGACCTGAACCATCTCCAACAGGCAGCCATGGAAATTTATCAATCCCAATCGAAAAACTGGTTCCTGGCGTCAAAAAAACAAGAGTGGGAACTCCTTCCAAGTCTTTGGATAGGCACCATGAACTCTTATCTTCACGTGAAGAAGTTCATGGGGCCAGAAAAGACAGAAGATCTTCTGTTGGGTTGGACACCCATGTCTGGCAAAGGACAAGTCCAACAGATAAAAGCTTGGTTGAAAAACCAAAGCATGTTATCAGAGGATCAGAAGAAGAAATTGGCTCAAGGCAAGGATAACATCCCAGTGGAAGCTCCTCAAGCATCCACCAGCAAAAATTGGCCTCAACCAGTGCCAAACAAGCCCAAGCAAGCCCCAAAAGGCAACCAGAAGGGCAAGCAGAAGGCAAAGGGAAAGGCAAAGCCCAAGTGGAACAAGCCTTACCCACAGAAAGAAGTAGATCTTGTAAAGCTTGTAACTTACTTTGAATCTTGTAATAAACAAATCATGGCAAAATTTAAAGCATTTGATCATGTCCAACAGAAGTTGGGTAATGAAATATTACAAGTAAAAGACGAACAAAAGACCATAATTGGCCTTGAAAATGTTAACAAGGCAAATATTTTGTCTTTGACGCAAATTTGTGAAAGACTTGAGTTTAAAGTTACCTTACTCAATCAACCAGATGAACATTCAATTTCTTTTATAACTGGACAGTTAAAAGAATTGAAAATACAAGTACAAAACTTGGAAAATTCAACTGGTCACAATGCAGCTCTTTTTCAAGAACAATTGGAAAGAAGTGATAAAGCAAGACTTGAATTGAAAGAAGACATTCAGTCAAGTATTAATAATATATCACTAAAAAATGAATTGCCAAGGCAATCCACACCAATTCTTGACAGAAATGTCCTTAACTTGAATAATGATTTATATCATACAATTTCAAGTCATGATGTGGAAACTGCTTGCAATTATAAGGAAATTCCAAGATTAGAGGAATGGCCAACCTTCAGTGGTGAAGGAGAATATAATCATATGGAATTTATGAAAACAGTTGATATGTTCAAAGAAGACTTTAACATACCAGATGAATATATAAGTTCCAGATTACACTCATCATTTACCAAATCAGCAAAGAAATGGTATTATAAAATGAGACAAGACCATGGTAAACATTCTTGGCCTTGGTGGAAAGAACAAGCTATTTCCAAATGGGCTAATGATTCCTGGAGATTTAGAATGGAAAATTCTTTTGAAGAAGCCATTTTTAATATTGAGAGGGACAGGCCCATGACTTGGTTTCTTAAACAAAAGGACTGGTTAACTGCCCTTCATCCTGATATGTCTGAAACAATGGTACATAAAAGGATATTAAGAGAATTTGGTGATGACCTTGAGCATGCTATAAGAAGCAGATGTATTGAGCCTTGCTCTACAGAAGATTATATCAATGCTATGGAGGACATCACTACTAGAAAAAAAATTGGAAGAAATTGGTCCAAAACCCCAATAGACAATAAGACTAGTGGGAAACCAATTTCAAAACCCAATAAACCACATGACAGACCTCCTTTGAAATGTCATAAATGTGGAAGCACATCTCATTTAGCAAACACTTGTCCAAAAAAGACAAGAGTTAATGAGAGAAATGTTGAAAAAGTAGAAGATACAAAAGAAACTGATGTATCTTTACATGAAAGTGATTCTGAGCCTTCAGAAGAAGAAGAAGTATCAGAAGAACTTGGTATAGAGAACATTAATGTCTCTTTTGAAGTCACTGAGGTACATACTCACTTACCACAGTATAGTGATGAATGTATGGATCTCATACATGTGCAAGATGCCAAGATGCAAAAAACCAAACCTGCCAGAGGTAAAGGTTATACAGTGGGGTCATCTTGTATCACTAATATTGTGATAAATAACATATAAGCCAAGATACATCTTGACTCAGGTGCTGTGGTATGCCATACCATATCAGCTTAATAAAATTTTTTGAGGGGACTGAAGAGTAGAAGTACCCCTATGGGTAGCTTCTGTTGGAAACAAAAGAAAAGGATCTTTCTCCCAGTGGGTAAGGTGATGCCTTGTGTCAAGGAAAATGGCCATGTCATTGGTTCAAGCCACATTGAAGACATAAAAGAAAAAAAATATTAAGAAAAAAAAAAAAAAAAAAAATTAATTAAAAAATGACAAAATTTTGGAAAATCTTTTTAAAGTTTGGAAAATACCTGAAACCTAACCTTAAAATAAAATTAGGTTTCAACCCACAAATTGGCCTCAAAAAATCTAAAATTCTAAATTCAAGACAGCAGAAGGAGGATACATAAACAGATTACATAAGCAGGAAGGAGTTAAGAAAGTATTAGTAATCAGAATACTTGATTAGTAATACTTAGGGAGTTAAAGGATGCAGGTATCATGGAGTGTTAGTCAGCAAGTCTAAGGATTAGTAATAAAGTTCAAATAAGCACCAGCAAAAACACCTCAAATTAGTAAGCAACCCAACAAATGACATCATCAAGCAAACAAATGATGCAATGATCTACATAAATGACATCATTTAGGTGGGACCACCAGAAAAGAATTTTCCCAGCCAAAAGAAACTGAAAAATTCTAAGTCCCTCTTTTTGAACACCTCCCATGGAGAGCCCAAAAATTATAAATAGAGGGCCTCTCTCCCCAAATTTTTCCTCTTTCCCTCATGTCTTTTATCCCCCCAAAAGTGGAAAGTGGATTTAAATTCATCCATGACTATCAGGTTAACTAGTCTACAAATATATAATTCTATTATATAAAGGATAAAAAGGCCTTATATAATAGTCTTATAAAAAAAATAAAAAAAAGTCTTATAAAAAAAAAAGAAGAGCTTTATAAAATAATTTTATTATATAAAGGATAAAAAGGCCTTATATAATAGTCTTATAAAAAAAAAAAGAAAAATTCTTAAAATAAAGAAGCAGTCTTATAAAAAAAAAGTATTATAAAAAAGAAAAACTTTATAATATAATTTTATTATATAAAGGATAAAAAGGCCTTATATAATAGTCTTATAAAAAAAAAAAGAAAAATTCTTAAAATAAAGAAGCAGTCTTATAAAAAAAAAGTATTATAAAAAAAAGAAAAACCTTATAATATAATTTGATTACATAAAGGATAAAAAGGCTTTACATAATAGTCTTATAAGCTTAAATTAAATAAAATAGTATTTTAAAAAAAAGATTTTACCTTATTATAAGCAATCAAAGCTTTGAAGAAGGAAAAGAAGGGTCACTTAGTTATTTTATTAAGAAATTATTATTATTTCATTTCAAAAAAAAGTCATATTTTGGTTACTACAAGGACATTTTATTAATTATAAAAGAAAATACCTATTGTAGGAATACAGTAGTGCTATTCTTATTAAAAAGAAAGAATTATTATCAAATTAAATTATTAAAGAGTGGCTATTATTTAGTCTGGTCATATCAGAATTTCATTTCATTCAAAATAATAAATCATATAAAAAAGGTGTTTGATTGTTTGTTCAGTATTATTATTAGCCTAGAGTATCCATATTATATTGAATTTTTGTTGTAGTAGTATTTTGTGTGATTTGTGCTAGTATTATTTCCTTTGGTTAATTAAATAGTGTTATATTTAAAAGGTTAAATAAATATTTTGAGATCAAGCAAAGTCTGATTGAGTCTGTTGAATACACTTTTCTGAATTAGCCACCATCAATAAATAAATTGATTGTGAACTCAAGTTAAGATAATTCAGCATTTTTCAGGAAGGGCAGTCTAGATTATTCTAGCACACGAGCAGAGCAAGGGTTACAAGCTTGAACAGCAATTCAAAACTGTTTTCTTGTAATTTCCCCTTCCAGGTACTGCCTCATTTTATCCCACACAAGAGGAGTTCCCACATCTGGTGTCCCAACAGTGGCAGTCAGATAGGAATATCATCAGATTCAATTCAGCTTGATATCAAAATATATATATTTATTAAACCTGGAATCATATAATCATCTAAATAAACCATTGTCATCATCATCAGAATCTCATTCATCATCATCATCTGAATCTTATCATTACAAATTACTACTAAAATCAAAATCACCAGGACAGACATCACAAGAAAGCTTGAGTAATTTAATATCAACACCAAATACAAGAAGAAGAGAAGAAGATAGGTTAAAGGAATTCTTCTTTAACCTAATCAAAGAGTATAAAGAAAGAAAACAGGAAGAAGCAAAATTTGAAGGCAAAACATACAAAGTAGAAAAAATGGATCAACAGTCAACATCAAAATTACCACCATTACCTGAAGATACTGTGGAAGGTCAGTATGAAGAAGAAGATGGAGAAGAGGATCAAACTGTGAAAATACAGAGCTTTATGAAGCAAATGCAAGATTTTTTGTTAAGTCAAACCAGTAAAAAAGGAAAAAGAAGGCAATCAATACCAAATACACCAGGGAATAGCCCTAGTGAATCAACATTACCAAGGCATATAAGACCAGAAGATTCACCAATATCACCAAAACCTGGACCAAGAGCAACCTCTACTCCAGAAACAAATCCAAGAGTTAACAATATTCCAAGAAGAGCTTTTGTCTCTACACCTAATAACCCAAGTCCATTACAGCAGCAAGTGTTAAAGCAGGAAAGGCCTGTGGTTAAAATTAAAGCAAAAGATTACAATCTCAATTTTAATGGAGAGGAAGTAGAGAAGTTTATTAAGAAGGTTGAAAGAATTGCTCAAATTGAAGGAGCAACAGATGAAGATTTAGCAATGCAAATGGCATTTTGGACAACAGACCCAAGAATTAGTGATGCCATAGAAGCTATGCCAGGATATGAAGAAGGTAATTGGACACAATTGAAGAAAGATCTTATAACCAAATGGGGAAGAGTTGAACCAGAAAGAAGATATAGAAAAGATTCCCTTATTCAGCTTTTCAATGATACACAAGATGAAGGAGGAATTAGCACCTTATCAGAATATAAAAAGTTTATTGGAGAATATGAAACCATCATTACTTACCTTTTAAGATACAAGTATATTCCCCAAGAGAATATGTTTCATGAAGATGTATTTGATTGTCTCTCTGCAGATATCAAAGGTGCTATCAGCAAGGAAATGATTAAAGATAATGTTATGGTTAGAGCAGAAGATGGAGGATATCTCATACCACCTATGAGAATATTAAGGAAGTATATTGAACAAGAATTGGAAGCAAGAATATTAGTCACCAAAAGACTATCATCCCCAAGAATTAAAACAGTAAAAAATGAATCAATAACCAAGGAAAATAATGTTAAATTCAAGGAAGAATTATTTCCAGGAATGCAGGAAGCTTTGAAGAAGATGAAGGAGCTTACCAAAACTCTCAAGGAACAGCAAGTAGTGGTTAATAAAGAAGTACCTAGAGAAAAGGAAGTTTCCAAACAGTTTATGGAGCAACTGGATGAATTAAGTAAAGTTGCTAAACCACAAAAGATAGCTTATGCTAACCCTCAAGTTGAAAATTCAGGATTCATACCAAAAGAAAACTTACCACCAGCATCATCAAGATATGTGCCATATGCACCAGCTCAAAATGCACCAAAACCATTTTTTAGATGTTATTACTGTTCAGAAGAAGGACACTCCACAGGAAGATGTAATGAGCTTATTGAAGACCAAAACAAGAAATGGGTAATAAGACAAGGGTTCAATTACTTATATCCTAATTGGGCAAGAATTCCAACTGATGGGAAATTATCACCAAAGCAATTGGTAAGGGAATTTCAGAAGGAACAAGAAGAATTGAAGAAGAAATTGGAAGACAAAGCAAAAGAAGAGGAACAAAAGAAGAAAGAAAAGTCAACTGCATTTATTACCATGGACAATTGGGAAGATTGGCAACCACCATCAATATCAACAGGAAGAGAACCTCTAGGATATGCCTATGGGTTAAGGAATACAAAGCAAAGAAGAGAAAATGAAGACAGAGCTAAGGCTCAATCACAGCCATTACCTGAAAGAGAATTAACTCAACCTCAAGAAATACTTAAGAAAAAGACTAGTATCCCAGGTGGATTTATTGATAATGATGATCAGGAAGAAGAAAAAGTAATTATACCTACAAGATATAAATCACCAAGGCCTTTAGAGATTAATAAGGAGGAAGAAGGAGTCATACATAAGAATAAAACACCACAAAAGCAACCTATGGATGAAGTTAAAACCATAATTAAGGCACCCAAAGAAGCTAGCGCAGTTATCAAGCCAAAGATAGAGGATAAAGAAGAAGTACCAATAGTTGAAAAAGTCATTAACAAAGTCTTGGATCAGAAAATAAATCTTACTTTAGAGGAAATATTCACCATATCACCAAGGTTCATGAATGAATTAAAATTCCTTTCTGATAGAGAAAAGAAATATTTAATGTCTCTTAAGTCAATAAATAATGAAGAAAGAGTAGAAGATCAAGAAGGCAATCAGCAAGATATAATAATTGAAGAAAGAATGCATTATGCATGTCCTCTTGGAATGATTGAAGTTTCCATAGGATCGGAAGGTCATAAAGTAAAAGCATTAGTAGATACTGGAGCAGAATTGAGTATAATACCAGAAATTGAATCCATAAAAGCAGGAATACCAATGAGAGCACTGAACATGAGGTTGAAAGGAATTGGAGGACATAGTACAGCAATTGTTGGCTTATCTGAGAATACCTTACTTATTTTACCATCTGGTGATGAAAGAAAAATTCATTTCTTTGTAGCCAGAGGGGCAGTTCATACTGTTATTGGGAGACCATTTTTGGCTGACAATGGTATTAGAC
The DNA here is from genome assembly GCA_023105745.1 of Austropuccinia psidii. Classification (NCBI taxonomy): domain Eukaryota; kingdom Fungi; phylum Basidiomycota; class Pucciniomycetes; order Pucciniales; family Sphaerophragmiaceae; genus Austropuccinia; species Austropuccinia psidii. The sequence goes on along the minus strand of JALGQZ010000005.1, from coordinate 53,460,376 downwards.
TTGAACACTCACAGACTCAGGGTGAAATTTTAAGTTTCAGGGAATTGGATGGAAGAAGATTATGCATACCTATATGATCACCAGAAAGCAAAGGATGGCATGCACAACCACCAAAGGGAATGGAGTTGTGTAATATGGCAAAAGTGGATAAAATGGAAGTACAAGATAATACTGAAGAATCAAGGTTTGAAGAAATGAACTCAGAAGAAGTGCAAGAAATGGAAGAAGAACAGGAAATTTCTGGACTATATGAAGAAAATATTTTGGAAGTTCAAGAGAAGCAGAAGAAGAAAGAGGATAAATTTGGAAACATACCCAATATGGAAGAATATCCTAGCATAGAAAAGGGTTTAGAACAGAAAAAGGACTCCAAGTCTAAAGGTTTATTCAAGAATATCTCCAAGAAGTATGGTACCATTTGGGAAAAGAAACAAAAAGATACCATTTCAAAAGAAGATCCCCCCAGTGTCCCAAAAATGGAGAAGTCACAAAGAATTAAGGTATTTATTTCCAAAATTGTCGGTAAGATAAAAAGGAATCAACAAGATTCAGTTAAAAGGGATTTTCAATCCTCAGGGAAAGTACCAACCTCAGAAGAAGAATTAAGCAAGGAAAAAGAGATAAATAACCAAATTAAAGGTCAAGTCAACAGTATTACACCTGAAAAAGAAGCAAGGCAGAAGGAACCAGAAATAAAAGTGTCAGAAGGATTACCAAGTGAAACCCAATCTGAAGCCAACATAAATAATGACCATATGGAATTGAATAATATTGATTTATCAGGAGAAATTACTGAAGAAAAAATAAAGAGAAATAAGAAAAGAAAAGCCATGAATTTTAATCTCAATATATATAACTTAGAAGGGAAAGAGCCCAGTGAAGAGGAGTTAATTGAGAACATAAATGCAGGAGATCATCATGTTGGAATTGATCATAGCTTTAGAAACATTTCAACCACTTATATAAGGCTGGGCTATGAGACAATACCAATTATGGCAATTTTGGATGAAACTTCACCTTTAAATATTATACCCATAAAAATGGCAACAGAAATGGGTATAGGACTCAAGAATACTCAGATGCATATATGGAAGAATCATATTTTAAGGAATAAAACAGCTGGAAAGGTTTTGGTAACACTCACAGCTGGAGAAACTACTTATTTGAAATTTTCAGCAACAAGAATTGATTATGTTGTTTTGGGTCAACAATTTTGTGATTATTTCAACATAGTAAGAAGATTGAGGAATTACCCTCAAGAAAAAAGAAAGAATAAGGAATTAAGAGCCTCAAGATCAGGAATTGAAGAATACAAGGGTCATATCTTAGAAAAGGAAGACAAGGGATATGGAAATTTGGATTTGGAAGAATATGATAGGTTATTAAAAAGACAGTATAATATGGGATACTACTATGATCAACAAAGAGAAGAGGAAAGTGCTTCAAGAGCAAAATTGGACTATGTCAGTGGCAGCATTAATGAAATTAATGGCATAAATGAACCAATGGAAGGAACAGACTCAAAATGGACAGAAAATCAAATTAATAAAGATGAAGAAGCTACAGAAGGCTATCAAGCATTCAATTTGGCCTTATCAGACTATAATGAAGAGGAAAATATGGAAATTAATGATTATTCTTTGTTCAATCAGCAAATACCTGAAAAAGAAGTTAATTGGGAAGAATTAATTTTTGGAAGAAACTTGGAAGATAAAGAAAAAAGTGTTACTATAGCTTCAAGTCCAGCTCTGAAGGAAAATTTATATGAAAAAAGTGACATGAATTTTCCCCTTGATAATAACAAACAAATGAATGACAATAATATTTCAGATGAGGAAATATTAAGGCAAATAACAGAATTTTTGAAAGAAACCACCAATCAGGAACAGGATAAAATATCTCAAATACCTCAAGTCACAGAATTTCCCATATGCAGCACTAAAAAGAAGTTGCAAAAGAGGAAATTCAAGCATAAAAGACAAAATAATACTTCGAAATTGATAAAAAATATTAAAATGAATATCAATTTCACCTTGGAAATGAACCATAAAAAGAACAAAAGGATACCCTTAAATAAAAGAACTTTGAAGGAGGAAATATTTTCCTTTATGAATAATTTTTTCTTTAATGATGAAACATTGAGTCTAAATAATAAAAATGAACATAAAAAAAAAAAAAAAGATTTAAGGTCCAAAGGAAGGGTAAATCCTTCCAGGAGGCCTAAAATTCTCCTTTAATCATAAAATTCTCCATTTATTTGTATTATTAATTTTCTTTGAATAAAATAAAAAAATATATAAAATATAAAAAAAAAATAAAAAAAAATAAAAAATAAAAAAAATAAAATAAAAAATAAAGATAATTATAAAAAAAAATATATATATTTGTATTTTTTATGTGGCTGGGCAATTCAAGTTCCTGTACCATATACATGCAGCTTATTGAATGTATTTGTACCTGATTTCTTATTTTTGATTATTTGTTCCTTTTCATTCACTGTTTTATAAGAAGATCAATCAATAAGAAAAAGTACATACATAAAAAATTATAACAATGATATTAAGAAATAATTTTTACTCACTGTAATTTTTTATATTATTATAAATTTTTTATATATAATATTTATTTTACAATGTTTTATTTTATTTGATTTTTATATATATTTATTTTTTTTACCCTTTTTTTCTCAAGCTTACTTATCATAAAATAAGTGAATAGAAAATAACTTTTTAATTATAATATAAAAAATATTATTTAATTTATCAATAAAAAAAAAAGAATACAAAATAAAAAAAATAAATGAAAATTTAATTAATTAAAATTACTAATAGTAGTTTAATGTCCTAAGTAAGACATTAAACTGCTTAAAGTTAAAGTTAAATTTAAACTTGATATTTACCTTTTTTATTAAATTTTACTTAAGTTTTTTTTTAGCGCTGGTTTCTATAGCCTAAAGGCTTTTTTCTTAAAGGTGGGGCAAGTTTATGGATCCGGGCAGACAATCGCGTTTGTAGATTCCAGCAGCATTAACAGAATAAAATAAAATAAACAAATAATAATATTTATAAAAGAAAGAAACGTTAAACGCTTATTTTGTCGCTTACAACTAGATTACATGGGATGGTTTTTTTAGTTCATTTTATTTCACCGGGGGGATTTCACTTGGACCTGCCTGCAGGTCCCTTACAAGGATTTTGGCTGATGTCTCCAAGTTAACTCAGCATTAAGTCATAACATATCTCTATGTTTAACTCACAATTAACTAATCATTAACTTCAGTCATATCTCCATATGTATCCCCAAATTATTTATGTCTCCACTTTGTTCATATCTCAGTATAGTTTTCATCCTTTCTTCACTTAAAGCTGGGCTGATTAGGTTTGGCCTTTTTCACATTCCCAAAGTAATACTCTCAGATATTTTTCATCTAACTTATTGCTGAGTAGATAAGATCTCTACCTTTATTACAACCTTGTCCCAAGGCTTAATATCATTTTCTCTCACCCTTTATCTCAATTTCAACACAAGATTTGTCAAAATTCTTTGAACCCACTATATGAAATTCTTCACAGCTTTTTGTAGTATTAATGAGTGCAAAATTTCTTATCCATTATTTTATTTTACATAATACTATCAAATGGAACTCAATATATTTACTTTTACAATGAAAAAGAATCCTTCCATTTCTTTTCCCCTAAATAAGCTCTTATATTGAGTTGGTATGGTTGCTTGCTTCAACTAATATATCTTAAGCCAATCATCATATACATTGATTCATTATTCTTCTCTCAAAATATTTCACATATAAAATACACATAGGATTATTTAATTTGGATTTGCATTTTGGTTCTATGAGATTTTTATTTTCCTAGTTGGAGCTTGCATATGAATATTTATTGGGATTGATTACCCAGTGAAAATTCATTGGGAAATACATAAATCATTTAAGTTTAAATCCTCTCTTGAGATATTCCTATTAATGTCTACATGAATTTGTATTTATCTAAATAATACTACATATTTAAACTTATATTATTGTTTGATAATGATACTTAATAAAAATTAATCAGTCTTCAGTAAAGTTTTGTTCAAATTGTGACAATATCAAAATATTTCAAATATTCCTATTTTTTATTTTCTTGTCTTCAATTTCTTCAAAATGAGGTCTTATAATACAAACATAATGAACCCTTAAAAAATATTGTATATGAAATATGTATTAGAAATATATATATATTAGATACATACTCATCAATTACTTGATAATACAAACCAAGATGAATCCCATGAAACATTCTTTCAGTACATTGGAATTCTGAGCCTTCTTTCTTCAGTTGCTCTCATTAGAGCTCCTGTATAATTTCTATATCACCTTCCATTGTTACTTCCTGTCAATCTTTTGTATATATATCCTGCAATTTTTTGGATTTCTACTTCAAATAAAGCAGGAAATGGATGTAGACTTTGAGTATTCCCCAAGTAAATGGCCGATAATATTGAAAGGAATTTAATCTTTGTTTTAAGAGAAATTGAAGACTATCAAGGTTATATCAATCACAAAAATATTTATACTTTAGCATAGACATACTCTAATTGAATTATTCCCAGATGTCCCATAGAAAAAATGGTAAGTCATGGCAGATGTTGGAGATATTTTAACAGGCATGAAGAATCTCAAATTAATAATAAGGCTTGAAAATTTGATCTTAATTGCATGTTGCTTCTAAGCTCTATGAAAAAGCCAGAATGTGAATTTATAATTATATTTCTTACAAATAATATGGGTGGACCTTCAAACTTGGATGGCATTGTTGGAAGTGGCAAAAATTTTTGATATAGCTTCATTTTAGTAATTATCAACCCATTGGTTTATGTCCAAATCTCATGTGGCTCAAGTTCTGAGTGAATGTTTCCTATAAATATTCAACAGTGTACAACCAATGGTGACTTTACAATCTGGGTACTTAAATGATGGATATGGTTAATCAGAGAATGGGACACTCAATATTTCAAACTCCAGTGGTACTCTCTGCTGATTTTTTATCTTATAGGAAACATTGTTGAGAATCAGCTTTATTAGAAGTGTTTTTACTAATCATTTTTGGTGAAAAACCAAGGGCTCAGAAATATATATTTGAGGGGGTAGGAAAATTTCTTCAAGACTTGATGGCTAATATGGTGAAAATGGGTGGATATTTCAGAAAACTTTGTCCAGTAATAAGGGTGGGTATGTGACCCCATATTTTTGAAGGATTTAGAGTGAGCACATAGTTTTGGAAAGAAATTCAATATTATCAAGCAGTCATAAAATATGGATTCTGAAAAAAATGTTGAATAGAAAGAGCTTTTGTCAAAAATTTCTGATTTATTTCACTCACTTAATGATATGATTTCATTCCCAACTTAAATAGTCATTACAAAAAAATCCAAGGAAGGTGACTTAAAATGTCTTATCAGAAATAATTTTCCATATTTTTGAAATATTTATAGTTATGAATCTTTACTCAATAGAAAGTCTGTTTTTTAACCTCATTAAATGTCTTGTTAAACTGATAGAACCAACCAATACTTGATACCTTCCCAGGGAAGGAATATCCATAAATGAAATTTGATTTAGTTCATGTGCATTTGAAGACCCTAAAATAAGATGAAAGTCAGATATCACTAAAGATATCAGATTTATTATGTTTACAATTACAGTTTCTAAAGCTCAAAAATTGATGCCAACTCATTCTTTTGCAGAAAATAGGCAAGAAAGATGCTCTTTTCAATAAAGATTGGTTCATTTTTAAGAAATTAAGAAATGTGATCAAGAAAAAAAAACTCAATTAAAAGAAAGGAAGTTGAATTAGAATATTTTCTGTTTATTTCCTTGTCATAAAATTCACAATATCCAATATCTCAGATCAATATGTGCCATAATCAATTGTCAATTCAACTAGAATTTTTCTTAAAAACCAAATAAGTCTCAAGGCCAATGTTTTGGAGTGGTGGGTATTCATCTTTAAGAGAAATTACTCTCACTTGGGAGACTATGTATTTTATTTGCAAATATTATGTCAACAGTTAAAACAAAATTCATGGTTACATACAAGGAGTATAGCATTTTAAAGGCAAAAACAAGAATTTTTATACTCAAAGAGGTCTGTGTATATATGCTTCAAATAAAAATCTGTTTTTTTAATCATATGTCTTCCATTTTTATGAAATCATCTGGGTTTCCAGCCACTATTATTTTCTTTAATTATATTTTTTTTTGCATTCTGTGAAAATATTGAGGGATAACTGCAGTTGTTTTTATGATATGTTGAAAGTCATTCAAATTTTTGAAATAAAGATAGTATATTAATGTCAAATTAGTAATATATTACTCATTTTTCTCATTGAAGAATTTATGTTACTGGACTTCAGATCAGGTGTTGTGAACACCCTAGTACTAAAAATAAGAAATCATTGTTTTTATCTAAATATATTGGTCAATATTTCATGGAGCTTTGAATAAAAAACGCAAAAAGGTGCAATCTTGCGCCATTAATCTCAAATATCAGCTTGAATATATATCTCTTATTTCAATAAAGTGTGATTAAACTCATTAAAAAGAATAATTCATTTGAGAAAATATAGCTTAAAATACTGGCTTTGAATTGATTCAAAGAGTCAAAAACACCTTCAATATTTGAACAAATAGTAAGTAGATCTGATTGAGTGATACAATATCCATTAGTTCTTGAAACGATCTACGTTAAAGTGAGCCATTGCTAGAATTTCCATTTTCCAGCTTGGTCAAACAAGGATTTAATTTTGAGACTTGAAAGTGACTGAATTGACATAAGCCAATCAGGCTGTATTGGGTGTCCTAATACTCTAAAAGTGATTTGTTCTTGTTATGAAATAAACTTAATTGGATACCAAAACCTTCGAAAGTATCATCTTTGCGTTTGATTAAAGGTTCACCTGTGATGTTGTCTTTACCCATGACTTTAGGTGGCGTGTATGTTGTATTATAAACTCTACCGCTGGGAGCATGAATCCACCTCTCGGTGATACGTTTGAAGATGACTTCTGTTTGAACCTCCAGGGAAACCACGAGATTGAGCTGATTGTTCAATTTGGATTTCATAAATTTGTCAAGCTGAATAGCTTGTTGTCTTGTCTTTGGTAAGCCCAATGAACGATGTGTAAAGAAACCAAACTAAAGGTGGATTTTATTACATCAACTAAAGCGTATGGTTTACAAGTATTTTAAGAGAGACAATTTAAGATCTACCTAAAGGTGGACACCACTTTAATCTATGATTTGTATATGTGAATGGTTAAGTAATGGAGTCTGCTTTTAAATCTATGAAATGAGGTATTAATGAGTCTGATAATGTTGTCGTACTGAGTGGAGATAGTATTACCTTGCTATACCTCTTCACATGGTAAAATAGTCTTACAGTGACATTAACCGGGGAGAACAAATATAAGAATAGTGATGATGAAGAAACAATTAACTAGGGTAGTTTAAAGGAATAATTGACTATGGTAACTTAATGAAGGAGTTCTCCAAAGAAAAAGAGAACATAGGTAACGGTACAAGGGGGCCTTTTTATATGGCTGATAACAGAGGCATTTCTAGATGAGATGTGCTGTAAGTTGAATAGATCAGTTAGTTATGATGTCATAACTAACTGTTTTCCTTTGTTTAAGAGCACAATTACATGCGCATGAAATGATCGACACATGCGCATCAGCGTTATGCACGATTTTCAACACGATGTTGATTGGATGATCCACATGGGGACATGCTACCAGAAAGTGCTAGAGGTAATTGAGTACCATTTGGTAATCTATTAGAAAACTTATTGACTGCATTTGATTTTTTGGTGATGACTGATTGAGTTGCTGGTGATACAAGACGAGTTTGAGGAGTTGGATTAGTAGAGAATGATTTAGGAGGCGTGGTAAGGTTAACGGTATCAATTTTTGGATTTTTGAGATTATTAGTTACAGTTTTAAGTACATTGACCAAATTTGGTTTAGGATCATCTTGTTCATAAGAAAAACTAAAAAAAGAAAAAAAATTAATATTAATTTTAAAAGTTAAAATTGAAAAATAGAGGTTAAATTTTAATAAGTTGAAAAGACTTTTTACCTCATTGCGCTTTCTCTCCTTAATCGCTCAAATTCTTCATTACCAATACCAGTAAAGATGACTTGTTTATGATTATTATTAGAGTTTTGAGTTTGAGGTTGATTTTTTTCAATTAATTCTTGATCCAATGATTTTGAAGGGATTGAAGGGGTTGAGTTTTGATCTTCTTGATTATTGAGTTTCTCATTAGCTACTTTTAAAACGATTGATGGATGTTTTTCCCATTTTTCGATTTTAAGAAACTTGTAAAGATTTCTTTCACGACCAGGCATTAATCTACGACCTTTTTGTTTATCTTTTAAATTAGGTGGATAACTAGTTGACATTCGTTGTTACACCTACTCTTTGACATCTTAAGATCACATCAGGAAAGAGTTCCAGCCAAATGTCTCTCTTTGAACCCATACAAGGAGCCGTTGTATCGGAGCTAACCATATCTGAAAGTCTTCAAAATGATTTTGGAACATTTAAGATTTTTAAACGATCTGCAGTTGATTTTTCCTTTTTACTGATTGGAATCAAGTTTGATGGAGTAGATGATGTTGAATTTCTAGAGCCCTCTGCAGCGTCAGAAAGAGTTCTTTTTTCTTTTCCGACCAGAGGTTTCCAGATTGATTCTTCAGACATTAATAAACGATTACTTTGAGGAACCATTAAGGCCTGAATGAAAATAAAGGTTAATGATTAAAGAAATAAAGAAAAAAAGAAAACAAATAGACAAAAAAGGATATCTGACTTTTTCATTAATACCATCAATTAGAGACCAAACATCACGAGATTTATCTCTTTCTTCTTTAGTAACTTTTTCATCTTCAATACTTCTAACAATATTGTCGATTGAGATTGCCATAGCTTGAGCATTTTCATATTCATGTGTTGAAGCATCGGTACTAAATGATATAAGATTTTGAATGAATTCTGATTTATTTATTTTTATTTTGAGAAAAAAAGGCAACTTACTGATAAAGTAAGTTTTGGAATAATAAAGGATACTATGAAAGTCTTTGAAATGGTTTTGGAAGACAAATTGCAAGTCCACATTCACCTTGAATGGCAGCATGCTCTTCCAAACGCTATTTTTTTTTTGGCCAAAACCAATCAAAATAGAATAAAATAGATATTAATATGATTAAATTTATCAACAAAATACTAAGTTTCAAATACTAACCATGATAATTTTAGCAAGACGTTTTTGATCAGGAGGGATTGTTGAGCTTTTACGACCTACAATTGCCAAAGATTCTTCAACTTCTCTCAAAGCACGAACTATAAGTTTCAATGATCCAAGTCTAGATAAATAAAGAAAGGTAAGATGATGAGAGTTAAGATGAGAAGATAAAAAACTCATGACAAGATTCAATTCACTAACTTGTGGAGGATTAGGAGGTTTTAAATAATGACAAATTCCACGAAGAGCATTTGAACCTTGATGAATTGTATTCCAACCAGATTTAACTTGAGAATTTGAAGGATTATTACGATTATGAGTTGTAGTAGGAGGATCAGAAGCTAAATTTTTTTCTTCTTGAGGAATTAAAGGATTAGGTGATGAACTAATTCACAATAAATAAATAAATAAAAAGATCAATTAAGTTTAATCAAGAATGAATTGATGAAAAAAGAAGAAATTACAAACCAATGACAATCTTCAGATTCCATATGAGGGATATGATCACGACTGTGATTAGAACGAGTGGTAGATGAAAGAGAAGGACTTTGAGTTAATCTAGCAGTGATGGGTAAAAAATCGGAAGTGGTGATGGGAGGGGTAAGTGGAGTAGAAGAATTTGAAGAAGCTGTAGTATTAGTATTTGTACTTTTAGAAAGGGTTGAATTAGAAGTTGAATCTTGAGGGGAAAGTAAGATGGGTGAGATCGTAGGATAAAGTAAGGGTATAATATAATTATTTCTTTAAGACTAAATTGAAGAGATTAAAGATTAGTGATGATGGATTGAATGAATAAATTTGATTCAAGAAGAAGTAAGCTTACGACTAATTCAGATACATATCTTTCTTCACTTGCTACGATTTCCGATAAGACTTCTTGACGAGTTCTTTCTCTACCACTTAAATTTTCTACTAGCCTAAATCTGTCATTTCACTCCAAGTCATTGGTTGAACGATTTCTTTGCCTAATCTACTACTGATCAGATTACCTCCCGAAGTATCAGCGGGACCAATTAAACCTGTTGAGCTTCTTCTAGTATGATAAGCTGAACTAAGAAAAGATAGAGGACTAGTAGGACGATGAACAGTATTTGGAGTTAAGGTTCTTTGATTGAAATATTCACGAGAGAGATCAGGAGAGGGATAAGATGAAGAAGTGTGACCTAATTGACTACCTGAATGAGATGGGTCTGATTTTAAGCCGGTAGAAGTACGATGAGGAGATAATAAGTTTGTAGGAGGATGATGAAAGGATGAATTATGATTTAAGTTGGATTTATGATTGATTAAAGGGGTAGGATTATTTGTTGAAGATCTTAAAGAAGGATGAGAAGGATGAGGTAAAGGTGAAGTAGGATTTAAGACTTTTGAATAAGAGAATAATATGGATTGAATGAGATGAAAGTAATTTGAGTTATTGACATGAGAAGAAAGGTTCGAGTCAGCTAAAGATGTACGATGATGGAAAGATTAAAAGGAATATGAGGGTGAGGGTTTAAAATCAAAAATTAAGCGGAAACATTTTGATTAAGATGAATTGTGATGATAGAAAGTTAAATAAAATTATGAAAATCTAAAAAGTGTAGATCCAATTGCTAGTTGGATTTACATTTTTTAATTTTCATCCAAATATTTTGGCTTTGAAATTGAAAATATATAGATGATGATTATAAAATCAAATTTTAAATCTAATGAATATTTGTTTATATTGTTTTTATTATTTTGGTTTTTATGATTATTTTTGTATTTTTTTGTGTTTTCATTTTAATTTTAATAAAGAGATTTAAATGACGAAAATTGAGATTTATTTTTTTTTCCATTATAATAAAAATTAATTTGAATTTGTTTAAATTTTTTTGAAGCACTGATATTAAAAAATAAATGAATGTAATAAGAAAAAAATATTTTGATTATTTAGAAGTTGAAGCAAGCCTGTTGATGATAGAAGTATGATCATCTACTGTAAATTTATCAATCTTACCATTTTGTAAGTTTTTGAATAAGTTGTACGCTTTTTTTGAAATTTGTAATGACATGGATAATCTGGTAAAAGAGTTACTATTGCCGCCATCTGGATAAAGAGTAAAATGTCTAGTGCTTTTTGCTTTCCAGACCATTTGTACAATACCAGGTTCTTTACCTGTTAAATCAATATTAATAGAGTGGTCTGGAAAGACAAAAAATTCATTGAATAAATCAAAGTTATCAAAGATTAAGGTGCCATCACTTGTAGAAATTGGGATAGAAAGAAAATAAGCAAACTCCGAAGAGTCTGTTTGATCAATATGAGGAAAGTTAGAAAAGTTATTTAAAGTAAATGTTAATTGATTTGCAAATGAAGAAGAATAAAAATCAGTAAAGTCTAAAATCTCAAATCCTGGAATGTTGAATTGTTTCATTTGATTTGAATTCATTTCAAAAACTGTTGATGATAATTTTTGAAAGAGATTTTGAATGATAATTTGTAATTGAGAGAGTTGAAGTGATAAAGAATTATAAAGTTCTGGGTTATTAGAAATAGAAGTGGAATTGATATAACGCCCAATCGTAAAGTCACCAAGCCGAGGTGGTCTCCATCCAATTGCATACATGGAACCGGTGATCTTGTTTCCAGATTCTTGTAATTTGTTAAGAAAAAGTTTATATTTAAATAAAAAAGTGGATAAAAAGTTTATTTGAGATTTTTCATAATCATTCAGGTTTCTAAAAGGAATAAATTGGATTATTGCAAAAGTTTTATCAGGTGAATGAAGAAGTGATTTATCATCTAAAATTGTAAATCCAAAATTTATAGAAAAATATTTTTTTTTAATATAAGTTCTGTAAGAGTGAGTTTTTGTTAAAAAAATTGGTCTTAAAGTTTTTCTATCAAAATCATTATGAGGAATTGGATCAAAGAAAGAATCATGTAAAAAATTACATGTTCTGAAATAAGGAGCTTCATAACTACATCCTAATTTATTTTTTTTATTTTGACGGTGGAGTTGATGAGATTTCTGAGAATTGTTTAAATTTTTTTTGAGATATCTATTTGATTTCATTGCTCTAGGCATTTTGAAATTTGAAGAGAGTAATAAAATTCAAAAAATAATTTTTAAAAAAGCTGAATAACGATCTTATAGCCTCATAAAATTATGAGTTTAGCCAATCTTTGACAAGCACGCATCCATTCAGTTTTAAAAAATTTATTTAATGAATATTATTGTAGTAATTAATGAAGAAATGAGTTGAAAAGTATTTTTTGCTAGTAGGAAGGCTGAAAATCAAAGAGAAGCACTGGATTTGGTGGAAATAGCACAAAAAGATGATTTGGTGCGAAATCTGTTAGTTCTGAGGTGGCGGTCATCACCGGAGCTTCAAAATGATGAAACCATACCTCAATTGAATTCCAGGGGCCCCCACTGCTCTGTATGACTGGCTTTGGCAGTGGGGGGCTGTAAAACATGCCTGGAGGCTCTGTAACAAGCCCCAGGTGACTGTATTGTTTGGAAGAAAAAAATATATTCTGAAATTGGCTGACTGGTGATACAGCAACCCAAAAGAAATAACAAACATGTATTAATTTTAAATTGAATTGATACAATTAATTCAATCAATTTGAAATTGTATTAAATCAAATAAGTTAATTAATTAGATAAATTTCAAAATGAATTAATTAATTTCAATAAATCAATTTAATTAATGAATTAATCTCAATGAAGCAATTAATTAATTTACTTAATTAATTTTAATGAATCAATTAATTAATTGATTTAATTAATTAATTTCAATGAATCAATTAATTCATTTCACTGAATCAAGCAATTAATTTAATTAATTAATGAATTTCAATGAATCAATTAAGTCATTTCAATTAATCAATCAATTAATTCAATTAATTAATGAATTTCAATAAATCAATTAATTAATTTCAATGAATCAATCAATTAATTTAATTAATTAATGAATTTCATTGAATCAATCAATTAATTAATTAATTTCAATGAATCAATCAAGTAATTTAATTAATTAATTTCAAGAAATCAATTAACTAATTAAATTGATTCATTGAGAATCAAATTCAATTAATTGGAAATGAAATTTAACAATTGAAAATGAAATGTAAGTAATTGAAAAAAAAATCTCAATGAAGCAATTAATTAATTTAATTAATTAATTTTAATGAATCAATTAATTAATTGATTTAATTAATGAATTTCAATAAATCAATTAAGTCATTTCAATGAATCAATCAATTAATTTAATTAATTAATGAATTTCAATGAATTAATCAATTAATTTAATTAATTAATGAATTTCAATGAATCAATTAATTCATTTCAATGAATCAATTAATTAATTGATTTAATTAATTAATTTAAATGAATCAATTAATTCATTTCAATGAATAAATCAATGAATCTATTAATTAATGGATTTAATTAATTCATTTCAATGAATCAATCAATTAATTTAATTAATTAATGAATTTCAATGAATCAATTAATTCATTTCAATGAATCAATCAATTAATTTAATTAATTGATGAATTTCATTGAATCAATCAATTAATTAATTAATTTCAATGAATCAATTAAGTAATTAAATTGATTCATTGAGAATCAAATTTAATTATTTGGAAATGAAAGTTAACAATTTTTAATTTAAATTATTGAAGTGAATTCATTAAATTTATTAATTCAAAAATTAAATGAATTGATTATGTGAAATGCTAAATTTATGAATTTGAGTTGTTATAAACTTAAAGTAATCATACTAATAGTTGCATTATGGTTTTTTAAACAAAATTGAAATTTTTTTAGATATTATAAATTAATGGTCTAATTAAAAGAAAATGATAATAAACTGTTTCAAAATGAGAAAGTACTAATGATTTATTGAAAATAAATGTTAGACGCAAAAAAATTACAGGTGTATTTCAGAGTTTATTTGGAAGTTGATTTGGGGTTGGAAAATGTGGAATAAGATATTGAAAAGAGGGTAAAGATTTAATAGCAAGAAATATTAGATGGGAATATAGTTTTTCCTACAAAGTAAATAAACATAAGCATGAAATTAACTTAACTTATTGGCAATCATGCAAGTCAAGTAAGCATGGTATTGTCATTATAAAAGACAAGGTTTTTGGATGGCAATTGAAAATAAGGACAGTGAGGATGTTATTAGTATGAGTATATTGTAGTGAAGGATAATATTTTTGATTTGAGTTGTTGAGGAATGTTGAAAACACAGGATTTTCTTGTTGCACTGAGTCAAGTCTTATTTAAGAACAAATGCCATAGCTAATGAATGAAAAGGTAGTTTCAAAATGAAACTATTCTAAAATTAAAAGCATGGACATTATAAAACCAAAAAAGATTTAACAGGTTCTTGGAATAGGAAATTAATTACAATGGTTTGATTATCATGTGTAAGTAAATTAGAAACAGGAGGTAAAGCATCAGATTTGTGAGGGTGGAAGGAGTGATGTCACAGTGGCTTGTGCTTCCCATTGGTTTAAAAAATCACTTGTAAGATATTGAGCCAATTGATGTCGTGAAGGTGGGTGAACAAGTTGGACATCAGTGAATGGTTTCATGCCCTTAGAAAAAAAAGATTTAAGATGAAAAGATAGATTTTTCCAAACTGGATCTTCGGGTGGAGGTGGCTTAACATGTTGGTGAATAAGATGAAAGGAGCATAGTATGAGCATGGCATTGGAAATTGAAAAATTCCGATGATCCTTTTGTGCAGTGAATAATCCCTTGACACCTAATATCAAATAGTAAACAAAAGGAAGGAAATTATGACGGCTACGGTATTCAACCAACTTCTTCTTGGCAGTTTCAACTTGGAGATCATTGTCAGTATTAGAGGTTACCACTTGAGGAGCTGAGTGAATTATTACGGAAGAGATTTGGTTATTAGAACGGAGGGCCTTTCTTCTTTTGAGGCGTTTAGATTGTTCAGTGTGGTTAGGGGAAACATCGTCAAGGGAGGCTTGTGCTTTGAATATCACATACGAAATCATGACATCTAAAATGAGGTCTTGAAAAATCTTTAACTGTTGATCTGAGTCGGAGGAAATATTGTATGATTCTTGAGCATTGTTTGAGCCACCTGGACTTTGATGTGCCATGGAAATCAGTTCCATCGGTGAAATTGAGGGTCTTTTGAGGCCTTCGAAGTATGAAATCATGTCCAGATAAATGTTGACCTCATCAATTTGTGCTTGAGGGGGTACAGGAGGTTTTGGTATGCAAAATTCATCCATGGTTGCTGAGACTGAAGCTGCTATTACTTTTGCCCAAGCAGTGATGGTGAATGATCTGGGCTGCGACATATAGATTAGATGACGCACAAAATGAGTTTCAGGGTGCTTTTCATTACGAATGCTGGGGTCAGGTGAAAATGGTAGTGAAATCTGAATTTCAGGCGCAGTGACTTGGTCAAAGATCGGCATCTTAAAGATTGAGGATGTAACATAAAATTCTTCTTTAGTGGCATTGAGAAATGGGGCACCTGGAGAAATTTATTATAAGCATTAGTTCATGGGAGTAGTATAATTTTAAACTGACTATTATCGCAGAGTTCATCAATCCATTTGCTATATGAGGAAGAGCACTGTTTAAAATTGAAATTCCCCTTTGCAGGCTGTTCGGAGCCCAAATTTTGGTGGCGCCAGGAAACGAGTGAGTCAATTGCTTCAAATCACCGGGGCGAATCTCGTGTCAATCGTCGGCGATTGACTTCACGTCAAGCAAACGTCAAGCAGGATAAAAGTCGAGCTCACGTCAAGCGAAAATCAAGCGAACGTCGAGCACACGTCACACTCTGGTCTTACACCAAATCCTGTGACATCCAATAATATTGGTTCCCCTGTGCCTTCAACTCAGATTCCTCACCGCCTGATCATCCCACAACCGTCCGATGATTGGTAAAAATTACACCAGACCCGCCTGTTTGCACACACACACATCAAAGATGTCCTTCAGCCAGTCTTGATGTAGGCGGGGGGTTTGACTTCACCAGGTCATCCATGAAGTGTGCGTGTGCATGCGTGGGGGCGGGTGCGTTTGCGTGTGCATTGGCGTGTGCGGGTGGGTTTGCGTGTGCATTGGCGTGTGCGGGTGCGTGGGCGTGTGCATTGGCGCGTGCCGGTGCGTGTGCGTGTGCGGGTGCGTGTGCGTGTGCATTGGCGCGTGCGGGTGCACATGCGGGTGTGGGTACGCAAAAGCCGATTCCGCTTCCAACATGATGATGGCGCAGTTAGAAATTTTGGATGCTGTGAAAGGTGAGTGTGTGGGTCATTTGATCATTGGACTTGGCTTATTCACACTGTACCCAATGTCAAAATAGTAACTTCTTTGTGGCAATGTGAAATAATGGGCTTTGCTTGTCACAATGGCATGTCTCTGTCACTAAATTTTGAGGCAATTACTAGCAAAATTGCTAATGAATCTGAGAGATTTGCATTTTAGTAGACTAAATATCATGAAATAACGGCTTTATCATTACAAGCAGTCCACATGACAGAGCTTTGTTATCATACAATCCACAGTTACCTTCTATTTCTTCTTCAGATATAATCAAGTGTCCATCATCAAAACCAACAGCTTTATAAATATTCAGATGCGGCCAATCTGGTAGGAAATTCACATCAATCTTCAAAGGTTTTAAAATCAGAAAGTTATTGTTCAGTATGCTAGATGGCTCAGAGACTTTGAAAATGCTATCAATAATACCAAATTGTCGTGAGTTGCCCCTCAGAAAACATATCACACTGTTGCTGATATTTTTGGATTCAGTTGAAAATATATTGTTCCCAATATTAATGCTTGAAACTGGAAAATACCAAGGTGAGACAATCCTTGAAGTGGGAGGACTTGTGGATTGCACGGTAGTGTCTAAGCTGATCCAATCAACTATTTCCCTTGTTGCATGAAAAGTCTGTAAGTACTCAACCAGGCAATCATAATTTTGTTGGTCATGGCGGGATGGCTTGTTATATTTATGGTGATTGAACACGGCAGGTGGCTGTGATTCGAAAAGCTGTTTTATTTCACATGGCACAGATGGGGATTTCAGGAGAACGGAAAGGTTGGAACATCGACAGATATGTTGAAGTAAGGTTTTATCTATATCATCTATTCAGAGTTGCAAAAAGTTAGTCTTATTCAGTTCAGGTGTTTAATCAATGTGAATATATTGATCTTATTAATTGACTTACATATCTTGTTATTTGTTGGCATCTTTGCAAATACTCCAATCAAGCGCTCATAACCCCATGTGGCTGAGGCTTGTGCTGGGCCCCAACGTTGGAAGAGTTCGGGAATATGATCAGCAAAATGATGATTTGGTTTACTTTTCTGTTTTGGGAACAGGTGTTGATTGGAAAGGCGGAATTTTTTCCAATGTTCAGCAAATGCAGTCGCATCATCTATTGAAACAGTCCAGCTTGTGGCAATGTTGATAGCACTAATCAAATGGAATGTATTCTTGGCTAGTTCATTTGCAAGTTCTTCTGACTGACCCATTTTTCTTTGAGTGTTGGCGGATTGGTGTGCATCTAATGACATCTGTTGACTGAGCATTAGAAATGGAATATAGACCTTATATAAGAGAGCCCATTCAGCGGCTTTTAAGCTACCATGAGAGGGGGAACCCATTTTGCGGGGAACTCTTGTCCAAGATGAGGGAATTATGGTCTCAGATATTATTTGTCGGAGATGCTCAAGAGCCTCACCCTTGATCTGGTGATCACTCAGTGCAGTGATATCCAATTCAGAGGGTATTTCAGAAGTGGGGATGTAATCGGCATCAAATGAAGGAATCTCTGCAGAACCACTAGATGGATGTTCTGTGTTAGGGGTGGGCATTGGGAAGTAGTTTTTTCGGGTGGAAGTAGTGGGGAGTGGCTCATTTATTATTTTTGCTGCGTCTCTTCTCAGGGAGCGGGCCTCTCTCAATGTGATTTTATCAAGAGAGCTGTTGGAGGTCATGGAATCTGAGTCTGAACTGTTGGTGTCATTGGATTTCCTGCGGGACCTGAAGTAAATTTTTGATTTCGCCTCTGGAATGCACAATTTGAAAGTTGCATGATCCTTCAAAATTCCAAGTATTAAATTATGCATTATGTCAAGATTAACCATTCTGGTTGCATCCCAATACGGAAGGTCTTCCAAAATTGAATATCGCACTCCATACTCAGAGAAAATTGCTTGTCTTTGTTGTGGGGTTGCCCGAAGCCATTTGGCAATGGTTGATTTATGACTTTGGTATGAGCGCGTGTAGTGAAATTGAGGACCAATTTCTTCAATTTGAGCTTTGTGAATGGTGCAAAAATTACAAAAGTGGTTGCCTGAATGGGAAATAAATCCAGTAAGCTTGCGCATGGCAACCACATCCGCAATGGCTGTGAGGATGGCAACACGGATAAAGGATCCTGATGGACCTGTTGAGGTGGGTGCAAAATGGTAACCTTGCCATAGCTCTTTGAGCTCGTTGATGAGTGGCATTAATAGATAATTCAATTGAAGCGCAGTTGGCTCCTTCGGACCAGGGATGATTCCTGCAACATAGACATTCTCGGGCTTCAATCGTTCACTTGGGGGGAGATTAAGACAAATAAGCATGATAGGTCCAATGCTAGCCAACCGGGTTGACTTTCCATGTGCATTAAACCAGTCCACATATATGGAGAAGGCCAATGCACCAGGAATGGACATGAATGGGGGGTCATGGATATTTCTAGTGCCAGTGAAGCGTCTCCAGACCAATCCATCCCAGACGTCACGTTTTGGGGAATCTTCGGGAGTTTGGGATTGTTGATGTTGATGCAGAATGTCCATAATTCCAGCCCGCTGGAGGAATCTGGCAAGCCAATTTTTGAATGGTTGATAAATGAAATGTTTTGTTGGTATGAATTTTTGCTTCATGTTGGTTGTGTTTTGGGTTTGGGGTTCAGATGAATAGATGAATTTGCCTAATGATTGTGTGCAAGGGGGATCATGATCATTTGGGTCATTATGGCGTTGACAGTGGGGTTGGTCAGTTGTGACTGATTCAGTAAGGCCATTAAGAGAGAAACATTGAGGACAACATATATAGTTTTGAATCACTGGCTCCAATTGGAGATGTTCAAATATGGTACTCAGATCTTGAGGTATATGGAATGCAGGAGCGGGGGGACCAGCTGAGCTTGAGATACTGGACTTGATCAGCAGGTTCAGGGCGGGGTTGAGTATGCGTGAAGCCCTGCGGGGTAAATTATACCTTAATGATAGAATGGCAGATATTATCATTCCTAGGTCTTGTGGGGGAAGGGTTTGACTGCCACTATATGGTTTCTGTGCAGTTGAATTGAGACCCGCAGGAGTTGAGAAAGTGCTTTGGGTCAAACGTGAATAATCAGCTGGGAAGATTTGATCCAATAGAATTTGTGGGCACCCAGATCCTGATGCAGAAGTAGGGATGTTTGGAAGGGATTTGGGTGCAATGGTTGATTTGAGCTTTTTAATGTGCTGTTTATATTGGAAAGGTGTGAAGGCAACTCCTTGCCTATCACCCTCAGGGGAAGAATGTGTTTGAGTTGAGCAGTGTTGACACATGCATATACGCATTGAGGAATATGGCCGGGTTGTCATTGTTGCAGGAATTGGGAGTACGGTTGGTTTGTGTATAAATATCTATGGTTGATGTGAAAGTGTTTAGGAGTGTTATTAATTGGAAATAAAATTCAGTGATTATTTATGAAGCGGGAGATGATTTGAGCCAGCTGAGGATTTTATCCCATTTGTAATGGAGCATGAGCTGCAGTGGATAAAGTTTAACATGTCTCATCTGGATGGCGGAATTGGTTAGGCGTTTAATTGGGTAAAATGCCATGCTGCTCAATGCTCATACATATTCTAGTTTATTTACACATTGTGATAGTGCGGGTTTGACCATTGAGGGGGTTCCATTAGTGAAGTGTTACCATTGAATTGAGGGGATTAACATTTAATCCATGTACGCTGGCACGCCATCGTACATGGTTTAAACCTTATTACAGACATAACTATATAACTCTATTACATAAGGGGTTGGAGTGCAGCTAAAGTCTTGGTATTTGGTTTGAGTACGGCGGGCTTTGAATCAGTTGGAATGTGATTTGGATTGTCTTGCCTTTCGTGAAAAGGTGATGTCTCTTTTGTGGGTAAATCCTTCATGAATATACCCCTTTACAGATGTACAATGTTGGGGAATTTCAATGCATATATTGGCAGTTTGGATAATTCACAAAATGTGACAATGGGGAGGCAGAAATGTTACCAAATATGATTACCTATGGATGATGGGTCCCCTTTCAGATCAAGGAAATATCACATTATATGCTGGTAGGCCGTGCAGGGTGGTTTCCGACAAAAGCGGAGGAGCTCAAGAGGAGGCAGGGAGGATTCTCCTCAAAAGAGTCTTATCCGACTTCCACACAACACTTAGTTCCAACTATTCATAGAATTTCTCTATTCTAAATTTGAAAAGATTTCATCTCATATCACTCTATTTTATCATAATACTGAGGTGTTTTATCTAGTTAAAAATATTACTGTACTTTTTCGGCCCTTATGTCATCTTTCAAGTCACATAAATCCCGTTCAGGTTCTGTTCATGACTCAAATAGTGAATCTAGCATAGAATATGTTCAAACACAGTCACCATTGAGTCCCAACATTCCTCTCACAACCCCTATCGCATCCTCAATGAATGTATCAGGTCTTAACATTGATGTGGGCAATCCAAAGGCTCCAACTTCAAGCACTTGGTCGATCCCAAATATTTCCGTCACTCCAATTCCCCCGAATCCCACTAATACACAAATTCATGTGTCTCAGGGGCCAGAAGGCACACCTCAAATCTCCTCACACGCTAATCCCCAATCAAAATTTCCACGTGAGTTCCTCCTTAATCCCGGTCGGAGTCCAGTCGCATCCCAGGATCCCTTTGGCCAAAGTAAACAGCCAACCCTCAATATTCCATCAGGATCGCAGGTTCATGTGGGTGATGAAAGGCGCGTGGATGGGGGGCGACGAAAAAGACCTTTGGAAAATGTAACTTGGAGCGGTCTGTCGGAGGGAAATCCAGTATTGACGCTTCATCAAAGTAAGTCATTTGAATTTTGGAGTAGAAACTTATTCATGATTTGATATGTTTGTTTCATGGGTTAGATATGGCACCTAAAGGCAAGTCAGTCCGATCTCAGGAGCCAATTGAAGATCGTGAGGATGACCAGTCTTCATTAATGTTTTAATGTGTTAACTGATGATTTTCATAGCAGGGGATGAACTTTATGCGTCTTCACCTCTGGTCCATAAAGAGAAAGTCAGTGGACGTCATCATCCATATGCCTCCAAACCAAGAACGGGTCATGCCAGTACATCAAGAGAAACAATGGTGGATGATGAGGATGAGAACATGTCTCCGACTCAAAGTGAAAGAAATGATGAACCAAGGAGGGACAATTTCACAGCGCATGAGCAAGGCACTCAATCAAATAGTGAGTTCACCCATCCTCAGCTGGGCCTCGCCCAGAGTATGCTTGAACAATCCGAGGTCAGACAGCAAAGGAACCAGGCCCGCAAAGCTCACAATGTGGCGAAACGTGCAAGCCAGAAGGAGCAACAAAAATGGCTGAAGGGAGAACTTCCAGAGAATGTCCATGGAATGAGATCAGCAGTACACGCACATTGCCTGTTCCTACTCAAAGTTAGGGATAAGGATTTTTCCTCACTACCAACACCACCCAGCACAGAAGAGCGTGAAATTGCAATTCAAGTGGCTGGTCATCTCGGTTATGTCCCCGAGGATGTGTTCAATGAGCCATCAACACAGGTTCAGTCTCAGGGTTTCCAAAGCTACTGCGAAAATGAGCTCCACAAGCTAGGACTAAAGCGATTCACTTGGGACTGGGAGAGCTCATGGCAACATCCGTTCAACGAGCTGATGTCTATGGTGTTTTACCGTACATTCCGTCTCGCACTTGTCAGCACTGAGTATCATCACTACTGTTGGAACAAGGATCATAACAACTATGGGGTCGTGGCGGCTTTAATGGAGCGATATTTCACTTATTTGAAAAGAGAATGGAAGTCTATTCAAAAGGATGCCGAGTATTTGGTAAAAAAGAAAGAGAATCAAAAGCTCGCAAAGATTCGTCAAAGAGTTAGTTACTGTATCTCTTCTTCATTGTGGACCAAGTCTGATGATGATCTACTTGATTATGTGCAGACCTGTGAGCGCCGTCGTGAATGGTGTGATACGGCTAAATTTCCCATCCTAGCATCACAATTCAATGACCCTCGAGTATGTTCAGATACTGAGGAGGTACTGGAAAATGGCCGTCAAGTTTACCGCAAAGTGGGATTACGCTGGCGCTCCCAGTTATTTAATGATTTGGTATTAAAAGTGGATAGAGACATAGAGTTTTGTAATCGGATTAAAAAAAAGGGTAAAAAAACTATTGATAGATTGCCAGAATTACGATCGACAGATGATGGTGATATTCCGGAAGGCCTATCATTTCAGGTATTTGATCAAGATTGGCTCAAAGGCTGTAGTAAGATGCAGACTAGCTCCCTCAAGATACTTGACATGCCAGTTATTAGGCCTAATGGTGATGCTCTGCAATAACTTAGTAATTGGTCACGGTATAGCACTGTGACAAATTAAAATTTTGTGAATTATTTGTGCAGGTGTAATAAAATCTGATTATTATCTCTTAAGGATGCAACAACTTGCTAAATATGTTAGAATATAGACAATATGAATTGAAATGTATCACCGTCTCCCTTGCAATAATACTCTATTGCTCATTTTCATTGAGGAAATATTGAAGAAGTTCGATCCAGCTCATGGTGTTCATAATTGTGGACCTGTGCCAGAGTCAACAGGAGTTATCAACTTTGTCAATCACATATTATATAATATCAGTAAGGCTCACGCAGTTAATGATTTTTTCTTTTCTTGGACCTATTGGTAATTGGAATATGGCATTCCCATAAGGAATGATTTCAGAATAGTAATACAATCAAGTGAAAGATGAGCTTGAAAGGTACCTTCCGCATGTTGACCTCAACTGAATGAGGAGTGATATAGTGGATGACCTGTACAGGTCGTTGTTGGCCAATACGATGTAGACGATCAACAGCCTGAGCCTCAATGGCTGGGTTCCAATTGGGCTCCTGGAAATGTGGATGTCAGGGTCCGAAAATCAGGGGAGAATTTTGGGGGGCCCCTCACCATTAAATAGACTACATTAGCACAAGTTATATTGAGGCCAGTTCCAGCCGCGGCAATGGATGCAATGAGTACTTCACATTCAGGATTATTGAAGAAATTCTCAAGCGCCTTGTCCTGCGCTCGTGGTGTAATTGTTCCATCAATTCGTGCTGAAAGGATAGAGTGATGGGCAAGAGCAATACCAATTCTACAATATAAAAAAGTCAGATGGAGTCAATTGGTAATGGATGCATATTAGAATTAACGCACAAATCTAGAAATTGGGTCCATTGGGTATAAACCACCGATTTCGTTGGACCACACCTTGTTTGTTTGTTCTTCATTAAGCTTTGTAGGAGGTGTGCAATTTTACTACTCATCATGCATGTTTCCACATCCACAATAGTTCGTGTGATTCTTGGGGAGTTATCCTGAGTGCTCCTGCCCTCGGGGTCTTCCAGCTCCGCCTCCGCAATTGTGTTAAGCATGATGTGATGGTTACAACATATTCGCAGCTTATTAATATTTCTGAAAAACTCTCCTGGTCCTTTGCTTTTGGATGATAGGAATTCTTCATATAATGTGGAATATTCTTGCTGCATGGTCGGGTTGAGTGGGAGCAGCTCATAATGATGGCTAATAGTGGGGAGAGATTCGAGATGTGTGGTTTTGGTGCGGCGCAAACTTAAATGCCGCAATGCCAAATGCAAAATATCATTGCAACCTTTTGAAAGACTACTCAGGATGAATGGTGACCAGTTATCTTGATCGGCGCTCTGGGGTTGAGTGATGAAGGATATTATGCCCAAAAGGTCATAAATGGTGTTGTGAATAGGTGTGCCCGTTAAACATATTCGACGGGATGAAAGGAGGCTATTAATGGCACGGTGAGTGGCAGTGTATTGAGAGCGAATATAGCTATAAGAGGGGGCAAGGGTTATTGGATATAAAAGGTAATTTGAATCATTTAAGCTCAGCCACTCACTGTGCTTCATCCAAGATTATACGATGCCAATTGATTTGAAAAATGAATGATGTAGAGGGATTGGTTTGCTTAAATTCTTGGGTGATAGTATTGTAAGAAGTGATGATGATATCATATTTTAAGATGTCGGCTTGGGATAATGAGTGACGAGTGGGACCATGGTAGATTTTGGCATGCAGTGCTCCAGCCTGAGCATGCTTGGATATTTCTGATTGCCAGTTGGTAATTAAGCGAGGGGGGCAGATGATCATGGTGGGCGTGGAGCGATGGGGGTTTGCAATCATCCGCTCCTTGGAGGTACCAATTAGAGCAATGGCCTGAATGGTTTTACCTAATCCCATATCATCCGCAAGCAGTCCTCCAAGAGGGGTATTGGTCGAAAGGGATTCAAATGAGCTAACGACCTTGTTTGTAATGATGTGCCTGGCATTAAAAGTGGATCCTGGGGGTGAGGTTGCCCAAAGGTTACGGGCTGATTGGCCATTGGGGATTTCTCGATCCCAGAGAAAAGCTAGTCCGGTCTTTTGATGAGGGAGGAGGGGGGTTTGAATAATGGCATGGGGCGGGGTCATCATGGGGAGGTCTGATCCACTGGGTAATTGTATCAGTTTTTGCTTGGAAATCAATGATGAAACAGCAGGATATGAAGCAGGCGTCGAGTTTGAAGCGGGAAATGTCGGAGTAAAGAGTTGACATTGACAATGAGTAGTACAGTCATATTCTTTGGGCATTTTAAGCTTGAAATCTTGTGTTCGAAAGCTTTCCATTATGAATAGAACGTTTGGATACCATGTGAAGAACATCAATGCTAGATTGGGTTTCTGAGATGAGGAGGGATCATTGGCATCAGTCATAAATACTCCCTCAACAAATAATATTTGAGTAGGATTGGATTGGCAATTTTCAATCCATGCCCCACCAGGACCACAGTGCATGAACGTTTTGGGTGCCCCAAGGAATGGTATCAACGTTTGGGAAAGGGTTCCCGGGAGAGAGCCAATAGCATGCTGGTGATTGGGGAGATATACGAATATGTTGTGTTGATTGTGCCATAGGATAATCCAAGAACCTAAGTGGGAATTCTCAGGCTTTAAGGTTATATCACTATTTATTTGAATACGAATATTAATCATCCCAATGCAAAGTGGTTGTGAAGGGGTTGACATGATGGCTATTTTGAATTATTTGGGGACAGTTGGGAATTATATGATCGGGAAGGGTTAGCTAAAGGGAATGAAGAGGAATAAGCGCAGGTGGGGAACTTATATGAGTGGCAGCAACAGGCCAAAAGGGGGATGGCCTGTGGTTACGTGCATGGTCTTGATGGAGGTGGGCCTCTTGGGCTCATAATTTTCATATCCGATTTGGGGCATATATCAAGGCAAGGTGGCCAAAATGTGGGTGCACCATTTGACTGCTGGATCTGCAGCGAGTTACGAAACCTTTGGTGGAACAAGGCTGACATTAGCACATCCGAAATTGGGTGGGTTGTAGCAGCTTATTGTGGAGGGCATATTAGAGGCATGCAGTCATGTTCGCTGGTGTGACAGCGAACAATGAGCGTATCCTCCCCAGGTTAATTGTTCACAGGGAGCTACTGGGCAATGTTGGCAGTTTCAAAGGGCAATCTCACTGTGGGGATGTTTGTGTGTGGGCGGGTGAGATATGTTCGGTGGCATGCCACCGAACATGACTTTGGTTTGGCCTGAAGTTTTTTGCTGACTGATGCATACTGGGCTTTCAGGGGGGAATGTCTGGGATGATCAAAGGGGGCGCCAGCCGTGAGCCGTGATCCACATATACATTCACCCCTATGGCGTTTGAGGCGAGTACTAATCCACCGAGATTGGCATTGGCCTCTTTGCCTCACGCGCGTACAGAACTCCGGAGAAAGAGGCCACACGCCCGAGGAATTTTTTGGCTGCAAGCCAGGTGCCACAACTTGCGCGGGGCGTGTGAGAACGTGAAGAAAATGACCCGCGGTGGGAGATACCCACGCGAACATGACCAGCCTCAGCAATCATAGGCTGGGATTGTTATTCTAATGTGGATGAGGCTGAAGCGAATCCACACTGATTGGCCTCAGGTTTCCACGCGCAAGCGGGTGAGCGTCTGCAGTCAAGCTGACAACCCGACCAAGAAAATAGGCAGCTGGAAGACTGGCAGTAAAATGTCTTCCAGGCGTGTGAAAGTTGCCTGTGTATGACCCATCGGGGGTGCGTATGAAAGCGTGTGGCTGCCCGACAATGAACAAGCGGGCCAGTCATTGTTTGCCCCAACAATGGCACCGGAGTGAATCAACTCTTTGTGTTAGACCCAAATATTAAGTCATCCCATTAAGACCCACTTACATTAATTTGGATTACATGCGCATCTGTGCCGTAGTTAGGCAGAGCTGTCCAACAAGGTGCATCAAAGGGATGCAGGTGAGAGATATGACTCGATGGCTTGACGTTATTGCATGTTACATTGTTGAACAGCTTTTTGCTCTGCCCCGCAGTACATTTACAAAGGTGTACTGCGTACTACAGTGTCGACTGTACTGTACAGATCAGGAAGGTGTAATACTACTTGAGCCTGCATCCATCTAGCAAATGTGCATGCACCTTCCGATCGTTTGCATTTACGTAGCTCATGTGCCACATGCTCAGCATTGCGTTTCACCCGATTTGCACACGCAAGCTGAGCATGTCATGGTCAAACGCACCGTGAGAAAGTGCTCAGTAAAGCCATGGAATGAACTCTTTTGCAATAGTTCATTGGAAGGCTCAGTTTGGAGCACTTCACCAAAGCGTGTGAAATGCTGCACCTGGCTGAAATGTCATCCGATGCTGTGCCAAATGCTCAGAGTGCGCGCATACAAAAACGACTGAGCAATGGCTCAGCATGGTGCATTTGATATTGTTATATCTATAGTTCAATCACTGTGCAATTCCAATGTTCAGCCACTGAGCATTTCAATTATGACCCGAAAGCAAACCTGAGCAATGGGTCGAGGCAAGCTCACGCTATATTCACTTGTCTTGCAGCCCCCCCCTTTGTTCACATACTATTACCAGGCCATATGGCCGGTGATCTTGCCGCGGTCACTTGTGACCAAATGCACCGGGTGCTTTTCTGCATGGGTCACTTGTGGATTGCACCCACAATGCACATTCAACATGGGCCTCACGACCACCCTCCTGGGTGATCGGGTGGCTATTTAAGGAAACAAAGGGGATTTGACTCAGCTTGACAATTCAATAAATTGCAATACTCAGCGGTGCATTTGATATTGTTATATCAATTGTTCAATTACTGTGCAATTAAAATGTTCAGCCACTGAGCATTTCAATTATGACCCGAAAGCAAACCTGAGCAATGGGTCGAGGCAAGCTCACGCTGTATTCACTTGTCTTACAGCCCCCCCCTTTGTTCAAAGACTATCACCAGGCCATAAGGCCGGTGATCTTGCCGCGGTCACTTGTGCATTGCACCCACAATGCACAATCAATAAGGGCCTCACGACCACCCTCCTGGGTGATCGGGTGGCAATTTAAGGAAACAAAGGGGATTTGACTCAGCATGACAATTCAATAAATTGCAATACTCAGCTTGACCATTCAATAAATTGAAATACTCAGCCAGACCCCCATTGTTCTTCTGCCTCACGCGAGCATTTCACTTCTCAGTTGCAGCATTTGCTGAGACTCAGCTTCAATTTTGCCCACACGCCTTGAAGCTGAGACTTTTGCGGGTGCTGCAACTGCTGAGATCGTCTCAGCTTCACCTTGGTATAAAAGACCATCTTCACACGACACGCACTTCACTTTCTTTCTCACCCGCTCCACTTCGCTCAACCTCACCCGCGTTTGTCCTTCTTGTGCGTATTCCCCCTCGTCTTCCTGCCTTTCCAGTCTTTTCTTTCGCACTCGACTAACCCCACTCCCCTTCCTGCTCGCTTTTTGTTTTTCCTGCTAATACTTTCAGAACCCCACTTCTATCTACTTTGTACGTTTTCTCCAATTAAACTTTAGTCAACATTATGTACCGATATTAATATTTTTCTTTCTTCACGACTTCCTTCCAGACTTTTAAAAACTTCCGACTAGAGCGTTTTTATATTGATTCCATTTTAAATTTATATAAATCATCGTATGTCTTCCTTTTCTTTCTTGATTGCTTACTTTCTATTCAGTTACTAACCTGTTTTGTTTTGTTTTTAGATGTCGTGCACGTTATGCACCAAGCGGGGTATCCCCTGCATTCGCTCCTTGACGACGAACGACGCTTGTGATGCTTGCCGACAAGCACACAAGAAATGTTCGTTCGTTGTCCGCCCCTTCCGACCACGAGGCCAGACGAGTTCTCGCCCAAGACGCCCTCGCGAGGACTCCTTTGTGGTCGACGATGATGAAACCATTTCCGAGCGTGAATGGACGCCGGGCCCCCAAACAGGCCAACGGGAACGATTCCGGACGATTAGCCCTGTCCCCTCCAGTATCGATTTGTCCACTCCCCCTCCTAGGCCACCATCCGATGGTCACTTCACTCCTCGACCGGAGCGAAGTGATTATCCGGCCGATGAAGGATGGCGATGGCGAGAGGACATTCGAGCTTGGGCTGATCGTCACCATGTCTTGTCACCGATGGGATTCAAACGCCAAAGTAAGTTTTATTTCTCCTCTTTATCTCATTTCTCTTCACGCAATAATACTGACTTTTTTCCATTACTCATAGAACCAAACCCCCCGAATCCCCCCCGACACGACTCTCCCGTTCCCAGTTTGCCTCGCGAGCAAACCCCCCGGCAACCCACTCCAGGCCCGAGTGGCACCCGATGGTCTGAGGAATTATTCCGTGGTAAGCAGCCAAAGTTTCATTTCATTTTCACTTTCACTTTCGAGTCGAGTGAACTGACTCTTACTCCTTTTTTAGAACCCTCCCGAACCGAAGAGCCACCTATTCCTGGCCCGAGTCCATCGTCCCAACCACCTGAGGACGATACGACTCGTGAGCCAGAACCTGAGGTGGCTCCTACGCAATCCACGGAGGAACCTTATGGTAAGTCACCCCTTCTTTCTCTTCGATCCATATTCACCTTTCCTCATTTTTTCTTCGACCGTCTCCAGATCGTCCCGCCACTCCTCGCTCAATCATCATCATCGACGATACGCCCGTGGGATCACCCCATCCCCCTCCCCCTTCTTCTTCACCGACTCCACCATCTTCCCCTTCCACTCCAACCCCGGTTCCCTCCCCAGAGATCCCTTCCAGTGCCCCCGAGAACCCCAACGCCTCCTCCCCCCCGGTGCCAAGCTCGTCTCATTCTCACGATGACGCTCGCCAGGAATTCACCGACCTGCGACCGACCCTAATGATTCCTCGAGCCATCGTCCACGATTCGATCAACCGAATCTTGTTGGAGCATCGTCGCTTGCTCCACATGATTCCTTTCGTGGATGCAACTCATCAAAATGAGATGCACCGGGAATTCCGGGAGGAACTAAACTCCCTCCTTGGCAAGGCAATGGAGGCTTATCCAAAGGAGGACATCACCGGGATAGTCTCGAAATACTTAGAAAAATCAAAAAATTTAAAAAAAAAATCATTATTTCCTCTATTTATTATTTGTAATACTTTCTTTCATATAAATTTTTTGTATTGAATGATTGTTATTTTCCATTTCTATTACATTCTTTGCTCACGTTAAGTTATATTTTGTTCAATGGTTCAAATATCCTATTGCATGAGAAAACGTTTTATAAGTGCCCTACCAAAGGTTTGAGTGAGTATTTGTTTGTGTGACCCTCTTTTTCTCAAAATGCCCCAATAGTTGCCGTTATCCTCTCCTATATTTTCTTCTCCCATGGTTTAGAGCCATACCCATTCTTAACTGTAAAAAAGCGGGAGGTTCCCGTATGTGAGCAATCGAGTCCAGATTCGTGAAACATGGCCTTTCCTATGGTCACACGCTATTAGTCTTACTCATGTATTGAATTGTTTAAATTGGCTAGAACCTTCACAAGCGTAAGGATTGGCGTGTGACTTGTCGGGAGGCTGCACAGGCGTAAGGATTGGCGTGTGAATTGTTGGGAGCCTGCACAGGCATAAGGATTGGCGTGTGAATTGTTGGGAGCCTGCACAGGCATAAGGATTGGCGTGTGAATTGTTGGGAGCCTGCACAGGCGTAAGAATTTGTCAGCATTGTTGGCAACCCTCCCATGCGTAAGGATTGGCGTGTGAATCGTTGGAAGCCTGTACAGGCGTAAGGAATTTTAGCACTTTTGGGACCCTCCCCAAGCATAAGGATTAGCGTGTGAATTGTTGGGAGCCTGCACAGGCGTAAGAATTGGCGTGTGAATTCTTGGGATCCTGCACAGGCTAAAGAAAATTTCAGCATTGTGGGGAAGCTTCACAAGCGTAAGAATTGGCGTGTGAATCGTCGAAAGCCTGTAAAGGCGTAAGGATTGGCGTGTAAACTTTCGGGAGCCTGCACAGGCATAAGGATTGGCGTGTGTAGCGATGGCCCCCCGCATAGGTGTAAGGAACTTTTAGCATTGTCAGAACCTGCACAAGCATGAGGATTCGCGTGTGAAGCATTGGCATCCTGGACAATAGCAACAAACCAGGACCGATGTACGATGGCATGCCACCGTACATAATCCACTTCACCCCTTTTTCATGTGAGACACCCCATCTCCGGCACTCGAATCCATCCAATCCTGGTGTATATTGTCCTCTGCCTTACCTCACCATTACTTACCCAACCCACTTGCAAATCTCCTCATTCTTTGAATCGGCATGAGATTGTATTACCATCCCTGATTTGATAGCCCGCTCTCTTGCCAATCTCATAATAGCCATTGCTTTTTTGCCGCATTGTTTTTGCTAACCTGCTTGAGCATTGTGCGGACATACCCACTAGTGTCGTGCTTTCGTTGTCCTGTGCTGGATCAGTATAATGAACAAATGTACTACTGGCCCACACTACCTGAATGAGCCCATGACATGTGGATAGATCAATCCAAAAATGCTCATTTGGGAAAATCAATTTTCCCCCTGTACACCGCTTTGACGCATCTCTTTGAATTTGGCCGGTCCGCTTATCAGCTTGAAACCACCATCCCGAAGCATACAGCGATGCATCCTTATCAACATGAGGTGCGTTTTTGAATCCATTCATGGTGAAAGTGAGTGCGGAAGCGAACTCGAATGCACCCTGATTTGCCGGAATATCGCCTTCATAGTTGACTTGATCAAAAGACGGAACCCCCAATGAGTTGTAGCAATTTTGAATCTTCTGAAATAAATTATCCCCAACATATCGTAAGGATTGACCTAGAATGCGACCCACCGAGCTAAGATTGGCACCTCGGTCCCGCCATTCATCTTTTGCATTTTCAATTTTGCCAGCACTACCATACAGACCAAATTGTTCATTCTTCGTGGTGCATTTGCGCCACCCAATCGCGAACATAAATCCCTCCAGTAATGCTCCATTTGTTGCAATAGGGTCAGTGAACCTCTTTTCGCGAAATAAGAATTGTGATAATTCATCCCATTGATTGACCTCGACTTCACTCATTGTTGTGAATGGTCGGAATTCAACAAGGGCAATGAGTAATCCGGTTGAAGAGAAAATTGCCACACGGCCAAAGTGAATGCGTTTGATCTGATTGACATCCACAACCCTCCGAATTTCACTTGGGGTGATATTTGCTGATACTGGCATTGATATTTGTGCTGTTGGGCGAGAGGAGGAAAAAAACCTATTCATTCGGGTCGTTTTGCGCTCATTTGTCTTTTGGGATCTGCTACTATTCCCGAGTGGTTGCGGGATCACTATGTGTTGAAGCACACAAGATATCAGATACTGCCAAGGAGCTTTCTTCGGCACACATCCTTTGACTTCCCTGTTGGAGCCCACATGACATTGGCACAATCTGAACCGACTAAAGCCCATGTTCTTCAGTGGGGCCCAATGAGGGTGCCACATAAATGTGGAAGCATATATATATATCTATATATATACACTGAGATTAAGCGAGTAACTCACACTTTCCTTCCTCAGCCCGACGCTTTCTCGCGAGTTCCCTTTTACGCTCTTTTCCTTTTTTCGTGAATGGCATGCTTTCAGCAGAAAATGAAATGAAACCGAATGATTACTGATTTCTTAATATCACCTAAATTGGATTGCGATGGATGAATCTTTTTTAATTGCGGCTAAAAAGAAAGCTCACGCCTGACCTTGGCAAATTCACGATCTCAAATACCTGAACCTGAAAATTGCAGTGGATAGTGCATTATTCAATTTTACACATTGATGTTCCCATGCAATCACTTTCCAATCCAGCAATTTGGAATATTGCAAGCACACGCAAATGCAATATGCATCCTGCTGCGGATCCCTAGTTATCCCACTCCTCTTGAAAGACACAGGAACCTTTTGCCTATTATGGGCTGGCGTGAAGTGATACACGCGACCTCCCGCAATGCCCCCGCGTGTGCTACTCGCGGGCACAACGCCTGACTCAGCTTGCGTCTTGTCGGAGTCTTCGCAATGATGTACGGAGGCATGCCGCCGTACAATTACTATTGGTACTCAGACTGTGGCATCCGGGCAGTAGTAGGATAGGAAGTCATGATTATTAAATTCATAAATCACTTTGCAAAATTAAATTACAATCTATCTAGTACAAAGCTAATCTAAAACGGGTCAATCCTGGTTGTGAGTTTAGCTGACCTGGGTACCGTCAAGGTGACCTCATCACTTGAACCAAGCCCGCGATTCGCCACCCAGGCATCACCAAAGTCTAATACTAAGCATCGTGCAAAATCAAATCTAAGAGGTACAGTGGGGTTAAAAGACTCTGATGAGAAGAAACTTTTATTCAGTAAATTACATATATACTTATTAGTACGTAGCCACACTGGCTCCACTAGATTTTTACCCTCTGAAAGTTTTGCGGAAATGTCAATTAGTGCTAAAGCCCCTTTAACTGAGCTTGTTCTCCAGTCATCTGAGCATACCATCAAACCACGAACCCCCGCCGCACAGAATGCCGCTAATATACCATAGCAAATTCGATTGATTCCAAGATTCTTGTGACACGCCAAAAGATCTTTGATGGCCTCATTTTTTTTTGAGTTTGTGAGTTTGCCTTTGATGCCATTAACTTCGACCTTTGTATGTGCACGTACCATGTTGTACGCAATCATCAAATGGATAACTGTATCCATTAGATCCTCCAGGTTCTTGTGCGGCTTTGTGGATATCTCATTGTCAGCCCCGCCACCTTCAATGCTGAGTTGGGTTGCACGTTGCTTCGATTTACTCAAGCAGGAGGCAAGGTATTCAACTGCTCCCCGTTCGAGTCCAAGAGGATCGGTCGAATTTGATGTTGGTGCAACATATGGTTTGGGTGCAATCACATCGTATGAGACTAAACTAATGGATTCAAACATAACATTTGCCCAAAAATGTTTAACTGGATTGGCGGGGTAAAGAAGGCTCTGAACCATTTTGAAGAAGGAGTGTTCAGATTTTGGGAGATTATCTGGAGGTTTAGCTGATTCCTTCATCAATTTGAGATTCCAAATGTTGTGATCAAAAAACGCTTCTGTTTCGGTTGGCTTAAAAAAATCTAACCCTGTATATTGCAATTTATATCACCAGTCAACAGCCAATAATCAAGTATCATGCACAAAGATAAAAAAAAAACTCACCTGCCATCTCAAGGTCCTGCAGCCAAGCCGACATTTTAAGATCTCGGTTACTGATCACCTTAATACCAACGGGCAGGAATGTATGAGCATCCTTTGTTGGTAAATTGTCCCATCTATTTTTGTAAATCCTATTGATATTATCAAGCCCCCTTTTCCATGATTGTTGAGTAATATTGGAATGATAATTCAAAACGCCTGCAAACTCTTCCATGCGGGATAAAAATATTCCTTGAAAATTTGCAGCGGATGACACTTCGGGCTCAGCGTCGGGAATTATATCAGTCATATCTCGTCCCATTGTATCATGTTTAATTGTTTCCCTTTCTTGAAAGGCTTGAATATTCCGAGGAGAGGCGGGAGGGGTTGCATCATGCATTGTTTCATTGGGTATCGGGGGACTTTCAGTATGTGGAGCTTCATCATGGATTGTTTCATTGAGTATTGGGGGGGGTTCAGTATGCGGAGGTTCATTATCAATATGGTCCCCTTCAACATTGATAATTTCATCACCTTGATCGCGAGAATCGTTTGCGGCTTCAAAGGTACGGCGTTTTTTGTTTGTTTTTTTGGTCGCATGTATATTTGGTCTTTTTCCTAATCCTTTGCCTGGAAATCCAATTACGACTCGAGATCCTTCAGGTAGAGATTCTCCCACCTCCACACCTGCCCATATATTGTAAGCAGCTATTTTTATCAATTTTGTTTTGAATTAGTAATGGACTTACGGTTCAAATCCATTTTGAGCAGGCTCATGGCTTCAGCAATCTTTTGACGCACATAATCAGGAATTTTACTATCATTTTGGATTTTTTCGAGCCTTGGGATTGTTTGAGCAATGTTGGAGACAAATTGTTCCTTGGATATAATTTCCACCTCCCCACTGAAAATTACATCATCTTGCCCATCATCTTCTGTCGGTGCACAAGGTTCAACAGTCTTTTCCTTCTCATAACTTTTAAAATTCGGTTTCTGAGAGCTTGGAGGCTGCCCTGAAATAAAGGCTATGACACAATATCAGGTTTTGAGAGATTTGAAATATTAAAGATGGATGCATACTCACATTCCGGAAGAACTGGTGGATCTTGATTATCTTCATGTGACTGGCTCTCTACTTCAATGCCTAATTCACGACTACTGGCGATATCAGAGATTTCACTTCCACTCTCTGGGGCTGAAGTTGGTCGTTCATTGAATTCTGTTGAATTTCCCGGGGTTCGGGCCATAGCGGAGGTAGTTTATTAAGCAAATAGATGGTGACGAGTTGATTGCTAACTTGTTTGAAAATTTTTTGATAAAAGATCCAAATTCGAGAAAAAAGGTGCAAATGCGATTTGTCGGGAAATTGAAGGAGGCGATGTTTTGCAAATTATTTCATATCATGCAAATGAAATCACTTCCCTGTGAGACATTGAATAAAGTTGACTAGTGAGAAACCTACTAAAGTCAACTTTTGAACTATTCAATGCTCATGAGGTAAGGACTAAGCAAAGTGTTCATTTGATTGATATGAAATAAAATGGTTTTGTCGGCGAAACAGGAGACACAATTCTTGTCTTAAATAGTCCACTTATTAGGTTTTAATTTGTGAGTCTCATGATTTAAACCCTAGCCACAACATGGTGAATATACTGACCAATATCCCCTTAGGTCCTGTTGGCAGAGAAGGCCACTCAGCATATTTCGGCAATTGCGTTCATCGTGTACGCCAACAAGCCACCGTACTGTACACTATGGATGTAATACGGAAGCGTGAGGAGGGTAAGCGTTGTCGGAGGCATGTCGGGAGGGCACTACATGAGCGTAAGGATGGTAAGCAGTGTCGGGAGAATGTCGGGAGGGAGGGTAAGCGTTGTCGGAGGCATGTCGGGAGGGCACTACATGAGCGTAAGGATGGTAAGCAGTGTCGGGAGAATGTCGGGAGGGAGGGTAACTGTTGTCGGAGGCATGTCGGGAGGGCACTACATGAGCGTAAGGATGGTAAGCTGTGTCGGAGGCATGTCGGGAGGGCACTACACAAGCGTAAGGGTCATCAGTGGTGTCGGAGGCATGTCGGGAGGGCACTACATGAGCGTAAGGATGGTAAGCGTTGTCGGAGGCATGTCGGGAGGGTACTACACAAGCGTGAGGATGGTAGGGGCGGGGGTGTGAAAGCGTAAGGAGTGGTGAGGACGGAGAGGGGCGGGCAGTGTCGGAGTCTCATCCGGATGGAGGGCGGTGCGGGTGCGTAAGCATGCTAAGCGTCGGGGAGGCGGAAGCCAATGAGGTGAAATTACACGAACGTTGCGCATAGTGTTGAAATGGGTTTGGGCTTTGAGTGACATTCTCATGTGACACATGTGACGATTGACGTTGTCTTGACGCTGACGTGACGTGACCCACTAAATCCAGTGACTATAAAGTGACACTAACGCGACTGAAGCAAGATTTTATACTGACCGCGGTGCGACGTGAAGTCAATCGCCGACGATTGACGCGAGATTCGCCCTGGTGAATGTGGTTTGGTATTTGGCCTGGGTGGGGCGTCCATGGGTGAATGTTTTGAAAATCTCATAAAATTTTGATCGAAATTCATCAGTGAAAATAGAGAATTGATCATTGGGGGAGTCAAGAGGCTGTGGTTCTGCAGGCATGAGTGACGAAGGAGGATTTTGGTGAGGTTCATGCAAAACGGGTGGAGATGGGCCCACATGGCAGAGATGATTAGATGGGTCCCTAATTCCAGGAGTTGGAGCGTGAGATGGTGTAGATGGATTTGATTGAGAGGTCGGATGATTGTTTTCTGGATTTTCAAGATGAGGAGCAGATAGTGTATGGGAGCTTTTTACATGGTTAATTTGGATTGGTGACGATACAACATGGGGTGTCATGGCATTAATTGGAGTGGGTGTATTTGAAGGCATTTGGGAAGGAACATTTGGACTACTATTATTCTCTGCTATTGAAACATGTAATTCTTCTTGAATAATTTCATTTGTTGGAGTCGGTGGATGAACCTGAGCTGGAGAATTGGGGATGTTATTGGCTGGTACTTCCAAAGAGTGGTCATTGTTGAAATGAGGAGATTCATGTTGTGGAGATCTGCTGGGGGTGACATTTGGTGGATGTTCGGGAATTTGTTCCTCAGTAATAACTGGGGGGGTGGTGGGAGTCTCAAGTGGGATGGTTGAGGGAACAGGGGGTTCAACAATGGTAGATGGTAAAGAATAGGGGAGGTCATTTGATTGGGTGTTCAATAACAATTGGGGGTTGATCGTTTCAGGGGGGGTAGAATTGGTACAAAGGTTTGATGTAGTAGAAGACATATTCATGGAAACTACGTCTTGAGTATTATTAAAGCTAACAGTTTGCTGCATAAACCTACGAATATTTGGTGGTGGTTTGTTGTGAATTTTCCGTTTTTTCTTGTGATTTCCATCAGGAACAACCTCCTCCAAAGAGGATGATTGGGATGAGCGTATGGAAGGAACTTCTCTCTCAATAACTTCAACATTGCCATCTATGAGACCAATTGCTTGCGATGAAGACAATTCTACAAGAAGGG
Source organism: Austropuccinia psidii (assembly GCA_023105745.1). Taxonomy (NCBI): domain Eukaryota; kingdom Fungi; phylum Basidiomycota; class Pucciniomycetes; order Pucciniales; family Sphaerophragmiaceae; genus Austropuccinia; species Austropuccinia psidii. The sequence continues at coordinate 53,422,605 of JALGQZ010000005.1, read as the reverse complement.
AGATGAAATTAATACAGAATTGAGGACAGACATGAAGAATAATAATTACCATGTTCTTTTTGAGAAATCAATGTAAGGCCCTTTTTCAAATAATCCTTAATCTCAATTGAGACAGGATTCTTTTCAGCTTTGGAAAGGGCATTATTGAGAATTTTCTTGATACGGTGGTGATTGAGAGAAAATTCTTCACGGGAGAGGCGAGTTATCTCAGAAGAAAGAATTGGTGAGATAGAGTGTACTTGAGCTGGTGGGTTATTCATGTCGAATTCTATGAATGAGGGGGGTGGAAGGGTTCGTGGAGTATTTGGGGGTGGGTTACATAAACTCATGTTTGGTGTGTTTATGATATCTAAGAAATTTTTGCAAAAATATATTATTAATAAAGGTTGGGGATGAGATTACGTGGGGAAGAAAAAATTGACCAAGTTGAAAGGGGCTTCTATTTATGTTGTTTGGTGGGGGGCAGGGCAAGATGTGAGGATGACTAATGGGAGCTGGTGGGACTATATTGGGAGAATTGAGGTAGTGAAAAAGATCGTAACATTCCTGGGGTTCAGCACTTTGGTTTGGAGTGGACAATGAATTGATGGATGAATGAGATGGTGCCTCATTTTGAGAAGATAAAGATGAATTCAAATCTGTGTTATTTGAAAAAAACCTATGAAACATTTCATCAAATGAGACATCGGAATCAGGTGGTTGGGGTGGATTCATAGTATTGGGTATTATATTGGGAGGAGAGGGATTTAAATGGCCAACAGAAGTTAAAAACAGAGGAACTTAGGGAAAACACAGGAAAAACAGCTCTATTTATATTGCAGGTCCCAATGAAATGAAGTGGGGGTGTAGCCCATCGAAATAGAGCAGAAATGAGTTTGGTGGTTTCAAAGGAAAGAAAGCTGCAGATCCTCTAGACATAAAGCACATTTACACATTTAGCAAAGAATTGTGTGTCAGGATATGTGTATCTTTAGAATACGCCTTCAAATACATGGGTGATTAGGTTAAATGGTACAGTCACACCTGTAGGTGGGTGAGAGATTTAGCCCACCAGTAATAATTTATTCAAAATGTAAATCAATTATGACTGCAATAAATTTGTGTCCACAGAATGTCATCAGAGTGAGATTATGAGCTCTAGTCATAATCCATACCACTAGGCTCCTTGAAATTCAATCAGACCCATTGAGATACAGCAAGAACTGTATCTGAATGGAGTCCAGCCACAATGCATGTTTGGCTGTAATGATACAAAGGTGGTCAAATCATGACCGCCGGTCATAATTTGTACCACTTGCAAGCCAATTACGGCCGTAATTGGTTTGTCTCTTTGCAATTTTGTCAGACCCACTCAGATACAGAAAAAACTGTATCTGAATGAGGGCCATTGACAATACAGCTTGGGCTGTAAGTGTACACAGGTGGTCAAATTATGACCGCCGGTCATAATTTGTACCACTTGCAAGCCAATTACGGCCGTAATTGGTTTGTCTCTTTGCAATTTTGTCAGACCCACTCAGATACAGAAAAAACTGTATCTGAATGAGGGCCATTGACAATACAGATTGGGCTGTAAGTGTACACAGGTGGTCAAATTATGACCGCCGGTCATAATTTGTACCACTTGCAAGCCAATTACGGCCGTAATTGGTTTGTCTCTTTGCAATTTTGTCAGACCCACTCAGATACAGAAAAAACTGTATCTGAATGAGGGACATTGACAATACAGATTGGGCTGTAAGTGTACACAGGTGGTCAAATTATGACCGCCGGTCATAATTTGTACCACTTGCAAGCCAATTACGGCCGTAATTGGTTTGTCTCTTTGCAATTTTGTCAGACCCACTCAGATACGTAAAAAACTGTATCTGAATGAGGGCCATTGACAATACAGCTTGGGCTGTAAGTGTACACAGGTGGTCAAATTATGACCGCCGGTCATAATTTGTACCATATGCAAACCAATTACGGCCGTAATTGGTTTGTCTCTTTGCAATTTTGTCAGACCCACTCAGATACAGAAAAAACTGTATCTGAATGAGGTCCACTGACAATACAGCTTGGGCTGTAATGAGACCCACTAAGATACAGAAAAAACTGTATCTGAATGAGGTCCAGCCACAATGAATCTTTGGCTGTAATCATACAAAGGTGGTCAAATTATGACCGCCGGTCATAATTTGTACCATATGCAAACCAATTACGGCCGTAATTGGTTTGTCTCTTTGCAATTTTGTCAGACCCACTCAGATACAGAAAAAACTGTATCTGAATGAGGGCCATTGACAATACAGATTGGGCTGTAAGTGTACACAGGTGGTCAAATTATGACCGCCGGTCATAATTTGTACCATATGCAAACCAATTACGGCCGTAATTGGTTTGTCTCTTTGCAATTTTGTCAGACCCACTTAGATACAGAAAAAACTGTATCTGAATGAGGGCCATTGACAATACAGCTTGGGCTGTAAGTGTACACAGGTGGTCAAATTATGACCGCCGGTCATAATTTGTACCATATGCAAACCAATTACGGCCGTAATTGGTTTGTCTCTTTGCAATTTTGTCAGACCCACTCAGATACAGAAAAAACTGTATCTGAATGAGGTCCACTGACAATACAGCTTTGGCTGTAACCATACACAGGTGGTCAAATTATGACAGCCGGTCATAATTTGTACCATATGCAAACCAATTACGGGCGTAATTGGTTTGTCTCTTTGCAATTTTGTCAGACCCACTCAGATACAGAAAAAACTGTATCTGAATGAGGGCCATTGACAATACAGCTTGGGCTGTAAGTGTACACAGGTGGTCAAATTATGACCGCCGGTCATAATTTGTACCATATGCAAACCAATTACGGCCGTAATTGGTTTGTCTCTTTGCAATTTTGTCAGACCCACTCAGATACAGAAAAAACTGTATCTGAATGAGGGCCATTGACAATACAGATTGGGCTGTAAGTGTACACAGGTGGTCAAATTATGACAGCCGGTCATAATTTGTACCATATGCAAACCAATTACGGCCGTAATTGGTTTGTCTCTTTGCAATTTTGTCAGACCCACTCAGATACAGAAAAAACTGTATCTGAATGAGGTCCACTGACAATACAGCTTGGGCTGTAATGAGACCCACTAAGATACAGAAAAAACTGTATCTGAATGAGGTCCAGCCACAATGAATCTTTGGCTGTAATCATACAAAGGTGGTCAAATTATGACCGCCGGTCATAATTTGTACCATATGCAAACCAATTACGGCCGTAATTGGTTTGTCTCTTTGCAATTTTGTCAGACCCACTCAGATACAGAAAAAACTGTATCTGAATGAGGGCCATTGACAATACAGATTGGGCTGTAAGTGTACACAGGTGGTCAAATTATGACCGCCGGTCATAATTTGTACCACTTGCAAGCCAATTACAGCCGTAATTGGTTTGTCTCTTTGCAATTTTGTCAGACCCACTCAGATACAGAAAAAACTGTATCTGAATGAGGGCCATTGACAATACAGATTGGGCTGTAAGTGTACACAGGTGGTCAAATTATGACCGCCGGTCATAATTTGTACCACTTGCAAGCCAATTACGGCCGTAATTGGTTTGTCTCTTTGCAATTTTGTCAGACCCACTCAGATACAGAAAAAACTGTATCTGAATCAGGGCCATTGACAATACAGCTTGGGCTGTAAGTGTACACAGGTGGTCAAATTATGACCGCCGGTCATAATTTGTACCACTTGCAAGCCAATTACGGCCGTAATTGGTTTGTCTCTTTGCAATTTTGTCAGACCCACTCAGATACAGAAAAAACTGTATCTGAATGAGGGACATTGACAATACAGATTGGGCTGTAAGTGTACACAGGTGGTCAAATTATGACCGCCGGTCATAATTTGTACCACTTGCAAGCCAATTACAGCCGTAATTGGTTTGTCTCTTTGCAATTTTGTCAGACCCACTCAGATACGTAAAAAACTGTATCTGAATGAGGGCCATTGACAATACAGCTTGGGCTGTAAGTGTACACAGGTGGTCAAATTATGACCGCCGGTCATAATTTGTACCATATGCAAACCAATTACGGCCGTAATTGGTTTGTCTCTTTGCAATTTTGTCAGACCCACTCAGATACAGAAAAAACTGTATCTGAATGAGGTCCACTGACAATACAGCTTGGGCTGTAATGAGACCCACTAAGATACAGAAAAAACTGTATCTGAATGAGGTCCAGCCACAATGAATCTTTGGCTGTAATCATACAAAGGTGGTCAAATTATGACCGCCGGTCATAATTTGTACCATATGCAAACCAATTACGGCCGTAATTGGTTTGTCTCTTTGCAATTTTGTCAGACCCACTCAGATACAGAAAAAACTGTATCTGAATGAGGGCCATTGACAATACAGATTGGGCTGTAAGTGTACACAGGTGGTCAAATTATGACCGCCGGTCATAATTTGTACCATATGCAAACCAATTACGGCCGTAATTGGTTTGTCTCTTTGCAATTTTGTCAGACCCACTCAGATACAGAAAAAACTGTATCTGAATGAGGGCCATTGACAATACAGCTTGGGCTGTAAGTGTACACAGGTGGTCAAATTATGACCGCCGGTCATAATTTGTACCATATGCAAACCAATTACGGCCGTAATTGGTTTGTCTCTTTGCAATTTTGTCAGACCCACTCAGATACAGAAAAAACTGTATCTGAATGAGGTCCACTGACAATACAGCTTTGGCTGTAACCATACACAGGTGGTCAAATTATGACAGCCGGTCATAATTTGTACCATATGCAAACCAATTACGGGCGTAATTGGTTTGTCTCTTTGCAATTTTGTCAGACCCACTCAGATACAGAAAAAACTGTATCTGAATGAGGGCCATTGACAATACAGCTTGGGCTGTAAGTGTACACAGGTGGTCAAATTATGACAGCCGGTCATAATTTGTACCATATGCAAACCAATTACGGCCGTAATTGGTTTGTCTCTTTGCAATTTTGTCAGACCCACTCAGATACAGAAAAAACTGTATCTGAATGAGGTCCACTGACAATACAGCTTGGGCTGTAATGAGACCCACTAAGATACAGAAAAAACTGTATCTGAATGAGGGCCATTGACAATACAGCTTGGGCTGTAAGTGTACACAGGTGGTCAAATTATGACCGCCGGTCATAATTTGTACCACTTGCAAACCAATTACAGCCATAATTGGTTTGTCTCTTGTGACTTTTGTCACACCCACTCAGATACAGAAAAAACTGTATCTGAATGAGGTCCAGCCACAATGAATATTTGGCTGTAATCATACAAAGGTGGTAAAATTATGACGGCCGGTCATAATTTGTACCACTTGCAAACCAATTACGGCCGTAATTGGTTTGTCTCTTGGAAATTTTGTCAGACCCACTCAGATACAGAAAAAACTCTATCTGAATGAGGTCTATAGGGGTGTAATTGCCTTTTATGTTTGCAAAATCAAAGATGCTCAAATATAAATAAAGCTCTGCTTGTGTCCACTTGAAAGCTCTTTTGAGTTCACTTTGCCCCCCACAACATTCCTCATAACCGCCCTACCCCATGTCAATTTCTGGGCCCTTTTTGCTCATTCCCCACAAATTTTTATAGTGCAAAAAATGGGTCGCCCAAAAAAAATTTGTACTTGTCATGAGCTTGGCTGTTGCAATCAATATTATGAAGATTTGAACAATATTGTTCAGCATGGAAAACCTATGTCTGACCCAGCTTGGAAGACACATCAATTGGAACTAGCAAAACTCAGGAGACCCCAGCCTTTGGTTGATCAGATGTTTTTAGCCCAAAATAGCGAAAATGTAAGGACTCTTTCCCTCACCCATTTCAGTTATTCATCATTACTTACATCTAATTTTCCACAATCCTTCGGTGCAGCCAACACAGAAAACCCCTGGATGCTCTCAAATTGAACAGATATGTCATCAGAATAATGAAAGAAATTTACTTTTTGATACCAAAAAATATGAAAACAAGACCTTCAAATTCATTGACTCTCATGCTCTTAAAGTTTTGGTTCAAGCTTCCAGCCTATACCTCAAAAATGGAATGTCCAGAGATAGTATCAAACAATTTCTTCTATCAGAAAGGGAAAAGATAACCAGCCTTGGAGACAAATTCAATTTTGATGGATTATCAATTTCTAAAGAAATTCCACTTTCAATTGAAACTATTTTTGTTCAGCTGGGCATATCCATGGACTTTGAAAAAAAGATTTTCTGTCCAGAATGCTTCAGCTTGTATGATCTGACTGAAACCGGGCACATCAACAAACAGTGTACATCCAAATTTATTCAACCTTTTCCTTCCTCCATTGTCAAATTAGGATCTCTTGCAAGAAAAGAATGTGGTTCTCTTTTATTTAAAACTGATGACAAGAATGATACTTCACTTCAAAAACCAATTTGTACCTTTACATACCAATCCTTGAAAAAATGGTTGGCCTCCCATATGTGGATTCCTGGCTTTGAAAAGCTATTAAATGCTCACCATACCCATAATTCTCAAGCAGACCCTAAAGTTATTTCTGATATTTGGCATAGCAAAATTTGGCACACATTCAAATCTTCCCCACGTAGTAAACAAGCTTTCACCAATAGAACAGGTAATTTGATATTTAGCTTATACGTAGATTGGTTCAATCCATTCAGTAACAAAGGGGCTGCAAAATCCATCTCAATTGGGTCAATTATTCTCACTTGTTTGAATCTGCCTCCAAGTGAACGTCACAAAGAGGAGAACATGTTTTTATATGCAATAATTCCTGGTCCCAAAGAGCCATCTCTTGATCAAATGAATTCAATCTTGGAGCCTCTTGTTATTGAGCTTCAAATGCTATGGAATGGTATTTGGTTTTCCAATACCCACGACTTTCCACAGGGTAGACTTATTAGAGTGGCTTTATTACCTTTAATAGCAGATCTTCCTGCTCTACGTAAAGTGGCTGGATTTGCCTCTCATTCAGCCAATCGATTTTGCTCCTTTTGTAATATTACAAGGGTGGACATCAATGAAATAGATTTTTTAAAATTTGAAACAAGGACACATGAAAATCATATTTTGAAGGCAAATGAATGGCTCCAACTTCAAACCAAAAAGGAACAAGATGAATTTGTAAAATCCCATGGTGTCCGGTGGAGTATTCTAAATAAACTAGATTACTGGAGACCCATTGAATTTTGTGGCATAGATATTATGCATTGTTTGATTTTAGGGGATATCAAAGACTATTGCATATCATTCCTTAAGGTGGGGTTGGCTGGTCACGAGTTAGAGGTTCAAAGGAAAAAGCAAAGTTTTTTGGCACACTCAAATACATCCAAATATCCTTTTTGTTTATTGGGGCGTCCAAGAAAAAGGAAAAATGAAGATGACAATGATTCTGACCAAATAAGTTGTTCCAAGAAACAAAACCTTACAAGAGCTAACCTTGCCCGCATTCAATCTCGTACATCCCAAAGGCACAAAGGCTCTAGTGAAACCTCCAGGACCAAAAGTGATCAAACTGCAAAAAGCAACAGAACTTCAAACTCCAGGTATTCCCTTAGATCCCAGACAACCACATCTACAGTACTCAACTTATTACCATTTACACATGGAAGTGATTCATTGGTTCCCTCTGATTTATCTTCTGATGATAATCAGTATTTAAATCCAATGGGGGATGAAACTCCAAGATTAAAAAAAGACGAATTAGAGGTACTTCAAAAAGTCATCAATCAAACAAGAGTCCCGTCATGGCTTTCTCGTCTACCCAGAAAATTTGGTTTCAAAAACTTTCAGACACTCAAAGCAGCGGAGTGGCAAATCTTGATGACATTGTATTTACCTTTGGCACTTGTACCACTATGGAGTTCACAAATACCTCACAGGGAGGAAAGGGTCAAATGCCCAGGGAACTATCTCCATAAGGATCTTCTACTGAAATCGCTAATTTCATTAGTTACATTAACAAACATGTTACTCAGAAAAAGCATTCATGAAGAAGACCTAGATAAGATTGAAAGTACTACAAAGATCTATCGTCAAACACTTCGTTTGGGTTGGTCCATGATAAACTCCAAACCTAATCTACACCTAACACAACATTTACCAAAGGTTATAAAGGAGCTAGGGCCACCAAGAAGCTTAGCTGTGTGGGCATACGAAAGAATGAACCGTACATTTGGGGACATACCACGGAATAATAAGCCATGTTGAGTTTGAATTATATATTTTTATGTCAAAAAATCACCCTCACAATACTTACCCACATCTAACCAATTGTAGCTGAGATCTCCCAAACAATACTGAAAAGATGGATATCTAAAGTACAATATCAATGGATTTCAAATTTGCCTAATCTTCAACAAAGAGTTGGTAGGAACAATCCCCTCATTTCTCTGCATCAATCAAAAAATATCAGTCCCAGTCATACAATTCAATTGCATGATGATATTTTTCAACAGTGGAAACTACTAGTTTCAAGAGATTTAAGGGATGTTGTAAACCTCTTTGAATGCAAAAAGTCAATAATTTTTGAAAAAAAAAGGTATTGTAATGTAAAATCACATGTTGAAGACAGTATCATAGAGTATAGCATTAATAATGCGAAATCATTGGGCCATATTGATAATATTGTCACATTAGTTGGAGGTGATCCTGACATATGGTGGCTAATAATAAAACCTTTCAAGAAGCTTGAAGATAATGAAATAGAAAAAGACCCTTTCCATCCTTTTCCAGATCTCAATTGTTCTATTCTATTGGACCAGACAGAGGATGCCATAATCATCAACTCCCAATCAGTTTTGGGTCATGCTGCAAGCCTCAAGAATCCTCCTGGAAGCTTTGGAATTGATCAGGCTACACTCTGCTTGGTATCTCTACATTCATCAGTAAGTGATTCCGTGGACTGCCACTCATTATCTCATATATTTTAACAGTTTCTTACCATTCCCTTTCAAACCTTGCCAGCAATGGATAGGTGATTGAAGCACCGCACCCCTTTCAGCCTTAGGTTTCCTCATCAATGCTCACTAAAGATTTCTTTGGAGGAAAAACAATACTTTTTCCTTTGTTGATATTGTTATATGCTATTAAATGAAGTTTTTTTTAGAAAAATTCACTCCAATCCCTTTTAAAAGAGATTTAACTTGTCAATCTACCATATTTAAGCCTCTCAAACATCTTTCAAGACATAATTTGGCTTTTTGGTGATGGATAGAACAGGTTTGAACAAATGTGTATATAAACTATCTCTTCTCCACCAAAATGTCTGTATTTCCACTTCACCAAACTGCTTTAAGTTTTCCTGAGCTTTCTCATCCACCAAGTTCATTCTCATATGTTGAGTTCTTACTCCAACTCTGTTTAACATACTCAAATCTTCATTAATATAATTACCTCATTTTCCTCAATTTAACTCCACTTGTTTAAATTGATATTACAATGTCTTCCCATGCACTGGGTGGTTCCCCCTCCGCATTCCACAGAGAAAATTCTGGATCCTCATCACAAAACCCACCAACAGAGGGTGACTCAATAATTCACTCAGATGAAGAAAACCACGAAAGCATCCATACTGACTCTACTGGACAGAAACCCATCTTTCTGCAAGATTTGGAAAGACTTGGAATAGAGGATGCTGTTTCACAGAATGCCAGTCAGGAGGGACAAGAGGAAATAACATCCGGTGGTGAGTATCTTTCCCAAAGCTGATTGAAAATTACTAACTGATTTGGGTTTCAGTTGTTGGAGTTGAATTCAGGATTCAACAAGAAGAGGACCAACAGAGGGCTAGAAATAATAAGAAAATATTGCAACAGAGAAATAACCGCATTACAAGATTGGTAACAAAAAACAATCTTCCAAGTCAGGCATCCACTGAATCAGTCCACCTGCGAGAATTTATCTACTTCTTAATGGGTATGCCACCTTCTGTAGATCACTTCCCACCCAATCCTACCAATGATGAAGAGGAATTTCACATTCATTGGGTCAAAAACCGAGCTAAACACATCAAGACCCATTTGGAAACCTTTGAATATGGACTGAGAGATCATCCAATTAGTGAGCGCCAAATTCTGGTCAAACAAGAAATCACCTCTATATCTCAACGATTGCAGCCACCTGAATTTAAACCAAGTCGTGATGTTCTCAATAGCAAGATCAAGGTCTCCATAGTTGAAAAGCGTGCTTGTGAAAAGGAATGCCAGCTAGTAGGCCTCAAGAGAATTACCTTCCAATGGGGGACCGCATTCAATAACTCCACTTGGAATGCAGCCATAGCCGACATTATCTCCAAACATTTTTTCAATTGGAGCCAGACTCAACCCAGCTTAAATATCAACAATCCTGATCAACTAACCCTATTAATTGAACGTTGGGTCAATGGAAGGGGTAAAGAAATGAAAAAGCTTTCAAAACTTGGCCAGGCTGCAGAGGAGGTTAAATTTCAAAAAGCTAAGAAATCCAAAAACACTAGAGGGAGGCAGAATGTACGTGCTTATTCTTTTGTTAGACATACACCAAACTCTAATATTACTTTTATATTTAGGTGACAGCTGCCCGTTTCAAAATAGCACGTCAATTATTCCCTCAAAACAACAATTTCTCTGCAATATATACTGATATAAAAGCAACTTCTGATGTAGAGGATAATTCTGACTTTGGAAAAGCACCCAAAAGACTTGTTGGAGTTTGGCGTAGTGAAGCTTTGACCTTGTGTACAAGGCAATTGGATCTAGCAATGACCCTTGGTGCCAAAACCCAGCTTGAAAAGAATAGAGTTCAACGTATGCTTCATAGGGATGGAGAAAAATTAGACTATAATTCTGATTTAACTAATGTCCCACATTGCTTACCTTTAGATTGTTATTCCACAATATACTTAAACACAATTTCAGAAGTTGAAAGAAACCACTTAATGGTAAAAGAACCAATTGGACTCCAAAATATTTTATTAGAGATTGAGGCCAAGACAAAAAGGGGACGTCACATCATACAGAGGCCAGGAAGATCTTCTCTCAGTGGAATTGAAGCTGGTTCAAGTAGTCATAATCGTATGAATCCTGAATAATGTTTATCTCCTAGTCCTTTTTTTTATCCAAGCTTAGAGTTTTGTAATAGATGTATTTGGAAATATAATTAGAGTTAACTTATGTTAACAATTCACAACTTGAGTGAATTAATAACCAAGTCAAAAGATGCCTTTCAAAATCATGACTAGCAGTCATAAAATTAGTATTTTTGTAGTGTATTTGAGAGCTGAAGTGTCCTATATGTTTTCCAAGCTTAGAGTTTAGTAATAAATGTACTTCAAAAGAAAACATAATTTAAAATATTTTAAAAAGTCACCCATTGTAAGAATTTATAGTTTAGCCACAATGTGGGCTTTCACAATTATGACCATCAGTCATAAATTTGTTATTTATTTAATGTTTTCAAAGCTGAACTGTGCTATAGCTTCTCAAAATTATTTAATATATAAGCCTCTTATTTATGCCTGCTTTGGTTTTCATTTGTCCCCAAGCTATTATATATTGAGCAATGCTCAAACAAAACTATAGACATTTAATAAAAGTCATCATGATATATGCCATCCCAAATTCCTACATTCCATAATAGTCGAATCTGTCTTGAACACTGTAAAGAACCCCCACCTTCTATTTTTTTCAATTTCATTTCAAAAATAAATTCATAAACTTATTTATAATAATTAAACCTCAGTCAATTCCAGATAATCACTGCTTCAAAATGGATCCATTACTTGAAATAGAGCCAAAGCAAGTTGAAAAATCAGAATTCATCTCCAAAATCTCCAAATTTCTTCCTTCTCTCAAGCTTGCAACCTGCGATTCTCACTTTCCTGAATATGCAAGAAAAAAAATACAAGAGGTCTCCAAAATACTTGAAGATGATCTGTATCGTATGTTTTTCCAGCTTTTGCCCATATGGAGCCATTTTTAATTGGAATTCAAATCATAATTTAGGTGTACAGCTAGGTGGATCATTACCCCCTGAAGCCAAGGTTGTTATTTCAGCATCCTCCCAAACATCAATAAAGAGGTATTTCATATCTTCTTCTAGTATGAGTAATAAAAAGGCCAAAATTTATCAAAGTATAAAGGAAAAGAATCAAGAAGTATATCTCAATATTTTCTTTAGGCTTTAATCAAATATTAAACTGTATTCCCTGAATCTTTTCTTTCTTAGAAATTGGAATGCAATTATGATACTGAGAAATCACACCCACAAAATCAGTCAGATTCTCAAAATCTAGAACCAGGACTATTTCAACCTCAAAATTATTTTGAAAAAGCCCTATCCACGTCAAACTCCAGCCTTGAAGTAAATAACATTTCTCAAAATTATCAATCAAATATACAAAGTTTTCCAGCTTCAACCATGACAAAAAAAGAAAAATCCAAAATTGAGGAGCCCTTGATACAACCTACATCTACCAAACACTCAAAAGAAAAACCTAACTCCAATTTCATACTTGTAGATAACAACCCATCAACTTCAAAAGTAATCAAAACCAGTAATGAAGAGCCTTCAAAATCCCACAAGAAGAAAAAGCTTCCTCAATCCGGATTATTCAATCCCATTCACTCAGATCACTTTGAAGAGAAAATCAGCCATTATCAGCCACTTTCTGTATCCTCATGGAAGAAATGCCAGGTTAATGTTGAAAATCTAGTAAGAGAACGATTCCAGGAAATTCCCCAAAGGCCATTTTCTACCAAACTACCAAAAGGAATACACTTTCAAAGTATTGGATCTCTTAGCATTAGCAAATGGCTAGTGGATTTGGATAAATCTGGTAAATACAAAAGACATTCATTCATGTTTCATCCAGAACATTGTTATTTACTTTCTTTTTTCAGGATTAGATATATTTTCACCAAAGAAATATGATCCTTTCAATGATCCTGACGCCTGGAATGTCCCTATCTTTACTTTGGATTCTACAATCTCAATGCAAAACATTCCCAAATCACATCAACCACTCTTTCAATTGGCACAATCCCTCTTTGTCCCTAATCTTCAAAAGAAACAGTTCTGGGCCAATTTAATACTGGAGTCAATATCAGTTTCTGCACAAGATCTCATACAACCTGAAAAATTTGAAATCACGAAATCAACAGAAGATGATCCCTTGTTAGTTCAAAGACTCAGCCTGGAATTTTTAGTGTCCTGCCTCAGCACAAGACCATCCCATTCATCTCAAATTGAAAATACCCTTGATGAAAAGGAGGAAAACCAGCCACTTCATTATGGAATGAATAGCTTAATATCTTTCAATGATTCCATTTTACATCTTATGATCTCATATGTCCTGATACTAGCACATTCAAAAGTTCTTCCAGTCAATATTCCTGATGGATTTGTGCTCACTCATAAAAGGTCCAAAGAACACCTTAAGACCTTATCAGAGCTACAATCAAAAATAGGCTTAGTTAAGCCCTGCTATCATATTTTAGCTTCATTTCTTGCTTCTGGGGTAAGAGGCTTAATGGTTTGCTCAAGAGATTGGAGAAAAAGCTCAGCTAAAGGAGCATTGCAGATGATTGAAATTACTGATAGTGTTATTGCTGAGGAAAGGCCTTATGAGCCTATTTGGAAGAGGACAAATGCATATATTTTGGATATTTTTAACAAGGCATTTTTCTCAAAAACCCATGAATTTGTTCCCACTGCTCCAAAAAAATTGGAAGTGGCCAAATGTTTAGTATTAGACTTCAGTGAGGCATGGCTTGAAAAAAATACCATAAATGGACAGCCTGTACTAGATCTCCCTGATAAAGCCAATATAAACACCTTGTTAACTTGATCAGTGTTTTCTGTAATTTAATTTTATTCTTTCAAAACAGGGTTATTTCTATTCAAATAATCTTTGAGTGTGCTAAGATTACTTTGCTTCACCCAATACCTCATTGCTTACTTTCCCAAATAAGCTCCTTTTACACAATATAGCTTCTTCCAGGCTCATTCAAACTTTAAGAAATAAATACAGGGCTCCAGAATCCTCTCATTTATGATAAATAGGAGCCTTTCTCTTGATTCTTCCACCTATACCCCGAAATCTGACTTTAATTAACCTGTTTTACTATGCCTAAAGCTTCACATTACTTTTTTGAGACCTCTATACCCCAATCAAACAGGACTATCAACAAGATATTACATCCCATCATCCCACTACCTACCAGTGCAATATCAAGATCCATACATCAATTATGCTGGTTGATCATGGAAATCAACTATTTCCAATCTCCATCTGCTATAAATAGTTGGAAATCTCTTCCATCAGAAGAAAGTCTCAAAATTGTTGAGAACTTACCCTTTTCTTGCACTGATAATCCAATTACAAATCCCCATAATCACAGCTCAGGAGAGGATAGACTGTCTATAAACCCAAGAATATTAATTTCACCAATGTACAAAACTATGTTTCTAGAGGATCTCTTCAAATCAGGCTTCCCAATGTCAACCTTTGCTTGGAATCAATGTTGGGAATCAAAATGGAATCAAATATTTGCAAAATTCGTTCTCAAGCACTGGAACTATCTACACCAACAAGGAGAATTGAAAATATTCTTGATAAATCCAAAGGATAATACACATAATAATAAGTCTTTAATACTAATGCGCTGGTTCAGAGGGAAGCAAGAGGATCTTAAGAATGACAAATTGGTTCCTGAAGCACTTTCAAAAAAAGCCAGTCAGAAGCAGAAATCAAGGTGGCGTAAAAAAGTATGTTTTTATTTTATTTATGATTGATTTTTACACCAATTGATGTTATTTAATATTCAGTTATCGTCAAATCGCTCAGAGACATTGCTATCATTGAACATTAATCAAGATGAAGCTTCCATATTTGATGAGCCACGATGCTGCTCTGATACTGAAGATGAAAATGGATCATTAATAAAATTAAAGTCCCCTTGGAGGTCAGCTTTATTCTCAAAGTTAGCAAGTCAATTAGATTCTCTATTAATTCAAAAGCAAATACAAAAAAGTAAATTCAATAGAATTCCAAATGTCTTGGAAAGTAGAAGAGTACAAAGTGGTATTTTTGAGAAAGATGCCAAAGTTCCAATTGGACTTCCAGAAAATCTTTATTCAGATGATTATATTTCCAAGCTTACTAATGATGAGAAGCTAATGTTACAATCAAAGCCATGTATAGATATTCATAATTTACTTCAACTATCTGAAACCTAAAAAAATAATTCATGATTTTTCTATTGTTTCCACAATCAATTTTTCCAATTCATGATCCACAGTACCTAAATGTCCAATGCTCAACCTGAAATGAAATAAAAAAAATTTAGCTACTAAAAAAGATAAATATTGGTTGAGTATAAAATATCTTACATCTGAAGCTGCTGTTTCTTCCTTCTAACTTGCTGAATATTCACCTCAATACTACCAACAGTTATATAATGAAATACATGAACTTCTTTCTTTTGCCCTAGCCGATAAAGCCTATCAACTGCTTGATCATCAGTTGAAGGGTTCCAACCTGGTTCCTAATTTAAGTAATTGGAATAATATTAGATTAAGCTTCAAGTGTATCTAAATACTGTCTTACCATTATGTCGACATTTTGAGCACATCTCAGATCAATACCAACACCACCTGTGCCTTTTGTTGTAAGAAGGACTTGAGATTTTGGATTTTTTCTGAATTCTTCAAGGATTTGGATCCTTTGATCATTTTTGAGCATTCCATGCATCATCAAATTGGATATTCCACTTTCATCCAGTGCAATTTCAATACTTTTTACAATATTTGATCAATAAAATCATTCAAATGACAGGTAGTAGAAGGATTTGAGCTCACATATCAAGAAACCTTTTGTATTCTGAAAAAACAACTGCTTTGGGATATCTTAAGCCTGGCTCCTTCTGAAAAAACTCCTTGAGATGGCTAACAAGATGCACCACTTTGGATCCTTCTTTCCAGGTATATCTCCTTCCCCCTTCTTCCTTTTCTATTAGTGCTGGATGGTTGCAAAGCTGCCTCAAATCTGATAATCTGGAGAAAAATTCTGATGAATCCCATTGAACTGCTTTGGACCTCTGTTTTCCATACAATGCACTAAACTCTTCATGCTTTTTGAAATAAACTGTTTTCCATGGCTCATAGATTTCAATTCCAACTCCATGTTGCACTTTCTTGGGAAGATCCAGTAGGTTGGCTTTCAATCTTCTCAAGGTGAGTGTTTGCATTATAAGCTGTAATGATTGGATTGCCATTTGATTCCCAGATGATATTTGTTTGATTATGCAATTTTCCCATAAAGGCTTGAGATTCCATGGTTCTACTTGTAAAAACCTCAACAGACTATGTAGATCCCAAAGACTGTTTTGTAATGGTGTTCCTGTAAGGCATAACTTTCTTTCAGATTTTAAATTCAATATTGTGAATGCTCTATGAGTAGATTGTTCCTTTATGTAGCTAATTGATGTAAAAATTTCAGTACTTTTTTATTTAAGAATCACAAAGAGAAGCTTACTGTGCTTCATCCAACACTATTCTGAACCAATTCACCAAAAGTGGATTTATTCTCATCCCATGAACATCATCAACATTATAACCAGCAATAACATCATATGTGGTGATGATAATTGCATTCTGCTTCAAATTTTGGAATGAAATGAAATTACGATTGGAACCATGGAATATTGAATATGGTAAACTACCAGCATGAAAATGTAGTCTTATTTCATTCTCCCAGTTATGCAAAGTAGAAAGTGGTACAATGATCAAAGTAGCTGGGACATGGTCCTTAGATATTTCTGAGTACTTTAATGCTTCATTTTGTGTTTTTTTAATCAAGCATAAAGTTGTCAACGATTTGCCAAGTCCCATATCATCAGCCAATATTCCACCCCTACTTTTGCACCCAATATCTTGTGGTATCAGCCCATTTTCAACCGCATTAGAAAACACTTTTTTAATCCACAAATTATCTGGATGTTTCCATAGATTTTCACAAATTTTTTCCATATTATTTTCAATATTTAAAAGAAAGGAAATACCCTGGATTTGGTGCAATGAAAGATTGGTTTGACAATTAGGTATTGAAGTAACAGAACTAGTTAAACTTGTATTGTTGGAAGCTTGATAAAGATCACAATCTTGAGGAATATCAATAAATAAAGGTGAGCTATAGTTTCCAATATGTCTCAGAGCCATGTTTGCATTCTTGAAAGCCTCTCTTGTTTGGAAAATATTCCCTTTATCCACAAAAACACATCCATGTAATAGAATATTTTTATCTTTATTCTTGAAATTTATGAAAGAATTTATAAAAAGCACTTTATTATTGTTTTTGTATTTTTTATATGTTTCAGGATTCAAGCCTTCAGCCACTCCTCCAAAAATGTCAAGCAGTGGACCCAGATGGAAACTCTGGAAAGAATTAAGGCTCCCAATATGACTTAAGTCAGATTCTAATAGTATATGAATAGAATTAAATACTCTTCTGAATATTACTGAGCTCAGAGAGGTTGGAAAGGATTGTTCAATATTGATTTTTTTTTCAATTTGAATAATAAAAAACCCAAGACAAAATATTGAAATCATACTGTAAGTTTTTAGAATGAAAATTTAATATATCAGTGTGATATGAATTTATAGGACAAATGGAAACTAAATGATAGGATTGAATGGGTTATATAGTGCAAAGACCCTGGGGGGTTTGTAAGTGATTTCTGATTAGATAAAGATTTAGCCCCTGACTTGTTCTTGATAGTGTAAAAAATGAATTATATTTTGAAACTTAGTTTATTAATGGACATAAATATATTCCAAATCTGCAGATCAATTAAATTTCTCATTACTGTTGTCCCAAATTCTTGGATTTTGATATTAAAAGAAATTATCTATGAGGAGACAAGCTCCTTCCCAAATGTGGAATTCCCTCCAAGATATATCCAGAACTGGACAAAATTTCTCACTTGTGGCCCATGCAACACCTTTCCAACTCTTTTTTAATTCATCAAATTATTCCTATACTTTGTTTATTTTTCCCTTGCAGAAATTCTCAAGAATCTAATTTCAAAGGTATTCATTAAATCATGTTGAAGGCCATTGGCTCACTATTTGAAGAGCTTCAAGTTTATTATTTATCCATATTTTATTTTCAAAGATTATTCTAATAAATTAATATTAATTTGTATGGAAACATCTTTTCCAATAATTTTCACCAATTTCTATGATGATAATCATCACTCAAGGAGAGGTATTTTACTTATTATAAAATTATTAGATCTTATTTTTACAAGATATTCATAATTTTAAGGAGGAATACCCATTTTTAATTTAAATTTGGACAGGATTCCCTCAAAATAATTACCATTATAATTTTCAAATTCATCATTACTTATTATTATCATTGTGTGAAATCAATTCAAGCTTAATTTTTGATTCATCTGAAAACAAGAATTCTGGTAAATAGAATTTCTTAATTGTTAAGTTATCCTCATTCTTTAAGCCAACATGAAAGATAAATTAAACTCAAATAAATTCAAGAATCAAGGCAGTGGAATGACAATAAGATCAAAGAAGCAATTAATGCTACAAGTATCAAAGAATTCCTTTTCAAGGCTCCCCATATAACTGGATGAACTTTCAAAATCCACAAGCATTCATGAAGTGACTTGTAAGGAGCTCAATTGATGAGAGGATTTGAAGATTATTCTACTAACTATAAGCATCATGAGGGAATTTCAATGTTCTCACAATTCAAAAATTGAATAATATTCATTACCTATGTTTGTTGCCAGTGTATATAATGGGTTGAGAAAATAGTAATAAAAATTAAAGGGGGAGTAAAAATCTCAGAATACAATGAATGTGAGTTAAACTAGGGATACTTCCAGAGATACACTCAGACATAAGCTGAAGATACTGTAAAGGACCTGTATGCAAGTCCCCAGTCTTTTTCTGTGGTGTTTATTTATTTTATATATATACTTTTTTTATAAAAAGAAAAAAATTAAAAAAATAGGTCACAGTAAAACGATAAGCCTAGGAGCCACCAGCGTGATAAATCTCCTCGTACGGTCCGTTCGTCGGATAGTAAGCAGGCTCAGTCGGGGTTTGTTGTTCAGCGATGAGGATTGAAATCCTTCGTAAAAAAAAAACAAAATGTAATAATAATTAATAAATTATAAAAAAAAAAAAAGAACATAATAATAAAAATAAATAAAGAGGACTTACTCCTCTAAATGGGTATACCAAAGCACAATGGATCGAATGGAAGCCATAATGATGTCGTGAGCATCACGAAAGGTGTCGTAGGCGGGAGGTGTCGTACCAAAGAAAAGGTGCATGTTAGCACCAAGCTGATTCATTTCAGCGTCGAACAAGTAAAAATAATAACCGAAATCGATCTTCAGTTCGTCGATCGAAGGAGGCAAAGGGGGAGTCGGGATCTCGGATTGAACCCAGGATGGCGTAGCAGGAGATGCGGCTGGTATCGCAATTGAGCCAGGAGAAGAAGCGTTCGAATCAGAGAACATGTTGGAAAATGGAGAAATGGCAGCTACGGGATCGGAATCGAGGTTTGGATCAATAGGGAAATTTAGAACAGTCGTAGCAGCAGAGGACGAATTGTGGATGGAATTCGTACTAATAATTGTTGGGCTATTCGACTCGTCATCGTTATTCGGTGGAGGATTTTGGGGAGTAGGAGTAGGTAACAGATTATAGAATGATGGGTGAAGGAAATTATTGGAAACGGTATATAAATTAAAGAAAGGACCGCTTGGAAGCGGTAAACTAAAACTATATCTGACGTTATTAAAATGGATAACTACGTTTTGCTCACCAGACAAGTTAGGACGAACCTCAAGAGAAAACGACATAATTATTTTATTTTATTTTATTTTTTCTTGACTACGTATGGGAGTGAATAAAAAAAAAGAAGGGAGTAACGACGAATATTTATATAAAAAAAAAAATAAAATAAAATAAATAAATAAAAAATATTAATAAAAAAAATAATAATAATAAGTCGGTCAGTATGAGGTAAAAGAACTAGGTCAGCGAAGAGTGGGTAAGAAGGAAACTTACCTAAAAGTCGGCTAATCCCTCCTAATGCACTGGATACGTAAAACAAATAATAATAATAATAAAAAAAAAGAAAACGTTAGTAAGAAAAAAAATAAAATAAAATAAAATAAAATAAAAGAGACCCACGGCGACGATCCGGAATAAAGAATAATAAAACAATATGACGCCACAAGGAGGAGGATAACAAACAGTAACCTAAAAAAAAAAAAAAAAAAAAAAAAAATTAGTAAACAAACAAATAGATTAAAATAAAACAAAATAAAAAAAGTGACTTACGTAGAAATGCGACAAAAAGAAATGACATCGGCCAGTTTTCTTGCCGATCGACGACGAAAAAAAAAAAAAAAATAATAATAATAATAAAAAAATAGATGACAAAATAAAATAAAATAAAATAAAAAAAAAAAAAAAAAAAAAAAAAAAACCAGATGACGATCGGGAACAAATAATACAACGCCACAAACAGATAGAAGGTGTAAAGTTGGAAGATGGTCAATAATGTAAAAAAAATAATAATAAAATAAATAAATAAAAAAGTAGAGAGTGGGTTTTGGACAGGTGCGGGTCCAAACACCATTGACAAGTAATACGATGACGAAGGCCACGCAGCTGCTGCGTAGCAGCCGCGCGACTTGTTACAGGGTTGCCTTTTTACATGTGCTACGTTGCATATGTAAATGAATAATCATATTTTCTTTTTTTAAAATAATTTATTTATTTTGGATGTAAGATTAAAATAAAAAAATTAATTAATATAATAATTATATTTAAAAAAAAAAAAAAATAATAATAATAAAAAAAAAAGAGTATATTATTAAATAAAGGAATAAAATAAATAAAAGTAAAATTAAAAAATAATATTAAGATAATGAAAATTAATTTAAAAAAAAAATAAAATAAAATAAAATAAAATAAAATAAATAAATAAATATATGATTCAATTTATTTATTTTCAACCATAAAGAAATAAAATAAAATAATGTTTGAAAAAATATAAATTTGAATATATTTTTTTCCATTTCTTTATTGGGAGCAGCAAAATATACATATGAAAGTCTTAATAAATAAATAAAATATATATATTATTTAATATATATATATTTAATTAATAATTTATTTAATTTTCAACAGCATCATCAAAGAATATAAAAAATGGTAAAGTTACATCAGATGTAGCATTTACATATAAAATTAATCAATAAAAGTAATACAATCACATAAATAAAATGATAAGTCCTTAGTAAGACTTTAAAAGGCTAAATTTATATTAATTTCTATTAAATTCAACATTTAATTAGTATTCTCCACTTGTTCATTATTTATTAAAAAAAAATGGAGAGGGGAATATTCCCCTCAATCTTATCAATCTATAGCTATTATATATACAGTAATAATATACATTAAAGTCAAATTTGGCTTGTGTTTTTATTATTATTTCATTATTTTTCTGTAGAAGAATGAAATTACTCTTCAATTTTATGGTAGTGTTATAAAAAAGAAATAATAATAAATAAATAAAAAATAGAATAAAAGAATAAAAAAAAAAAAATGGAGAGGGGTTGGACCCTCACCCATATAATCCATATTTAATGGAAATGATTTTATTTCAGTTTCATTGCATATTCTTTATATATGTAATGTAAATATACACAATTGATTTAGTTTTTTATCTTAACTGATTTGGGAAGTTGGTTTGTGTATTGGGTTATTTCTCCTTTTATCAGTGTAGTCTTAGTGTATTTTAATAATCATAAAAAACAAAGGTCCTAGACAAGACCTTAAACTGTCCAAATCATTTTTTTTATATATATACTTTATCAAAGGTCCTAGACAAGACCTTAAACTGTCCAAACCATCTTATATTTATTTATTTTTTATCAAGAAACCTTAATAATTCAATCCAAGGTCCTGAGTATGACCTTAAACTGCCTCATAAAGATATTTTACTATAATTATAAGATCAGAACTAAAGCAGAGGTCCTGGACAAGACCTTAAATTGTACCAAATTATTTTTATTGTTTTTTTATGGAAAATTATGGTGGAAACAGTTAATCAGAAGGAATTTATCAAATGGAGAGGGAAATTGCCCTCAAGAAGTAATCATGGTGTTGGATCAGAAAAAAAGCTTATAAAAAAATGAGGGGTGGTACTTATTTCTTTTCATCACTCCTTATGATGTTAAGTTTTGGAGGAGTAGTGGGAAATAATCAGTTATTCATTATTTTCATTAGCATTTATCTAATTTTACATTATATAAAACAAGAAGAATAAGAAAATCAGACATTAAATCAGGTATAGAAGCAGGGAGATTCAAAATCAATATAAAGAACCATCAAAAGACAATCTCAACATAATTAAGGTGTGAAAATAAAATATGGCATACTTGCCATAATCAATCAAGATCAACATAAAAGATTTGGAAGAAGAAACAGGGAAAATTTCATTAAGCTTCAGTTGGATAATGAATTCTGGGGACAGCATTAAATGGAGAGGGGGATGTGGTATGCCATACCATATCAGCTTAATAAAATTTTTTGAGGGGAGTGAAGAGTAGAAGTACCCCTATGGGTAGCTTCTGTTGGAAACAAAAGAAAAGGATCTTTCTCCCAGTGGGTAAGGTGATGCCTTGTGTCAAGGAAAATGGCCATGTCATTGGTTCAAGCCACATTGAAGACATAAAAGAAAAAAAATATTAAAAAAAAAAAAAAAAAAAAAAAAATTAATTAAAAAATGACAAAATTTTGGAAAATCTTTTTAAAGTTTGGAAAATACCTGAAACCTAACCTTAAAATAAAATTAGATTTCACCCCACAAATTGGCCTCAAAAAATCTAAAATTCTAAATTCAAGACAGCAGAAGGAGGATACATAAACAGATTACATAAGCAGGAAGGAGTTAAGAAAGTATTAGTAATCAGAATACTTGATTAGTAATACTTAGGGAGTTAAAGGATGCAGGTATCATGGAGTATTAGTCAGCAAGTCTAAGGATCAGTAATAAAGTTCAAATAAGCACCAGCAAAAACACCTCAAATTAGTAAGCAACCCAACAAATGACATCATCAAGCAAACAAATGATGCAATGATCTACATAAATGACATCATTTAGGTGGGACCACCAGAAAAGAATTTTCCCAGCCAAAAGAAACTGAAAAATTCTAAGTCCCTCTTTTTGAACACCTCCCATGGAGAGCCCAAAAATTATAAATAGAGGGCCTCTCTCCCCAAATTTTTCCTCTTTCCCTCATGTCTTTTATCCCCCCAAAAGTGGAAAGTGGATTTAAATTCATCCCTGACTATCAGGTTAACTAGTCTACAAATATATAATTCTATTATATAAAGGATAAAAAGGCCTTATATAATAGTCTTATAAAAAAAATGAAAAAAAAGTCTTATAAAAAAAAAAGAAGAGCTTTATAAAATAATTTTATTATATAAAGGATAAAAAGGCCTTATATAATAGTCTTATAAAAAAAAAAAGAAAAATTCTTAAAATAAAGAAGCAGTCTTATAAAAAAAAAGTATTATAAAAAAGAAAAACTTTATAATATAATTTTATTATATAAAGGATAAAAAGGCCTTATATAATAGTCTTATAAAAAAAAAAAAGAAAAATTCTTAAAATAAAGAAGCAGTCTTATAAAAAAAAAAGTATTATAAAAAAAAGAAAAACCTTATAATATAATTTGATTACATAAAGGATAAAAAGGCTTTACATAATAGTCTTATAAGCTTAAATTAAATAAAATAGTATTTTAAAAAAAAGATTTTACCTTATTATAAGCAATCAAAGCTTTGAAGAAGGAAAAGAAGGGTCACTTAGTTATTTTATTAAGAAATTATTATTATTTCATTTCAAAAAAAAGTCATATTTTGGTTACTACAAGGACATTTTATTAATTATAAAAGAAAATACCTATTGTAGGAATACAGTAGTGCTATTCTTATTAAAAAGAAAGAATTATTATCAAATTAAATTATTAAAGAGTGGCTATTATTTAGTCTGGTCATATCAGAATTTCATTTCATTCAAAATAATAAATCATATAAAAAAGGTGTTTGATTGTTTGTTCAGTATTATTATTAGCCTAGAGTATCCATATTATATTGAATTTTTGTTGTAGTAGTATTTTGTGTGATTTGTGCTAGTATTATTTCTTTTGGTTAATTAAATAGTGTTATATTTAAAGAGGTTAAATAAATATTTTGAGATCAAGCAAAGTCTGATTGAGTCTGTTGAATACACTTTTCTGAATTAGCCACCATCAATAAATAAATTGATTGTGAACTCAAGTTAAGATAATTCAGCATTTTTCAGGAAGGGCAGTCTAGATTATTCTAGCACACGAGCAGAGCAAGGGTTACAAGCTTGAACAGCAATTCAAAACTGTTTTCTTGTAATTTCCCCTTCCAGGTACTGCCTCATTTTATCCCACACAAGAGGAGTTCCCACAGTGCTTTTTGCACTTGTGTTGGAAAAGATTATCTTGACAAGATCTATACCAATTGGAAAGACAAGTTGACGCCAATTGAGGGTATAAAATTCAGCAGTGCTAGCCAAAACATGCACCCTTTGGGTATATTTGAAGCAGCATTAATATTTCCTCATCCTGCAGGAAGTGTAAGATTGAAAGCTGAATTTGTGGTTATGAATAATTGTACTTCACAACACTTTATACTTGGAAATTATTATCTCAATATCTATGGTATTGATATTAATAATCATAAAGACAGATACTTCACTATAGGGGAAAATAAAAGGCAAAAATTTGCATTTTCTCCAGAAAGAAAAGAAATCACTGTCATTAAACAAGTAACAAATGTTGACAAAGACAAATTTGTGTCAGATCAGTTAAATGAAGCACAAATTAGTCCTGAATTAACATCCGAAATGAAGGAAGAACTTATTGAAATTTTATTTCAATATAGAGAAGCTTTTGCTTCTGATAATGAACCACTTGGGGCTATAAAAGGCCATGAAGTGGATATAATGCTTAATGTGGAAAGGCCTTATCCGCCACTATTAAGAAGACCAGCTTACCAAGCTAGCCCTAGGGCTAGAGAAGCATTAGAAAGTCATATTAATGAACTGATGAGACTGGGAGTTCTTAGAAAAGTTGGACAAAATGAGGAAGTTGAAGTCACAACTCCAGTAATCATTACTTGGCATAATGATAAGTCAAGGATGGTTGGTGATTTTAGAGCACTGAATACCTATACAATTCCAGACAGGTATCCAATCCGTAGAATCCATGAGACTTTGACTCAATTATCCAAAGCAAATTTTATTACTTCTATGGATGCTCTTAAAGGCTTCCATCAGAATGTTTTAACACCTCATGCTAGAAAATTATTGAGAATAATTGCTCATTGTGGTATTTATGAATATTTGAGTATGCCTTTTGGTATTAAGAATGCACCCTCTCATTACCAAAGAATGATGAATACTATCTTCCCAAATGAATTATCAGAGGGATGGTTAATCATTTATATTGATGACATTATCATTTGTTCAGAAACCTTGCAATTACATTTAAAGAGACTTTCATTAGTACTTAAGGAAATTCTACAAGTGAACATGAAAATTTCTCTTAAAAAATGTAATTTTGGGTTTCATGAGTTAAAAGCTCTAGGACATGTAGTCTCAGGACTAAGCCTTGGTGTTGATAAAAACAAAGTGGCTGCAGTTTTACTGAAACAAATGCCCCAGAACAAAAAAGAAATGATGTCTTTCTTGGGATTTGCCAGTTATTACAGGCAACACCTTAAAGATTTTGCAATCCATGCCAGATCATTATACAGATTTTGTGATCAACAAACTGTTTTTGAAATGACACAGGAGAGAATTCAAGTATATTATAAAATCAAGTATGCCTTCACCAATGCACCATTATTATTGATGCCAGACTGGAAACTTCCTTTCAAGCTGTATATTTATGCATGTGGTGATGGTTTAGGAGCTGCTCTTCATCAAGTTCAAATTTCAATGACAAGCCTTATGAAGGTCCAATTTGTTTCATTTCAAGACAAATTAAACCTACTGAGGCCAGATATGGAGCTAGCCAAATGGAGTGCCTTTGCCTTGTTTGAGCTCTGGGAAAACTTCATTACTATCTTGATGGTAGTGTGTTTGAAGTAATTACTGATTGTAATGCAGTTAAATCACTTCTTAACATGAAAACTCCAAACAGACACATGTTAAGATGGCAGATTGCTATACAGGAGTATTGTCAGGATGATACTATGATAAAGGTATGACTAGGCTAATTACAACTTTAACTGTGTATGTGACACGACAGAAAATGATTTAAAAAAAGATTTATAAAGGTTATAATAAGATAAAAGGGTTCTACTATTGAGAAATAGTGGTGGTGAGCGCTATTGAGAACCCTGGGTGCAGGCTTTATCTGTTGGATTACAATAATAAAGTCTACAATAATTAAAGACTATAATTATACCTGATTATTTAACCAAGAGTAAAACTGTTTTTGACAGTTTACTACGTAGGTTATTCAAGAGCAGGATGAGGAGAGGATTTTGGCTGTGAAAAGCCCTCCTTTTATCCTGAAATTGGGGTGGAAAGGCTGCTAGACCTTTCCACGTAGAGGAAGTGAAGATTTTTCACTCTCTATGACAGGCTTGTGGTTTGCAAACAGCCTGTATACCCTGTATTGGGCTCAGATGCGGTTTTGAAACCACATCTGGGCAGTTTTCACCCATACAGGGTGAAAATTTTCATCTGGGGACCTCACAGCCTGATTCTGACGTGTATGACGCGGAGAATGCTGTACAGAAACTGTATGGGACCCCAGTATTGACTGACATATGAGGTATTGAAGTAAAAACATGCTTCTTCGTCTATTTGACACCTCATATTCATGGTTATGGGATATTATCCCATGGTAAGGCTGTATCTGACAGCAGGTGGGATTTTGACCTTAAAATGGTCATAATTCTGTCAGTTTTTGAGATATCAAGCTCAAAGTTGGTTCATTGAATAGCTCTGTATGGGCTCTACACAATGGTACCCAACTGGACATGGTTATCATTAAATATGACAAGGTTATCCCATGTACAAGTATTTTTGTACATTGGCGTGGTCTGGTCAAAAGCTGTATTAAGCTTGTTTGGCCGATAACTTCTGTTGTAGTTGAGTTATGAGGCAATGGATGGCACCATCAGATAGCCCTGATTGTGCTCTTTCCAAAAAGACCCCACTTCAGGTATCTCACACTAAAACTGTAAAAGTTAGATGAGAGGTGAATGTTTTGTTCACCCTTATTTGGTCTGAATTTGACCATAACTCAAGTAATACTGGTGCTAGCTCAGTTTGGCTGGTACAATTGGATAGCCCTGGCTTAGAGCTTCATTTTGAGTACCCATTTGATGGGGTTAAGCCTCTCCTTCTAGATTTTAGATGAGAGGTGAACATTAAGGTTTATGCTCAGCAATAACTTTGAGCAGGAATAACTTCGTTATTTCTTGTCCTATGGTGATGGGACTTATATTTTCAGGAAGAGGTGAGTTTCCTCTTTCTTTTGATACCTTTTGAGCTAGTTTGGCTCAGTTCCATGTCTTGGTGGTATTTTGGCTATACCATTGGTTTATGGTATTTTGGCTGTCATGCTTGTGCTCTGGTTTTGAGTCACAGGCTGACAAGTATAGAGGCAATATGACCATAGTACATAAAGCTGGAAATATTGATAAGAATGCTGATGGCTTGAGTAGATGGGCATTACCAAATACACCTGATAATCCTGCCTATGTTCCTACAAGTGCAGAACCTCAAATTCCAATTGAAGGAATTAATATCACAGATGTTGGAACAGAATTTTTTGAAGAAGTTAGGGAAAGCTACAAGCAAGATAAGAATTGTCATATTCTTACTGCTCTACTTGACAAAGATTGTAAAGATACAGCATTGGCTAATTCTCTGGATGATATTTGGAAAACATCTTATGATGATGGAAGATTCCATTTGTTTGATGGTATACTATATCATAGATCTAAACACACATGTGTCATGGTCCTATGTAGTAGAATGTTGATTAACACAATACTACTAGAATGCCATGATAAAATTTATTCTGGACATCTGTCTGAAGACAGAACAATGGAAAGAATTAACACATGTGCCTGGTGCCATCTTGGAGAAAAGATGTCATTGAGTACTGTCATAGTTGTGATAGATGCCAGAAAGCCAATAAAGCTACTGGTAAAAGATTTGGTCTGATGATCCATATCCAAGAACCAAGTACCCCATGGGAAGTGGTTCACATGGATTGGGTCACTGCATTACCACCTGGAGGTGATAAGAGTTACAATGCATGTCTTGTTATTGTAGGCAGATATAGCAAAACACCAATCTTTTTACCATGTCACAAAGATGACACAGCTATGGATACAGCTCTTTTAATCTGGAATAGAGTAATATCCCATACTGGTCTCTTTAAAAACATCATTAGTGACAGAGACCCAAAATTTACATCAGCCTTATGGACTAATTTACATAAGCTTTTGGGTACAAAATTATCATTCTCATCAGCATACCATCCACAAACAGATGGGTTAGCAGAAAGAATGATTCAAACCCTTGAGGACATGATCAGAAGATTTTGTGCTTATGGCCTGGAGTATAAAGATTCTGATGGCTTTACCCATGATTGGTGTACTCTTATACCAGCATTGGAATTAGCCTACAAGACCTCCATCCATGCTTCAACAGGCAAGACCCCTGCAATGTTGGAAAAAGCATGGAACCCCAAACTTCCAGTTGATACTTTGAAGAAAGATCTGGTTGACATTCATCCAGCTGCTTCAAGCTTTAAGCTATTGCTTGATAAAGTAAGGCATCATGCAAATCAAAGCATAAATGATGCCTTTGAATATGCTAAGCAGAAATGGGATAAAAGTCATAAGACCCCAGAATTCAAAGTAGGGGACTATATACTAGTTTCAACCTTGAACTTTAATAATATTAAAGGTCCAAATAAATTGAAAGATTCCTTTGCAGGACCATTTATTATTAAAGCCCTTCATGGGACAAATTCAGTACAAGTAGAAATGTCAGGAGAACTGGAAAATAAAAATCCAACATTCCCTGTCAGTCTAGTAAAGCATTACACTTTAAGTTACAAGGAATCATTTCCTTTAAGAAATGAAACACCCTTAGAAGTACCCCCACTGGACCTAAGTGAGGAGAAAAAGGTACTGAAAGTCTTGAAAGAAAGAAGACTTAGGGGGAAAAATGAAAGAGAATACTTGGTCAGGTATAAAAATCCACAACATGAAGATGAGTGGATTGTAGAAAAAAAAATACCTGATTCCCAAAAGTTTCTCAGAAGATTCAGACATGAGAGAAGACCAATTGCTCAATAAAAAGTTTGAATTGTGTGCTTTACATACTTGGAAGTATAAGTAGAGAGGTTGGACAGTGGATTATACCCCCCCAAAATAACTTGGGGGTACACTACAAAAGAAAAATTGTGGTACAATTTTTTTTTTGGTGGTAGGGAATGTGAGCCTGTGAGGTATGTATCACATACCCATAAGGCCACAAATGATTTTATAAAAAGTTAATTTTGTCTTAAACAGACTTTTTAGTTGAATTCAAAATAAAAAATAATAAAAAATAAGTATAACTTTTTTTTGGATAAACAAAGTTATAAATATTATGTTATTTTTGGATTCTACACCAAAAATAAGCTAGGGTACACCCATAGGGTGTTATACCCAAAACCACTTATTTTTTATGTTATTGGAAGATTTAAGAATCTCACAGTACCAATGTAACTTTTTTAACATTTTTTTTAAATTGTTAAATTTAAGCTTAATTAAGCTTAAATTTAAAGTTTCATAAGGTTTATGCAAACTTACCAAAATTTTAGTTAAAATTGAGGTGTGGTGTATATTTACTGAATTGGCTAAGGATTTGCCATACAGAATGTAAATCCTGCGTGAGCTCAATTTAAAAGGGTTTAAGGCCATAGTATGGCTTTAAATAAATAAAAGGGCAAAATCCACGCAAAAAGGTGGGACAAAGGAAAAAGACCAAATAGAGCTGGGGTACCCAACTTTTTGGATCTGCAATGATTCAATTAAGGTTGTCCACCTGTATTGGAGGATTTTCAACCTTATTTAAACTTTAAGATTAGACTTTGATCCAACCTTAAGGTTTAAACTGGTTTTATCCCAATTTGGACAGGAATTTCAAGCTGCCAAAGGGTAAATCCCAATATGCAGGCTTGAAATCAAGGTTTTAAGAACTGTCAAAGCTTAAATAAGCTTAAGAAGCTTAAATAAGCTTAAAACCTTAAAGCTTCAAGCATTAAAACCTTATCAAAACTTAAGGTTTGGTGTGTATTGCTATTTTATGTGGAAAAATAGCAATAACTTCAAAAATTCATTAAAAATCCAATTCTTAATGGATTCGCTTGAAAATTTCACACAACTTAGAATTTAATATTATCTAAATATAAATTAAATTTTAAGTATCTTTAATAAATCAATTTCCTAGATAATTAACCTGGAAATTTACTCTTTTAATTAAACTCAAAGAAAATTATGATTTCTTTAAAAATTAATTAAAAATTGACTTTAAGAGATTTTTGCTTGAAACTCTAATTTTCAATTGTTCATGTGATGAACTTTAATATAAATAACCTTATTTTATATTAAAACTTAAAATAGTTAAACTAAATGAGGATTAAAGTTACTTGGAGTTAAGAATAACACTGGTAACTTTAAATTGGAAGTAAAAATAAGTTGCCTTAAGTTAAGAACTTTATTTTTAAACATGGTTTTTCAGTTTTGACCTGAGCACGCCCTCTATAATCATTATGAATCATGAGAGCTGCTCTTAAGACATAAAAAGAGTCTTTTCATCACTGTTTTTGTCCATCATCAGTATTCAATCCAATCATATTAGAAATTTAAACAGGTAAAGTTTTATTATTTATAAAATCTTATTATTAAAATAATTCTTAAGTTATTTTATTCTTTATTAATTGTAAATTAAAGAATTGAAGTCATAGAATTCAGATTATTGTTGTAATCATCAATAATATATTTTATATTATAAAAATTATCATCTTAAATATCTTTTAAACCCACAAATTCCTCTCAAAAACTCTTAAATCTTAAATTTTATCATAAAAAGTTGTTTTATCTTTAAATTTATTGATTTTAGGCGTGTTTTTAACTTATAATTATTATTTAATATAATAACTGTTGTTGTTTGACTTGTTGTATTAAATAAATATTATAAGTAAGTTTTTCTCTAAAGTTCTATAATTTTTTTATCTAGTATTAGTTTTTTTATATAGAATTTTATTCTATAAGAATTATTTCTGCACAGTGTGTGTTATAATTCTTTTATAAATAATATTTATATTATTTATAAAGTGATTAATATTCATATTTCCACGTGTAATTGTCTCATTAAGAGCTTTACATTTCTTATTGTTATAACTGTCAGTGACTATAAAAATAATAGAATAATTATAATTTATTATAATTATCATATTTTTTTTTATTATTATATTCTTATAATAATAATTAAAATTTCTTTTTTAACATATAATTATTTTTAATAATTATATTTAAATTTGTGGTTGTAATATTTTATTATATTATATTTTTCTACTGAGGACAGTCATAGTACTCTTGATATTGTTACTATTATCAAGAGTTTAATAGAAAAACCTTACAGTGACGTGTGCTCGACATTTGCGTGATTTTTGCTTGACATGAGCTTGACTTTTATCTTGCTTGACGTTTGCTTGACATGCAGTCAATTGCCAACGATTGACACAAGATTTTCCCTGGTGAAATTGTGTAAATTGTGTCCAGCAATACATAAACAAACTCTTCATTTGAAACTCTTTTACCATGAGACATGCAAAAAGTGATCAAGAAACTCAAACTAGAAGTCACCCTTGAGCAATATGTCTGCTGCACAAGTTGTTACTCATTATACGTTGTTGAAACAGCGCCTAGTGAATGCAGTTATAAAGTAACTTTGAAAAGTCCTTATTATGGTGCTGATCTCTATCAGCTTGCCAAATTCCAATGACTTTCCCACATTGTTCTTCCCACTCAAAAAATTCAGGTTTTTCCAACAGGAAAAAGTAAAAACACATTCACTTACCCAAGCGGCCTTTCCTTAAAACAACTCATGCAACATTTCTATTTCAACCATTACTCACATGGATAACCTGGTTTTTGAACTCCGAAGGTGTTGAAGAAGCCATTGAATAATGGACCAAAAAGTTGTCCACTGGAATTTCCGGTCACATGTGTGACATTTCACATGGTGAAGTCTCCTCTTTGATAAGGATACCTCTGAATAACCAATTCAACTAGGTTTTTTCACTTTTCATTGACTAATTCAATCCTCAAGGCAACAAGACATTTGGAAAGCAAATGTCTATGGGTATTATTGCACTAAACTGTCTTAACCTTCCACCTTGACTCTGAAATCAGCCTCAGTATACATGCCTTGCTGGAATTGTCCCTTCTCCAAATCGGCCCAAAAGGAATACAATGAATAATGTCCTGACACCTCTGGTTGATGAACCTGTGGCATTAAATGGCAGTGTAAAGATTTGCACCTTGAAGTTCCCAAAAGGCCATGCAGTTGTAATCAAGCTAGTCAGCTTAATTGGTGACATAGTGGCAAACCACAAGTCGGCAGGTTTCAAATCACATGCCACATGGAAATTCTGTTCCTGTTGTGACATTGAAGATCACCAAAGAGTTGAGCTGAAACTTGGAAACCTACGCAACAGCAAAAAGGTGCTGGCTTTGGCTCATCAATGAAGGGAAATTGAATCAATCAAAAGGTGAGATGATTCAGCAAAGAAATATGGAGTTTGCTGGTCAGAGATGAACAATCTGACCTATTTGGATCCCGTAATGAATTTGCCATTGTGTCTGATGCACAATTTGTATGAAGGGGTCCTACAGCATCATTTCTGATATTGGTGGGGGTTTGGCTTGATTGACATTGGCAGAAGATCAACTCATGAAGACAACTCAGATGAAGTGTTTAGGATGGATGTTGACAATGATGAAGAGATGGGAGCTGAAGTGGGTTAGCTAAGCGAAGAGCTCAAGGAGAAGATATGGAAATGCATCCAAGAGGTAGTTGTACCAAAACGATTGACACAAATACCTTGGGAAGTAGGATAAGAAGGAAATGGCAAGCTAAAGGCCAGTGAATGGCGGGTATTATTTGGTATTTATATACCATTGGTAGTTCGTTATGTGTTCTGGAATGTGGGATCAAACAAATATAGCCTGTTAATTAATGGAGGGGACCTGATTGAGTGCACCCGCATTTTGGGAGCAACTTCAACTGTGCCTGTAGATTCAGTACATTTTGGCCAAACCTATCAAAGCTACAAACAAACATCAAATTTTCTGTTCCTCAATATTTGGGTTAAGCCAAATCATTATTATGCAATGCATTTCCCAGACCAGTTAAAGTGGTGGGGACCTATGATGGGAGTTTCAGAATTCGCCAGGGAAAGGCTTGTGGGTATTTGTCAAAAATTGAAGAATAATAGCTTTAGTGGTATGTAGTTTCTGTTCAATTTCATTGCAGAATTAAGATATAAAAGATCTGATTTTATTGAGGTTGCAGTGAAGAAAAAATTATGAACAAGTTTGGCCAAATGCAGTGAATTCAAGACTGCTGAAAGGAGGACTTACCCCAAGACACAAAATTTTCCAAATCAGGAAAATGAAAGGAAGTATATGATGAAGCTTACAAGGTCCTTTTGGACTACATGAGGCAGTCTAAGAGGTATGTAAAGGATTATTTCATATTACCTCACATAAATTAAAAAGCAATTTTAAGGAATTATGTGACAGAGCTAACTGAAGTGGTTTGGAGATTTGGTCTCAAAGTCTCATCAAAAGCCCCAAAAAATGTGATAAACTGTAA
This sequence comes from Austropuccinia psidii, assembly GCA_023105745.1. Classification (NCBI taxonomy): domain Eukaryota; kingdom Fungi; phylum Basidiomycota; class Pucciniomycetes; order Pucciniales; family Sphaerophragmiaceae; genus Austropuccinia; species Austropuccinia psidii. Next base: position 53,388,538 of record JALGQZ010000005.1, on the reverse strand, counting down.
AATTAATGGCCAAATGAAATTTGGTGAAGCTGAGTACATTTTTGATATTGAACATGTGGATATACAACAAGGCTGTCACAGCCATGGAGACAGACAGGGCATTACCACTAATTACTAATGGAAAATCTTTCAACACCTAATAAGCAAGGGGTTTCATGGAAGATTCACCAAATACAGTTTCAAACCTCAATACAGCTCAATACAGGCAGAACTCAAATACAGGATTCACCAAATACAGAACTGCCCTCAATACAGGTGCAAACACCTGTATTGATTCAAATAACTGTATTTGATACACAAATACTGTTTCACATCTCAAATACAGGTTCTTCAATCATACAGTCATGGTCTCTCAACACTCAAGCTCCAGGCTGGTATTTTTTCACATATACCAGCACCCTTTAGCCCACCTGGGGTTTTTCCCCTAGTTAATTAAAATATTGGATTTATTATTTAATATTGTTTTATTTCTCATTAAGAAATAATATTTTATTAATTATTACGTTAGTATTTGCTTTCCCTCACCTGTTCAGTAGAGTACTGGTGGCCATATCCTTTATTAATCCTTTTCTCTTTTCTGAACAGGTTGAAAAAGTTGTACAGGATTATTTGTGGTTGGCTCTTTATTGTTGCTTTTGTTTTTTCTCATATCTAATCTCATTACTCTTATCAATTGAGTATTTATTCTGAGCCCTCCATAAGTAAGTCTGTTGACTGAGTGCCAGGCCCTCTTCATTTGGAAAAGCCCCTGTGATATTATTTTAATTAACTCATAATCGCTTCTCTTCTTTCATTCATTCTTATTCATTTCTCTCATTCTCATTTATGATTTTTATGATCTTATGATTTTTATCATTTCATTCTTTCTCATCAATTTTCATCTCATTCATTTCATTCAATTGAAAATTGATTTTCTTTCTCATTTCCTAAACTTTGTTGACCATTTCATTTTCTTCTTAATTCTCAATCAAATTTTCTTTTTTATTTTTTTTCTGAATTCAGGTTCTTTATCAGGTTTAATTGATTGGAATTGGGGTTAATTTCTTCATTGTTTCAGGAGTTTTCATTGAATTGGGGTTATCATTGGTTTATTTTGAAATTGCTCAAGATTTATTGATTGATTTGGTTATTATTCAAGAAATTGACTTTACCTCAAGATTCTGATTTGATTCAATTGATTGATCTGATTTGATCCCTCAACATAGCTTATTATGCTCAAGATTAATTTAATTGATTTATTTGAAGTTGATTCCTCAAGAAATTGAATTTATTTTTGAAGCTATCAATTGAATTCCTCAAGAAATAATTGATTTGATTTTGAATTGACTTTATTGACTCGATTTGATTTATTGATTGGCTTGATTTGATTTATTTATTGAAATTGATTATTCATAAGAATTTGACTTTGTCATCTTCATTATTCAAGCTTTATTCATATTGATCCACTTCAAGACTATTGATTGACTTATCAAGTTCATCAAGATTCTCAGTTGATTTATTTGGTCAAGTGTTGTTTCATTCTCAAGTATCAACAAATTTCTTTCTTTCTGAAATAATGCCAATTCAGAATAGCCCTCCATCAAAGAATACAAGATCTCAAAGACATCAAGCTGTTCTCATGCCTACAGCAAGGGCTCCTCTTGACCGCACACCATCAGATCATCAACTGAGTGCAAATTTGGACAGAGCACCACCAATGAAAGGAGAAGCACCCTCCAGAAGAGGAGGTGTGAAGTAATGAAGATCAAGATCATTCTCTGGATTGTTGTGTGGCTATCCAGGCATTCCTCAAGGGCCCAGAAGTATATCAGGGTGAGTAGTATGAAGAAGCTGAAGTAGCAGCTTCCTTGGAAGGTGCCCCTGAAGCTTCTTAAGCTCCAAATCTAGCCTATTCTAATAAACCTCGTGTCTCTCAAGCTGAACCAAATTCTCTCAAAATGATGGAGCAGATGACTCAATTCATGGGACAACTAACTCAAGAAGTTTCCCCAAGGGACACTTCAAAAGCCCCAGAATTCAAGACTCCATCAATGAAGGCACCTGAATCCTTTGATGGTACTAAAGCTTATAGATTGAGAGGATTTATTCAATCTTGTCAATCAATTTTCCATAATGACCCACAAACCTCTTCTCTGACAGGAAGAAGGTTTTGTACTCAACTTCTTTTCTCACTGGTAGAGCTGGGAAATGGATTGAACCTTACCTCTCAAATATCTCCCATTAATACCCTTCGTATCTCCTCAATAACTGGCAGTTATTTGAAACTCAGTTATTCACTCTGTTTGGTGATCCCAATTAAGTCAGGAAAGCTGAACGGGAGTTAGACAATCTCAGGATGAAATAAAGTGGTCAGGTTTCCTTGTACATAGCAGATTTCAGAAGCTTAATTTCAAGAATTGGATACTGGGGGGAAAGGGCCTATATTCATGTGTATAGAAGAGGCCTGGAATCAAGATTGTTGGACCAATTGGCTTCTCACCCTGGAAACTTTGATAGCCTTCAAGAACTCATGGACATCACTTTGGAATTAGATACCAGATACCATGAGAGGCAGAAGGAAAAGGGTAGCCATCAAGAGAAGAAGCCTCTAATAAGTGGATCCAACTCCTCAAAGCCTTCTCAAACTTCATCATAAAAGAAGCCTTATCACAGGAAGATTAAGAAGGGGAAGAATCTTCAAGTGTCCAAAGACAAGCCTCATGCTGATCTCCTCACTGAGGACAACAAATTAATTGCTTCTGAAAAGGAGAGGAGGATTAAAGAAGGCTTGTGCAACTATTGTGGTGGAAAGCACCCATTTGAATAATGCTTCAAGAGGCTTGAAAATAGGCAGGGCTTATCAAAAGGCTTCCCTAGCAAGAAGGGAAAGACCTGAGTGGGAATCATGATGTGTTCAATGGTTCTCACCTATTTCCTTCAAGAGCACTATTGTGAACTATGAATACTAGTGTCAAGAAATCTTGAAAATTTCTTATTTTCTCTTCTCTCTTTGATATTTTCTATAGTATTCTCATTGATTTTGGTGCTACAAACTCTTTCATTGCAAAGAATTTTGCTCTCAGGTACTCATTGACCATGTCAGAGCTCCCTTAAAAGATTGCTCTTTTCATTTTGGATTCTAATTAATTCAATTCCCTGTTCATCACCCATTATACAAAGTGGGTTGTTGACTTGCCTTCATTCCAAAGGTTTGTATGGGATTTCTTTATCATAGATTCACCCAAGAGAGAAGACCTGATATTGGGAGATGATTTTCTTTACCATTTTAATCCCATTATTTATTGAAAAAATGGATTGATCACCTATGATTCTATTCATAAGGATTCTAGTGGTATTACACCTTCTACTAGTAATGAATTTGCCATTTCTGTCAACAGTGTTGCTCTAGTTGATGAAGTTAAGACACCTTCCCTTCCTCCTTCTGTCCATATTCCTTCCATCATTCCCTCTCAGTCACTACTTCCATCAAGAGATGAAGTCTTCAAAGATATAAAAGATGTTGGAGAAGATGTTTCTATATCTTCAATTCATCTCTTTCAAGGGGATATGTACCTTCCTTGTTTATCTTTTCATGCCTCCCTTCAGGAGCAGTGGGATGAGGAGGAAAAGCCAGAAGATATTGAAGCTGTGATGAAGGTAGTCCCTCCTGCTTATCACCAATATTTGGATGTATTCTCCAAGGTGAAATCAGAGAAACTTCCTCCAAACTGCGCCAGTGATCATCATATCAAACTGGAGGGTCTTCTACCTCCATTTGGTGTTATCTACTCTTTATCAAAGAATGAGTCAGCAACACTAGGGGCCTACATTTAACAGAATGTAGAGAAGATTTTCATCAGGTCAACCTCCTCTTCAACAGGAGCACCTGTCCTTTTTGTTGAGAAAAAGGATGGTGGCCTGTGTTTGTATGTTGAATACGGCAAAATTAATGCTGTCACTAGGAAGAACAGGTATCCTGTTCCTCCGATGAAACAGCTTCTTACCATCTTTAACAGTTCTACTATCTTCTCTAAGATAGATTTGTGTGGTGCTTATAATCTCTTGAGAATCAAAGACGGTGATGAGCACTTAACTGCATTTAGAGCCAAATATGGTAGTTATGAATATTTGGTTATGCCATTTGGCTTGACCAATGCTCCTTCTTCATTCCAGAATATTGTGAATGATATCGTTTCAGATTTCTTGGATATTTTTGTTCTAGTATACTTAGATGATATTATGTTCTTGTCTAGTTCTGAGAGGGAACATGTCAAACATGTGGCCTCTGTCCTCAAAATACTGAGGGACAATAATTTGTTTGACAAAGCCTCAAATTGTGTATTCCATGCCTCAAGTGTGGAATACTTGGGCTATGTTGTTTCAAGTGAAGGCCTCAAGATGAACTCTTCATAAGTTAAGCAAATCCTCAATTAGCCTCAGCCAAATAACACCAAAGCACTCCAATCTTTTTTTGGCTTTGCCAACTTCTATTGCTGTTTCATTAAAAATTATTCCAAAAAAATCTCTGCTCTCGCTTCCCTCCTTAAAAAAATTCTGCTTTCATCTTCAATGAGGAAGCTCTTAGTCAGTTTCAAATACTCAAAGAAGCTTTCACCACTGCTCCTATCCTACCCCATTTCAATCCTTTTCTACCAACTATTGTAGAGACCAATGCTTCTGATTAAGCCTTTGGTGCTGTACTGAGTCAGGTGAATCACTCAGGAAAGCACCCCATTGCATTTGATAGTCACCAGCTTCTCCCAGATGAGCTCAACTATGAAATTCATGACAAGGAACTCCTTGGCATACTTTGGGCTCTCAAGCATGGAGAGCCTTTCTTCTTTCTCTCTCTGATTCCTTTGAATTCTTGACAGACAACTCTTCTCTTCAATATTTTATGTCTTCCAAAGTACAGGCCCTTTCGGCCGAGTTTCTCTCTGAATTTCATTTCTCTACCACTCACTGCCCAGGAAGACTGGCCACTCTACCAGATGACGTGTACCCAGAGAGGGGGGTGGACTTCATCAGCAAGAATCCTCAAAACTTTCATCAAGTTCTCAAGAAAAATGAAATTAAAGAGTCAAGATTTTTCTCAATCAAAGTTTAAGTTTTCTCAGATTTAGTTGATCAATTTTAGAAGGCAGTATGGCAAGGCAAAGATTATAAGGAAGTTCTCAATTAATTAGCAAGAGGTGAATCAGTCTCACATTATAATCTTTCACCTCAAGTCAAATTGTTATTATTCCAAGATAGAGTAGTCATCCCAAGCAATCATGAACTTCATTTGGATAGCCTTCAAAAGTGTCATGACTCACCATTGTCTGGCCACCCTGGCCAGGAGAAGACCCTCAAGCTCATCAAGAGGGATTTTTATTGGGCTGGCATGAATCAAACTATCAAGGACTATGTGTCCTCATGTCATCAATATTCAAGAAACAAGAACATTCACCATAAGAAGTTTGGATTACTCAAGCCTCTTCAAATTACATCTGGTCCTTGAAATTCATTATCAATGGACTTTATCACTCAATTGCCTCTGTCAAGCAACTTTGATTCAATTCTAGTAGTTGTAGACAGATTTTCAAAGATGGAGATATTTATTCCAACTTATTCAACAATCACTGAACGGGACTTAGTTCAAATCTTTATTAGTCATGTCTTTGCCAAACATTGTCTTCCAATAAGTATTGTTAGTGATAGAGGTTCATTATTTGTTTCATCATCTTGGACTAAATTGTGTCAGCAGCTCAAGATATCAAGAGATATTTCAACTGCCTTTCACCCTGAAACAGATGGACAGACAGAGAGGGTAAATCAGATTCTAGAACAGTATCTTTGGATGTATGTCAGTTACCATCAAGATGACTGGCACACCTGGCTCCCTCTGGCTGAATTTGCCTATAATAATGCAGAACATTAATCAACAAAACAGTTACCACTTTCCACCATTTATTGAAGAAATCCCAGCTTTGACTCAATTCACCTTTCTCAAGATACACCTTCTGGAAAGTTATCAACAAAATTCCAATCAGTACAGCAAGTTGTCAACAAAGAATCAGAGTCAGAAATAAGTTGTTTTAATAAGTATGCATATAGAAATAGAGCAATCTCACCTAATTTCCAGCCTGGGGACAAAGTATGGCTAGCTTCCAAGAACATCATGACAACAAGACCCACCAAGAAAATTTCAGAAAGATGGTTGGTACCCTTTGAAGTTCTCAAGAGAATTGGCATCCATGCATATCACCTCAATTTGCCTCAACAATGGAAGTCAGTTCACCCTGTCTTTCATGTGTCTATGTTAGAACCAGTGAAGAAATCAACTATCCCAAATCAACATCAATTGCCACCACCACCAGTAATAGCGGAAGAGCATGAAGAATGGGAAGTGGCTCAGGTTCTGGACTCAAAACTCAAGAAAGGAACATTATGGTATCTAGTGGAGTGGAAAGGATTCAATGAAGACCCAGAAAGAACAACTTGGGAACCAGCTTCCAACCTTACCAACTCCCCAGACCTTGTCAAGGATTTTCATACCTTGTATCCAGACAAGCCTGGCCCAAATGCCTTAAGAGTTTGATTGATGGTACTTGGTGGGGATTAGAGCTTATGCAAGTAAGTTCCCCTCCTGGCATGCACCTTTAAGGTGTTATTCTACCCAAATATGCTGTAACCATACCCTTGTCCACTTTGTGAGCAATTTTAAATTTCTTTGGACAGGTTTAGAAAGCCTTGCAACATCAATACCCTCAATTTTGACCTTTCATCAAGATATGGCCAAATTGCCTCTGTTCTTTTTATTCTTTCTATTTCTGTCATATTATATTATTCTAAATCATGCCATTCAATATTATTCAAGACATTCCTTAACTCAAAATTTATTTATGGAAAAGTTTGTATTCTTTTCTTATTCTTGGTGGGGAGTGGAAGTTATGAAAGTAAGTTCCATCTCCTGGTATGCATCTCTGAGGGTTCTACGTCTTGTAAAACAACACCATGGGCATTCTGTGAGCCTCAAATGTTTGGTTTTATCTTTTCAGGTAAATTTATGGCCAAAATAAAGCAACTCACCACAAGAAGATCAATCCTCAGAAGCTTCTTTATTTTCTTTTCTTTACTCTCTTTTCTCTCAATTCTTTCTTTTCATTTTACTTCATGTTCTTTTTACTTGTATGTTTTTTTTTAGTTTTTATTTCTTGTTTTCAAAAGCAGCAGTCATCTCCCATATCTTCTTTGGGGAGTCAATTTATTTAATAATCAAAGAGAAAACACTAGTAATGATAAAGACCAACTACATTTAATCCTCATCAAAATTTCTTCAAGGCTTCTCTAAACTTAACAACCAAGGCATCTACATAAGCAACTGCCTCCTTGGCTAAAGCAATAGTGGGTTCCCCCAAAATAGCACTCTTCATAGCCTTATCAACAAACACCTCAGTCAAAGTATAACCTTCAGCAAATAGGGAGGTAACCACCTTCTTATTCACCTTCTTCTGATCAGTGAAGCTTCCAGTGATATTCCAGTGGCAAAGGTTGTCAAAGATTGATTCAGGTTCTGGAGACATTGGTTCTCTAGTAGTGCTGGTCACAGGTGGTTGAATATTGGTGGAGGTGGAGGCAAGTTTGGACGGCCTGGTTGGGGATCTAATTGGAGGTTGAGATGGTTGGGGAGGCCTGATCACATCATTGGCGGTGGCACTGGCTTGGATTGGGGATAGTGAAGTGGATTGGATTCTTCTTTTCTGGTGGGGGGTAGTCATTTCAAGTTTTTCTCCATCACTCTCATCACTGCCTTCAGCATAAGTATCATTTTCATCTTGAGCCACCAAATTTCTCTTCAATTTTCTAAGTCTTCCATCCTTTCTGGTGACCAAAATAGGAACTTCTGGGGCTACTCCAATGGGATTGCCTTGGGGGTGAATGGGCCCTCCAGTATTGGCCCAAGAACTTCTGGTATTAGTCCATTGTTGGACACCTCTGATTCTGGATCCAGTCACTGAAGCAGAAGAAAAGAAAATCACACAAGTCAGTAACTCAGCAATTCCTTGATCATTCAACTCACAATTGGAGTGGTCAGAGGTGGCATCAGAAGTTGGAAGTTCATCAACAGGAGCTTCCAGCCCAGATCTTCCACCCTTCTTGATGCTGCTCCATAATCTTCTGGGATTGTCTGGGAAATTATGGTTGGCCTGAGAGCAATTTCTTTTCCCAAGGTTACATAATTGGTACCTGGTGAACCTAGCAGTAGCAGATTCAACACAAGGAACCCCCTTCTTCCAACAATTGATGCAGGGTGGTTCAATAACTCTGACAGATTTACAATAATTCTAGGTTTCGTTGATTTCCCAAATCTCTGTAGGGGCCATACTCTCCTCACAAAGCTTCCTCAAGTTGTAATAGACACCAGCACCATAAAGTACAGAAGGCAGGGAATCAGAGTGATCAGACTCACAAATGAAAGTCAGCTTTGAACTGATCTTCAAGTCAAGATTCAAAGCCAAGACCAAGCAAATCATGAAAAACATCCAATTCAGCAAGTCAAAAATGGCAATTTGAACATCAAGAACAGAGTGAAGCACAAGAAAATAGAATAAATCATCATCGAAAGCTGTTTCATTGGCCAAATTGGCCATTTTCAGGAATTTGTGCACTTTTGTGCATTTTGCACATAAAGCCATCAAATCATCTTCCAATTATGTGAAAAGCCTTCAAAACATCAAAAACCAAAAGAAAATAGTCAATTTGGTGCATTTGCACATTTTGTGCATTTTGCGCATTTCTGACTAATTCATGTCCAAAACCTTTAAAAACTTCATTTCATTGAAAAATTCATCAATATATGCCATTTTAGTCATATTGGCATATTTGAGCACTTTTGCACGCTTTGCGCAAATTTGCGCATTTCTGGCTATTACTTCTTCAAATCATGAAAAAACTGCCAAAACAGTCATTTAAATCAAGAAATCATCAAACTCTTCAATATCTTGCAATTTTCACATTTTTGCACATTTTGCACATTTTGGCCAAATCAGCCAAAACCCCCAGAAAACAACAATTGAGGAAAAAGTTTCAATTGATCCTGCAAGAACCCAAACCCAAGAAAAAGCCAATTTGGGCCAATCTCAAAAATGAAGACAATTTGATGCCATGACAGTAAGTTCCTAGGACATAGACCTGAATCACCATTTATCATGAGCCATGAGGACTCAAGAAAAATTGGGTGAGGAACACTGCAATAAGAAGAAGATCAAAAAAAATAGAAGAACAGAAGAAATGAAGAGAAAATTTTCAGAGAAAAGAAGGAGGAATCAGAATCAAGTCAAGGAAGAAGAACCTACAGGTTGTCAAGATGGAGGAGTTTGAAATTATGATTGATGAAGAAGAATTATGAGGGGATAGAAATTGGGTAATTGGGGGGAGAAAGTTTCATTTGACCTCATCAAGATTCACTTTCTCTTATGGTGCTCAGAGCTCCCCACTTTCAAGAGGGGATAATGTCACAGCCATGGAGACAGACAGGGCATTACCACTCATTACTAATGGAAAATCTTTCAACACCTAATCAGAAAGGGGTTTCATGGAAAATTCACCAAATACAGTTTCAAACCTCAATACAGCTCAATACAGGAATAGCTCAAATACAGGACTGCCCTCAATACAGGTGCAAACACCTGTATTGGATACACAAATACAGTTTCACATCTCAAATACAGGTTCTTCAATCATACAGTCATGGTCTCTCAACACTCAAACTCCAGGCTGGTATTTTTTCACATATACCAGCCCCTTTTAGCCCACCTGGGGTTTTTCCCCCAGTTAATTAAAATATTGGATTTATTATTTAATATTGTTTTATTTCTCATTGAGAAATATTATTTTATTAATTATTACGTTAGTATTTGCTTTCCCCCACCTGTTCAATAGAGTACTGGTGGCCATATCCTTTATTAATCCTTTTCTCTTTTCTGAACAGGTTGAAAAAGTTGTACAGGATTATTTGTGGTTGGCTCTTTATTGTTGCTTTTATTTTTTCTCATATCTAATGTCATTACTCTTATCAATTGAGTATTTATTCTGAGCCCTCCATAAGTAAGTCTGTTCACTGAGTGCCAGGCCCTCTTCATTTAGAATATCCCTTGTTACAAAGGCCCTCTTGCCTTAATCTGTGAATGAGTTCCATTGTAAAATACATGGGAAACCTTTTCTGAGCTTTCACCCTTCCTTCTTTCATGGGAAGTAAAACACCTCCGTCAATCTTCCTGCATCTGCTATGTACCCCTTTGGGATGTGTTAGGGCTTTGTGCCTACGTCAATGTGCTTGCTTGGGCCTTAGGCTCACCTGATGTTACCCTACTTGTTTCTTCAGTCAACAAGCTCATTGGCATGGAGCTTTATGAAAATTCTTGAACAATATATTTGTTTTTTTACCTACTTTTTCTTACTTTTGGGTGTATCTCTTGTTTTTTTTGTCTGCCCTTTTGCTGTATGCCTTGTTTTCTCATTCTAACACAATCAAATTTTTTCATTCCAATGGACCCTTCTTTTGTGCTGAGATATTTTAAGTCAGTGCAGAAAATTGACCTTAACCACTTATTGCCTTTTTTGTTGTTGAAGCACCTTATTAACCCAATTGGGTGATTCATTGGAGTTTATTTGACAGAAAACTGTCTTTGTGAGTCTTTTTATATCAAAACTAAAAATCTACTATCAAAATTTAAAAAACAAAGGCCTTTCCCATCTTAACTATTCATATTCAGAAGACAAAGACCTTTACAAAAAAAATTCTGTCAAAATCAATTTTGAAAAACAACAATCACTTCAACATCTAAAAAAAATGACCAATACACCCTTTGCAAACCAGGCTTTGTTATAATACAAACTAACCGCACATAATTCTCACAGGCCCTCCCATGCATTACCCCTGGTGACTGCAAAGATTCCTGGATCCCCAGCGTGGGCCATATCTATGTTTGAGTCACTTCTTTCATCTTTATTTTTCAGAAGGCTCTCTTCATCAATATCTGAGCTGCTGGAATTGATTTCATTTTCACTATCATCTGATTTGACTTCTGGTAATTTTTATTTTTGTACTTTCAAATTCAATTATTTTTAGCTGAATGTTTGGCTATCCAATGTTTTATTGGGATCTTGGTTTCCCTTGATTGAGTTTGACACATCCAGTAAAAGGCCATATTTCTTGTATCTGCTAGACCAACCTTCTGCCCTGGTGTGCAATTATTGTACCATCCAGGATTGTAAAAATCAATCAGTAACCCTTTTGGCACTCGGTTTCAGCTTGAAGGTATACTATGGGGTGGCTCTTCTTGTATCCTCTGTTGTAATCGTTTCCCATTATCTCCTAACACTTTCCTAATTTCTGCATCAACCTGGAACATAAAAATTGTTTCCTCTTGGGATCAATATTTTGGTTCCTTTATGATGTACTTATCTTTTTCAAAATCTTTCTCATTGTAACTGTGAGAATTGATGCTCATGAGAATCCTCATATATTGTTTTAGAAACCCTTGACTAAACCAAAACTCAAAGCAACACTTTTGAAGCTATAAACGCAACAGATTAATTATTAGGTACCATGTGGAATCTTCTTTTTTGACTTACCCTGTTCCTCCTTTTGAGAACTGCACCCTGCTTCAGAACCATTTTGCGCTTTCCTTGTTGTTTTTCCCCAGCACAATATATCTGAGCCATCAACCAATGCACAAAATGATTGTACGTAGTCTCAAGTAATTGAATTGAATTTAAAAACTTTAAATTTATACTCATGTATTCATAGGCTCCTGCAACAGCAATTTGACAGAATGTTTGTATTGCACTGATACGCCATGCTTTTCTCTATAGGGAGTTTCTTGCATCATCAAGGTCTGGTGACCATATACACATGCCAAAAAAAATCCTGGCCATATTGTATATAAATGTCTTTCATATTGATGATTCCACGACCAATTTTCTTTCTTCCTGGTTGGACACTGCAGAGCGTGATGATTTGGTTTTGTGGAATTAGAGGGGCTACACTTGTGTTGCTTACTACTTCTTCAATTTCATCAAGGTTTGAAAATTGATTGTTGAATACTTGAAGCATTTGTGGGACAGGTGCCACTGGTACTGAATCCTGTTGAATTAGGCCCAATAGCATCCTGATGTGTGTAAAGAATGCACTTAAATCCAAAAATATGTATCAAGAACTATTCAATTTGAATTAAACTTAAAATCTTGATAAAATACCTTGGTGCGCTCAAATCCTTCAGGTGTATCACTTGTCACCATTTGATGAAGGCTTTTTTTTTGGTGAGGACCTAGGCAGTGGCTCAGAGGCTTCTTGTGTAGAGTTGCAATTCCTAGATTTGTTTTTTGAACCCTTGTTCTGGCCATTGTTTTTTGTTTCAGGGTGTGAGCATGGTTTGGAGTTGATTTGGGATTTGTTAACTGTCTTTCTTGAGTTGGTACTATTAACTTGCAGTTCTTCTACCTTTTTGAGAAGTAACTGAAAGGCTTTATCACAACTTTCAACTTGGTCCTGAAGGCTCTGGATGTGCTGTAACTGCTGTGAAACAAAATCAACTAATTCAGATTGTCCAGCTAAAAGAGGAGAATTAGAGTGAATGCTTTCAGAGTTCATGATCAGAAAGCTCAAAAAATGACAAGATAAAAAGTGGGCAAAAAAACAAAACAAAGTATCATTAAATATTCAAACTCTGAGAAAAAATGAAAATTAAACAAACATTACAGCACTGTTGGGAATTTTAATGACTGAAAGGATACGTGCAAGTTTGAAGATGATTTGGGATAGCTATGGTTGCTGAGGTACTGTAGTTTGAGCTGGGATTTGTGAGAAAACATTTGAGAAATTTGAGATTAAAAAAGAAATTGAAACAAAAAAAAGACATAATAATTAAAAATCCAGCGACAGCTGCTGATTTTCCAGACCTAGATGTGCAACAGTGTGTCCCTGGGTGTGAAAGGTCACCTGATTGCTGGTGGTTACTACACCATTTCAAAATATAACATCCTTCCTCAAATTGAAACCTCTTTCAACATTACTCCTCAAAGAAAAAATTTAACATAAAAAAAAAACAATTTTCAAGACATACAAAAAAAATTTTTTTTCAATATAAAAAAAAAAAGTTTCTTTCAACATAAAAGAAAATTTTCAACATAAAATAATTTTTTTTTTCAACATAAAATCAAATTTTTTTCAACATTTAGTGAAAAAAAATGTTTTTTTTCAACATAAAAAGATTTTTCAAAACATAAAAATAAATAAAATAAAAAGTCTTGATTAACATTAAGGATAGAAGGTGTGATTAAATAAAAAAGGCTAACAAAATTGGTCCTTGTATTACTTTAAACTACAGGGTAGCAACCTGAAGGCTGAAATTAGTCCTTGTACAACTTCAAACAACAGGGTAGAAACCTCAAGTCTAAAATCAGTCCTTGTATGACTTTAAACTACAGGGTAGAAACTTGAAGGCTAAAATTAGTCCTAGTATGAATTTAAACTACAGGGTAGCAACCTGAAGGCTAAATTTAATCCTTGTATGACTTGAAACTACAGGGTAGAAACCTGAAGTCTAAAATTAGTCCTTGTATGACTTTGAACTACAGGGTGGTTCCCAGACGGCCAAAATTTAGTTTTTGTATGACTCAAACTACAGGGGTAGCACACCAGAGGGCTGAATATGCAAGTAAAATCCAGTAATCAAGAAAATAAAAAAAGAGGATATCAAGAGTAAAACAAAAGTGAATGATAGAATGATTAAATCTTCAATTAAAAAATTAAGCTCAGGACTAGGGCTCACAAATTTCCATTTATTACATTAAACTGCAGGATTTGGTATACCTAATATAATGGGTTTTATCCACCTAGAGGTAAAGTCCTTACATTAATTAAAGCTAAAACTCAAATGTAATTATGAAGAAAAAGAAAAGAAGAAACTGAAGAGACTGTTTGTATTTCCACCAAAAAAATAATCAAAAACAAAAAATGATGATATTATTATTAATTGATACTTTAAACCAGACTAACAATCATGGACGCTTAAGCCAACACTGCAAAATATAAGTCAGTACTCAAGAAATTTAGACAAGTCAATGAAGCTATCCCTCAAGATCTGAATCCACCTTTGGAAAGACCTGAATTATAAACAGATTCATATTAAACACCCCTATCACCTAACCCACCTCTATTTTTTGAAACATCGAAAGTTACAGAAGAAAGAATTTCAATGATAAACTTTGAACCATCTGGATAGTTATCAGAAGAAGAGATAAATTTATTAAAGAATTTTATATTACTAAATCCAAAAGGCTATAGAGTTTTGTGAAGAAGAAAGAGGCATACTTAATTATTCTGATGGACAACCCTATAAAATACCAGTTATACCACATGAACCATGGCAAAAGAAACCAATGCCAATACCAAAGTCAATTTTACCTCAATTTATTGAACTAATCAGATAAATAATACATACAGGACTCTATGAACAATCAACATCAAGCTATAACGGCCCAGTATTTAGTTTTGCAAAGCCCAATAGAAAACTTAGAATAGTTCATGACCTTCAAGACCTCAATAAAGTAACAATATAAGATGCAGGATTGGAACCAAATATTGATTAGTTTGTATTATCATTTTCATTAAAACAATTTTCTGGATTAGAAGATATTATGGGAGGATATGATGAAAGAGAACTGTATATTACTACTAGACCACTTACAAAATTTGAAACACCACTTGGAAGACTTAAGCTTACAAGACTAACTCAAGGAGCAACAAGCTCTGTGGCAGTTTATCAAGCACCAATGACTTGGATTATTCAGGAGGAAATACCAGAGAACCCAGGAATATTTATACATGATGAAGGAATCAAAGGACCCAGATCAACATATCAGAACAAAGAATTGAAGCAGAATCTGCTCATAAGAAGATTTTTTGGGAATATGCAGTAAAAATAGAAAGAATACTTTTCAGGATAGAAGATCCAGGACTCACAATTTCAGCATCAAAATTTGCATGTTGGGTTCCAGCACTTGATATTATGAGGCATGTTGTGTCTTTGGGAGGAAGAAAGATTTCAAAAAAGAATATAAACAAGATACAAAACTGGCCTAGACCAACAACAAAGAAGGAAGTTAGAGGATTATTAGGACTATGTGCATATGTCAGAATGCTTATCAAGGACCTTTCACAAGTTTCTGCACCATTCAGAAGATTGACAAGGGAGGATGTATTGTGGAAATGGGATGAAAAATTTGAAGAAGCTTTTATAAAACTCAGGAAGATAGTAGGAGAAAAAATTACTTTGAAGACATTAAATTATGATAAAGAGTCAGGGAAAATAAAATTATCAAAAGATCCAAGTTGTAATGCAGCTGGTTCATTTCTCATGCAAGAGGATTATGATGGAAAGGATAGAACAGTACTATATGAAACAGTAATATTTTCCAGGCTAGAATCCAAATATTCTCAGCCAAAATTAGAACTGTGAGGTTTTGCAAGAATACTCAAAAAAAATCCAAACCATTATATGGGGGGGAACACTTTGACCTTCAAGTAGATGCTAAAGCTTTTAATAGAAATGATAAACACACCTTGCTTACTGAATGAACCAATGACAAGATGGGTGTCATTTATTCAGCTTTTCTCAGTTGATCTTTTACACAAACCAGGGAAAGCATTTACTATTCCAGATGGTTTGTCAAGAAGACCAAAGGGAGAAGATAAAGAAGAAAGTGAAAGGGATGATTTTGATGAAGAGGAAGAATCCATCAAACCCCACCCAGGATTTGGCCTAAAATTAGTAAATACAAGCAAAGCTGGAAATTATCCAGAAATAAAAGCAATATTGAAATTACAATCAAACAGGAAGTATTTGGAAAACATATGAGGGAATATTTGAATACTTTGTAGAAGCCACAAAGTATTGGAGAACAATACTTCAACAAAATTAAAAGAATATCAGTTAATTTCTCTTTACATTGAGGGCAGCTGAAAAAAAAACATCAAGAACCTCCACAAATAGTTGTATACAATGAAAAAGCTCAGAAACAGATACTAAAGAAAATTCATGAAGAATCAGGGCATAGAGGGGAAAATGAAACATACAGGAGGGTCAAGAGCAGATATTTGTGGGAAGGAATGAGAAAGATAGTCAAGAAATGGGTCAAACCATGTCAGGAATGTCAAAAAAGGAGTCATTTGCAACAAAAAGAAGAAGAAAAGATATCTGTACCATCTAATTTATTTGAAACAGTCAGCATGGATGTGGTCCACATTAAGGCAGGAAGATGGAAATACTTAGTCATAGCAAGAGATGACTTTTCAGGATGGCCATAAACTGTGGCATTGACAAGGCTAACTGCAAAATCAGTCTCAGAATGGTTTATGTCAGAATGGATTTGTAGGTATGGATATCCAAAACAAGTGACAGTTTTTGCAGGAGCAGAATTTGGAAAAAAAATTCAAGAAGCAGTAAACAGAGCAGGATCAATAATCAGAATAACTACACCTTACTAACCATAATCACAAGGAATGGTTGAAAGACGACATAAGCAATTGAAAGATGTCCTTGTAAAAATGTTTTGTGAAAATGGATCCAAATGGAAAGAATACTTACAAATTGGGAATTTGGAAGATATAATATCAACAGAAATAACAACAGGATACTCACCATTTGACCTTCAATTTGGTCAGAAAGCTGTTTTACCAATTGATATTGAAACAAATACATATCTAGCCATTGAATGGAATAACATATCAACAACAGAAGAACTATTGGAAGGAAGAACAATACAGATTGCATCAAAAGAGAAAACAAGATTAGCAGCAGCAGAGAAATTAAGAGATTGAATACACAAATAAGTTCAATATTTGGACAAAAATATGGCACATAGACTGAGAAATCCACTTGAACCAGGGGACTTGGTATTAGTTTATAATAAGCCACTTGAGTCACAGTGGGGTTTACTCTTCAAGAACCATTGGAATGAACCTTCTAGAGTTATCAATAAGATTAATAATGGACCTCATTAGCCTGAAGAATTGGATGTCACTAAGCTTACAAGAAAATTTGCAGTAAGTCACATCAAGAGGCTTTATCGCAGAGGAAAGAAAGTTCAATCAAGTTCAGAGCTGTAAAATGAAAGCAGTAAATAAATTGAGAATGAAGAGTCAATATTGGAGGGAGAAGAAATTGAACAAAATGAATATTATTGATACTGGAAAGCTTTTCAACTGGAATGCTGGGAACAGCATTAAATGGAGAGGGGGATGTGGTATTCCATACCATTACTATCAGTTTCAAGCTTACCAGAAGGATAAATAAAAAAATAGAATTAAATCTATCCAATGTTTTTTAAGATTTGTAGAGAACTGAAAAGAAAATTAGTGCTATGTACACAATTAGAATTCCGGACAAAAAGAGAAAACCTTCCTTTCTCAGTTGACAAGAAGGAGCTATTTACCTCTGGATTGGTCATGTATCTGTTTCAACCCACATTGAAGGCAATTTCAAAATTATTGTTTGTGGAAGTTCCAAGAAGAATAAAAAAACCAAAAAAGAAGAATAAAATCTTTTTGGAATAAAACAGACAATATTCTTTAAAAAAAGAATTAATTTAACCTAACCCATAAGCTGGACATCAAAATGGACAACAATTTCACATAAGCTGACTAATCCTTTCAAATACAAACTACAAACCATTCAAGACTTATCATAAAATCATTTGATTGGTCAGAAATCAAATCAATTCATGGTACATACCTATAATTACCAATCAGTGTGACAACTTAATATCATTGGTCAGAACTTGGAGCCTGTGTCACGTTGCTACACCAAAACTTCATGTCTCACCAGCTAAAGCCTCTCAACTATGATTTATTTTAAGTACCCTGTTTTGAGAAGCTCTATGGAGGCCCAAGTGCTATAAATAGAGGTCCTCTCCCTCTCATTTTTCCCATAATCATGTAACAAGTTCCCACTATCTAGGATCACCACCATCCCTGAACTAGCACAATATCTAGAGTAGGAGTTTTTTGGTAGTGAAAAGCTCAGTAGCTTAGTATTGTTAAAGAATAGTAGTATAAACGTAGTAAAATCTCAGTATCCTTTCTCAGTAGGTTAGTATTGTTGAATAATAGTAGTATAAACATAGTAAAAGCTTAGTAACTTATTATTGCTGTAGAATAGTAGTATAACAATATGAAAAGCTCAGTAGCCTTTCTCAGTAGCTTATTATTGTTGAAGAATAGTGGTATAATTGTAGTAAAAGCTCAGTAGCCTTTCTCAGTAGCTTATTATTGTTGAAGAATAGTATTATAGCTCTATTGAAATCTCAGTAGATTTGCTCAGATGCCCAGTATTATTAAAAGAAAAGAAGTAGTGATATACACTCAACATTAAAAATATCATAAGAAGAAAATAAAGTAGTCTTATTATTAGTATCAATATATATGAAAAATCATGATAATCAAAATAAAATCAAAAAGATATTCTTCTTAATTTTATTAAAATAACAGAAAACCAGAAAGAAAAATATTATCATTACTTTTATTGAAATAACAAAAAAAACCTGAGTCTTTATCTTATCAGAAATTTTAGTTTTCAATCAGATTTTTTACTGTAGTATTCTCAATAGGTTTGATTTATATACTGCTGATAAGTCTTCTCTATCTGTGAAAGCCACAAATCCTAATTTACTTTGTGATTCTCTGTAGGCTTACTATTCAGTATTATTAAGAGGGGCAGCTAATACACCTTAGCACCCATTGTATTGGACAGTTCTGAAATTCAAAACAGACTTACGAATAATTTCCCCCTCAAGGTACTGCCTTATTTCATCCCACAACACATAACATGGAAGAAATTGGATATTAATATTACAAATGAACCATTAATTAAGAAAGATAAACCAAGAGAATCTTTCAAACCCAATATCCCCAACATTAATGAGCAAAGAACATGCCATAAATGTGGTGGTATTGGAAACTTAGCCAATAATTGCCTTAAATAGGCAAAAATCAATGAAATTGTGGAAACAGAAGACCACAATGATAAAGAAGATGAATCTGACTTTGAAAAATACACTTAATAGTCATAAACTTCCAAAAGTAATTATATCAATATAATTCATGCACAGCTTAATAATATTGACTCAATATATGAGCTATTAGAGGTAAATTCAAACTTACAACAAGTTGGAACATCTGAGACAAGCCTCACAAATATACAAGATGCCAAACTGCATAGAACCAAACCTGCAAAAGGAATGGAATATAAAGCTGGAAAATCAAGTATAAGTATTGTTATAGTATAAAACCAAGAGGCAAAAGTAAACCTGGACACAGGAGCATACTGCACCTGTGTTGGTAGAAGTTATTTACAAACAGCTATACCAGATTGGAGATGAAAACTTATATCAATACAAGGGGTTGAATTTAGTAGTACAAGTGAAAGCATGAAGCCCCTTGGAGAAATTGACTTAAACCTAATATGTCCGCACCCTTGTCAATAAATAAGCATGAAAGTAGAGTTTGTAAGAATGGAAAGCTGTAGTAGTAACAATTTTATACTTGGAAATGATTACTTGTAAATTTATGGTATAAATATCTCTACCCAAAAAGACAGATATTTTATCATAGGAGACAACAAAAGAGAGAAATTTGTTTCTTAAACAACAAAAAACAAATTAATGTTATAAAAAATTAAGATAAAATCCCAGAATTAAATTATTCACAAGTGAACAGCTTATAGGGGCAAAATTAATGTCAGAATTAACAGAAAAAATGAAAGAAAAATTTATTTAGCTCTTATTTAAGTTCATAAATGGCTTGTAAACTGACAAAGAACTACTAGTTCCTATCATTGGATATGAAGTAGACATTATTCTCCATGTGGAAAGCCCTCATCCACCCCTTCTAATAAGAACAGCTTACCTAGCTAGCCTAAGAGCTAGAAAAGCCTTAGAGGAACACATTAAATAATTAATGGACCTTGGGGTCTTCAGGAAAGTAGAACATAACAAACAGGTAGAGGTCTCTACAGCTGCCATTATAACTAGGCATAATGGAAAATCAAGGAAGGTATGAGACTTTAGAGCTTCAAATACCTATACTATCCCTGACAGATATCCAATACCCAGAATCTATGAGACAGTAACACAATTGTTACAGGCTAAGCTCATTAAAGCCATGGATGCTCTAAAGGGTTTCACCAAGATGTCTTCAAAGAAAATGCCAAAATACTACTAAGGATAATATTTCACTGTGTAATATATGAATATTTAAGGATGTCAATTGATATAAGAAATGCACCTTCCCATTATCAAAGAATGATTAAAGCCATATTTTATGAATAATTATCAGAAGGAGGGTTAATTATCTATATGAATGATATCATAATTTTCTCAGAAACTTGGGAAAATAACCTAACAAGACTAAAAAGAGTCTAACAAAAGATAATGCAAGTAAATATGAAAATCTCATTGAAAAAATGTCATTCCACATATAGTGCACTAAAATCGCTAAAACATATTGTATCTGGACTAAGTTTGGGCATACATAAAAAACCAAGTAGCAGCAGTACTACTGAAAACAATTCCCCAAACCAAAAAAGAAAAGTAATCATATCTAATATTTTCTGGTTATTACAGATAGCATATAGAAGACTTTGAAAGAATTTCCAAATGCTTTTATAAGCTCTGTGACCAAAAGAAAGTCTATTGAATTACCAAAGAAAGTTTTAAGGCATATGAGAAACTGAAGAAAGCCCTCACAAATGCGCCATTTCTTATAATTTCACTTTGGAAACTACCTTTAAAGCTGTAAAATGATGCTTGTGGAGAAGCAATAGGTTCTACACTACACCAGGCACAAATTATGAATGATAAACCTGTTTGAGGAGAAATTTGCTTCATTTCAAGACAAATTTAACCAACAGAAGCAAGATATGGGGAAAGCCAAATGGAATTTTTTTTCTTAGTGTGGGCTTTAGAAAATCTACACTATTATTTGCATGGAAAAGTGTTTGATGTACTCACAGATTGTAATTCTGTAAAGTCTTTATTGAATATGAAGACACCAAATAGACTTCTGCTAAGATGGAAGTATGCTATCCAAAAATATAGAGGAAATATGACTATAATTAATAAATCTGGAAATATTCATAAAACATTCAGATTTTCTTAGCTGATGGGCTTTAGCAAACACACCTGAAAACCCAGCATGGGTACCACAGGAACAAAATCATAGAGAAGGAATATGTGTCACAGAAAGTGCACATAATTCTTTCATAAAGCTAAAGAGATAAGATGGACAAACATTCTTATATCTTATGCCAACTCTTAACTAAAAATTGCAAAGACCCATCACTATCTTCAAAACCAAAATAAATATGGACAAAAGCATATGATGAAGGAAAATTCCACCTCCCTGATGGAATTCCTTATCATAGTACTAACGACACATGTGTTATGGCCTTAACAGATAGGACTCTGATAAATACTATATTATATGAATGCCATGATAGTTGTATCTGGACATCTCTTAGAAGATAGGACACTAGAAAGGGTGAAAACCTGATCTTGGTGGCCAAATTGGAGAAAGGATGTTGCAGAGTAGTTCCAAACCTATGACAGATGTCAAAAAGAAAACAGCGCCACAGAAAAGGAATTTAAAAATATTGTCCAAATCCAAGAACCAAAAGCCCCATGGGAAATAGCTGAACTTGATTGGGTAACAGCCTTACCTCCAGGAGAAGGCAGGAGTTTTAATGCATTCCTAGTATTACTTGATAGGTACAGTACAACCCCAATGTTCTTACCATGTCATAAAGATGATGCAGCTATTGGAACAGAAATGAGGATATCGAATAGAATATTTACCCATACAGGATTATTCCAAAATATCATAAGTGATAGAAATCCCAAATTCACTTCAGTATTATGGATAAATCTTTATAACTTGTTTGAAACAGAATTATCATTCTCAACAGCTTATCACCCTCAAACTGATGGTTCAGCAGAAAGAATGATACAAACTTTTGAAGACATGATTGGAATATTCTGTGGCTATGGCCTAGAATTCAAATACTCTGACGGTTTAACCCATGATTATTGTCAGCCTGTGACTCAAAACCAGAGCACAAGCATGACAGCCAAAATACCATAAACCAATGGTATAGCCAAGATACCACCAAAACATGGAGCTGAGCCAGATAAGCTCAAAAGGTATCAAAAGAAAGAGGAAACTCACCTCTTTCTGAAAATATAAGTCCCATCACCATAGGACAAGAAATAACAAAGTTATTCCTGCTCAAAGTTATTGCTGAGCATAAACCTTAATTTTCACCTCTCATCTAAAATCTAGAAGGAGAGGCTTAACCCAATCAAATGGGGACTCAAAATGGAGCTCTAAGCCAGTGCTTTCCAATGGTACCAGAAAAACTGAGCTAGTACCAATATTACTGGAGTTATGGTCGAATTCAGGCCAAATAAGGGTGAACAAAACATTCACCTCTCATCTAGCTTCTACAGTTCTAGTGTGGGATACTTGAAGTGGGGTCTTTTTGGAAAGAGCACAATCAGGGCTATCTGATGATGCCATCCACTTCTTCATATCTCAACTATAACAGAAGTTATGAGGCAAACAAGCTCAATACAGCTTTTTGCCCAAACCAAGCCTATGTACAAAAAACCTTGTACATGGGATAGCTTTGTCATATTTAATTATAACCATACCAAATTGGGTATCCTTGTGTAGAGCTCATTCAGGGCTATCCAATGAACCAACTCTGAGGATGATATCTCAAAAAATGACAGAGCTATGGCCATTTGAAAGTTATAATCCCACAATATGACCAATACAGCTGTATTATGACAAGATACAGTTGTACTCTGCTTATGAGGTGTCAAACAGACAAAGAAGCATGTTAATACTTCAATAACTCATAAGTCAGTCAAAAATGGGGTTCCATACAGTTTCTGTACAGCATTCTACATGTCATACACATCAGAATCAGGCTGTGAGGTCCCCAGATCAAAATTTTCACCCTGTATTGGTGAAAGCTGCCCAGATGGGGTTTCAAAACCCCATCTGGGCCCAATAAAGGCTATAAAGGCTGTCTGCAAACCACAAGCCAGTCCTAGAAAGTGAAAAATCTTCACTTCCTCTACGTGGAAAGGTCTAGCACCCTTTCCACCCCATTTCAGGATAAAAAGGAGGCTTTTTAACAACCAGAATTGTCTCCTAATCCTGCTCTTAAATAACCTACGTAGTAAACTGTCAAAAACAGTTTTACTCTTGGTTAAATAATCATGTATAACTATAATCTTTAAATATTGTAGTCTTTTATTATTGTAACCCAACAGATAAAGCTGCAGCCAGGGCTTTCAATAGCGCTCACCACCACTATACCCAGTATAGTAAAGCCCTTTAATTTAATTTTAAACCATCTTAAAGCTTTATACATTGTCAGGATGAGTCTATTTTGAAGTGGTAATAAAGCTATTTACAACTAAAACTATGACTTTGACATGTGTAAAATAGTTAAAAATGCTTTTATAAGGGTTAAAGATAGATTAATTTAATAATAAAAGGGCTTTACTATAAGGAATATAGTGGTGTTGAGCGCTGTTGAAAGCCCTGGGTGCAGCTTTACCTGTTGGGTTACAATAATAAAGACTACAATACTTTAAATTAAGAGTATACCTGATTATTACCCAAGAGTAAAACTGTTTTTGACAGTTTACTATGTAGGGTATTCAAGAGCAGGATGAGGATACAATTCTGGCTGTGAAAAGCCTCCTTTTTATCCTGAAATGGGGTGGAAAGGGTGCTAGACCTTTCCACGTAGAGGAAGTGAAGATGATCCACTCTCTACGACTGACTTGTGGTTTGCAAACAGCCTGTATGCCCCTTCTTGGGCTCAGATGTGGCTTTGAAACCACATCTGGGCAGTTTTCACCAATACAGGGTGAAAACTTTCATCTGGGGACCTCAGCCTGATTCTGACGTGTATGACACATAGAATGCTGTACAGAAACTGTATGGGACCCCAGTATTGACTGAATTACGAGGTATTGAAGTATTAAAATGCTTCTTTGTCTATTTGACACCTCATAATCAGAGTACAACTGTATCCTGTCATAATACAGTTGTATTGGTCATATTGTGGGATTATAGCCTTCAAATGGCCATAGCTCTGTCAGTTTTTGAGATATCATGCTCAACGTTGGTTCATTGAATAGCCCTGTATGAGCTCTACACAATGATAACCAATGTGGTATGTCTATCATTAAATATGGCAAAACTATCCCATGTACAAGGTTTTTGTACATAGGCGTGGTTTGGGCAAAAAGCTGTATTGAGCTTGTTTGCCTCATAACTTCTGTTATAGGTGAGATATGAAGAAGTGGATGGCACCATCGGATAGCCCTGATTGTGCTCTTTCCAAAAAGACCCCACTTTAAGTATCCCACACTAAAACTGTAGAAGCTAGATGAGAGGTGAATGTTTTGTTCACCCTTATTTGGCCTAAATTTGACCATAACTCAAGTAATACTGGTGCTAGCTCAGTTTGGCTGGTACCATTAGATAGCCCCAAATTAGAGCTTCATTTTGAATACCCATTTGATTGGGTTAAGCCTCTCCTTCTAGACTTTAGATGAGAGGTGAAAATTAAGGTTTATGGTCAGCAATAACTATGAGCAGGAATAACTTTGTTATTTCTTGTCCTATGGTTATGGGACTTATGTTTTCAGAAAGAGGTGATTTTCCTCCTTCTGTTGATACCTTTTGAGCTTATCTGGCTCAGCTCCATGTTTTGGTGGTATCTTGGCTATACCATTGGTTTATGGTATTTTGGCTGTCATGCTTGTGCTCTGGTTTTGAGTCACAGGCTGACATACCCTCCCTCGAAAAAATGCTCATCATTGGTGAGACTGTTCAGTCTTCCTAGAGGCTCTGAATCTCCTTAGATGAAGGTTCCCATCTGGTATGGAATCTTCTGCTAACCATTTGTCTTTATCAGGTGTCTGGTGTTTGAATCTAACTAAGTATTGTCGTTGATCCTTCCCATCAAGTCTGATGTTCCTGGCCCTGATGATCTTACTCACAGGTCCTAGGGAGTCCTCCACTTCCACGATGTCACGTGGTGTGGGGTTTTTCTGCCTGGAGGGGAATTTATCCACCTCTGTTTGGAAGTATGGCTTGAACAAACTTACTGGGAAGACTGGGTTCTTCCTGGAAAATTCCTATGTAAGTATGCCTTCCACTGCATTCTTTCCTATCAACCTAATGATAGTGAAAGGCCCTACAAATGAGTCCCTCATCTTCTCGGGTCCTTTAAGATTGTTAAAGTTCAGTGTAGACACTAGCACCTGGTCCCCTTCCTTAAAGTCAGGTTCCATGTGTGTGAGGCTTAGAGGTAATTTCATATACCCAAAAGACCACAAATACAAAATTCACATATTAATATACATAAAATAAATTTATTTATATTATTAAAATAAAAATCAAAATATAAATATAAAGTTATATTTAAAATAAAAAAATTAATTACAATTTAAAAATAAAATTACATTAAATTTTGGAATTATAAAATTACATTTATACTTGAAAAAATTAAGTAAAAATGAAATTTTAACAAAATTGTAAAAAAATAAATAAATTTGGAAAAAAGTTAAATAAAAATTATTATAACTTTTTATCCAATAAATAAACATATAAAAATTATTTCACCAGTGGATTCCTCATAAAAAATCAGGTGGGGTCATCTCTGAGTGAAATTCTTGTAACTCAACTCTAAATAAGCTTAAATTAAGTTTGTAGTATTTTCAATAAAAAAATTGAAAATCCTCAAAACTTTAATTTAATTCACACCACATGTGGTTTTAAAAATCAATTTTTGTGTTAAAACTGAGGTATTGTGTTTAGTTTAGAAGTTATGAGGAATTGAAGTATTTTCAATTGAATTCAATTGAAATGTCAAAATGTGTGCGTGTATTACATAAGTAAACTTTGATTTACATATGAGATATCAATTATTACTGTATTGTACTGTACAATTGAATTGAATTACATATGTAAATTATAAGTATAATACATGATGAGGAATTAAAGGAAAAATAAATTGGAAAGATTAAATTTGGGGGGGAAAAGGAACTCCAGCTCTAAGGGGGAGCTAGACCCCCAAAATCCTTCCTTATAGGCGTGAGATGTCAAAATTCACGCAAAGGTTCATCACTTTTGGCCTGGAATTGAGTTACAGGGTCTGTAGACTCAATTGATGATGAGGTTTTGATACCAACTGGGGTAGTTTTAGCTGTTTCCAAGAGGGTAAAACTACCCTTAAGATAAAACCATCATAGTAAAAACAGTTTTAGCTGGCTTCTACGTCTCTTACACACATTCTCACCTGTTTTGAAGGCTCTAGACCAGGTATTGCTATACTAATGGCTGATTTAAGGGTCTAAAATGGCTAAAAATGGCTTATACCAACCCTTTTTGGTCTAAATCAGGGTTCAATGATGCCATAGTTGGCTTTTCTGTTGTCAGACTGTTTTTCACGACTGAAAAGAGTAAATTGTACTTTTGGAGTAAGAAAATTGATGGCTATAAAAGAATGTCTTCTTCGCCCCACTTTTCTCTTCATGCTAGAATCTTTTCCTTTTATAATTAGCTTAAACATTGTTAAACCAATCAATAAGAGATTCCAACCACCTTCATTAAATCATTTTAAACCTTTAACCACTTGGAAAAATTATTATAATCATTGTTTGTAACTTTTATAATCATTTTTACCCCTGAACCACCCCAAAAGTGAATTAAAGCATCTTTCATAACTGTAATCTTTGTCACTTAGTTTCCAAATTCACTCTGGTCACTTTTGGGCTTGTTTTCTCTTTAATATTCTTTCTAAAGACTTTCTTCTTTAATTAATTGCTTGCAGCTCTTTGCTCAATTAATTCCAATTGAAATTGCTCTTGAAGAAATTTTTTTTGTAGCCTTAAATATCTCTTGTAGAGTATTTTTGCATAAATTTTGATTGTTGGTAAAACAATAAATCTTTATAATATTATTTTTTTATACTAATAAAGTTAAAAAATAAATTTGGGATGTTTTATCTTAAAAATAATATCCTTTACTATTTTTAATTGATTTTTACCTTATACAAATTTTGAGGACAGGAAAAGTACTTGATTTTTAATCAAAGTTTCATATCCACACCTTACATTTGGGGGCCCAGCTGTGACATTTTACCTGTGACATATTTTTTTTACTCTCTTTAAATCTTTTTTTTCTTATATTGAAAAATTTAAAAACATATAAAAAAGACGTATAATTCAAAAAATCCATAAAAAATAATTTTTTTTCATATTATAAGTGAGGCTTATATTTTTATTTCTTTTTTAAATATCCTTTTTTTACTTAATTAATTGGTTTTTTCATTAATTTTAGTGTCTGACAACGTGGTAAGACAAGAAAACATTCAAACAGCCTCAACAGTCACCACCATTATTCCTGCCAGTACTATTAATTCAGACCATAATAGTACTGTTATTGTGACTCAAAATAACCAACCTTAACCAATATCTTCTGAATTGATTAACTTGGAAATAAGTAATACCCTTCAGAAAGCTAAGAATTTGGCCAATAGTAAGTTTTTTTGACGTAAAAATACTATTTTAAGCCTTTTTAACCATAATTATGCCTTCAACCAGGTCAGGAGCCAGCTATAACCCCTCAAGCAGCTCCCAGAAAGGTAATAGACGTGATTATGGAAGAGGCCAATCAGGTACAGAAGGAAAAGGGTCAATTGATGACTTCCAAACAACTAAAATGGGTCATTCTGAAGCTGATAATACCATTTTACCTTCAAAAAGAGCTGACACTGTCACAACAATCCTCTGTGGACATATAGAAAGCCAGCCACAGTGCATACAACAATGCACTTCAATACAAGGAGTACCAGATCCTTGCTGTGAGCCTTAGAGGTAATTTCATATACCCAAAAGACCACAAATATAAAAAATAACATATTAATATAAATAAAATAAATTTATTTATATTATTAAAATAAAAATAAAAAATATAAATATAAAATTATATTAAAAATAAAAAATTAATTATAATTTAAAAATAAAATTACTTTAAATTTTGTAAATATAAAATTACATTTATACTTGAAAAATTTAAGTAAAAATGAAATTTTAACAAAATTGTGAAAAAATAAATAAATTTGGAAAAAAGTTAAATAAAATTTATTATAACTTTTTATCCAATAAATAAACATATAAATTTTATTTCACCATTGGATTCCTCATAAAAAATCAGGTGGGGTCACCTCTGAGTGAAATTTTTGTAACTCAACTCTAAATAAGCTTAAATTAAGTTTTTAGTATTTTCAATACAAAAGTTGAAAATCCTCAAAACCTTAATTTAATTCACACCACATGTGGTGTTAACCATCAATTTTTGTGTTAAAATTGAGGTGTTGTGTTTAGTTTAGAAGTTATGAGGAATTGAAGTATTTTCAATTGAATTCAATTGAAATGTCAAAATGTGCGCGTGTATTACATAAGTGAACTTTGATTTACATATGAGGTATCAATTATTACTGTATTGTACTGTACAATTGAATTGAATTACATATGTAAATTATAAGTATAATACATGATGAGGAATTAAAGGAAAAATAAATTGGAAAGATTAAATTTGGGGGGGAAAAGGAACTCCAGCTCTAAGGGGGAGCTAGACCCCCAAAATCCTTGCTGACAGGCGTGGGATGTCAAAATTCACGCAAAAGTTCATCACTTTTGGCCTGGAATTGAGTTACAGGGTCTGTGGACTCAATTGATGATGAGGTTTTGATACCAACTGGGGTAGTTTTAGCTGTTGCCAAGAAGGTAAAACTACCCTTAAGATAAAACCATCAGAGTAAAAACAGTTTTAACTGGTTTCTACGACTCTGACACACATTCTGACGTGTTTTGAAGGCTCTAGGCCTGGTATTGCTATAGTAATGGCTGATTTAAGGGTCTAAAATGGCTAAAAATGGCTAAAAATGGCTTAAACCAGCCCTTTTTTGGTCTAAACCAGGGTTCAATGATGCCATAATTGGCTTTTCTGTTGTCAGACTGTTTTTCACGACTGACAAAAGTAAATTTTACTTTTGGAGTAAGAGAATTGATGGCTATAAAAGAATGTCTTCTTTGCCCCACTTTTCTCTTGATGTTAGAATTTTTTTCCTTTTATTAATTAGTTTAAAACTGTTAAACCAATCAATAAAAGATTCCAACCACCCTTTTTAAATCATTTTGAACCTTTTAACCACGTGAAAAAATCATTATAATCATTGTTTGTAACTCTTATAATCATTTTTACCCCTGAACCACCCCAAAAGTGAATTAAAGCATCTTTCATCACTGTTAACTTTGTCACTTTGTTTCCAAATTCACTCTGGTCACTTTTGGGCGTGTTTTCTCTTTAATATTCTTTTTAAAGACTCTGTTCTTTAATTAATTGCTTGCAGTTCTTTGCTCAATTAATTCCAATTGAAATTGCTCTTGAAGAAATTTCTTTTGTAGCCTTAAAATATCTCTTGTAGAGTATTTTTTGGATAAATTTTTATTGTTGGTAAAACAATAAATTTTTATAATATTATTGTTTTATACTAATAAAGTTATAAACAATAAAATTGGCGTGTTTTCTCTTAAAAATAATATTTCATACTATTTTTAACTGAATTTTACCTTATACAAATTTTGAGGACAGGAAAAGTACTTGATTTTTAATCAAAGTTTCATATCCACACCTTACACTTGCAGACCTGTGGAAGAATTGCATGAATTCTTACCTAACTGTGAGAAAATTCCTGGGCCATCCCAACACTTGCAAATTGCTCAATGGATGGCATCCATTGATGGAGAAGAAAAACATGATGCTTTTGACACTAGAATGGAGGAAAAGCAACCCTCCACCACCAAAGCAGGTGCCAAAAAAAAACCCAGTGGCCAGCAGCAGCAATTCAAAAGTGAAAAAGCAGCCACAAGTTTCAAACAAGGGCAAAGGGAAGGCACCAGCCCCAAAGCCTTACAGCCAAGGATACAGAATTCCAAAGATTCAGCAGGATGCCATGGAAAATGTATTTCAGATGGCCAGAACCATGATGGAATTACAGAAGAAGGAGGAAGCGAGATTAAGATTCCAGAAATGATTTCTGATATATTTGATTCCATCCAATAATTGTATGATGCTATAAATGACGTGAAAAAACATCTTTCTTATAAAAATGAAACCATTTGTAACAACATTAAAATAAACAACCTGAGTCTATGCCAAATTATTGAAACATTTATGTGTTTTGAAAAAGTTTTAAGAACAATTAAAATTCCCAATAATGATAATTCTTCTGGCAATAAAATAAATGAACAAGCTACCATTATTAAAGAATTAACAAATAAATATTCTAAATTCAATATTGATGACATAGTTGAAACAAGAATTAAACAAGCCATAAATATTATCAAAACAGATAACAAGAAAGTCCTTGATGACATTTCAAGTTCATTTACTGAAGTAAAGACATATACCATTGCCTTGAAAAAGTGTTTTAATGCTTCACAAGAAGAAGTATCAAAATTATCAATGAAATTGAATCAAGTCACTGCTGATAATACAAGACAGACAGAGTTATGGCAAGAACTGACACATAAAGAAGACATGTATAAAATTGAAGTAATAAATTTAATACAAGGCTTCCAACATGAATCCAGAAATTTCCAAAGGTGTAGCAACAGTAAAATGAATGACATTGAACAAATACTGAACACCTTACCAAGAATGTCTACACCTCTGAATCAAAATGAGGGCACAACAATTCCAAATCCACAAGTATTGGATCCTGATAATTCACAATTAAAAAATGAATTATCCACTCCTTTTCATAACTTGGAACCATCAATGGGCCAAGAACTCTTGAAAGAAGTTCCAAAACTTAAAGAATGGCCTCACTTCAGTGGTGAAGGAGAGTATGACCATATGGAATTCATTAGAGGTATTGACATGATCAAAGAGGATTTTGAATTACCAGACAGATTGGTAACAGCCAGGTTTAACACCTTGTTTACCAGATCAGCTCACAGATGGTACATCAAAATAAGACAAGCACATGGACACCAGAGTTGGACTTGGTGGAAAACCCAAATTATCAACAAATGGGAAAATGATGCTTGGAGGTTTAAAGTTGAAACAGCCTTTGAATCTGCCAAATTTAATGCTGATAAAGACAAAGCTTTACCATGGCTTTGCCAACAAAAGGACAGGTTAACAGAATTATATCCTGACATGTCAGAATTTATGATCCATAGAAAGACTCTGAGACAATGTGGAGGTGACTTAGAGCATGCTATCAAAAGCAGGACTACTGAACAATCTTCAGCAGAGGATATTATCAATATAATAGAAGAAGTAACCACCAGAACCAAAATTGGTTCTAGTAGGGTGAATCTCAAAACAAGGTTTAATAGACCTTGGAAAGATTCTGTGGACAAAAACCCCAAAGAAAATTCTAGTAATATTAAGTATAAATCTGCAGATACAGTCAGAAAATGCCATATTTGTCAAAGCACCACCCATTAAGCCAATACATGTCCAAAAAGGGGGGAAATCAATGAAATTGACATTGAAAAGGAACCAGATGTTGAAAAAGAAGACATAATTGAAGAAAATTCAGATGATAAGTCATCCATATTTTCTGAATCTTCAAAAGATATAGAAAATATCAATGCCACTTTTGACATCATGGAATCTTATTCCCACTTGCCACAATTGAGCAATGGTCAACTTGATTTATCAAAAGTTCAAGATGCACAACTTATGAAAACAAAACCAAACAGAGGGAAAGGTTTTACAGCTGGTAACTCCTGTATAACAGAAGTGGTGATTTTCAACAAGCCCACCAAACGTTTGCTTGACCCAGGAGCCTTCTGCTCTTGTGTTGGAAAATCTTTTCTTAAGACTTGTGTGCCAAATTTTGAAGACCAATTGTTATCAATTGATGGTATAAAATTCAACAGTGCAAGTAACCCAATAAAAGCATTAGGAATCTTTGCAACCAATATCATATTACCACACATAAATGGGAATTTAAGAATCACAGTTGAATTTTTTGTTATGGAAAATTGCTCTAGCACCCATTTTATATTGGGAAATGACTATTTAATCATGTATGGGATAGATTTACATAATAACAAAGATGGATACTTTACAATTGGAGAAAATAAGTGCCAAAAATTTGCCTTTTTACCATTTACAAAACAAATTACAGTAAACAAAGTATCACCAGTCAGCTTAGAGTCAGAGAAATTCAAGTCTGAACAGTTAAATGAGGCTTAAATAAGCCTTCATCTTACTGATAAACAAGAAAATGAACTTTCTTCCCTTTTGTATGACCTCTAGGAGCAATTATTGGTCATGAAGTTGACATCATTCTTAACATTGAGAGACCTTATCCACCACTCTTAATAAGACCTGCTTATCCAGCAAGTCCAAAATCAAGAGAAGCTCTAGAAATTCATATCAAAGAACTTCTTGACCTTGGTGTAATAAGAAAAGTAGGCCACAATGAAGAAGTAGAAATAACTACACCAGTCATAGTGGCGTGGCATAATGGGAAATCCAGAATGGTTGGGGACTTTAGAGCTCTGAACACTTACACTGTTCCAGACAGGTACCCAATACCAAAAATCCAAATTGCCCTTACTCAAATATCTCAAGAAGTGTATATAACCACTATGGATGCCCTTAAAGGATTCCATCAAAATGTTGTAACACCAAGAGCAAGAAAATACTTGAGAATTATTGTTCATTGTGGAGTGTATGAATACTTGAGGATGCTCTTTGGTATCCAAAATGCACCTTCACACTTCCAAAGAATGTTGAATGAAATCTTCCCTGAATAACTCTCAGAGGGATGGTTAATAATTTACATTGATGATATTATTGTCTGTTCCAAGACTTGGGAGGAGAACATGTACAGATTGTCCAGAGTTTTGACAAAAATTCAATCAGTCAACATGAAAATCTCCTTGAAGAAATGCCATTTTGGATTTAAAGAACTTAAGGCATTAGGACATGTTGTATCTGGTTTATCCCTTGGAATTGACAAAAACAAAGTCTCAGCAGTATTGCTAAAGCCCATGCCTCAGAACAAGAAGGAAATTCAGTCATTCTTAGGTTTTGCAGGATATTACAGGCAACACATTAAAGATTTTGCATCCATAGCAAGACCACTTTATAAATTGTGTGACAAACACAAAGTATTTGAAATGAGTGTTGACAGAGTAAAAGCTTTTGAGTCTCTAAGAGAAACATTGACCACTGCTCCACTCTTACTGATGCCAGACTTTAAATTGCCTTTCAAACTGTATATTGATGCATCAGGGGATGGACTAGGTGCTGCACTTCACCAAGCTCAGATCATAAATGATAAACCTGTGGAAGGACCCATATGTTTCATATCCAGGCAAATCAAACCAACTGAAGGCAGATATGGAGCAAGTCAGATGGAATGTCTATGCCTTGTCTGGGCCTTGGATAAATTGAACTACTTCTTAGAGGGATGTGTTTTGGAGGTGATAACAGATTTTACAGCTCTCAAATCACTTTTAAACATGAAAACACCCAACAGACATATACCCATACAAGAATACAGAGGCAATATGACTATTGTTCATAAGTATGGGAATATTCATAAGAATGCAGATGGACTAAGCAGATGGCCATTACCAAATAATATTGATAATCCTGCTTACGTGCCAGAAGAAGCTTCACCACAAATTCCAATAGAAGGAATAAGTGTTACGCACTTGAACACCACCTTCTTTGAAGAAGTCAGAAGTAGTTACACTCAAGATGAGAATTGTAGCATCTTATGCCAATTACTTAACAAAGACTGTAAAGACAACTCTCTAATACCTGCCTTGGATTAAGTATGGAGAAAATCTTATGATGAAGGGAGATTTCACCTACTGGATGGTATAATTTACCACAGAACCAAGCACACATGTGTCATGACAGTTGTAGACAGGTCATTAATCAATCTTGTACTGAAAGAATGCCATGATAGTCCCTTTTCAGGACATCTGTCTGAAGACAGAACAAGAGAGAAAGTAAAGACCTGAAAATGGTGGCCAATGTGACAGAAGGATGTTGCAGAGTATTGCAAAACCTGTGACAGATGCCAAAAGGCAAATAAATTCACTGGAAAGAGACTTAGAAATATGATAAAAATCCAAGAACCAAACAGACGTTGGGAAATTTTCCATATGGATTGGGTAACTGGCCTACCACCAGGAGGTGACAGAAGCTATAATGCTTTCCTAGTAATTGTGGACAGATTCAGTAAAACTCAAATCTTTTTACCATGTCACAAAAATGATACAGCTATGGATACAGCTCTTCTGATATGGAATAGAGTAGTGTCATGGACTGGGATATTTACAAATATCATTAGTGATAGGGATCCCAAATTCACTTCAGCACTATGGACAAATCTTCACCAATTATTTGGCACTAAACTGTCTTTCTCTACAGCCTACCACCCACAAACTGATGGCCTGGCTGAAAGGATGATCCAAACCTTAGAGGACATGGTGAGAAGATTTTGTGCATATGGCCTTGAATTCAAAGATTGTGATGGATTTACCCATGATTGGTGTACTCTGTTTCCAGCACTGGAATTAGCATATAAAACATCAATCCAGGCCAGTACCAATCAGACTCCTGCTATTCTAGAAAAAGGATGGAACCCCAAGTTACCCCAAGATTCCTTGAGGAAAGATTTAATTGAAATACATCCCACAGCTGCTAGCTTCAAAGGAATGCTAGAAAAAGCTAGAAAGCATGCAGTAAGGTGCATGGAGGACTCTTTTGCATATGCTAACGACAAATGGGATAAATCACATGCAACTCCAGATTTGAAAGTGGGGGACCTAGTTCTTGTATCCACCACTAACTTCAATAACATCAAAGGATGTAAAACGTTGAAAAACTCCTTTGCAGGACCTTTTGTGATTAAGGCCCTCCATGGAGAAAATGCTGTTGAAGTAGAGTTATCTGAAGAACTTAGCAATAAGCATCCTACATTTCCAGTGAGCTTGATAAAGCCATATAAATCTAGTGATTCTGAGAGATTTCCCTTGAGGAATAAGATTCCCCAAGTTATACCTCCTATTGAAACATCTGGTACTAAGAAAATTACCAAATTCCCTCAAGAAAGGAAACTCAGGACCAGGAAAGTGAGGGAATACCTTTTTAGGTACAGTGACCCAGCTTGTGAAGATGAATGGTTAGAAGAAAAAGATATTCCAGAAGCTACCAAACTCCTCAGGAGATTCAGACACACTAGAAACACCAATATTACTTTGTAATATTCTTTTTTAGGGGGAGGGAATGTGAGCCTTAGAGGTAATTTCATATACCCAAAAGACCACAAATACTTAATTATTAATATTAATATAAATAAAATAAATTTATTTATATTATTAAAATAAAAATAAAAATATAACTATGAAATTATATTCAAAATAAAAAAATTATTTACAATTTAAAAATAAAATTACATTAAATTTTGGAATTATAAAATTACATTTATACTTGAAAAAATTATGTAAAAATGAAATTTTAACAAAATTGTAAAAAAATAAATAAATTTGGAAGAAAGTTAAATAAGAATTATTATAAATTTCTATCCAAGAAATAAACATAAAAAAATTATTTCACCATTGGATTCCTCATAAAAAATCAGGTGGGGTCACCTCTGAGTGAAATTCTTGTAGCTCAACTCTAAATAAGCTTAAATTAAGTTTGTAGTATTTTCAATACAAAAGTTGAAAATCCTCAAAACTTTAATTTAATTCACACCACATGTGGTGTTAACCATGAATTTTTGTGTTAAAATTGAGGTGTTGTGTTTAGTTTAGAAGTTGTGAGGAATTGAAGTATTTTCACTTGAATTGAATTGAAATGTCAAAATGTGCGCGTGTATTACATAATTGAACTTTGATTTACATATGAGGTATCAATTATTACTTTATTGTACTGTACAATTGAATTGAATTACATATGTAAATTATAAGTATAATACATGATGAGGAATTAAAGGAAAAATAAATTGGAAAGATTAAATTTGGGGGGGAAAAGGAACTCCAGCTCTAAGGGGGAGCTATACCCCCAAAATCCTTGCTTACAGGCGTGGGATGTCAAAATTCACGCAAAAGTTCATCACTTTTGGCCTGGAATTGAGTTACAGGGTCTGTAGACTCAATTGATGATGAGGGTTTGATACCAACTGGGGTAGTTTTAGCTGCTGCCAAGAGGGTAAAACTACCCTTAAGATAAAACAATCATAGTAAAACAGTTTTAACTGGTTTCTACGCCTCTGAAACACCTTCTGACGTGTTTTGAAGGCTCTAGGCCTGGTATTGCTATAGTAATGGCTGATTTAAGGGTCTACAATGGCTAAAAATGGCTAAAAATGGCTTAAACCAGCCCTTTTTGGTCTAAATCAGGGTTCAATGATCCCATAGTTGGCTTTTCTGTTGTCAGACTGTTTTTCACGACTGACAAGAGTAAATTCTACTGTTGGAGTAAGAATGTTGATGGCTATAAAAGAATGTCTTCTTTGCCCCACTTTTCTCTTCGTGCTAGAATCTTTTCCTTTTATAATTAGTTTAAACATGTTTAAACCAATCAATAAGAGATTCCAACCACCTTTATTAAATAATTTTAAACCTTTTAACCACTTGGAAAAATCATTATAATCATTGTTTGTAACTTTTATAATTATTTTTACGCCTGAACCACCCCAAAAGTGAATTAAAGCATCTTTCATAACTGTAAGCTTTGTCACTTAGTTTCCAAATTCACTCTCGTCACTTTTGGGCTTTTTTTCTCTTTAATATTCTTTTTAAAGACTTTGTGCTTTAATTAATTGCTTGCAGTTCTTTTCTCAATTAATTCCAATTGAAATTGCTCTTGAAGAAATTTCTTTTGTAGCCTTAAATATCTCTTGTAGAGTATTTTTGGATAAATATTTATTGTTGGTAAAACAATAAATCTTTATAATATTATTGTTTTATACTAATAAAGCTATAAACAATACGTTTGGCGTGTTTTCTCTTAAAAATAATATCCTTTACTATTTTTATTTGATTTTTACCTTATACAAATTTTGAGGACAGGAAAAGCACTTGATTTTTCATCAAATTGTCATATCCACACCTTACAAAGTGTGTCTTTTCCCACCTCTGCTTGCTATATTATTTTGCCTCATCTATGCATTCGGAAGCTGTGTCACAAGCCCTTTTCCACATATCATGGAAGTCTTTGGCTGTGGGGTGGATGGTTAGAAGATCCTTCTTCAAGTGATTCACAGGCAACAGGGGATTCCACCCATTCTCTACCACTGCAGGTGTTTTTCCTGTTGTAGAGTGCTGACTTGTATTATAAGCCAGCTGGAAAGCAGGTAGAAGGGTAACCCAGTCATGGGTGTATCCTTCATGGTCCTTGTATTCCATGCCATAGGCACAGAACCTTCTAAGGATGTCTTCCATAGTCTGGATCATCCTCTCAGCTAGGCTATCTGTTTGGGGATGGTAAGCTGTGGAAAAAGCAAGCTTGGTGCCAAGCATGTCATACAAGTTGGTCCAGAATTCTGATGTGAATTTTGGATCCCTATCACTCATGATGATTTTAGGGACTCCACAGGTAGATATGATGTTATTCCAAAATAACAGGGCAGTATCCATGGCTGTGTTCTCCTTGTGGCATGGTAGACACCTCATGCTCTTGCTGAACCTATCAACTATGATTAGCCAGGCATTGTAGTTTTCTTTGCCTCCTGGGACAAGTCCTGTGACCCAGTCCATGTTGATGGTTTACCATGGGTGCTTGGGTTCTTCTATATGTTGAAGCAGCCCATACTTCTTCCCATGTTTCCTATTTGCCTTCTGGCATCTCTCAAAAGTGTTGATGTATTCACTCAACTCTTGTTCCCACTTGGGCCACCAAGCTGTGCTTGCTACCCTCTCCTTGGTCCTGTCTTCACTCATGTGTCCCATATAGGGGCAGTCATGGCATTCCTGCAGGATCAGGGAGATGTGGTCCCTGTCTACCACTGTGAGTGCACTTGTGTGTTTTTCTCTGTGGTAGAGCAGGCCATCTATAAGTAAAAACTTGTTGTCCTTATAGGCCCTCAACCAGGATTCTTCCAGCTGGGATTCCAGTTCTGGACTCCTGTACTTTTGTTGCAGGAGTTGTAGTAATATTCCACACTCTTTGTGCTTGGCATAAGACTTCTCTACTGCACTCAAAAATTCATTGTGTAGTTCTGAGGAACTTATTCCCAGTATGGGAGTTTCTGTTCCTTCTGAATCAGTGTTCCCACTGTCAAGGGTGCCACTTTCTGGTGCCCATTCAGAAAATCTGAAGTTCTTCTTCCTATCTACTTCCACAAAATGGATAGCAATCTTGGCTGCAACTTCAGGGTCATAAGCTGGAATTCTTTTGACATTGTCTAGTGGCCATCTGCTAAGGCCATCTGCATTGGTATGACTTTTACCTTCTTTGTATATGATGGTCATGTTCCCTATATGCTCCTGAATGGCTATTTGCCATCTCAGCATGTGTCTATTTGTAGTCTTCATGTTCAGTAAAGACTTCAAGGCTGTGCAGTCTGTGTAGACTTCAAAGACTGCACCCTCCAGATAATAATGGAGTTTTTCTAGAACCCAGACTAGACATAGACATTCAGTCTGGGTGGCCCCATACCTGCTTCTGAATCTTTCAGCTTCCTTAAGATGTAGAAAATCACTCCTTCTCTTGGTTCACAATCCACAATTTATCTTTGGTGAAGGGCTGCTCCTAGGCCTTGACTGCATGCTGCATCTATATATAACTTGAATGGTAGTTCAAAGTCAGGTAAGATGAGCACAGGTGCATTTGTGAGTTCATCTTTGATCCTCTCATATGCATCCCTCCTTTCCTTGGTTATTTCAAAAACTACATCTTTTGAAAAGAACTTGTATAAACTACTAGTTATGTGTGCAAAGTTTTTAATGTGGTTTCTATAGTAGCTAGCAAACCCAAGGAAAGATTGCATCTCTTTGATGCTCTTTGGTCCTGGCTTTTGCAGTACTGCTGCTACTTTATTCTGGTCAATTGCCATACTAAGACCTGAGACTTGATGTCCTAGAGCCAGTAACTCTTGTTGGCCAAAATTGCATTTTTTAAGTGAAATTTTGAGATTTCTGGGTGTGCATTTACTTAGTACTCTGTCTATTTATTGCACATGGTCCTCCCATGTCTCTGAGTATATAATGATATCATCAATATATACTACTGTGGGAACTCCTCTTGTGTGGGATTAAAATGAGGCAGTACCTGGAGGGGGAAATCACAGGTAACTAGTTTTGAATTGCTAATAACTCCTGTAGCCAAGGGTGGCAAGGGTGTATTGCCTGCCCTCCTAAAATACTGAACAAAATCTTCCTTGGAGCTCACAAACCAAAATAAAATTAGTAAGTGGCTTTACAACTGCAGAAGACAAAATTAAGCAGTCTCAGATCAGACCTATTCAATAAATAATATAAGAAAATAATGTCAGATATTTTGGTTAAATTTGAGATTTTAATGAAATACTTGTCTGTTTAATTTTAATATCTTTTTTAGTGAAATTGAGGTGAGTGGTTCCTTCTTAGTGATAAATCCTTGGTATGATGAGTTATTTAAGGTTTTCTGGAAAATTTGATGAGTTTGATAAAGGTAATTTTGTTAAGGTATAGTTATAATATAGTAAAATAATTTTTTTAAAGGTTTGTTATTTCTTTAAGAGTGGTTGATAATAAGATAAAAAATGGATTTGTTAAATTAAAAGGTAAGATTCTTTGATATTTAATATTTTTTTAAAGGGGTAAGTGAATTTTAAATCTTGATAAATGGTGTTAATTTTACTAGGTGAAATATTTTAATAGAGTAGTAACCCTAATCTTGGGTACTGGGTATTTTTTTTTTTTATTTTAATAATAGTAAGATTCCACTGAGCTTAGCTACTGGGTAATCTTCAACACTATACTTCCACTGAGCTTAGCTACTTGGGCAAGTAAATTTACTATAATATACTGGAGTACCTCCCAGGTGAGGGATGACTTATTCCTGTGCTTGTAATGTGCAGAGGATATATTGTGCATGGGGGGATTTTGAAATTTGGGGGGAGAGAGCCTCTCTATTTATACCTTTTGGGAGCCCAGGGGGCCCTCCATGGGAGCTGTCTCTTTCCACTTTATTTCCTCTTGATTTCATCATGTGACTCTGTTTTTGGTGAGGACCTTTCTTGCATGGGTCAGGTGATTTAAGGTTTGGTGATAATTTTCTCTCTGCACAGCCTTCTTTCATCACATGATGGTCTTTTGGTGAGCTAATCATGATGTGATTTTCTTGGATTTTCCTTGCATGCATGAGGTGATTTCATTTTGGCTGAGGATTTTTCTTGTGCACAGCCTTTTTTCTGTCACATGATATGCTGTTGGTGGGTTCAGTGTCACATGATGAATTTGTATTTCCTTTGCATATGTCATTTTTTAGGCTTGGTAGAAGTGGCTGTGTAATTTATGCAGGTGTCATGTTTGTTTTTCTTCTTTTTGAACTTTAAAATGAAGTCAAGTGATAACTTCTTGCATTGGTGAATTTACTGTTTTTTATGAGATGATGTGATTTTTGATTTTGACACATGCTGTGCATAGTCATGTGGTTGAGATTTAATTGGAATTGTGTACTGCATGCAGCCTGTTGTAAGTAGCTTTGGTTTGCATGAGGTGATGAGTAGTGTAAATAATTATGTTTTAAGGTTTTAAGTGGGGCTACCGTGGATATAAGATAAGGTACTCCTGGGGCTGTGTTGTAAATGAATTGCAGGAATTCCATGGAGTTGAGCTTTGCATCATGTGACTTTGAATGCAAGTTGGCTGTATAACTAATGCATGTGTCATTTTCTTGCTGCATGAGTCCTGTGGCTGTAAGGGGGTGTAAAGCTGGGTGGGGTGTTTAATTTAAAGGGTGGTACCTTATTTGTTGTAACTAGTTTGCTATATGTAACTTGATTTTTTTGGATATGCATAATGAAATTGAATAATTTATTTAAACACATACACTTCCCTTTGGTGCCTGTGCCATGGTTTTATGAGTTAAATCCAGTTTCTTGCTGTAAAATTGACCTTTTGGTGTAAAATTTGAGTGTAAGTCTGCCTGTAGGCTGGATTTACTGCTGTTATGGGGTACTATGAGCTTGAGCCTGGTGAAAAAAAATGGTATGGAATACCACATCCCCCTCTCCATTTAATGCTGTCCCCAGCATTCCAGGTGAGAGCTCCCTATTCTTCATCTTATTCTGTGGTTTCCTCCAATACCTCTTCCTCATTTATTGATTCATCTTCTTCACTTTGTTCTTCTTCTGTGTCTTCTTTTGTGTTTATCAATTTTCCTCTTGGGTAGAACCTCTTGACTTAAGATGCTGCAAATCTTCTTGCTAATTCTTTTCCATCAAGTTCCCCAAGTTGATATGGTCCATTGTTTATGTGTTCAATTACTCTGTAGGGTCCATTCC
Organism: Austropuccinia psidii; assembly: GCA_023105745.1. Taxonomy (NCBI): domain Eukaryota; kingdom Fungi; phylum Basidiomycota; class Pucciniomycetes; order Pucciniales; family Sphaerophragmiaceae; genus Austropuccinia; species Austropuccinia psidii. The sequence goes on along the minus strand of JALGQZ010000005.1, from coordinate 53,346,884 downwards.
ATTTGTTTTTGAAAAGTAGTCCCCAATTAGTTTCTATTGCTTTGTTGTAAACCAGGACCAAATCTCCTGGCTTAAGTGGTTATCTTAGTTGGTGTGCCATTCTTCTATCCCAATATTTCATTGACTCTTCCCTGGATTTTTTGAGTTTTTCTGCTGCTTTTCTTCTCATCTCTTCTTTTCCTTCCAACTGTTTGGCTCTGGCTTCCAGTAATTCCTCAGTTGTGGATATTTTGTGCCATTCTACTGCTAAAAATGTTTTTGTTTCAATGTCAATAGGTAATACTGGTAGCTGTCCAAATTGGAGTTCATATGGTGAGAAACCAGTTGTCCTTTTAGTTGAGATTCTGTCAGCCAAGGTAACCAAAGGTAGATATTTTTTCCATTTTCTTCCATTTTCTCCACACATCTTGACCAATGCATCTTTGAGTTGCTTATGGCCCCTTTCAACCATTCCTTGAGACTCTGGGTAATAAGGTGTGGTGACTCTGATCCTTTATCCTGCTTTCTTTACTGCATCTTGCAATTCTTTTCCAAACTCTGGCCCCCCATCAACAGTTACTTCTTTTGGTGAGCCATACCTGCATATCAATTCTGAGGTGAACCATTCTGAAACTGCTTTTGCTGTTAATTTGACTAGTCCAACTGTTTCTGGCCATCCTGAAAAATCATCTCTGGCCACAACCATATATTTCCATCTTCCAGATTTGATATGGACTGCAGCCATGCTTACCCTTTCAAAGATTGTTGATGTTTCTGTAGGCCTTCCTTGTTCCCTTTGTAAGTTTTGACTTCTCTTTTGGCAGGCTAGGCAAGATTGAACCCATTTCTTGACTGATTTCTTCATTCCTTCCCACCAAAATCTTGCTTTAATTCTACTGTAAGTTTTATTTTCCCCTCTATGGCCCATGTCTTCATGAAGTGACTTTAAAATTTAGCTTTGAGCTTCTTGACTTGATATCACCAATTGAGGGTTAGGGTTATTTCTCCTTTCGAGTTGGCCATCTTCCAAGAAAAAGTTGGATGACCTTCTTTTTATCCTTCTAAATTCTTCATCTTTACTTGATTGTGGTTTTTTCATTGTACTTAAGTATTCTTGCATTCTCTTCCAAAATCCTCCTTGTTTGGTTGGTACTTGTACTCCTGAAAAATGGAGTGAATTTACATTCTTAGCCCCAAATCCAGGGTGTGGCTTGATCCAATCTTCTTCTTCATCAAATTCTGGTGCATCTTCTTCTTCTTCTTCTGAGTTTCTTGGTCTTCTGGATAGCCCATCTGGCATAGTGAAAGTGTTCCCTGGTTTGTGTACCAAATCAAAGGAAAATAGTTGAATGAAAGCCACCCATCTTGTCATGGGGGCATTGGGTAAGCAAGGGGTGTTGATCATTTCAATGAAGGCCTTGGAATCAACCTGTAATTCAAAATGTTGTCCCCAAAGTATGGTTTGTAGCTTCTTGAGAATTCTTGCAACTCCACAGAGTTCCAATTTTGGTTGTGAGTATTTTGATTCCAGTTTTGAAAAAGTTATTGATTCATATAATACTGGTCTGTCCTTTCCTTCTTTGTCTTCTTGAGTGAGTACTGCTCCTGCAGCAATGTAACTTGAATCTACTGCTAGCTTAATTTTTCCTGCTCCTTTGTCATAATCCAATTTCTTGAGGGTTATTTCTTCTCCAACTATTCTTCTGAGCTTATGGAAAGCTTCTTCACATTTTTGATCCCAATCCCAGTCAACATCTTCTCTGGTGAGCCTTCTGAGTGGTGATGCAACTTGTGAGAAGTTTTCAATAAACATTCTTACATAGGCACAAAGACCAAGAAATCCTCTTATTTCCTTTTTGTTGAGAGGTGTTGGCCAATTTTGAATCTTGTTGATCTTTTGTTTTGATATTGTTCTTCCTTTGAATGATACAACATGCCCTACTATGTCCAAAGCTGGAACACAGCATGCAAACTTTGATCCTGAGATAGTAAGTCCTGCTTCCTCAATCCTGAATAACACTCTTTCTAAGGTTATGGCATATTCCCATATGAATCTTCTGATTGAGGGGTTTTCTGGTAGTGTTTCTTGGTTGTAAAGTGATCTTGGTCCTTTTATTCCTCCATCATCAATAAAAATTCCTACACTTTCTGGTATTTCCTCTTGAAGTATCCAGGTCATTTGGGCTTGGTATACTGCTACTGAGTTTGTGGCTCCTTGGGGTAGTCTTGTGAGTTGCATCCTTCCAAGGGGTGTTTCAAAAGTGGTGAGGGGCCTTGTATTGACATCTAATTCTCTTTCATCATATCCTCCCATGATGTCTCCTAGTCCATAGCATGCTCTTCCTGCAAATGCATCTACAAATTCTTCAATGTGAGGTGGTAAGCCAGCATCCTTGATGGTGACTTTGTTGAGTTCTTGAAGGTCATGGACAATTCTGAGTACCCCATTTGATTTGGCCACACAAAAGATTGGGCTTGTGTAGCTTGAGGTGGATTGCTCATAGAGTCCAGTCTTGATTCTTTCTCTTATTAATTCAGTAAACTGAGGCAAAATTGATTTGGGAATGGGAATTGGTTTCTTCTGCCAAGGTTCATGAGGTATTACTGGTATCTTGTAAGGTTTTCCATATGAGTGTTTGAGTAATCCTCTTTCTTCTTCACAGAAAGCTATTTCTTTTTCCCTTAAGGTAATAGCATTTTTGAGTAAATGGATTTCTTCATTTGACAACCATCCTGGTGGGCCAAAATTTACTGCTTGCAGTCTTTCATGGGTGACCTTGAAGGTTTCTTGAAATATGGGTGGATTTGGTGATAAGGGTGTTTCATAAGGATCTCTTGACAAAGGTGGTCTTTCCAAAGGTGGGTTAAGGTCTTGAGGCATTGGCTCATTGACTGGTCTCACCTTCTTCAGGACTGATTTGTATTTGGCTGCTAAAATTTGGTGATCCATCTTCAATTAGTTATTATTTTTTTTACTTATTTTTTTATTTTTTTATTTTTTTATTTTTAATAAATTTTTTCTAAGAATTTGTTAGTGTCCTGAAATATTGAGGTCTTCACAATTCTTCTTTCTTCTTTCTTCCATAAAAAAATGTAGTTTAAGGTCATACAGGACCTACAACTAGTTGTTTAACCCCTGTATATTAGGTATACAAGTCCTGCAGTTTAAGTCATGCAAGGACCTCCTGGCCTAATCCAAGGGCTTATCTTCATTCTTGAGCTCCTTTGGGCTTGATTTTGGATTCCACTTGACTCTTGTTTGATTCTTCGATCTTCATGATTCCCATTTGATTCAATATTATTCTGGTTGTTTTATTTCTTGATGAGGAATCTTCTTGTCTTAATTTCTGGCTTGGGACTCCACTTTGTTCATTTTGGCCAATTTGATAATGATAAACACCTGTAAAACCCCTTGTTCCTGTTACACAAAGGGAGCAGTTTATTGCCATGCTGAGGACAAAAATGGTCCTTCAGCACTTCTCCTGACTAGGACAAACCCCTCCAGCTTCTTGACTGTTATTTTTTATAAGTTTCCCTGCCCAAGTCCACAGGGGAAGCAGTTTAGTGTCATGCTGAGGACCTCTTGAGTCTTCAATCTTCTTTAAAATCCCAAGGGCAATTTGAGTTGAGTGTTTTACATCATCTTGCTGGTCCATCATGTTGAGTGAGTCTTGAGTCAATAATTAGTACAGTCAGTAATCCTTCAGTCCATAAATCCTGGCCACTTATTCTTTGAATTCCAAATGAGTTTCAATACAGAATCAAAGAAGTTTCCAAGGTCTTGTGTTGTCCAAAGGTCAATCCATACGGAACTCTTGCTTTTTATTCATAAATAATATTCTTCATTTTAAGTATTCTGAATAGTTGTCCTATGATAAGTTGTTTCCCAACTCTCTTGCTAGTTCTTCAAAATAATTTATGTCTTTTTGTTCTTTTTGTAATCCTGAATTATACCTGCTATAAAGAAATGAAACATAAAAAAATTGTAATCATAAGGTGATTTAAAATTTATTTTGATATTAATTTATTGATATATTTTTTTAATAATAATATTTGTTTGGATGAGGGCCCCCCTCTCCATTTAAAAATATTGAGTTGGTTTTCAAATTCTGAAGAGGATATGTTCTCATTCCCCCAAAATTTCCACTATAAGGGATAGTGTAAGAAATAAGTTTCCCCACCCCTTATTTTTTATAGTGATTTTGATAAGGATAAATAATGATACACAAAATTTACATAACTTTATTTTGATGATGATTCAATAATAAGCTGTTTTTTTTTTTTTTTTTTTTTGAATAAGTTAAAATAACCATAAAGTGAGATATCTGAGTGAAAATCACAATTTGAAAGAAATAAACCTGAATCACAGTTAAGATCATGGAACTGTTTGGTTGAAGGTGGTAATTTGTTCCAATCAGCAAACATTGGTGCTCTTGAGAGTATTTATGATTAATATTACATAGTTGAATGATCATAATTCGAGTCCTTTATTCATATAATGACCCTTATGATGCCACAACTCTTCCTTTTGGAATCATCATTGTGACTCAGACTTTATTTCAAGTCCATCCCCTTTATGGTTCAGATTTTCTGTTACCCATAAATGCATTTGAGTTGTTAAAAAATATAAACAGTGAAATTGAAAATTTGTACAAAAAAAAACTCTTCTTTGCTTTTGGGGGGCTTTTTCAATTCCATTTGAAATAAACAGCACATTGAGGTGTTATTAATATGTAAATTGCCCAAATTATGTCATTACTTTATGAGTTTTTAATATAAATAACTCCTTCAGAGTTCAATTAATGCCTTCATGGCACAAATACTTCTTCTTTTCAAACATGTTCCAATCACTCTCTTGTAATTGAAGAGATATTTCAAATAAATTGATCTTTTTTTTTTTTTTTTTTTTTAAAGAAAATGTCTTGATTTAGAGTTTGTTTGTTTGTTTGTTTGTTTGTTTGTTTGTTTTTTTTAATTATTATTATTTTTGAGTGGAAACATTGAGCCAATTTAATGGCTCTTATTGTAATAGTAGGAAAATTATAATAGAAAAAACAGAATATTCTTGAGATCATGAATGGGATATGCCCCTAATTCTTAGTGAAAATAAATAAATAAACTTAAAAAAGAAATAAAACAATATGTTCAAAAGGTTTGAGTCAGTAATTCTCTCTAATTCCTCTTTATAATGAAATAAAATTAGAGAAAATAAAAAATAAAACCTTAGGTAGTTTATAGTGTTGCCTAGGACTTATCCTGTTTTGTTAGTCCTTGTTCAATATTTTTGAATATTTTGAATAGGCAGTTTATGGTCTTGCCAAGGACCATTGGTTGATTATTTTGCATTTTGAGGCCTTGTTAATAATTCTAATGGTGGGCATTTTATGGTCTTGCCAAGGACCATTGGTTTCTTTACTTTTTTTTTATTTTATATTGTTTGTTGGTACTTTGAGTGATTTTTTGTTGATATTTGAAGGGGCAGTTTATGGTCTTGCCAAGGACCATTGGTTAATTTTTCTTGATTATTGTTGATAATTTGAGTGGGCAGTTTATGGTCTTGCCAAGGACCATTGGTTTATTTCTTTTTGTTGATATTCTTGATGATATCCTGAGGAATTTCTTGATCCTTGAAGGGGCAGTTTATGGTCTTGCCAAGGACCATATCTTGTGTCCAGGCACCTGATTGTTGCACTTGGAGTTTCCTGGCATGTAATTTATCTTCAAAGCCAAGTTGTATAGTTATCTGTGGAAGCCAAAACAAATATGTTAGTATAGTTATCATTCATCATAAAAGGCATAAAAGATCAAATAGCAGTTTAAAGCCTTGCTTAGGGCATATTTGCTTTTTCTTCTTTTTTTTTTTTTTTTTTTTTTTTTTTATTATTATTTATAGCCCTGCAAAATTCAAATAAAGAGTTTGTCAGTACAATTCAATATCAAGGATAAATTAAGCACAAAAAGATAAAACAAGCAGTTTAAAGCCTTGCTGAGGGCTCTTTTTTTTATAGCCCTTTAGCCTATCAAAATGAAGTACATCAGATTAATTTAATATCCAAAAAAATAAAGGAAGAATGAAAAATAAAATAAAAGAAGCAGTTTATAGCTGTACTGAGGGCTCTTGTTAATTTATTATCATTTTCCAAAACATAGATAAAAGAAAAAATTCAACAGTTTAAAGTCATGTTGAGGACTTTTTTTTTTAATTTATTGTAAAGCCCAGTAAAAAATGAAAAATCATTTTCAGATCAGTAAAATAAACAGTCAGAAGATAAAAAAATAAAATCAGAAACCAGCAGTTTAATGTCTTGCTGAGGACATTTTTCTTGTTTTAAAAGTATTTTCTTGAGCCTATAAAATCCTGAAATCGGTCCTAATGTTGAATACTGTTTTATTGCACTTGTTTATTTTGTTTTTCATTGAAATATACCTGTATGAAATTAAAAAAACATAATATTAGCATTTATAGAGGCAATATTATTAAAATAAAATTAAAAACAAGCAGTTTTAAGCCATGCTAAGGGCTTTTCCATTTTCAACCCTCATTCTGTTATATATGTTGTTTTATTATTTTGAAGGCCTTTATATTCTTATATATATAAATATATATATATATATATATATATATTCTGTTTAAATTTGTTTCCCAGAGTTATTTTACTAAATTAAAAAACAGAGTACTTAATTATCAGTAAAATTAAGAATTCATAATTCAGAAACAGTAATAAAGATAAAATTGAGCAGTTTAATGCCTTGCTCAGGGCTATTATTTTGTCCTTCATAGCCCTGTAGCACATAAAAGTAAATAAGTCAGCTTCATTTAACATTAATGAGAAAATGAAAAAATTCCAGCAGTTTAATGTCTTGCTCAGGACATTTTTTTTTTTGCTTTTTTTTTTTTTGTTTAATTTTCAGCCCTCCTTCTGTTATATGTTAATCTTTCCTTATTTATATATATATATATATGTTATTCAAAAGAAAACAAATTTAAAACTCAAAATTATAATTCATTAAAAAACTAAGCAGTTTTAAGCCATGCTGAGGGCTTTTTTTTTTTTTTGTCTTTGTTTAATTTGGACCCTTTTATGTTGTTTCAATCTTTTTGCAAGTTGACAGTAATTTAATTTATTGTAATGTATTATTATTTATTTATTATTATTATTTTTTTTTTTTTGATTTTTATTTTACTTTATTTTATTTTTATTTTTTTTTCTAAAAAATTTATCAAAAGAAAAAAATCAGTAATATTCAGTTTTTAAGAAGAAAAATAAAAAATAAACAGTTTTAAGTCTTGTTCAGGACTTATTTGTTATTTTATTATTTATTTGTTATTATTATTTTTATTCTTATTTTTTTTTTTTTTTTTTTTTTAATTTAATTTTTTTTTTTTTTTTGTTGTTGCTTCGTTGTTCAAAGCCTAGCTAATCAGGTCGTACAGCCTGGTACCGGCTGTGGGAGGTCTATAACCTCGCTGCAACTCCTGCACCCCGATTTATTTATTCTAACTTTTCATATTTGAAAATTTTATTATTTTATTTTACTTTTTTTTTTTTTTTACATAATTTTTTGTTTTTTTTTTTTGAAAAAAAAGAAATACTTCCTTGTGGTTTAAACTACTTTACCAGGCTTTTACAATGCCAAATAGCTTCTCGAACCATCGTTTCCCTCAAGAACAGGTCCCTTCCGAACGTTCCCAAAGCCCCAATGTGATCCTAACCGAATAAATCAACGGTAGTAGCAACATGGTCCGGTATCACCGGTCTAAACCCAACATCTGGATGACATCGGCTGTTGTGTCTGTAAGGTCCTGTATATTGTATTCCGCCTCTTAGGGAGTTAGTGAGTATTCTTCTTTACAGTATCTACGTCACGTTTGCGTACAGGCTTTTAATGCCCGACCTATCTGAAGCTTTCAACCTCTTCTTGTAATACGCTTGCACAGGCCTCAGCGGAGGAAAATGAGTTGGCGTATTTATCCCTTTTTATAACTTCTACGCCATCCTTTTACGGCTGTGATCTTATTCCAATGCTTAGTTTCTTCTGTCTTAATTCCCTAGCTTAGCCGACTTCTGACGCTGATTACTTGTTCGTGCCTCTTTTCATTTACAGTCTGCAGGTCCCCGAGGCAAGCCACTGCAGGACCGTTGTTGAACGTTAAGGTTTGTGGTTTAGGTAGTTATGGTTTTTGTGTTCTGTTCTCTACGTCCTATGTACGGCAGCTTCCTCATCGTGCAGGCAAATGATTCGGTCATTAGGTCTTATGGCTTCCAATATTCTTTTGTCACCCAAGGAGCCCCTTAACACTGCTTTTAGCTTAGCCGACACTTCCAACCTTATAATATTCTTCCGCGAGGTGGGCTGATAAATTTTTTTTTTTTTTGATCTTGCAGGTAACTATTCCTTTTTGATTCCCCCAACTCATTACATCCAGGTATAACTCGCTATTTAAATGGGATTCGAGCGATTTGAATTACTTAGACTACGAGACGGGGCCGAGTCCATTTTATCTTCACTAGGCCCATTAATCCAAAGTTGTGGGAACCGCTCTGTTGGTACGTGCTTTGGAACAATTAATTATCTTATCGCCGTCTTGTACTATTTGTTGGCAGAGGCGTTCATTGAAATAGGCTCATTCTTCCGTTCTTAGTACATTTCTAGATTATGGACAGCGGATTCTTGGCTGCGGGGCCTTGGAAAAGTAATAATTTGTGCTTTTCCCCCCTTTTTTCCATTTTTATTCGAATGCTATATCTTGCCTTGGATAGCCTATTCATAGCTTCTTTCCTAGGTTTGCTTTAAGGTGGCTTCTAACTGTGGCACTTGATGTCCTGCTTTGAGCCTTGGGTATAAATAGCCCCGAGTGAATGGTTTTTCTTCCTTCCCACCTCCTCATTGCTTTGCAGAAAGAACCCTTTCGTTTCCCAATAAAATTGATCCCATTTGTAAGTTCTCATTTTTTGTTTATATATCGAGCTATTCATTTATCACCAGGGCTTCCTAATCTGTCTTGTTTTAGTCAACAAACTTAGCTATTCCTGTCTAGTATGAGTTCCATGGGTTGTTTCTATGGCTCTGGATATTCTGATATCGTAAGAGTCTTTACCGATGAGGAATTAGAAGAATTTCTCTTTGGTCCACCTCCTTTGCCAAACGCTTCTTTGTTGGACTGGGCTTTGTCCTCTCCTAGCGATCTTCCTTCTCCACCAGCACTGGCTAACCTTTCACAAGCCTCCTCTGACTCACTGGATACTGAATTGGTCTCCGATGCGGCCCAAACCTTTTATACCTTCATTGCGGGGAAGTATGATCCTCGTCTTTTTGTGGAGGACCCTTTCAGTTTTTTTTTAAACAATAAAGACTCTCCTTCCATTAAACCCAAAAGGTGTCGTCGAAAAAAAAGAACACATTCCTATTTTTTACGCCCCCGTGGTTGTAATGGTCGGGTGGTTAAACCTTTCGGACAACATTAGGTAAGCTATTTAGTTCTTTTCGTTCCCTTATCCTAACGTTGTAGGGGTGTTGGGAGCTAGGATAATAATCAAATATTATTTGTGACGCAGCTTGTACCTCTTATTTAGCTGGCCAAAGTGAGATTGAGCCAGGTTGGTCTAGATGAGTCCGATTAACTAATTATTTGTGACGCTATGGTAATACTATTTCACTCGGACGGCATAGCTAAAAAAAAACCTATTCTTTGAGTGTAATTCAACATTATATTAAAGTTGATCTCGATTAGTGTTCTATTTTCTCTGGGGGGGGTGGGAGCTATGCTTCATCCTGGTTTTATTGTTATCTGTAACTATCTAGTCCCTGATTGTCGTCCTTCTTTTAATTTACTCTGAAAAAAAATGTTATCTAAAAAAAATGCAATTAGATGATTTAACTAAATTAAATCTAATTTGGGATATAAAAAAGAATAAAGGCAATAACGATGAAGATGAAAATAAGGGTGTTATTTTAATCCTTTATGAAAATTTTCTTTAATATATGTTATCCTCTAAAAAATACTAAGAGGTAAAAAAATTCTTTGAGCTTATACTCAAGCGAATAAGTTGGTCATGTAATACAGTGCTATTAAATAAAAGATAAAAAAGCTTATTTTCTTTTATATGAGCTCTGAACAATCGGTGTATAGAAGCCCAAGAAAATTATTTAGTTAGCTGTATCAATTATTTGAGATAAAAAATAAAAAATAAATATGAAATAAAATGAAATAATTTTTTAAAAAAAATAGAAATTGAATAAAATAAACAATTAAACTGTGGTTGATGGCTAAAATGATTATTGGCAATAATAACACTGAAGTAATAGTCTGTGTTTCATTATTTATGATATTGTTGTAAGTATATGCTACATTTTGAAGATATTCATATTATTATCTTTTGGTAAGATTTATATATTACTAATTATCTGAAGAATAAGTGATTGAAGCTTTTGTAAATAATAGCTCTATCACACATCCTGTTTTGAAAATTAAATTTTTCAAAGGTAATGTAATTTTTTTAATTTTTTTTTTTTTTTTTTTTTTAATTGATAAAATTTGAAATGAAATAGAATAAATTATAAAGTTATAAAATAATAAAATAGAATTTTAATATCATGTAAGATATTTTTATTTTATAGTTATCATCTACTAATGTGAATTAAACTGAAACTACTTGTGCCCTCTTTTTTTTTTTTTTTTTTTTTTTTTTTATTATTATTTTGGTTTCTTGGTCTTTATTTAGAATTAATGATGATAATTATATATATTCAATTTTGACAATAAATGTAATTATAAAACTTCTTCAATATAAAGTAGATTTATATTTTATTTCTTCATTTTAAGTTTATATGAATTGAAGCTTATTTTTAAATTTTTAATATTTGATTTTGCTTCTCTTTAGCAGGTGAGATTTATTTTAATTAGTTCCCTTGACCAAGTATTTTATTCACTAATTCATTCTTGATGAAATTTCCTCCCCTCCCTTGTTCTTTTTTAAGAGCTTCAAAAAGTAATTCTTGACAGAAGGATATCCATTCTTCTTTATTGAATTTAGTTGCATCACCTTTGAGGATGAATATTGATGGTATAAGTGTTTCCTCCCAATGGCAATCCCATATGGAATTATTAACAATATACCCTGTTGAGATCTTGCTTATTTTACCATTTTCAATTTCAAAGTCCTGCAGGTTAAACCAATCTTGTCATTTCCAGGTCCTCCAAAATAGTGATTTTCTAAGGTGTTCAGCCATATAAAATATTTCATTCCAGTAATTGTTTCCAAGGTTGCCTTCAACTCCATTTCAGGTCAGTAACTCCAAAAATTCATACTTTGTGAGTTTGATTTCAGGTAATTCTTTCTATGGATGAGCAATGATAGTTTCTGATGGTAATTTTTCTTTTTCAAAGATGTCCTCAAACTCAATGTATGGAAGGACTACTGTGAAAATATCAGGACAGGGTTCTGGTTTTATTTTCAAGAACCAGTCAGGATTTTCATCTATTTCTTGTCGATTAATGTAATTGGACCAAGCTTCTTTTTCTTCTACCCAGCTGATATCTGTGTCCATTGACCAGGGATTTTCTTCAAGTAATGGCCATGACTCCATTTTATAGGATTTGGTGGGTTTGAATGTGTCAAAAGATAATAAGATTTGATAATGTTATGAAGTTTATTTATAAAAAAAAGTTTGAAGGTAGGTTATCATTGGTTTTGGATGGTAATTTTGGGTAATAATTTGGATATTCCTCTTTGATAAGGCAGGAGGTCACTGCCTAGTGAGTTTTTTGGTTTTTGGTGAAAAAAAATGGTGATGCTGATAAAATTGAATTTCCTCTTTGATAAGGCAGGAGGTCACTGCCTAGTGATTTTATGGTTATTTATTGTGTTTTTTATTGGTAAGTGGAATTATTGATTTGATTTGATGAGAATTGATACTCCTCTTTGATAAGGCAGGAGGTCACTGCCTAGTGATTAATTGAATTTAAATCTGACTTTTTTGTTTGATTTTTGATTTTTAGAGCTGTTATGTATCTTTAAGATGGGCCTTGATGGTTTGAAATTTAATTGGTCCATTAATTCTTGAGTAATTTGATTATTGGTTTTGTCATAAACCTCCAAAATTTTCAGCAATTCCTTGATTTCTTCAATTTCTTGGTTTCCTTAAAGTGCCAAAGGTTCTCTTCATTGAAATGTTCATTTTCTGGTGACCAATGAAGTTCTTCATTGATAATTTGGTCTTCTTTTGTTAATTCTTCCCCATAGCATCCTAACATTGGTGAATTGGCCATGGTGGAGGTGATTGATATATTTGTTGTAAGTGTTTTTTTTATATTTTATATTTATTATTATTATTTTTTCTTTTGAGAGATAATTTGTTAATGAGTTTCTTCTTTGTTAAGGCAGGAAGTCACTGCCTTTTGAGAGGAAAAAAAATGAAATAAATAAAAAAGAAACTAATGATACAGTTTATGGGTGATACTGATACATTTTAGAGAAAAAAAATCTTGATTTTGTTGGTTTTATTCAAAGTTGAGTTCCCCTAGTGGGAAAGGTGAGTGTCTGTTGAGTAACCTGGCCAAAATAAGGTCTTTGAGGGCTTCCACAAAGTTATTTCTTTCCTCAATTTCTGGTTCTGATGGAAATTCTGACCACCATAAGTCTTCATAAATGAATATATATCCATCTCCAACCCATTTTAATTTTCCAGTTTGGTATGTTGATCCATTCAATCCAAGGTACCACTGGGCCCAAATTTGTTTAAAGTAAAGTCCTCTTCTTGGTAGTGTGGTCATTTCAAATATTTCATCCCAGAATTGATTTTCAAGGTTACCTTTAATTCCCTCTTCAGTTAGTAGTTCTAGGAATTGGATCTTGTTCAAGTTTGCTCCTGGAAGTTGACTTAAATATTTATCTTCACATAAAATTTCTTGAGCTTCATCTCCATAAAGGTCTTCAAAGGTAATGTATGGCAGGTAAATGTAGTTGTATTCATTTTCTAAGATGGATTCTGTTTCATCATCTTCATTCGGAGGTTGTTGGATGAATTCAGGGCTTTCCAGTTGCCATTCATAAGGTTCTTCTTGGTTGTTCAATGGTCTGTCCAAGAAGCTGATATGGTATGTGTTTTTGTCTCTTTCTTCCATAATTATGAGGCCTTTTTCAATGTCATTTATAATTTCTTCATCTGAGAGTTCATGATGCTCACTAAATCTGACTTTCTTTTTTTTGGGTTTAGGTTTGAAAGGGTTTCCATGTATTTTCTCATTTCCATCTACTAAAATCTGGAAAGTTTCTTCATTATTGTTAATTGGCTTGTAAACTATGTTGGGTAATTCATCTTCAGAGTTTGGGTCTTCAAGTTGTCTTTTGAGGCTGTTTGGCCATTGGGTATTTTGTAAATGTTGCCCAAATTCATCACTTTTTGGAGATATGGATAACTCTTGGGTCTTCTGGGTCAAATTGATTATGGTTTTGTCTCTTTTTGCATTTTTATCCTTCTTTCCTGGGTTATTTCTGACCAATGTTGCCATATTGCATAAATCCCACTGGGGCGATTTCACTTGGACCTGCCTGCAAGTCCCTTACAAGGATTTTGTCTGATGTCTCCAAGTTAACTCAGAATTAACTCATAACATATCTCTATATTTAACTCCCAATTAACTCATCATTAACTTCAGTCATGTCTCCATATGTATCTCCAAATTATTTAATTCTCCACTTGGTTCATATCTCAGTATAATTTTTGTTCTTTCTTTACTTAGAGCTGGGCTGATTAGGGTTGGCCTTTTTCATATTCTTTAAGTAATACTCTCAGATATTTTACATTTAACTTAAAGCTGAGTACATAAGATCTTTACATTTATTACCACCTTGTCCCAAGGATTATTTTCATTTTCTCTCACCCTTTATCTCAATTTCAACACAGGATTGGTCAAAATTATTTCAACCCACTACATGAAATTCTTCATATATATTCTAATATATCTTCAATAAATCATCATATATAGTGATTAATCATTATCATCTCAAAATATTACACAGATAAAATACACATAGGATTATTTAATTTTAATTTGAATTTTGGTTCTATGAGGGTTTTATTTTTCTAGTTAGAGTTTGCATATAAATATTTATTTGGATTGATTACCCAAATTGGTTGGGAAATACATAAATCAATTGATTTTCAATCCTCTCTTGAGATATAGCTATTCATCGTTAAATGAATTTTTATTTAGTTAAATAATACTATTTAAGCTTATATTATTGTTTGATAGTAATATTTAATGTAAACCAATCAATCTTCAGTAAAGTTTTTCTCCAATTGAGACCCTATCAAATTATTTCAAATATTCCCATTTTTTATTTTCTTGTCTTCAATTTCTTCAAAATGAGGTCTTCTAATAAAAAAAACCTTTACAAAGTATTTTATACAAAATATGTTTTAGGAAAATATATATATATTGAGTAGATAATCACCAATTACTTGATAATAAAAACCAAGATGAATCCCAAGAAACATTCTTTCACTACATTTTGATTCTGAGCCTTATTTATTCGGTTGTGCTCAGTAGAGATCCTGTAACATTTCTGTATCTACTTTCATTGTTACTTCCTCTACATGTTTTTTATACTTATAGTATACATACTTGAATAATGTATTTAAGCAATAAATACAATGGGCATAAAGAAGACTCATGAGTTTTTCAGCTTATTATAAGATGATGTAACTTGGAATAAATAGATTCCAGCTGAATTTATGGGAGATCTTTACCATTAACAATGAATCTGATAAGAATTCTCTTTGAATAATTTGTTTTTAAGTCATAGCTAAATCATATATATAAGCTCTTCTATTACTTTAAAAGATCTTTTATTAGCTAGCCTAATAATTGAATTAAATGTCAAACAGAAGTCGTGTTCTCTTTTATGAAGGAATTTTTACAAATAAATTGCTTATAAAATAATGAAATGTAAGCTTCTGATTGATATGTACAACTAAATTAACCTCAGAAGAAGGTGCTTTGAAATGTATCTTTCACAAGGATAAGCCCTAGAGTCTCAATAGAGCTTCAAATTCCTTACATGTAATGATTTGGCTTTCCTCAAAAGGATAAATTCAAAGAAAGTTACAAGTCCCATCAACTTTAACAAAATTATTGGCTTAGAAAGAAAATTTATGGAATAAGAAATTTTTTCATCATGCTAATGGTACAATCTATTCAATTTGTCCATTGGAGTCCAAATTTTGGTTTCTCATAATTATTTTGCATCAAAAATCTAATTCTGTTCCTTTCTTAGACTTAACAATTTTCAACAAAAGTCTTCTTCATTCACTCATAATTATTCAGCTATGATCTTCAGGGTTTTATAAAATGCTGATAATATTGTAAACCATTCAGAATATCAATAGGCATACACCTTACTTGAGCATTTTGAAATTATTTTCATTTCAACTTACTTTAAAAAAAGCAGGAACTACATAGATACTAGTATTATTACTTAATTAAATGGCTTTACATATTCAAAGAAACTAGATTGCAGAAGAGAAATAAAAAGAAAAAGAACAACATTATATCTACCACACACCCAGTCTTTTTTGCCATGGAGATCCTCTCATTTAGTTATTGACAGACCTCTCAAAATAAGATTTGGTGAGTAATGTCAAATTAGGAAGATAATTCAACTTTAATGAAGAATATGGAAGCAATGATAAGGTTTCAAAAGCTCATCTTAATGATATTTCATTTATAATTCTGATGGAAAGGTTTAAATCTGAGTTTATCATTATATTTCATACAAATAATATGGGTGAATTTTCTCTTGAGGATGTCCTCATGTGAAGTGGTAAAACATCTTCATATATATGCATTCAATTGATTATCAAACTGTTTGTATATATTCCAGATGCATGTACCTCAATTTCTGAGTAATTTCTTGCTATAAATATTCAAGAGTATACAAAAAATTATGAGCTTGTAATCTGAGTAGTTCAGTGATGGACACAATTGATAGGAGAATGAAACACTCAATATTTAGAAAAAAATTAATCTTTTCTTCTAATTTATCAGCTTAAATAAGAGAAATTGTCAAAAAGAAGTTTCAATAAAACTGGCTTCAATGCTCATTTTCACTGAAGAAACAATGGCTCAGAAGTATGCACTTGAGGGGGTAGGGAAATTCCTTCAAGACTTAATGATGAATAATAATTTATATGAAATCTTATTTCCATTTTTGGAGGTTTCATTAATTTTTTCAGTGACAATTAAAGATATATGACCCCATATTTCTCAAACATTTGTAGTCATCAAAAATCTCTGGATATAACATAAAGATTATAGAAAGTCATCAAATATTTATTCAGAAAGGAATTTAGAATAGAAATGGATCTCACTCACTTTATCATATGATTTATCTTGCAAAATAAATGGCCATTACAGAAAACTCCAAGGAAGCTGCCTTGAGTATTTTTATCAGAAATAATTTTCCACTTCTTTTTAAGGTTTATTGTTATGAATATATATTCACTGAAAAGGCCAGTTTTACTATCATGAAATGCCTCAGTAAACTCACTGAATACATAATGTATAGTGTGCTTTTTTTGTGAATTCATAATAAAAATGCTCTTACAAGAAAACAATCTCAAGTGCTCCTTTCTATTCTCATGGCTATTTCAACCTTTTTTTTCTTGCCGCTATTGTCTCAATAATATGATTAGTCCAACTAAGAGAAAGAAAATTATTAATTTTTTGAAGGGTGGCTACGCTTGGTTTTTTTGCAACAAAGGCAGACATCATTTCTTCCAGGTACTCAAAGATAGTGGTGCCATCCTTTTTATAAGGGTTGTGGTTTTTCACTGGAAGTGATTCTCACGCCCACTTGTTTAGTTTGATTGTTTTATTTAAAATAATTTAACTGCAGTTTTCTCTCTCCAAAAATAACACCTTTTAATAATTAGTCAAACTTACTTAAAAACACTTGTTAGTATTAAAAATAAAAATAAAAATAAAAATATTACATTTTTTTCACCATGGCGTCATTAAAAAAAATTCTACTGTTATTTATTGAATTTTTTGTCATGTACTTCAGCTCCTGTTTGTCCTACTCTACCACTTTGGCCTCCACTTCTCGGGTATAAGGATTAATCTGGCTTATTTGACCTTTTCAAATTTACCATAAATTCGTAATAGAAATTCCTATGTATTTATTAAAAAACCATTTTTCAATTCGATTGCATTTATCAATATGTTGTGGTGAATCGTGATGGAAGACTTACCCTGGTTTTAATTGAATTACCTGAAATCATGTCATTTAAAGAATATCCTTCTAACCTGAAAACCCGATTTAAAAAAAAACAATCAAATGCTTTCCAAAAAAATTATCAAAATAGGTTTGTTATTCAGCTTACGGTATGCTTTGATTATTTAAATAGTCAAATATGCAAAAGTATAATTCAAATTCTTCATCCTCAAACCGTTTTTTGTTATCTGTTTTAATATCATTATGAGCTAGAAATTGGTTGTCGCTCAAACCACTTTGAACTCCGGTTAGATTTTCCACTAGTCAAACTATTATCATTCCGTTTTTGATAGATTGCAAAAAATCAGTTGCTTTTGTTGGACAATCTTTTGGAAGCTGATTTTTAATCCAATCCAGTAATTGTTCATCATTGAGATGATTCTTGGGGCTAACTAGAATTCCAAATAAAAAAGAGCGATTCATGTGAATAAGAGGAGTGGGTTGTCTTATATGTGTGAAAAAAAACATACATCCAAGAGTGTTTGGAGAGGTAATAACCGATTGATTTGACGGCTGAAACTTATTTGTCTTTGAAGGTCTTGATTCAACTTTGACTGAAATTGATGGAATTGGGCTTTCAGGTGGGCTCATTAACCCAGGACCAGTAGATTGAAACTTTTGAATGCTCATTAATACTGCGGCGTCCTTGTCGGTCAAATGATCTGGATTTGCTGCCAATCAAGCCTTTTGCAAGCGAATACTTGATAAAGGTGAAGGTGGTCGAGGAGGTGGAAACATTTTTTGAGCTTCTCGAATGGAGGTGGTACGGATATTACAGGAAGAAGTCACTGGGGCTGAAAAGGCAAACAAACATAAAACATTAGAATGAAACTTTGGTTTATTACATAGGCAAAATTTCTAGAGATAACCACTAACCTGTCCAATCACGTTGAATTGTTGCCTTCATCATTGCCTTCATCCAATCTCTCAAAACTTTTGGGTCATCTGCACTAAATGAATGGGTAGTATTGTTGTCATGTATGATTCAAAAGCCATAACGGCCAGGATTGACGTCAGAATCCATTACAACCTTAAACCCGGAAAGCTTGATGAGCCCTTTAATATGAATTTCCTGAAGAAATCGATAATAAGCAAATCCAAATTGAACAAAATAATATATCCAATGATTTGAAAATGAAGGAGAAAATGCTTACAGTTGGACCTTTGAGGTAATATAAATTCGCACCTTTTAAGATGAAATATCTCAGCTTCCATGTCAAATGCTTATCATCCTTCTTTCACATCCAACCTATATGATCAGGGTGACCAATCCGTTCCAATGCTGATCGGGTTTCACCTTGCTTGGTATTAGTATCTGTAAGTCGAGAGGAGCGCCCATTAACGCCAGAAGAACTACTTGGACTAACTTTGGCCTCAGCATTACTGGTTAAAAGTCCATTACCTTGATTTGTGCTAAATTTGTAAAGATGCACAAAAAGTTTACAAGCAATATGAATTTATAAATCACGTTTAGACAAAAGGTTGGACTAAGTTGACTCACAGCATTTGAGATGATAACTTGGGAGGAGGCTTGCAACCTCTAAGTGTACCCAAAAAGCTTGAACGTGATTTACCACTACCCATGTCGCTGGGTCTATCCCCAATAGGAGGACTAAGAGATGGATCTACTGGTAGAGATTTTTTTCCTAACATCATGGTTTCTGTGCCAACAGATTTTGAGCCTCCTAAATGCTTGGACTTTTTGCCTCGTTTGGTTGATTTGTTTAAATCAACCTAAAAGCGAAAAACCAGATTCCTCAAAGTTAGTCAATTTTAACAAAACTCTGGCTCAAGTTGCTTAGTAAAAGCCAGCTAACGTCAATGGAGACAGTAGGATTTGATAATTCAACAGCTTGTTTGGCCGGATCTTCTGCTCGACTTCCAATGAATGGCTTAGAAATAGGCGACCATGAATTGTGACTAGAACGATGAGCAATTTGGAACGCGTCGGAAGATGACTTTGATCGATAACAAGTCTGGTCGGCTTTAGAGGCTTCAGTATGAGAAAAACGGATTTGTCTTGCATGAGGGCCACTAGAGGATAAACAAATCCCTTCAAGCTAAAAGATCCAAACCAAAATAATAAATTGATATAATGCAAAAAAGAAAAGCAGTTGCTTAAAACCTCACCAATTTTAAATCGGGTTGAGTTTCGTGATGTTGTGGGTTGGAGGTTTCTTTGCTAACACCAACCAAAGGATCTGAGGGTCGTTTTTGATGAAGTTGAATAGATGATTGTTTAGAAACTAATGGGTTTTGAGATAGATGAGGTGCTAATTCTTCTTCACCAGGATCCAACTTGGTGTCTGCTGTGGGGTAATAGGATTGATGTTGATATTTTAAGTTTGAATGATCGGATTTTGTAAAAGACGAGCTGGAGTTTTGATTGACAGTTAGTGGACCATCAACCTCACTGCGTGAGGGTATCTGATGTGAATGCGCAGAAGCAGCTGGATCAGGAGATGAAGTAGATTGATTTAGATCGAAAAAGGTAGAGATTGCTGGATGAAGTTGGTGGTGTGTTTGAGAATTTTTTTTTAATTCTTCGATTGCTTTCATGACTCTTACTCTACGGCCAAAAGCTGATAGATCAATTTCTTTGAGAGAATTAACATCAAGTTCTAATAGTACATCACCAGTGATTTCATGTTCAACAAATTCTTCTAGTGTGAAATCATCTAGACCTCTCAATTTACCCCACTCGACCACTTCGGTAACAGTCCATTGATTAGGTTGAGTGGAAGATTTGATATCAAAACGAGCTGATTTGGCCAAACGACCTTGAGAGGAAGATAGAGAGTTATGGCCTGTTTTGTTTCCAGGAGGTGGGAAGATACTTGTGGCAGGGCTGAGTAATAATTATTTGTTGGACAAATGAGGTTCTATTCTACTACTCCAGCGGGATTGAGAACCTTTATTGGAGGAAGAATCAGTAGTTGAACTGGAGGTCATGGGTACAGGAAGTGGTAAAACAAAGGATTGAGGAGGATTTATTGGAGATGTGAGCTGTTGACGAAGAAAGACTCCAGTTTCGACTATTGGAGCTGAGGTTTGCCTTTTATGATTTGAAAGATTGGTGGTTTTAATGATTGGATCGGATTGATTATTCAATGAGATGACAGTTTGATAAAGATTTTCTTGAGGAGATGTAAGATGAGGATCTGATTGATCATATTTCCAAATGGAAAGAGTTTCATCAGATTTGATTGGTTTAAAGCTTGAAGAGCTTTTGATTGAATTAGAATTGATGGAGGGTTCAGCTTGATTTGTTTGAGTTAATTCTCTACTCATACGAAGAACTGTAGCTAAGTGTGTAGAATGATCTCTAGAATCGACGCCTGTTTCGCTTAGTAAGCTAGAAGATGATAATTTATTTGCTTGATGAATTTTTTGAAATTCATGATTAACTTGATTAGATGGTGGAGAAATTTTTGGTTTAGATGGATCAGTAAGACCTAAAGCAAATGCAGCGGCGGAGAATGGGCCTGATTTAAAGGATGAAATGCTAGAGATATCGGAAGATCTTCTACTTAATTGAGTAGGTTGAATCAGTTTAGATGGATCAATACTATTTTGAGAAGGATGAAGATTAGAATAAGAATTTGATTGATGAAGGTTAATATGAGTACTTTGAGAGCGACCGCGAGATTTGATGGACTGATGATTAAATTGAAAAAAGATTGAGATGTTGAAGCTTCACAATCTTCAAGCTGAGCGAAATTCTTGTAGCTAAATCAAGAAGGATAGCAATAAAGGCTTTGGAGTCGACGGACTTGTGTTTATGGACATTTGCACAAGATTTGATTAGCAAGTCTAAAGCGGCAGGTTGAAGCTAATTGATTAGTTCACGGTCCAATGACTTAAAGAGTTGTATGGCATAAGCAAAGTTAGATTGAGCTCACAAACGACTGATTTTAGTTAAGTCTTCATTTGTTGGGATTGGAGCCAAACACAAGTTTGGAAGACTTTGATTGATTTTGTGATTGATACTAATGTTGGCTAAACGTTTTTGCCGATGCTCTAATTTGGCTGAATTGGCCAAATCGCGTTTTCAGAGAGTGGTGATCAAAGTGATATAAGTTGGAGGAGAGGGTTTGAATGGTGTGTTTTTGAGAAGAAAATGATGAAATTTCAATAAATTTTTGATTGGTTCAAAGGTGGGTTTGTGAACAACATACCTCAAAACATTAAATCGATTATGGCCAAGCTTGGTGAAGCAGTTGAAGAGACGTAGGTATCTAATAATTTTCAAAGCTGATAAAATATTGAATTTTGATGCTGAGCGGTTGATTTAAAGATGCTAAGAGCTTTGCTAAGCCAATGAGCTTGAGATGGTGAGTCATTAGATGATAAACTGGAAGATTGGGTGAGAGGGAGATAGACTGACTTTTTATTTGATATATTGGATGAAAGACGATCAGAGTTGACTAATTGATGAGAGTTGGAAGTTGAAGGAGGAAATGATTGGTTTGGATGAGATGGATTGAGTTGATTCGGAATGAAGTAAAAGAGAGTTGCCGGTAGAAAATCGATGAGCATGATGGACTGAAGGATTAGGTGTTAGATGACGATGAGATTGATGAGTAGAGAAATTAAGACTACGACGATGAGTTAGATGATGAGGATGACTGAATAAGATGTAAGATAAAATTAAGAAAGTCTAAATAAACTTATGCAGAGGGGGGTTGACTAAGTATAAATTTCAACACTTGATTGAAGAAAATTAAATGAATATTTTTTTTTTGTTTTAATTTCTTAAAAATGTTTTTTGAACGTAGAGGCAGAATTTTAAAATTGGAATTAGAAGAAGTAACGTTTGAAATTAAAAATAAGTGAAAGATTATTAACAATGAAGGAGTGTGACAATAAAAAGTGAAATAGGATTATGACAATCTAAATAATGTAGTTCCAATTGAGATTTGGATTTTCATTTTTTAAGTTTTGTCGGAAATATTTTGCTTTATAATTAGAATTAAATGGATGATGATTATAAAATGAATCTTCAATTTAATGAAATTAAAAATTAAATAAATATTTTGATAATGTAATAATGAAAATAATTGATTATTTAGAAGTTGAAGCAAGCCTGTTGAGGATAGAAGTATGATCATCTACTGTAAATTTATCAATCTTACCATTTTGTAAGTTTTTGAATAAGTTGTACGCTTTTTTTGAAATTTGTAATGACATGGATAATCTGGTAAAAGAATTACTATGACCACCATCTGGATAAAGAGTAAAATGTCTGGTGCTTTTTGCTTTCCAGACCATTTGTACAATACCAGGTTCTTTACCTGTTAAATCAATATTAATAGAGTGGTCTGGAAAGACAAAAAATTCATTGAATAAATCAAAGTTATCAAAGATTAAGGTGCCATCACTTGTAGAAATTGGGATAGAAAGAAAATAAGCAAACTCCGAAGAGTCTGTTTGATCAATATGAGGAAAGTTAGAAAAGTTATTTAAAGTAAATGTTAATTGATTTGCAAATGAAGAAGAATAAAAATCAGTAAGGTCTAAAATCTCAAATCCTGGAATGTTGAATTGTTTCATTTGATTTGAATTCATTTCAAAAACTGTTGATGATAATTTTTGAAAGAGATTTTGAATAATAATTTGTAATTGAGAGAGTTGAAGTGATAAAGAATTATAAAGTTCTGGGTTATTAGAAATAGAAGTGGAATTGATATAACGCCCAATCGTAAAGTCACCAAGTCAAGGTGGTCTCCATCCAATTGCATACATGGAACCGGTGATCTTGTTTCCAGATTCTTGTAATTTGTTAAGAAAAAGTTTATATTTAAATAAAAAAGTGGATAAAAAGTTTATTTGAGATTTTTCATAATCATTCAGGTTTCTAAAAGGAATAAATTGGATTATTGCAAAAGTTTTATCAGGTGAATGAAGAAGTGATTTATCATCTAAAATTGTAAATCCAAAATTTATAGAAAAATATTTTTTTTTAATATAAGTTCTGTAAGAGTGAGTTTTTGTTAAAAAAATTGGTCTTAAAGTTTTTCTATCAAAATCATTATGAGGAATTGGATCAAAGAAAGATTCATGTAAAAAATTACATGTTCTGAAATAAGGAGCTTCATAACTACATCCTAATTTATTTTTTTTATTTTGACGGTGGAGTTGATGAGATTTCTGAGAATTGTTTAAATTTTTTTTGAGATATCTATTTGATTTCATTGCTCTAGGCATTTTGAAATTTGAAGAGAGTAATAAAATTCAAAAAATAAATTTTAAAAAAGCTGAATAACGATCTTATAGCCTCATAAAATTATGAGTTTAGCCAATCTTTGACAAGAACGCATCCATTCAGTTTTAAAAAATTTATTTAATGAATATTATTGTAGTAATTAATGAAGAAATGAGTTGAAAAGTATTTTTTGCTAGTAGGAAGGCTGAAAATCAAAGAGAAGCAGTGGATTTGGTGGAAATAGCACAAAAAGATGATTTGGTGCGAAATCTGTTAGTTCTGAGGTGGCGGTCATCACCGGAGCTTCAAAATGATGAAACCATACCTCAATTGAATTCCAGGGGCCCCCACTGCTCTGTATGACTGGCTTTGGCAGTGGGGGGCTGTAAAACATGCCTGGAGGCTCTGTAACAAGCCCCAGGTGACTGTATTGTTTGGAAGAAAAAAATATATTCTGAAATTGGCTGACTGGTGATACAGCAACCCAAAAGAAATAACAAACATGTATTAATTTTAAATTGAATTGATAGAATTAATTCAATCAATTTGAAATTGTATTAAATCAAATAAGTTAATTAATTAGATAAATTTCAAAATGAATTAATTAATTTCAATAAATCAATTTAATTAATGAATTAATCTCAATGAAGCAATTAATTAATTTACTTAATTAATTTTAATGAATCAATTAATTAAATGAATTAATTAATTAATTTCAATGAATCAATTAATTCATTTCAATGAATCAATCAATTAATTTAATTAATTAATGAATTTCAATAAATCAATTAATTAATTTCAATGAATCAATCAATTAATTTAATTAATTAATGAATTTCATTGAATCAATCAATTAATTAATTAATTTCAATGAATCAATCAAGTAATTTAATTAATTAATTTCAAGAAATCAATTAACTAATTAAATTGATTCATTGAGAATCAATTTCAATTAATTGGAAATGAAATTTAACAATTGAAAATGAAATGTAAGTAATTGAAAAAAAAAATCTCAATGAAGCAATTAATTAATTTAATTAATTAATTTTAATGAATCAATTAATTAATTGACTTAATTAATGAATTTCAATAAATCAATTAAGTCATTTCAATGAATCAATCAATTAATTTTATTAATTAATGAATTTCAATGAATTAATCAATTAATTTAATTAATTAATGAATTTCAATGAATCAATTAATTCATTTCAATGAATCAATTAATTCATTTCAATGAATCAATTAATTAATTGATTTAATTAATTAATTTAAATGAATCAATTAATTCATTTCAATGAATAAATCAATGAATCTATTAATTAATGGATTTAATTAATTCATTTCAATGAATCAATCAATTAATTTAATTAATTAATGAATTTCAATGAATCAATTAATTCATTTCAATGAATCAATCAATTAATTTAATTAATTGATGAATTTCATTGAATAAATCAATTAATTAATTAATTTCAATGAATCAATTAAGTAATTAAATTGATTCATTGAGAATCAAATTTAATTATTTGGAAATGAAAGTTAACAATTTTTAATTTAAAGTATTGAAGTGAATTCATTAAATTTATTAATTCAAAAATTAAATGAATTGATTATGTGAAATGCTAAATTTATGAATTTGAGTTGTTATAAACTTAAAGTAATCATACTAATAGTTGCATTATGGTTTTTTAAACAAAATTGAAATTTTTTTAGATATTATAAATTAATGGTCTAATTAAAAGAAAATGATAATAAACTGTTTTAAAATGAGAAAGTACTAATGATTTATTGAAAATAAATGTTAGACGCAAAAAAATTACAGGTGTATTTCAGAGTTTATTTGGAAGTTGATTTGGGGTTGGAAAATGTGGAGTAAGATATTGAAAAGAGGGTAAAGATTTAATAGCAAGAAATATTAGATGGGAATATAGTTTTTCCTACAAAGTAAATAAACATAAGCATGAAATTAACTTAACTTATTGGCAATCATGCAAGTCAAGTAAGCATGGTATTGTCATTATAAAAGACAAGGTTTTTGGATGGCAATTGAAAATAAGGACAGTGAGGATGTTATTAGTATGAGTATATTGTAGTGAAGGATAATATTTTTGATTTGAGTCGTTGAGGAATGTTGAAAACACAGGATTTTCTTGTTGCACTGAGTCAAGTCTTATTTAAGAACAAATGCCATAGCTAATGAATGAAAAGGTAGTTTCAAAATAAAACTATTCTAAAATTAAAAGCATGGACATTATAAAACCAAAAAAGATTTAACAGGTTCTTGGAATAGGAAATTAATTACAATGGTTCGATTATAATGTGTAAGTAAATTAGAAACAGGAGGTAAAGCATCAGATTTGTGAGGGTGGAAGGAGTGATGTCACAGTGGCTTGTGCTTCCCATTGGTTTAAAAAATCACTTGTAAGATATTGAGCCAATTGATGTCGTGAAGGTGGGTGAACAAGTTGGACATCAGTGAATGGTTTCATGCCCTTAGAAAAAAAAGATTTAAGATGAAAAGATAGATTTTTCCAAACTGGATCTTCGGGTGGAGGTGGCTTAACATGTTGGTGAATAAGATGAAAGGAGCATAGTATGAGCATGGCATTGGAAATTGAAAAATTCCGATGATCCTTTTGTGCAGTGAATAATCCCTTGACACCTAATATCAAATAGTAAACAAAAGGAAGGAAATTATGACGGCTACGGTATTCAACCAACTTCTTCTTGGCAGTTTCAACTTGGAGATCATTGTCAGTATTAGAGGTTACCACTTGAGGAGCTGAGTGAATTATTACGGAAGAGATTTGGTTATTAGAACGGAGGGCCTTTCTTCTTTTGACACGTTTAGATTGTTCAGTGTGGTTAGGGGAAACATTGTCAAGGGAGGCTTGTGCTTTGAATATCACATACGAAATCATGACATCTAAAATGAGGTCTTGAAAAATCTTTAACTGTTGATCTGAGTCGGAGGAAATATTGTATGATTCTTGAGCATTGTTTGAGCCACCTGGACTTTGATGTGCCATGGAAATCAGTTCCATCGGTGAAATTGAGGGTCTTTTGAGGCCTTCGAAGTATGAAATCATGTCCAGATAAATGTTGACCTCATCAATTTGTGCTTGAGGGGGTACAGGAGGTTTTGGTATGCAAAATTCATCCATGGTTGCTGAGACTGAAGCTGCTATTACTTTTTCCCAAGCAGTGATGGTGAATGATCTGGGCTGCGACATATAGATTAGATGACGCACAAAATGAGTTTCAGGGTGCTTTTCATTACGAATGCTGGGGTCAGGTGAAAATGGTAGTGAAATCTGAATTTCAGGCGCAGTGACTTGGTCAAAGATCGGCATCTTAAAGATTGAGGATGTAACATAAAATTCTTCTTTAGTGGCATTGAGAAATGGGGCACCTGGAGAAATTTATTATAAGCATTAGTTCATGGGAGTAGTATAATTTTAAACTGACTATTATCGCAGAGTTCATCAATCCATTTGCTATATGAGGAAGAGCACTGTTTAAAATTGAAATTCCCCTTTGCAGGCTGTTCGGAGCCCAAATTTTGGTGGCGCCAGGAAACGAGTGAGTCAATTGCTTCAAATGTGGTTTGGTATTTGGCCTGGGTGGGGCGTCCATGGGTGAATGTTTTGAAAATCTCATAAAATTTTGATCGAAATTCATCAGTGAAAATAGAGAATTGATCATTGGGGGAGTCAAGAGGCTGTGGTTCTGCAGGCATGAGTGACAAAGGAGGATGTTGGTGAGGATCATGCAGAACGGGTGGAGATGGGCCCACATGGCAGAGATGATTAGATGGGTCCCTAATTCCAGGAGTTGGAGCATGAGATGGTGTAGATGGATTTGATTGAGAGGTCGGATGATTGTTTTCTGGATTTTCAAGATGAGGAGCAGATAGTGTATGGGAGCTTTTTACATGGTTAATTTGGATTGGTGACGATACAACATGGGGTGTCATGGCATTAATTGGAGTGGGTGTATTTGAAGGCATTTGGACTACTATTATTCTCTGCTATTGAAACATGTAATTCTTCTTGAATAATTTCATTTGTTGGAGTCGGTGGATGAACCTGAGCTGGAGAATCGGGGATGTTATTGGCTGGTACTTCCAAAGAGTGGTCATTGTTGAAATGAGGAGATTCACGTTGTGGAGATCTGCTGGGGGTGACATTTGGTGGATGTTCTTGAATTTGTTCCTCAGTAATAACTGGGGGGGTGGTGGGAGTCTCAAGTGGGATGGTTGAGGGAACAGGGGGTTCGACAATGGTAGATGGTAAAGAATAGGGGAGGTCATTTGATTGGGTGTTCAATAACAATTGGGGGTTGATCGTTTCAGGGGGGGTAGAATTGGTACGAAGGTTTGATGTAGTAGAAGACATATTCATGGAAACTACGTCTTGAGTATTATTAAAGCTAACAGTTTGCTGCATAAACCTACGAATATTTGGTGGTGGTTTGTTTTGAATTTTCCGTTTTTTCTTGTGATTTCCATCAGGAACAACCTCCTCCAAAGAGGATGATTGGGATGAGCGTATGGAAGGAACTTCTCTCTCAATAACTTCAACATTGCCATCTATGAGACCAATTGCTTGCGATGAAGACAATTCTACAAGAAGGGAGATGAAATTAATACAGAATTGAGGACAGACATGAAGAATAATAATTACCATGTTCTTTTTGAGAAATCAATGTAAGGCCCTTTTTCAAATAATCCTTACTCTCAATTGAGACAGGATTCTTTTCAGCTTCGGAAAGGGCATTATTGAGAATTTTCTTGATACGGTGGTGATTGAGAGAAAATTCTTCACGGGAGAGGCGAGTTATCTCAGAAGAAAGAATTGGTGAGATAGAGTGTACTTGAGCTGGTGGGTTATTCATGTCGAATTCTATGAATGAGGGGGGTGGAAGGGTTCGTGGAGTATTTGGGGGTGGGTTACATAAACTCATGTTTGGTGTGTTTATGATATCTAAGAAATTTTTGCAAAAATATATTATTAATAAAGGTTGGGGATGAGATTACGTGGGGAAGAAAAAATTGACCAAGTTGAAAGGGGCTTCTATTTATGTTGTTTGGTGGGGGGCAGGGCAAGATGTGAGGATGACTAATGGGAGCTGGTGGGACTATATTGGGAGAATTGAGGTAGTGAAAAAGATCGTAACATTCCTGGGGTTCAGCACTTTGGTTTGGAGTGGACAATGAATTGATGGATGAATGAGATGGTGCCTCATTTTGAGAAGATAAAGATGAATTCAAATCTGTGTTATTTGAAAAAAACCTATGAAACATTTCATCAAATGAGACATCGGAATCAGGTGGTTGGGGTGGATTCATAGTATTGGGTATTATATTGGGAGGAGAGGGATTTAAATGGCCAACAGAAGTTAAAAACAGAGGAGCTTAGGGAAAACACAGGAAAAACAGCTCTATTTATATTGCAGGTCCCAATGAAATGAAGTGGGGGTGTAGCCCATCGAAATAGAGCAGAAATGAGTTTGGTGGTTTCAAAGGAAAGAAAGCTGCAGATCCTCTAGACATAAAACACATTTACACATTTAGCAAAGAATTGTGTGTCAGGATATGTGTATCTTTAGAATACGCCTTCAAATACATGGGTGATTAGGTTAGATGGTACAGTCACACCTGTAGGTGGGTGAGAGATTTAGCCCACCAGTAATAATTTATTCAAAATGTAAATCAATTATGACTGCAATAAATTTGTGTCCACAGAATGTCATCAGAGTGAGATTATGAGCTCTAGTCATAATCCGTACCACTAGGCTCCTTGAAATTCAATCAGACCCATTGAGATACAGCAAGAACTGTATCTGAATGGAGTCCAGCCACAATGCATGTTTGGCTGTAATGATACAAAGGGGGTCAAATTATGACCGCCGGTCATA
This sequence comes from Austropuccinia psidii, assembly GCA_023105745.1. NCBI lineage: Eukaryota > Fungi > Basidiomycota > Pucciniomycetes > Pucciniales > Sphaerophragmiaceae > Austropuccinia > Austropuccinia psidii. Next base: position 53,317,502 of record JALGQZ010000005.1, on the reverse strand, counting down.
ATTTGTACCACATGCAAACCAATTACGGCCGTAATTGGTTTTTCTCTTTGAAATTTTGTCAGACACACTCAGATACAGAAAAAAGTGTATCTGAATGAGGTCCAGCCACAATGAATCTTTGGCTGTAATCATACAAAGGTGGTCAAATTATGACCACCGGTCATAATTTGTACCATATGCAAACCAATTACGGCCGTAATTGGTTTGTCTCTTGGGAATTTTGTCACACCCACTCAAATACAGAAAAAACTGTATCTGAATGAGGTCCAGGAACAATACAGCTTTGGCTGCAGTTGTACACAGGTGGTCAAATTATGACTGCCGGTCATAATTTGTACCACTTGCCATCCAATTACGGCCGTAATTGGTTTGTCTCTTTGCAATTTTGTCAGACCCACTCAGATACAGAAAAAACTGTATCTGAATGAGGGCCATTGACAATACAGATTGGGCTGTAAGTGTACACAGGTGGTCAAATTATGACCGCCGGTCATAATTTGTACCACTTGCAAACCAATTACGGCCGTAATTGGTTTGTCTCTTTGCAATTTTGTCAGACCCACTCAGATACAGAAAAAACTGTATCTGAATGAGGGCCATTGACAATACAGCTTGGGCTGTAAGTGTACACAGGTGGTCAAATTATGACCGCCAGTCATAATTTGTACCATATGCAAACCAATTACGGCCGTAATTGGTTTGTCTCTTTGCAATTTTGTCAGACCCACTCAGATACAGAAAAAACTGTATCTGAATGAGGGCCATTGACAATACAGCTTGGGCTGTAAGTGTACACAGGTGGTCAAATTATGACCGCCGGTCATAATTTGTACCATATGCAAACCAATTACGGCCATAATTGGTTTGTCTCTTTGCAATTTTGTCAGACCCACTCAGATACAGAAAAAACTGTATCTGAATGATGGCCATTGACAATACAGCTTGGGCTGTAAGTGTACACAGGTGGTCAAATTATGACCGCCAGTCATAATTTGTACCATATGCAAACCAATTACGGCCGTAATTGGTTTGTCTCTTTGCAATTTTGTCAGACCCACTCAGATACAGAAAAAACTGTATCTGAATGAGGTCCACTGACAATACAGCTTGGGCTGGAATGAGACCCACTAAGATACAGAAAAAACTGTATCTGAATGAGGTCCAGCCACAATGAATCTTTGGCTGTAATCATACAAAAGTGGTCAAATTATGACCGCCGGTCATAATTTGTACCATATGCAAACCAATTACGGCCGTAATTGGTTTGTCTCTTTGCAATTTTGTCAGACCCACTCAGATACAGAAAAAACTGTATCTGAATGAGGGCCATTGACAATACAGATTGGGCTGTAAGTGTACACAGGTGGTCAAATTATGACCGCCGGTCATAATTTGTACCACTTGCAAACCAATTACGGCCGTAATTGGTTTGTCTCTTTGCAATTTTGTCAGACCCACTCAGATACAGAAAAAACTGTATCTGAATGAGGGCCATTGACAATACAGCTTGGGCTGTAAGTGTACACAGGTGGTCAAATTATGACCGCCGGTCATAATTTGTACCATATGCAAACCAATTACGGCCGTAATTGGTTTGTCTCTTTGCAATTTTGTCAGACCCACTCAGATACAGAAAAAACTGTATCTGAATGAGGGCCATTGACAATACAGACTGGGCTGTAAGTGTACACAGGTGGTCAAATTATGACCGCCGGTCATAATTTGTACCACTTGCAAACCAATTACGGCCGTAATTGGTTTGTCTCTTTGCAATTTTGTCAGACCCACTCAGATACAGAAAAAACTGTATCTGAATGAGGGCCATTGACAATACAGCTTGGGCTGTAAGTGTACACAGGTGGTCAAATTATGACCACCGGTCATAATTTGTACCATATGCAAACCAATTACGGCCGTAATTGGTTTGTCTCTTTGCAATTTTGTCAGACCCACTCAGATACAGAAAAAACTGTATCTGAATGAGGGCCATTGACAATACAGACTGGGCTGTAAGTGTACACAGGTGGTCAAATTATGACCGCCGGTCATAATTTGTACCATATGCAAACCAATTACGGCCGTAATTGGTTTTTCTCTTTGAAATTTTGTCAGACCCACTCAGATACAGAAAAAACTGTATCTGAATGAGGGCCATTGACAATACAGCTTGGGCTGTAAGTGTACACAGGTGGTCAAATTATGACCGCCGGTCATAATTTGTACCATATGCAAACCAATTACGGCCGTAATTGGTTTGTCTCTTTGCAATTTTGTCAGACCCACTCAGATACAGAAAAAACTGTATCTGAATGAGGGCTATTGACGATACAGATTGGGCTGTAAGTGTACACAGGTGGTCAAATTATGACCGCCGGTCATAATTTGTACCACTTGCAAACCAATTACGGCCGTAATTGGTTTGTCTCTTTGCAATTTTGTCAGACCCACTCAGATACAGAAAAAACTGTATCTGAATGAGGGCCATTGACAATACAGCTTGGGCTGTAAGTGTACACAGGTGGTCAAATTATGACCGCCGGTCATAATTTGTACCATATGCAAACCAATTACGGCCGTAATTGGTTTGTCTCTTTGCAATTTTGTCAGACCCACTCAGATACAGAAAAAACTGTATCTGAATGAGGGCCATTGACAATACAGATTGGGCTGTAAGTGTACACAGGTGGTCAAATTATGACCGCCGGTCATAATTTGTACCACTTGCAAACCAATTACGGCCGTAATTGGTTTGTCTCTTTGCAATTTTGTCAGACCCACTCAGATACAGAAAAAACTGTATCTGAATGAGGGCCATTGACAATACAGCTTGGGCTGTAAGTGTACACAGGTGGTCAAATTATGACCGCCGGTCATAATTTGTACCACTTGCAAACCAATTACGGCCGTAATTGGTTTGTCTCTTTGCAATTTTGTCAGACCCACTCAGATACAGAAAAAACTGTATCTGAATGAGGGCCATTGACAATACAGCTTGGGCTGTAAGTGTACACAGGTGGTCAAATTATGACCGCCGGTCATAATTTGTACCATATGCAAACCAATTACGGCCGTAATTGGTTTGTCTCTTTGCAATTTTGTCAGACCCACTCAGATACAGAAGAAACTGTATCTGAATGAGGGCCATTGACAATACAGCTTGGGCTGTAAGTGTACACAGGTGGTCAAATTATGACCGCCGGTCATAATTTGTACCATATGCAAACCAATTACGGCCGTAATTGGTTTGTCTCTTTGCAATTTTGTCAGACCCACTCAGATACAGAAAAAACTGTATCTGAATGAGGGCCATTGACAATACAGCTTGGGCTGTAAGTGTACACAGGTGGTCAAATTATGACCGCCGGTCATAATTTGTACCATATGCAAACCAATTACGGCCGTAATTGGTTTGTCTCTTTGCAATTTTGTCAGACCCACTCAGATACAGAAAAAACTGTATCTGAATGAGGTCCACTGACAATACAGCTTGGGCTGGAATGAGACCCACTAAGATACAGAAAAAACTGTATCTGAATGAGGTCCAGCCACAATGAATCTTTGGCTGTAATCATACAAAAGTGGTCAAATTATGACCGCCGGTCATAATTTGTACCATATGCAAACCAATTACGGCCGTAATTGGTTTGTCTCTTTGCAATTTTGTCAGACCCACTCAGATACAGAAAAAACTGTATCTGAATGAGGGCCATTGACAATACAGATTGGGCTGTAAGTGTACACAGGTGGTCAAATTATGACCGCCGGTCATAATTTGTACCACTTGCAAACCAATTACGGCCGTAATTGGTTTGTCTCTTTGCAATTTTGTCAGACCCACTCAGATACAGAAAAAACTGTATCTGAATGAGGGACATTGACAATACAGCTTGGGCTGTAAGTGTACACAGGTGGTCAAATTATGACCGCCGGTCATAATTTGTACCATATGCAAACCAATTACGGCCGTAATTGGTTTGTCTCTTTGCAATTTTGTCAGACCCACTCAGATACAGAAAAAACTGTATCTGAATGAGGGCCATTGACAATACAGCTTGGGCTGTAAGTGTACACAGGTGGTCAAATTATGACCGCCGGTCATAATTTGTACCATATGCAAACCAATTACGGCCGTAATTGGTTTGTCTCTTTGCAATTTTGTCAGACCCACTCAGATACAGAAAAAACTGTATCTGAATGAGGTCCACTGACAATACAGCTTGGGCTGGAATGAGACCCACTAAGATACAGAAAAAACTGTATCTGAATGAGGTCCAGCCACAATGAATCTTTGGCTGTAATCATACAAAAGTGGTCAAATTATGACCGCCGGTCATAATTTGTACCATATGCAAACCAATTACGGCCGTAATTGGTTTGTCTCTTTGCAATTTTGTCAGACCCACTCAGATACAGAAAAAACTGTATCTGAATGAGGGCCATTGACAATACAGATTGGGCTGTAAGTGTACACAGGTGGTCAAATTATGACCGCCGGTCATAATTTGTACCACTTGCAAACCAATTACGGCCGTAATTGGTTTGTCTCTTTGCAATTTTGTCAGACCCACTCAGATACAGAAAAAACTGTATCTGAATGAGGGCCATTGACAATACAGCTTGGGCTGTAAGTGTACACAGGTGGTCAAATTATGACCACCGGTCATAATTTGTACCATATGCAAACCAATTACGGCCGTAATTGGTTTTTCTCTTTGAAATTTTGTCAGACCCACTCAGATACAGAAAAAACTGTATCTGAATGAGGGCCATTGACAATACAGCTTGGGCTGTAAGTGTACACAGGTGGTCAAATTATGACCGCCGGTCATAATTTGTACCATATGCAAACCAATTACGGCCGTAATTGGTTTTTCTCTTTGAAATTTTGTCAGACCCACTCAGATACAGAAAAAACTGTATCTGAATGAGGGCCATTGACAATACAGCTTGGGCTGTAAGTGTACACAGGTGGTCAAATTATGACCGCCGGTCATAATTTGTACCACTTGCAAACCAATTACAGCCATAATTGGTTTGTCTCTTGTGACTTTTGTCACACCCACTCAGATACAGAAAAAACTGTATCTGAATGAGGTCCAGCCACAATGAATATTTGGCTGTAATCATACAAAGGTGGTAAAATTATGACCGCCGGTCATAATTTGTACCACTTGCAAACCAATTATGGCCGTAATTGGTTTGTCTCTTGGAAATTTTGTCAGACCCACTCAGATACAGAAAAAACTCTATCTGAATGAGGTCTATAGGGGTGTAATTGCCTTTTATGTTTGCAAAATCAAAGATGCTCAAATATAAATAAAGCTCTGCTTGTGTCCACTTGAAAGCTCTTTTGAGTTCACTTTGCCCCCCACAACATTCCTCATAACCGCCCTACCCCATGTCAATTTCTGGGCCCTTTTTGCTCATTCCCCACAAATTTGCATAGTGCAAACAATGGGTCGCCCAAAAAAAATTTGTACTTGTCATGAGCTTGGCTGTTGCAATCAATATTATGAAGATTTGAACAATATTGTTCAGCATGGAAAACCTATGTCTGACCCAGCTTGGAAGACACATCAATTGGAACTAGCAAAACTCAGGAGACCCCAGCCTTTGGTTGATCAGATGTTTTTAGCCCAAAATAGCGAAAATGTAAGGACTCTTTCCCTCACCCATTTCAATTATTCATCATTACTTACATCTAATTTTCCACAATCCTTCGGTGCAGCCAACACAGAAAACCCCTGGATGCTCTCAAATTGAACAGATATGTCATCAGAATAATGAAAGAAATTTACTTTTTGATACCAAAAAATATGAAAACAAGACCTTCAAATTCATTGACTCTCATGCTCTTAAAGTTTTGGTTCAAGCTTCCAGCCTATACCTCAAAAATGGAATGTCCAGAGATAGTATCAAACAATTTCTTCTATCAGAAAGGGAAAAGATAACCAGCCTTGGAGACAAATTCAATTTTGATGGATTATCCATTTCTAAAGAAATTCCACTTTCAATTGAAACTATTTTTGTTCAGCTGGGCATATCCATGGACTTTGAAAAAAAGATTTGCTGTCCAGAATGCTTCAGCTTGTATGATCTGACTGAAACCGGGCACATCAACAAACAGTGTACATCCAAATTTATTCAACCTTTTCCTTCCTCCATTGTCAAATTAGGATCTCTTGCAAGAAAAGAATGTGGTTCTCTTTTATTTAAAACTGATGACAAGAATGATACTTCACTTCAAAAACCAATCTGTACCTTTACATACCAATCCTTGAAAAAATGGTTGGCCTCCCATATGTGGATTCCTGGCTTTGAAAAGCTATTAAATGCTCACCATACCCATAATTCTCAAGCAGACCCTAAAGTTATTTCTGATATTTGGCATAGCAAAATTTGGCACACATTCAAATCTTCCCCACGTAGTAAACAAGCTTTCACCAATAGAACAGGTAATTTGATATTTAGCTTATACGTAGATTGGTTCAATCCATTCAGTAACAAAGGGGCTGCAAAATCCATCTCAATTGGGTCAATTATTCTCACTTGTTTGAATCTGCCTCCAAGTGAACGTCACAAAGAGGAGAACATGTTTTTATATGCAATAATTCCTGGTCCCAAAGAGCCATCTCTTGATCAAATGAATTCAATCTTGGAGCCTCTTGTTATTGAGCTTCAAATGCTATGGAATGGTATTTGGTTTTCCAATACCCACGACTTTCCACAGGGTAGACTTATTAGAGTGGCTTTATTACCTTTAATAGCAGATCTTCCTGCTCTACGTAAAGTGGCTGGATTTGCCTCTCATTCAGCCAATCGATTTTGCTCCTTTTGTAATATTACAAGGGTGGACATCAATGAAATAGATTTTTTAAAATTTGAAACAAGGACACATGAAAATCATATTTTGAAGGCAAATGAATGGCTCCAACTTCAAACCAAAAAGGAACAAGATGAATTTGTAAAATCCCATGGTGTCCGGTGGAGTATTCTAAATAAACTAGATTACTGGAGACCCATTGAATTTTGTGGCATAGATATTATGCATTGTTTGATTTTAGGGGATATCAAAGACTATTGCATATCATTCCTTAAGGTGGGGTTGGCTGGTCACGAGTTAGAGGTTCAAAGGAAAAAGCAAAGTTTTTTGGCACACTCAAATACATCCAAATATCCTTTTTGTTTATTGGGGCGTCCAAGAAAAAGGAAAAATGAAGATGACAATGATTCTGACCAAATAAGTTGTTCCAAGAAACAAAACCTTACAAGAGCTAACCTTGCCCGCATTCGATCTCGTACATCCCAAAGGCACAAAGGCTCTAGTGAAGCCTCCAGGACCAAAAGTGATCAAACTGCAAAAAGCAACAGAACTTCAAACTCCAGGTATTCCCTTAGATCCCAGACAACCACATCTACAGTACTCAACTTATTACCATTTACACATGGAAGTGATTCATTGGTTCCCTCTGATTTATCTTCTGATGATAATCAGTATTTAAATCCAATGGGGGATGAAACTCCAAGATTAAAAAAAGACGAATTAGAGGTACTTCAAAAAGTCATCAATCAAACAAGAGTCCCGTCATGGCTTTCTCGTCTACCCAGAAAATTTGGTTTCAAAAACTTTCAGACACTCAAAGCAGCGGAGTGGCAAATCTTGATGACATTGTATTTACCTTTGGCACTTGTACCACTATGGAGTTCACAAATACCTCACAGGGAGGAAAGGGTCAAATGCCCAGGGAACTATCTCCATAAGGATCTTCTCTTGAAATCGCTAATTTCATTAGTTACATTAACAAACATGTTACTCAGAAAAAGCATTCATGAAGAAGACCTAGATAAGATTGAAAGTACTACAAAGATCTATCGTCAAACACTTCGTTTGGGTTGGTCCATGATAAACTCCAAACCTAATCTACACCTAACACAACATTTACCAAAGGTTATAAAGGAGCTAGGGCCACCAAGAAGCTTAGCTGTGTGGGCATACGAAAGAATGAACCGTACATTTGGGGACATACCACGGAATAATAAGCCATGTTGAGTTTGAATTATATATTTTTATGTCAAAAAATCACCCTCACAATACTTACCCACATCTAACCAATTGTAGCTGAGATCTCCCAAACAATACTGAAAAGATGGATATCTAAAGTACAATATCAATGGATTTCAAATTTGCCTAATCTTCAACAAAGAGTTGGTAGGAACAATCCCCTCATTTCTCTGCATCAATCAAAAAATATCAGTACCAGTCATACAATTCAATTGCATGATGATATTTTTCAACAGTGGAAACTACTAGTTTCAAGAGATTTAAGGGATGTTGTAAACCTCTTTGAATGCAAAAAGTCAATAATTTTTGAAAAAAAAAGGTATTGTAATGTAAAATCACATGTTGAAGACAGTATCATAGAGTATAGCATTAATAATGCCAAATCATTGGGCCATATTGATAATATTGTCACATTAGTTGGAGGTGATCCTGACATATGGTGGCTAATAATCAAACCTTTCAAGAAGCTTGAAGATAATGAAATAGAAAAAGACCCTTTCCATCCTTTTCCAGATCTCAATTGTTCTATTCTATTGGACCAGACAGAGGATGCCATAATCATCAACTCCCAATCAGTTTTGGGTCATGCTGCAAGCCTCAAGAATCCTCCTGGAAGCTTTGGAATTGATCAGGCTACACTCTGCTTGGTATCTCTACATTCATCAGTAAGTGATTCCGTGGACTGCCACTCATTATCTCATATATTTTAACAGTTTCTTACCATTCCCTTTCAAACCTTGCCAGCAATGGATAGGTGATTGAAGCACCGCACCCCTTTCAGCCTTGGGTTTCCTCATCAATGCTCACTAAAGATTTCTTTGGAGGAAAAACAATACTTTTTCCTTTGTTGATATTGTTATATGCTATTAAATGAAGTTTTTTTTAGAAAAATTCACTCCAATCCCTTTTAAAAGAGATTTAACTTGTCAATCTACCATATTTAAGCCTCTCAAACATCTTTCAAGACATAATTTGGCTTTTTGGTGCTGGATAGAACAGGTTTGAACAAATGTGTATATAAACTATCTCTTCTCCACCAAAATGTCTGTATTTCCACTTCACCAAACTGCTTTAAGTTTTCCTGAGCTTTCTCATCCACCAAGTTCATTCTCATATGTTGAGTTCTTACTCCAACTCTGTTTAACATACTCAAATTTTCATTAATATAATTACCTCATTTTCCTCAATTTAACTCCACTTGTTTAAATTGATATTACAATGTCTTCCCATGCACTGGGTGGTTCCCCCTCCGCATTCCACAGAGAAAATTCTGGATCCTCATCACAAAACCCACCAACAGAGGGTGACTCAATAATTCACTCAGATGAAGAAAACCACGAAAGCATCCATACTGACTCTACTGGACAGAAATCCATCTTTCTGCAAGATTTGGAAAGACTTGGAATAGAGGATGCTGTTTCACAGAATGCCAGTCAGGAGGGACAAGAGGAAATAACATCCGGTGGTGAGTATCTTTCCCAAAGCTGATTGAAAATTACTAACTGATTTGGGTTTCAGTTGTTGGAGTTGAATTCAGGATTCAACAAGAAGAGGACCAACAGAGGGCTAGAAATAATAAGAAAATATTGCAACAGAGAAATAACCGCATTACAAGATTGGTAACAAAGAACAATCTTCCAAGTCAGGCATCCACTGAATCAGTCCACCTGCGAGAATTTATCTACTTCTTAATGGGTATGCCACCTTCTGTAGATCACTTCCCACCCAATCCTACCAATGATGAAGAGGAATTTCACATTCATTGGGTCAAAAACCGAGCTAAACACATCAAGACCCATTTGGAAACCTTTGAATATGGACTGAGAGATCATCCAATTAGTGAGCGCCAAATTCTGGTCAAACAAGAAATCACCTCTATATCTCAACGATTGCAGCCACCTGAATTTAAACCAAGTCGTGATGTTCTCAATAGCAAGATCAAGGTCTCCATAGTTGAAAAGCGTGCTTGTGAAAAGGAATGCCAGCTAGTAGGCCTCAAGAGAATTACCTTCCAATGGGGGACCGCATTCAATAACTCCACTTGGAATGCAGCCATAGCCGACATTATCTCCAAACATTTTTTCAATTGGAGCCAGACTCAGCCCAGCTTAAATATCAACAATCCTGATCAACTAACCCTATTAATTGAACGTTGGGTCAATGGAAGGGGTAAAGAAATGAAAAAGCTTTCAAAACTTGGCCAGGCTGCAGAGGAGGTTAAATTTCAAAAAGCTAAGAAATCCAAAAACACTAGAGGGAGGCAGAATGTACGTGCTTATTCTTTTGTTAGACATACACCAAACTCTAATATTACTTTTATATTTAGGTGACAGCTGCCCGTTTCAAAATAGCACGTCAATTATTCCCTCAAAACAACAATTTCTCTGCAATATATACTGATATAAAAGCAACTTCTGATGTAGAGGATAATTCTGACTTTGGAAAAGCACCCAAAAGACTTGTTGGAGTTTGGCGTAGTGAAGCTTTGACCTTGTGTACAAGGCAATTGGATCTAGCAATGACCCTTGGTGCCAAAACCCAGCTTGAAAAGAATAGAGTTCAACGTATGCTTCATAGGGATGGAGAAAAATTAGACTATAATTCTGATTTAACTAATGTCCCACATTGCTTACCTTTAGATTGTTATTCCACAATATACTTAAACACAATTTCAGAAGTTGAAAGAAACCACTTAATGGTAAAAGAACCAATTGGACTCCAAAATATTTTATTAGAGATTGAGGCCAAGACAAAAAGGGGACGTCACATCATACAGAGGCCAGGAAGATCTTCTCTCAGTGGAATTGAAGCTGGTTCAAGTAGTCATAATCGTATGAATCCTGAATAATGTTTATCTCCTAGTCCTTTTTTTTATCCAAGCTTAGAGTTTTGTAATAGATGTATTTGGAAATATAATTAGAGTTAACTTATGTTAACAATTCACAACTTGAGTGAATTAATAACCAAGTCAAAAGATGCCTTTCAAAATCATGACTAGCAGTCATAAAATTAGTATTTTTGTAGTGTATTTGAGAGCTGAAGTGTCCTATATGTTTTCCAAGCTTAGAGTTTAGTAATAAATGTACTTCAAAAGAAAACATAATTTAAAATATTTTAAAAAGTCACCCATTGTAAGAATTTATAGTTTAGCCACAATGTGGGCTTTCACAATTATGACCATCAGTCATAAATTTGTTATTTATTTAATGTTTTCAAAGCTGAACTGTGCTATAGCTTCTCAAAATTATTTAATATATAAGCCTCTTATTTATGCCTGCTTTGGTTTTCATTTGTCCCCAAGCTATTATATATTGAGCAATGCTCAAACAAAACTATAGACATTTAATAAAAGTCATCATGATATATGCCATCCCAAATTCCTACATTCCATAATAGTCGAATCTGTCTTGAACACTGTAAAGAACCCCCACCTTCTATTTTTTTCAATTTCATTTCAAAAATAAATTCATAAACTTATTTATAATAATTAAACCTCAGTCAATTCCAGATAATCACTGCTTCAAAATGGATCCATTACTTGAAATAGAGCCAAAGCAAGTTGAAAAATCAGAATTCATCTCCAAAATCTCCAAATTTCTTCCTTCTCTCAAGCTTGCAACCTGCGATTCTCACTTTCCTGAATATGCAAGAAAAAAAATACAAGAGGTCTCCAAAATACTTGAAGATGATCTGTATCGTATGTTTTTCCAGCTTTTGCCCATATGGAGCCATTTTTAATTGGAATTCAAATCATAATTTAGGTGTACAGCTAGGTGGATCATTACCCCCTGAAGCCAAGGTTGTTATTTCAGCATCCTCCCAAACATCAATAAAGAGGTATTTCATATCTTCTTCTAGTATGAGTAATAAAAAGGCCAAAATTTATCAAAGTATAAAGGAAAAGAATCAAGAAGTATATCTCAATATTTTCTTTAGGCTTTAATCAAATATTAAACTGTATTCCATGAATCTTTTCTTTCTTAGAAATTGGAATGCAATTATGATACTGAGAAATCACACCCACAAAATCAGTCAGATTCTCAAAATCTAGAACCAGGACTATTTCAACCTCAAAATGATTTTGAAAAAGCCCTATCCACGTCAAACTCCAGCCTTGAAGTAAATAACATTTCTCAAAATGATCAATCAAATATACAAAGTTTTCCAGCTTCAACCATGACAAAAAAAGAAAAATCCAAAATTGAGGAGCCCTTGATACAACCTACATCTACCAAACACTCAAAAGAAAAACCTAACTCCAATTTCATACTTGTAGATAACAACCCATCAACTTCAAAAGTAATCAAAACCAGTAATGAAGAGCTTTCAAAATCCCACAAGAAGAAAAAGCTTCCTCAATCCGGATTATTCAATCCCATTCACTCAGATCACTTTGAAGAGAAAATCAGCCATTATCAGCCACTTTCTGTATCCTCATGGAAGAAATGCCAGGTTAATGTTGAAAATCTAGTAAGAGAACGATTCCAGGAAATTCCCCAAAGGCCATTTTCTACCAAACTACCAAAAGGAATACACTTTCAAAGTATTGGATCTCTTAGCATTAGCAAATGGCTAGTGGATTTGGATAAATCTGGTAAATACAAAAGACATTCATTCATGTTTCATCCAGAACATTGTTATTTACTTTCTTTTTTCAGGATTAGATATATTTTCACCAAAGAAATATGATCCTTTCAATGATCCTGACGCCTGGAATGTCCCTATCTTTACTTTGGATTCTACAATCTCAATGCAAAACATTCCCAAATCACATCAACCACTCTTTCAATTGGCACAATCCCTCTTTGTCCCTAATCTTCAAAAGAAACAGTTCTGGGCCAATTTAATACTGGAGTCAATATCAGTTTCTGCACAAGATCTCATACAACCTGAAAAATTTGAAATCACGAAATCAACAGAAGATGATCCCTTGTTAGTTCAAAGACTCAGCCTGGAATTTTTAGTGTCCTGCCTCAGCACAAGACCATCCCATTCATCTCAAATTGAAAATACCCTTGATGAAAAGGAGGAAAACCAGCCACTTCATTATGGAATGAATAGCTTAATATCTTTCAATGATTCCATTTTACATCTTATGATCTCATATGTCCTGATACTAGCACATTCAAAAGTTCTTCCAGTCAATATTCCTGATGGATTTGTGCTCACTCATAAAAGGTCCAAAGAACACCTTAAGACCTTATCAGAGCTACAATCAAAAATAGGCTTAGTTAAGCCCTGCTATCATATTTTAGCTTCATTTCTTGCTTCTGGGGTAAGAGGCTTAATGGTTTGCTCAAGAGATTGGAGAAAAAGCTCAGCTAAAGGAGCATTGCAGATGATTGAAATTACTGATAGTGTTATTGCTGAGGAAAGGCCTTATGAGCCTATTTGGAAGAGAACAAATGCATATATTTTGGATATTTTTAACAAGGCATTTTTCTCAAAAACCCATGAATTTGTTCCCACTGCTCCAAAAAAATTGGAAGTGGCCAAATGTTTAGTATTAGACTTCAGTGAGGCATGGCTTGAAAAAAATACCATAAATGGACAGCCTGTACTAGATCTCCCTGATAAAGCCAATATAAACACCTTGTTAACTTGATCAGTGTTTTCTGTAATTTAATTTTATTCTTTCAAAACAGGGTTATTTCTATTCAAATAATCTTTGAGTGTGCTAAGATTACTTTGCTTCACCCAATACCTCATTGCTTACTTTCCCAAATAAGCTCCTTTTACACAATATAGCTTCTTCCAGGCTCATTCAAACTTTAAGAAATAAATACAGGGCTCCAGAATCCTCTCATTTATGATAAATAGGAGCCTTTCTCTTGATTCTTCCACCTATACCCCGAAATCTGACTTTAATTAACCTGTTTTACTATGCCTAAAGCTTCACATTACTTTTTTGAGACCTCTATACCCCAATCAAACAGGACTATCAACAAGATATTACATCCCATCATCCCACTACCTACCAGTGCAATATCAAGATCCATACATCAATTATGCTGGTTGATCATGGAAATCAACTATTTCCAATCTCCATCTGCTATAAATAGTTGGAAATCTCTTCCATCAGAAGAAAGTCTCAAAATTGTTGAGAACTTACCCTTTTCTTGCACTGATAAGCCAATTACAAATCCCCATAATCACAGCTCAGGAGAGGATAGACTGTCTATAAACCCAAGAATATTAATTTCACCAATGTACAAAACTATGTTTCTAGAGGATCTCTTCAAATCAGGCTTCCCAATGTCAACCTTTGCTTGGAATCAATGTTGGGAATCAAAATGGAATCAAATATTTGCAAAATTCATTCTCAAGCACTGGAACTATCTACACCAACAAGGAGAATTGAAAATATTCTTGATAAATCCAAAGGATAATACACATAATAATAAGTCTTTAATACTAATGCGCTGGTTCAGAGGGAAGCAAGAGGATCTTAAGAATGATAAATTGGTTCCTGAAGCACTTTCAAAAAAAGCCAGTCAGAAGCAGAAATCAAGGTGGCGTAAAAAAGTATGTTTTTATTTTATTTATGATTGATTTTTACACCAATTGATGTTATTTAATATTCAGTTATCGTCAAATCGCTCAGAGACATTGCTATCATTGAACATTAATCAAGATGAAGCTTCCATATTTGATGAGCCACGATGCTGCTCTGATACTGAAGATGAAAATGGATCATTAATAAAATTAAAGTCCCCTTGGAGGTCAGCTTTATTCTCAAAGTTAGCAAGTCAATTAGATTCTCTATTAATTCAAAAGCAAATACAAAAAAGTAAATTCAATAGAATTCCAAATGTCTTGGAAAGTAGAAGAGTACAAAGTGGTATTTTTGAGAAAGATGCCAAAGTTCCAATTGGACTTCCAGAAAATCTTTATTCAGATGATTATATTTCCAAGCTTACTAATGATGAGAAGCTAATGTTACAATCAAAGCCATGTATAGATATTCATAACTTACTTCAACTATCTGAAACCTAAAAAAATAATTCATGATTTTTCTATTGTTTCCACAATCAATTTTTCCAATTCATGATCCACAGTACCTAAATGTCCAATGCTCAACCTGAAATGAAATAAAAAAATTTTAGCTACTAAAAAAGATAAATATTGGTTGAGTATAAAATATCTTACATCTGAAGCTGCTGTTTCTTCCTTCTAACTTGCTGAATATTCACCTCAATACTACCAACAGTTATATAATGAAATACATGAACTTCTTTCTTTTGCCCTAGCCGATAAAGCCTATCAACTGCTTGATCATCAGTTGAAGGGTTCCAACCTGGTTCCTAATTTAAGTAATTGGAATAATATTAGATTAAGCTTCAAGTGTATCTAAATACTGTCTTACCATTATGTAGACATTTTGAGCACATCTCAGATCAATACCAACACCACCTGTGCCTTTTGTTGTAAGAAGAACTTGAGATTTTGGATTTTTTCTGAATTCTTCAAGGATTTGGATCCTTTGATCATTTTTGAGCATTCCATGCATCATCAAATTGGATATTCCACTTTCATCCAGTGCAATTTCAATACTTTTTACAATATTTGATCAATAAAATCATTCAAATGACAGGTAGTAGAAGGATTTGAGCTCACATATCAAGAAACCTTTTGTATTCTGAAAAAACAACTGCTTTGGGATATCTTAAGCCTGGCTCCTTCTGAAAAAACTCCTTGAGATGGCTAACAAGATGCACCACTTTGGATCCTTCTTTCCAGGTATATCTCCTTCCCCCTTCTTCCTTTTCTATTAGTGCTGGATGGTTGCAAAGCTGCCTCAAATCTGATAATCTGGAGAAAAATTCTGATGAATCCCATTGAACTGCTTTGGACCTCTGTTTTCCATACAATGCACTAAACTCTTCATGCTTTTTGAAATAAACTGTTTTCCATGGCTCATAGATTTCAATTCCAACTCCATGTTGCACTTTCTTGGGAAGATCCAGTAGGTTGGCTTTCAATCTTCTCAAGGTGAGTGTTTGCATTATAAGCTGTAATGATTGGATTGCCATTTGATTCCCAGATGATATTTGTTTGATTATGCAATTTTCCCATAAAGGCTTGAGATTCCATGGTTCTACTTGTAAAAACCTCAACAGACTATGTAGATCCCAAAGACTGTTTTGTAATGGTGTTCCTGTAAGGCATAACTTTCTTTCAGATTTTAAATTCAATATTGTGAATGCTCTATGAGTAGATTGTTCCTTTATGTAGCTAATTGATGTAAAAATTTCAGTACTTTTTTATTTAAGAATCACAAAGAGAAGCTTACTGTGCTTCATCCAACACTATTCTGAACCAATTCACCAAAAGTGGATTTATTCTCATCCCATGAACATCATCAACATTATAACCAGCAATAACATCATATGTGGTGATGATAATTGCATTCTGCTTCAAATTTTGGAATGAAATGAAATTACGATTGGAACCATGGAATATTGAATATGGTAAACTACCAGCATGAAAATGTAGTCTTATTTCATTCTCCCAGTTATGCAAAGTAGAAAGTGGTACAATGATCAAAGTAGCTGGGACATGGTCCTTAGATATTTCTGAGTACTTTAATGCTTCATTTTGTGTTTTTTTAATCAAGCATAAAGTTGTCAACGATTTGCCAAGTCCCATATCATCAGCCAATATTCCACCCCTACTTTTGCACCCAATATCTTGTGGTATCAGCCCATTTTCAACCGCATTAGAAAACACTTTTTTAATCCACAAATTATCTGGATGTTTCCATAGATTTTCACAAATTTTTTCCATATTATTTTCAATATTTAAAAGAAAGGAAATACCCTGGATTTGGTGCAATGAAAGATTGGTTTGACAATTAGGTATTGAAGTAACAGAACTAGTTAAACTTGTATTGTTGGAAGCTTGATAAAGATCACAATCTTGAGGAATATCAATAAATAAAGGTGAGCTATAGTTTCCAATATGTCTCAGAGCCATGTTTGCATTCTTGAAAGCCTCTCTTGTTTGGAAAATATTCCCTTTATCCACAAAAACACATCCATGTAATAGAATATTTTTATCTTTATTCTTGAAATTTATGAAAGAATTTATAAAAAGCACTTTATTATTGTTTTTGTATTTTTTATATGTTTCAGGATTCAAGCCTTCAGCCACTCCTCCAAAAATGTCAAGCAGTGGACCCAGATGGAAACTCTGGAAAGAATTAAGGCTCCCAATATGACTTAAGTCAGATTCTAATAGTATATGAATAGAATTAAATACTCTTCTGAATATTACTGAGCTCAGAGAGGTTGGAAAGGATTGTTCAATATTGATTTTTTTTTCAATTTGAATAATAAAAAACCCAAGACAAAATATTGAAATCATACTGTAAGTTTTTAGAATGAAAATTTAATATATCAGTGTGATATGAATTTATAGGACAAATGGAAACTAAATGATAGGATTGAATGGGTTATATAGTGCAAAGACCCTGGGGGGTTTGTAAGTGATTTCTGATTAGCTAAAGATTTAGCCCCTGACTTGTTCTTGATAGTGTAAAAAATGAATTATATTTTGAAACTTAGTTTATTAATGGACATAAATATATTCCAAATCTGCAGATCAATTAAATTTCTCATTACTGTTGTCCCAAATTCTTGGATTTTGATATTAAAAGAAATTATCTATGAGGAGACAAGCTCCTTCCCAAATGTGGAATTCCCTCCAAGATATATCCAGAACTGGACAAAATTTCTCACTTGTGGCCCATGCAACACCTTTCCAACTCTTTTTTAATTCATCAAATTATTCCTATACTTTGTTTATTTTTCCCTTGCAGAAATTCTCAAGAATCTAATTTCAAAGGTATTCATTAAATCATGTTGAAGGCCATTGGCTCACTATTTGAAGAGCTTCAAGTTTATTATTTATCCATATTTTATTTTCAAAGATTATTCTAATAAATTAATATTAATTTGTATGGAAACATCTTTTCCAATAATTTTCACCAATTTCTATGATGATAATCATCACTCAAGGAGAGGTATTTTACTTATTATAAAATTATTAGATCTTATTTTTACAAGATATTCATAATTTTAAGGAGGAATACCCATTTTTAATTTAAATTTGGACAGGATTCCCTCAAAATAATTACCATTATAATTTTCAAATTCATCATTACTTATTATTATCATTGTGTGAAATCAATTCAAGCTTAATTTTTGATTCATCTGAAAACAAGAATTCTGGTAAATAGAATTTCTTAATTGTTAAGTTATCCTCATTCTTTAAGCCAACATGAAAGATAAATTAAACTCAAATAAATTCAAGAATCAAGGCAGTGGAATGACAATAAGATCAAAGAAGCAATTAATGCTACAAGTATCAAAGAATTCCTTTTCAAGGCTCCCCATATAACTGGATGAACTTTCAAAATCCACAAGCATTCATGAAGTGACTTGTAAGGAGCTCAATTGATGAGAGGATTTGAAGATTATTCTACTAACTATAAGCATCATGAGGGAATTTCAATGTTCTCACAATTCAAAAATTGAATAATATTCATTACCTATGTTTGTTGCCAGTGTATATAATGGGTTGAGAAAATAGTAATAAAAATTAAAGGGGGAGTAAAAATCTCAGAATACAATGAATGTGAGTTAAACTAGGGATACTTCCAGAGATACACTCAGACATAAGCTGAAGATACTGTAAAGGACCTGTATGCAAGTCCCCAGTCTTTTTCTGTGGTGTCCATTCCTCTAGGTGGTCCAGTTTGCCATCCAAGTGCTTGAGGCTTGCATATTGGCATGCATAATCTTCTTCCATCAGGCTCTTGATAACTGAGTATCTCACCTTGTTTATGGGAAAATTCTAGTCTGATATTGTTGTCTGCCAAGAAAGGTCTTCCAAGTACTGTATGGACAGATCCTTTTGCAATGAAGAAGTGAATTAGAGTTTCTTCACCTGAAGCCAAAATGATTGGAGTAAATTCTGAAAGTGCAACTAATGAAGTGGCATGGCCTCCAATTCCCCTAAGGTTCATGTTAAGATTTCTTGTTGTGAGTGAGGCTTTGATTGCTATTTCTTCTGGTATAATGTTGAGTTCTGCACCAGTGTCCACTAATGCTTTGATAGGATATTCTTCCTTTCCAATGAAGATTTCCATAAATCCCAAAGGACAAGCATAATGAATCTTGGGTTTTGGTATTTCTTTGAATCCAAAGGTTAATAGTCTTTCTTGAAGATCCATTGAGTTGAGTGATTTAATCTTTTCCTTGTCTTTTTCTGATAATTCCTGTAATTTATGGACAAAATTTGGTGACATCCTCAAAATTTCTTCAATGGTGAGGTTGGTCTTTTGTTGCATAATTTTCTTGATAATTTTATCAATTTACAATTTAGTTTCAAATGGTTTCTTTTGAGGTTTGCTGACTTTCTTTTCTTGTTTTGGAATTTCTTCATCTTCATTTTTATTGGCAATGTTTTCAATTTCCTCCTCAGGTTGGTCTGGTTTTGGAATATTTGAATTTTGGAATTTGGTGGAAATTATTACTCTTTCTTCCTCTTTTTCTTCTTCAATGTAGGTTCCTGGAATAGCTGCTTTCTTCTTTGGCTCTTGACTTTGGGATTCTCTTTCCAACCTTTGCTTGGTCTGTCTTAGTCCAATGTGTGATTCAAAAGGGTCATTGGCTGAGGAAATGGTAGGTGGTTTCCAATTTGACCAATCTTCAACATGAGCAATTGAGGTTGTTTTATCATCCGAGTTATTTTCAGTGTGCTTAATCTCTTCTTCTGGTTTTGGTTTTACTGTAGGCTTTTCCATGAATTTCTTGTTGAGTTCTGCTTGTTCTTTTGCAAAGGCCCTGACTATGTTTTTGGCACTTTCATTTCCTTCCATAGGTACTCTCTGATAGTTGGGGAAGAGGTAAGATGCTCCTTGGGTTCTGACAATTCTTTTGTCCAAATCTTCAGCAAGGTGAGTGCATCTAGTTGCTGAATGTCCTTCTTCCTTGCAGTAAGCACATTTCATTGGTGGTCTTGGAGCCATTTGAGCTGGTATGTATGGTTGGTAACTGGATGAAAATGGTGGTAAAGGATTCCTTTGCCTGTATGGCTGATTATGCTGAGGTAATGTTTGCTCTTGATTATTGTTCCAGCTCCTTCTTGGTGGATTAACTGCTTCTGAAAGTGTTTTGAGTTGATTTAAAACTTCTTTAACTGATTCTTTTCCCTCATTTCTTGGTTCAGGCTCTGGTTTTGGAGGATTTTTGATCTTTTGGGTGAGTTCTTTTACTTGTTTTAAAACTTCATCCCAGCTTTCATCCTCAAATCTTATTTTCTTTTCTGGAGGTTTTGGTTTAGAAAATTCTTTTTGTTGAATAAGTACCTTGGCCTCCAAGTCTTGTTCAATGTATAATTTCAAAATATCCAATCTTGGAATGATGTAACCTCCATCCAAGGCTTGGACCATAGCTCTGTCTTTAATCATTTCTTTGTAAATTTATTCTTGAACACTAGTGGAAAGGCTGGCCAATATTTCCTGGTTATGATTGATATCACCTTGGATATATTGGTATCTTTTGAGGTAAGTGATGATTGCTTCATATTCCCCAATGAATTTTCTGTATTGTGTCATGTTCCTTATGCCACCTTCTTGTTGAGTTTTTGTGAATAGTTCAGTGATTGAGGATAATCTGTATCTTCTTTCAGGTGAGACTGTTCCCCATCTTCTTTTCATATCCACTTTCAATTGATCCCAATCAGCTGTTTCATATCCTGGCATTCCTTCAATATGATAACTGATTTCTTCATCTTTTGTCCAAAATGCTATTTGTCTTGCAATGTCTCTTCCACTTGCTCCTTCAATTTCTGCAATATTTTCAGCTTTCTTGATGAATCTCTCAACATCCTTTCCATCAAACCACAGATTATAATCCTTGGCTCTGATTTTCACTATTGGAGTAGTGTTTCTTGGAATTTCTTCATGTAATGGAGTTGGCATTTGGGAGGAAATGTTTACTCTTCTTGGTAAGGTACTTTGTCTTTGTTCTGTATAAGGTGTTGATGTGGCCATGGGTCTAGGATAAGGTGAAGGTGATCCATGCTGCCTGAATGATCTTGGAATAGTGGTTTGTTCTTCAAGTGGACTATTTTGTGGAGTATAACTTGATGATTTATTTTTGCCTTCCTTTTTGATTAGTTCTAGTAATTCTGCTTGCATTTCTAGCATCTTCTGCTGAAGTCTCTCTGTTGAAGACATTTCTTCCTGTCCTTCAACAGTTTCTTCATTAAAGTTTTCTTCCTGGATTTCTTCAATACTACCAGGTAATTTTGATGATGAAGGTTTATCCATTTTTAATTGATTTCTTTCTTCCTTTGATTCTTGTATTGAGTTATTGATTTTATTTCTTTCAAGGAGATCAAGGAAAAATTTCTCCACAACCTTCAAGTCCCTTTTATTGGTTCTTGGTGTTGCAATAGGAAAATTAGAATATTTTTCTGATTCCTCTCCTAATTCTGTTTCTTGCTTGGGTGGATAATAGTAATGATCAGAGTGAGTTGATGTTTCAGATTCTTGAGATGATGGTTTGGGCTGATTTTGATTGTTTGAATCCAGTTTTTTGTTATAAAAATAGTATTCTTGGAATTGTTAAGAATTTTTTATTTTAATTGATTGTAATTTAATTGATTTTTTTTTATTGAAGTTGAGGTTATCTGGCCACTGTTGGGACACCAGATGTGGGAACTCCTCTTGTGTGGTATTAAAATGAGGCAGTACCTGGAGGGGGAAATCACAGGTAACTAGTTTTGAATTGCTAATAACTCCTGTAACCAAGGGTGGCAAGGGTGTATTGCCTGCCCCTCCTAAAATACTGAACAAAATCTTCCTTGGAGCTCACAAACCAAAATAAAATTAGTAAGTGGCTTTACAACTGCAGAAGACAAAATTCAGCAGTCTCAGATCAGACCTATTCAATAAATAATATAAGAAAATAATGTCAGTTATTTTGGTTAAATTTGAGATTTTAATGAAATACTTGTCTGTTTAATTTTAATATCTTTTTTAGTGAAATTAAGGTGAGTGGTTCCTTCTTAGTGATAAATCCTTGGTATGATGAGTTATTTAAGGTTTTCTGGAAAATTTGATGAGTTTGATAAAGGTAATTTTGTTAAGGTATAGTTATAATATAGTAAAATAATTTTTTTAAAGGTTTGTTATTTCTTTAAGAGTGGTTGATAATAAGATAAAAAATGTATTTGTTAAATTAAAAGGTAAGATTCTTTGATATTTAATATTTTTTTAAAGGGGTAAGTGAATTTTAAATCTTGATAAATGGTGTTAATTTTACTAGGTGAAATATTTTAATAGAGTAGTAACCCTAATCTTGGGTACTGGGTAATTTTTTATTTTTATTTTAATAATAATAAGATTCCACTGAGCTTAGCTACTGGGTAATCTTCAACACTATACTTCCACTGAGCTTAGCTACTTGGGCAAGTAAATTTACTATAATATACTGGAGTACCTCCCAGGTGAGGGATGACTTATTCCTGTGCTTGTAATGTGCAGAGGATGTATTGTGCATGGGGGGATTTTGAAATTTGGGAGGAGAGAGCCTCTCTATTTATACCTTTTGGGAGCCCAGGGGGCCCTCCATGGGAGCTGTCTCTTTCCACTTTATTTCGTCTTGATTTCATCATGTGACTCTGTTTTTGGTGAGGACCTTTCTTGCATGGGTCAGGTGATTTAAGGTTTGGTGATAATTTTCTCTCTGCACAGCCTTCTTTCATCACATGATGGTCTTTTGGTGAGCTAATTATGATGTGATTTTCTTGGATTTTCCTTGCATGCATGAGGTGATTTCATTTTGGCTGAGGATTTTTCTTGTGCACAGCCTTTTTTCTGTCACATGATATGCTGTTGGTGGGTTCAGTATCACATGATGAATTTTTATTTCCTTTGCATATGTCATTTTTTAGGCTTGATAGAAGTGGCTGTGTAATTTATGCAGGTGTCATGTTTGTTTTCTTCTTTTCGAACTTTAAAATGAAGTCAAGTGATAACTTCTTGCATTGGTGAACTTACTGTTTTTTATGAGATGATGTGATTTTTGATTTTGACACATGCTGTGCATAGTCATGTGGTTGAGATTTAATTGGAATTGTGTACTGCATGCAGCCTGTTGTAAGTAGCTTTGGTTTGCATGAGGTGATGAGTAGTGTAAATAATTATGTTTTAAGGTTTTAAGTGGGGCTACCGTGGATATAAGATAAGGTACTCCTGGGGCTGTGTTGTAAATGAATTGCAGGAATTCCATGGAGTTGAGCTTTGCATCATGTGAATTTGAATGCAAGTTGGCTGTATAACTAATGCATGTGTCATTTTCTTGCTGCATGAGTCCTGTGGCTGTAAGGGGGTGTAAAGCTGGGCGGGGTGTTTAATTTAAAGGGTGGTACCTTATTTGTTGTAACTAGTTTGCTATATGTAACTTGATTTTTTTGGATATGCATAATGAAATTGAATAATTTATTTAAACACATACACTTCCCTTTGGTGCCTGTGCCATGGTTTTATGAGTTAAATACAGTTTCTTGCTGTAAAATTGACCTTTTGGTGTAAAATTTGAGTGTAAGTCTGCCTGTAGGCTGGACTTACTGCTGTTATGGGGTACTATGAGCTTGATCCTGGTGAAAAAGAATGGTATGGAATACCACACTACCATCCAGCCTTCCAATATTTCATCTTGAAATATTGTGTCCATCATCCTTTGGAAGTAGGCTGGTGCATTCTTGATGCCAAATGGCATTCTGGTTGTCAGGATGAGTCTATGTTGAAGAAGTAATAAGTCTATTTACAACTAAAACTATGACTGTGACATGGTAAAAATGGTTTTAAAAGATAATAAAGTTGATAATAGATGATTAAATTAAGATTTTAAGGGCTTTACTATAGAGATATAGTGGTGGTGAGAACTGCTGAAAGCCCTGGGTGCAGCTTTATCTGTTGGGTTACAATAATAAAAGACTAAAATAATTAAACTTATAATTATACCTGATTATTAACCAAGAGTAAAACTATTTTTTGACAGTTTACTATGTAGGTTATTCAAGAGCAGGATGAGGAGACAATTTTGGCTGTGAAAAGCCCTCCTTTTATCCTGAAACTGGGGTGGCAAGGCTGCTAGACCTTTCCACGTAGAGGAAGTGAATATTCTTCACTCTCCAGGACAGGCTTGTGGTTTGCAAACAGCCTGTATATCCTGTATTAGGCTCAGATGTGGTTTTGAAACCACATCGCGGCGGTTTTCACCAATACAGGGTGAAAATTTTCATCTGGGGACCTCACAGCCTGATTCTGACGTGTATGACACGTAGAATGCTGTACAGAAACTGTATGGGACCCCAGTATTGGCTGACATATGAGGTATTGAAGTAAAAACATGCTTCTTTGTCTATTTGACACCTCATATTCATGATTATGGGATATTATCCCATGGTAAGGCTGTATATGACTGCAGGTGGGATTTTGGCCTTAAACCAGCCATACCTCTGTCAGTTTTTGAGATATAAACCTCAAGGTTGGTTCATTGGATAGCCCTGTATGGGCTCTACACAATGGTACCCAATTTGGTACGGTTATCATTAAATATGGTAAGGTTATCCCATGTACAAGGTTTTCTGTACATAGGCGTGGTTTGGGCAAAAAGCTGTATTGGGCTTGTTTGCCTCATAGCTTCTGTTATATTTTAGATATGAAGAAGTGGATGATACCATCAGATAGCCCTGATTATGCTCTTTCCAAAGATACCCCACTTCAGGTATCCCACACTAAAACTGTAGAAGTTAGATGAGAGGTGAACGTTTTGTTCACCCTTATTTGGCCTGAAATTGACCATAACTCCAGTAATATTGGTGCTAGCTCAAGTTGGCTGGTACCATTGGATAGCCCTGGCTTAGAGCTTCATTTTTAATACCCATTTGATGGTGTTAAGCCCCTCCTTCTAGATTTTAGATGAGAGGTGAAAATTAAGGTTTATGCTCAGAAATAACTTTGAGCAGGAATAACTTTGTTATTTCTTGTCCTATGGTGATGGGACTTATATTTTCAGAAAGAGGTGAGTTTCCTCTATCTTTTGATACCTTTTTAGCTAATTTGGCCCAGCTCCATGTTTTGGTGGTATCTTGGCTATACCATTGGTTTATGGTATTTTGGCTGTCATGCTTGTGCTCTGGTTTTGAGTCACAGGCTGACATACCCTCCCTCTAAAAAAAGGCTCATCATTGAAGAGACTGTTCAGTCTTCCTAGAGGCTCTGAATCTCCTTAAATGAAGGTTCCCATCTGGTATGGCATCTTCTGCCAACCATTTGTCTGTATCTGCTGTCTGGTTCTTGAATCTGACTAGGTATTGTCTCTGATCCTTCCCATTGAGTCTGATCTTCCTGGCCCTGATGATCTTACTCACAGGTCCAGGGGAGTCCTCCACTTACACTATCTCTTGTGGTGTGGGATTCTTTCTCCTGGATGGGAATTTATCCTCCTCTGTCTGGAAGTATGGTTTGATCAAACTCACTGGAAAGACTGGGTGTTTCCTGGAAAACTCCTCAGTGACCTTGACCTCTACTGCATTCTTCCCTATCAACTTAATGATAGTGAAGGGCCCCACAAATGAGTCTCTCATTTTCTTTGGTCCCTTGAGATTGTTAAAGTTAAGTGTAGAAACTAACACCTGGTCCCCTTCTTTAAAGTCAGGTTCCATATGTGATTTGTCCCACCTCTGCTTGTTATACTCTTTGGCCTCAGCTATGCATTTGGCAGCAGTGTCACAGGCTTTTTTCCACATATCATGGAAGTCTTTGTCTGTGGGGTGGATGGTTAGAAGATTTTTCTTCAAGTGATCCACAGGTAACAGGGGATTCCACCCTTTCTCCACCAGTGCAGGTGTTTTACCCGTGGTGGAGTGCTGGCTTGTGTTATAAGCCAGTTGGACTGCTGGTAAGAGGGTAACCCAATCATGGGTGTATCCCTCATGGTCCTTGTATTCCATGCCATAGGCACAGAATCTTCTGAGGATGTCCTCCATTGTTTGGATCATCCTTTCAGCTAGGCCATCTGTTTGTGGATGGTAAGCTGTGGAAAAAGCAAGTTTGGTGCCAAGCATGTCATATAAGTTAGTCCAGAATTCAGATGTGAATTTTGGGTCCCTATCACTAATGATGATCTTAGGGACTCCACAGGTGGCTATGATGTTATTCCAAAACAACAGAGCAGTATCCATGGCTGTGTCTTCTTTATGGCATGGTAGACACCTCATGCTCTTGCTGAACCTATCAACTATGATCAAACAGGCATTGTAGTTTTCTTTGCCTCCTGGGACAAGTCCTGTAACCCAGTCCATGTTGATGGTTTCCCATGGGTGTTTGGGTTCCTCTATGTGTTGAAGTAACCCATACTTCTTCCCATGTTTTCTATTTGCCTTTTGGCATCTTTCACAAGTGTTGATGTATTCACTCAACTCTTGTTCCCACTTGGGCCACCAAGCTGTGCTTGCTACCCTCTCTCTGGTCCTGTCTTCACTCATGTGTCCCATATAGGGGCAGTCATGGCATTCTTGTAGGATCAATGAGATGTGGTCTATGTCTACCACTGTGAGTGCACTTGTGTGCTTTTCTCTGTGGTAGAGCAGGCCATCTATAAGAAAAAACGTATTGTCCTTATAGGCCCTCAACCAGGGTTCTTCCAGCTGGGTTTCCAGTTCTGTGCTCCTTTACTTTTGTTGAAGGAGTTGGAGTAGTATGCTACACTGTTTGTGTTTGGCATAAGACTTCTGTACTGTACTGAAGAATTCATTGTGCAGTTCTGAGGAGCTTATTCGCAGTATGGGAGTTTCTGTTCCTTCTGAATCAGTGTTTCCACTGTCAAGGGTACCATTTCCTGGTGCCCATTCAGAAAACCTGAAGTTCCTCCTCCTATCTATTTCCATGAAATGGATAGGGATTTTGGCTGTAACTTCTGGGTCATAAGCTGGATTGCTCTTGACATTGTCCAGTGGCCATCTTCTGAGGCCATCTGCATTGGTATGGCTTTTACCTTCCTTGTATATGATGGTCATGTTCCCTCTATACTCCTGGATGGCTATTTTTGATCTCAGCATATGTCTATTTGTTGTCTTCATGTTTAGTAAAGACTTCAAGGCTGTGCAGTCTGTGTAGACTTCAAAGACTACACCCTCCAAATAATAATGGAGTTTTTCTAGAGCCCAGACTAGACATAGACATTCAGTCTGGGTGGCCCCATACCTGGCTTCTGAATCTTTCAGTTGCCTAGAGATGTAACATATTACACCCTCTCTTGGTTCACCATCCACAATTTGTCTTTGGTGAAGGGCTGTTCCTAAGCCTTGGCTGAATGCTGCATCTATATATAACTTGAATGGTAGTTCAAAGTCAGGTAAGATGAGCACTGGTGCATTGGTGAGTTCATATTTGATTCTCTCATATGCATCCCTCCTCTCCTTGGTTATTTCAAAAACTACATCTTTTGAACATAACGTGTATAAACTACTAGTTATATGTGCAAAATGTTTTATATGGTTTCTATAGTAGCTAGCAAACCCAAGGAAAGATTGCATCTCTTTGATGTTCTTTGGTACTGGGTTTTGCAGTACTGCTGCTACTTTGTTCTGGTCAATTGCCAGACTAAGACGTGAGACTTTATGTCCTAGAGCTAGCAGCTCTTGTTGGCCAAAATTACACTTTTTGAGTGAAATTTTCAGATTAATGGGTATACATTTACTTAGAACTCTGTCTATGTATTGTACATGGTCTTCCCATGTCTCTGAGTATATAATGATATTAGCAATATATACTACCATCCAGCCTTCCATTATTTCTTCTTGAAATATGGTGTCCATCATCCTTTGGAAGTGGGCTGGTGCATTCTTAATGCCAAATGGCATCCTGGTGTACTCATATATACCCATATGGCATATTATCCTGAGTAACTTCATGGAGTTTGGTTTAACTCCATTTTGGTGGAAACCTTTCATACAATCCATTTTGGTTATGTATTTGGCTTTAGCCAGCTTATCTAAGGCATGTGGTATCCTTGGTATAGGGTACCTGTCTGCTTTTGTGTATTTATTCAGGGCTCTGAAGTCTCCACACAATCTAGATTTGCCATCATGCCAAGTGATTAGGACAGGAGTGGTGATTTCCACTATTTCATTATGTCCAATCTTCCTGATGACATCCATATCCAGGAGTTCATTGATGTGTTTCTCAATTTCTTTCCTGGTTTCCAGGCTTGCTGGATAAGGAGGTCTCCTAAGCATGGGTGGATAAGGCCTTTCCACATCCAGATATAGTTCTATATCATGGCCTTTGAGCTTACCTAATGGTTCTTCACCAATGGCAAATGCTGGTCTGTTCTTTCTCAGCATCTTTAGTAAGCTTAGTTTTTGTTTACTGCTGAGGGTAGTGCTAAACTGTCCCTCTCTGAATTCATTCAGAAGTTCTTCCAGTGGATCCTGAGAAGATATCTGGTATATATCAAGTGAAAATTTCTTTTCCTTGTTAGTACCAATGGTGATGTGCCTATTTTTACTGTTTTAAATGTCTATGCCATACATCCTCTGGTAACCTGTTCCCAGTAAAAACCCTTGGATGTAGGCATCATTAAGCATTACAAACTCTAGATTGACTCTGGCATTACCCTTCCTGTGGGGTATAATTATCTCTTCGATAATTGTCCCAATGGAAGTCATCTTCCCTGATGCATTTTTAAAGTTCTTTGCCTTAGTGGGCAAGAGCTGTTTTTCCCAGTTTGGGAAGTGGGTATCGAGATAGTTTCTGGCCACTATGGAGCAGTGTGCTCCACTATCAATGATCAGTGGCTGTTGAGCATTGTCAATACAAACAGTCATTTTTGTGGGTGTTCCATGTATATATGCCATTCCTTTGGTTGGTGTAACCAGGAATGTTTGTGCATCTTGTGTGTGTTTGCACAAGTTCTTGTTAGCAGTGTCCTGTGGCATGCCTGCTTCCAACTGTATGTCCTGGATTTCCAGTGGGGTTTCCTCTTGGTATTCCACTAGAAATTCCTCTCTTGGGTCTTGATCATCCTCAGATGGTTCTCTGATGGCATCACCCATAGAGTTCGAATCAGAATCCTCTGTTGGAGGTTCTTCTTCAGGGACTTTCCCTATGGCATACACTTTTTTCTTTGCCTTTGGGCAGTTGTTGGCATAGTGGTCTGTTGAACCACAATTGTGACAAGAATTCTTCTTCTTAGCCACTTCTGCTGCTCTTTCTCTGGGTTTGTCTTTAAACTCTACCCTGAGTGGTTGTTTCTCTTTGAAACTACTGCTTCTATATGGGGTGAATTTCCTTATATTAGTCCTCTTCCTTATGTCTTGTAAGGTGTTGGCTATGTCATCAAGAGTGCAATTTTGGTTGCATCTGCATTTTACTGCATGCTCTAGTTCTCCTGGCAGTTGTGTCAGGAGTTTGTGATTCCTCATTTGAATGTTCATCTGAGGATCAATGGCTTTGAGTCTCTTAGACTGTCTAAGACACCACTCATATGGATCTTTGTCCACAGAGTATTTGTCATTTTCAAATGACATGGTCTTTTGCCATATCCAAGGTCCATTACTGTACTTTTGGATGATTTGACTCTTCCACCATGGCCAGTTTCTTCTGCCATGGATTTCTTTCATTTCTGTGTACCATATACTTGCATGACCTTTAAATGAAGTATTCAATCTAGCAGTAATCCAGTAGTCTGGTATGCTTGGTACATCAATGAAGAGTCCATCAATATAATCTATGAGCTCCATATGATCATATTCTCCTGATCCAGAGAATTTGGGCCAGCTTGAGGCCTCAGGAAGCTGTTTCAAGGCTTCCTTCTCTGAATAAGACATGCCATCTCCATCCTGGTATTGTGATGGAGATCTTGCCTTATTCAACAACATGGCATCTGGTTTGATGTCATCTGGTTGATATGGATTCTCCATAGCTTGGCCTTGTGGTTGAGGCTTCAAGCTATGATAGGCATTAAACAGTTTGTTAATGTCTTGATCCAGACACTCCCTGTCCCTTGTGCTGTGGTGTTGTTCTTCAAAGACTATATTCAGTCTTTTGTTGGTTTCTTCAGAGGCTTTGCTCAGTTGAGCATATCCTTCCTGAAGATTCTTAACTATTTGTTCCAAGGAGGCTTGGGTTTGTCTCATCCTCTCTTGCCTGGCTTTAATTTCTGCACACTGCTTTGCAGATTGTTCAGCATATTGGGACATTTGTAACCACAGTGTATCACTAGTGATGTTACTCTCAGATGTGACAATGTTATTTTCAGTCTGAGTGGGGGTAATGTTTCTATTACTAGGACTACTGATTCTAGAGTGGTTTACAACTACTTCTGGTTCTTGTGTACTTCTTTTACCAAATCTAACAGCTTCTGGATCATGGGGTCTGACTCTTTACTCCTCTGGTTGAAGGAGGCTTTGTTCTTGCCCTTGTTTCCTTGTCTTCTCCTGGAAACTTCCTGGAATTGTGAAGAATGGTGACTCTTGGCCACTGATCTGCTGGTTTCTGAATGGTGTAAAGCCACTGGAGAGCTGAATTGGCCTGCTCCTTGTGAACCTGAAGGAATCTGAGTAGGCCCTGTCTGGGTTAATTGTTCTTCTATTGCTTGGATAGTGGCTTGATTCTCCCTTATCCTCTGTGCCCTTGCCTCCAGGAGTCTTTGCTGCCTGGTAGGATTCCAACCTTTGGTGATTTCCATAAGGTCTTTGAAGTCCATCTCTTTGAGACAGATCTTCTGGCAACTTGATCCAAGTTCTGCCCAGTGAGTTTCTAGGCTGAACCTCTTGTTTTCCATTCTCCATTGAAACAAATCTTTGAGGAGTTGGTGGATCTGAACTTGATCCATATCCTTCCAGTCCTCCGGTTTGAGGTTTCTGTTGAATTGGAGTGTGAATGGCAAGGTTGATATTATCTCCCTCATTGTTTTGCCATCCACCACTGTGTCCAAGGTGTCTTCTTCCAGGTCTGCTGGTTCTGGACAATCCTTCTCTGTCCTCTGGTTGGTTCCTTTGGAAGCCAAGGTCTCTGAGGTATTCAGGGGACATATCAGTGTTTGCAAGAAGTCAAAAGCTTTATGTTCTTAGGGTATTTACCTTTGACTGTGCCTTGTACAGATTTGTTATCTGCTGATTTGGGCAGTTTGCCTTTGGAGGTCTCAACTGGGTTAATAATTGTAATCTTTCCTGTACAAGTGGTTAAGGTTGGTTTACCTTGTATTGAAGCAGAGTTTCGTGGTTTTCTACTTCTCTGAGTGGCTATTGGAGTCCACTTATTGGCTGTGATGAGACATTCACTGTGCCTCTTTCCTTTGCCCTTGCTGCCCTCTGGTTCTGAGGGTGTCACTGGTGTGTTGGCCTGTGACTGGGTCTCAAGTGGGATGTAGTCTTCTTCCACTAAAATCAAGGTAGGAAAAAAGAGGGCTTATTTCAGCTAAGACTTCTCAAAAATGCTGGTTTTGCATGTCTAAGAGTGGCCTCTGGGCTTGTATGTTACTACAATGTGCCCTGTATAATGACAGTGTAATTGAATCAACAATTCCACGTCAGAACTACAGCTTTTGGTACCCTATCACACTGCTTGTGTGCCAGTATCCCACAGATACACTTGTGGTTTTCAAGTGTATTCTGTACAAGTGGTTTTATCTAAGTGTTATTAAGTAAACAATACACTTAACCACGCCTCAACTGATGGTTTTTCAGTCAGAGGTGTCCTTATGCAGTCAAGAATACAGGACTTACTGATGGCTTATGTGTTTTTATATACAAAACACGCCAAAAATAGGTATTTTCAGTGGGTATTAACCACGTGAATGATACTCTTATAATATGAGTATATATAAAGAAAAGGATAAAGATATATAAAATATATATTTTAATGGAGAAATTACACCTAAAAAAGGATAAAACACTTGTTAATAAGTCATAAAAAGAGAAAAGACTTACTTGTAAGGTCCAAAAAAAAGATTTAAAACATGGCCAGGCCCCCAAAATGTCAGGATGAGTCTATGTTGAAGAATTAATAAGTCTATTTACAACTAAAACTATGACTGTGACACGGTAAAAATGGTTTTAAAAGAAAATAAAGTTGATAATAGATGATTAAATTAAGAGTTTAAGGGCTTTACTATAGAGATATAGTGGTGGTGAGCGCTGCTGAAAGCCGTGGGTGCAGCTTTATCTGTTGGGTTACAATAATAAAAGACTACAATAATTAAATTTATAATTATACCTGATTATTAACCAAAAGTAAAACTGTCTTTGACAGTTTACTATGTAGGTTATTCAAGAGCAGGATGAGGAGATGATTTTGGCTGTGAAAAGTTCTCCTTTTATCCTGAAATTAGGGTGAAAAGGCTGCTAGACCTTTCCATGTAGAGGAAGTGAAGATTTTTCACTCTCCAGGACAGGCTTGTGGTTTGCAAACAGCCTTTATATCCTGTATTGGGCTCAGATGTGGTTTTGAAACCACATCTGGGCGGTTTTCACCAATACAGGGTGAAAATTTTCATCTGGGGACCTCACAGCCTGATATGACACGTAGAATGCTGTACAGAAACTGTATGGGACCCCAGTATTGGCTGACATATGAGGTATTGAAGTAAAAACATGCTTCTTTGTCTATTTGACACCTCATATTCATGATTATGGGATATTATCCCATGGTAAGGCTGTATATGACTGCAGGTGGGATTCTGACCTTAAACCAGCCATACCTCTGTCAGTTTTTGAGATATCAACCTCAAGGTTGGTTCATTGGATAGCCCTGTATGAGCTCTACACAATGGTACCCAATTGGGTATGGTTATCCTTAAATATGGCAAAGCTATCCCATGTACAAGGTTTTTTGTACATAAGCGTGGTTTGGGCCAAAAGCTGTATTGAGCTTGTTTGCCTCATACCTTCTGTTATAGTTAAGATATGAAGAAGTGGATGGTACCATCAGATAGCCCTGATTGTGATCTTTCCAAAGATACCCCACTTCAGGTATCCCACACTAAAACTGTAGAAGTTAGATGAGAGGTGAACGTTTTGTTCACCCTTATTTGGCCTGAAATTGACCACAACTCCAGTAATATTGGTGCTAGCTCAGTTTGGCTGGTACCATTGGATAGCCCTGGCTTAGAGCTTCATTTTGACTACCCATTTGATGGGGTTAAGCCTCTACTTCTAGATTTTAGATGAGAGGTGAAAATTAAGGTTTATGCTCAGCAATAACTTTGAGCAAAAATGACTTTGTTATTTCTTGTCCTATGGTGATGGGACTTATATTTTCAGAAAGAGGTGAGTTTCCTCTATCTTTCGATACCTTTTTAGCTAATTTGGCCCAGCTCCATGTTTTGGTGGTATCTTGGCTATACCATTGGTTTATGGTATTTTGGCTGTCATGCTTGTGCTCTGGTTTTGAATCACAGGCTGACACTGGTATACTCATATATGCCCATGTGGCATATTATTCTGAGTAATTTCATGGAGTTTGATTTAACTCCATTATGGTGGAAACCTTTCATACAATCCATTTTGGTTATGTATTTGGCTTTAGCCAGTTTATCCAAGGCATGAGGTATCCTGGGCATAGGGTGCCTGTCTTCTTTTGTGTAGTTATTCAGAGCTCTGAAATCTCCACACAGTCTAGACTTGCCATCATGCCAGGTGATTAGGACAGGGGTGGTGATTTCCACTATTTCATTATTTCCAATCTTCCTGATGACATCCATATCCAGCAGTTCATTGATATTTTTCTCAATTTCTTTCCTGGTTTCCAGGCTTGCTGGATAAGGAGGTCTCCTAAGCATGGGTGGATAAGGCCTTTCCAAATCCAGATATAGCTCTATATCATGGCCTTTGAGCTTGCCTAATGGTTCTTCACCAATGGCAAATGCTGGTCTGTTCTTTCTCAGCATCTTCAGTAAACTTAGTTTTTGTTTACTGGTGAGGGTAGTGCTAAACTGTCCCTCTCTGAATTCCTTCAGAAGTTCTTCTAGTGGGTCTTGAGAAGATATCTGGTATATATCAAGTGAAAATTTCTTTTCCTTGTTAGTACCAATGGTGATGTGCCTATTTTTACCGTTGTAAATGTCTAAGCAATACATCCTCTGGTAATCTGTTCCCAGTAAAAACCCTTGGATGTAGGCATCATCAAGCACTACAAACTCTGGGTTGAGTCTGATATTACCCTTCCTGTGGGGTATAATTATCTCTTTAATAATTGTCCCAATGGAAGTCATCTTCCCTGATGCACTTTTAAAGTTCTTTGCCTTAGTGGGCAAGAGCTGTTTTTCCCAGTTTGGAAAGTGGGTATCCAGATAGTTTCTGGCCACTATGGAGCAGTGTGCCCCACTATCAATGATCAGTGGGTGCTGAGCATTGTCAATGCAAACAGCCATTTTTGTGGCTGTTCCATGTATATATGCAATTCCTTTGGTTGGTGTAACCAGGAATGTTTGTGCATCTTGTGTGTGTTTGCACAAGTTTTTATTAGCAGTGTTCTGCGGCATGCCTGCTTCCAGCTGTATGTCCTGAATTTCTAGTGGGGTTTCCTCTTGGTATTCCAATGGAAATTCCTTTCTTGGGTCTTGATCATCATCAGATGGTTCTCTGATGGCATCACCCATGGAATCTGATTCAGAATCCTCTGTTGAAGGTTCTTCCTCAGGGACTTTCTCTATGGCATAGACTTTTTTCTTTGCCTTTAGACAGTTGTTGGCATAGTGGTCTGTTGAACCACAATTGTGACAAGAGTTCCTCTTCTTTGCCCCTTCTGCCACTCTTTCTTTGGGTTTGTATTTAAACTCTACCCTGAAAGGTTGTTTCTATTTGAAACTACTGCTCTTATATGGGGTGAATTTCCCTATATTAGTCCTTTTCCTTATGTCTTGTAAGGTGTTGGCAATGTCATCTAGAGTGCAATTTTTGTTGCATTTGCATTTTAATGCATGCTCTAGCTCTCCTGGCAATTGTGTCAGAAGTTTGTGATTCCTCATTTGGATGTTCATCTGAGGATCAATGGCTTTAAGTCTTTTAGACTGTCTAAGACACAACTCATATGGATCTTTGTCCACAGAGTACCTTCATTTTCAAATGACATGGTCTTTTGCCATATCCAAGTCCCATCACTGTACTTTTGGATGATTTGACTCTTCCACCATGGCCAGTTTCTTCTGCCATGTATTTATTTCACTTCTGTGTACCACATACTAGCATGACCTTTAAATTCAGTATTCAATGTCGCAGTGATCCAGTAGTCTTGTATGCTTGGTACATCAATGAAGAGTCCATCAATATAATCTATGAGTTCCTTATGATCATATTCTCCTAATCCAGAGAATTTGGGCCAACTTGAGGCCTCAGGAAGGTTTTTCAAGGCTTCCTTCTCTGAATAAGACATTCCATCTCCATCCTGGTATTGTGATGGGGATCTTGCCTTATTCATCAACATGGAATGTGGTTTGATGTCATCTACTTGATATGGAATATCCATAACTTGGCCTTGTGGTTGGGACTTCAAGCTATGGTAGGCATTAAACAACGTGTTAATGTCTTGATCCAGACACTCCCTGTCCCTTGTGCTGTGGTGTTGTTCTTCAAAGACTATATTCAGTCTTTTGTTGGTTTCTTCAGAGGCTTTGCTCAGTTGAGCATATCCTTCTTGAAGATTTTCAACTATCTGTTCCAAGGAGGCTTGAGTTTGTCTCATCCTCTCTTGGCCAGCTTTAATTTCTGCAAACTGCTTTGCTGATTGTTCAGCATATTGGGACATTTGTAACCACAGTGTATCACTGTTGATGTTACTCTCAGATGTGACAATGTTTTTTTCAGTCTGAGTGGGGGTGATGTTTCTATTACTAGGACTACTGATTCTAGAGTGGTTTAGAATTACTTCTGGTTCTTGTGTACTTCTTTTACCAAATCTAACAGCTTCTGGATCATGGGGTCTGACTCTTTCCTCCTCTGGTTGAAGGAGGTTTTGTTCTTGCCCTTGTTTCCTTGTCTTCTCCTGGAAACTTCCTGGAATTGTGAAGAATGGTGACTCTTGGCCACTGATCTACTGGTTTCTCAATGCTGTGAAGCCACTGGAGAGCTGATTTGGCATGCTCCTTGTGAGCCTGAAGGAATCTGAGTAGGCCCTGTCTGGGTTAACTGTTCTTCTATAGATTGGATAGTGGCTTTGTTCTCCCTTATCCTCTGTGCCCTTGCCTCCAGGAGTCTGAACTTCCTGGTAGGATTCCAACCTTTGGTGATTACCATCAGGTCTTTGAAGTCTATCTCTTTTAGACAGGTCTTCTGGCAACTTGCTCCAAGTTCTGCCCAGTGACTTGCCAGGTTTAACCTCTTGTTGTCCATGCTCCATTGAAATAAGTCTTTGAGGATTTGGTGGAGCTGAAGAACTTGATCCATATCCTTCCAGTCCTCTGTTTTGAGGTTCCTGTTGAATTGTAGTGTGAATGGCAAGGTTGATATTATCTCCCTCATTGTTTTGCCATCCACCACTGTGTCCAAAGTGTCTTCTTCCAGGTCTTCTTGTTCTGGACAAGCTTTCTCTGTCCTCTGGTTGGTTCCTTTGGAAGCCAAGGTCTCTGAGGTATTCAGGGGACATATCAGTGTTTGCAAGAAGTCAAAAGCTTTATGTTCTTAGGGTATTTACCTTTGACTGTGCCTTGTACAGATTTGTTATCTGCTGATTTGGGCAGTTTGCCTTTGGAGGTCTCAACTGGGTTAATAATTGTAATCTTCCCTGTACAAGTGGTTAAGGTTGGTTTACCTTGTATTGAAGCAGAGTTTCGTGGTTTTCTACTCCTCTGAGTGGCTATTGGTGTCCACCTTTTGGATGTAATGAGGCCTTCACCAAGTCTTTTTCCTTTTACCTTGCTGCCCTCTGGTTCTGAGGGTGTCACTGGTGTGTTGGCTTGTGACTGGGTCTCAAGTGGTATAAAATTTTCTTCCACTGAATCAAACAGGAAAAGAGGGCTTATGTCAGTTAAGACTTGTTAAAAGGATGTTTTGCACGTTTAGGAATGGCCTCTGGGCTTGTATATTATTACAATATGCCCTTGTATTATGACAGTGTAATTGAATTAACAATTCCACGTCAAAAATACAGCTTACTGATATGTGGTATACTGTTTGTATACCAATATCTTACAGAATACTTGTAATTAGCAAGTATAATCTGTCAAAGATGGTGTATTACAGGGCAATTGAGTTAACAATGTGCCCAAACAAGCCTCAACTGTTGGTTTATCAGTATGAGCTGTCTTGATTCAATCAAGAATTAAGACTCTATTAGTGGCTTAAAAGTGTTTTTATATACAAAACACGCCAAAAATACTGGTCTTGTGGTTATCAGCCACGTGACAGATACTCTTTAAGATATGAGTATTTTTAAAAAATAAATAA
Source organism: Austropuccinia psidii (assembly GCA_023105745.1). Lineage (NCBI taxonomy): Eukaryota > Fungi > Basidiomycota > Pucciniomycetes > Pucciniales > Sphaerophragmiaceae > Austropuccinia > Austropuccinia psidii. The sequence continues at coordinate 53,279,974 of JALGQZ010000005.1, read as the reverse complement.
AAATATATAAAAATATATATTTTTTAGAGAAAATGACGCCTAAAAAAATAAAACAAGGGTCAATAAAATGATAAAAAAGGGAAAAACCTACTTGTACTAAGTCCAAAAGGTTTTAAAACATGGACAGGCCCCCAAAATGTCAGGATGAGTCTATGTTGAAGTGGTAATAAAGCTATTTACAACTAAAACTATGACTGTGACACGTGGAAAATAGTTAAAAATGCTTTTATAAGGGTTAAAGAGAGATTAATTTAATAATAAAAGGGCTTTAATATAAGGAATATAGTGGTGGTGAGCGCTGTTGAAAGCCCTGGGTGCAGCTTTACCTGTTGGGTTACAATAATAAAGACTACAATACTTTAAATTAAGAGTATACCTAGTTATTACCCAAGGGTAAAACTGTTTTTGACAGTTTACTATGTAGGGTATTCAAGAGCAGGATGAGAAGACAATTCTGGCGGTGAAAAGCCTCCTTTTTATCCTTAAATGGGGTGAAAAGGGTGCTAGACCTTTCCACGTAGAGGAAGTGAAGATTTTTCACTCTCTAGGACTGACTTGTGGTTTGCAAACAGCCTGTTTTCCCTGTATTGGGCTCAGATGTGGTTTTGAAACCACATCTGGGCAGTTTTCACCAATACAGGGTGAAAATGTTCATCTGGGGACCTCACAGCCTGATTCTGACGTGTATGACGCGTAGAATGCTGTACAGAAGCTGTATGGGACCCCAGTATTGACTGACTTATGAGGTATTGAAGTATTAACATGCTTCTTTGTCTATTTGACACCTCATAATCAGAGTATAACTGTATCCTGTCATAATACAGTTGTATTGGTCATGTTGTGGGATTATAACCTTCAAATGGCCATAACTCTGTCAGTTTTTGAGATATCATGCTCAACGTTGGTTCATTGAATAGCCCTCTATTAGCTCTACACAATGATAACCAATTTGGTATGTTTATCATTAAATATGACAAAGCTATCCCATGTACAAGGTTTTTGTACATAGGCGTGGTTTGGGCAAAAAGCTGTATTGAGCTTGTTTGCCTCATAACTTCTGTTATAGGTGAGATATGAAGAAGTGGATGGCACTATCAGGTAGCCCTGATTGTGCTCTTTCCAAAAAGACGCCACTTCAAGTATCCCACACTAAAACTGTAGAAGTTAGATGAGAGGTGAATGTTTTGTTCACCCTTATTTGGCCTGAAATTGACCATAACTCAAGTAATACTGGTGCTAGCTCAGTTTGGCTGGTACCATTGGATAGCCCTTACTTAGAGCTTCATTTTTAATACCCATTTGATCGGGTTAAGCTTCTCCTTTTAGATTTTATATGAGAGGTGAAAATTAAGGTTTATACTCAGCAATGACTTTGAGCAGGAATAACTTTGTTATTTCTTGTCCTATGGTTATGGGACTTATGTTTTCAGAAAGAGGTGAGTTTCCTCTTTCGTTTGATACCTTTTGAGCTGATTAGGCTCAGCTCCATGTTTTGGTGGTATCTTGGCTATACCATTGGTTGATGGTATTTTGGCTGTCATGCTTGTGCTCTGGTTTTGAATCACATGCTGACATACATCTTTTTAAAATCATTTTTACCGTGTCACAAACATAGTCAGATTTGTAATTAGACTACTTACATCTTTGTCATAGTTTCATCCTGACAATTATTTTATCTTAATACCAGCTCTTGAACTTGAATATAATACATCAATTCATTCTTCAACTGGAAAAACACCAGAAATGTTAGAAAAAGGTTTCAATCCCAGAATTCCTTATGAAACTCTCAAAAAATACTTAGTTTATATACATTCAACACCGAGAAGCTTCAAAATAATTCTTGACAAAACAAGACATCATGCAAACAGATGTATGCAAGATTCTCTCAAATATGCAAAAGAACAATGGGACAAAATTCATAACCCACCAAATTTTGAAATTTGAGGCTTTGTCTTAGTATAGACTTTGAACTTTAAGAAAATCAAAGGTCCAAAGAAATTGTAATATTCCTTTACAGAACTCTCATGATAAAAGCACTTCATGGCCCTAATGCTGTGCAATTAGAACTGACAGGTGAACTAATGAACAAACACCCAGCTTTCCCTGTAAGCCTGATAAAGCCTTACAGCTCAAGTGATAAGGAGTTATTTCCCCTAAGAAATAAATCACCACTTGAAATTCCACCTCTAGAAGAAGAAAATAAAATGGTCAAAGTCCTTAAAGAAAGGAGGAAAAGAAAGAAAAAATACAGGGAATGGCTTGTAAGGTATAGAAACCCAACTCAAGGAGATGAATGGCTACTTGAGAAATATATAACTAATTCTGAAAAGCTATTGAGACATTTTAGACAGGAAAGAATACCTAAAGATTCAAAAAGTTAATCACTATTGAGCTTCAAGACCAAAAACATCTATTGAAGAGGTGGGACAGTGGGTAATACCCTAACTGACTATATCAGATTGTGGTAGAATCCTTTTTGGTGGTAGGTAATGTGAGGCTTTGAGATATGACAAAATATCCAAAAGGTTAACAAAACAACTCTACAATACTTATTTTAATAATGAGAATTTAAATTACTGTCTTAAAGCAAGTGAAAATCCCATAAAGAGGCATAAATCCTTGATTATCTTGGAAGTCAATAAATAAACATTTGGAATAAATTACACCATTGGATTCCCCATGAATAACTAGACATATAAAGTTTTTATGTCACCTCTGAAAGTAAATACTTACTGAGATAGCCTGAATATATTCACTTTGAGGATCAGCACATATATTCATGGTTTTGAGCTCATATCTTTTGAAAAATGCATGATAAAAAGTTGAACCAAGAATAATGCTAACACTTAATTTATGTAAGACTACAGATATAAACGCTGTTTTAAAATTTATAAACAAGTTTATAGCTTACCAGGGTTTATTGAGAAAAATAATTATAGCTGTGAACCACTTTGTTGTGAAAGTGGTACAAACTCAAAAAGAAGTAGATATTCAGACTCTACTAGTTCATACGTGAATAATAATTTAATTTCCATAATTATAATCAAGGTATAACTCTTTCAAATGATAGTTTGAAGTTTGAAATAGTAAATTTTGACAGAAAAGATGAGTTACCAGGAGAAACATCAAAAACCGATTTTTGATGATGTAATGAAATTCTCTTAGAAGTCTATTAAGGACATGCCACAATATTAGAATTCAATCTCTGAATGGCTGTAGCATGTATAACTCAAAATTTATTCATGATCAAAGCTTAATCTTAAAAATGTTGATTTATAATCACTCACTGTAACCATATTTTAAGCTTAACAGTTATATAGGTTATATAAGTGATAAAACTGGCTAATACTAGTATACTATTATTAATACTCAAAAGTAAACAAATTCTAGGCTTCTTTCAAGCCTATATGTCAGCAAAATTAGAGCTATAGTGCTAACTGTAAGTAATGGGCTAATAATGAGATAAGATGCTTGAATTATGATTTAATAATCATGATAAGATAGTTGAATTATGATTTAATAATCATTAAAGCTTAAGATACTAATGTATTCCAGTGGATACAATATGAAAACGTCTACTAGAAGCTTTCTGGACTCTAGGGGGAGGAGTTTTCTATATATAGAGCTCTCTTTATCTCTATTTCCCCCTCAGGTGCACCAAAAACATTAAAATATTGAATCCAAGGGTAATAACTTTATTTTTTTATATATTTCTATTATATTGCTGAAGACTCAAGTGCATCTTAATTATAATCATAAATTTCCACGTGATTAAACCAATATCTAATTCTTTTTGTTAATTTCTCTCTGAAAATCTTCAATTCCACATAAATTCAAGAATATATTTAATTCCCTTTATTTTTATTTGTAAATACAATTTAAATAAGTTTTATTTACATTGTTCAATTTGGAATCATTCAAGATTATCATATTAATTGATAAATTGGGTTATTTTCTCTTTATTATTAATTTTAATAATCCTCTTTTTAATATAAATAGTATTTATATCAATATATAGCTTTAATATTGGTAATATTATTGCTATAAATCTTTTTCAATTATGAAATAAGAATTCTTTATGCATTTATTCTTTCTGCATCAATAAGAAACTTCCATGAATATATCAATTGTTAAATTTTTATAATATAATTTATATTATTTCATTCTTTAAGTAATATAAATATTTTTTATGCCATAATTGTAATACTTCTTTATTCTTATAATTATTATTTACTTTATTTATTACCTTAATAAGGACATTCAGAGTACAATAAGTAAAATTCTAGCTATATTCACTTATTTTTTCATAGTCAAACCTTACACTGGGGAAGCTTGGTGGCTTGTGGCTTTCTGGTAGAAGCTACTGGGGCTTCTTCCTTGCTTGCCTCCCTCTTTTTTTATTCCATTAATTTATCTGTTTGATTTGAGTTGTGGATAATTTTAAATTCCATCCATTGAAGTATCTCACTATTTTCACTGCTTGAAGGAATTTCTTGGGGATTTGGAAGGAGTTCATTACTCCTTGATGGATTTGGGGTAATATTTCCCAGTCCTTTTCTTTGTAGACTGTGAGGTACTGTTTGTACTGGCTCATTTATATGCCTATTTGAGCTCTCTGAATGTAATTTTTTTCTTGGATTACTCATACTATCTTCCAATTCAGGCTCCAAGATAATAAGCATTTCAAGGACTTGCATTGGGGATAGGGCGATTCCTTATGTGAGTTGTGTTCCACTGGGGATTCTGATCTTAATCTTGCCTTTTGTGGGATCATTGCTAATTATGAGTCCACAGCAATCTGATTGGGTGGAGTGTTGGGAACCTCTACTAGTAGTCATATTAAGGAATCAAAAGGAATAAATAAATGAATAAAAATATCAACAAATTAATATAAAAATCAATGAATCAATAAATAAATAAAACAATAAATCAAATAATAAATAGAAAATAAATAAA